>CM060398.1:43925232-46325232 GCA_030545235.1 Helianthus tuberosus
GATTAAAATCCTCACAACGAATGACAAAGTGCGATACTTAAACATCCATCGGATTCACAATTAATGACAAAGTGAAATCACTTAAACATCCATCGGATTCACAATGAATGACAAAGTGTAAACACTTAAACATCCATCGGAATCACAATTAATGACAAAGTGAAAACACTTAAACATCCATCGTAATCACGACTAATGACAAAGCATAACCCAAAATTGAGCAGCACTTAAACATCCATTGGATTGATTTCAATCAATCGGACATTGAATCGTAGTAGCGATCGAGTTATTACCCTGTTCTGCAGTACCTCGCTATACTAATTAGGGATTCGTGTGTGTTTTGAGAGTATATGAACGATATCTCAGCGTGTATTTTGAGTTTCTTCGTCGTTTTTGTGCCCAGAATCAAGTCCCACAGCCGACTATATATAGCTGAAAAATGGTCCCTGTCGCGTGGCGCGACAGGTTTCCTTGTTCCTTTCGCGTGGCGCGAGGGCTAACATTTTAGGGTAGGGTAGGTACGTGTCCAGGTAGCTTAGCTGAGTTGGTCTCGCGTTAAAATTTAAAATACACGTAAAACTGTTAAGATAATACCAACTAGGGTTTACCCCCCCCCCCCCTGAGTTTTAGGGGCCCTGATCCTGATTCCTATTGTTCTGAAAATTCTAGGGTTTGTACAGAATTACTTGGGTGTCTTAATTAGGGTTTCCTATTGGGTAATTTATAAATAATAATAATAGTTTTGGTTGATATACAGAAGGATGGATTATAAGATAAATATATATTATTATTATTCTTTTATTTCTAGAATAATGATTTTTAAATTTTGGGTTATTACAACTTCTAATGTTTGTTTTCACTTGTAGTTGCTATGCGTGCCAAAAAATGGAGCGTAGATGGAGAGGATAGCAGCTTTTAGAGACAATGGTAGAAAATTGTGGTGAGCATCTTCATTTTCAAATTGCTGAGATGATCAAGATTGTAAAGAAAAAGGTAAATTTTTCATTTCACTTCTGACTTTTGTTCTGAAGTAAGTTGACTTTGACTTTTTGGAGTCAAGTAGGTACATTTACACCTTTCAACAGTTTACAAGAATTATATGTTTGGCAGACGCATTTGCATGTTAGGGAGAAATGCTGATATGTGAGGATGAAAGCGGTTTGGTTGGGTGCGGTGTTGGCATGATATTGATTGTTGTGATCCGCCGCTTGAAGATGTTCCTGAGGAGGATTGGTTTTGTGTCAAGTGTAGTAAGAAGCTCAAGTCGAAAGATGTAGCAAAAGGAAAGGCTCTTCGTCTAGAGGTTAGTTATTTATTCTTTGTTATTTTTTTTTTTTTGAAGCATACTTTTGTAGTAAAAAGTACATTTTTTTATAATGGTGTGTATCTGTACATATATTGTAAGCTTATTGGATTCAATTAATCAAATTAAATGTGAAGTTAGCATGATTCTCTAAAAGCCAATCGTTCAGGCCCCTTTTGAAATTCTGGATTAGTTGTTTTATAGGAAATGAAGTATGAACCAACTTTTTAAGAAAGAAAAATCAACTTTTTTTAATCAATGATGGTGGGCCTGTTGGTACTTTTAAAATTTATTTTTCTCTGTTATTTTTCATTTTAGCCATTGGTGATTTGATGCGAATGGATAATTGTTTTTTTCTTTTAGTGTGTTAAATGTTTATGAATGCGTCTCAACAGAGATGTTGTAAGAAGTTGATCTTGTATATATTTGAATTTCCATCTAATAAGTTTAACCAACCATTTTTTCATTGAGTTTACTTTAAGGTATATCATAAACTCTAATGATAGCTATATTTGAATTTCCATCTAATAAGTTTCTTATGGGTTAAGCTCTTAGAATTTTTTGATCTTTTGTTTTTGTTTTGAAGAGGTGGCGAAACTCAATTCAAGTGAGTGGTATTTCTTCAGTTTCCGTGATCGCAAGTATGCAACAGGATTTCGGACCAACAGGGCCACGAAAACCGGATACCGGAACGCTACTAGGAAAGATAGAACAGTTGTTTATCCGAACGCTGGTACCCTCGTATGGATGAGAAAGACTTTAGTGTTTTACAACAACCGAGCTCCGAATGGGATTAAAACTGGTCGGATCATGCACGAGTTTCGTCTAGAAAACCCTCATATTCCTCCCAAGGTTTGTATCAATCCTCCATTAATTATACACGCACATGTAACTATGTAAACACACTTGCACATAAAGAGAGGGGCTCGTAAGGTTTGGGATAATATTATAACAAGGAATGGATATCAAGTTGAAGTTGTTGCTGAAAGGCGAAGGAGAACATGAGGTAATTGGGGCTATTTATAATATTTGAAAACGTTGGGTAGGTCCCAGAATAAGACTCCTTGTGGACAAGTAGGTATGTGTTGTATGTGTAAGGTACGGTTACTGTTATATACATATAATAATTCATGGTTTTTTTTATATTTAAGAGGCATGTGCACCTTTGTAGTGATTTAATGGTCAACTGAATACATGATTGCCCATGGTATTTTCTTTACATAGCCAATGCTGAACATACTATTTTTATAGTGGATAGGATTTTAAATCTTGAAATACGGTGCCATCACTCATTAAGAGTGGTGGGGACGGGGAGATAGAGTGGGGTGGAGGTAGAATATATAATTCATTAATAATAGGAGTTTTACAGTAGTATATTTGAAGGCAATCAAATTAAAGAAAACGGTTACAACAACTCAATCTTAATTATAGGTGGTCTTTGCTAAACTAAGCCACTACAAGATGGTTTTAAATTTATATCACACAATATTGTGTTGTGTAGTGGTAAGGTGTCTCCTCTCTATCTTATCGGTAAGAAGTTTAAAATGACCTAAATTGATGGTTAATAAAATTAGATTAGAAGGAGATTTGTTTGTCGTTTAAAATGAAATGTTGTACAGTTTTTTTTAAATAATTGTGGAATGTTTGTATGCTATGATGGATTTAGTTGATGATTGTGGCAGCGATGGTAGTGACTGGGTATGGAGTTTTCAAGGTACTGTCGACTTCCAGAGACATCATTCAGTTTTTTTTTTTTTTTTTTTTTTTTTTTTTTGTTCTATTGTTTTTTAGAAATGGTATTTGAATATTCTTGAGGCTGATAAAGTACAACCACCAAAACTAACATGTAAGTGAATATGTTATTTTCCTTATTTGAAATGTAGATTTGATGTTCGTATGGGTTTGGTGTGTTGTCGGTTTCGGTATACCACTGTTTTGGGTTAAAACAGATGCTAGAAACAATGTTTTGGGCTAAAACACTGTTTGAAAAACTTTTTTATTTTCTAACATATGTTTTAACCCAAAACACTGTTTCTAATATTTGTTTTAACCCAAAACAGTGGTTTCACTTTTTCTCTATAAAACACTGTTTTAACCCAGCAGTGGTTTCAAACTTGGCATATTTTCTAACATATGTTTTAACCCAAAACACTGTTTCTAACATCTGTTTTAACCCAAAACAGTGATATACCGAAACCACTGTTGGGTTAAAACAGTGTTTTGAAACCAATGTTGAACCACTAAAAAGTGGTTTACTCTTTTAAAACAGTGTTTTGAAATCCTCGGATTGCCACCATTCACTTGACACATTTAAATTAGAAAAACATTTTTTGGAATGCTTACTATACAACTATAGAAAGAGGGAGATATATGCTGATTAATCATTAGAAAATTTATCTCTTTTTTTTTAAATAAGGTTTTCATTATTTGGAAATAATGACCAATGAAGGCATATTTTGGAGCATTGTTAGTTATCTCATACTTTGAAAAAGTGGTATTTGCAGGTACCAGTAGACCTTTTGATTAACCATTCAATTCAAAATGACAACTTTACCCTTTGAAAAATATAGTTATTTGATTCTTACAACTTTGGTTTTCTAAAAACGACCCGTGTTTGCACACGGGTCTTACCGCTAGTTAAAATAATAAGTGATTATGACCACACCCTATAGCCGTCTTAAATAAATGCAATATTATATTGTTAATTTAAATGAAAAATCATGTATTTAAAGATCAACATAATTCTATCCAGGATTTCCTAATATATCAGTTAAAAAATGTTTTAAATATAATAAAATAACATTTTTTTAAAGTGTTATCCTAACCTTTATTGCAAAATTTCTATACAAATCTCCAAGCATTTTAAATAAATGAATAATGGATTTTAATAATCTTAAATATTCGTCATTAGCCTGTAAGAGGAGTGGGGTGCCCCGTGATGGAGCGTAGTGTGTGGTGACCACGCGTGGAACACCGCCACCGGTCCTTGTGACCACGCGTTGTGGTGACCTCGCGTTGTTGAGATGGGTTACCGTTGGGGGTGTTTCAAGTTTAAACAGGATAACACATGTTAACACTAGTGATGGGCACCCCCACTAAAATCCATCACTAGTGATAGAACCAAGTTTGATGACATGGCGGAACACGATTAGGTGTGGTGAGTGGTTGAGTGGAGCACCCCACCCCCTAATGGTCCCAATTTTAAAAATAACCACCGATTGTCCCAACTAGTTTTCCATACGCTATCATCGACCTTCAAATCGACTAGCACTAACTAATCGCAACCAGATATCGCCATTCGTCAGACGATTGTTTGGCCATCATCAACCAGACAACCCTGTCTTAGTACCGATTTGATTATGTAAGTATAAACGATGCAATTTTTGGTTTGGTGAATATTGACCATATGATTATGTAACCTCTGATTATTTGGCATTTAAATTTTGTTTTGGTTCCTTTTACTTCTTAGCTCAGTCAAGGACTTACAAGTAGCAAAAAAAAAAAAAAAATCAAATAAGAAAGAAAAAAAAGAAGAGTGAAAAAAATTCCCGTGTTTCTGTTTCACCGGGGAGAGAGACAGAGACGACGGCCGCGGCAATGCAGTTGCAAGAGAAGTTCGATGATGTCTCCGATTTGATACTTAATCGGCGGCAGTAAGATGTGGTGGTTAGATATGGTTTTTACAGTTTTGTTCTTTGATTGTTGGAGTGTTTTTGTCGATGGAAGCAAATCTTGTACTGATTGTAGGTTTTTAATATCTAATTGAAGTTAATAACATTTAGAATTGAACATATTATTAAAGATCATATTGCTCCTTTTTTATTGTTATTTGAAAAACGGATAATAACAGGGTCGTTCAAAAAGCTTGCGTGGTGGGTTGTGGCGAATGGTGATGCAGGTGAGGTGGTGGCTGCTGATGGTGTTGGTAGTAGAGGTGAGGTAGAGGTGAAGGTGGAGGTGGTGGAGGAGGTGAGGTGAGGTGGAGGTGTTAGTGGTGTTGTGTTGGTGGAGGTGAGGTGAGGTGAGGTGAATGCCACATATACAACCAGCTTATCAAGAACAAGAAGCTTGAACCATGTCAATATCCACGTAAGTAAGAATTATTTGGGTTAGACCTTAGTTAGAAAATGTCTATTGTTGGCCAATATATTAACCACCGGTGATTGTTTTTTAAGTTGGGACCATTACCTGCTAAAAACGAATAGTTGGGATCATGAAAATTCATTATTCCTTAATTAAATTGAAATTCAAGTTAACCCAACAATTAAAAAAAAATAATTTAAACTTTCAAGTTATTAGATTTTTTATTGAACGGTCAACGAATCCTTCAAATGGGCTACTGGCGAAATTCACCACATCGGGATACACTCGTCTTCCGAACCGGGGAAAACCCTCACCTAGGGCCGAAGCCCGTGAACACTCGCCCGAAGGCACGACAGTGCGGTGAGGTAAAACCCGCTCAGTTCAAGGATCGAACTAGCGATTGCCGCCTACTCGCCTAGTCTCCAATCATCACCAGGCGCCGCAGAAACTAAATGATGAGGACATGAATTGAACCTGAGTCACTTAGAACACCAAGTCTCTCCCTTACCACTCCAGCACTAGCTCATTGGCAGACTTAGTGGTAATATATCTTTTTAAAAAATTATAATACTAGGAGTATTAAAAATATAAATAAATTCTTATAAATATAAGAGGACCTCAAAAGTTGGTTTAGACATGACCTAAGAATTTCATATCTTATGGAAATAATGCATGAATACTCCTGATATATTAAAAAGAAGATAAGAAAATTTGTGATTTTGTGATACAATTTAAAAAAAAATATATATGAAAAAGATAGAAATCTTTGAAAGTTATATATATTTTTTTTCAACGTTGTCCCTCATTCATTAAAAGTCTTATTCCCTTCATTAATAAGGATTTTTCCAGTTCTTGCTTTAACTATGGGTTTTCATTTGAACCCTCCCCTATACATATATATATATATATATACATATATATATATATATATATATATATATATATATATATATATATATATATGATGGGAGTTGACTACAAAGTCACTAACGAGCATAGAGAATCCTGGTAGTTAAAATTTAAAATACTAACTAGATGTAACACCCGCCGCATTGCGGCCGGGTTGACATACATATATCCCAGAAGCCAAAAAGACTATCCAATATTCGTTCGATTCATTATAGCATCGGCACTCGCTAGAGTAGCCGAAAGAGAAAACCCTAAATATAAACAACAGGCGTGTTGAAACTTTAAAAAAACTTAGTAATTTTTTAGCTTATTTTGTATCGAGGATTTAGCATGCGCGAGGTCAGGAGGTGTGAGGCCCAAGTATGTACACATATTTTGTGATCTAGTAATTGTTAAATCTCAAACTGTTGGAAAAAAAAACATATTTTTAATGCATTATTCATTGTATTAACATGCTATACAACTATGACTATATGATAATATAACGACCCATAGCTCTCAATGACTATGCAATCTGCCTGATTCATTCGAGTTCGATAACTCTTGTAGAATTTCTAAATCGTAAGAGCTGAGGGAAAAAAAAAGTTAACTAAACAGCAAAAACGGAAAAAAAAACTCAACTCAGAAAGGGGTCGTATCCAAGGTTTGTTGATGAATGAAATCCAAAATCTCCATGACTGCTTCCTCTCTTAAAAAACAACTCTTTTGACCTGACCCCAATCTCCTAGTCTCTATTATGTATGTATAGGAGGGTTGTATTATCCCTTTCAAAAGAGGTTCTTCTTCAATTGACAAGAAGGCTAAAAGCTTAATCTTATCCTTAATCATCTTTTGCTCTATTTTTTTTGTTTCCAACCTATAAATGAAGGCTGCAGACTGAATGAAACCTTATAAATAACATAGACAAAAAATTACATAGTTCTGCATTACAATAATAGCCACATGTCAAATATGGCGTATAATTTATTCTCAATTGAAAGAAAGACATTCTTCCAGTAAGCATTTTATAGTTTATATATCAGATTTCGACACTACACCAAATTACACATATATTGCACTCAGAATAATATTTTCTGGGTTTCAAGTCCATGTGCATTATATTATGTATGCCATTAGCATGGAGATCCAAAACAACAGAATCAATTTGAAGTATACAAACGTGCCAAGTTATCAATAATTTTAGGACAGAAAACTTCAATCAAGTCATCAACAAATTAAGGCGAAAACGGTTACCTTCAACAGGCTTTTAGTCTGAGACTTCAGAACCAACGAACAACGATGTTTTCTGCTTCTAGTTCTCGGTGATTTATCTTCCACAAAATGGCAACATGTATAAATAATTGACGCTTTAGATTCCGATGCATTTCTCCCTTTCTATTGTTGTCAGTTTCTGACCTAATATAATAAGCCTAACACAGAAATTGGAGGCCCAAATCAGTTGCTTTAGTTGGCTCCCCCTTGGGCCGGCCCTGTGCATAACATAACGACAGTTCATGTAATGGTCCATACCATAAGCACCGGTGCGGGTTGTGTGAAGAGTGGAATGTGGGTTAGCTCAGTCACGACTGTAGGTCATTTGTGTATTTTAAATTTACCATTTCCCATCGAGCATGACTAAAGCTTTCATCTAATGTATGTATAGTATCTAGTAACCCAAACTCTGTGGGTAACAAATCGGCACCAAACCCCAGACTTTTTATAAAAGAAATGCTTATAAACAACTTCAAATCTAAACAAAGTGTTCACCTATTCTATAAGGTTAGGGTTTCTGGACGAAACTCTATTTTCTACACTGAAAATCCCCAAGTTTTCTTTTAGGTTTATTTAAAATTTTGAACAGAGCTTTTATGCATACATTGATTCAAGAATAGAACAAAAAGAAATTCCCGATCTCGAAACCCATGTTGTTTATGGAAAGCCCAATGTCGAAACCCTAAACCTAAATATGCAAAAGCAACAAACCGTAAAACGTTTTCCATTGGTTTAAGGTTTTCAGCCACTATTGCCACCATCTTTCATCCTCAGCTCATCATCATACTAATCTGGCATTCAGTTGATACTTAATCTGCAATTAGGTCAAATAATTAATAACAGTCAAACCTAGATACGCAATTCATAATGGTATAAACAATCGAACCTTGGTCTTCATCGATTGCATCAACGGCGACTGGTCCATTCGTAACTCCGGCACTAATGCTACATGTCCAGAATACGCTGTCTAACCATCGATATCGCACACCGTCACACCGCTAAAAATAACATCAACACCAGCCTGACAGTTCGACTCCGCCAGCGTTTCCGTCGTCGAAGAAGATGGATTGTGAGGGGAACTGCCATTTGGGTGGATTTGGGGGGGATTAGGAGGTGTGCGTATGGGATTAGAGAGAAGATGAACCGTGGTTATAAGAATAAGCAGAAACGTTGTACCTAAATGTACAACATCAACTTTTTTTTTTTTGAAACACTCCCAAAACACAGGGTACAACTGATGATGCACCCAAAACTTACAAAGTTATATATGGAATAATTAATAAGTTGATCTGTTTTTACTGTTTGTCACGCTTAATGATAAACTAAAGATTAAACTGCCATTTTGGTACCTGAGGTTTGTTCACTTTTGCCACTTTAGTCCAAAATTTAAACATTTTGCATCTGTGTCCCTATGGTTTTAGTTTTATTGCCATTTTAGTCCAAAAGAGAAGTCATGTCATATTTGTCTTATAAAATTCTGCCATTTTGTCCTTTTTCTCAGTGGCAAAATAGTCATTTTACATATAATTTTAAAATTATTATTGTTATTATTATTATTATTATTATTAGAGTAAATTACAAGTTTTGTCCATTATGTATGTCTCAAATTGCAGGCGTTGTCCTTTGTCTTTAAAATTGATGAGTTTTGTCCTTAATGTTTGCAAATCTTGCACGTTATGTCCTTTAGGCCAAACCCAGTTAGATTTTTTTTGTTAAATCTGGTCATCCAAGGGTATTTTAGTCTTTTTACCCCATTTATTTAATGGTATTTAAAAAATAAAACAAAATAACTTAAAATATTATTATTATTTTAACTATATGTATAACCTCCATCACCACCACCCTTCACCGCCACCAGCACCAGCACCCTCCACCGGTTTTTGATGCAAGTAGCAGTGCAGGTGGCGGTGGAGGGTGCTGGTGGCGGTGAAGGGTGGTGGTGATGGAGGTTTTATATATAGTTAAAATAATAATAATATTTTAAGTTATTTTGTTTTATTTTTTAAATACCATTAAATAAATGGGGTAAAAAGACTAAAATACACTTGGATGATCAGTTTTAACCAAAAAATCTAAATGGGTTTGGCCTAAAGGACATAACGTGCAAGATTTCCAAACATTAATGACAAAACTCATCAATTTTAAAGACAAAAGACAACGTCTGCAATTTGAGACATACATAAAGGACAAAACTTGTAATTTATTCTTATTATTATTAGGGGGAGCGGGGCACCCTCGGTGACCCCGTGCGGGGACCAACTTTGCCGAGCGGGGTGGTGCCGCCATCCAGGCGGGGAGCCATTTCGGGGAGGGAGCACCGAAGAAGGAAGGAGGGAGAAGGTGGGCCACCCTTTTTTCAACCAATGAAAACTTTTTTTTTTTTTAATAAAAAAACAATTCCCCTAAGAGGGGAGTGCCGCCATCAAATTGGGGTGAGAGGGGAGTTTAAGAGGGGAGTTGACGTGGCATAACCTGATTGGGTATGCGTAAGAGAGGGGAGTGCCCCTCTCACCCTTATTATTATTATTATTATTATTATTATTATTATTATTATCATCATCATTATTATTATTATATAGCTTTCCCAGGGATTAAAATAAAACAAAATACTTTTAAAATTATTATTATTATTATTATTATTACTATTATTATTATTATTATTATTATTATTATTATTATTATTATTATTATTATGGTTAAGGATCCTGTACAAAGTCCATCTTTTGTAAGAAGTGTAAGAAATAATCTGGGAATGACAAGTGTCTCTCCTCTTAATTAATTCAAAAGGGTAGATTAGTAATTATACATTTTTGTCATTTAATTGATTTACAATATAACTGAAAAAAAAATAACTGTCTATGAGATTGTTTAGGGATTGGATCGAATTTTGTATTTTTTTGCAAGATACATTACGATTGTTATCTTCGTATAATTCATCATCAATTATAAATACAACAAGGCTTATCAAATCGATAGACCCAATACAGTTGTTTAACGTCTGCGCCCTTCTTCGATCCTGGTCTTTTATATCAATTTTAATGGAGTCCGGCGATGCAGGTACATGTGTATCATAGTATTTTAATCTCTTAACAGTTATTAGGATAGTTATCATGTTCAGATAATTAGTGTTATTTGTTCGATGTTTTGGTTTTTAGATTGCCGTTTTTACAGGACATTAGTATGGTTTGATTTTTGTGTGTATGTAGTGTTTTATACATTTAGTTGTTTAGGGTATTGTTTTTTTACTGTTTTTTCTTGATCACTTTTTTTTTATTATTTTTTTATTATTTTTAGATGTTTAGTGTTATATGCGTTATCCGTAGTGTTTTATAGTGTAGTGTTATATGCATGATGAATATTCTGTTTGATAGCTTTTTAGATATGTAGTGTTACCCTGTAGTGTTATATGCATCCTCAATATTCTGTTCACACATCTTATTTTCATTTTATAGTGTTTTATACATTGAATTGTTTACCTTTGTTTTTAGTAAGTTTTTGTAGTGTTTTATAATTAACAAAGATATTTTTTTTTTCCATATTTAGGTGTATAGTGTCATATGTATGAACAATAGTGTTATATTCTAATCACACATCTGAATTCCACAATATATAGTGTTATATTATGTACAGGAATCTGAATTTATTTTTATAGTGTTTTACCCCACACCAATACTGTTATATTCTGTGCAAACATTTTTTTTATACGTCATAGAGAGTTTTATTATTATTAAGTGTTTTAAATCAACAGATTATTTGTTAATTAAGCTGTATAGTGTCTTTACAGGATAGTGTTATAAACTAGTGATGTGTCGATTTTTCGTTGTATAAACAGATAGTGTTACTTCGTCATATAGTGTTTTTATCAAAGTTAGAAACATGTTCTTATCACTGTTTTTATAAACCACTGAGGTGTCGATTTTTCGTTGTAGATATTCCTACATACCAGCCCGTTGGTAATGTTCAGGTGTCCCCAAATTCTGGAAGGAGGACATTTATTCCAGATGTTGATGAGTTGATTAAACCTCAGATGCATATGATGTTTGATTCGCTGGAAAATGCCTTTCTTTTTTACCAAAGATATGCTAAGGCGGGAGGTTTCACAGCTAGGAAGGGTACTCAATACGAGCCTCGAAAGGGTGTAATACATAATAAATGGTTCATATGCTCAAAAGAGGGTACTAAACCCTTAAAGGCGATTGACTCGACTCAGGAAGCTGGTAGTTCTAATGTTAACTCGAAGTCTAAGATTACTCGCAGGGTTCCTTCTATAAGGACCGGATGTGAAGCGTGCATTCGGGTTAAGTTAACCCCGGATAATCTTTACGTGGTTTATTACTTCGAGGAGTCGCATAATCACTCATTTTTTGCTGAAGATGACAGGTACTTGCTTCCTGAAAACAGATCTATGAATTACGTACAGGAAGAAGCCGTGAATGCTTTGAGTGCCATAAACGTTGGTCCAGTGAGAGCGTTTAACATTATGAGGACTCTTTATGGAGGTTTTGATAAGGTAGGTGCCACTAAAGTTTACTTCAAAAACTTCAAGAGAGACTTAAATAGGTATATAGCTGAGTACGATGCTGACATGGTTATCAAACGCCTAAGAAGGAAGAAAGAATATATGCCCAATTTCTCTATGGAATACCTTACAACTGCTGATGGCGTTTTACGTGCGTTGTTCTGGGCCGATGGTGATACAAAGAGAAATTTTAATATTTTTGGGGATGTTGTGTCTTTCGATGCTACTTATCATCGTAACAAGTTCGTATCCTACCTTTATTTTTAGATTCATTACATCCATTATATATCTATATCATAGTTTTTTATCACCATGATAATGTTTTTTTTTTTTTTTTTTTTTTTGTAGGTACAATATGATGTTTGTACCGTTTACCGGCGTTGACAATCACTATCGTAATGTTACCTTGGGTGCTGCTATAATAGGGGATGAAACTGCCGAAACATATAGCTGGTTGCTTAACGCATTTCGGCAGGCGTTTGGGCGCGCACCACCTGTGATTGTAACTGATCAAGACCCAGCAATGAGGAAAGCTATTCAGGATACTTGGCCTGAAAGTAGGCACAGGCTTTGCATGTGGCATATAATGGAGAAACTTACTACCAAGGTTTATTAAATACCAAAATTATGGTTTACGTCGTTTATTGTTTGAATGGAATTGTTTTGTTGGGTTTTTGTACTTTTTTATATCTGAATATGTCGTTTTTTTGTTTATCGATGTTGTTTTACTTTTATATAATGTTTTATCAGGTTTTATCAGGTATTTTGTATATTTTTTTTTTTATTGTTGACTTGTTGTTTATTAGGTTGGCACCAACCTATGCAATAGCACCGATTTTAAGAAGAGGCTGTGTGATATTGTTTGGACCGATGCATTACTACCAGAACAGTTTGAAACCGAATGGGGTGTTATAATGGCTGATTTTGATTTGGTGAATCATGAATGGTTACAGTCAATATATCAGATTAGGGATACATGGATCCCTGCGTACTATCGTGATCAACACATGTCTGGGCTGATGCGTACCTCATCACGTTCGGAGAGTGAGAACCATTTCTTTGGGCAGTTTTGCAACCCGAACTGTACGCTTGTTGAATTCTTGGGGCATTTTGATTCTGCAATTGAAGCCCAAAGACACGAGCACAGGAAGAATGATCACGATACTAGGCACACGAACCCCCAAATATTAGCAAAAGAGTTTGTCTTAGAACAACAGGCGGCAAACATATACACACGGACAATTTTCTTTGATGCGCAACTTGAAATTCAGACAGCCATTCACAAGTGTGGTATTGGAAAATGGGATGATAGAGAGGATAACTTTGTGAACATCTCTGTGAAGGACTTTTCTCAAACGTGTACTACATTTTTTCAGGTAACCATAGAATGTAACAATTGTTTGTTTATAATTTTTTCTTGTTCATGGTGTTTTATCTTATAGTTTTAATTGAGTATATATATTTGTTCTCATTTTTTTTGTTTTTATGTATTAGGTTATGATGCGGCAGCTAGACATGACCGTTAGTTGTTCATGCAATAGGTATGAACAGTTTGGGCTTTTGTGTGCGCACATTTTTTGCGTTTTGCGGTTTCTTGATATCAGGCAGTTCCCTGAAAGGTATATAATGCGACGGTGGACCAGGGAAGCTGTTCCTAATAGTGCTCCTGGAGCGATATTAGGGATTAGTGAAAGTGATGATCGGTACCAGCAAGTTAATGGTGTTGTAAGGGAGATAACGAGGTCAGCTGAGTCTCTTATTAACAGGTTGGTTCATAATTTTGATGCGTTGTGCGCTTTCAGGGACCATGTTGTTCAGTATCAATCGACCGCTGATCAGGCAGTCGTAAACGCACCCCCTAGGAGTCGGCGCGATAGGTTTGCTGAAATAACTGGATACACGCAAGAAACACCTGTAACTGTTCGCATGCCGAAAACCGTTAGATTTAAAGGTATGGGTAAACCTTCTAGAATGAAGAGTAATCATGAAATTGCCATTATCCAATCTGTGAAGAAAAAAAAGGGTCGTGAATGTAGCAATTGCAAACATCGGGGGCATAATATACGTACCTGCACGTACCCGGCAAGGGAAAAGGCCGACGACTCCTCAGAAAGTGATGAAGTGGCACTTGAAGGAGACGACGAAGAGGAGCTAGAAGATGCAGCGGGCGAAGGAGACGACGAAGAGGAGCTAGAAGATGAAGAGCAGGAGTAGTTGATTATTAAATTATGCAAACTTTGAGTTTTTTTACTATTTTTTTAATGACGTTTAATTTTTGGTTGGATTCCTTGTTTTGGAGTTTATATGTTTCGAACTTGTCTTTTATTTTCATGTTGGCCATGAATGGGAAAACATAATTCTTTTTTACGTTGTTTTTTCTTAAATTTGTTTATCATATTCTAAATATAGTGTTTTATATTTGATATGTAGTGTTATATTATAGGTTCGATTTCGCATAACATGGATCAAATGTGTCCATGCTGGTAATCTGTATTAAATGCAGTAATATACACGGTGTTATTGTGATATACAGTTAAATGCAGTAGTGTAATTCTAGTTTAAAGTCTGACATTTAAATGCAGTAGTATAATTATAGTGTTATATGTTTTTGAATTTGTACGTTGTCCAGATGAATAGAAATTGTAATTTTTTTTTTTTAAATTGATCTAAATGAATTCTTTTTTTATAATATAGTGTTTTATATTTAAATGTAGTGTTATATCATAGTTTCATCTATGACAACAATAATTTGGTGAGTCAGACACTTACATGCTGTCACATTATACATGCAGTGTTTTTATACTGAAATATAGTGTTATATTAAGCAAAATAGACCATTACCATCACTTTGTACAGTGTGTTCCGTTTTACCAGACAAAATGAGACCAGTCTAATATCTAAATTAAAACGTGTATCAAAACATTTCAGAACCAGGAAACCAGGCTAATATCTAAAATAAGACATGTATCAAAACAGTATCAGTTGTAACGAAACTATGTGCTATTCTTCATTCATCCGTAACTCGATCCTTTCCTTTGCAGTTTTAGCATTTTCCAATCTTTCATCTTGACTCAAATTTGCGTACTCGTGTACTTCGTTCTCCATTTTAGATCGCAGTGAGTTTATGTCACTTAACAAGATTTTTGATAAGTACTTTATTCGCAAGTCACATAGTTCTTTCGCTTGATCTTTCAACACCTCCCCCTGATGTCTCGCTCTGGCGATAGCCCGCAGTTCCATTCGCGCACACTTGTCCCTAGTGAACAGAAATACAAATCAAATTAGCGTACATGCCAGTTTTAACTTTTATAATAAAACTATAATTACAATAACACCTTTAAAAGTCTCCATATGACGCATGACGAATATTCCACAATCTGTTCCGTTATACATTGTTTACCACGGGAACTTCAGACTAACCGGTGATGTTGATCGCAGTTTTTTAGCGATAGCAGGCGAGTGGTTTTTGACATATGAGCAGAATGCATTGATCTGTAAAATTTACGACGTCAAATGGGGCATTTTAAAAGTTAGATATTGTTGGTCAACTATTATTTTTACTGGTAGTGTTCTTACAACTTTTTCTACGTAGCCGCTGTATCGTATGTTGATAGGGACATCACCCACGATATTGTCGATCACCAATATTTGGTATTGTGCTAGATTGAAGAACACTAGAATGTAGTGTTTATTATACAGCACCGGCACGAATACCATTTGGAAGTTTCTGATGTCCATGCTATCTGATTGGCCTAATATTGTTTCCATCCGGCTACAGAACATCGATATTCTGTATTCCTCGGTCCCTTCAAAATCACTTGCCACCTGTTTCATAATAAATAACAGATGTAAGTTTATATAAGCTACTTTGTCCCTTCGATATTTTGACTATATTCAAAAACTGGTTTGTATTGTTACATGGGGTTGTAGTGTTATAAGCTGTTTTATATGCACAAAGGCATAATATTTAGTTTCATAGTTTCATAGGATACATATGATGGTTGATTGCAACATTTAGTGTTATAATTCATTTTTTCTAATTTATTTTTAGTATTATGGTGTTATAAACTGTCCTACGTTATCAAATAGTGTTTTATAAAGTGTGAAAAGTGCCTTACCAACATTCCGGCATTGCAAAACAGCCTCGCGGGGGTACCCGGTGCCCTTAACCGCTCCTCGTGGTTAAGGACTGCAGCCCATGCTGATATAATATCTGCATCCAAGCATAATTCCGGGTATATCGTCTCAAACGAGCCTCTCAAAATCGAGACACCTGCTGGGCAATCGAATATAACATCCCTATGTAATAACACGAAACACCATCATTAATTAAGAAGCAGATTCGTTGAATTATTTAATTTTTGTGTTTTTGTCGATACTTACCATTTGTTTCCCGTTGCGCCGAGTATATAGCTAGCCAATGCAGATTCCAATTGTTCTCGTTTATCTGTTAATGAAACCACATGCCTCACGTACGGTGACCTCAGTGCATCAGGAAGATTGGGGTTTCTTTTTGGCCTCTGGAGTTTATATTGCAGTAATACGTTTCCTTCCTATTCAGTGTCTGGAATACTTGACGTTGTTGCGACGTTGTCCAGTTCACTTTGCAAGTTTACTGGTTGGATCCCCTCAGCTTTCGATTGTGTGCCTGGGTGTCGTGGGGATTGTATTGCAGATATCAGTTCATCTACTTCTGCGCAAAGTGATGAAGTCCAAACTGGCGAGAAAGGAGATTGATTACCTTGTGTCAACAGTCCAGTGTTTTTGACAGGTGTGGGGGTTTTTTCTGACACGTCATCGCCTTCGTCATTATCCGCAACGTCCTTCAGATGCTTGCGGACCGTCGCAATCCATGACGTTTTCCTACTCAATATCATTTCACTGTTTGGGTGCAAACGTAAAGCTTCCGTCATTGTAATTTTGATCTTCTCAATGCAATCTTCAAATTCCTTAAATGCATCATCCAGATTTTTCGCCTGATCCTGTTAACCAAATTATAAAGTGTCATCCAAACCGTTGTCAGATGTATATAATTATAAATAGGTATGATATTATACCAAACGTTAAAAAGGTTATCAAGTCATGTACCTCTTCACTATCTTTTTCTTCTTGTGAGTAGACGGGCGGCGTCCCATACTGTGATACAATTGGGATCTGAAACTCGCCGTCTGCCCCAACTTGACATACAAACGGCAACTCCTGTGTACTTGGCTGTGACAACAGATAATTTTTGCAATTTTTGTATATTCCCAGATGGTCGTCGTCCCCTTCATCGTACGGTCCGTAGTCTTCGTTGCCCCCAACCTCATTTTCATCCGCACTTTTTTCAGCTGCCGTTTCAACTTTTTTAGCGCTGGTGGATGATGATTTTTTTTCTTCAGGTGTCTTCTTAACCTTTTCACTCCTCGGCTTATCTTCATCTACATGAACTTTAGGTATCATTGGGGTGTTATGCTTTAAGTGGTCTGCCCAAAGTATGTCGTCAAGCTTTTCGAGCAGTTCGTTGAGCATCCCGTCATCTATCAACTCAATCGGATGAGATCCCTTCTTATTACGCTTCAAAACATCCATTTGGTCGTACGCGTATGCAGCCTGCACATATAAGCATTCAATTCTAAGAATTATGTAGACATGTTAAGGGTTATGCATGCTTAATGTAGTGTTATACTATTGACTGTAGTGTTTTGCATAGTGAACTGTCTGTAAATGTAGTGTTTTATTATGATTGTACTGTTTAATATGCTATAGAATATAGTATATCCAATGTATTGTTCCAAAACAGACTTGTTTGTAATCTAATACATGTGAATGTAGTGTTATACATAGTAACATAGTTTATTAGTGTTTTAATAGACTTTAATGGTTTTGTATGAAATTGTAGCTGATGTAACCAATTTTATGTTGTTAAATAAAGTTTTGTGGTGTTTTATGCATTTAGTGTTTCAATCTCATATCATGAACAATAGAGTAGAGTCACATACCGCTAGTAACACGATCGGGCCTCTAAAAATGTCATTCCACTTCCGGTTCCATGCATTCACCGTGCGATCTAAACAGGTTATCATGTAGCTGCTAGCTCCAATCAAAGCTCGATATTTTAACATTTGGGTCCACGCATCCCAAGAATCGCTGATTCACTGTGTTGCATGCGCTTATCTCCCCAAGTATAGTATTATATAACACCAACCAGTTCAATTCAAACGCCCTGTCACTTGAAGTGTCTGTAACCATCATGTCCTTAAGCCCGAGTGGCGACACTTTAGCGTTATCATTGAACTGGTCCCTCTATTCTTTTACAACCGGATTGCTGTCCCTTGCTCTTATTTTTTCTACAATCTTTATACCCCCGTTTGGTATTCCGAATATTGTATTCACCAAATTTGCTGTGATCCGTAAACGGGTTTTGCCAAAGTTCAACACTCCTGCGTTGTCGTCATAGTTGCTTGCCAGCCAATATGCAAGCCGTGTCGGTACATGTCGTATGTTGAAATTCAGCAATGTACCGAATCCCATTTCTATGACCTTCTTTTTTTGTGGTTTATTCAAGTTGTTGACCAGTATAACAAGGTTCTCCGAAGACGTCTTCAGTTTAATTTTTGGCCCGGTGAAGGGCTCATATTTTTTTGATTTGAATGACGCTGGTGGTATCGTCGACTTCCTCCTACTCGCTGTTGACTTACGTCTTTTTCCGTCGCATGGTTTGGCAGCTGTAACCCATATATTCACATCAGTTAGACTATAATTACAATGAAATGAAAAGACTGAGTTGTTTACAAATTTTGTGTGCAAAGTTACCTGATTGATTTGTCATTGGTGGTTGCGTCACGAAGTCGTCGTCGGCTGTGTCACGGTCCGCTGTATCAGCTGGTGTAGGGTGTTTATTTGAAACTAAAAAAAATTTAGATCATGTTATACTCTGATCCCTATCATACAAAAAACACCGACATTTCATTTGAATTAATCAACTTTTTACCTTCCGCGAATGGTACCGGAAGCGGTGTCTCGAAGTCGTCATCGCTGTTTGCATCGGGTGCTGTTGTAGCTGCAAATCGAACACATTCTGTTATTTTAAACCATCAAATTACTAAAATTAAAGCGTCGTATTTTCTTGGTGAGACTTGGTGCAAGAATTCCGACAAAACGTGATAGTGCATAACAAATTACTAAAAGTAAAGTGTCCATCAAATTGTTTTTTTACATCCGTAGTTTTCTATTTTTTACATATACCTTCTTGCATTACGTTATCATTATCTGAATCGCTCAACTGGATGTTTTGTCCAATTGTGTTATGGAATCCTTTTCCCATTTTGAATCTCGGTATTCGGCCGCTTCTCCGGACTAAAATTAAATCCTTTTTACAATTAGTTATCGGACCAGGAATTCCAAATTATATGCAATGATGTCAGAATCATACTTGTAGTGTTTTATGCAATAAAGTGACTAGACTTGTAGTGTTATATGCAATAAAGTATTCAACAGACTCCATCGACATATAACACACTCCCAACATTAGATTTGTAGTGTTTTATGCAATAAGGTGATTAACAGACACTAACTACATCAGCATTGTAGTGTTTTATGCAATATTGTCATTCTCAAACTACATTTACATATAACACTATGTCAGAATCAGACTTGTAGTGTTTTTTTTCCAATAACCTAGTTTATACTTGTATTGTTATATGCAATAAAGTATTCCACATAGCACTGTCTCAACATCAGAAGTGTAGTGTTTTATGAAATAAAGTGTTTTATGCAATAAAGTTATTATAAGACTACAACTATATCAGAAGTGTAGTGTTTTATGCATTATTGGCATCCACAACCACCATTTACATATAACACTATGACAATTTGACAGAATCAAACTTGAAGTGTTATATGCAATAAAGTATTCCACATTGCACTGTCTCAACATCAGAAGTGTAGTGTTTTATGCAATAAAGTGTTTTATTCAATAAAGTGATTATAATACAACACTATATCAGAAGTGTAGTGTTTTATTAATTATTGGCATCCACAACCACCATTTACATATAACACTATGACAGAATCAGACTTGAAGTGTTTTATGCAATCAGACCAAATTAACATAGAACCCCCATTAAAACCCCCTTCATTCTTGCATATAACACTGCAAAAGACAATACATTTGTAAAACCCCCATTTAAAACACCATTCATTAATCTAAACAGAGAAAACACAGAACCGACCGATTTGAAATACAACCCCTTTTAAAACAACCGTAAATCTACTTATATTACACTATCACCCCATCTACATCACATATAACACCCAATAAATCCATTAACAACATCCCAAACTTCAATAAACACCATTGACAACCATACACTGTACCGGACATCAAATCCCCAATAAAACACTAACCTGGTTTCGAAAACGTTGATTCTCGCTTCCTCTTTAAACCAGATGGCTTCATCGTTCCCTTTTTTAAATCCATAAAACCCTCGATTGATTCTTGATTCTACTGTAAATAGAACAAGAATGTCATGTGATTAGTGAAATATAAAACACTTTAGTTCAACAGGATTTTGGCGTCGAACAATATGCACCGTTTACCTATAAAACCCTTCTATGTTTCCTGCTCTGTAGTTAGATTGACGGAAAATATACAAAATTTAGCTTTTACGGGAACGTCGCTTGTTTTTAGGAGATTGATAGGGGTTTTGGTTGTGTAGGATACGGTTACCATATTTGAAACGTTGGAAAAGACACTAATGCCCTTCAATTTTACATAAGGCCCTTCTAATTAAAACACAATTTACATTTTGATACCCTATTGATCTCAACCATTAGATCAAATATCCAATGGTTTAAAACTGTTAGTCCCGTGAAACGGATCTTTCAATGATATCAAACAACACCAAGTTTGTGCGGAATCCAAACTTGATGTGATTCAAGAATAAACCGAAGAAATATGAAAATACGAACCGAATACAAAGAACACACCGAATCACTTTCAACACTTGCACACGATTCTATTACTATCAAAGCAAAATCGTCTAGTACAAGTGCTCACAATCAAATCGCCTCCCACTCTCTGTTTCTCTAGAATTTCTGTAACTAGGAGGTTCCTAGAGGTTCAAAACTAAAAACAAGTTAGAAACTTGTTTTTATACTAACTCAAGCCCACTTCCCTACATGGGCTCCCCTTGGACCTGCTTGGCCCACATGGCCTAAAGCTTGGCCCAAGTGGCCTAAAAAGGTCCACAGCCTAATATAAACTAACCCGGTAAGACCCAGTTCGTAACCATAACCCGTTATGTTAATTTGATGCGTCAGTCTCACACTTTAGGGCCTAACAATCTCCCCCTAGACTGATGCCATCAAATTGTCTTCATAGCATGAATTCAGCAACGTCTTCAACGAAGTCTATGGTTGTCGTTATGCTGCAGATGTTGTGGAAGTTCTTGACTTCTGAACTCTCAGCACTGGGTCTCTTTCTTCAGCTCTTGTGGTTAGCTTCATATCAGGATCTTGATCAGCATCTTCTTGAAAGTCTTTGTTAAAAAGAATGTGAGAGGAGGATTCTCAGCAGCTCTTTTCTTCTTCAATCTTTGTCTTTCAAACAGGTTCATGGTACTTCTTCAAATGTACTTTCACTGTCAGACGGCGTTGCGTATCCGATTCTTCTGACTCAGGTACATCTTGTTGTTGTGCTGCTCCATGCTTTGTCAACAGCTAACAGCATCTCAGTCTTCAACAACCCCTGTTCTTGATTGAAATCAAGTTCTGCACATACTCACAAACTCATAAGCAAACATTTCTTATGCAACAGGGAGAGTACCACATGAACACTAGGTACATGAGATTTCACAATTTAAATTCTTTCAACTTTTGATGATCAGTCAAATCTTCAAGAACAGTTACATTTTTAATATTTGAGAAAACAAATAAACACTCTATTTTTGGATTTTTTGGTTTTATTGAAAAGCAAGACACTATTTTTGTATTTTTGAATTTTTCAATTTTTTTTAATTTTAAGAAATAAAACAAATAAAAACTCAAAATATAAACAACTACCATAATATACAATTACAATTGCAATGGGATCAAAATTCGTTCTTAGGCAGACTAAGGAACACTTTTCAGTACGAGCCTAATCAAACTGGTCTATGCGATTGCCAATATGTTTTTCCACTTAAACTTTAACGCTCAACTTTCAATTTTTTAACTTCGTGATATGCTTAAGGTAATATTATACTATTTTACCCGTGTGTCCCATTCCAAGGCATACCCCCCGCGATCAAGGTAAGCACAACGATTCATCGTAGCAGGTGAGTATACTGATGTCATCCTTTAAGATATCATGACTGTATCTAGGTCTGCATATAATCTGTTTTATCATGTTTTGATTTCTTAACAATGAACACCCAAATAAATACTAATCAAATCCTGGAAATATAAACAGCACACTCTATCATGCAAGTATCTTCCCTACCACATATTTCACAAGTCTAATCCAGATTTCTGAAATCTTAACTGGGAATAGGTTGAGAAGAGAACAGAATAGATCTTTTGCAGAGATGGTATAATATACAGATCAAATGAGTTTTTCTCAGTTTGATATAGGTTTCTTGGGTTTCTTTTGGGCACTTGAGGGCCTCTTTCGGGTGTATTAGATCTATAGCGCGACAACGTACAGCTAGGTCAGCATGTATCTGGATGCAGCAGAAGCTGTCGTTGCCTAGCACCTCCAGGTCAGCATATATCTGGATGCAGCAGAGGAGGTACACGACTTTTTCAGAGAAGATTTCAGAATCAGATCAAAATTGTGTGTATCGGGACAACATACAGACATTCAAATAGAAATGAGCTAATTCCAAGTGACTTTCTTTCCTGGGGTCATGTACAATTTTAGTTCTGAACAGAAAGACATCCAAGATATCCCCGGATGATTCAACAATATAAAGACCCGAAACCTCAGATGTTGGCTATCTATCAACGCAAGATTTAAGACCATAAAATCATACGCCGTTGGTATGTTACCCACATGGTACATAGTTCGTTATGTTTATATCACTTAGTATCTTTTATCATGTTGAGCGTCAAGCCTATCGACATATCGCAGTAGATCCTAGTCTTTTCAGCTATGGCACCTTACATGTGTTAGTCAAACCCTTTAACACAAACATTTATTTCACTTCCCATATCATGCAATTTTTCTTTTTGGCTTTTTCATTTTTCAAATGTTTTTGTATTTTTCTTATTTTCACCCCCTAAACAATACATATTTACAGCAAACTCTTTTTGTATTTTCTGAGTTTTCTCCCCCTAAACTCTACATCTATCTATATGTTCCTCTCCCCCCCTAAATTTGTGCATAAATCTTGTATTTTTGCGCAAATTTACCATTTACTAGAGAAAGGACAATTTATATACAAAGTATAAACTAAGAAAAAGAAAGAAAAAAAAATATTTTTGTGTAACCGTTCCGTCATTAGATTGAAGACTAATCAAATTCAAATCAAAGTACGGAAATTAAATTGTACCTTTTGCTGATCTTATCTTACTTCTCTTATTTCCTCCAAAGGAAACATATCATCTGAAAAAAAAAATTTGAACTTTTTGCAACAGAGAAATGTTACCCGTTTTTATCTCTGGAACAACCGCTATCAACATTCCAGAGATTGTCAACAGCTCCTCCTTGGTTGTTCCTGAAAGGTAAGGAGATTAGTAAGACATGGGTACCCAGGCCATCGTGGTCCTGGGATTTCCTAAAGCATCAAAATAAGACATTTCTTTTAAACAAAAGTCCCCTTTCGTTTCAAGGATTGGAGACGTTGCTGCCTTGGATTTGGGTTTCCAAATCTGTTTCGGTTTAACAAACATGTTTGTTGCCTTCAGTTGAGCAACTTTAACTGTTTCAGGTTTGTTAGTTTTAGAAACACGTTTTTGTTCCTGAAAAGCTTTGCGTTTGTTTTTGGCAACGTTCCAATCCCCATCAGAAGGTTTAACCTTGGGATTAACATTCTTCATTGCCTTAGGTGAGGATACCTTCATTGGCTTGGAATGGTAGTTACCCTTTGGTGTAACCCTCTGATTTTGCATATAATATGGTACATAGGGACGATTTGTGCAGTTCCGAGCAATGTGACCAGCAATGCCGCAATTAAAGCATGTTTGTCTCTTCACGTAGAAGGCATTCTGATCAGCTTGTGTAGCTCTTGCAGGCCCTGAAGGATGAACCGGTCCTTTCTGTGCTTGTTTTTGTTGCACATTTCCAGCAGACGAAGATGAATTTTGATGCCTATACTTGTCGTTTGCAGGGGCCTTCTGTGGTGGAGATTTCTTTTGATTCTTCTTGTTTTGTTTAGACTGCAAGTCTTGTTCAGAAATCTCACCAGTCTTTCCGAAAGCTTTGTTAGCACAGTCAAATGCATATTTTTCACATTTGCCATTACTGACTGGCTTAACAAAGGTATTTTTCACAACACGGGCCTTTTGAGGACTATTGCTGCCCGTTGAGGACTGTGGAGAGCCTGCTTGTCGATGTTTAGGCTTCTTCTTTCCACGTCCTTTACTTGCTCGCTTAGGATCTTGTTGCCTGATCTGAACCTTTTCATCACTAACCGAAGGTTCAGATTGTTCAGCTTGTGCACTTGGAGCCTTGTTCACATTAGTCTTCTCTTCATCCTTTATGTCATCAGCTTTGACAGAATCGGAGAGTTCTGGTTTGTTGGATGAAATACCAGAAACTTTAGCAGAAACTTCAGCTGAAACATTTGACGAATTTTCAGCACAAGACGGTTCTGCACATGACATCCTTGAGCTGAATTCACTAGAATCAACTGATTCCAATTTCTCAGAATCAGCTGCTTCAGGTGATTCGCGTTTGGAATCAGATGGTTCAGCCGGCTCATTCGTTTTATTTGCCGATTCAGTCTCTCTTACACAAGCATCAACGTTTTCGCCCACACCATCAGGCCTGACATTCTTCATCATAGATTGTAAAAATGAGCCAAAAATGTCACACACATGAGAACTTGACGCTTGTTCATCTTCAACGACACCTTCAACTTTAACTTCATCTGCAAGGGAAGACGAAGCATTAGGATCAAAAGTACCCTTTGAAACAAGATTTACCGAAGGAGTCGCTCCTTTATCAACAGGTCTGCTGTTGATTGATGACTTATTAGTTTTAGGACCGTAAGCCATCTTGTTCTCATTCATCAATTCCTCCTCAGTCATGGGTAAATATGTGTAGTTGTCATTATAAGGAGGAGGAACTTGATTGAATCCCAAACCACGCCCTTTGTTTTCCTTGTATGCGAGCTGTTGATTACACAAGTTTTTGACTAAGTTACTGGAAGAATCAAATTTCTTAATATTAAGCTCATTAATTTGATATCTATCTCTGATATCTTCCAGTTCCTTAGTCACAGCGCACAGTTTCTCCTGAACATATAAGAGTTGAGATGATTTCACACTAACATCATCCTTGAGTTTGACGATGTCTTTACGCTGAGCTTCAATTTTATCTTTATAAAGCTTTTCATTCTTTGATAAAGTAAAATTTTTATTCTTTATATCATTGTAATTTTGAATTAGCTCAGCGTTATGTAACCGAGATGCCTCATTTCTTTCTCTACACTCAGGAGTGCAAAAGACAGAAAGTATCTCTTCACGTTCTTTAGTAATTTCTCGAGCCAGGGGTTTCTTAAACATAAATGCTGAATTTTGTGTGGATGAGCAAGCAGCAGCAGATGTGTTGCCTTGAGTAGACTGCTTGTCAGCATTGTCATATGATTTGATGAGTGAGATTAGCTCATCTAACTTCATTTTGTAACAGGCGCAGTCAGTTGTCACTAATATCTGATTAACATTGCGAAACCAACTACAGTTCGCCTGATCTGGAATCCCTTTTATAGCATCCAGAAGCTTTCTGTTGCTCATGCGAGTAGACACCACCATCTCTGCCTTCTCCATTTTAGAGAGCAGTTCAGCAAACCGACCTGTAAGTGCTTCTATAGATTCACCGTATGAGTAACTGAATCCTTCGAATTCCTGCTCAAGCATCTCTCTTTTAGAAGACATTTTAAGATATGATTCCCAAAAATGTGCGCTTTTAACTATATCCTCAACACAAGCCCAAAGCGAGAACCTGTATACTCGCTAATTCAAACCCTATGCACGCGATTGACTGAATCCGTTTTCTGAACCGCACCTCGAAAATCTGTCAAAACCGTTATCACAAACAAACTCCCTTTTTTTTTTATAAAATAGGATATAATATAAACTATTATAATTAAACAATAATAATTATTATTATTATAACAATGATTGACTTATGAAAGCCTAATGATTGATTATTATTATTATTAATATAATTGATGGAATGATTATCCAATGATTAGACAAAGATTAGATAATGATTATAAGATTACTATAAAGCTCACAATCAAAACAACATCGCAGATATTTTTCACACGATAAAACCTTTCCCGACACTCAATCTGTCACAAAAACTACCCTTCTCTTTAACTTTCCTTTTACCCGACAATTTCCTTTTCTTAAAACCGTCACAAAATACCCTTTGTTTCTTATTAGCGGTGGGTGTACTAGGATGATTAATGGTGATCGAAGATATGAGACAAATGACGAAGATGATGTCGGAGCTCGTTCGATGATAATGGTGTCGGGTGACGGTGACAGTTTGTCGGAGACGAAGAAGAAGATAGTTGAAGTTGTAGTGGTGAACCGGAGTGATGATGACTGTGATGTTGTTATCGATAAACTTGCAAACCAACAGTGATGATAAACGGTGGTCGGAGAAGAACCGGTAGCCGGAGATTATGAAGACGGTGGTGGTCGCCGGAGTGTGCGGTGAACAACGGAGGGTGATAGAGGTTGTCGAAGGTTCTGATGTCGATCAAAGATGAAGATGATGTGCAGTGGTGAACGGAGTTGTGGTGGATGTTTAATGGAGGTCCGACGGTGTCCGGTGGTAAATGGTGATCGGAGGATGGCGGACGATAGCGACTCGAGAGCTTGAAGACGACAACTCGAAATCAGACTAAGGAACGTGGTTGCGAGTCGGACGAGTCGAAACCAAAGCAGGACGAGTCGAAACCAATGATGGTTGCGAGTCGTAACCTTAGACAATTGCGAGTCGAAACCAAAACAGGATGAGCCGAAACCGTAGATGGTTGCGAGTCGAAACCGTAGATGATTGCGAGTCGAAACCAAACAGGATGAGCCGAAACGGTGGTTGCTACTCGAGACCTTGAAAGTGATGAAGATTCGAAACAAAGATGATTGCGGTTGCGACTCGAAATCTGATGAGAGTCGGAACGATGATGAATATGATGAACGTGTGGACTCGTAACTGTGGTTGCGAGTCGGAGAAGGTATGAAGTGGACTCGAAATCTCTGTTGCGACTCTAATGTGGTAACTCGAAACCGTGATTGAAGAAACCTGATGAATGAAGCTTGGTGACGAGTCGAGACTGTGAAACCGTGAAGAATCGAAACCGGCAATTAAGATGGACTCGAGATCTCGGTTGCGACTCGGAACCGTGTTGTTGACTTGAGAACTAAGATGAATTGGAGCTCTGGTTGCGACTCAGAAGATGATGACTCGAAACCGTTGAAAGCTCCTTTACACGTCAAGGAAGTTGTAAACAATTTTGAATTTCCAATTTTTTAAAAAGGAAACAAATAATTTTAAGCAAACTAATCAACCAGATTTTTCGAAAAAGTTGGGATTGATTAAATCGTTTTTCAAACTTATCGAAAAAAATTCAAATCTTAACAACTTTAGAAAAATCAAAAACACCAAAATCCACTAATTTTTGATAGAATTTCGATGAACACTACGAAGAACACCGAACCAAAAATTACGAAAAACTTGAATCTTTGATATCACACCGAGCCTAGAAACAGGTTCTTAAGGCTCTGATACCACTTGTTAGTCCCGTGAAACGGATCTTTCAATGATATCAAACAACACCAAGTTTGTGCGGAATCCAAACTTGATGTGATTCAAGAATAAACCGAAGAAATATGAAAATACGAACCGAATACAAAGAACACACCGAATCACTTTCAACACTTGCACACGATTCTATTACTATCAAAGCAAAATCGTCTAGTACAAGTGCTCACAATCAAATCGCCTCCCACTCTCTGTTTCTCTAGAATTTCTGTAACTAGGAGGTTCCTAGAGGTTCAAAACTAAAAACAAGTTAGAAACTTGTTTTTATACTAACTCAAGCCCACTTCCCTACATGGGCTCCCCTTGGACCTGCTTGGCCCACATGGCCTAAAGCTTGGCCCAAGTGACCTAAAAAGGTCCACAGCCTAATATAAACTAACCCGGTAAGACCCAGTTCGTAACCATAACCCGTTATGTTAATTTGATGCGTCAGTCTCACACTTTAGGGCCTAACAATCTCCCCCTAGACTGATGCCATCAAATTGTCTTCATAGCATGAATTCAGCAACGTCTTCAACGAAGTCTATGGTTGTCGTTATGCTGCAGATGTTGTGGAAGTTCTTGACTTCTGAACTCTCAGCACTGGGTCTCTTTCTTCAGCTCTTGTGGTTAGCTTCATATCAGGATCTTGATCAGCATCTTCTTGAAAGTCTTTGTTAAAAAGAATGTGAGAGGAGGATTCTCAGCAGCTCTTTTCTTCTTCAATCTTTGTCTTTCAAACAGGTTCATGGTACTTCTTCAAATGTACTTTCACTGTCAGACGGCGTTGCGTATCCGATTCTTCTGACTCAGGTACATCTTGTTGTTGTGCTGCTCCATGCTTTGTCAACAGCTAACAGCATCTCAGTCTTCAACAACCCCTGTTCTTGCTTGAAATCAAGTTCTGCACATACTCACAAACTCATAAGCAAACATTTCTTATGCGTTATGAGGCCACATGGCGCCCCACTACACATGACCTAACACTAACACCTCCCACCACCACCACCCCTTCACCTACCACCACCACCACCACCACCTTTCACCAACTGCCACAACTACCCTTCACCCACCACCACACTTTACTCACCACTATAATTTACTTGTAAACACAAAACCCTAAAAGACTTTTAGCCGTCATCTTCACGCAAGGAGAATAATAAATGCTCCGCTGAAATTACCCGACGAAGTAATCGCTGGAAGATCCAACTAATTGCTCCATGGAACTAATCACTCGAAAAAAGTTTATTTTCATCCCTGAAGCTCGTTCCACTGTTTCTCTCTCTACTCGATCTCTAAAACACACAGTAGTGTGTGCATTAAGAACATGATGCCAATCTGATGAAAATAAACATGACGAAGATGAAGAATCTGGTTCTAATATGATGAATAAACATGTTTCTTTTCTTGATTTGTATGCTCAATTTTGCTTCTATTTAGGGGAATGTTGAATAAATAAAAAATCAGCAACTTCTGACCATCATGACCTTCAACCAAACCGAATTAGAATTTGGAATAGTTGGGGATGATGGAACTAGTAATAAAGGTGGGAATTTAGGGCACCAAAATAGTGAATCAGGTTATTGATTTTTTTTTTCTTCATATGTATGGGTAAAAACGGTGGAGGATGGTGAAGCTAGAAAGACAGAGGTGTTGATAGTGGTTGGTGAGGGTGGCTGGGGGTGGTGACGGGTGCGGGCAGTGGTTGTTGATGGTGGCCGGTGGGGGTGGAGGACTGATGAGAGAGAGAGGGAAGGGGGTTGTAGAGAGGGGGTCCTTGAGAAAGCTAATAATAATAATAATTTTAAAAGTACATGTAAAATGACCATTTTGCCCCTGAGAAAAGAGCAAAAAAACAGGATTTTTTAAGACAAATATGACCTGAATTTTGGGCTAAAGTGGCAAAAGTGAACAAAACTCAGGAACCAAAATGACAATTTACTCTAAACTAAATATAGGGTAAATTACTTTTTGAGTCCCTGTGTTTTAGTGGTTTTAACCACTTGAGTCCAAATTCAAAATGTTTAACGCCCTGAGTCCCTATAACCACTTTTCTTAACCATTTGAGTCCAAATTTCTAACACAGTTAGAATTCTGTTGTTAAGTTTCGTTAAATGACCAAATTACCCCTATAATTAAAAAATAAAATAAAAACTAATTTATTTAGATTTTTCTCTCTCTTTATCTCTCTCTCTCCCTCAAAAACTCTGCAACTTTCTCTCAAATTTTTTTTTTCTCTCTCTGATTATCGTCCTCTTCAATGGAAGAATCATTCATCTTATCATCCACCTGATTAAATTCCTTTACGACACTACCAATCGATCTCCTAGCCAGTGAAACATCATGTATCTTCTCTGAAATCAACTCAGATCTCATGTGTTCTTCTTTCGGTTGAGTAACCGATTCAGATATAATCACTGGTTGCGTAACAGATTCCGATTTAATCTCCGGCTGATGATACCCGTGCGCACAGGGAACAGAGATCCAGTGAGCCAGAGATCTCCCATCGTGTACGGTCGTCGGAGCAACCGAATCTAAAACCAGCAGAATCCCTTTTGCCACTAGTAACACCTGCTCAAAATCCCCTCGTTTGGCTTCCAGGTGCTCTGTAAATGTTGTTCAGTCTAGGGCATGGGTCGGGTTGAAGGATAAGGGGGTTTTGTTCACTCTAGGGCATGGGTCGGGTTGAAGGATAGAGGGGTTTTGTACTGTGATAATTTCTGCTGCTACTTTTTGTGTTTGTGTAAATAGAGGGGTTTTGTACTGATAAGGGGGTTTCAGGGCATGTTTGGCTTAGCTTATTTTGAAAAGTTGAAAAGTCCTTTTGCCAAAAAAAAGTCAGGAATTCCTGACTTTTGAACTTCTTCCCTCACATAAGAAGAAACCCCAAACACTTTCAAAAGTCCTTTTACCTAAAAATAAGTCATAAGTCATCAAAATAAGGAACCCCAAACACCCCCTCAGTTTCTGCTATGAGTTCTGAATCTAATAGTGATGGTGTTGATGAGAAACCTGTGAAGTTGAGCAGGAGAAACAGGGGTTATGTGGGTAGTGGTCAAAGGTGATGGCGTTGATGATGGGGAGTTTATGATTGTGGCGGTTGGTGGTGGCGTTGATGGTACGGGTGGTGGCTGATATTGGCGATGGCGGCGGTTGTGGTGGCTAGTGCGGTGGTGGTGGTAGTGTTGTGTGGTTAAGGCGAAGAGAAAGAAACAAAGGTTTATGTGTTTGTCTGTGTGTATATATATTGGTAAAATTAACTTGTAAATACATTGTGCATTATTGATTTGTACATTTAGTGTAATTGACCAAAATGCCCTTAGAGTTAACAGACATTCTGGATGGTATTAGAAATTTGGACTCAAATGGTTAAGAAAAGTGGTTATAGGGACTCAGGACGTTAAACATTTTGAATTTGGACTCAAGTGGTTAAAACCACTAAAACACAAGGACTCAAAAACTAATTTACCCCTAAATATAAAACAAGTACGAATATATTATTAAAAAATATTAGGGGTTAACCCAATATTCATCCCTTCATTTGAGGTTATGTGTAGTGGTTTCACGCTTCCCATCCTACATCAACAATTTGGCCTAAAAAACCAACCCAAGGGGAGTGAAAGCGCTTGAGTGGGCTCATTGTGAGAGAAATCACAGGCGTGGTTGTGGAGTGTTTGTGGATGCCATAGAGGATACAAAATATACATGTGAAAGGGAGTGTGTGAACGCTTAAAACCACTACCCATGGCCTAACCAATTAGGAGATATTCTATGGTCATCCCATCTTCATCCCTTCCAATTAACCTATACAATTTGTGAAATTATTGATAAGTATTTACAAAAATAAACAAATAGATAAAACTAACGGGGAGATGGAGTGGTTATATTTCACATAATTCAACGTAAGAGTCCTACTCAGTGTAATCCCATGTCTCTAAACGCTTGCAAGCTGTTTCGTGAACAATCTGTATAAAATATGTACACCAAATGTTTGATTACATGTGTTAAAGAGCTTGGCTTGAATTTCAAAACCGTAAACCCATAATAATATATTAACATACATATGCTATTTCTTCCTCTGCTTTGCTACATCCTATGTTTTTAAAATTCCTTTATTAGATTTATGCATTAGCATGAATATTTTGACACTGCTATAGGTATGACAATGCCACTAAAAATGTTCTTGCTACATCCACTACAGCAACTTCCGGGAAAATGTTACGGCTTTATGTAAATCTGAAAGGATCATCTGCTTGCTATCGGGCGTATAAATGTGTTATCATGGAACCATCAACTGATGAAACAGACTCAAGTTCACTATTGCTCTCCTCAGAGTAAAAGGCTGGATGTTTAGGTTGAGGCAACACACTCTCACTGACCAGCATTAAAACCACCGACAACATAGTTGGCCTATCTTTTGCATGATTTTGCACACATAATAATCCAACATGTATTGATCTTAGCACTTCAGGGATGACACAAGAGGCATGTAAAGATGCACACATAAGTTCAATGGATCTGCCTTGTTTATAAAGTCTCCATGCCTGAATCAGATCAAACATATAAATTACCAAATGACATTGTTTAACCAAAAACATTAGTGAGTGTAACATACATGTCCAAGAAGGTTGTCATTGCGATCATCATGACAGAATTCTCTGTTTTTCCTACCACTCACGATCTCCAACACCAAAACACCAAAACTATATACATCAGACTTTACAGAGAATCGTCCGTGTACTGCATACTCAGGAGAAATATAACCACTGCAGAGAACTTATGCATAAGGGGGAAATAGTAGCAAATATGATTCAGTAAATTATTGTTTAAGATTCTTACTGTGTTCCCACTACTTTCTTTGTCTTAGTGGTAGCATCGGATCCTACAAACTTTCTAGCAAGGCCAAAGTCAGAGATTTTGGGGTTCATGTCACCATCCAAAAGAATATTACCTGCCTTGAGATCTCTGTGGATGATTTGAAGGCGGGAATCTTGATGTAGATAAAGAATACCTCGAGCCATCCCTTGTATAATATTAAATCGTTGTGGCCAGTCAAGCATCGAGCTCCTGGTTTCATCTGACACAAGTGAATTACTTAGATAACAATAATTTGATAGGAAAGTTTGAAAACAAGGGACTATGTGAAATCATAGAGAGAGAACCAAACCAAATAGATATAAGTCTAAACTTTTGTTTGTCATGTATTCATAAACCAAAATCAGTTCATTTCTGTGATTGCAGTATCCAAGAAGCTTCACGAGATTGCGATGCTGAAGTTTGGCAATACAAATGATTTCATTCTTGAATTCTTCAATCCCTTGTTGGGATGTTTCTGAGAGCCTCTTCACAGCTACCTCTTGTCCATCTTCCAACACACCCTAAAACAGTTTGATGTTACACTTTTGTTTAATGTTACAAATACGCGTTCCTTTTAATATTAAGGTATCAATAAGTTACCTTGTAAACTGGACCAAATCCACCTTCTCCGATTTTTTTGTTGATGTTAAAGTTATCTGTAGCCTTGACTATTTTATTTAGACTAAGTAAAGGTAGCTCATCAAGATCTTCCATCCGCACACTGTTATCCTTTTTATCAAGGGCATACCTGTCTTCTTAAAAATAACATGTGCGATTAGCCAAAAATTATATAAGTTTCCAAAGTGTATAAAAAGCTACTGAAATTACCTCTTTCTTTCATATGAAGCCTTTTTTGTTTCTTTATACAAGAATATGCCACTATAAATAGAAGTAGCACAACAAATGTAGTTAAAAATACCACTGTATATACTCTTTTTTTCTTGTTTAAGCTAGCTGGGGAATCGTCGTTTCCTTCACGAACGATTAACATTAATGTTACAAGTGTATTCATTTATAACAACTCAAAATTAAGTTAAAACCATAAATGTGTACCTGCAGCTAACTCAGTGGCAGCCAATTTTATGTAAAGATCCTGCTTATCATCACTCTCTCTGGTATCAAGAAGCTCATCAAACCAAAGCAAACATCCGCTTCCGCCATTTCTGATATCTGAATTTGCAAAAGCCGTACAATTGCAGTTCATTCTGCAAGCCATCTCACATTCTTCAAGCGTCATACTATGATTATACCATGAACGGCGTGTGTCTGGAAATATAACTCCTGAAATTCTTTTAAAGCCAGACCCACTTCCACAGTCTAAAGCCCGTTTACGTTCACACCCACTAGACCCAATTCCTCTATCCCATTCATCTGGGACCCGAGGCTTAAAACCAGCAATACAAGTACAAGGGGGGTAACTATTAGGACTGCAGCTTCCGTATGGCCCACAAAGCCCATAACCACCACAACTCTCTGTTAGTGCTCCAATAGAATGCACAGCCCAGTCTTGGATTTGATCCATCCAACGCAAATGCACACCGGTGTCATCTGGCAACACAAGGATCCTTTGAACAACCGAATTCGTAACTTCATATGTGTAATATATTTCCTTTTCGTTAGAAACAAATTGAACAGAGTAAATAGGATTTGGGTTTTTCATGCCCAAACCTTGAAACTTAAGACCATTCCATGGTCCATATCTCCAACGTATGATCGAACCTTGTCTCACAAACATTTGTGGGTATCCATTTGTGTCTAGATAGTATAAATATTCACCTGGTGAAGGATCATCTACACTCTTCCATGGTATTATAACTCGTTCTATTCCTGTTACTAAATCTTTTCCAAATTTCATGCCTGGTAAGAATGTGTTACCCGGATGATCAAAGCTTTGCCAGATTACATGTTCGTTCTTAGTACTTCTATCCCACACAATAAGATTTCCGGTATCCAGAAGCTGCACCACCACCACTGGATTATTACTGATCGTCGATATTGTTGAATTCGATGACCAGATGATTGTATTGTCACCGCTGCGAATTAGTAGGTTTCCACGTCTGCTTAGTTCGAGCATGCCTGATTTATCTGTGATTGGTGTCTCCCTGTTAGCAACCCATACGACTGTACCCGTTGATATTTTCTTGTACCAGATCCCTACGTACCGATTCTTTGATTTTCCCGGGCTAAAGAACCCAAGTTCAAACATTTTATCATCTGATACTATTGTGTCTCCATCTTTAATAGCTTGATTTGTAGAGATGGTGTCTATTGTTGCACAAGATGACAGAAGCAAGAACAAAACACATGAGAATAGTAGTATCATGTAACCAATTTCCATTGATGTGGGTGTGAGATTTGGATGATGGTTGTGATATATAGTAAACTTGACTCATCTTTTGGTCACCACCTTTGAAAACTTCCACCAATTTTTAATTTTGATGATAGTGACTTTCTTTGTTTTGAATTTTCTCTAATCACAATGACATAATCAATTTGTCATCAGTGCATACCTTGTTAGAAAATTTCATATTTTTAAAATAAACATTTTACTCTTATAGTTTATAAATAGAGAAAAGATAAATTACCCAACTCCGGTCAGACTCTCTCCGGTCAGTAAATACTACATGAAAATCAAGGAATTGAACAAATACGATCCACAGCAGAGCACCAAACACAAACAAATTGAATTCATTTTCATTGTTTAGTTCCGTAGACTGATTCATCTTCTCCAATGCGAACATCACCAAAATAACAACAATCGGTCAACCATGATTCCCCAACGGAGCTTCCTGAAAATCAATCACCAAGCCGAAAATTGCCGGAGAGTCGCTGTTTACTGTGGGGTTTGATCTTTTTAATTATTTTGGAATTTGATTATTATTATTATTATTATTATTATTATTATTATTATTATTATTATTATTAAAACCTATATAAGTTTACAAACTTTTTGTGCATAACAACTTGTAACTTGTGCTTTGTGAGTTTTTCAAAAAAAAAAAAAAACTTGATTTTTACTTTTAACCCAAATGTTTTAACCTTTTTCAATTTTAACCCTACATAATTTGTTTTTTAACTTTAACCCAAAACTTTTCATTATTTGCAATTTAACTTCGCAACTTTTGTCACTTATACTTTTCATCTTTCTCAAATTTTCGTTTTACGTATAGTTCTAAATTTTTCGAGTTAATATGACGCAACGTGCATGTGTGGTTCAACGTTTTTACCTCTATTTTTCCATGTTTGACAGGTTCGTCACAACACGCATATCCTAGGTCGAGTCAGTGTTGGTGGTCGATGATGGTTGTGTGACATTAGTACTATTTGACACACTGTTTTACGCCCCGCCGCAACGCGGGGTGTGCTTTAGGGGGTTTTCAAATAAAAAATTGTTATGCATATGGTTGTCGTAACGTTGGCTTTGAGAGTTTTCCAAAAAAAATTTTGATTTTTTTTATTTTTCACCCAAAAGTATTTCATAAATTACTTTTAACCCAAAATTATTTGTTTTTTTTTTTTTTACTTTTAACCCAAAACTTTTTATATTTTGTAAACTATTCTCATAATTTTTTTTACTTTCGACTTTGATCCTTTATAGTTTTCATTTTCCGTAAATTTTTCGCTTTATGCTTGGTTCTAAATTTTGTGACTTAACACATCGCAACGTGCGTCTTTGGTTTAAGGTTTTTACATTTGTTCTAAATTTTACGAGTTAACACGACGCAACGTGCGTGTGTGGGTGAACGTTTTTACATCGTCTATTTTTTCCCCGTTTGACAGGTTTAACATAACGTGCGGGTCCTAGATTGACTTAGTTATAATTAAAGAATCCCCGCCGCATTGCGGCGGGTCGCAATCCTAGTTATTATTATTTATTGTTATTTATGGTTATTATAACTAGGTTATTGCCAACACGCGGCTTCACAAATGAAAATAGTCCAGTAATATTAATTGACTTTTGAAATAATTTTCAACTGGTCCTATAAGGCCTTTGGATATACTTTAACTTAATTTAACTCTACCTAAGTGACACATCAACTTTTTTCCTTCATTTCACTTTATCTCACTATAAGAAAATGGTTTAACATGTTAACATATAACTCATTTAATGCACTTTAACATTGAGTTTTTTTTTCTAAAAAATAAAATAATAATTAATTTAATCTCTTAACATTGGGTTAACATATTAACACATAACTCATTTAATGCACCTTAACACAAGAAGGAAGTGGTTTGCAATGTTAGTTAACATGCCATGTCATTGTTAACACTCTAGATGTTAGATTAAACCCCATGGCCTAAGTAGTTATATGAGTTGGTACGCAGGGGCGGACTTACCATGTTGGGAGGGGTAGCCTCCCCTACCCCTCAACTCCTCGTCGGTAGTGTAAAAAAGAACAAATTTTGACGCTTTTTTATTCCGCAACCCCTAAAAAAATTTATGTTACCCGTCCTCACTGTTATTAAAAAACCACATTTAAAATACAAAATAAGACCCAACATCTAAAACAATACCCCTCATTAAGCCCAAAACCCAAATGCTAGTTCAATTTTGAGAAAAAGAACAATACGCATAGCAGCCAAAGCAGCAATACACAACGACGCCAGCAAGCACAGGCCACATGCTGCACAGCGACCAATCAACCATCCTATTCTGCTTTCAACGATCTGATCTGCTTTTATTGGTTGAACAGAGGTGGGAACCGCGGGATGGGGTTGTTTGCTTGATGTTAAGGGCCGCAAAGCTTTTATTTTTCGTCGGTCATGATTTCACTCAAAACATATTAGCTTTGGGTCTGTGTAATAATGGGCTTATAAGCCCCTGTGTGAGTCTAGCATGAGTCCAGTTTATGGCCCATGCAAGTAGTCTGTTTGTGTGTTTGTTTGTTTGTGTCTTTCCAGTCTTTTCGCTAGGGTTTACGGAGTCATTAGTTCGTGGATTCATGGGTCTGTTTGTTGCGAGTATTGAGGAGAACGTTGGTGCTCCTGATCGTGTCTGTTATGCAATTTATAGCAGCTTTTGTTCATCAATAAAGTATCCAGAAATTGAGTGTGAATCTTGATATACACTTGTGATTTTACAAGTGGTATCAGAGCAATTTGGGAAGGAATTGAGTGTGTTCATTGTGTGACAATGGTCGAAGAAACCTCGAATTTTCAAGTTCCAAGTGTTACTCGTTTTGACGGCGACTATGACCATTGGAGTTTGGTCATGGAAACTCTGCTACGCTCGAAGGAGTACTGGGTTGCAATCGACCACGTTTCAAAGAACCCAGGGATGGAGAGCAATTAACTCCTAGTCAGTGAACTAATTTGGAGGTGATGAGGTTGAAAGACTTGAAGGCTCGGAACTACTTGTACCAGTCGATCGACAAGCATATTCTGAGAACGATAACTCAGAAAGAGTCAGCCAAGCAGATTTGGGAGGCAATGAAGACCAAGTATCAGGGGAATGCGCGAGTGAAGCGAGCCCAATTGCAACGGTTGAGAAGAGATTTCGAGCTGCTAGTAATGAAGGAAGGAGAGACAGTCACTGATTATGTTGGAAGAGTCATAACGGTGGTAAATAATATGCGGAATTTTGGAGAAGAATTATCAGATGTCAAAATCGTTGAAAAGATTTTGCGTTCCCTCACAGAGAATTTCAACTATGTCGTCTGTACCATTGAGGAATCCAAGGATATTGATGCTTTATCCGTTGATGAGCTTCAAAGTTCCTTATTGGTACACGAGCAAAAGTTGACTAGAAAAACATATGATGATCAGGTGTTGAAGACGGAGAACGACTCGAGCGGAGGACGTGGAAGAGGACGAGGGAGAATGACATCAAGTAGAGGAAGAGGGCGTGGACGTGGAAGATCTTGCCCGGATTTTGATAAGTCACAGGTTGAATGCTATAATTGCCATAAACTTGGGCACTTTTAGTATGAATGTCCAAATGGAGGCAAAGCATTGAACTACACTGAGTTTGATGAGGGTGAAGACTTACTTCTTATGGCATATGTCGATGTTACCAAAGAACCAAAGAAGGGGATTTGGTTTTTGGATTCGGCTTGTTCAAATCATATGACAGGAAGTAAGGATTGGTTCACAAGACTAGATGAAGGGTTCAATCACAGTGTCAAGTTGGGGAATGATCTTCGTTTGACAGTGAAAGGCATAGGTGACATCAGGCTGGAAATTGAAGGGGTGGTTCAAGTAATCACTAGAGTTTACTACGTGCCAGAACTTACATCCAGCTTATTGAGCCTAGGTCAACTACAAGAGAAAGGGTTGACTATGATTATCAAGCAAGGAACCTGTAAGCTTTATCACCCTGAAAGGGGCCTACTAGCCACTTCGGTGATGACTCGAAACCGTATGTTTCTAATGAATGGCGTAGTGAAACCCACCGTTGGTAAGTGTTGTAAGATTGATGAAGAAAGTAACTCCTTGATATGGCACAAGCGACTTGGACACGTGAACTACAAGTCGATAAGAACTATGCAAAATTGTCACTTAGTGGAAAGTTTACCCCAAATTGCAGAGCAATCAAAGGTGTGTGAAGTCTGCAACAATGGAAAACAGCAGCGGGAAATCATTCCAAAGAGGAGTAGCTGGAGAGCAACAAACAAATTGGAGCTGATTCACACGGATCTGTGCGGGTCGATTACCCAGTCTCTCACAGTGGCAAAAGGTATGTTATGGTTCTGATTGATGACTTTACAAGAAAGGGGTGGGTGTACTTTTTGTCAAAGAAAAGTGAGAGTTTTGAAATGTTTAAGAGATTTAAAGCTTTGGTCAAGAATGAAACCGGGTTAACAATTAAATCCCTAAGAAGTGATAGAGGTGGAGAATTTACCTCCAATGAGTTTAATGTTTTCTGTGAAACTCATGGGATTAAAAGACAACTTACTACTGCCTACACTCCACAGCAAAACGGAGTGGCAGAACGGCGTAACAAGACCTTAATGAACATGGTCCGTTGTCTTTTAATCGAAAAGGAATTTCCTAAGTGGTTATGGTCTGAGGCAGCCTCGTGGGGGTGTCATGTTCTAAACCGGTGTGTCACCGCAGCACTAGAAAATGAAGTTCCTGAAGAAAGGTGGTCTGGGAATAAACCAAATGTGGACTATTTTAGAATCTTTGGGTGTATTGGGTATGTTCTCATTCCACCTCAGTTACGAACTAAACTGGATGATAAGAGTCACAAATGCATCTTTTTGGGTATAAGCAAAGAGTCCAAAGCTTATAGGTTATACGATCCAATTCAACAAAGAATTGTGATCAGCAGAGATGTAGTATTTGAAGAGGACCAGAAGTGGGATTGGAAGATCGAAGAGTTTGGCTTACATGAACTGGTGATACCAGACAATGAAATGGCTGGTGAAGTAGTACACAATGGAGAATCAAGTAACGGTGATCATGATCCAACACCGCAAAGTACTCCATCTCAGGAAAGTGTATCAGATAACCTTGAGAGTGGAGAGATTAGTGAAGATGCAGGTACTGCGGTCACCCAAACAGGTGATGAAAATGACACGCATACAGTTGGTGGTGGTCATACATCAACTAAAGGGGTAAGAAGGTCAACTAGAACAACTACTGCACCTGTTTGGTTGCAGGATTACGAGAGTGGAGAAGGGTTTTCGGAGGATGAAGCAGAATTGGTCATGTAAAGCTTTTCTGAAGATCCTGTTAATTTTGAAGAAGCACCTAAAGATGAGAAATGGTTGCATGCTATGAAGGTCGAAATTCAATCCATTAACGAAAACAACACATGGGAGTTGGTTGAAGCTCCAAAATATGTCAAACCGATTAGGGTGAAGTGGCTTTACAAAACGAAATTGAATTAAAATGGAGAAGTAGATAAGTTTAAAGCGCGTTTGGTGGTGAAAGGATATGCTCAAAGGAAAGGAATAGACTACGACGAGGTCTATGCCCCTGCTGCTCGTTGGGACACAATACGTAGTCTTCTTGCAGTGGCTGCTCAGAACCGATGGCTGGTGTATCAGCTCGATGTAAAAAGCGCTTTCCTTAATGGAGAATTAGAGGAAACAGTGTTTGTTGAACAGCCCAAGGGTTTTGTCAAGAGCGGTGAAGAAAACAAAGTTTATAGACTCAAAAGAGCTCTTTACGGTTTAAAACAAGCCCCAAGAGCTTGGTTTAAATGTATTGTGATATTCTTTCTTAAGGAAGGATTCAAGAATAGCTGTTATGATCACACGCTGTTTATCAAGAAGGTGTGGAATAAAGTTGTGGTTGTTAGCCTTTATGTGGATGATCTGATTTATACTGGTAATGATGAGGTGATGTGCAACAGTTTCAAAAGGTCCATGATGCAGGAATTTAAAATGACAGACTTGGGTAAAATGAGATACTTCCTGGGAGTAGAGGTGGTTCAAAGTGAGGCTGGGATTGGAATTTGCCAAAAGAAGTATGCAAAGGACATTATGAAGCGATTTGATTCGTGGGATGGTAATCCTGTTAGAAATCCGATTGTGCCTGGTACTGTAGTCACAAAGGCAGGTGTAGGGAAAGAGGTAGATGGAACCGAGTACAAGAGATTAGTGGGAAGTTTGATGTATCTCACGGTGACACGTCCAGATTTGATGTATGCTGTTTGTTTTATTTCAAGATTTATGTCTGATCCAAGAGAGGAGCACTTGAAGCTGGGAAAAAGGATTTTAAGATACATCAAAGGTACGTATGATTATGGCTTATTGTATGAACCGAAGGGTAAGTTGCAGGTTTATACTGATAGCAACCATGCAAGGGATGTGGAATATAGGAAGAGTGTGATAATGGAATTCTCTCTGATTGATTTAGAGAGATATATTTCTATTATATACAATATTACAAACCAAAGAAAAAGGAAAGTCAATAACAGTACATATCTACAATTGAATACACATAACTACAGGAGGTAGACTAGGAGTGATTGTTGAAGTTGCCAATATTATCTTTTATCCCCCTGCAAGCGAAACGTCGGCGGACAAACTCGAAGTAAATCCCGAAAATGTTCAAACTGTGGGCGTGGCAGGCTCTTAGTAAAAATGTCCGCAAGTTGAAGCTTGGCAGGAACAAACTGAGTATGCAATCTCCCTGACATAACCAACTTACGAACAAAAAGATAATCTAAGTCAATATGCTTGGCTCGTTTGTGAGACACCGGATTTTGACTCATGAATAAGGCGCTTCGGTTGTCACATAAAAGAGTCGGACATGAAGGAGGGAGAGCATGAAGTTCCTTCAAAAGGTGAGTGATCCAGACAATCTCAGCTGCTGCGTTTGCCATGGCCCGATACTCCGACTCACAACTAGACCGGGAAATCGTCGGTTGTTTCTTGGCGCTCCAAGACACTAAGTTGCCACCTAGAAAAATCGAATAACCATATGTGGACCTCCGAGTCTCAATACATCTTGCCCAGTCCGCATCCGAGTACCCCAAAATAGCTGATGACGAAGGACGAGTAAACATGAGACCATGAGATATAGTACCTTTAACATATCGGAGAATTCGCTTAACCAAGTGGAAATGTTTTTCTGTCGGAGCATGTAAGTGTTGACATGCTTGGTTGACGGCATAGGCTAAGTCGGGTCTAGTGATGGTTAAATATTGAAGGGCTCCAAAAATGGAGCGGTAGAAAGTGGGACCGGAGTACGGAGTGCCATCCGAAGTGAAGGTATCGGAGGTCGATAATGGAGTAGGAGCAGGCTTAGCATGGCATAAACCGGCATGGGTGATGATGTCGTTAGCATATTTTGTTTGAGTGAGAAAAAGGGTCGAGCCGGATTGGATAACCTCAAGACCAAGGAAATAGTTCAAGGAGCCAAGGTCTTTGATGGCAAACTCTTGATGAAGACGACTCGTGAACATAGAAAGTAGAGAAGGTTCGTTTCCCGTAAGAATGAGATCGTCTACATAAACAAGCAGGTACATGAAAGAGTCACCTTGGTGAAACACAAAAAGGGACGGATCGGCACGGCTACATGAGAAGCCGAATGACAAAAAGAAGGAGCTAAGTCTATGGAACCAAGCATAAGGGGCTTGCTTAAGGCCATAGAGAGCCTTATTAAGTTTGCTAACATGAGTTGGGAATTTCGGATCAATGAAACCTGGTGGTTGCTCCATGTAAACGGTTTCGGACAGAGAGCCGTTGAGAAAGGCATTATTCACATCGAGTTGGTGAAGAGACCAACCGTTAATGACGGCTAAGGAAAGGACGATGCGAATGGTGGAGGCCTTTACAACTGGGCTAAAGGTATGAGTGAAGTCAAGACCCGGTATTTGCGTGAAGCCTTGAGCCACAAGGCGGGCTTTGTGACGGTCCAACGAACCATCGGAATGGTATTTGGTTCGGTAGACCCATTTCGAACCAACAACATTGGTGGAGTGAGGACGTGGGACAAGAGACCACGTACGATTTCGACGAAGAGCTTGAAGTTCGGATTTCATGGCATCCATCCAATGAGCATATTTAGAAGCACTTTTATAACCTTTAGGGTCATTAGCAGTTAACAGGGCTGCATGGAGACATGAGTGCATGGCTTGGGCAAGGTATGAAGTGTGTTTTGGATTTGGTTTGAAAGTGCCAACCTGAGAGCGGGTCACCATTGGGTGAGACGATGCTGCAGAGGGTTAGGTGGCAACAAGAGGCGGAGGGGATGGAGATGAGTCAGGCGAGGTGGCGGGCGAGGGTCGGTCGGGGTTGAATGGTGAGGGTGCAACCGGTGATGGTGGGTCAGTGTTATGGTGGACAACAGTGGGTGGCGAAATGGTGGAAGCATCATTTTTGCATAAAGAACATGTTGGGCAGGTTTGAGGTTGACTTTGGATGAGGATTTTTTAGTTGTTGGAAGTGGGTTAGAGTGAGAAAAGGTGATGGGTTCATGAAAAGTTGATAAAAAAAGATTGGCCAAATTGGTATGAGAGGACTCACTGTTGTATGGAAAAAAGGACTCGTCAAAGCGAGCATGACGCGTGACGTACATAAGGGAAGATGCTGGATCGAAACACTTGTAGCCTTTGTATTGTGGGGCATAGCCCATGAAAATACAAGGTATACTACGAGGTGCAAGTTTATGAGGAGCATAGTCGCGTAAGTACGGATAAAACAACACCCAAAAACACGGAGGTTTGTGTAGACGGGTTTAGTGGAAAAGAGCATCTCAAATGGAGATTTATCGTTTAGAACTTTGGTGGGTAAACGATTAATGATGTATGTGGCTGTACTAAACGCATCGACCCAATGGGTGGCGGGAATGCGAGCATGGAAGAGCATGGCTAAACCCGTTTCGACGATATGCCGATGTTTTCGTTCGGCTCGGCCATTTTGTGGTGCGGTGTACGGGCAAGAGAAGCGATGAAACGTGCCATTATCATCAAAGATCTTGCGTACATATTGATTAACGAACTCCGTACCACCATCACTTTGAAAGACTTTAACTTTTCGTGAGAATTGTGTTTGTAGAAGACGCAAAAAAGTTTGCAATATGGAGTAAAATTCAGGTTTTGTTTTAAGCGGATATAGCCATGAAAAACGTGAATAATCATCCACAAACACAACGTAATATTTGTATCCATCTTTACTTGTGATAGGCGACGGTCCCCATAAGTCACAGTGAACGAGATCAAGAGGGTGAGAAGCACGTTTGTCATTTAAATTAAATGGTAATTTACGGGCCTTAGCAAGTTGACAAGGCGGGCAAACATTAGGTTTGGGCAAAATAGAAGTAAACGTTAAACAACCATGTTTCTTTAAAACGGAAATAATGTCATAGGAAACATGCCCTAAACGATTGTGCCACAACTCAAATGAGGCTTTATTCGAAGAAACAGAAGCAACAAAATCAAAGGATTTATCCCGGAGCACGTAAAGACCGTTCTCACATCGACCTTGAGCGAGAGGCTAGCTTGTTTTCCGGTCCTGAATAACAAAAAATGTATCTGAGAATAGAACATCAATGGGATAATCCTTAGTCAACTTGCAAATTGAAAGTAAATTCTTGGTGATGGATGGGACCACCAAGACATCATTCAGAGACACATTTTTATTAATTGAAACATGTCCTTTATGAGTTATAGGAAGTGAATCCCCATTACCAAAAAAGACAGAAGAGGAACCAGTATAAGGCGAAGAAGAATGGAGTTTACCAGTGTCGTCGGTCATGTGGCTATCGGCCCCAGTATCTGCAGTCCCGTCGGGGCCTTCAGTAGATACATGACATTGAGCGTGGAAGGCACGAGCAAGACCATCATCGCTAGAAGCTGCGGCCATAAAAGACGAGAGCTTCGGACACTTGTTGGCGAAGTGACCGTTGGTACGGCATAGTTGACAGTGGGGTGGTCTGCGTAACCCATTTGATGACCGAATGGAGGGGTTGTTGGAACGATTTGAGGGACCATTAGTAGGGCGAGACCTGTTTGAAGATGAGCCACGAGAACGAGAGTTCTGGTGATGGGCAGCAAAGGCGACATGAGCGGGTGCGAGAGGATGTAAGGTGTTGAGAAATTGCTCCTGACTTTCAGCCTTAGTGAGAAGGTCTCGGAATGAGAGAGAGTCCTGATTGGTACGAATAGCCGTAGACCAGCTCTCAAACGTAGGACCGAGACCACACAAAAACCAATAGGTTTTGTCGGTGTCACTAACCGGATGACCAATGGCGGAAAGCTGGTCGCAAACAGCCTTGAATTTGCGACCAAATTCAGCAACAGTGGATGATCCACGGGTTAATTGGCGGAGATTATCACGCAAGAGATGCATCTGTTCTAAAGAAGCATTGCTATAAGCCGCCTCGAGAGCGGTCCAGATCTGACGAGACGTAGGAAGGCCAAGGATTTCGGCCACGTCCTCCTCGGTTAAAGAGGAATTAAGAATGAGGACAGCCTGTTGGTCACGAAGGAACCATTCGGCATGAGCAGGATTGGGTTGTTCTTTTGAGTCTATGGTTATGGTTTTAGGTGGTTGAGGGATGGAACCATCAACATAGTCGAGAAGTTTTTGATTGGCAAGAAGGGGAGTAATCTGATTGTGCCAATAAAGATAGTTGGTAGAGGAAAGCTTAATGGTAAGCATGTGAAGGATGGTTGCCATAGGGAGGGAGGTTTCAGAGGAGGTGGCTGAGGAGGATGAAGGTATCGACATTGAGAAGAAGAAGGGAAGAATGGAGAGGATCAAAGTTAGGCTAATACCATGTGATAATGGAATTCTCTCTGATTGATTTAGAGAGATACATTTCTATTATATACAATATTACAAACCAAAGAAAAAGGAAAGTCAATAACAGTACATATCTACAATTGAATACACATAACTACAGGAGGTAGACTAGGAGTGATTGTTGTTGAAATAATATATGACAACAATTCGACTATAAAGTTATCTAAGAATCCAGTAATGCATAAGAGAACCAAGCACATTGATGTTCGTTATCATTACTTGAGGCAATTAGTGAATCAAGATAAGATCAAACTGGTGTTTTCTTATTCTGAGGATCAAGTTGCTGATGTTATGACCAAACCAGTGAAGCTGGAGGAATTCGAGAAGATGAGGAACATGCTAGGAGTTCGCAAGATTGAAGAAGTAAACTGAAGTGTGTCCATCTTCAGTTTAAGGGAAGGTTTATTAGCTTTGGGTCTGTGCAATAATGGGCTTATAAGCCCATGTGTGAGTCTAGCATGAGTCCAGTTTATGGCCCATGCAAGTAGTCTGTTTGTTTGTTTGTTCGTGTCTTTCCAGTCTTTTCGCTAGGGTTTACGGAGTCATTAGTTCGTGGAGTCATGGGTCTGTTTGTTGCGAGTATTAAGGAGAACGTTGGTGCTCATGATCGTGTCTGTTATGCTTTTTATAGCAGCTTTTGTTCATCAATAAAGTATCCAGAAATTGAGTGTGAATCTTGATATACACTTGTGATTTTACAAAACAGACTCAAAATAAGGAATAAGAACAGACAAAATTGAGAGAGTAATTAAAAAATGATTGTAAAATATATGGAAATAAGATCAAGTAAATATGGAAAGTCAGTCACTAAAAATATATAGTTCTCTTAGGTAAGTAGAGTGATTCCGCGTGAAAGGATTGGTATATTGAACATAAATTTGAAAAGTCGATCACTAAAAGTATATGGAAATAAGATCAAGTGTATATGGGAATAAAGGTGTACATATATAATTTCATTTCCTAATTCCTAGTTTTATAATCTATTTATTTTATGAATATATACGTAAAAGAAATGATTACATATTTTACCACCAAACATATATGGAAATTTGAAAAACAAGCATATGTGGAAATGATTATATATTTTACAATCACAATATTACATAATATTTTGGTGAAGTATAATGTAATCATCATGGTTTGTGTTAGTTTTACCATATCAACAGATATATAGTCGTTTAAAATTTTAAATCATAAAAGCCCACATTTTTTTAAGTTTGTTATAGGTCTTTAAAAGATGTTGCATAAATCCTGACCGATTGTCGTTACATTTGCTGCTCCTTTAGCCTCTAAAAGCTTGATAGTTTGATTGAATTTCTTTTTTATATTATTTGATTTTTCCATGTAATCGAGTTTTGAAGTTAGATATAGTGGTAGTGCTTAGAACAATGTGATCCGACCCGATTCAACCTCAATTGGATCAAAGAAAATATTATATAGCGATAGACAATGATGATATGGGTTCAATTCCAAATATTGCTAATAATGATATGCAAGAGAATTTTCTTTTTACATTGTATGAAAGTACGATAAAAAAACTTGTTTGCATTGTATGAAAGTACGGCAAACAATGAAAGTACGATAAAAAAAAATTGTTTGCATTGTATGAAAGTACGGCAAAAAAAATTAAACGTTACCCCTGTAATTTTGTTCTAGATCCGCCACTGTTGGTACGCATTTCTTTTCTTTCTTCCGGCTTGAGTTAATGCCAAAGGGAAATACTCTTCGACCTCATTAACGGGTCAAAAGGAGCCAAACATATGGTTTTATCAAAATCATATTATTTAAAAAATGAATCTTCTGTAATAATAGTTTATACCCATTTCAAGACCTTACGATTGAGATTATTTATTACATAAATTAACAAAGAAAAATGATCAATCAGTGCAATATTTTATCGAATTGGACAATCGGATAACATGTTTTATTTTGACTCCAATCTAAACATGGAAAAATCCTTCCGATGACATAATACCTATACTGCATTCAAAAGAAGGGAAATAAAGGTAAATTGCATATACCGCATTCAAAAGAAGGGAAATAAAGGTAAATTGCATATATGGCCAGACTATTATTTAAAAAAGTAGTAATACAAAGAACATATACAACACACGCCTCTGATATAGCATGTTATAAGGATTTTATTGGTCATAATTAGAACTAACACTTACATGTTGATGGCAATATATGTGGTTAGAAGGCCAATAATGCCTTCAGCCAAGGTTCTTCACTCACAATGACATAATCTATAACCTGGAATATCATAAAACACATCATAGTATAAACTAAGCAAGCAATCACCTTTAGGCAACTTTTCACATTCAGAATTACAAATATGGTAATGATTTTAAAAGCCTTGAATAACTAAATTAACTTCTAACACTATTTCATCATCTTAATAAAATTCATGTTATAGTTTAAGTACGCCAATCTCAGAATTTAATAACGATCTTCACCATAACTCATCATTATAAAGATGTAAAAGAACATAAACATAAGTTGGGCCCATGATAACCCAATTAAACCAAAATAAAATCCCCTATAATTATATTGCTATGTGTCAAAAACCTTCTCACAACGTGCTGAATCAATCTCCATATTTTCATGCATAGTACCAAACATTAGAATGCTAAATTTCTATAAATCAATTACATTTGAACAAAAAAACCCCATATAACACCCACACGAAAAAAAAAACCAACGCACTACCAAACGAGCCAGTTAATCATGAAAAGGGGTCACATAATTACTTACGTTTGGAAGGTTTTACCACTATGGGATAAAAAAAATATATTAACCAGACTTCGCTAGATGAGAAAAAAAACTGGGACGTACCATTGTCATCTTCTCCCACATCTTCAACACAAGAGTCCCGGTCTAACCCGAGTTCCTTGCATTTATCCCAAAAGAATCCTTGTTCTCCTTCGACATGCTGTCTATAAACAATAGATATCAAACTAGAGAAAGAAAACATTGTTAATAAAATATAAAAGTACCATCCAAAACAAAACTTATATGCAACACCAACTGAACGAACACATTAATAATAATAATAACCAAAAACCCTTTTTGATTACGAAAATGTTTATATAGCTAGGTACATCTCAAAACACCACCATATGAACTTAAAGTAGTTTTTATTAAAGAGTTTTGAGGAAAATCATAAATTTGTATCTAGTGTACCTTCATCTTACGAAAACCGCAAATTTGTATTCAGTTGTGCATCTCTTTCAGAATTCAGTTTTGGACCAAAAGGATTTATGTTAAATTTCCATATTCATGAGATAGCATTCGTTCATCTAAAACTCTTTCTTAGAAGTGTAACCTAGTCGAATTGAAAAATAAGCATTCAGCAATGCTAACATATTCACACATGTTACATAATTGTATAGGCCTTGCTTAGTTCATTTTTCAATCGCCTTAAACCTAAACGAAAACTTCATGTCAAATCATCCACCTAGACATCTGTATCTACTACACATTCCTCTTATAACAATTGTAAATTTGTAATCAACTCTTAATCGCTTTTAGAATTCAGGTTTAGACCTAAACAATCTATGTTCAGTCTGCATACTCCTAATATAACATTCAATTTCTCCATACCACATAACATAAACAATAAACAATCAGTTTCTACCCGTATGAGATTGTTCATCGGTTGACATAGGCGATTCCCAAGCAAGCATGATATCAAACGTCAACTTACTGAACGATCCTTCTCGAATCGTCTTTTAAACATCCTTACACATTTCATATAGAGTTTTCGAAGAACAATACTCCACTCCACTAATTCTTTGAATATTCTTCGTTCTCACCTTTCCAACTGCCTTCAAATTCCTTCACCAAATCCTGCAAAATAAAAATAGATATTCTTAGCCGATATATTTACTTGGGGAACAAGTTTATGTTTATATTTAGAGATATTTGTACAGATTTAGATTGATTCCATTGTAATTATTATAGAATTATGTTTCCTAATTAGCGATAGGGTTGTCTTGTATCTCTCCCTATTTAAAGGGATCTTCTTATGAATGAAAGGCATCAAATATTTGAAACCGTGAATACTTTCTTGGTATCAGAGCCTCGGTTCTGATTAACCTTTTTTTTCCGTTTCCCTTTTCCGACCTTCACAGCAGCCTCGGTTGATTCTGTTTTCCTGTCCGACCCACTGCAGTTGTTGTTTCTTTCGACTGCTGCACATCCCCTGCCACCATGCCTAAATCAGATGACGGCGGCCCAAGCAACACCGATAAACCAGCCTCTACAACCCTGCACCCGGCATATTCTGTCACTAATATCCAGTCCAAAATCCGGACACTGGATGGCACTAAAGTTACCTATTCTAATTGGGTTAAACTTTTCCAGTTCCATGCCATCGCCTACAAGGTTTTGGACCACCTTGATGAGACTCCACAACCGGCTTCTACGGATCCCTTGTACACATCATGGAAGGAGATTGATGCCCTCGTCTCACAATGGATCTACAGTACTATTTCTCATGATTTGTTAACCCGTGTCCTCGACACAAAAGCTACGGCTAGGGATACGTGGGTTAAGCTTGAAAAGCTGTTTTTGAGTAATAAACAAGCCAAGGCTGCAGCCCTGGATACCCGATTTGTCAACATGACTCTTGCCTCGTGCAGCTCCGTTAATGATTACTGCCAACAGTTGAAAGAATTGGCCAATCAGCTCGCTGATATCGATCAGCCCATGTCAAACAAGCGGCTTGTCCTACAACTTGTTCGGGGGCTCTCTGCAGAGTTTGATACGACCGCTCAACTCATTCACTCTCAACAGGCCGATTGGGACACCGCCCGTACTATGCTTCAGGATGAGGTCATTCGCTTGGAGGCTCGCAAGCAACAATCGTCTTCGGTTTTTGTCTCCTCTACAGGGACTGGATCTAATCAGACCACAAACACATCAACCACGCCACCATCTGACAACACCCAGCAACCTTCTTATCAACCGACCAGAGGCCGTGGGCGTGGTCGCAATCAAAACTCACGGGGCAGTGGCGGACGCGGTCGTGGGTACCGTGGACAACCACATTCATCAGCTTCTTGGCCTTTTAATCAACACATCGGTCAGATGCAGATCCCTCAGTGGGCCTGGTGGTCCACACCACCTTGTCCCTACCCAACCCAATATTCCTGGAAACCAAATCAGCCTAGTTACCCACCTAATCAGGCCCAATCCCCATTAGCTAACTATGCTGGATTTGTCCCAACATATGGCCCAACTCCTATGGCTCCTGCTGGCCCATCCGCCCCTCCAGGTTTTGACACATTAAACCCATCAGAGTTGAGTGCTGCTTTCAACACTATGCAGTTGCAATACCCTGAAGTTCCTGTGATGGATACCGGAGCTGAGCGCCATGCTACTGAAAACCGAGGTATGATTTCCCACTTTGATCATTCTCCTTTAAATACTAAACTTATGGTTGGTAATAATCAATATTTATCCATTGCAGGTTCCGGCACCGGATATCTTCCGATTCACAATAGTACATATATTTTACCCAATATTCTTTATAGCCCTCAAATTATAAAATCCCTCATATCGGTTCGCCGATTCACCTGCGACAATAATGTTTCTATAGAATTTGACCCTTTTGGTTTTTCCTTGAAGGACCTCCGCACTGGGCGCCTACTTTCCCGCCACAATAGCACGGGAGATTAATATCCGGTCACTCCACCAACACTTCCGCCTCAAGCTTGCTTCATTGCATCTACTAACTTACCTTGGCATGATCGCCTCGGACATCCAGGGACACAAGTTTTAGATGTTCTTCGTAGACATTTTGGTTTTTCATGTAATCATAATAAAAATTCTCAATTTTGTCATTCTTGTCATTTATCAAACAGTAAACGCTTGCCTTTTTATGAATCTACTTCTTTTACGTTTGCCCCGTTTGATATTATACATTGCGATTTATGGACTTCTTCAATGCCTAGTAAAACCGGATATAAATATTACATGGTGTTGATAGACAATTTTTCTCATTTTGTGTGAGTATATCCCCTTAAATTCAAATCTAAAACTTTTCCCACCTTTGTTAAATTTCACCGCCTAATAGCCACCCAATTTAACCGCAATATCAAAGCCTTTCAATGTGACCTCGGGGGAGAATTCGACAATAACGCCTTTAAACAATTTGCCCATCAACATGGCCTCTTATTTAGATTCTCTTGCCCTCAAACCTCATCCCAGAATGGTCGAGCGGAGCGGATGATTCGTCGTCTCAATGACATATGCCCAACTTCCCCCTACCTTTTGGGTGGAAGCCCTTCACACCGCTACCTACCTTCACAACATCTTACCCACCAAACGTCTCAATTTCTTTACCCCCACTTTTGCCCTTATGACCATCTTCGTGTTGCCTGTTACCCAAATACATCGGTCACCCAACCTTACCGCCTTCATCCCAGATCCATTCGTTGCATTTTTCTAGGCTACCCTCCTGATTTTCGAGGGTACCGGTGCTTCGACCCCACTACCGGGAAGGTTATTATTTCTCGTCATGTCACTTTTGACGAACACACCTTTCCTTACACTATACCCACTCCACCTGCTTCTTACACCTTTTTGGATGACGTACCACCTGGTTTCACCTTCTGTCCCTCACCTACGGCCCGAACCAACCCTTCCCCACAAACCATCTCTCCACAAACCATCTCTCCACCAACCATCTCTCTGTTCCCTTACCACTACACCCGCCGCCCACGACCAGCCCCAGCTCAACCAAACCCGGCTGCCCAGCCGGATAACCCACTTGTAGCACCAACACCTCAGCCCAACCCGGCTGCATCAACCGCAGCCCCACCACCAGCTACGGACTTTCCCTACAGCCCCTGCCCACTCTACAGTTGCTACGGCAGCCACCACAACCCACCCACAATCCACTAACCACCATCCCATGATGACCCGGTCCAAAGCCAAACAAGTTCTCACTACCACAGCCATATCACCTGTCCCAAAGTCCTATTCCCAAGCCTTTGCCGACCCCCATTGGCTAAATGCTATGCAAGCCGAGTTTAGTGCTTTACAGGAAAATGATACTTGGGAACTTGTGCCTCGACCACCAGACAGACCGGTCATTCGATGCATGTGGTTGTTCCGTCATAAATATAAAGCTGATGGTACTTTGGAAAGATATAAAGCCCGGTTGGTTGTAAATGGTAAATCTCAAACAGTGGGCGTTGATTGTGAGGACACCTTTAGCCCGGTCGTCAAACCGGCTACTATACGCACCGTTTTGTCCATTGCAGTGTCTCGCTCTTGGCCTATCCATCAATTGGATGTCAAGAACGCCTTTCTTCATGGACATTTGAATGAAACGGTTTTTATGCATCAACCAGCAGGTTTTGTGGATCGTTGTTTTCCTAATTTTGTTTGCAGGTTAAAGAAGTCTTTGTATGGTTTGAAACAGACTCCACGGGCTTGGTACACCAGATTTGCAAACTTTATTTTATCTCGTGGGTTTCGTGGCAGTGTCAGCGATAATTCTCTGTTTATTTACACCAAGGGCTCGGAGACTGCATATTTATTATTATACGTTGATGATATTGTCTTGACAACCTCATCCATTGCCTTACTTCAGGATATTATCACTACTTTGTCTCGTGAATTTGCTATGACTGATTTGGGTGAGTTACATCATTTTTTGGGTATTAGGGTCTCTCGCCATACCAATGGACTTTTTTTGGATCAGGCCCAATATACCAAGGATATTATTTCCCGTGCCTCCATGACATCGTGCAAGCCATGTACCACTCCCGTAGATTTGTTATCCAAACTAAGTGCAACTGATGGCCCGCTTTTTCCTGACCCTATTTTGTATCGCAGTTTGGCTGGTGCATTACAATACTTAACTTTTACTCACCCTGACATTTCTTATGCGGTTCAGCAAGTTTGCTTGTTTATGCACGAACCGCGCGAGTCTCATTTTGCCTTTTTAAAGCGCATACTATGGTATCTCCAGGGCACCATTGACTACGGTATTCGTATCGTCCAGTCGGCTACTCATTCCTTAGTTGCTTATTCTGATGCAGATTGGGGAGGATGTCCTGACTCCCGTCGTTCTACTAGTGGATATTGTGTTTTTCTGGGAGATAACCTTATTTCGTGGTCATCTAAGCGGCAGCCTACGATTTCTCGTTCTAGTGCTGAAGCGGAATACCGTAGGGTTGCTAATGCGGTTGCGGAGGCTACATGGTTACGAAATTTACTTCTTGAGCTCCGCCTTCCCCTTTGTCAAGCTACGGTGGTTTACTGTGATAATGTGTCCGCGGTTTATCTATCTGATAATCCTGTTCAGCATCAACGAACGAAGCACGTAGAGATTGATATCCACTTTGTTTGGGAGAAAGTTCGAGTCGGCCATATCCGTGTTCTTCATGTTCCGACCTCGTTACAGTATGCAGATATATTTACCAAGGGACTTCCTCGTCAACTGTTCCAGTCTTTTCGCTCCAGCTTGAGCGTTTGTCCTACGCCCGCTCAAACTGCGGGGGAGTCTTAGCCTATATATTTACTTGGGGAACAAGTTTATGTTTATATTTAGAGATATTTGTACAGATTTAGATTGATTCCATTGTAATTATTATAGGATTATGTTTCCTAATTAGCGATAGGGTTATCTTGTATCTCTCCCTATTTAAAGGGATCTTCTTATGAATGAAAGGCATCAAATATTTGAAACCGTGAATACTTTTAGATATATCCTATTTTCACCTACACACGTAATATGTTCAAAGCATCAAAACCGCCAGCAATAGAGATTTCTTCTACCTTCAAAACAGGGAGTTATATATATCATCCAAACCCTCAAAAACGATAAAAGATATAAATGATGCGTGCGAAGTGTTACTTATTTTAGGTGTATATTTTAAGCCCTTTTTAACACTTATTTTAGCCAAGTTTTAAATTTATAAAACACGATATTTCACTAACACTAAACACACATATGGGCAAGTGCACCCATCGTTGAGTGTAGTATAGCGTTGGTAAGATACCGAGGTCGTCCAAGGACACAAGAGCTTTTAGTACCGGTTTATCCTCAACGTCTAACCAAAATAAAAGTTTAGAAAAATGTTTTAAACTAAGAAAATAATAAAACTAACTAAAATGCTGAAAAATAAAAATAAAAGAAAAAAAGATAGACAAGATGAATCACTTGGTTCCGACTCGTATCTAGTATAACCTTTGATTATTTCCGCACTTTTGCACATAATTAAGAGATTATCTTAGTTATTGTAGTAGGCCCCTCTTTTGAAGGTGACGTTACCCTCACCCCAGTAGTTTGAGTCAGCAGGGATACAATCCTAAAAGGGTGGATTATTGGAAGATAATGAATTAAGTTATTAATGCAGTATTGTGGTAGGCCCCGCTTTTGGCGGTGACATTACCCTCGGCTAAGTAGTCTGAGTCAGCAGGGATACAGTCCTAAATAGCCGGGTTATAGTATTAATAGTAGTTAACTTATGAGGGGATCAAAGAGTTTGGACCCCCGCCATCCAATACCGTGAAGTATTGAAGGAGGTCCTACTAAATTTGACCCAGGTCCATTGCAGGACCTCTAAACGCTGAACAATGGCAAGACCTTTACCAAACCGTTCCCTTAACCCCCGACCAGGTAGCCAACATATCTCCATATAGACCGTGGAGATATGAATGGTGAAAATCCTTTATTTTATATAGAGAGTAAAATAATGCCAAGACACCACGGACAAACGATAAGGAAAGATCACCTTCAACATAAGTAACTAGTTATTAAAGTCATTAATACAAAACCAAATAAAAAGTGCAAAAGATTAGAAATAAAAAGTATTATACTAGACACTTTGTCTTCACCAAGTGATGTAAGAGACTTAGGCAAACATGGCCTTGATTGTCAAGAACTCTTACGATCAATCTTGGATCCCGAGACGACTCACACACTCTACGATGGACAATGGATGATGGTGGTGGATGATGGTGTTGTGATGGTGGTGGGTGGTGGATGAAGTGTGAGAGAGGTGGTGTGCCAAGGGATGAGATGAAATGAATCCAAGCACTCCTATTTATAGGCTGAACAGAGAGCTGGGCACAGCCCCGTGTCCGCTAGGCACGGCCCTGTGTCCGTCTGACAATCTCTCTCCTCATTAATTGTAATTCGCAATTACAATAAATGCGCCTGCTGTACTTTCGACACGCCCCCATGTCCGCTGAGCACGGCCCGTGGTGGGCAATAGAAGCTTCTATAGGTTTGTCTTTTCTGCTGCTTCTTGGGCACGGCCCCGTGCTGGCTGAGCACGGGGCGTGTTCAGTCTTCTGATTTCTCTATTTTGCTTTGGAAGGTGCCGTTGAGGGGTCGGGCAGTCCACTAATATTCCTTTTCTTGTATTTATGTTGGATTTAGCTGTCTTTTTGCTTCTTTTGCGTTTTTGAGCTCATTTAATCCTGAAAATACAAAAGGAAGACAAAAACACTCTTTTTCCAATATTAGTACTTAAAAAGGGTTAGTTTTGTGCCTTATTTGATGTAATTTATATGTTGCATTTTACACACATCAAATACCCCCACACTTGAACTTTTGCTTGTCCTCAAGCAAAACTCTTTAATATGTGGCTTACACTCCCAAATGGAATAGGTAGAAGAGAAGGTTTTGGGCTTGTCGTAGAGTGTCGGGATTTCCAAGATCTTTTTGGGTTTTATTTTTATTTATTTACACTCCTATTCGTAATGATTTATTTAGAACTTTTCATAAAAGAAATTACTTATTTGGGCATAACATGCCTTTTTAAAATTCCATTTATATACAAGTTCACATACCTCACGGGAGAAGTCACTCACACTCGGCCGAAGGTGTATTTTTAGTGAATCACTCGAGAGCGGCATGGAACTTATTCCTACCATAGGCTTGCCAAGAAATCAATCCTCCTTCTTTTTAACTTTTATACCTTTGTAGATATCAAGAGGACTTTGTGGGTTAAGGGTTAGGCTAGGGTTAAAGGTAGGTGGTTGGGTTAGTGGTTAGTAGAAAAAGGGCTAAAAGCGTAACAAGTGTCGGTTTTCGTATTTTTGCAACTTTTTATTTTGATGAAGCTTTTATTCAAACCAAGTTATTTTTGATTAACTTGTTTGTTTATTTTCTTTTTGCTTCATCATTATCACACTTTTTTTTTTTTTTTTTTTTACGAAAAACCGAACTTGTTACTAAAACAAAGGGAAAAAAATGAAAAAGGTTTTTGGTGGGTAAAAGGGTTTTTTATTTGGGTGATGAAATGAAAAGGTTTAGGCTCAAAGGGGCTAACTAGGGGGATTTTTGGGTAGGTGGTAAAAGAAAAAGAAAAATAATGGTGTAGAAATAAAAAGGGTTAGTCCTAATGCCTCCATCATTTACTTACTCGGGTTTAAGTTGATAAGGACCGGGAATGTATTGTCATGGCAAGTTCTAGAGTCGTAAGAACCAAGCGGCTATTCACACAAGAAATGAAAAATGAGCATTTAGTCAAATGATATGTAATTGTGTGCTCAATAAAGGCTCAAAACTCACTTTTGTGGGAATGGGTTTTTATGTGATCAAGTATATATAATCAAATTTTAAATAAGTTTGCTATGCCTTTTCATAATTTTCTTATGTTGGTTCTTTTTATCACTACGCTATCGGTTGTAAATTTGTGAAAATATAACCTTTTTGAGAACTTGAATTTCCCGAGTTAAACCTAGACAAGTAAAAAAAAAATGAAATTTTTGAAAAAATTTTGGGGTGATTAGCGGTTCCAATAGAGTTTTGTGTAAGGCTTGTATTTAGGACTTGCAAAGTTCAAGGTTTTAGCATCCCCCCACACTTAAATTACACATTGTCCTCAATGTGTCCCAAAAATAAATTTTTAGGTTGATTAGATGTGTAAAATAGTGTTTAAAAAGCAAAAAATTGTGTTACTGGGCACTGAACACGGCCCCGTGTTGTCCGGTCACGGCCCCGTGTTCAAGTGCCAGTAACAGAATTAAAACAAGAGAAACAGAAGCCTGGACACGGGGGCGTGTTGGGGAACACGCCCGTGTCCAGTTACCTGAACTGGGCGTTTTCTGCAGGGTGCTCAGCACGGGGCCGTGTTGGTTGGGCACGGCCCGTGTTGAACCTTCTGAAATGGAGAGAATTGTCGGGTTGTCTTGTTCTTGTGCATGGGTTCATTTTTCTCGTTCCCCTTTTCATCCTTTACCACCATGAGTGTGTTTTATTCATTACAAACCATCCAAACCTTAAAGCCATCATTTCATTTCATCATAGAGAGAACTTACATAATCCTAAATTAAACTAGATAGAATAATAACCCATGGAGTCCTAGCCTTTACTTTATTTTAATTAGCAAAATTTCCAAGAAGCAATTAATCTTGGTTAACCAAGGCCTTTTTGAACTCCATCTTCCGCGTGCGGTTCTCCTCAAATGTCGGCGAGCCATTCTTCCACCTCCCTTGGAAGGAGAAAGGAAGGTTCATTGGCATTAGTTTGAGGAGTTTCAACTTCCACCGGGATCTCTTGTAGGTGTTCCACAGGAGGTTCTGCTGGCAAGTCTTCCCACCCGGTAGGGTTGTTGATTCCGAGTGCTAGGTTCCAATCCTGCTATGGAAGGACTGGTTCCATCGGAGGTGCTACAAGAATATTTAACCTCTGGTGCAAGAGGTTAATTTCTTGGAAGCTGCTTTCAAGTCCCATCGTAAGATCGTTAATACGGTCAATTAGGACCTCCTCCACTGAAGTCATTTCATCGAGAGCCTCCCTTAATGCTACCACATAGTGCACAAGTGTAGCTTCAATAGAGGGTCTTCTTCCTCTTCGGCTGTTTGACGAATGCACAGAAGATGGTGATATATAGCAAATTTGACTCTTCTTTTGGTCAACACCTTTGAAAAAATTAACAATTTTAGATTGATAGAAAAGTCCCTGTTCACTTTGAAATAACTTTTTGACTTTCCTTTTATTGAATTTTAATTAATCTGTCATTTGAGCGGGGGGGGGGGGGGGGGGGCGTAACCGAATTAACCGACAATAGTGGGTTGATTATGGCTAACAAGGTTTCCATACCTGCCAAAACCAAAAAGAACCGATTATACGTATTTTTTTGATGTTATATAATATATTAATATATACAATTTGTTCCATAGTCAGAAAATTTAAAGCCCAAATAATCACCAATTATATTGTTTTGACTTATGTTTAACTAGGCCCAAATTCACAATTAACCGACCCATAACCGACTCGATGTAACCTTCCAAAACGATTAACCGAAAAGGCCATAACCGATCGGGCTATGGTTATTCATTGATTGACATCTGGTTATGATTTTGGGCCAAAACCGACCCATGCTAGAGAAAGGATTAATTACCTCAGCCCTTCCCCATAACTTCGTTCAGCCTCTCTCCGGTAATCTTTTCTGGCCAGTAGAAATCATGGAACTGAACAAATAGGATCCACAGTAGAGCATCTGAAGAGGTATGGTCCCAATTCCTTGTCCACATGGCAGGGACCACACCACTTTTTCAACCAGCATGACGCCTACATCAGCAAACAAATCCAGAAGATTCTAGAAGCTTCTGGAAGACTTCAAGGTGGCACCAAAGATGCTCCTTCCGACAGGAAGGACAACACGTGTCACCAGTCTCCGAGCGCCATCTAGGCCTGCAGCAAATCTGGGAGCAGACCGACCACCGCAGTACAATTCCTCCAGCATGGACAAATATCAGCGCGCCACGTGGACCACTATCCTGGACGTGACATAGGAGACCAAGATGATATTCCCCTTGGTCGGACAGCTGCGCTCGATAACAGCTGGCTAGGTTGCTCCTCCCTCCTTCACCCTCCGGCTATAAATAGGACCCTTCATCATTCAGGTTATCCATTCTGTTCTCCTTGCATTTCACCCTTAACACACACTCTTATTTCCTCAGAACAGTACTTATTCTCACGCCGGAGCCCGGTTAAGAGAGAAACCCCCATATTCTCCTCTTAACGAGCTAACGGTTTGCTGTTTTGAAGGATCCCAGCTATTAGTGAGTAGAAAAGGAGATTGAACCCACGTAAGAGACTATCCGGCTGATTAACCATCAGTGTTAACCAGTGTCTCAACAGCATCAAACACAGATAAATTGGATTCATTCTGCTATAGAAACATGGAAACCAATTCATCTTCTTCTCCGCGTACAACAATCTGGTCAGTCAGTCAGTCAACGATGAATGATGATTCCACAATCAACTACAGAGCTTCCAGAAAATCGATCAAGTATGACCACTTTTGTTTTAATTGGTTTAACCGATTCAAACAATTGATAATGGGAAAAGGTGATTGAAGTTTGTGCATATTGAAACAAAATTCAAACCTTTAATGGTCCACCGCACAACCACTTTTAAAATATATTAAAAAAATTATAGGGGGTGAACAGTGTCCCCCTAAATATACAGATGAACAGTAACATTTTCTCTCTCCTCCACTCACAACCATTTTTAAATACTCTTTATATTTTAAAAATATCACACACAGAATTTGATGACATGGAAGTGAATGCTCTAAGGCATTTTTGTAATTACCTTTTTTTATAAAAAAATTAAGAGTAAATTACAAGTTTTGGCCTTTATGTTTACATCAAATTTCAGACGCTGTCCTTTAGCGCAAAATTTGACAGGCGGTGACCTTTACCTTTCAAAATCTTACACGTTTTTGTCCTTTAGCCCAAACCCAGTTAGATTTTTTGGTTAAATCTAGTCATGTGTAAGGCACATGAGGGTACTATTGTAATTTCACCATTCAAGGGGCTATTGTGTAAGTAATATGCAACTATTCTAAATCAAGAAGGATTTCAGCAACATAAAACCTACATTGAGAACCCAAAACGAAAATTATCATATAACGAAACAATCGAAAGTCCAAACAAAGAAAACCTTAAGTTGTTACCTGGCTGCTTGTTTAGAGAAATATTTGTTCGACTCTTTTTGTCGGAGCACGTGTAAATCGCCACCGGGACAATACTCAATAACCAAACACGAGTATTTATCTGTCGTAAAATGCGAAAATAAAGTAGGAAGAAACGGGTGATCAAGCAATTGCAGAATCTCTCTTTCGGATTGAGCCCGTGTAGCTTTTTTCTTGAGGCCCTATAACTAATTATCCAGAATTTTCAAGCAAAAAAGCAATTCGAGTCGATAAGTTCAGCAAGATAAACGGTTCCGATATCTCCACCGCCAATTTTCTTGAATAACTTAAAGTTTCTTATATTTAGGCTTTTGTATTGTTTCTTAGCCTCAATAATCAATAACCATTATTACAAATTAGCTAAGTTGAGCCATACCTAATAAAACTCAATAATACTCAAAGCCTAATACCCAATACATAAGCCCAAATGTCTAATTCCTAAATTCAAACTGGAAAGGGAAAATTGGAAGGGAAAGAACAGATTTGACGAAGTGAGAACTGAACCGGAGGCGAAGGCTAAACTCGAAAGGGTTTTAGAAGATGGAAGACGACCCATTCGATTTGTCGTTCCTCTCTGCCGCAAGCCATCGTACACCACCACCCCTGTGACACCACTACCCCTGCCCTTCCACCGGAGTCCAGCTGCTGAGTACTGCATCTCCACCGGAGTACCCCTGCCCTTCCACCGGAGTACTACATCTCCTCCACAGATGGAGAGAGAAGAGAGCGAGAGAGAGTGAGGGGGGAAGAGAGAGAGTGGTTTTTAATTTAATATCTTTTCTATTTTTATAAAATAGTCCCAATCTATATATTACTTACACAATAGCCTCTTGAATGGTGAAATTACAATAGTACCCTCATGTGCCTTGCACATGACTAGATTTAACCAAAAAATCTAACTGGGTTTGGGCTAAAGGACAAAACATGCAAGATTTTGAAAGGTAAAGGACACCGCTTGTCAAATTTTGCGCTAAAGGACAGCGCCTGAAATTTGATGTAAACATAAATGACAAAACTTGTAATTTACTAAAAAAATAATAAGAAATATACTTTTTTTATAAAAAAAGTGTAAATTACAAGTTTTGTCCTTTATGTTTACATCAAATTGCAGGCGCTGTCCTTTAGCGCAAATTTTGACAGGCGCTGTCCTTTACCTTTCAAAATCTTGCACGTTTTGTCCTTTAGGCCAAACTCAGTTAGATTTTTTGGTTAAATCTGGTCATATGCATTGCACATGAGGGCATATTTGTCTATTCACCATTACATGGACTATTGTGTAAATGTTTAATGTTTAGGGACTATTATATAATATAATGAAAATGATATATATAATTTAAAAAAAAACAGTACTTTATCTCCCCAATCGGAGCACAAAACACACTTCATCACTTTCTTCAGCCTCTAAACCCTTAACAACCACCATGAACTACCGCTTAATCTCCCCAATCGGAGTACAAAACGTCATTGTTTCCAACAACACTCTCTAAATCTCCCCAATCGGTAACCGCATCTCCGTCACCGACCTCCTCAAATCTGAAACCCTAACCCTACCATTCCAATCTTCATCCAACATCTCCAGAATCGTCACCTCACCGGACGGCGTCTTCCTCATCGCCGTCGACGACAACGGCCGCTGCCAGTTCATCAACCTCCGCCCTAACGGAGAGTATATTGTTGTTGGTTTTGGTAAGTTAGTCGAGATTTGGAGGTCTCCAGGGTTGAGAACTTTTGCTAATTGTAATAATAAAGTTACTTGTGTTGATTGGAGTCCTGATTCGAGGTATTTGTCAGCCGGTTCGAAGGATTTGACTGTTAGATTGTTTTGTTTGAAGAAAGTTAGGGGTGAGATTAATAGTAAGAGTAAGCCTTTTATGTTTTTAGGTCATAGAGATGGGATTTTCAAGTGGTGGGTGCGATGGTGGTGATGGGTAGCGGTGGTGGGAGGTTTACCTGGTGGGAGAATAATTCAAGTTATAAAGCTGAATTAAATATGTATACCTGATTAGTGTATGTGTTTTGGTTTAGAAAGTCTGGAGGTTTAATGTATTTTCACTATTTTGATATTGCTTTTGAAATCTTTATCTGGTAATTTAGAGAGGTGGAAGTGAAGAAGTCTGTGTTTCATGTTACGAAAACGTGTGCCAGAAATAAGATGATGAGGGTGGTAGTGGTGGTGGTGGTGGTAAAGGGTGGTGGAGGTGGAGGTGGAGGATGGTGGTGATAGGTGGTTGCTAATTTCAGAAATATATATATATGTATGGTTATAAAAATAATATTGTAAATTATTTTGTTTTATTTTTACATAATAGCCCCTTGATATAATTCATCTTACACAATAACCACTTGAATGGCGAAATTACAATAGTACCCTCATGTGTCTTGCACATGACTAGATTTAACTAAAAAATCTAACTAGGTTTGGCCTAAAGGGTAAAACGTGCAAGATTTTGAAAGGTAAAGGACACTGCCTGTCAATTTTTGCGCTAAAGGACAGCGTCTGCAATTTGATGTAAACATAAAGGACAAAACTTGTAATTTACTCTAAAAAAATATAATAAGAAATATACTTAAAAAGAAAATACACTTTTCGTCTTTTATGTTTGTATCACATTACAATGGATAGCCTTAACTTCAATAATTACAGTCACAGTCCTTTATTTGCAAAACCTGTTACACTTTACGGTAGTGTTTGGTATGGAGGAATGAGAGGTGGAAGGGAATGGATGATTACGAGGGAATGAAGAAAACGGTGTTTGATTGGTCAATGGAATGGAATCACTCATTCCAAAAGGCATTCCATTCCCTCAAAATCATTTCATCCACCCCCATTTTTTTTTTCATTTCATCCCCTCTTGCACCATTCATCAACAACAGGACAACCCACCACCTACGCTACAACCCACCGCCACCCACCACTGACGCCATCACCGCCACCCGCCACCACCTCACCCCTACAGCCACCGTCGTCGCCACCACCACCCACCCGCCACCGTTATCACCCACAGCCGTGACCAACCGCCAACGCCACTCGCCCCCGCCGCCCACCACCATCGTCGACGCCACCACCAATTGTCGCTGCTGCCGCCACCTCCGCCACCACCCACCACTAACGGCTGCCTTGCCACCACCACTCATCGTCGCCGCCGCACCGCCACTCGCCACCACCCACCACCGCCACCTATAAGGCTATAACCACCCACAATCACTACCATTGACCACCACCACCACTCACCGCTGATTTTATTACTTCGTTTTTCTTGCCTATCGAACAATGCATAATAATAATTCATTTCATTCACACATGGTAACCAAACAAGACATGGAATGGTAATGATCCATTGCATTCCCTCGTCCATTCCATTACCTCGTCTATTCCATTCCTTCGTCCATTCCATTATCCCATACCAAACAGACCATACGATCTTTATCACTAACTAGATTAAAATTTTTAGTTAAGTTTATTCACTTAATGGTATTCTGGTCAATTCATGCTTTTATTTAAATGTTTAATAAATACAACCAAAAAATTGCATACACACTTCATCTTCCCCAATTTCTTAACCCTAAAACCCTAACCACCACATCATCCTGCCGCCACCATCATCTTCCCCAATCTCTATCGAAATGAATGTCATGTGAACTATACTATCAACTAAGCTTTTTTTTTTTCACAAAAACAGCTATGGTAGATCTGAGGGAAACGAATTTTGAAAACCCTTATTTTTCCTACAACCCACACCAGCCACACCTGACCGACTGTCATTCCTCGGCGAGCTCTCCAATCACAACGACACTAGTCACCAAATCTCACTAAAAAACAAAACAACAACCAACTGATAATCATCACAATGGTAGCCCCATGAAACACATCGTGAGACTGTGTGTACTTCTTGATTGAATAATCAACTCCGATACCCATAAAGAACGCATCAGTGCTGAATGGGTATGGTCCCAGATCTCACACCGAAGCAGTCGCGAGTGACCATCACCCTTATCAAATACTCCCACTGGCAAGAACTTATCTGCGTCCGTGCGGGCACGCGCGAACACAGATAATGAATCCAATCGGTCAAGTGATGAAAAGACTGACCTTGTGTACGAAAATGGGTGTCACACATAGCGATGCGGTTTAGCACCGCATCCTATAAACATTTTCGTCACGACAAAGGGTCTAGGTAACAACAGTTACCACACATAGCGATGCGGCTTGGCACCGCATCCTATACGCACCTTCGTCGAAGCAAGGGACGCGGAAACAACCGTAGTTACCGTAGATAGTGATGCAGCCAGCAAGTGGCACTGACAGCAGTCATCCGTCCAGTCCACACGTAAGCAACGCTGGCACACAGACTGACAACCACAGTGGGACGTGGCGCCATCTCCGTGGCCTATGCGCCTGACACACCTGTAAAAGGTTGCGCGTTGTCAGTCTAGCCACTCAATTACCCTCCTTCACTCCTTGGTTATATATACCCAACCCAGACCAGGTTTGACGTATCGTTTATCTACTCTCTCACTCCTACTACTATCACACACTTTGCTCTCAAGCAAATACTGATTCTCACGCTGGAGAGTGGTAACAAGGAGCACCCCCACTTTATCCTCCTTGTTACGAGTCACGGTGTATTTTTCCTTGTGCAGGAGACAGGTCAGCGGATGATCCAGCAACCGATCCTCGGAAAGAAGGGATTAACCCTACTTGACGAGACCAGTGAATTAACCTCCTTTGGTTAACCACTGTTTCATCATTGGCGCCCACCGCTACTCTTTGCACTTATTTCCGTCTCTCTTTCTTGAAGATCATGTCTGATCGTCAACATCATGCTACCGGGGAAAACTCTACCCTCGCAAACGCAGGACCTACAGGAAACACTCCTCTAGTCCAACAACTAGGCCACATTGGCACATCCACACAGGGGGCGCTCCCCCGTGTTCATTCCAGACTTTTCGCAGTACGCCTCAGTACTGCCACCAGGAGTGGATCTCCACACCTGGTACTTCCAACAGCAGGCGGCCCTTGCTGCAGCCTACAACAACGCTTGTGCAAATGCGCAACCACCCGGAGGAGCCACACTCGCGCCATAAACACCTACGGCTCGTATCTTGCAATATGAGGGCAGGGCACCAATGCACCCCACTTCCTTGGATAGGCACAGGTCACGCGAATCCTCCTACTGTACTGTCCGTACGCTCCAGGAGGACGACTCCACTTATGGATCCCGGGTTAGGAAACCGGTACATGACCGCCTGGGCCAACACGGAGAATATCAACGAGAGTTAGCTACTCACCGAATGTCCGGTATACACAGCCGTCTGAGACTACACCCCCCACAACGAGGGGTATGACCACACTGACCCAGACGACTATACATAATGTAGGGACTCTCAATCGGCTAACAGCCGACCAGGGGATTACAATTACTATCCCCCCACGTAACCCCGCACTATATACGATCGTGCTGCAAAGCACAGTCAAGCTCACCCTACAGGCCAAAATCTGCTGCCAAAAACTCCAAATTCATAAAAGAGTTCGCCTCAGCCCCGCTCACCACGAGCAAACTTCCGCTCACGGTGGGCAAGTATAATGGTTCATCCGACCCTGACGACCATATGAACGTCTTTATCGGGGCTGGGGTCATTGGTTGTTGGGACGAGCCCAGCTGGTGTCATTTTTTCCCCCAGACCTTCACCGGACTGGCGAGGGCTTGGTTTGATTCTTTGCCAGTAGGATCACTGGCTTCATTCAAACAATTGCAAGAAAAATTTCTTGCCCATTTTAGCCAGCAAAGTCGTCACAAGCGTGATTCACTAGACGTCATGAACATCTGGCGTAGAGAGAACGAAAGTTTGGAAGCTTTCGTCATCCGCTACAACAAAGAATGCCTCAAAATTGGCGGGGTATCGGACCAACTAGCCCGCAATCATTTCCTCCGAGCGGTCAACCATGAGGAAATGATTATGACAATCTGGGGAAAGGACGGCTTGCCAGAAAAATGGGACAACGTCATGACAACAGTCAAGACGTACGCCCAAACCACACAGTCTCTCAGACCCCACACTGGCAAAACCCGTCCCCATACGGAAGGACAATCCTCCCGCCAAGAACCCAAGCGTAACAACATCAAGCGCAACCGGGATACATGGAATCGAGTCAACGATTCCAAACCATACACCCCGCGCGGGTATCAACCCGACGCGAGGGCAACCATTAATGCCCAGCGAGGTCAGCGTGTATCCAAAAAAGAGTCTCAGGACCGCAATTAGACCGAGCTCACGAAGTCTCCAAGAGAAGTCCTTCAAACGGAGGCTCAGTTCTTGCGACCGGCCCAACCAATGAAGTACAAAAAAGGGCAAGACTTGATCCTTAATTGTGAATACCATAAAGACACGGGCCACTCCACAAACAATTGCATCAGTCTTCGCTTGGAGATTGAACGAGCCCTAAAAGAGGGGAAGCTACAACACCTACTATCAACTGCGCCAAAAAAAACTAAGCGCATCACCCCCAACGGCGAGGGCACCTCGAGCGGCAAGAAAGCCATGTATGTGGCAACCACTCACATAATCAATCACAGTCGCAGTCAGCCGCGCAAAGCGGCGAGAAGACGAGACGATGACTAGTGTGATGAACAAGTCATCTTCCCCAAGGTACGAGGCGGACCGTGCGACAGGTGCTCTGTCGTCATCACCGGCTACTTGGCTCATTACTTCACTTAACGTCTATTTATCGACCCAGGCAGTAACTCTGATATCATCTATAAGCAATGCTTCAACCAATTTGATCAAGAAGACAAGGATCGGTTGCAGCCGGTGGACTATCCATTGGCCGGATTCGCGGGGGAAACAGTGTTCCCCCTAGGCCAAATTACGTTCCCCGTGCGACTTACCAACGGTAAACACACGCGGGTCGAGGAGGTAAATTTCATGGTTCTACCACACACCTCCTGGTATGACGTGCTTCTCGGCAGAGAATCACAGGTGATTTTAACATGATAACGTTCGTTCCTCGCTCTGCTATCGGTTTTCCTACCGAAACGGGGATCGCGATAATCTACGCCCGCAGAGAAGTAATGTCGATGGACGAGCTTCGTCCGGAAAACACGGCAAGGCTGACCCCAAACACTGAACCAGAAAAATGGGTACTTAATGCAAGGTACCCTGAACAGACGGTCACATTGGTTCACGCCTTGTCTAACAACACAAGAGCGCGCCTAAAGCAACTTCTCTTCAGGAACCAAGATATCTTCACGTGGACACCTGCAGACATGACAGGTGTCCCGCGTGAGGTCGCGCAACACTTCTTGAATACCCTAATGGGTATCAAGCCTGTGATCCAGGGACAACGCCACCTAGGATCCGCAAAGAACAAGGCGATGAATGAGTAGGTCAAGGAACTGCTCTCCGCAGGCATCCTGCAGGAAGTAAAATACCAGACTTGGTTATCAAACCCAGTCATGGTAGAAAAAACAAGCGGGGGTTGGCGTATGTGCGTAGATTAAAAACACCTTAACAAAGCTTGCCCCAAATATTGTTACTCACTTCCAGAGATCGACGAAAAAGTCGATAATCTCACACCAGTCCGATGGAAGTGTTTTCTCGATTGCTACAAAGGCTATCACCAGGTACCGATGGCAATCGAGGATGAAGACAGAACGGCATTCCGCACCCCTACCGGAAATTACTGTTACACAAAAATGTCGTTTGGGTTGCGCAACGCAGGTGCAACCTACCAAAAACTGATGAAGAACACTTTTGGCGATCAAATCAGCAAGAGTGTCAAAATTTACATGGATGACCTGGTCGTCATGAGCATGGAGGAAGACACCATGCTCCAGGATACTGAAAGAACATTCCAAACTCTGCTCAGCGTTAACTTGAAGCTCGATCCAGGGAAATGTTCGTTTGGAATGGAAGAAGGAAAGTTTCTTGGATTCATCGTCACAAAAGATGGATTCAAGATTAACCCGGAAAAGGTTCAGGCGATAGAGCGCATGCCATCGCCTTCAACAATAAAGGAGATGCAACGGCTAGCTGGCCGGCTCACCGCATTAAACAGATTCTTGGCGAATCACGCGGCTAAATCTTACCCCTTTATCAGTACCTTGCGCAACTGCCTAAAGAAAGAACAGTTTCAATGGACTGCGGAGGCAGAAAGCACTTTTCGGGAGATGAAAGAGTGTTTGATTCAACTGCCAACTCTCACCGCACCGCGTAAAAAAGAACCACTTATCATGTACTTGTCCGCTGCGGACAACGCGGTGGGCGCGGTACTCATAGTGGAGAGAGAAGGGGTCCAAACTGTCACACCCCAACCGATGGGGGAAACATCGGAGTGAGACGAAATAGATTGCAAGAGACTTCATAACACTAATTGTGACGAGTATTTAATAATTACTTTTTACATTGTTTGAACTAGAAATGCCACAAGTTTGAAATAAATAAAACACAACGAGTATTCAAGTAATTAAGTTTCATTTCATTGATTAATGGTTTCATACAAAGATTGGAAACAAATTACAACATGTTTGAAAATAAAGTACAGTACAACAAGTATTAGAATTTTAATACGTTTCTAGGCAATCCGACTAGATTCCTTGCATCATCCAAATCATGCAATACATGTTAAAGCATAGATCAATACAAATAGTATTGGCGAGCATACAAGTTTGATTATAAGTATAAAAATGTTTTAAACAGATTTTTCATGGCAATAACTAACTATAAGCATATGAATTTAAACACGTAGGATTTCAAGTATAACAGGTATGATTACAAGTATAACAAGTATGAGCATATGTAGAGATTATTTGTTTAAAAGTTCTAGCATGTTTGTGTATTTGATTCAAAGAACATGTATTGCATCCCAAAGGTAATAAAGCGTAAAAAGGGATCGAGTATGCTCACTGTTTTGCAAAGCTCCCTTGGTAATCCTGTGAAGAGTTGAACGTTGACTGATGGAACACCGAGGTCACCTCACATGGGAAAACGTAGGTTACAGAAGTGTTGTTAAAATAAATATATTTACAACTATTTTTATAAAAATTAATTGAATCTAATAGGCTCCGTTTCATAAATTAACGCGTTTAGTTTTACGAAAAACGGGGTAGAGTTTCCTCTGTTTTGGACGATCCCGACAATCAAAGTGTCGATATATTTTTCAAAACTCAATCAAATAATTTTAACAACAATACATATAACTTTCGTCAAATGTGCAAACATCGTACGAAATCACTAAATGTATCGGTTCGACGTTTAAAACAATATTTATATAAACAATATAAATAGAAATTGTCTTTAAACTTTCACCAAGTCTGTCACACCCTGGCTTTTGCGGAAGCGTGGTTTATTTGGTGTGACTTCTTAATACCATAGTAATCAATGATAACAATGCTATATGATATAAACACGAGATGTTTATCCATTAATAAAGTTTAGAAACTACCACAATACCATTGTTTGAAAAACATCAATATCGAATTAAGTTACAAACCATGACACACTTGTTTGAAACGAGTTCATAAAGACTCAACAAAAGTACTTAAATAAAACCTGAGTTTAGAATTATGTATCCCGTCCAGGAAAGGAATACACCCTCTAAACTCAATAACCATGGATAACATCTTTTATTTCACTACGCAGCTTGAACACATATGCATACCCTGCCAGATCCACTAGTTCCCTGAAATACATGTAATTTGAAAAACATCAACAAAAAGTTGAGCGAGTTCATGTGTATGTCTGTGTGTATAAGCCTTTAAAGTATGTCTGTATGTATAAAAGTCCCTGGTATGTAGCAATAAAGAAAAAGAGACCACCAATGGGTTGCAAAGCCACTAGTATGTGTGAAATGGTGCATGAAGTACTCAAACCTAGCAAATTTGTATCGGGCCTCCGGCTGGAAGACATAGTCACCTCTATTGGCCACCCTGGCCTCATGGGTGTAGGCTCGCTACACCTAAATAGATCTATCACTCATGTCCCTCGGTCCTACGACGAGGATTAATGGCCTTAAGTGTTGTACCCACCACTCACATGATCTAAGTAGTAACCCTCCTTAAGCTAACCATACCATGTATAAAACATTTGTATATAATCGTAACATGTATTTCACCCCCGAAGTATAAAACTGAAAACAGTTAAAAGAAAAGGGGGACATGAACTCACAGTAGTGCGTCTTCAGTAACCGTCAACTCAAATCTCCGCAGCTAATCACGACTACCTACAGTGTACTAACGTCTATTAGACGAACGGGCCGTGCCTTGGCTTAGAGTTTAATGTTTTTGAGTTGCGTTACTTGTGTTTCCCAAAATTATTCCAAGTTATAATTATTTGTTAAAATAATAATTATTTTAACTTTAAATTATATTTGTTTTGGAATAATTGTTTAATCAATGTTTTGTATTAATACTTCTCAAGTATTTTATTTCCGTATTTCCTTCCCAAGGATGGGGGTAATTTATACATGTATATTTGTAGTTCCGAAATAATATATTTTTAAGTCCCACTTAGAAAGTATATATAATTTATTTGTCAAAAATAATGTATTCCCAAAATATATATATTTTCACTTCTTGTATTTAAAACAATATTTACCAAAAGTATATTCGTAGAAATATTTTCCGAAATATCCCATAAGTTACGTTTTATCGTTTGGCTTCACAATATTAAGTGTGCAACTTAAATATTTATTCCTTGTGATTTTTGGTATTATTTTGGAGTTGTAAATGTCATGGTATTTGTTAGTTATATTATTTTACCCTAAAATAATATAACTAGTTCACCAAATATACGAATTTTCACACAAGTGTCTTAATATAAAATATATATTCTAAATATATATTTACCCATTTCATTTACAAAAACCATCCTCCGATACTTTGTATTTTTGTAACAAAACCTATGGCAAAGTTTATATTGAAAAACACAGTTAAAAGCATACTTGTAAACACTTGTTAGAAAATATTTTCTAAGTGTTGGGATTTTTAGAAAATTTCGCCATAGTTTCCTTTGTAAACGGAGGTGTCCATGCTATTTAGCATATCATTTTCTTTTCAAAAATTCATCCAAACAATCAACCACAAATCACTAATCATCTTACACTTACCAAGTGTAAAGACTATATATTTTACAAACTAACATGAACTTGATTCTTCACAAACATGTGTAGTAACTTGGTAAAGTATTTAGTGGGTTTAGTTACCCTCCAAAGTGTGTTTACTTTTGTTAAAATCTCATTCTCGGGATTTCTAGATGTTTACAACTTGTGAACTCATTTTACAAAAATATTTATTTACAACATCTTCTTGTTTTACTAGCCTTCCTACACTTATTTTATTTCCAAAAATAATGTAAGTGCAAGAAAAGTTATGATCTTTCAAAATCATCTTTTTAACTTGGTTTTTCTTGGAAAATCATACACAAGTCTTGGGTTCACAAGTTTACTAGTTCACTTGGTTTATTACTTTTCAAGAAAAATCATTTTACTTTCAAGTTCATGTTTGATCAAGAAGATGATTATTTCATGTTTTAATCATACTCTAACAAGTTCCATATGATGATCAATCATCATATTACCAAGAAATCAACAAGCAATCATCAACATATTCAAAACAACATCATACTAACAATACTTCATCAAATTTCAAGTTTATGTAGACTTTATGTTCAAGCTTTAAGTTTATGTTCTTTAGTGTTCTTGTATAAATCAACATAATGTAACCTTTAACCACTAGAAATATGAAGTAACAAGAGTTTATAAGCATCTTACTACTAGCTTGAAGCTAGGGAAGAACAAGATGAAAATGTGGAGGATAATAGCAAATGAGTGAGGTCCTTCAAGTTCCGTGAACACCGAGCCTCCTAATTCACCTTCTAGCACCTTGTAGTAGCCTTGGATTGGATGCTTGATGATCGAAATTTTTGGTGGTGTAAGGGGGTAGTTCGGCCGAGCTTATGTGAGGGAGAGGAGAGAGTGTGGAGTGGATGAAGATGATAAGTGTTTATGTTTACTTATAATCCTTCAAGTTCTATTATCCAAAGGTTTTTGTGTCCAAGGTAGTACAAACACAATCTACATAATCCCAAGAAGAGATTATGAAGGGATTTTAGAAGATTTAGAAATCTTTGGTGCGTGGGGCCCCTATGAGCCGTAAATCAGCCAAAAGGGGGGGGGGTAAATTGTAATTTTGAGGGTAAGTAAGGGTAATTAGTGGAGGTGTTAATTGTAAGTCTTGTGTTTAATGTTTACCATGCTTTATGTAGGAATTTAAGTGTTTGGGAACCAATACTAGTTCGGAAAAATAAAAAAACAATGCTTCTAGCAATATTTTAGTGTTCCGGGTAATGTCCGGTTGTTCGGTTAGATACCGTTCCGTTAAAGTGCTAAGTTATTCCGTATAGTGTCCTTTATGTAACTTTTTGTGACACTTTTAATTTCCGACACTTAGGAAAGCATACAGGACCATTTTGCCATATTTTTGCACATTACTAGCATGTTAAAATGCTGATTTTTGTTAATTAATGCAGAATTCTTCACTCTAAGTGGGTTTTAGGCACTTTCCGGCACCTAAACTATCACCTAGTGACGCAGTTTTATGGTCCTTACTTCCCTACACTCCATACTAGTGTAGTACCTTGTCTCTGGCTCATACTGGGCCTCAAAACATTATCTGTCTATGTACTGGCACTGTCAGTATGTTTCTGAGTTATCCGCTTACCGTGCTAACTGTGCTTTGTGCATCATGTATGTCACTAAAGTTTGTATGTGATAAATGGAGTGACAGTTATGAAATGTGAAGCATATGTATGTATGATACAGAAATCATAAAGCAGTTTACGTCATCAGTTGAAATTAAGCACAGTCATTAAGCACAAATTATTATTAATTATTTGTACGGATACCTATAATTATGAGGGTTATCACATTCTCCCCCTATTAAGAAAATTTTGTCCCAAAATTTAAGTTATGCTACTAGATGCAGGGGTCTTAGGGAATAAATGTGGGTACTTTTCTTTCATGCGATCCTCACGCTCCCACGTGAACTCTGGGCCATGTCGTGCATTCCATCGAACTTTGACGAGTTTGTCACTACTCCTGCGCGTCTTTTTAACCTTCCAATCGGTAACCTCAACAGATTCTTCAGTAAAGTGGAGTGTGTCGTCAATATGAACTTCGTCGGCAGGAATGACCACTGTTTCTTGAGTTGGACTCTTTTTCAGATTTGATACATGAAATGTATCATGAACGCCATTTAGTTCAGCGGGTAAATCCAACTTGTATGCTACGAGACCAATCCTTTCCAGGATTTTAAATGGTCCAATGTACCGTGGATTCAACTTCCCACGCTTCCCAAAGCGTGCCACACCCTTCCAGGGTGAAAACTTTAATAACACCATATTTCCCACCTCAAACTCCAGAGGTTTCCTTCTCAGGTCCACATAACTCTGTTGACGATCGCGAGCCACTTTAATGCGCTCTCGAATCTGTGCAATCTTGTCTATCGTCTCCTGGACCAATTCGTGACCAACAAGCTGTCTATCACCTATGTCTGCCCAGCATATTGGTGATCGACACTTGCGTCCATAGAGAGCTTCGAACGGTGCGGCTTGGATGCTTGCATGGTGATGCGTGTGTAGTGTGTATATAAGTTTAAGTATATTTTAAGCCCTTTTACACTTTTTAGTCAAGTTTTAAATTTATAAAACACGATATTTACTAACACTAAACACACATATGGGCAAGTGCACCCATCGTGAGCGTAGTATAGTGTTGGTAAGATACCGAGGTCGTCCAAGGACACAAGAGCTTTTAGTACCGGTTTATCCTCAACGTCTAATCAAATCAAAAGTTAGAAAAAAAAGTTTTAAACTAGAAAAATAAAAACTAACTAAAATGCTGAAAATTAAAATAAGAGTAAAAACAGATAGACAAGATGAATCACTTGGCTCCGACTCGTGTTTAGTGTAACCTTTGATTATTTCCGCACTTTTGCACTTTTTAAGAGATTATCTTAGTGATTGTAGTAGGGCCCTCTTTTGAAGGTAACGTTACCCTCAACCCAGTAGTTTGAGTTAGCAAGGATACAATCCTAAAGGGTCGGATTATTGAAAGATAATTAATCAAGTTATTAATGCATATTATGGTAGGCCCCTCTTTTGAAGGTGACGTTACCCTCGGCTAAGTAGTCTGAGTCAGCAGGGATACAATCCTAAGTAGCAGGATTAAAGTATTAATAGTAGCTTACATATGAGGGGATCAAAGAGTTTGGACCCCCGCCATCCAATACCGGTAGGTATTGAAGGAGATTCTACTAAATTTGACCCAGGTCCTTGCAGGATCTATACACTGAACAAGGCAAGACTCTTACCAAACCGTTCCCTTAACCCCCGACCAGGTAGCCAACATATCACCATATAGACCATGGAGATATGAATGGTGAAAATCTTTTATTTTATATAGACAGTAAAATAATGCCAAGACACCACAGACAAACGATAAGGAAGAATCACCTTCAACATAAGAAACTAGTTATTAAAGTCATTAATACATAACCAAGTAAAAAGTGCGAAAAGATTAAAAATAAAAAGTATTACACTAGACACTTGTCTTCACCAAGTGATGTAAGAGACTTAGGCAAACAAGGCCTTTGATTGTCAAGAACTCTTACGATCAATTATGGATCCCGAGATGACTCACACACTCTATGATGGACAATGGATGATGGTGGTGGATAATGGTGTTGTGATGGTGGTGGGTGGTGGGTGAAGTGTGAGAGAGGTGGTGTGCCAAGGGATGGTTTGCAAATGAGCCAAGCACCCCTTATTTATAGGCTGAACAGAGGCTCGGGCACGGCCCCGTGTCCATTGGGCATGGCCCCGTGTCCACCTTCCTTCTCTTTCTTCATTAACTGCAGTTTGTCTGCATTAGTTAACCACGCCCCCGTGTCCGCTGGGCACGCCCCCGTGTGCAGAAGCGTATCTGTACTATCAAGATTTCCTCAGATTCTGCGAATCTAAGAGTTGACCACGGCCTCGTATCCGTTGGGCACGCCCCCGTGGTGGGTGATAGAAGCTTCTACAAGTTTGTCTTTTTTGCTGACACTTGGGCACGCCCCCGTGCTCATTGAGCATGTGGTGTGTTCAGTCTTCTGTTCTCTTGTTTTGCTTGGGAAGATGCTGTCGGGGAGGTCGGGCATGCCACGTTTGTTCCTTTTCTTGTATTTATGTTAGATTTAGCTGCCTTTCTGCTTCTTTTGTTCATTTGAGCTCATTTAATCCTGAAAATACAAAAGGAAGACAAAAACACACTTTTTCCAACATTAGTACTAATAAAGGGTTAGCTTTATGCCACAATTGATGTAATTTATATGTTGCATTTTGCACACATCAAATATCCCCGCACTTGAATCTTTGCTTATCCTTAAGCAAAACCCTTTATAATGTGGCTTTATACTCCCAAATGGAATGGGTAGAAGAGAAGGTTTTTGGGCTTGTCATAGAGTGTCAGGATTTCCAAGATTCTTTATTAATTTATATTTTTATTTATTTACAATCCTATTCGTCATGATTTATTTAAAACATTACATAAGATAAATTACTTATTAGGGCATAACATGCCTTTTTTTAAAATTCCACTTATATACAAGTTCACATACCTCACGGGAGATCACTCAACACTCGACCGAAGATGTATTTTTAGTGAATCTCTCGAGAGTGGCATGGAACTTACTCCTACCATAGGCTTGCCAAGCAATCAATCCTCCTCCTTTTTAACTATATACCTTTGTAAATATCAAGAGGACTTTTGGGTGAAGGGTTAGGCTTGGGTTAATGGTAGGTGGTTGGGTTAGTGGTTAGTAAAAGGGCGAAAGGCGTAAAAAGCGTCGATTTTTCGTAATACTTATATATATACTTTAAATTTTTTATTTTGATGAAGCCATTATTCAAACAAAGTTATTTTTGATAAACTTGTTTGTTTATTTTTTTCTTTTGCTTCATCATCATCATCATTTTTTTTTTGATGAAAGTCATAAGAAAAACCGAGCTTGTTACTAAAACAAAGGGTTTAAAAATAAAAAAAGGTTTTGGTGGGTGAAAGGGTGTTTGTTTTGGGTTATGAAATGAAAAGGCTTAGTCTCAAAGGGGTTAACTAGGAGGATTTTGGGTAGGTGGTAAAAAAAAGAAAAATAATGGTGTAGAAATAAAAAGGGTTAGTCCTAATGCCTCCGTCATTTACTTACTCGGGTTTAAGTTGGTAAGGACCGGGAATGTATCGTCGTGGTAAGTTCTAGAGTTGTAAGAATCAAGCGGCTATTTGTATATATTTGTAAGCTCAATAAAGGCTCAAAACTCACTTTTTGTGGGAATGGGTTTTTATGTGATCAAGTATATATAATCAAATTTTTAAATAAACTTGTCATGCCTTTTCATAACTTTCTTATGTTGGTTCTTTTTATCACGACGCTATTGGTTGTAAATTTGAAAAAATATAACTTTTTTAGAACTTGAAATTCCCAAATTAAACCTAGACAAGTAAAAAAAATGAAAATTTTTGAAAAAAATTGGGGTGATAAGCAGTTCCAATAGAGTTTTTTTGTAAGGCTTGTTATTAGGACTTGCAAGATTCAAGATTTTAGCATCCCCCACACTTAAATTACACATTGTCCTCAATGTGTCCCGAAAATAAGTTTTTTGGTTGATTGAATGTGTAAAAAGGTGTGAAAATGCAAAAATTTGTGTTACTGGGCATCTGGACACGGCCCCGTGTCGGATGGACACGACCCTGTGGTCAGAGTGCCAGTAACGAAAACTTACAGAAGGTGGGCACATGGGCGTGTCGGCTGGACACGACCCCGTGTCTGGCAAAAGTCTACAGAATTAAACAAACAGCAGGTCTGGGGAAGTGGGCACGGGGGCGTGTTGGCTGGACACGACCCCGTGTAGACAATCTGCAAAGGTGAAAAATAGGTTTCTGGCTTCGGTTTTCTTGTCCTTGCTTTAGTAGTACTAATATTTAGCACTCTAAGCCTCGTATGTACCTGTTTTATCAATAAACACTACACCCAGCCATAGCAAACATCCTAAATTACCATCGTTCAACATCCACATCACAAAGTTAAAAAGAAAAATAAATGCAGAAAGTAAAAAGAGTTAAAGGAAAGTAAATTGTTCAACACACGGCACACAGGCCGGAAATTGTTCAAGATAAAAGAGGGTTAACCTGTGGGACCTCCTACCAGCTGCTCCTGCCTCTACTCCACCCGCCTAGTCCATATCCTCATCCTCATCATCACCTCCTCCTCCGTGCCCCGCTATGTACTCCCGGATGCTCCCAATGTCATCCTGAATGTCGGATATGTTTCTCTCGATTGCTCCAACCCAGGTGTACGTGTTGCTCGCCATGTTATAGGTGTTCCTGGTGCACATGAGGTTTTCCTGCAACAAATCATGTAAACTTTGGAAGTTAGGAAAACCGCCTCCTTGTGAGGAGGACTGGCCCGGATCACCGTGAGGCTGGTATTGGTGTTGAGGAGGATGTTGGAACTGTGGAGCGTGAAGGACGAGTGCCTCTTGCGGGTTCCATGCATGCCCTTGGATTCATTGGAAGCTAACCGACCCGTCTTCGGCTTCATAGACCAAGTTCATGGAGCGGCAAATGTGTATGTCCACTCTTCCCGACCATGGGCTTTTTCGGAAAGACCGAGGCATGTCCTAGAAGTGCTTGAAGAGGCGGTAAATCCACCCCCGAAGAAGATAGGGGTTGGTGGAGTAGCAAGCCGGTTCCAATGCATGTTTCGGAGCAGGAGGTACCGAACATCGAGGTTTCTGCGGTTGTGAATGCAATGAAGGACCACCAGATCTCTCAACCCAACGACGCCACTGCTATCATGCCTTTGACTAAGAGAGTAGGTGAGGACCCGATGAATGTAACGGTAAAGGGGGTCCCTCAACCTAGTGCTCTTAGTGCTGCTTGGGTTGTAGTGCCCTTCTCCTATTTGAGCCCAAGCGGCTTAGCGTTCGTTTTCTGATAATTCTCGTATCCCTCCGGTGTTTTCTTCATTACCCGCATCTTCCTCCGCATACAACCCAACTATCGACCCAAACTGTGCCATCGAAATTGAGTACTTAGTCCCCCCCACATCGGAACTCTACCCCATCATTGTCAAATGGGTCACTCCTTGAATTGAACACGAATGTGCTATAGAATTCCAGAGTATATTCGGGAACCGAGCGAAGGGGAGTTGTAAGAGCGACTCTTAGCGGCCCAGTGACTAGGTTGTTGAAGCGGTCCCATTGGTTCACTAATCCCAAAAGATTCGTGCAAACTTGTCTTGGGTATTCTTCCGGTCTGGTTCGAAGCACGTCATATCTTGCCTTAGCGTCCTGCTCAGCTGCATTGAACCTCGTGAATTTCTTTGACATCTGAAAGAATACACCAAAAGTTAGCATGAAACAGTGAAATTTTCGGACGAAACTGAAAATAGCGAGCTGGACACGGCCCCGTGTCTGGCGGGCACGACCCCGTGTCCAGGCATCTGTTACTCAAAAACTTCATTTTTCGACCCGGTTTTGAAAACTTGAAAATTTTTGGTCCAATAGGTGCGGTTTCCCCCGAAAATGAAACCCCAAGTGCCGTTTTTCCCAAAACAAACCCTTTACCCCTTCGATTTTATCTTTTTCGGTTCAAAAACAAGGGTTTGGGGTTTTTCTGAGAAATCGGGCAAATCTATGAACAATACAAATGGATTTACTTCCTATAACACTAATCTAAACTAATGCTAACAGATTTATGCAAAAATTTGAGATTCGATCCGGATGAACTTCAAGAACCCTAGATTTTCCCCAAATTTTTGATGTTTTAACTACATGTAAATGCTTAATCTAACTACAAATGATGATAAAATCAAACCTTGATGTTGTTAGAAGTAGAGGAGACGTCAAAATCTTGCAGAAAAATCGCCTGAACCAGAGCGTTTTTGGGGAAACGGGGCGTGTGGAATGAAGTAACTGTTATGAAAAAGGGGTTTTATCCCGACAATCGCGCGGACACGGCCCCGTGTCCAGCGGACACGGCCTCGTGCCGAGCAAAAGTTAAATTTTTATTTATTTATTTTTTTAGGTGCTCGTGTGAGTGCCCTTGTTGCCCAAAAACTTGGTTAGAAGACTTACCGATTTAGATGTCAGCCCGCTTGTTCGTAACTCACCAGGTATGATGTGGATGCTTTTATTCTTCGACCGTTTGAAGCGAGATCTCTTCCTCTTCATCCTCAATGAATCCTTGATAGAGCTTCAGCCGTTCGCCATTGACTTTGAATGGAATTCCATTCTGAGATTTAATTTCTACTTCACCGTGTGGGAAAATATGGGTGATGTAAAAAGGTCCTGACCACCTGGACTTTAATTTACAAGGAAACAATCGAAGTCGTGAATTAAACAATAGAACCTGATCTCCTACTCGAAATTCATTAGGCTTAATATGTTTGTCGTGTAAAGTTTTCATTCTTTCCTTATAAATTTCAGAGTTTGAGTATGCATAATTCCTTAATTTTTCTAATTCATTTAATTGACAAAATCGATTTTTACTGGCAAATTCTAAATCTAAGTTTACATTTTTAGTTGCCCAGTAGGCCTTGTGAGCTATTTCTACTGGCAAATGACAACTTTTTCCATAGACGAGCTTATATGGGGTTGTACCTATTGTTCTTTTATAAGCAGTTCGAAAAGCCCATAAAGCATCATCCAATTTATCGGCCCATTCCTTTTTATTTAACCATACGGTTTTTTCAAGTATTCGTTTTAAACCTCTATTAATCACTTCGGCTTGTCCGTTTGTTTGAGGGTGATATGCTGTTGAGACCCGATGATAGACCCCATACCTTGTTAAAAAAAATTTCAAGTTGATGGTTGCAAAAATGGGTGCCTCTATCACTTATTAATGGTTTAGGTGTACCAAAACGAGAGAATATTTTTTTCAGAAATCTTACCACAACTCTTCCATCATTTGTTGGAAGTGCCTCGGCCTCGGCCCATTTAGACAAGTAATCAACTGCCACAAGTATATATTTGTTTCCTTTTGACGGTGGGAAAGGTCCCATAAAGTCAAGTCCCCACACATAAAAAATTTCACAAACAAGAATGCCATTTTGTGGCATCTCGTTTTTGGAAGAAATATTACGTGTTCTTTGGCAAGCATCACATGTCTTGACAAGACTTTGGGCGTCTTTCTAAATGGTTGGTCAATAAAATCCTGAATCAAATACCTTTTGTGCGGTACTAGCGGCACCATGATGTCCTCCGTATGGACCTTCGTGACAATGGCGGAGAATTCTTCGTGCTTCGCTACCATGTACGCACCGTCGGATGAGTTGGTCGGCACACATTTTGAAAAGATAAGGATCTTCCCAGAAATAATGTTTTACATCAGCAAAGAATTTCTTTCTTTGATGATGTGGCCAACCTTTTGCGACTATACTGCTAGCTAGGTAGTTAGCATAGTCAGCGTACCATGGCTCTTGTCTGTATTCCACCATTTCTAAGGACTCTGTTGGAAATTTTTCGTTGATTTGCTCGTCCCTAGTTGCCTCCAAAGCTGGGTCTTCTAAGCGTGAAAGATGATCCGCTGCGGTGTTTTCTGCTCCTCTTTTGTCTTTGATTTCAATATCAAATTCTTGGAGGAGTAAAATCCACCGAATCAAACGTGGTTTTGCGTCCTGCTTTTTGAAGAGATATCGAATGGCTGCATGATCTGTATAGACTATTGTTTTAGAAAGAACAAGATAAGAACGAAATTTATCAAAAGCAAATACCACAGCTAGTAACTCTTTTTCAGTTGTTGTGTAATTTTCTTGTGCATCGTTAAGTGTTTTACTAGCATAATAAATTGGGTGGAAATGCTTCTCTTTTCTTTGTCCCAAGACAGCTCCAACTGCAAAGTCACTTGCATCACACATGATTTCGAAAGGAAATTTCCAATCAGGCGCTATCATGATAGGTGCATTGACCAGCATTTCCTTTAGGGTTAGAAATGCTTGATTGCAATCCTTGTCAAAGATGAAAGGGGCATCTTTTTCAAGTAATTTTGTTAGAGGTCTTGAAATTTTAGAAAAGTCCTTGATAAACCGCCTATAAAATCCGGCATGCCCTAAGAAACTTCTGATAGCTCTAACGGAGGATGGGGGTGGTAATCGAGAAATAGTGTCTATCTTGGCTCGATCAACCTCCATTCCTTCGCTCAAGATTTTATGACCGAGCACTATTCCCTCTGTTACCACGAAATGGCATTTTTCCCAGTTAAGGGCGAGGTTAGTTTCCTCACATCGGGATAGCATTCGCTAAAGGTTATCGAGGCATTGGTCGTATGAATCCCCAAAGATAGAAAAGTCGTCCATGAGGACTTCCATCGTCTTTTCTATCAAGTCATGGAAGATGGCTACCATGCAACGTTGGAAGGTCGTGGGGGCATTACATAGACCGAATGGCATGCGTCGATAAGCAAAAGTTCCATAGGGACATGTGAAGGTTGTCTTTTCTTGGTCTTCGGGTGCTATCGGGATTTCAAAGTAACCTGAAAAACCATCCAAGAAACAGTAAAATTTATGACCGGATAATCTTTCTAACATTTGATCAATGAAGGGCAAAGGAAAGTGATATTTCCTTGTTGCTTCATTTAATCGTCTATAATCTATACATACTCTCCATCCTGTGACGGTTCTTGTTGGTATTAATTCATTCTTTTCGTTAGTTATTACCGTCATACCTCCTTTCTTTGGAACTACTTGGACGGGACTTACCCAAGGACTATCGGATATAGGATAAATAAGTCCGGCGTCAAGTAATTTGATGACTTCGTTTTTAACCACTTCTTGAACATTTGGATTTACTCGACGTTGTGGTTGTATTACCGATTTGTAGTCATCATTCATTAAAATTTTGTGTGTGCACATGGAAGGACTTATTCCTTTAATGTCTACCAACTTCCAAGCGATTGCATTTTTGTTTTTTTTCAAAAGTTTAATTAATTTTTCTTTTTCTAAACTACCTAATTTAGACGAAATAATTACAAGTGATTTACCATCTTTGTCTAGAAAAGCATATTCCAAACCTTTTGGAAGTTCTTTGAGCTCAAGAGGTGGGTCTTTAGGAGACTCCTTATTTGGTTGCTCGTTTTGATCAAGAACTTTAAAATTTTGTTCTATGGCGACCTCTTCTTCAACAAAGTGGTCAATCTTTTCACTTGTATCGGGTGGTTCATCTTCATCTTCAATTAGGGGGTCATTATTGCCGAATGGATATTTCATTGATCGCTCAAGATCAAGACTCTTTTTAAATGCCCCTAATTTAATTGATAGATTGTTGTACTTCTGGTTTTTCAAAGCTTCATGAGTTTTTACAAAGGGTCGTCCCAACACTAGAGGAACGTCATCGAGGATGACAAAGTCAGTTGGGATTACCATTTGATTTGTTTGAACCAAGACATCCTCAGCTACACCGATTGATTTTATTACTTTTCGATTAGATAGAAAAAATGGGTATTTGAAGTGGAGAAAAATCACTAGTACTTAATTTTTCGAAAATGTAGTTGGGCATTATGTTAACACAAAGATCTTTATCGATTGTGACATTACTAATAAACGAATTTTGAAAAAAAAACATGGAACCGGTGTAATGTTGATTTCAAATGGATCTTCTCTTATTAGCGAGGTTTGATCATTAGTTAACTTAATGCTTACCGTTTCGTCAATTTTAGTGTTAGTGTTTAACTCTTTTAAAAACTTAGCATGAGTGGGTACTAAACAATGATTTTCAAAAGAAGGAGACAAGAGATTAATTTCTTCAAAATTAGACTCTTCTTGAATTTTAACGTTAACGGACTCACCTTTTTCGGTGTTTAACTCATGTGTCGGTTTTTCACTTATTTGTTCTTCCATTTTTACACTTCCAACTATCTCTTCTTTATTACAAGTTAATTCTTCTCTTGCGTGGGACTCCTCTTCCCTTGCGCGAGATTCTTTTATGTAGCGCTCGATAGTTTTAAGGTGTTCTAATATCCTATCGGTCACTTCGGTGATAGAGTAAGGATCGGGATTTTCAAAGCTTGAATCCGGTTGTTCGATCCTTTGTTCCTCATAATACTCATAGGAAGTAGATCGTTCACACCATTGTTCTTCATTGTAAGTATATGATAGATAAGGGTCGAAATTTTGTTCTTCATAATACTCATATGAGGTGGGTTGTTCACGCCATGGTTCCTCATAATAAGCATACGAAGGTGGTGGCTCATATCTTGGTTCCTCAAAGTATGAGTATGAAGGCTCATACCTTGGTTCATCAAAATATGAGTATGAGGGAGGAGATTCATACCTTTGGTCTTCATAGGAAGTGTATGAAGTTGATGGCTCATACCTGGGCTCCTCATAGTAGGTGTATGAAGTGGATGGTTGAAATAAGTTGCAATATTGTACCGAGTGAGTGTTACCGCAATTGGTGCAATAGTCTTCCCTATAATCATCATCCTCATAGGTGTAGTTGTAGCCTCCTGAGTATTGATCCATAAGAATCACTCAGCAGACCACAACAGAGTCTCGAGACAAGAAAACAAAAATAAAGACGGAAACAGAGGCTGGACACGGCCCCCTGTTCAGGATCTGTATCTGGGCGTTTGAATTAAAGTTACTGGTTTCGTTGAGCACGGGGCGTGTTCAGTGAGCATGGCCCCATGTTCAGGCTCTGTATCTGGGTGTTTTTATGAAAAATGTGCAGCACGGCCCCGTGTTCAGTGAGCACGGCCCGTGTTCAGGTTACTTTAAATGCAAAACTAAATTAAAATGCAGAAAAATGTGCGCGCGTTTTGAAAAAGGTTTTGAAAAACTGATTAGGCCGTCGATTTTAAGCTTTCTTAAAATCCTTGTGTCCCCGGCAACGGCGCCAAAAAACTTGATGCGTGTGTAGTGTGTATATAAGTTTAAGTATATTTTAAGCCCTTTTACACTTTTTAGTCAAGTTTTAAATTTATAAAACACGATATTTACTAACACTAAACACACATATGGGCAAGTGCACCCATCATGAGCGTAGTATAGTGTTGGTAAGATACCTAGGTCGTCCAAGGACACAAGAGCTTTTAGTATCGGTTTATCCTCAACGTCTAATCAAATCAAAAGTTAGAAAAAAAGTTTTAAACTAGAAAAAAAAACTAACTAAAATGCTGAAAATAAAAATAAAAGTAAAAACAGATAGACAAGATGAATCACTTGGCTCCGACTCGTGTTTAGTGTAACTTTTGATTATTTCCGCACTTTTGCACTTTTTAAGAGATTATCTTAGTTATTGTAGTAGGCCCCTCTTTTGAAGGTGACGTTACCCTCAACCCAGTAGTTTGAGTCGGCAAGGATACAATCCTAAAGGGTCGGATTATTGAAAGATAATTAATTAAGTTATTAATGCATATTATGGTAGGCCCCTCTTTTGAAGGTGACGTTACCCTCGGCTAAGTAGTCTGAGTCAGCAGGGATACAGTCCTAAGTAGCAGGATTAAAGTATTAATAGTAGCTTACATATGAGGGGATCAAAGAGTTTGGACCCCCGCCATCCAATACCGGTAGGTATTGAAGGAGATCCTACTAAATTCAACCCAGGTCCATGCAGGATCTATACACTGAACAAGGCAAGACTCTTACCAAACCGTTCCCTTAACCCCCGACCAGGTAGCCAACATATCTCCATATAGACCGTGGAGATATGAATGGTGAAAATATTTTATTTTATATAGACAGTAAAATAATGCCAAGACACCACGGACAAACGATAAGGAAGAATCACCTTCAACATAAGAAACTAGTTATTAAAGTCATTAATACATAACCAAGAAAAAAGTGCGAAAAGATTAAAAATAAAAAGTATTACACTAGATACTTGTCTTCACCAAGTGATGTAAGAGACTTAGGCAAACATGGCCTTTGATTATCAAGAACTCTTACGATCAATCTTGGATCCCAAGACGACTCACACACTCTATGATGGACAATGGATGATGGTGGTGGATGATGGTGTTGTGATGGTGGTGGGTGGTGGGTGAAGTGTGAGAGAGGTGGTGTGCCAAGGGATGGTTTGCAAATGAGCCAAGCACAGAGGCTCGGGCACGGCCCCGTGTCCACCTTCCTTCTCTTTCTTCATTAACTGCAGTTTGTCTGCATTAGTTGACCATGCCCCCGTGTCCGCTGGGCACGCCCCCGTGTGCAGAATCGTATCTGTACTATCAAGATTTTCTCAGATTCTGCGAATCTTAGAGTTGACCACGGCCCCGTGTCCGCTGGGCACGCCCCCGTGGTGGGTGATAGAAGCTTCTACAGGTTTGTCTTTTCTGCTGACACTTGGGCACGCCCCCGTGCTCATTGAGCATGGGGCGTGTTCAGTCTTCTGTTCTCTTGTTTTGCTTGGGAAGATGCTGTCGGGGAGGTCGGTCATGCCATGTTTGTACCTTTTCTTGTATTTATGTTAGATTTAGCGGCCTTTCTGCTTCTTTTGTTCATTTGAGCTCATTTAATCCTGAAAATACAAAAGGAAGACAAAAACACACTTTTTCCAACATTAGTACTAAAAAGGGTTAGTTTTATGCCACAATTGATGTAATTTATATGTTGCATTTTGCACACATCAATGGTAACTATTGTTGTAAGAAAATTCAACCAAGGGTAAGTGAGTATCCCAACTACCACCCAAATCCATTACGCAAGCTCGCAACATGTCTTCCAACGTTTGAATCGTTCGTTCGCTCTGTCCGTCTGTCTACGGGTGAAAGGCAGTACTCAGATTCAACTGAGAACCAAAGGCTTCTTGGACGGATTGCCAAATCCTTGACACGAACCTTCCGTCTCTATCAGAGATAATTGAGGGAGGCACTCCATGTCGTGCAACAATCTCTCTCATGTATAGTTCAGCAAGCTTACTCGTGTTGACTTTCTCCTTGATTGCCAAAAAGTGTGCTGATTTCGTCAGACGGTCTACAATTACCCAGATCGTATCGTGACCTTGGGGTGTCCTTGGCAACTTTGTTATAAAATACATGGAAATCTGTTCCCATTTCCACTGGGGTATTTCTGGTTGTTGCAGAAGTCCTGAAGGCTTCTGGTATTCGGCCTTTACCTTGGCGCAAGTTAAACATTTGCCAACATATATCGCAACATCGCCTTTCATTCTCGGCCACCAATAAAATTCCTTTAAGTCTTGGCACATTTTATCTGATCCTGGATGGATCGAGTACCGTGACTTGTGAGCTTCATCAAAAATAACATCTCTAAGACCACCAAACAAGGGAACCCAAATTCGTTTCATGAAGCACAACGTTCCTTCCTCGTTTGGTACCAACTGCTTCTCCATCCCACGGAGATATTCATTTTCAAGATTTCTTTCCTTGAGAGCTTCTCTGTGCGCGGCACGAATGCGTAATGAGAGGTCCGTTTGTATAATCATTTCCAATGCTCGAACCCTTATGGGCTTAATCCTTCCCTTCTGACTCAGGGCATCGGCGACCACATTCTCTTTCCCTGGGTGATACTTGATCTCGCAATCATAGTCATTCAATAGTTCTACCCAGCGTCTCTGTCTCATGTTAAGCTCTTTTTGATCGAAGATATGCTGCAGACTCTTGTGATCAGTATAGATTGTGCATCGCGTGCCATACAAGTAATGTCACCAGATTTTCAAAGCAAACACCACCGTGCCTAATTCCAAATCATGTGTGGTGTAATTTTTCTCGTGTACCTTCAACTGGCGTGAAGCATAAGCTATAACTTTCTATCGCTGCATCAGTACGCAGCCTAAACCTTGACGCGAGGCATCGCAATATACCACAAAGTCGTCAGTGCCTTCGGGTAGAGATAAGATCGGTGCATCACAAAGCTTGTTTTTCAACAATTGAAATGCTTCTTCTTGCTTGTCTCCCCATTCGTACTTCTTGTCTTTTTGTGTGAGGGAGGTAAACGATTGAGCGATTTTCGAGAAATCCTCAATAAATCTGCGATAATACCCAGCTAAACCTAAGAATTGTCGAATCTCAGTTGGCGTTTTCGGAGTCTCCCAGTTCTTGATCGCCTCGATCTTTGTGGGATCCACATGGATTCCATTTCCATTAACCACGTGACCAAGAAACCGAACCTCACGTAGCCAGAACTCGCACTTCGAGAATTTAGCGTACAACTTCTCCTTCATAAGCAGCTCTAGAATAGCTCTTAAGTGTTGTTCGTGCTCATCCTTCGTCTTTGAGTAGATCAAAATGTCATCAATAAACACGATCACAAACTTATCGAGGTACGGCTTGCAAACTCTATTCATCAAATCCATGAATACTGCTGGCCCATTCGTCAAACCGAACAGCATAACCAGGAACTCGTAATGTCCATAGCGAGTTCTAAAGGCCGTCTTTGGAATACTTTCTTCTTGAATATGCAGCTGGTGATAACCCGATCGAAGGTCGATCTTGGAGTAAAAAATCGAACCTTGTAACTGATCGAAGAGGTCATCAATCCTTGGCAAAGGATATCTATTCTTGATAGTCACCTTGTTCAGCTCGCGGTAGTCTATACACATGCGGAAACTATCGTCTTTCTTTTTAACGAACAAAACTGGAGCTCCCCAAGGCGAGAAGCTTGGTCTGATAAATCCCTTATCCAGTAGCTCCTGAAGTTGTGTTGACAGCTCTTGCATCTCTGAAGGTGCAAGTCGATAGGGTGCCTTAGCTACAGGCGCGGTGCCTGGAACTAAGTCGATATGATACTCGACTTGTCTTTGCGGTGGCAATCCTGGCAAGTCTTCTGGAAAGACTCCAGGATACTCCTTCACGACTGGAATATCTTCTAGTTTCGGCTCAGCGGCTTCTTTATCCACAATGTGTGCCAGGAAGGCAACACATCCTTTCTATAAACACTTTCGTGCTTTCAAACAGCTAATGATCCTTAGAGGCGTATCGCGCTTTTCTCCATGGACTACAATCATTTCTCCATTCTCCATTAGAATGCGAATGGTCTTCTCATGACATACAATTTATGCTCTGTTGCTTGACAACCAATCCATCCCTACTACCACGTCGAAGCTTCCCAACTCGACTAGCAGTAGATCCAGTGTAAACTCGTGTTCTCCCAGTTCTATCACGCATCCTCTGATGACTTCATTTGTTTTTACTAGCTTTCCATTAGCCAGTTCAATTGAGTACGGAATGTCTAACTTACTAGCAGTTAACCCAAGCATACTTTTAAATTCTAGCGATACAAAACTATAGTCGGTACCAGTGTCAAATAGTACAGATGCATAGTGTTCATTAATAGGGAACGTACCACTAACGACATTTGGATCTTGGCGTGCTTCCCTCGCACCGATATTAAAAACACTTCCTTTTGCCTGATTGAGCTTTGGGCACTCCCGCTTGAAATGCCCCATGTCTCCATAATTGAAACACCCTGGTCCTCGACCATTAACATTCCCATTACCGCCTTGATTGTTATTGCGGTTCCCAGCTTGATTCGCAAAACCACCGCGATTACCATTTCCGCCGTTGCGGTTCCCATTCCTGTTACCACCGCGATTTCCGTTCTCGTTACCATAACCCCTTTGATTTTCACGACCAACACTAGTACCAGCCCAGCATGTTTCCTTCGAATGGCCAGTCTTTCCACAAGATTCACATTTCCTTAACCTGCACTGGCCAGAGTGGTGGTACTGACCTATATCACATTTGGGCAGAGCTCCCATGTATCCATTTCCCTTGACTTCAACTCCAGACTTAGCTTCAGCTGGTGGGTTCACCTCCTTCCTCTTGTTGGCACTGCCGGTGCTCTTTTTAAAGTTGGAGAACTTTCGCTTGTTCTCGCCTGATGACTCCACATGAGTCTCCTATTTCTTCTGATCAGAAATTGAGAACTTGTTCAATCTGATTGCTTCTTCAGTAAGTGACACGCTCAGATCGATAGCCTCAGTAATCATTGCAGGCTTTGACGATGTCACCATGCTCATAATCTGAGGTGCCAACCCCCAGATGAAACGCTCCACGCGTTTGAATTCCGGACTGACCATGTATGGTACCACATGCGATAAGTCGTGAAATCTTTGCACATACTCGGCGATCTTCGGGCCATCCATCTTAAGGTTCTAAAATTCAGTTTCCAGCTTTTGAATTTCGGCCCTGGAGCAATACTTTTTACGCATGAGTTCCTTTAACTCAGTCCAAGTCAAAGCGTATGCTGCTGCCTCTCCCAGAGTTTGGACTTGGAGATTCCACCACGAATGTGCTCCATCTATGAACAACCCAGAGATGTAGGTGACTTGTTGTTCTAGTGCGCATTTGCTCATCCTTATTACAGAATCCGTTTTCTCGGTCCATCGAACAAAGGCACAGCACCCCCGGTGCCGTCAAAATTTAGCGGTTTACAATCTAAGAAATGCTTGAAGGTACAACGTGTACAAGTAACGCCATTCACATAAAGCATTAGCGATTGCACATGGAATATCCAAAGGTAAGGTAACGTGTCTTAAGCGACTTGAACATTACCATTGGGTGGGTTGTTGTTTCTTAAGGTGCCTCTGCTAGTTTCAGTGCGCGAAGCCTCATATTGTGCTATCGCTGCGGAAATTCGTTCCTGTAATTCCGCCTCTGTCGTGGGCAGCATATTGTTTCTTCGAGGAGGCATTTTCTAAAAGAAGATCGTACAGGTCAGGTCATAATAAGTATAGTGAGTATGTAATATGCGTATGTAATAACATTCATCAATACAATAACACATAACATCCCATGTTATCACACAAAACAAATAATCCAACAACGCATGTAATGAGAATGCTGCGATTGAGCTATCATATAACAAGACCACGAATACAGTTTACAATTTTCATAATTGTATCATACATCAAAAGAGACTAAGGCTCACATCACCCTTGTCTGAATCGTCTACAATCTACAACAATGAAAAGTCAAATGTCAAAAGTCACAATGTGGTCTTCAAAATGCTGTGCAATCTGGCTCAATAGCTGCACTCTCATCAAAATATGCTACCTGCAGAAAACCAAAAACCTCAAGCTGATGGTGGAGGAGGAGGAGGTGGAGGAATGAAAAGCAAACGGCGCATACGCGCTAGCTCCTCCTCGAGCGTATGAACAAGCTGCAACAAACAGGCAATCTACTGCTCCATCGTGAGAAAACGGATATCAAAATCCGGGTTAGGAAACCGTGGAGCAGGGGGAAAAGCAAACTGTGATGGATCAGTACCAGGTGGAGGATGCGGGATCCTCCCCAGCTCAGTGACTCTATGGCTCAACATATCCTGCTGTAGCTGCAAGGATAAAAGCAAATCATCCCTCGAATATCCGATGTGAAAGGGATGGTATGGATCCGATAAAAGCATGAAGTTGGGCGAAAACCACATAAATGGCTCGCCCGTGGGTGCAAAAGAAGAAGCAGCGTGTGGAAACTGTGGCATAAAATGACCGGCTGCTGCCATAAAAGGTACGTGACTAGCCTGCTGGCTCGACGGTCCTTCCCCAGGACGGGGATGAGGAATGTCCTGAAGAAAAGTAACTGGTAGATCTGTGCGGTGCACATCTGACAAGTGTGGGTGAAACTATGTGACATCAACGGGTGCCTGAACAGGTGCAGAAGGGGGAGTAACTGGTCTGACAAAAGGAGGATAGTCGTCGTAATCCTCAATCCACCCATTGTGGGTGTGTGTATAACGGGGGTCGATATGTGTAGCAAACGGGGCAGGATCAACAAGCACAGGGACTGGGTCAGGTAACAGTGGTGCAATAACTGGAATCTCAGCAGGAACTGGGTCAGGCTCAGGTAAGGGATCATGAGCAAGTACAGGCTCATGTACAAACACGGGCTCGGGGTCGACTGGTGCCATATCAACATCAGCAGGTACATCAAGGGGCTGGTCAATATGAACAACAGGTGCCTCAACAGGCTGCTCCTCAGGGATAAACTCAATCTCGTGGTCTAGATCAAAGTCATGTGGAAAGATGGGATCATCGTCAAACTCGAAGTACAGAGGAGGGACGGGTGCAGCAGACATCACAGTGTCGGAATCAGTGTCTAAAGGATAATGTTGCACGCCCCGTGCGTGTAAAGTGGCAGATGATACGGACTCAAACGATTCGGGACCAAACGGGTCAGATAAAACATCCACAACAGGAACCTCAACAGGTGGAATAACAATGGCATCAACAACTGGAACCTCATCAACAGGAATAGCAACATCATCATCAATCGGAGTCCCGCCATCCTGGTCATCCTCAGGGGGACCCTCGATGAAGAGATTGACGTCATCGTCCGACATATCATCGAGAGGTAGATCCTCAACAGGAAAAGCAGCAAGAGGAATAGGTGCAGGGATCTGAGCAAGGGGTAGATCCCCATCAAAAAAACCATCAGCTAAAGGTAAATCATCTCCGAAATCCGGTAAGGCGAAGGGCTGAAAGTCATCGTCGTCGCTACTCGTGGTATCCGATGTATAAACCTCATCCTCTGGGATGATCTCGTCTTCAGATACTATGGCTATAGGGTTTACCGTGTCTGATACTGCACTCTCAGAAGAAGATGACATGGTATCTATAACAATACAATCACAAGTATGCACATATATCAACAATTTTCCAAATAAGCATGTAAGTAATGACAATGTAAGCATGTATGTAATCCTAGTCTTCCCAAGACTATCCCACCCAGCCTCTACTTAGTCTCTCAGACTAAACCTCCCAGTTTCCCAAACTGAATTACCCAGCCTCTCAGGCTAAACCTCCCAGTTTCCCAAACTGAACTACCCAGCCTCTCAGGCTAAACCTCCTAGTTTCCCAAATTGAACTACCCAACCTCTCAGGCTAAACCTCCGAGTTTCCTAAACTGAACTATCCAGCCTCTCAGGCTAAACCTCCCAGTCTCTCAGACTGCCCCAACTAGTCTCTCAGACTACCAAGTCTCTCAGACTGAACTACCCAGTTAGTCTCTCGGACCAACTCCCCAGTCTCTCTGACTGAATTACCCAGTTAGTCTCTCAGGCCAACTCCCCAGTCTCTCAGACTGAATTACCCAGCTAGTCTCTTAGATTAACTCCCCAGTCTCTCAGAATGAACTACCCAGTTAGTCTCTCAGACCAACTCCCCAGTCTCTCAGACTGAATTACCCAGTTAGTCTCTCAGACCAACTCCCCAGTCTCTCAAACTGAATTACCCTGCTAGTCTCTCAGACTAACTCCCCAGTCTCTCAGACTGCACTACCCAGCTAGTCTCTCATACTAACTCCCCCAGTCTCTCAGACTGACTCCCCAGTCTCTCAAACTGAAATTAGATATGAATTTTTTTTTTTGAAATTTATTTTGTGTATTTTATTTGTAAAAATGTTTGTTCCCTGGATCTGGACGTTTAGTGTATGCAATGTAAAAATGTTTGAAAACATTTTCGTGAGAGCCCTGATGATCATAGTCTAGACTCGAGAAAGAATCCTAGTTCGCTATGATCGAGGCTCTGATACCAAGCTGTCACACCCTGGCTTTTGCGGAAGCGTGGTTTATTTGGTGTGACTTCTTAATACCATAGCAATCAATCATAACAATGCTATATGATAAAATCACAAGATGTTTATCCATTAATAAAGTTTAGAAACTACCACAATACCATTGTTTGAAAAACATCAATATCGAATTAAGTTACAAACCATGACATACTTGTTTGAAACGAGTTCATAAAGACTCAACAAAAGTACTTAAATAAAACCTGAGTTTAGAATTATCTATCCCGTCCAGGAAAGGAATGTCACACCCCGACCACGTAGAACATACAAAACGTGGCGGAAACATCGGGGAGTGTTGTAACAGAATTAATTGTTTCAAATCCATGGCAATTGAAGTTTCGTTTTATTGATTAAAAGTGTTACAATGTCTTAACAAACAAGGAAATACAACATAATCAACTAGTCTTGCATCTTTTATTGTCACTAAGGCCCATGTCCGCCTATGTGTATCTTGATCAATCCTATGCTTCATATCCTGAAAACACATGTGAAAATAGGTACGTCAGCATAAAAATGCCGGCGAGTACATAGGTTTTGTGAAAATAAGATTCATGACTTCTGTTTAAGAAAATGTTTAGTCATGAACCTTGTAATTTGATTTGTCTTTGTAAATCATTTGAAAAACAATAAGTTCAGATGATACGTATAAGTAAGAGAATAATGCATGATTAAATGAATAACCATGTAAAATGAGTTTGTATAAGTTAAGTTGTTTGTAAAACAATGTATTGTGAAAAGTATGTTATTTGTATAAAATGTTATATGTCATAAACTGAAATGATTCAAATAACGCTACGATATGCAATACCATACAAACACTTATATATAGGAAGTATCAGCGGCGTATCCACCATGCTTGTATCATATTACACATGCCTCGTTACTTAATCACTTACTCAAACCAAACCAACCAATGTAAGATGTCTATGTTTAAACCACTTCCAAATGTACTGAAATAATATGTTAAAATGTTTATGTCAAGATGTAAATCATGTAATGTATAACCAATGTCAAAAGTGTTTATGTGTCAAATGTAAACCATGTAATGTGTAACCAAAATGATATGCATGGCTAGTGAAATGCATCAACTAAACCATATGCACAAGAACATAATATTGAAGTAAAACTTGGTTTAAATCAAAGTTATGTTCTGTGGAAATGCATGATCAATGTAAATCATGTAATATGTAACCTAAATGATATGTATGGCTAGTGAAATGTATCAACTAAACCATATGCACAAGAACATAGTATTGAAGTAAAACTTGGTTTAAATCAAAGTTATGTTCTGTGGAAATGCATGATCAATGTAAATCATGTAATATGTAACCTAAATGATATGTATGGCTAGTGAAATGTATCAACTAAACCATATGCACAAGAACATAGTATTGAAGTAAAACTTGGTTTAAATCAAAGCTATGTTTTGTGGGAATGCATGCTATACTGATACGAACATCTATGCGGTGTTGTGAAAATGCATACATCCAAGCCTTGAGACTGTGGCGATAAACCCTTAAACCACTTAAAGGTTTATCTAAATTATGTATATCGAATTCGGTTATTCCTTTCATCCCCTTTCCCTGGGACGTCCGGAACGGGAGTTGTCAATTCCTATGGTACCACTACCTACTAACGAACGGCGTAGCTAATGTTAATGAATGTATTGTTCCATTGTAAACAACCCAAATGTCATAACAAAATGTAAGCATGTGATGAAAACGATGTACTAGGTATGCACGCAATGGACATACATAGCATAAAATGTAAATGTAAAACGATGTACTAAGTATGCACGCAATGGACATACATAGCATAAAAACAATGAAATCATGTAAAACAATGTACTATAAGTGTACTATTGAACATAGCATGTATATGATGTGAAAACATGAAAGCATGAAAGTAACAAGTAGGCACATGTGTTTCACCCCAAAACAGTTTGGAAAACAGTAAAAGAGGGGTCTATGTACTCACTTGAGATTGCTCAGAAGTCCTAAGATAACCACCAAGCAACGCTAGAGATCACGGAAATCAAACGGCACCTAATATATGTAACTATGTTAATAAACCGGACCTAAATCGGAAGATCGGGTAGCATGAGGGTTTGTAAACCAAACGAGTATAGAGACTCGTGTCATTTGGTTTAACAAAGCCTACATACTAATTGAAACCTAACATAATTGTTTACGACCCATTACGACCCGTTTAGGTAGCTTATGCTACTTTAACGCGTCGTTCGCGTGAAACGCGTTCGGACCGCCTAATAGTCCTATGACAAGTGTTATATGCCTAAACATGTTACATAATCAGTTATGTGACAAAAGTTTAGGTTACATATGCTTAATTACCAATTATACATGAAAAGGGTATTCTGGTAATTTACCTAAGGCATATAAACTACCTATCATACAACTACTTAAACGATGTGACCATAAGGTATAACCTCGGAAGGTTATTCCCTATATACTATGGTCACCTAAAGTATTTGGTCGGATCCTAATGATCGACCAAACTGGGTCGGGTTCGAAGGTATAAGCGATTTATTAGATCGCTTACCCTACGACCCTAGACAACGTGGTAATCAGTAGGCATAGTCCCAAGGGACTATAACCAACGTGATTACACTCACGTTGCGAAGTTCAAACGAACTTCGCATTGAACATTACTGGTCAACGCAGAAAGTCAAACAAAGTTTGACTTTCAGACTCGAAAGACTCGAAAAGCAATAAAAGAACGAAAGAATACTTACGAAGGGTCCCCGAATGCTAATCTCGATTCAAGAATCTCAGGTATGAAACAATGGTTTCAACTTAGAGTTTCTCAAATCAAAATTCTTGTAAGTTTAGCAATGGGGTGGATGGGTATTTATAGGAATACCCGAACCGTTAGGATCGTTTCATGGAATAACGTGATTGAATCATGTGCGTACACTAGTTGGAAACTCATGGTAGCTAAAATTGGTCCTTATCATCTGACTAGACAATTGAGAATGTGTGGGTGAGGATCAAACAGCTGCAACCTGCTGTTAAAAACACTGAATCTGGTCTGTCCCCAGGCTAGCGCACCGTTACTTAATAAGTGTAGCGGTGCGCTAGGTTTAAGTTTGGCAGATTTACACTTTTGGTCCCTGTCATGCATTCAGCCCATTTTCGACACGTTTAAGGCCCGTTAACCCCATTTCAAAGCTCTAAAATGAAGTTAAAGTATAGGGAACTTAAAATGTGCTCAAAAATATCTCGGATGTCGGTTCGTTTAACCGTACGGTTGCGATGTTCGGTTAATTACGACAGAATGCGCATAAGAGCGAAAAACGATCCAAATGACGCGACGAATGGATTTTTTGCAAGCAAAACACTAAAGCATAATATAGTCATGCTTACATAAATTTTTAGATGTCCGGATGTATTCAGAACGTAAGTTATGCGCGAAAATGCAAACTTATGCACTTTTTGACACTTTTAGTCCCTGAATGACCCAAAAGTTTATTTTAGCACACCGAACCCCTCAAAGCTTATTTCTAAGCTATGTAAAGGATATTTAAGGTATTTTTAACTTATGGTCATGTTCCGGAATGTCTGTTACAGTTCAAATTGGCATACTTTCGCAGTTTGTCATATTTAGTCCCTGTAGACGAATTAACTTGTTTTTGCCATACCAAAGCCTTCAAAACTTATTTCTAAGTTATGTAAGGGTTATTTAAGGTATGTTAAGTCAATGTCACTATTCCGGAGTGTTTGTTGCATTAAACTGGTTATATTTACGCATTGGTGCGCGTATAACCTTCCAGAAAGCGATTTAGAGTTTGAAATTGAACAAAAATTGATATGTGCAAATGATACACATATTTTACAAATCCCAAGTATGAAATACAATATTTCATTGGTTTTGTATTGATTTGATGGCCGTGGAGGCACAGGTGTTACAGTCTCCCCTACTTTAGGAAATTTCGTCCCGAAATTTATTTAGAGGAAACTTGTGAGAGCTTGAAAACATGAAGTTTGAAAAGATCGAACAACATTGGTTAGGGTTCTGAACTTCTAGTAATATTTAATAACATCATGATTGCAATGTAAGAGGGATACTTATATACAAGTATATGAAGCGTCATTGGTGCGTCCACCGTACCTCCATTACATCGTTCTCATTTTGTTATTGTTGTCACTATCGGTTCTTACACATAATAAACCTTACTGGGTTTCTGTGCACTAAATTTCATAATTATGTACGCGTCCATAATCAGACAATTCCTTGCACAGTTCACACAGTCTATTTTATAATGTGTAGGGGAAAACCAAATGAACAATCCTGTGATGAGTGTGACTAGACCGCCATAGAATCCTTTTAATTTAATCAATAAATGATCTAAATAGACTATCAAGGAGTCTGTTCAGCTACATCACTAGATGTCGTTCTTTAACCAAATTGTGAATCAATCTTTTTGACTAGACCACTAAAGGGTCTCTTATGAATCATGGAGTGGTACTATATAATCCAAGGGTCTTAACTATTACATAGAAACCCATTAAGGATTTAAGGTAGCGCCTTTTGAGTATCCTTCTACGAATCCATCATATGAAGCTATGAAAGATTCTACGAGGATTTGGATAACGAATATCCAGAGTATACAAAAACACAGAAAAAAATGCATAAAAGAAAACATAAGATGAATAAACACATAGTCACATAACCACAAAATTGTTTGTTAATTTGTCTTGGTAATTGCGTACATGCATTTAAAGCACACTAGGAATCCATTCCGTGGATTTCATTTGGTACTTTAAACGTTATCAAGAATCCAACTATAAAGATAGAAAGATTCTAAAAGAAAATTCGATTTCGATTATAAGGAACCGAAATATTCGAATTAAGGTACATAAGGAATCCAATTAAGGACTCTGATTTGGATGACAATTATCCACAAGGATCTAATTGTGAAAATAAAAAGATCCCATATGGATTTAAAAGTTGAAGATGTTTTGAAACCTTGCACTGGATGTGCTTAGGTCAAAACATGATGTAAAATGCTTATGAAGTTGAGATGCTTGATATGTCAAGGCGACATATGAAGCAGAATTTGAAGGTTAAGTCAATGTATGAAGAAAATATTTTTTTTGGAAAACTATGCATGGGGTTCAAAAAAAATTGTTTTTGAAACCTTATATATAATACTTTTGAAATCATAAAGTAGGTTTTTAGATAAGTATATTTATAAAAATGTTTTAAAATCATGCGGAATGAATTTTTGAAATTATGTATAAGGTTTTTGAAAGACATGAATGATGCTTTTCGAAATCATGCACTTGATAAGAAAATGTATTGTGTTAATATTGTCTTCAGACTATATGAAATATTTTGAAATTAGAAAGGTTGGTTTTGATAACATGGCCAATGTTTTTGAAATAACATAGACAATGTATCTAGAAAAATTGTTTTCAAACTATATGAAATGTTTTGAGATCATGAAGATTGTGTTGAAATACTTGTACTGTGTATGTTGAAAAATCAAAACGTAATGGGTATGAGATTTGAAAATACCCTTAGTTATACAACCAAGGATTCAAAGATACAGATGTGTAAAAAAAACCCGAGTGCTCATAATTTCACTTTATTTCTTGTAATTCATCTCCTGAAATGAAACGAGTACTTAATATTTTTGAGGGAATCATGAGCGATCATTTGAAAGAGAGAAATCCCAATAGTAGTTTGTAAGGAACATAGTTCCTTGATGTAGGTATCATAGGAAAATCATACACACATGTAACTATACTTGTATATCAGAATTTATGAACAACGATTTATTTATAAACAAAACAGATTGTTTCACATTACAAGGAAACAAAAGAACAAAAGCATAAGACAGCAACATCCTTTGTTCAGCCGAATGCTCATCCAAGAGTTGGAGTTGCACTAACTATCTTCGGGCAGTTGTTCCTGAAATGGCTCGTATCGCCACAGTTGTAGCAAGTACCACGCGGGAAACGAGCTTGAGTAGGGTTGACTTGGGGTTGATTTAGACCACTTTGATTTGGGGTAAATCGACAAGCACTTGCTAGGTGACCAATTCGCCCACATGATGCACACAAACGACACTGTAGGTGAGCTAAGTGGTGTGCATTACATTCGTTGCATATTGGTGCTGTTCCCTTGTATTGCTTCTTAGCAGGTTGTGTTGCCACCCGGATGGGTCCTGTTTGATTTGGTACTGCTGCAACACAAACTTTTGCTGTATGACCTTTACGTCCACAAATTTGGCATTCACGGCACTTCACCATAGCATGATGATAAAGGTTACATTTGTTGCACAAGGGTGAAGTTCCATTGTACGGCTTCCTAGCTGGTGGCCTTGCCACATGACTAGGTCCCGCTTGATCAGGTGTAACCGCTGCGGGTTTCCTTGAAGCCTTACGCTTCCTTGATTTTGGTGCTGGCTTGACTTCTGCTTCCTTTGGTGGCTCTTGAGTGGCTTCATTGTCGAGACGAGAGGCTTCATTGTTGAGACGAGCCATGGCAATGCCTAGATCCACAGTCTTCTGGATCACTTAGCCTATTTGTTGAACAAATTTGGCTGTTCGCTCGGACGTTTGACCAGTGCTGAGAGGAATAGACATTCTAGAAGAAAATGAAAGACAGAGGAAGAAGCAAGTGAAAGGTTATTGGATAATCAATACAGAATGGTAACGAATGAAAATTGTGATCATTTGTTTGTTACCTAAGGCAAACAAATGAGATGGTGACAAATCAAAGTAAATGGGTCAAAAATAATGTATCGCGAAGACATGCTCGCCTATAAGTGAACACTCATTCCAAGAATTCCCAGGTAAGCACAACTGGTCTCGCGTCTGATGAGATGTATACGAAGTGCTTGCCTAGACAGAAAACCCAGAATACAGGCATTCACCCTTCCAGTTTGCACGTGTTCACATTATTTAAAACCCAAAACCTTGACGAGATTTTGAAAACTCAAAGGGGTTCAAAACCATATAATAGAGAGTTCAAAACCTTACAATAGAGGGTTCAAAACCTAGTAATCAATCATCCTAGAACAGATGATTAGTTTTCAAAGTGATTTTGAAATTTATGTTCTTGTTGTGGTTATCGCCTAAGGATAGGTGACAGTATTGTTTTATGACTAAACGCAAGTAAACTCGCGTTAGGGTCCTAAGAAGGTTATAGACTAGGTCAAAGCATTACTAATAACCTAATTCCCTATAACCATTGGCTCTGATACCATCTTTTCTGTCACACCCCGACCACGTAGAACATACAAAACGTGGCGGAAACATCGGGGAGTGTTGTAACAGAATTAATTGTTTCAAATCCATGGCAATTGAAGTTTCATTTTATTGATTAAAAGTGTTACAATGTCTTAACAAACAAGGAAATACAACATAATCAACTAGTCTTGCATCTTTTATTGTCACTAAGGCCCATGTCCGCCTATGTGTATCTTGATCAATCCTATGCTTCATATCCTGAAAACACATGTGAAAATAGGTACGTCAGCATAAAAATGCCGGCGAGTACATAGGTTTTGTGAAAATAAGATTCATGACTTCTGTTTAAGAAAATGTTTAGTCATGAACCTTGTAATTTGATTTGTCTTTGTAAATCATTTGAAAAACAATAAGTTCAGATGATACGTATAAGTAAGAGAATAATGCATGATTAAATGAATAACCATGTAAAATGAGTTTGTATAAGTTAAGTTGTTTGTAAAACAATGTATTGTGAAAAGTATGTTATTTGTATAAAATGTTATATGTCATAAACTGAAATGATTCAAATAACGCTACGATATGCAATACCATACAAACACTTATATATAGGAAGTACCAGCGGCGTATCCACCATGCTTGTATCATATTACACATGCCTCGTTACTTAATCACTTACTCAAACCAAACCAACCAATGTAAGATGTCTATGTTTAAACCACTTCCAAATGTACTGAAATAATATGTTAAAATGTTTATGTCAAGATGTAAATCATGTAATGTATAACCAATGTCAAAAGTGTTTATGTTTCAAATGTAAACCATGTAATGTGTAACCAAAATGATATGCATGGCTAGTGAAATGCATCAACTAAACCATATGCACAAGAACATAATATTGAAGTAAAACTTGGTTTAAATCAAAGTTATGTTCTGTGGAAATGCATGATCAATGTAAATCATGTAATATGTAACCTAAATTATATGTATGGCTAGTGAAATGTATCAACTAAACCATATGCACAAGAACATAGTATTGAAGTAAAACTTGGTTTAAATCAAAGTTATGTTCTGTGGAAATGCATGATCAATGTAAATCATGTAATATGTAACCTAAATGATATGTATGGCTAGTGAAATGTATCAACTAAACCATATGCACAAGAACATAGTATTGAAGTAAAACTTGGTTTAAATCAAAGCTATGTTTTGTGGGAATGCATGCTATACTGATACGAACATCTATGCGGTGTTGTGAAAATGCATACATCCAAGCCTTGAGACTGTGGCGATAAACCCTTAAACCACTTAAAGGTTTATCTAAATTATGTATATCGAATTCGGTCATTTCTTTCATCCCCTTTCCCTGGGACTTCCGGAACGGGAGTTGTCAATTCCTATGGTACCACTACCTACTAACGAACGGCGTAGCTAATGTTAATGAATGTATTGTTCCATTGTAAACAACCCAAATGTCATAACAAAATGTAAGCATGTGATGAAAACGATGTACTAGGTATGCACGCAATGGACATACATAGCATAAAATGTAAATGTAAAACGATGTACTAAGTATGCACGCAATGGACATACATAGCATAAAAACAATGAAATCATGTAAAACAATGTACTATAAGTGTACTATTGAACATAGCATGTATATGATGTGAAAACATGAAAGCATGAAAGTAACAAGTAGGCACATGTGTTTCACCCCAAAACAGTTTGGAAAACAGTAAAAGAGGGGTCTATGTACTCACTTGAGATTGCTCAGAAGTCCTAAGATAACCACCAAGCAACGCTAGAGATCACGGAAATCAAACGGCACCTAATATATGTAACTATGTTAATAAACCGGACCTAAATCGGAAGATCGGGTAGCATGAGGGTTTGTAAACCAAACGAGTATAGAGACTCGTGTCATTTGGTTTAACAAAGCCTACATACTAATTGAAACCTAACATAATTGTTTACGACCCACTACGACCCGTTTAGGTAGCTTATGCAACTTTAACGCGTCGTTCGCGTGAAACGCGTTCGGACCGCCTAACTAGTCCTATGACAAGTGTTATATGCCTAAACATGTTACATAATCAGTTATGTGACAAAAGTTTAGGTTACATATGCTTAATTACCAATTATACATGAAAAGGGTATTCTGGTAATTTACCTAAGGCATATAAACTACCTATCATACAACTACTTAAACGATGTGACCATAAGGTATAACCTCGGAAGGTTATTCCCTATATACTATGGTCACCTAAAGTATTTGATCGGATCCTAATGATCGACCAAACTGGGTCGGGTTCGAAGGTATAAGCGATTTATTAGATCGCTTACCCTACGACCCTAGACAACGTGGTAATCAGTAGGCATAGTCCCAAGGGACTATAACCAACGTGATTACACTCACGTTGTGAAGTTCAAACGAACTTCGCATTGACCATTACTGGTCAACGCAGAAAGTCAAACAAAGTTTGTCTTTCAGACTCGAAAGACTCGAAAAGCAATAAAAGAACGAAAGAATACTTACGAAGGGTCCCCGAATGCTAATCTCGATTCAAGAATCTCAGGTATGAAACAATGGTTTCAACTTAGAGTTTCTCAAATCAAAATTCTTGTAAGTTTAGCAATGGGGTGGATGGGTATTTATAGGAATACCCGAACCGTTAGGATCGTTTCATGGAATAACGTGATTGAATCATGTGCGTACACTTGTTGGAAACTCATGGTAGCTAAAATTGGTCCTTATCATCTGACTAGACAATTGAGAATGTGTGGGTGAGGATCAAACAGCTGCAACCTGCTGTTAAAAACACTGAATCTGGTCTGTCCCCAGGCTAGCGCACCGTTACTTAATAAGTGTAGCGGTGCGCTAGGCTTAAGTTTGGCAGATTTACACTTTTGGTCCCTGCCATGCATTCAGCCCATTTTCGACACGTTTAAGGCCCGTTAACCCCATTTCAAAGCTCTAAAATGAAGTTAAAGTATAGAGAACTTAAAATGTGCTCAAAAATATCTTGGATGTCGGTTCGTTTAACCGTACGGTTGCGATGTTCGGTTAATTACGACGGAATGCGCATAAGAGCGAAAAACGATCCAAATGACGCGACGAATGGATTTTTGGCAAGCAAAACACTAAAGCATAATATAGTCATGCTTACATAAATTTTTAGATATCCGGATGTATTCAGAACGTAAGTTATGCGCGAAAATGCAAACTTATGCACTTTTTGACACTTTTAGTCCCTGAATGACCCAAAAGTTTATTTTAGCACACCGAACCCCTCAAAGCTTATTTCTAAGCTATGTAAAGGATATTTAAGGTATTTTTAACTTATGGTCATGTTCCGGAATGTCTGTTACAGTTCAAATTGGCATACTTTCACAGTTTGTCATATTTAGTCCCTGTAGACGAATTAACTTGTTTTTGCCATACCAAAGCCTTCAAAACTTATTTCTAAGTTATGTAAGGGTTATTTAAGGTATGTTAAGTCAATGCCACTATTCCGGAGTGTTTGTTGCATTAAACTGGTTATATTTACGCATTGGTACGCGTATAACCTTCCAGAAAGCGATTTAGAGTTTGAAATTGAACAAAAATTGATATGTGCAAATGATACACATATTTTACAAATCCCAAGTATGAAATACAATATTTCATTGGTTTTGTATTGGTTTGATGGCCGTGGAGGCACAGGTGTTACAGTCTCCCCTACTTTAGGAAATTTCGTTCCAAAATTTATTTAGAGGAAACTTGTGAGAGCTTGAAAACATGAAGTTTGAAAAGATCGAACAACATTGGTTAGGGTTCTGAACTTCTAGTAATATTTAATAACATCATGATTGCAATGTAAGAGGGATACTTATATACAAGTATATGAAGCGTCATTGGTGCGTCCACCGTACCTCCATTACATCGTTCTCATTTTGTTATTGTTGTCACTATCGGTTCTTACACATAATAAACCTTACTGGGTTTCTGTGCACTAAATTTCATAATTATGTACGCGTCCATAATCAGACAATTCCTTGCACAGTTCACACAGTCTATTTTATAATGTGTAGGGGAAAACCAAATGAACAATCCTGTGATGAGTGTGACTAGACCGCCATAGAATCCTTTTAATTAAATCAATAAATGATCTAAATAGACTATCAAGGAGTCTGTTCAGCTACATCACTAGATGTCGTTCTTTAACCAAATTGTGAATCAATCTTTTTGACTAGACCACTAAAGGGTCTCTTATGAATCATGGAGTGGTACTATATAATCCAAGGGTCTTAACTATTACATAGAAGCCCATTAAGGATTTAAGGTAGCGCCTTTTGAGTATCCTGCTACGAATCCATCATATGAAGCTATGAAAGATTCTACGAGGATTTGGATAACGAATATCCAGAGTATACAAAAACACAGAAAAAAATGCATAAAAGAAAACATAAGATGAATAAACACATAGTCACATAACCACGAAATTGTTTGTTAATTTGTCATGTTAATTGCGTACATGCATTTAAAGCACACTAGGAATCCATTCCGTGGATTTCATTTGGTACTTTAAACGTTATCAAGAATCAAACTATAAAGATAGAAAGATTCTAAAAGAAAATTCAATTTCGATTATAAGGAACCGAAATATTCGAATTAAGGTACATAAGGAATCCAATTAAGGACTCTGATTTGGATGACAATTATCCACAAGGATCTAATTGTGAAAATAAAAAGATCCCATATGGATTTAAAAGTTGAAGATGTTTTGAAACCTTGCACTGGATGTGCTTAGGTCAAAACATGATGTAAAATGCTTATGAAGTTGAGATGCTTGATATGTCAAGGCGACATATGAAGCAGAATTTGAAGGTTAAGTCAATGTATGAGGAAAATATTTTTTTTGGAAAACTATGCATGGGGTTAAAAAAAATTGTTTTTGAAACCTTATATATAATACTTTTGAAATCATAAAGTTGGTTTTTAGATAAGTATATTTATAAAACTGTTTTAAAATCATGCGGAATGAATTTTTGAAATTATGTATAAGGTTTTTGAAAGACATGAATGATGCTTTTCGAAATCATGCACTTGATAAGAAAATGTATTGTGTTAATATTGTCTTCAGACTATATGAAATATTTTGAAATTAGAAAGGTTGGTTTTGATAACATGGCCAATGTTTTTGAAATAACATAGACAATGTATCTAGAAAAAATTGTTTTCAAACTATATGAAATGTTTTGAGATCATGAAGATTGTGTTGAAATACTTGTACTGTGTATGTTGAAAAATCAAAACGTAATGGGTATGAGATTTGAAAATACCCTTAGTTATACAACCAAGGATTCAAAGATACAGATGTGTAAAAAAAAACCCGATTGCTCATAATTTCACTTTATTTCTTGTAATTCATCTCCTGGAATGAAACGAGTACTTAATATTTTTGAGGGAATCATGAGCGATCATTTGAAAGAGAGAAATCCCAATAGTAGTTTGTAAGGAACATAGTTCCTTGATGTAGGTATCATAGGAAAATCATACACACATGTAACTATACTTGTATATCAGAATTTGTGAACAACGATTTATTTATAAACAAAACAGATTGTTTCACATTACAAGGAAACAAAAGAACAAAAGCATAAGACAGCAACATCCTTTGTTCAGCCGAATGCTCATCCAAGGGTTGGAGTTGCACTGACTATCTTCGGGCAGTTGTTCCTGAAATGGCTCGTATCGCCACAGTTGTAGCAAGTACCACGCGGGAAACGAGCTTGAGTAGGGTTGACTTGGGGTTGATTTAGACCACTTTGATTTGGGGTAAATCGACAAGCACTTGCTAGGTGACCAATTCGCCCACATGATGCACACAAACGACACTGTAGGTGAGCTAAGTGGTGTGCATTACATTTGTTGCATATTGGTGCTGTTCCCTTGTATTGCTTCTTAGTAGGTTGTGTTGCCACCCGGATGGGTCCTGTTTGATTTGGTACTGCTGCAACACAAACTTTTGCTGTATGACCTTTACGTCCACAAATTTGGCATTCACGGCACTTCACCATAGCATGATGATATAGGTTACATTTTTTGCACAAGGGTGAAGTTCCATTGTACGGCTTCCTAGCTGGTGGCCTTGCCACATGACTAGGTCCCGCTTGATTAGGTGTAACCGCTGCGGGTTTCCTTGAAGCCTTACGCTTCCTTGATTTTGGTGCTGGCTTGACTTCTGCTTCCTTTGGTGGCTCTTGAGTGGCTTCATTGTCGAGACGAGAGGCTTCATTGTTGAGACGAGCCATGGCAATGCCTAGATCCACAGTCTTCTGGATCACTTCGCCTATTTGTTGAACAAATTTGGCTGTTCGCTCGGACGTTTGACCAGTGCTGAGAGGAATAGACATTCTAGAAGAAAATGAAAGACAGAGGAATAAGCAAGTGAAAGGTTATTGGATAATCAATACAGAATGGTAACGAATGAAAATTGTGATCATTTGTTTGTTACCTAAGGCAAACAAATGAGATGGTGAGAAATCAAAGTAAATGGGTCAAAAATAATGTATCGCGAAGACATGCTCGCCTATAAGTGAACACTCATTCCAAGAATTCCCAGGTAAGCACAACTGGTCTCGCGTCTGATAAGATGTATACGAAGTGCTTGCCTAGACAGAAAACCCAGAATACAGGCATTCACCCTTCCAGTTTGCACGTGTTCACATTATTTAAAACCCAAAACCTTGACGAGATTTTGAAAACTCAAAGGGGTTCAAAACCATATAATAGAGAGTTCAAAACCTTACAATAGAGGGTTCAAAACCTAGTAATCAATCATCCTAGAACAGATGATTAGTTTTCAAAGTGATTTTGAAATTTATGTTCTTGTTGTGGTTGTCGCCTAAGGATAGGTGACAGTATTGTTTTATGACTAAACGCAAGTAAACTCGCATTAGGGTCCTAAGAAGGTTATAGACTAGGTCAAAGCATTACTAATAACCTAATTCCCTATAACCATTGGCTCTGATACCATCTTTTCTGTTACACCCCGACCACGTAGAACATACAAAACGTGGCGGAAACATCGGGGAGTGTTGTAACAAAATTAATTGTTTCAAATCCATGGCAATTGAAGTTTCGTTTTATTGATTAAAAGTGTTATAATGTCTTAACAAACAAGGAAATACAACATAATCAACTAGTCTTGCATCTTTTATTGTCACTAAGGCCCATGTCCGCCTTTGTGTATCTTGATCAATCCTATGCTTCATATCCTGAAAACACATGTGAAAATAGGTACGTCAGCATAAAAATGCCGACGAGTACATAGGTTTTGTGAAAATAAGATTCATGACTTCTGTTTAAGAAAATGTTTAGTCATGAACCTTGTAATTTGATTTGTCTTTGTAAATCATTTGAAAAACAATAAGTTCAGATGATACGTATAAGTAAGAGAATAATGCATGATTAAATGAATAACCATGTAAAATGAGTTTGTATAAGTTAAGTTGTTTGTAAAACAATGTATTGTGAAAAGTATGTTATTTGTATAAAATGTTATATGTCATAAACTGAAATGATTCAAATAACGCTACGATATGCAATACCATACAAACACTTATATATAGGAAGTACCAGCGGCGTATCCACCATGCTTGTATCATATTACACATGCCTCGTTACTTAATCACTTACTCAAACCAAACCAACCAATGTAAGATGTCTATGTTTAAACCACTTCCAAATGTACTGAAATAATATGTTAAAATGTTTATGTCAAGATGTAAATCATGTAATGTATAACCAATGTCAAAAGTGTTTATGTGTCAAATATAAACCATGTAATGTGTAACCAAAATGATATGTATGGCTAGTGAAATGCATCAACTAAACCATATGCACAAGAACATAATATTGAAGTAAAACTTGGTTTAAATCAAAGTTATGTTCTGTGGAAATGCATGATCAATGTAAATCATGTAATATGTAACCTAAATGATATGTATGGCTAGTGAAATGTATCAACTAAACCATATGCACAAGAACATAGTATTGAAGTAAAACTTGGTTTAAATCAAAGTTATGTTATGTGGAAATGCATGATCAATGTAAATCATGTAATATGTAACCTAAATGATATGTATGGCTAGTGAAATGTATCAACTAAACCATATGCACAAGAACATAGTATTGAAGTAAAACTTGGTTTAAATCAAAGCTATGTTTTGTGGGAATGCATGCTATACTGATACGAACATCTATGCGGTGTTGTGAAAATGCATACATCCAAGCCTTGAGACTGTGGCGATAAACCCTTAAACCACTTAAAGGTTTATCTAAATTATGTATATCGAATTCGGTCATTCCTTTCATCCCCTTTCCCTGGGACGTCCGGAACGGGAGTTGTCAATTCCTATGGTACCACTACCTACTAACGAACGGCGTAGCTAATGTTAATGAATGTATTGTTCCATTGTAAACAACCCAAATGTCATAGCAAAATGTAAGCATGTGATGAAAACGATGTACTAGGTATGCACGCAATGGACATACATAGCATAAAAACAATGAAATCATGTAAAACAATGTACTATAAGTGTACTATTGAATATAGCATGTATATGATGTGAAAACATGAAAGCATGAAAGTAACAAGTAGGCACATGTGTTTCACCCCAAAACAGTTTGGAAAACAGTAAAAGAGGGGTCTATGTACTCACTTGAGATTGCTCAGAAGTCCTAAGATAACCTCCAAGCAACGCTAGAGATCACGGAAATCAAACAGCACCTAATATATGTAACTATGTTAATAAACCGGACCTAAATCGGAAGATCGGGTAGCATGAGGGTTTGTAAACCAAACGAGTATAGAGACTCGTGTCATTTGGTTTAACAAAGCCTACATACTAATTGAAACCTAACATAATTGTTTACGACCCATTACGACCCGTTTAGGTAGCTTATGCTACTTTAACGCGCCGTTCGCGTGAAACGCGTTCGGACCGCCTAACTAGTCCTATGACAAGTGTTATATGCCTAAACATGTTACATAATCAGTTATGTGACAAAAGTTTAGGTTACATATGCTTAATTACCAATTATATATGAAAAGGGTATTCTGGTAATTTACCTAAGGCATATAAACTACCTATCATACAACTACTTAAACGATGTGACCATAAGGTATAACCTCGGAAGGTTATTCCCTATATACTATGGTCACCTAAAGTATTTGGTCGGATCCTAATGATCGACCAAACTGGGTCGGGTTCGAAGGTATAAGCGATTTATTAGATCGCTTACCCTACGACCCTAGACAACGTGGTAATCAGTAGGCATAGTCCCAAGGGACTATAACCAACGTGATTACACTCACGTTGCGAAGTTCAAACGAACTTCGCATTGACCATTACTGGTCAACGCAGAAAGTCAAACAAAGTTTGACTTTCAGACTCGAAAGACTCGAAAAGCAATAAAAGAACGAAAGAATACTTACGAAGGGTCCCCGAATGCTAATCTCTATTCAAGAATCTCAGGTATGAAACAATGGTTTCAACTTAGAGTTTCTCAAATCAAAATTCTTGTAAGTTTAGCAATGGGGTGGATGGGTATTTATAGGAATACCCGAACCGTTAGGATCGTTTCATGGAATAACGTGATTGAATCATGTGCGTACACTTGTTGGAAACTCATGGTAGCTAAAATTGGTCCTTATCATCTGACTAGACAATTGAGAATGTGTGGGTGAGGATCAAACAGCTGCAACCTGCTGTTAAAAACACTGAATCTGGTCTGTCCCCAGGCTAGCACACCGTTACTTAATAAGTGTAGCGGTGCGCTAGGCTTAAGTTTGGCAGATTTACACTTTTGGTCCCTGTCATGCATTCAGCCCATTTTCGACACGTTTAAGGCCCGTTGACCCCATTTCAAAGCTCTAAAATGAAGTTAAAGTATAGGGAACTTAAAATGTGCTCAAAAATATCTCGGATGTCGGTTCGTTTAACCGTACGGTTGCGATGTTCGGTTAATTACGACGGAATGCGCATAAGAGCGAAAAACGATCCAAATGACGCGACGAATGGATTTTTGGCAAGAAAAACACTAAAGCATAATATAGTCATGCTTACATAAATTTTTAGATGTCCGGATGTATTCAGAACGTAAGTTATGCGCGAAAATGCAAACTTATGCACTTTTTGACACTTTTAGTCCCTGAATGACCCAAAAGTTTATTTTAGCACACCGAACCCCTCAAAGCCTATTTCTAAGCTATGTAAAGGATATTTAAGGTATGTTTAACTTATGGTCATGTTCCGGAATGTCTGTTACAGTTCAAATTGGCATACTTTCGCAGTTTGTCATATTTAGTCCCCGTAGACGAATTAACTTGTTTTTTGCCATACCAAAGCCTTCAAAACTTATTTCTAAGTTATGTAAGGGTTATTTAAGGTATGTTAAGTCAATGTCACTATTCCGGAGTGTTTGTTGCATTAAACTGGTTATATTTACGCATTGGTGCGCGTATAACCTTCTAGAAAGCGATTTAGAGTTGAAATTCAACAAAAATTGATATGTGCAAATGATACACATATTTTACAAATCCCAAGTATGAAATACAATATTTCATTGGTTTGGTATTGGTTTGATGGCCGTGGAGGCACAGGTGTTACAAGGAATACACCCTCTAAACTCAATAACCATGGATAACATCGTTTATTTCACTACGCAGCTTGACCACACATGCATACCCTGCCAGATCCACTAGTTCCCTGAAATACATGTAATTTGAAAAACATCAACAAAAAGTTGAGCGAGTTCATGTGTATGTCTGTGTGTATAATCCTTTAAAGTATGTCTGTATGTATAAAAGTCCCTGGTATGTAGTAATAAGGAAAAAGAGATCACCAATGGGTTGCAAAGCCACTGGTATGTGTGAAATGGTGAAGGAAGTACTCAAACCTAGCAAATTTGTACCGGGCCTCCGGCTGGAAGACATAGTCACCTCTATGGGCCACCCTGGCCTCATGGGTGTGGGCTCGCTACACCCAAATAGATCTATCACTCATGTCCCTCGGCCCTACGACGAGGATTAATGGCCTTAAGTGTTGTACCCACCACTCACATGATCTAAGTAGTAACCCTCCTTAAGCTAACCATACCATGTATAAAACATTTGTATATAATCGTAACATGTATTTCACCCCCGAAGTATAAAACTGAAACAGTTAAAAGAAAAGGGGGGCATGAACTCACAGTAGTGCGTCTTTAGTAACCGTCAACTCAAATCTCCGCAGCAAATCACGACTACCTACAGTGTACTAACGTCTATTAGACGAACGAGCCGTGCATTGGCTTAGAGTTTAATGTTTTTGAGTTGCGTTACTTGTGTTTCCCAAAATTATTCCAAGTTATAATTATTTGTTAAAATAATAATTATTTTAACTTTAAATTATATTTGTTTTGGAATAATTGTTTAATCAATGTTTTGTATTAATACTTCTCAAGTATTTTATTTCCGTATTTCCTTCCCAAGGATGGGGGGGTAATTTATACATGTATATTTGTAGTTCCGAAATAATATATTTTTAAGTCCCACTTAGAAAGTATATATAATTTATTTGTCAAAAATAATATATTCCCAAAATATATATATTTTCAATTCTTGTATTTAAAACAATATTTACCAAAAGTATATTCGTAGAAATATTTTCCGGAATATCCCATAAGTTACGTTTTATCGTTTGGCTTCACAATATTAAGTGTTCAACTTAAATATTTATTCCTTGTGATTTTTGGTATTATTTTGGAGTTGTAAATGTCATGGTATTTGTTAGTTATATTATTTTACCCTAAAATAATATAACTAGTTCACCAAATATACGAATTTTCACACAAGTGTCTTAAGATAAAATATATATTCTAAATATATATTTACCCATTTCATTTACAAAAACCAACCTCCGATACTTTGTATTTTTGTAACAAAACCTATGGCAAAGTTTATATTGAAAAACAAAGTTAAAAGCATACTTGTAAACACTTGTTAGAAAATATTTTCTAAGTGTTGGGATTTTTAGAAAAATTCGCCATAGTTTCCTTTATAAACGGAGGTGTCCATGCTATTTAGCATATCATTTTCTTTTCAAAAATTCATCCAAACAATCAACAACAAATCACTAATCATCTTACACTTACCAAGTGTAAAGACTATATATTTTACAAACTAACATGAACTTGATTCTTCACAAACATGTGTAGTAACTTGGTAAAGTATTTAGTGGGTTTATTTACCCTCCAAAGTGTGTTTACTTTTGTTAAAATCCCATTCTCGGGATTTCTAGATGTTTACAACTTGTGAACTCATTTTACAAAAATATTTATTTACAACATCTTCTTGTTTTACTAGCCTTCCTACACTTATTTTATTTCCAAAAATAATGTAAGTGCAAGAAAAGTTATGATCTTTCAAAATCATCTTTTTAACTTGGTTTTTCTTGGAAAATCATACACAAGTCTTGGGTTCACAAGTTTACTAGTTCACTTGGTTTATTACTTTTCAAGAAAAATCATTTTACTTTCAAGTTCATGTTTGATCAAGAAGATGATTATTTCATGTAAACCCATAATCATCTCCTAACTTGTTAAACCATGTTTTTAATCATACTCTAACAAGTTTCATATGATGATCAATCATCATATTACCAAGAAATCAACAAGCAATCATCAACATATTCAAAACAATATCATACTAACAATACTTCATCAAATTTCAAGTTTATGTAGACTTTGTGTTCAAGCTTTAAGTTTATGTTCTTTAGTGTTCTTGTATAAATCAACATAATATAACCTTTAACCACTAGAAATATGAAGTAACAAGAGTTTATAAGCATCTTACTACTAGCTTGAAGCTAGGGAAGAACAAGATGAAAATGTGAGGATAATAGCAAACGAGTGAGGTCCTTCAAGTTCCGTGAACGCCGAGCCTCCTAATTCACCTTCTAGCACCTTGTAGTAGCCTTGGATTGGATGCTTGATGATCGAAATTTTTGGTGGTGTAAGGGGGTAGTTCGGCCGAGCTTATGTGAGGGAGAGGAGAGTGTGTGGAGTGGATGAAGATGATAAGTGTATATGTTTACTTATAATCCTTCAAGATATATTATCCAAAGGTTTTTGTGTCCAAGGCAGTACAAACACAATCTACATAATCCCAAGAAGAGATTATGAAGGGATTTTAGAAGATTTAGAAATCTTTGGTGAGTGGGGCCCCTATGAGCCGTAAATCAGCCAAAGGGGGGGGGGTAAATTGTAATTTTGAGGGTAAGTAAGGGTAATTAGTGGAGGTGTTAAGTGTAAGTCTTGTGTTTAATGTGTACCATGCTTTATGTAGGAAGTTTAAGTGTTCGGGAACCAATACTAGCTCAGAAAAATAAAAACAATGCTTCTAGCAATATTTTAGTGTTCCGGGTAATGTCCGGTTGTTCGGTTAGATACCGTTCCGTTAAAGTGCTAAGTTATTCCGTATAGTGTCCTTTATGTAACTTTTTGTGACACTTTTAATTCCCGACACTTAGGAAAGCTTACAGGACCATTTTGCCATATTTTTGCACATTACTAGCATGTTAAAATGCTGATTTTTGTTAATTAATGCAGAATTCTGCACTCTAAGTGGGTTTTAGGCACTTTCCGGCACCTAAACTATCACCTAGTGACGCAGTTTTATGGTCCTTACTTCCCTACACTCCATACTAGTGTAGTACCTTGTCTCTGGCTCATACTGGGCCTCAAAACATTGTCTGTCTATGTACTGGCACTGTCAGTATGTTTCTGAGTTATCCGCTAACCGTCCTAACTGTGCTTTGTGCATCATGTATGTTACTAAAGTTTGTATGTGATAAATCGAGTGACAGTTATGAAATGTGATGCATATGTATGTATGATACAGAAATCATAAAGCGGTTTACGTCATCAGTTGAAATTAAGCACAGTCATTAAGCACAAATTATTATTAATTATTTGTACGGATACCTGTAATTATGAGGGTTGTCACAAAGTCCCGGGTTAACCATTGACCCGACAGCTGACCGAGTTAACCGGTTTGACCGAGTTGACCTGAAACAAACTGAACCGGGTCGCACCAGTACTGAACCGAGTCACGAATCTTGAACCGAGTTAACCCGTTAATATTATATAGGTATTGAAATAAATTGTTAATTATTATCAAGTTTAATGATTTTAGAAAATATAATAAAACTGTTTTGTTATATGGATAAAGATTAAAAGAGTTAAATTAAGGAAAAATAATTCATTACTTATTATACTTAAGCCTATTCACCGTACCTTCATTAACCAGCTCTATATAAAATAAAAAAAAATAAAAAAATTGCATTATCAATACAAAATTTATTTCAGACATTTATGTATTAACAGACTAGTATAATATCACTGTTTTGACAACTCAATGTCTAAAAGCATATAACAGTATGTCGAACTTGTACCTTATACTTGTAAAAAGACCCCTTTAAAAGAAAGAACATGTATGAAAGAAAAAAAAACATAACAGTTATCGATTTTCTTGATTTTTATTTCACTTAAGCTTTGTCTTCACTCTATCATCATCTTCATTTTACATACCCAAACCAAAACTGAAACAACCTGACTGAATCTTGAACCGAACCATGAGTCGAGTGGGAGGGGTGACCGAGAGGGTGTTTGGCCTGTGGAAGTGTGTGTATAATTTGAGAGATAAGTGAGATTTGGTTTGGGTGTTTTCTGTAAATAAGATCGAGAGAGAGGGTAAGGCATAAAAGATGTCAGTGTATCTTGTGTGAGGGTTTAGAGATGGTAGACAAAGAATTGAGAGGAAAAGAATGGAATAAGTAGCGGATGATATAAAATGGTAGGTTTAGGGTTCTCTTTTCTATTTATATGTAGGTTAGATTTTGTTTTAGGTGGGCTTGGGCCTAAGGCCCACAAGCCCAATCTCGTGTTTAAGTGGCCCGTAATTCCTACGAGTCCCGTTATCAAAACCCGAATACTTCGTAACGTGTCGTATAACATTAGTTTAGGGTTAAAAGTAAGAAAGGTGGGTGTCGGTATTTGGCGCGTATTCCGCCGGTCGCGTTAAAGTCGCGTAAAATGCTTCGGTGATCGTTTCTAGCTTGTTTTTCGATCTGATTTCGAATGTGACTCTAAAAAGAATAGGAAACGAACACCAATTCTCTAAAAGTGTAGTAATATGAAAATACGAGGCGTTACAGTCTCCCCTACTTTAGGAAATTTCATCGTGAAATTTATTCAAAAGGAAGACCTTGGGAAGGATGGCATTCTCGAAGTGCGTTTGGGTATAATCGAGAAATAGGTTATGAGTGATCAAAGTTTGTATTCGATAAGGTCCAAGGAAACACTGAATTTCTCATGGCACATTTTTACAAAAGTTTGTAAATATGGTAGGAACACTTATATATAGGAAGTACCAGCGGCGTATCCACCATGTTCATATCATGTTACGTTCGTTTCGCGACTCAGCGTCATGTTACGTTCCGTGTTATAATACATAGTAGAACCTGCTATGGTTTTCATGCATCTACCATTATAATCTTGTATGCATCCGCGATTATTTTGATATGTGCATGATCCGCATAGTTTGTACTAGTAGTGTACGGGTCAGGGTACATTATTGTATTACGAGTATGAATGTGTGCGTGTGATAACGTATAAAGATTTAAGTATTTAAGCATGATTGTATTTAAGTATGAGAGGGGTTATAAGTATGAGTATGATTAAAGACTTTGAATAGTCCACACGAGATATTTAGTTAACTAGATTAACGCATTACTGGCATGTGATCTCACTGGTCAAACCATCGTGTCCGCAAGTATGTATGAATTTCTTAACATGACCGCAAGTCCATGCGGTGGGCGTTACTCCTATAGCGCTACACAAGCGCTATATATGTTAAGGTGAGGCTTCATCCGAAGTTAATGGAAAAATGTCAAGCCAGCGTTTAACCTAAGCGCCATCTAATCATAGCACATGTCTTCATTTCGTTGCTATGAAAAGATCCGTAATGTATGAATGAAGGTCTTGACATTACCACAAATCCATGTGGCGGTGCGTCACTCCTATAGTGCTTCACAAGCACTACATATGTCAAGGTGAAGCTTCTCCCGAAGTTAATGACAAAATTGTCAACCCAACGTGTCCGCAAGCGTCATCTAATCATAGCACATGTCATCGTTTCATTGCTATGAAAAGATCCGTAAAAATTTAACTTAACATAACCACAAATCCAAGTGGCGGTGCGTCACTCCTATAGTGCTTCACAAGCACTATATATGTTAAGGTGTGGCTTCTTACGAAGCTAATGACCAGTTTATCACATAAGAATGTCCAGTAATCCCAAATCAAGTATAACGTATCAGTATGCGTGTATTAATTTATTGTGTAAAAACAATGATTAGGTAACAAGTATTAAATCGCATAAAAGGTAAGTTAATATAAAAGAGAGGCTTGATAAGTATTCGAGTGCTTCGGGTTTAGAAACTTCGACTATTCCAAAGTGAATCGCAAGTCCTTCCAAATTAGGGAGACATGCTTTGGCCTAATATGTATAATACCCTCGTTGCCAGGCGATTAACGGTATTTTACCCTTCCAGTTAGTACATGTCCCTAATTTGATTGAAAATATGAAACTTTGGCGAGATTGAAAATCGTAGAGCGGGACCAGTCACCAAGGTGTGGATATCAATCCTAGCTTGATAATTTCGTCCCAAAATGTGGTTTATTGAACGAAACAAGATAAAATCTCGACTCGTCAATAAGGAACCACTAGAGTATGAAATGAAAATTCCCATCAAGATACGGATATCACTCCTGACTTGATGGTGAAATTTCGTGCAAAATAACATGTAAGGTGGATTGAAATTTGTCACCAAATGCGGGAATCACCCCTATTCTAGTGAGTCGTTTCAATTGTGGAATATGAGTATCTTCAAGTATGTATTGTGTGAAATGTTTTAGAAAAGACACATTGTATATTTAGACAAAAGAAAAGGTAGAAGCAAATAGGAAGAATTACATATTAAGAAAGAATAAGGAATGGTCCAGTTTTGGTACTTAGACTATATACTAGGTCGAACATGGCAATTCTACCTAATTCTCTATAGTTATGGCTCTGATACCAATCTGTCACACCCCAACCGATGGCGGAAACATCGGAGTGAGATGAAATAGATTGTAAGAGACTTCATAACACTAATTGTGACGAGTATTTAATAATTACTTTTTACATTGTTTGAACTAGAAATGCCACAAGTTTGAAATAAATAAAATACAACGAGTATTCAAGTAATTAAGTTTCATTTTATTGATTAATGGTCTCATACAAAGATTGGAAACAAATTACAACATGTTTGAAAATAAAGTACAATACAACAAGTATTAGAATTTAAATACGTTTATAGGCAATCCTACTAGATTCCTTGCATCATCCAAATCCTGCAATACATGTTAAAATATATATATCAATACAAATAGTATTGGCGAGCATACAAGTTTGATTATAAGTATAAAAATGTTTTAAACAGATTTTTCATGGCAATAACTAATTATAAGCATATGAATTTAAACACGAAGGATTTCAAGTATAACACGTATGATTACAAGTATAACACGTATGAGCATATGTAGAGATTGTTGGTTTAAAAATTCTAGCATGTTTGTGTATTTGATTCAAAGAACATCTATTGCATCCCTAAGGTAATAAAGCGTAAAAAGGGATCGAGTATGCTCACTGTTTTGCAAAGCTCCCTTGGTAATCCCGTGAAGAGTTGAACGTTGACTAATGGAACACCGAGGTCACCTCACATGGGAAAAAGAAGGTTACAGAAGTGTTGTTAAAATAAATATATTTACAACTATTTTTATAAAAATTAATTGAATCTAATAGGCTCCGTTTTATAAATTAATGCGTTTAGTTTTACGGATTTTTTCGAAAAACGGGCAGAGTTTCCTCTGTTTTGGACGATCCCGACAATCAAAGTGTCGATATATTTTTCAAAACTCAATCAAATAATTTCAACAACAATAAATATAACTTTCGTCAAATGTGCAAACAGCGTACGAAATCACTAAATGTATCGGTTCGACGTTTAAAACAATATTTATATAAACAATATAAATAGAAATTGTCTTTAAACTTTCACCAAGTCCCGGGTTAACCATTGACCCTACAGCTGACCGAGTTAACCGGTTTGACCGAGTTGACCTGAAACAAACTGAACCGGGTCGCACCAGTACTGAACCGAGTCACGAATCTTGAACCGAGTTAACCCGTTAATATTATATAGGTATTGAAATAAATTGTTAATTATTATCAAGTTTAATGATTTTTGAAAATATAATGAAATTGTTTTGTTATATGGATAAAGATTAAAAGAATTAAATTAAAGAAAAAGAATTCATTACTTATTATACTTAAGCCTATTCACCGTACCTTCATTAACCAGCTCTATATAATATAAAATAAAATAAAAAAATTGCATTGTCAATACAAAATTTGTTTCAGACATTTATGTATTAACAAACTAGTATAATATCACTGTTTTGACAAGTCAATGTCTAAAAGCATATAACAGTATGTCGAACATGTACCATATACTTGTAAAAAGACCCCTTTAAAAGAAAGAACATGTATGAAAGAAAAAAAACATAACAGTGATCGATTTTCTTGATTTTTATTTCACTTAAGCTTTGTCTTCACTCTATCATCATCTTCATTTTACATACCCAAACCAAAACTGAAACAACCTGACTGAATCTTGAACCGAACCATGAGCGGAGACCCGAGCCGGAACCAGAATCAAATCATCTTTCATCATATTTGAAGGAAATAACAGAAACCAAAGTGAAAGAAAAGAAAAGAGGGGTTACCGATTGAACCCGCCTGAGTTTATCGAAGATGAGACACCGTGGTTCCCGGTGACCGAACGTCATCGGTGCCACGCAGCCATGACGACCGCGCACCACCACCGCCGCCGTCTTCCGTCACAAAAACAGCACGCTACCGCCATAATCGCACCTCCGCTCCACCGTCCATACACGGCCGATCAGCACTGTTGTTGCAAACGGCTCCACCGGCCTTTGGCCGCCGGCCTTCTGTCGAGTGTGAGGGGTGACCGAGAGGGTGTTTGTCCTGTGGAAGTGCGTGTATAATTTGAGAGATGAGTGAGATTTGGTTTGGGTTTTGTCTGTGAATAAGATCGAGAGAGAGGGTAAGGCATAAAAGATGTCAGTGTATCTTGTGTGAGGGTTTAGAGTTGGTAGACAAAGAATTGAGAGGAAAAGAATGGAATAAGTAGCGGCTGATATAAAATGGTAGGTTTAGGGTTCTCTTTTCTATTTATATGTAGGTTAGATTTTGTTTTAGGTGGGCTTAGGCCCAAGGCCCACAAGCCCAATCTCGTGTTTAAGTGGCCCGTAATTCCTACGAGTCCCGTTATCAAAACCCGAATACTTCATAATGTGTCGTATAACATTAGTTTAGGGTTAAAAGTAAGAGAAAGGTTGGTATCGGTATTTGGCGCGTATTCCGTCGGTCGCGTTGAAGTCGCGTAAAATGCTTCGGTGATCGTTTCTAGCTCGTTTTTCGATCTGATTTTGAATGTGACTCTAAAAAGAATAGGAAACGAACACGAATTCTATAAAAGTGTAGTAATACGAAAATACAAGGCGTTACACAAACACCAATCTACTATGTCAGCAAAATGCTCAACGATCCGAAGACCAGATACTCCATTATGGAGAAGTTGGTTCTTGCGCTGGTACATGCTTCTAGACGGCTGCGCCGATACTTTGCAGACCATGTCATCACCGTTTTAACCAACTACAGGATCGGGCAAATCCTATCCAAGCCTGAAATCTCCGGAAGACATGCCAAGTGGGCTAACGAACTCGGTGGGCACACTCTTGTTTATAAGCCACTCCCAGCAATTAAGGGGCATGTTTTAGATGACTTCGCTGCAGAAGTACCAGCGAATCGCATCCAAGAATGCGAAGATGAACAAAATCCTACACCCTTCCATCCCCATCGGACATCTGGGCCCTATACACTGATGGTGCGTCCAATGAGGACGGTGCGGGTGCAGGTCTGTGACTGGTCAGCCCTGACGGCCAAGAATTTACTTATGCCCTACGCCTCGACTTCAAAAGTACAAACAACGAGGCAGAATACGAAGCATTACTCGTAGGGCTAAGGTTGGCAATCAAGCTCGGCGCACAACACTTGGAAGCTCGCGTTGATTCATTACTAGTTGTGGTACAAATCCGCGGGGACTACACCGTGAAAATGGACATCATGATCCTCTATCTCAAACAAGCCAAGCAACTAACATCACATTTCACCTCCTTCAACATTCGCCATATAAACAGGAGTGAAAACAAACCGGCGGATGCACTTTCAAAACTAGCATCCACCAGCTTCCAACACCTGGAAAAGGAAATACATATTAAGATCCTGCAAAATCCCTCAGTACCCCTGCACCAAGTCAACGTCATCCAATACGGTACAACATCTTGGATGACACCAATCATAAGATACCTACAATCAGGTATTGCCCCTGAGAATAAAGCAGAAGCACGCAAGCTACAATACAAGGCGTGTCACTATCAAATGGGGGACGGTATCTTATACCGCAAGTCATACCTTGGGCCACTCCTGCGATGCGTTGACCCTCAAGATGCCACGTATCTTGTCCGAGAAGTACATGAAGGAATATGTGGCATACATACAGGCCCGCGCATGGTAGTGGCCAAAATCATGAACGCTGGGTATTACTGGCCTGGCATGCACCTGGACGCTGTTAAGATCTTACGCATGTGTTTCAACTGTCAACGACATGCACCGAAAACACTACGCCCAAAGAACAACCTGATCCCTGTTACCACCGCGTGGCCCTTCCAAAAATGGGCAATCGACGTGGTAGGACCCTTTCCAGATGCACCAGGTGTGGTGAAATTTATTATAGTGGCTGTCGACTACTTCACCAAATGGGTAGTAGCAAAACCGCTAGCTTCTACCACCGCTATGATAACAAGAAAGTTTGTCTGGGAACACATCATCTGTCGTTTCGGTCTACCAATGTGCATCGTAACCAACAACGGCACCAACTTCGCTACCGACGACTTCCAAAACTGGTTGAAAGAATTAAATATCGAACACGTTTTCTCTTCTGTGGCGCATCCTCAATGTAACGGTCAGGTAGAATACATCAATAAAAGTTTAGTCGAAGGAATAAAGGCACGGTTGAGAACAGCCAGGCGTGGTTGGGTCAATGAACTCCCAAGTATCCTATGGGCGCATAGGACCAACCCGAAAACAAGCAATGGCGAGACACCCTTCAGTCTAGTCTACGGCTCTGAAGCGGTGATCCCAACCGAAATTGGTCTCCCTTCACCTAGAATGCTAGCTGTTAAAAAAATCGACAACAGCGAAGAGCGCAGGCTTGACTTAGACCTCTTGCAAGAAAGGCGTGAAAACGCAGCAATCAACGAGGCTAAGTACAAAACAAAGCTTGAAAAATAATACAACACGGGCGTCCGAATTTGCACGTTCAATCAGGGAGATTACTTTCTTCATAATAATGAAACTTCTAATGCAGAGCGCACAGGGAAACTAGCAACTAAATGGGAAGGCCCGTATCTCATCCAAGAGGTCTTGGGCAAAGGCGCATACAAACTGTAAACGTTAGAAGGTGACCCTATCACAACGACCTGGTGTGACATCTATCAAAATGGATTTCCAAAAGCTGACCCGCTTAGAATTTTGGATCCTAACCCGTGAAACTCTGAAATTTATCGCGAACTAAATAACCGTCGAAAGTTTTTTTTTTTATGTTAAAATAATTATCAATATGGTTAATTATCTATTTAGTAAAAAAATGAATACAGTTATTTAATGTAATTAATTTAAAGATTTACATTGCATAATCTATATGAACCTATAAAAAAATAATGATTTTATGTCTATCATCAAGTTCCAAAATACATTAAATAGCATATTCAATTTCAAGCATTGCTGCCCAATAAGCCAGCAATAACAAGCTGTCCATTTCTATTTTTTTTTTACATCCTGACTTTTCGATTACCTTTGATCCTTTCGCGTTTCTTTTTTTTTTTAAGTCCCATAAATCTAGACTACGAATCAAACATCATTCAACCCTTTCTTTTTTACACACTCTCAACCAAGAATCAAAATGTATTAGTATATATAAAACCTCTCGGCACCCTCACAGACCCTTACTTCAACTTTGTGTAACCTGTAACGAGACAGACGGAACCGGAGCACTCACCGGAGTATATAACGGAACTCTGCTTCGCCTCAGAGTTTTGGCATTGTTTCGATCACACCGTTGCATACGTGACGTAGCCGGGAAGACGTTACAAGATTGCGCCACATCAGAAGCGACGACGGAGACAACCGAAGCTCACCGGAGCCGCCCGTAATCCTCGACTGAGTTTCGCTCCTTTCATTTCGGTATACTTTTTTTTTCCGATGTTCAAATCATTATGGTCTTTTTTTTAATGTTTTGTTTGATATAATAAACTACAATCAAATTAACCTAAAGCAAAAACAAATTAATGGGTTGGGACTTTCTTTTTTTATAACTGTTCGACGTACTGTTGCTTCTTTAAAATGAAGAAGATGATGGCTTTAGCTTGTATTTAAATGAAATAAAATTCTCATTCTTAAACAAAAACAACAAGGTATCCCAGTGGTTATTGTTGCTATTATGGGTTGGGGTCACGGGTTCGACCTCATTTTCACACTCCCAGATTGTTCTTTTTCCTTTGTTTTTGTTATGACCAACATAAGAGATATGCACGATGTTTTAATGATATAAAAAACAGTTTTATTTTAAAATAAACTATTTATATAGGATGTTTATTTACATAATCCAATTACTTAAATACTTATTTATATAAAAGCAGCTTACATATTTACATACATCCAAACTGTTTATATGTATATATATATAAATTTTTTTATCAGAACATACATTAAGGGCATGTTATATTTATATGACTATATAAATTAGAGTTATATATAAATATAAGTCAGGTTGTTATAAAGTAAATAAATCAAAATATTATATTATGGTTAACTCAAAAATTGATCACTTTAATTTTATATAAATTTATTATGAGATAATTTATAATATTTATATACACAAGTTGTAAACAATAAATATTAAGTTATTATTTAATCTACAACTTTTAACGAGATCGTTACGTGACATTTTAACATCTAGGATAAACCATTCGTTCGGATTTACCCAATCTTTACTCATGCGTTAATTCAAGAAATTCTCAAACGCAACCAATGTGAGTATACATGATCCCATTTTCATTTTAAACACTTTTGGGTGCAACTTGTATGGTTATGCAAATTTCACAAACACGTTAAACTTTATTTTTTCACACTCTATCCAAATTGCACATGAAATGTTTGATTCTTGTTATACATGTGATGCTAATGTAAACACTTAATGACTATATGTTCATTAACTTCGATCAAACCTACCTTAACAATTATGGTACTATGCATATGCTATAGGTTGAAACGCCTCACCCGCTATTCTTTTGGGTATTGTTAAGTTAAACATGTTAACCATCCCGCCAGACTCTTGGGATAGGCACTTTAATTGCGTTGGAAACTTTGGTTTGAGCATGTAGACTAACATCGTTTCGGCATAACTATTAACTAGTATCATCTTAATCATGTTAGATATGAGCACATTTAAACATTTTATTCTACTATGCTATGTATCAAACTTGTATACTCGCATTTGATTTTGCATTGAACTCTATTTTAATACATGTTGCAGGTTGATAGTCAAGATGTTGAAGAATCAAGTTAGGATGGACTAGATACCCATTTTAATAATAAACCATGTTTGTTGCAATTTGTCTTTATTTGAAACAATGTATTTGAATTTAGTCATTTATGAAAATTTGATTTAATCTATATTGTCACAAATAGTGTTATGATGCTTTTGAGCGATTTGTTCGTCTCATCCCGATGTTTCCGCCATCGGTTGGGGGTGTGACAGATTGGTATCAGAGCCATAACTATAGGGAATTAGGAAAAGTAGGAATGGTTTAACCTAGTCTATAGTTTTAGAGCTTTATTCTTGTGTATTTCTTGAAACTACTTGCATGCTACTTTACTCGCTTCTCATTTATTCGCTTCGACTTTTTAAACATATAAGTCGTTTGTGTGTTAATACTTGACGTGCTATTCTTATGTGTCAATACTTATCTTACTATGTGTCGATACTTGATTTATTGATCTATTCTTTGTGTGTTATTCTCGACGTGCCTTTTATGTGCTTATACTTGTTTGTTATTTCCTTTAACATACGCCTTTTTCAAGGCATTTTACTCGATTTTTTTTAAACTCGAAAACACTCATGTTATACAAACGAGATGAGTTTACCAAAATAGGCGTGAAACCCACAATTTGGTAAACGACTCTCATCACACTTGATTCCATTTTTCGCACGAAACTCACCATTAAGTTAGGAGTGAAATCCACATCTTAACGGAAATTTCAAATTTAAATTCTAGTGGACACTCGTCAACGTGTTGAAATTTAATTTGACCCGACGAGTGCCAACTATACTTAGGGTACGAAATCGTCAAGTTAGGGGTGAAACCCGCACCTTGTCGACTAGTCCCGCTCCTTGATTTTCAAAAAAGTCCCTCCAAGTCTCGAATTTTCGATTGATTTGGAACATGTAGTAACCGGAAAGGTAAATACCGTTAACCGATGTGTCGGCGCGAGTATTTCACCTATTAGGTCAAAACATGCTCCCAAATTCAAAAGACTCTTCGACCACTTTGGTTAGTCATCGTTCCGTTTTGGAACCATCCGAGTTTTTTTTATCAAACTTACGCTTTAGTATTCCTATCTTTCATAATGAAACTCTCTTTTGTCAAGTTTAAACCATTTTCGAGATTTCACTTTTGCGCATACATCATACTATTACTTTTCATACGATCATACATTATTAGCATACATAATTTTACGTAATTTTATCTACACTTCTTGCAACAACAAATGGAGACATGTCATCAAGATAGGAGTGATTCCCTTACCTTGACGACTAACTCCGTTTTACTTCTCACCTTACAACGACCTCACCAACGAGATAGGGGTGATTCCCTTACCTAGGTGATCGTTACCAACGCTTTCTTTTAGTAGGCTATATTATGTAAACACGATCATGTTTATACCTAAATCATTTATCATGTATTTCAAAATGCTTCATTTATTTAAACGTACCTCTTATTCTATAATCTATTTTCACATCACTCGCATACACAAAGATTTTAATGTTACCATAAACGCTTGTTCCTCGATTTTCAAAATTTCACGAAATACTACTTGTCAGCCTAGTCGGTCTAATGAATTCGTTGCCCACAAATTCACCAATCAACGTAAATATTGAAACACGCTCCTCTCACACCATTAAACTAGAGATTTTTATTTTCAATTGAGAATCAAATCAACTTTTTCGCACACACCTATAAAATATTACCAATATTATTCAATCATTTACTAAAATTCCTTTTCAAAACCAATGAAACATTTTTCAACAAGCACTAAGTTCATGTACCAAATTCCTTTTTCTAAGGATCAACTTTTTCACAAGAAGCTGTAAGTTTAAAAAATTTCTAATACGAAGTTACTTAAAACGATGCAAACTTATTGATCTCTAAAAACTTTTTCAAAACCTCACTCGATACGTCAATTAAATTCAAAACACGTGGGCAACGAAACTTCATAAGAACCGACAAATTTTCAACTTATGTAAACTCTTTTAAAACCGCAGTAGCATTTCCATTCCTTTACAAAGTACTTTCCACATAAACAATAGACGTTTTATACTCTCTTACATTCACAAACTAGAGTCTATATTTCGTGACAACTCAATCTATTTTAACTTCACATTTTGCGCAAACCACTATATATGCATATCATTTTACACGTTTCAGTCAATATCTCACAACAATCTCATGGGTGTCACTCGTTTCCTTTTTCTTTCATACTCAAAAATTTTAAACCTTTTACGCACATAAACTCATGTATTTCGATTTATACTATAAACAAAATCATTATTTCCTACGTCCATACTTGTACATTTTGTGCCTTCACTTATGCTCACACTTACACATTTATGTTATACTAATCATTCAAAATTCATACGTTTTACGTTTATGCATACACTCACAACTATACATTTACGTTGTACTTACATCCATGTTTATACTACATTCATATTCATGTTCATGTTCATGCATTTTATATTTTCAAATACACTTAAACAACTTTGTTTACACTTATATTCATACACATATATCTTATTCATACTTAAACCTTCATGTTTTACACCTATATTCACGTTCATATCTATGCTCATACATCTTATGTTCACACTTATACTCGTATTCATACTCATACGCTTTGTCTTTATACTTATACTCATGGTTGTATTCACATTTTATACTCACTTTCATACACGTTATGCTTATACTTGTGCTCACACTCTTGTCATACGTTTTGTGTTTATGCTCACATACGTATTCATATTTAAACTTATACTAGGTTCATGCTTTTATTCATACTCAAAGTTTATACATTCGCACCTGTACACGAGCAAAACCCGAGGGATTCGCTTACATGGGCCTCATGCTTAATTGAACGCAAACATGCTTAAATACTACATTCTTTTACGTACGCAATCTTATTTTCAAAATTTGTGTATACCTTGATTCGTACACAACTAGTACAAGTTATGCGGATCATGCGACGATTGGTATAATCGCGGGTGTACACGGGATTATAGTGATAAGCGTATGAGAACCATAGAGTGTACTACTGTGTATGGTAAGACACGGAACGTAACATGACACCGAATACGAAACAGACGTAATATGGGTCAAAACATGGTGGATACGTCACCATGTTATCAAACTTTCGTAAAACGTGCCATGAGAAATTCAGTGTTTTGCAGACCTTTTTGAACCTTTTATATGCTATGTGAAAAAAAAAACTATATGCTTGCATTCATGAAAACAATTTTCTTTAAACAAAACATTATGATCAAGTCTCGTCTATTCTTTATCTATTCTTTCTTTTGAATCTCTAGAAGTCTTCCTCTTAGATTTCGAGGACGAAATCTCCTAAAGTAGGGGAGACTGTGACATCTGTCAAAATGGATTTCCAAAAGCCGACCCGCTTAGAATTTTGGATCCTAACCCGTGAAACTCTGAAATTTATCGCGAACTAAATAACCGTCGAAAGTTTTTTTTTTATGTTAAAATAATTATCAATATGGTTAATTATCTATTTAGTAAAAAAATGAATACAGTTATTTAATGTAATTAATTTAAAGATTTACATTGCATAATCTATATGAACCTATAAAAAAATAATGATTTTATGTCTATCATCAAGTTCCAAAATACATTAAATAGCATATTCAATTTCAAGCATTGCCGCCCAATAAGCCAGCAATAACAAGCTGTCCATTTCTATTTTTTTACATCCTGACTTTTCGATTACCTTTGATCCTTTCGCGTTTCTTTTTTTTTAAGTCCCATAAATCTAGACTACGAATCAAACATCATTCAACCCTTTCTTTTTTACACACTCTCAACTAAGAATCAAAATGTATTAGTATATATACAACCTCTCGGCACCCTCACAGACCCTTACTTCATCTTTGTGTAACCTGTAACGAGACAGACGGAACCGGAGCACTCGTCGGAGTATATAAAGGAACTCTGCTTCGCCTCGGAGTTTTGGCATTCTTTCGATCACACCGCTGCATACGTGACGTAGCCGGGAAGACGTTACAAGATTGCGCCACATCAAAGGCGACGACGGAGACAACCGAAGCTCACCGGAGCCGCCCGTAATCCTCGACTGAGTTTCGCTCCTTTCATTTCGGTATACTTTTTTTTCCGCTGTTCAAATCATTATGGTCTTTTTTATTTTTTTGTTTGATATAATAAACTACAATCAAATTAACGTAAAGCAAAAACAAATTAATGGGTTGGGACTTTCTTTTTTTTATAACTGTTCGACGTACTGTTGCTTCTTTAAAATGAAGAAGATGATGGCTTTAGCTTGTATTTAAATGAAATAAAATTCTCATTCTTGAACAAAAACAACAAGGTATCCCAGTGGTTATTGTTGCTATTATGGGCTGGGGTCACGGGTTCGACCCCATTTTCACACGCACAGATTTTTCTTTTTCCTTTATTTTGTTATGACCAACATAAGAGATATGCACGGTGTTTTAATGATATAAAAAACAGTTTTATTTTAAAATAAACTATTTATATAGGATGTTTATTTACATAATCCAATTACTTAAATACTTATTTATATAAAAGCAACTTACATATTTACATACATCCAAACTCTTTATATATATATATATAATTTTTTTTATCAGAACATACATTAAGGGCATGTTATATTTATATGACTATACAAATTAGAGTTATATATAAATATAAGTCAGGTAGTTATAAAGTAAATAAATCAGAATATTATATTATGGTAAACTCAAAAATTGATCACTTTAATTTTATATAAATTTATTATGAGATAATTTATAATATTTATATACACAAGTTGTAAACAATAAATATTAAGTTATTATTTAATCTACAACTTTTAACGACATCGTTACGTGACATTTTGACATCTAGGGTAAACCATTCGTTCGGATTTACCCAATCTTTACTCATGCGTTAATTCAAGAAATTCTCAAACGCAACCAAGGTGAGTATACATGATCCCATTTTCATTTTAAACACTTTTGGGTGCAACTTGTATGGTTATGCAAATTTCACAAACACGTTAAACTTTATTTTTTCACACTCTATCCAAATTGCACATGAAATGTTTGATTCTTGTTATACATGTGATGCTAATGTAAACACTTAATGACTATATGTTCATTAACTTCGATCAAGCCTACCTTAACAATTATGGTACTATGCATATGCTATAGGTTGAAACGCCTCACCCGCTATTCTTTTGGGTATTGTTAAGTTAAACATGTTAACCATCCCGCCAGACTCTTGGGATAGGCACTTTAATTGCGTTGGAAACTTTGGTTTGAGCATGTAGACTAACATCGTTTCGGCATAACTATTAACTAGTATCATCTTAATCATGTTAGATATGAGCACATTTAAACATTTTATTCTACTATGCTATGTATCAAACTTGTATACTCGCATTTGATTTTGCATTGAACTCTATTTTAATACATGTTGCAGGTTGATAGTCAAGATGTTGAAGAATCAAGTTAGGATGGACTAGATACCCATTTTAATAATAAACCATGTTTGTTGCAATTTGTCTTTATTTGAAACAATGTATTTGAATTTAGTCATTTATGAAAATTTGATTTAATCTATATTGTCACAAATAGTGTTATGATGCTTTTGAGCGATTTGTTCGTCTCATCCCGATGTTTCCGCCATCGGTTGGGGTGTGACAGATTGGTATCAGAGCCATAACTATAGGGAATTAGGAAAAGTAGGAATGGTTTAACCTAGTCTATAGTTTTAGAGCTTTATTCTTGTGTATTTCTTGAAACTACTTACATGCTACTTTACTCGCTTCTCATTTATTCGCTTCGACTTTTTAAACATATAAGTCGTTTGTGTGTTAATACTTGACGTGCTATTCTTATGTGTCAATACTTATCTTACTATGTGTCGATACTTGATTTATTGATCTATTCTTTGTGTGTTATTCTCGACATGCCTTTTATGTGCTTATACTTGTTTGTTATTTCCTTTAACATACGCCTTTTTCAAGGCATTTTACTCGATTTTTTTTAAACTCGAAAACACTCATATTATACAAACGAGATGAGTTTACCAAAATAGGCGTGAAACCCACAATTTGGTAAACGACTCTCATCACACTTGATTCCATTTTTCGCACGAAACTCACCATTAAGTTAGGAGTGAAATCCACATCTTAACGGAAATTTCAAATTTAAATTCTAGTGGACACTCGTCAACGTGTTGAAATTTAATTTGACCCGACGAGTGCCAACTATACTTAGGGTACGAAGTCGTCAAGTTAGGGGTGAAACCCGCACCTTGTCGACTAGTCCCGCTCCTTGATTTTCAAAAAAATCCCTCCAAGTCTCGAATTTTCGATTGATTTGGAACATGTAGTAACCGGAAAGGTAAATACCGTTAACCGATGTGTCGGCGCGAGTATTTCACCTATTAGGCCAAAGCATGCTCCCAAATTCAAAAGACTCTTCGACCACTTTGGTTAGTCATCGTTCCGTTTTGGAACCATCCGAGTTTTTTTTATCAAACTTACGCTTTAGTATTCCTATCTTTCATAATGAAACTCTCTTTTGTCAAGTTTAAACCATTTTCGAGATTTCACTTTTGCGCATACATCATACTATTACTTTTCATACGATCATACATTATTAGCATACATAATTTTACGTAATTTTATCTACACTTCTTGCAACAACAAATGGAGACATGTCATCAAGATAGGAGTGATTCCCTTACCTTGACGACTAACTCCGTTTTACTTCTCACCTTACAACGACCTCACCAACGAGATAGGGGTGATTCCCTTACCTAGGTGATCGTTACCAACGCTTTCTTTTAGTAGGCTATATTATGTAAACACGATCATGTTTATACCTAAATCATTTATCATGTATTTCAAAATGCTTCATTTATTTAAACGTACCTCTTATTCTATAATCTATTTTCACATCACTCGCATACACAAAGATTTTAATGTTACCATAAACGCTTGTTCCTCGATTTTCAAAATTTCACGAAATACTACTTGTCAGCCTAGTCGGTCTAATGAATTCGTTGCCCACAAATTCACCAATCAACGTAAATATTGAAACACGCTCCTCTCACACCATTAAACTAGAGATTTTTATTTTCAATTGAGAATCAAATCAACTTTTTCGCACACACCTATAAAATATTACCAATATTATTCAATCATTTACTAAAATTCATTTTCAAAACCAATGAAACATTTTTCAACAAGCACTAAGTTCATGTACCAAATTCCTTTTTCTAAGGATCAACTTTTTCACAAGAAGCTGTAAGTTTAAAAAATTTCTAATACGAAGTTACTTAAAACGATGCAAACTTATTGATCTCTAAAAACTTTTTCAAAACCTCACTCGATACGTCAATTAAATTCAAAACACGTGGGCAACGAAACTTTATAAGAACCGACAAATTTTCAACTTATGTAAACTCTTTTAAAACCGCAGTAGCATTTCCATTCCTTTACAAAGTACTTTCCACATAAACAATAGACGTTTTATACTCTCTTACATTCACAAACTAGAGTCTATATTTCGTGACAACTCAATCTATTTTAACTTCACATTTTGCGCAAACCACTATATATGCATATCATTTTACACGTTTCAGTCAATATCTCACAACAATCTCATGGGTGTCACTCGTTTCCTTTTTCTTTCATACTCAAAACTTTTAAACCTTTTACGCACATAAACTCATGTATTTCGATTTATACTATAAACAAAATCATTATTTCCTACGTCCATACTTGTACATTTTGTGCCTTCACTTATGCTCACACTTACACATTTATGTTATACTAATCATTCAAAATTCATACGTTTTACGTTTATGCATACACTCACAACTATACATTTACGTTGTACTTACATCCATGTTTATACTACATTCATATTCATGTTCATGCATTTTATATTTTCAAATACACTTAAACAACTTTGTTTACACTTATATTCATACACATATATCTTATTCAAACTTAAACCTTCATGTTTTACACCTATATTCACGTTCATATCTATGCTCATACATCTTATGTTCACACTTATACTCGTATTCATACTTATACGCTTTGTCTTTATACTTATACTCATGGTTGTATTCACATTTTATACTCACTTTCATACACGTTATGCTTATACTTGTGCTCACACTCTTGTCATACGTTTTGTGTTTATGCTCACATACTTATTCATATTTAAACTTATACTAGGTTCATGCTTTTATTCATACTCAAAGTTTATACATTCGCACCTGTACACGAGCAAAACCCGAGGGATTCGCTTACATGGGCCTCATGCTTAATTGAACGCAAACATGCTTAAATACTACATTCTTTTACGTACGCAATCTTATTTTCAAAATTTGTGTATACCTTGATTCGTACACAACTAGTACAAGTTATGCGGATCATGCGACGATTGGTATAATCGCGGGTGTACACGGGATTATAGTGATAAGCGTATGAGAACCATAGAGTGTACTACTGTGTATGGTAAGACACGGAACGTAACATGACACCGAATACGAAACAGACGTAATATGGGTCAAAACATGGTGGATACGTCACCATGTTATCAAATTTTCGTAAAACGTGCCATGAGAAATTCAGTGTTTTGCAGACCTTTTTGAACCTTTTATATGCTATGTGAAAAAAAAAACTATATGCTTGCATTCATGAAAACAATTTTCTTTAAACAAAACATTATGATCAAGTCTCGTCTATTCTTTATCTATTATTTCTTTTGAATCTCTAGAAGTCTTCCTCTTAGATTTCGAGGACGAAATCTCCTAAAGTAGGGGAGACTGTGACATCTGTCAAAATGGATTTCCAAAAGCCGACCCGCTTAGAATTTTGGATCCTAACCCGTGAAACTCTGAAATTTATCGCGAACTAAATAACCGTCGAAAGTTTTTTTTTTTATGTTAAAATAATTATCAATATGGTTAATTATCTATTTAGTAAAAAAATGAATACAGTTATTTAATGTAATTAATTTAAAGATTTACATTGCATAATCTATATGAACCTATAAAAAAATAATGATTTTATGTCTATCATCAAGTTCCAAAATACATTAAATAGCATATTCAATTTCAAGCATTGCCGCCCAATAAGCCAGCAATAACAAGCTGTCCATTTCTATTTTTTTACATCCTGACTTTTCGATTACCTTTGATCCTTTCGCGTTTCTTTTTTTTTAAGTCCCATAAATCTAGACTACGAATCAAACATCATTCAACCCTTTCTTTTTTACACACTCTCAACTAAGAATCAAAATGTATTAGTATATATACAACCTCTCGGCACCCTCACAGACCCTTACTTCATCTTTGTGTAACCTGTAACGAGACAGACGGAACCGGAGCACTCGTCGGAGTATATAAAGGAACTCTGCTTCGCCTCGGAGTTTTGGCATTCTTTCGATCACACCGCTGCATACGTGACGTAGCCGGGAAGACGTTACAAGATTGCGCCACATCAAAGGCGACGACGGAGACAACCGAAGCTCACCGGAGCCGCCCGTAATCCTCGACTGAGTTTCGCTCCTTTCATTTCGGTATACTTTTTTTTCCGCTGTTCAAATCATTATGGTCTTTTTTATTTTTTTGTTTGATATAATAAACTACAATCAAATTAACGTAAAGCAAAAACAAATTAATGGGTTGGGACTTTCTTTTTTTTATAACTGTTCGACGTACTGTTGCTTCTTTAAAATGAAGAAGATGATGGCTTTAGCTTGTATTTAAATGAAATAAAATTCTCATTCTTAAACAAAAACAACAAGGTATCCCAGTGGTTATTGTTGCTATTATGGGCTGGGGTCACGGGTTCGACCCCATTTTCACACGCACAGATTTTTCTTTTTCCTTTATTTTGTTAGGCTAGAGGGTGTGGGATGGAGCCCTTGGGGGTTATAAATGCCACCTCAGCGCCACGTAGGCGCCACGTCAGCCAAGTGGGCTTTATAACGCCCCCTTTAATATGGTGGGTGTGGGGTATAGCGCCCCGGGCGCTATAGAGAAAAAAAAATAAATTTTTTTTTTTTTTGATTGGTTTAACTAAATGGGCCCCACCTGATAACCCCCCTTCTTCAAGTTAACATGATGGCGCCCCCTTCTATAGCGCCCCCTTTAATTTGGTGGGTGTGGGGGTATAGCGCCCCGGGCGCTATAGGTGATGACATGGCGGGGGTGGCGCCCCCCACACCCTCCGGCCTTATGACCAACATAAGAGATATGCACGGTGTTTTAATGATATAAAAAACAATTTTATTTTAAAATAAACTATTTATATAGGATGTTTATTTACATAATCCAATTACTTAAATACTTATTTATATAAAAGCAACTTACATATTTACATACATCCAAACTCTTTATATATATATATATAATTTTTTTTATCAGAACATACATTAAGGGCATGTTATATTTATATGACTATACAAATTAGAGTTATATATAAATATAAGTCAGGTAGTTATAAAGTAAATAAATCAGAATATTATATTATGGTAAACTCAAAAATTGGTCACTTTAATTTTATATAAATTTATTATGAGATAATTTATAATATTTATATACACAAGTTGTAAACAATAAATATTAAGTTATTATTTAATCTACAACTTTTAACGACATCGTTACGTGACATTTTGACATCTAGGGTAAACCATTCGTTCGGATTTACCCAATCTTTACTCATGCGTTAATTCAAGAAATTCTCAAACGCAACCAAGGTGAGTATACATGATCCCATTTTCATTTTAAACACTTTTGGGTGCAACTTGTATTCTTATGCAAATTTCACAAACACGTTAAACTTTATTTATTCACACTCTATCCAAATTGCACATGAAATGTTTGATTCTTGTTATACATGTGATGCTAATGTAAACACTTCATGACTATATGTTCATTAACTTCGATCAATCCTGCCTTAACAATTATGGTACTATGCATATGCTATAGGTTGTAACGCCTCGCCCGCTATTCTTTTGGGTATTGTTAAGTTAAACATGTTAACCATCCCGCTAGACTCTTGGGATACGCACTCTAATTGCGTTGGAAACTTTGGTTTGAGCATGTAGAGTAACATCGTTTCGGCATAACTGTTAACTAGTATCATCTTATTCATGTTGGATATGAGCACATTTAAACATTTTATTCTACTATGCTATGTATCAAACTTGTATACTCGCCTTTGCTTTTACATTGAACTCTATTTTAATACATGTTGCAGGTTGATAGTCAAGATGTTGAAGAATCAAGTTAGGATGGACTAGATACCCATTTTAATAATTAACCATGTTTGTTGCAATTTGTCTTTATTTGAAACAATGTATTTGAATTTAGTCATTTATGAAAATTTGATTTAATCTATATTGTCACAAATAGTGTTATGATGCTTTTGAGCGATTTGTTCGTCTCATCCCGATGTTTCCGCCATCGGTTGGGGTGTGACACCTGGAACGCACAGCAGCTTCGACGTTGCTATATGAAAGCGGTAGTTTACATTTTCTATGTAACCCAACGGCCCACAAGCCATCTGTGAATAAATAAATAGTTCAATACAACAATGTTTATATTTTCTATTACAAATGCGTGTTCCACTTTGCGGTATCTACAAAAACAGTTTGGCAAAATCTTCATTCGCGATACCCATTCTAAGTGGCAACCACACACAAATATTGTAATAGGTCAGCACGGGCAAACGTTGCGGTGTATCCGGTCGGATGCACACAGCGGATTGCTAGCAGTTTTTTTTTTCAAACCAGCACACAATTCCTAGGCCCTAATAGGATAAAAACAGGAATTGACTACTACTTACACGACAATGGTGTACGATATACTCATTACTTCACGCATTCCCTAACCAGTGGAACGTGACTTATGAAAGGCGTCGACTCACCCACGCTCTACAAAAAGCAGAGTCACATGTTAACATACTTGCATATCATCCAGACATGCAAATGGCAAACCCTGACTTAATGTTATTTACATGCGCCTTAAACATTGTCCTTAAATAATATTAACTCACCCGCGCTCACACAAAGGAACGAAGTAAATACCCTTTACTTTCGTACTTTGAGCCAAACAAAAATCTTATATCCAAAATACTTATGCACCCATCCGGTACATAAAGGACAACCTTTACATGGTTTTCTGAAAATTTACATGAAAGAAAGCAAAAGCAGGCACGCAGGCCCAACCTATTCTACATTTGCACCACTAGGGCCTTCACCCTCCTTCGCTGGGTTAAACAGCATGCGTAACCGGTCCACGTAATCTTCGGCTTCCAAACATGCTTCAATTCGATCAAGGGCAGGAATGGAAATATTGTTGGATGCATCTACCGCGGCATCAAAAGAAGCTTCGGTATCCACACCATGGAACCCATACCGTTCATCAGTGAATTTGCTAGTAAAGAATGGGTTCACATCCCCAAGGCACTTGTTATAACCAACCTTGAACCCGGCCTGGCACGCACGCTCGTTCACATCAGCAACCGCAGTCGCGTTCTCAGGTGCGTCAAGGATAGTCTCTACAATCTGATCACATGACAGTAACTGTCACACCCCCAAAATCCACATGCGGAGTATCACCGCTTGGAGGCGTGACTGACCAGGATCAAACCACTAATCATATTGAACAAGTAAGTAATTAAATGTAAAAATCCAACCAGCACGTTTAGTGTCCAAAACAAACATAGTTCTAGTTATGAGCGGAAGCATAATGTTTAAATCCCAAAACATAAGTTTAAATATCCAAAGGTTTAACATGGCACACAGCTGTCCATGTCCCACAACGACTCTTCCTTATGCAAGCTCCAGCTAAGAACCTATAGACCTGCAAAGCATGTAGTAACGAGTCAACAACAAGTTGAGTGAGTTCACGTTTTGTTGTCCAGTTTATAGTTATTCCGAAAACACAGTTTGTTCTTTACCAGCTGTCCAGCCGTGGGGGTTACCCCATAGTTCGAAAAACGTTTATTAGTTACCCGTTCTTACGTTGGCTATTCCAGCCCGGCTCTATGGCCGTGGGGGCTATCCCATGTTTTGTTCACCAAACTCGTTACCATATCGACTACTAACGTTCGTCATGTTTAAGTGCCCTAACATCTGTGTCTATCATCACTGACGTGCCATAGTCCATTAGTCCACGCCCGTCCTTTGCGGCACGGTGTGAGGTTTGTTAAACCTAATAGCGCTATTTAACTAATGACCAGTTCGCCATTGGCCTCGGCGATTAAGTCGATACAAAAGGAGGGACTTCGTTGATAGAGTTCTAGTCTGGTATAGTTAAATACGTCTCAACAGGACGAGGAATCTATGTTCCTGATTACGTCTCAACAAGACGAGGAATCTATATTCCTTAACCCATTCCCAACCCCTGGGAACCCCATGCTTTGTAACGAAGTGTGAACTCACCTTGGTTTGCTCGGCAGATTACACAGAAAGGTCAAGTCTAGCAGCTAGTGGTCAACCACGTCCTATCATGGTTATTATACAAGTCAGGTTTTGGTTTCACAGAGTGCACATAAGTAACATATAATCTAACGAAGAAGGAACACACACGGATCATGGTAATCACACAATGTACGTTAACACCTAACATATGATACTTGTACGATTCCAAAGGTAAAGCCCAATATCAGTCGGCCCAACATGTTGTGCGGTCGGCACAGCCTTGTGCGACCCACATCATGTTGTGCGATTCAATAATACACCCGGCCCAACATATCAAGAAGCCCAAATAACCTAAGTGGTTCAATAAGTAACCGACCCAACAATTAAATCGTGGATCCCTTGTGCGATTGAGACTAGCCCATCCCAATACATAAACATACGGCCCAAACATACAAACAATCTTGTGCGACTCAAAGGTCCTTGTGCGATCCATTTGGACATCCGAATAATTTGCATATCAGTTACATTGTTTCCAAAGATTTCGATTCAGTTATAATCATTCAATGGTTTCCAAATATTGAATTTTATCAATATCAAATAACTTTAACCGAATTAGTCGGTCCACTAGAATTCAACCACATTCGACATATTAATCAGATTTGTTCACATGATTCTCTATCCATACTAGTCAACAACAAGGTCATTCAATCAATGGAATAATATGGTTATCATATATTAAATTGAATATGCACTAAGATCTATACAATTTAGAAAGAATACATAAAGCAATCACATGATATGCTGACAATCACATGTTAACAATTTATCATTATCAAGAAACACATCAATTGCCGACAACTAGATTAAGCATTCATAGGATGATTTTGATTGGACCAATTTATGTATAATGGCTGCCAAATCCATGCACATGCTACATACCTCGATATCAGCCAACAACACCCAATTATTCTACAATTTCATTGGACCGAATCACTACAATCATCACTCATCAATCAGCATGACATATCACATAATCAGCCGAATAATATATTCATTAAATTATTGCCTAACATCATGAACTTTCGAATCATATTAACATTATCAAACCTAAAACATAACAGCCGATTTAATCATCATTCGGTTTCTCAATTCTTAACAACATCATCAAACCAATCGGATCTATCATGTATCTGGCCGAGTACATACATTTATGCTCAATCACATATTAATCGAACCAATCATATCATTGCATCATCAATCATGTCAAGCATAACAATCATGAAACAATAATTAACACACTAACCGAATAAAGAGGAGGAACAAGGGTCGATTCAAATGCAAGTACCTTCGATAGAGAGTGTGTGTGGCTGCCTTCGGTTTCGTGAGGAAGAGAGAGAGAGGAGAGCACTAGGGTTTGTGTGTGTGTTGCAAATTGTGAGTGATAACCCTATCTTCTAAGTGGTATGCGAAATAAAAGAGAGTGGGCCGAACCCCCCACTTGGGCTGCCCAATTGATCCGAACACAAGATGTAGCCCAAATGGCTTGTGCGGTCGAGTGTGTGTTGTGCGCTTATAACATACATACATTACCCAAGCACGTAATAACATAATATTCACATAAATATTCACTTTCATAAAAGTCACATATCGTACACATACGTTACATCAAAGTACAAGGATCGGTTTGGAAATACGAGTTGTCACAGTAACAATATTACTAAGGCAAATACAACAGTAAAAACGACACAAGGTACTTACATGCCTAATACTGTGCTGACGCACCCATGCATGATCCTCAATAACCTGGGCTAGGGAGGTGGCAAACCCATCTCTAGCCTCCTCAGCTTGCCTAGCCCGCGACTCAACCTCAGTAGCGCGGGAGGTCACTTCCTCAAGGATAGTTACGCGGCTTTGCACTTCCGCCTGTTCGCAAAAAGCAGAGACAAGTATAAGCAGACAACCTATTACACTTATCAAAATAAAGAAACAACTCATGCATAGTCATAGTTCATACCGGGAGTTCCTTCATAACTTTGTTCAGCTTGGAGTGCTCAGCATTCGTATCCGCAAGCTCTTTGGCAGCACACGCCTCCGCCTCCTTCAGCGTGGTAGCACCGCGTGTCTCCGCTTCCTTAATAGTCGCTTCAGCTGCGGTCTTTTTCTGGACCAATGCGGCATTTGAGGCCTTCAGATTATTAAGCTCCTGACGAACACGGAATAGCTTTTCATTCTCTCTAGCACAAGCTTCCTTCCAAAGCTTGCGCTCATCAGAAAGCAATTTGGCAAGAGAACAAACCTGTTCAAGGCCAGCGGATGCGGCCCACCTTTCAGTCTGCTTTAGCTTCTCAAAAGCAGCTTTATCCTTCTCCAACTGCTCCCTATCTGCTTGAGCAGCTTCCATCATCGCCTCAGCTTGCGCCCTTAGCTGGATGGTTTCCTCTTCCCGGAGAGCTAGGATATTATAATCCTCCATAACCACATTCGCGATTATGGAACCTCCAACAAGCATGGAGGCAAGCTGACTCTGCAAGTTTTGGCGATTAAGGCCACGGACTCGAGCAGTCTCAACAGGGGTCCCAATCCCCTCAAAGCTTCCCTACAAGCAGAGGGATCATTCATCACCTCATCCCCCTGCAGAATACTCCAAGGGGGACGGTGGAAATCAAAACTTCGCTCTGCCGCATAAGAATGATAATAATAATCCAATTCAGTCTCCCCCCGCTGAATTGGAGGTTGATCCTCAACTCCGTAACCCGCGGCAGAACCGGACGCCTTTTCAAATATATGGGAGTTCGTATTTTCGCCCCCTTATCACCTTCACCGCGCGGGCCAATCAAATTATTAGATGAATCCAGCGTAACAAAGATAGTGTCACCCCCGGTTTTCCTTGATGACTGCTCAACATGCACAACCGTAGGGTACTCTCACTACTCACCACTTTTTATAAATATAATATACCACATTTTTATAAATAACACATGGGAAAACCCAAGTTTTCATTACAATCTGTTTATAGGGATAACCCCTATTTTATTTAAATAAAACATCTTCTTTATTTAGATAACTTTTTATAGCCACTTTTCCAAGCCTTCAGTGCTCTCCAGCTGGCTTCTATTTTGGCTTTCACATTTTGTTACCTGAAACGCGTTTTACAAACATTTGTCAGTGGGAAATACTGGTGAGTGAATCCTAGTTTAGTCAAAACAGTTTTATCCTTTTTCAATATTGAGGGCGATCGCGCAATTACGTTTGTTTCCAATTCTTACTTTAATTACCACCCACAGTACTGTCGACCCGACTTATGGTCATGTTACTACTCATAGTGTAGTAACAAATTTTATATACAAAACCCCAAATATACCGACGATAATTGTAGAATTACAAATACTCAATCACTGGCAATATAATGTAAAACATAGAGGTTTTGTAAAAATAGTTTGCACAAAAAGGAGATTACTCACATTGCTACTTTAAGGTTTTACTTTGTGTTTTCTTGGTTATAATATATAATTTAAACAATGAACACGCGTTAGTATGATAAACCATTTTACATTAGTTATACCCTCCCCGAGACAGAAACTCCAACGACTACGTCGGGCAGAACCACGACAGCCATTACGGAGCACTAGATCAATCGGGCAGCGTATCTAATACGTAACCGGGGTTAAAATACTTACAACGAGGCAGGGATTCGCTATTTTAGTGGGTATTATGCCTGGGTATTATGATTCCTATGCAGAAATTTGAGAGAGAAAGTGAATGTGAACGAGTTGGGAGTGAGGCCGATGGCCTCCTTTTATAGTGTCTGATCGACACTTACTCGTGGCCCGCGTAAGAGAAGGAGAGGGCCTTCGCAGCCCGTGACATAGACCATGTAGGCCCTAGCTTGGCCTGGTCATTGGACTAGACTCGACACGCGTTTGACACGTGGCACCTCAGGGTGCGACCTGATCTCCTAGCTGTCGCGCCCCGCGTAGAAGACCACCATGGTCTTCGCGGCCCGTGAGCGACCCCAAATTCTTGTTTTTATTTTATATTTATAAATTTAAAGTATATATGGCCAAATCTCATATACGGGGTGCATTTTAGGACGTTTAGGGATATTTTAAATATATTAAGGGTATCGGAAATATTTTAGGAGGGTTGTTATATCCTCCCCACCTTGTTTTAGAACTCGTCCTCGAGGTCTACTGGAACAGGTGTGGGTATTTCCTTTTCATCTCTGACTCGAGCTCCCATGTGTATTCTGGTCCTCTCTTGGAATCTCATCTTACTTTGACTAGAACCAATCTCTTGTGTTTGAGATTCTTGATTTTCCTGTCTTCAATTTGTAGAGGCTTTTCTACAAACTCCAGCTTCTCACTTACCTCTATGTCCTTAAGAGGTACAACTAATGATTCATCGGATAAACACTTTTTGAGGTTACATACATGAAACACATCATGTATTCCTGCCATTTCCTCTGGCAGTTGTAACTGATAAGCTACAGGTCCTATTATTTTAATAATTTCAAAAAGTCCAACGTATCTGGGACTTAGCTTTCCCCTTTTGATAAATCTTATCACTCCTTTCCAAGTAGAAACATTGAGCAATACCTTATCTACTACCTGAAATTCTAGTGGTTTTCGCCTGTTATCAGCATAACTCTTTTGTCGATCGCGTGCTGCTTTTAGTCTTTCGTTGACTTGTATAATCTTGTCCGTTGTTTCTTGTACTATCTCTGGCCCAGACAATTATTTTTCTCCAATTTCTGCCCAACAGACTGGAGTTCGGCATTTTCGTCCATAAAGTGCTTCGAATGGTGCAGGATTGATACTAGTATGATAGCTGTTATTATAGGAGAATTCTATTAATGGTAAGTGATCATCCCAATTTCCTCCAAAATCAATTACACAAGCTCCAAGCATATCTTCCATTGTCTGAATTGTCCTTTCGCTTTGTCCATTCGTTTGAGGATGATAAGTTGTGCTTAGATTTATCTTCGTTCCCATTGCTTTTTGGAAACTTGTCCAAAAATGAGAAGTAAACGGCTATCTCTATCAGAAACAATAGATAAAGGAATTCCATGTAATGAAACAATTTCATTTACATACAACATGGCTAACTGTTCCATTCTGAAAGTTTCCTTCATCGGCAAGAAATGAGCAGACTTAGTTAACCTATCTACAATCATTCAGATTGTATCATTACCTTTTCGAGTCTTGGGTAATTTGGTGACAAAGTCCATTGTTATCAATTTCCATTTCCATACAGGCATTTCCAATGGCTGTAATAAACCTGAGGGTTTCTGATGTTCAGCTTTAACTTGTGAACAAGTTAAACATTTAGCAACATAGCCTACTATATCCTTTTTCATTCATATCCACCAAAAATTCTTTCTTAAATCTTGATACATCTTATCACTTCCAGGATGTATCGTATACTTAGATTTATGGGCTTCGTCTAATATTCGGTGGCGTAGATTTCTTAGTTTAGGTATGCAAACCCTTTTCTTATGGAATCTCCAAATTCCATATGTTCCTTGTTCTAATTCCTTAATCATTCCTTTTATTTTTTTAGTATCGTCCTTGATTATTGATTCTTGTACTTCTCTAATTTGTTTATTTAAATCTATCTGCAGATTTAATTTAAGAGAACGTATTCTTCTTGGCTTTTCATGACATTTTCGACTTAAAGCATCAACTACTACATTAGCTTTTCCAGCATGGTATTGGATATTACAATCGTAATCACTGAGAAGTTCCATCCATCTTCTTTGTCTCATATTTAACTTTTTTTGCCCAAAAATGTATCTGAAACTTTTATGATCAGTAAAGACAACAAAGTTATTTCCATATAAATAGTGTCTCCATATCTTAAGGGCAAAAATTATGGCTCCTAACTCTAAATCATGGGTTGTATAATTCTCTTCATGATTCTTAAGTTGTCTAGAAGCATAGGCTATAACCTTTTGACGTTGCATTAACACACATCCATAACCTAACTTAGAAGCGTCACAATAGACTTACAAGTCTTCAGTTCCTTCAAGTAACGCTAGTATGGGTGTGTTGGTTAATCTTTTCTTAAGAATTCTAAAGGCTTCTTCTTGGTTTGGTCCCCATTCAAACTTAATGGATTTATAGGTTAACTTTGTTAATGGAATTGCTATTCTAGAAAAATCTCGAATAAATCGTTTATAATAACCTGCCAGTCCTAAAAAACTTCTAATCTTCGTTAGTGATGCAGGGACTTTACATTTGGTAATTGTCTCGATCTTTGTGGGATCCACATGAATTCCTTCAGGATTAACGAGGTGTCCAAGAAATTGTACTTCTTCTAACCAAAATTCGCATTTTGAAAATTTAGCGTAAAGCTTTTCTTTTCTCTGCAAATTTAGAAGTGCATGCAGATGCGCTGCATGTTCCTCTTTACTCTTAGTGTAAATGAGAATATCATCTATAAAAACAATTATGAATTTATCTAAATACGGTTTACATATCATGTTCATCATGTCCATAAATGCGGCTGGGGCATTGGTTAAACCAAATGGCATGACTGTAAATTCATAATGATCATACCTTGTCCTAAAAGCAGTCTTAGGAATATCCTCTTTCTGTATCTTCAATTGAGGATATCCTGAGCGTAAATCGATCTTTGAAAAAAATCGAGTTCTTTGCAGTTGGTCAAACGGATCATCGATTATCGGTAATGGGTACCGATTCTTAATCGTGACTTTGTTCAACTTTCGGTAATTGATGCACATACGTATTGATTCGTCCTTCTTCTTGACAAATAAAATTGGTGCTCCCCATGACGATGAACTTGGCTTTATGAATCCTTTCTCCAATAATTCGTCTAATTGTTTATTCAATTCTTGCATTTCTGCTGGTGTCAATTGGTAAGGTGCTTTGGCAATTGGTGTTGTTCCTGGTAGCAGGTGAATTCTAAATTCAACTTCCCTGTCCGGTGGTAATCCAGGTAATTCTTCTGGAAACACATCTACAAATTGAAATACTACGGGAATATCTTTCAATTCTTTTCCTTTAGTGTTAATGGAAATCATATATACTAACGATCCTTTTCTTGCATAACTTGCAGTTTTCATCACAGAGATGAATTTTTGTAGATCTGGTTAGGTTAGCTTATTTCCTTTAATTGTGATCTTTTCACCCTTTGGTGAATTTACTTGTATTGACTTTTGATCACATAAGATACTAGTATAATTGGCTACCAACCAATCCATTTCTAATACAATATCGAATCCGGCCAGTTTCATTGGATAAAGGTTAGCAAAGAAATGATGGTTTAGGATTTCTATTCTGGCTTCCTGCAGGATTTCAGTGTTCTTAATGGATTCTCCATTTGCCGTTTTTACCAGCCATTCTTGTTGGAGTTTAGTTAATGGTTGATCGAGAATTTTGCAAAATGAAGTATTATTTTTTTTTTGGTGCGGCCCAGAGTCAAATAATACTTTTAGCAAAAACGTCATTATACCGGCAATCATATCCGGAATCATCTTGGTTTCTTCTGCTGTCAGAACAAATGCTCTTGCATTCTTCTTAGGTGCTTCAGTCATCTTAGCAAAATTTACAGGTTTCCTAATGCGTCAATAATAGTAACGCAAGGGAATTCTTATACTTTTGATGGCATTTTAACTTAAAAAGTTCCTGCTGGTTATCTTGTCGCATGAATTACGAGATTGATGATCAAACGAAAAATGTTTGACATCATAATTTTATAGATATCTACGAGAGATTCCTGATAAATCTAAAATTATCATTGACATACATGTTCGTGATTTATCCCTAATTGTTAAATCATTATAGCCTTCAGATTTTCTTATAGATATACATATCTACATATTCGTATTTTTCATATACTGTAATGTACACACCGTTCATACGGTCAATGTATCTAACAGTTTCAAATTTTCAAAAACAAGTCAGATATCCAGTCATGTTACTATTTAGGGAATTCCATTGACATAACATATACCCCATCTCACCCGGTCTCGCCGGAGAGGTACCCCCATCTTACCCGGACAAGCTGGAGTGTTTACCACATCATACCTAGTCTTGCCGGAGAGGTAATTATCACTGTATTTCCCATACATAGAATTTTTCTTAAATCACGATTTTGAAAAAAATCATCATTTATTATGGATTGCATCAAGAAACAAGGAAATTTGTATTCTCATGATGGATCATATTCTAGAATCGAGTAATACTAATAAACAAGAAATAACAGTGGCCAAGTGTTATTGCTTATTTATCATATTTGCACTGTTCTAGTCATCATCCTCATGGCATACCAATATCCATCACAATTTATCTACACTAGCACTAAAGCATAGCATTTATAATTTTTGGTGCTACTATGTGTTGGATTGCATTGTTATTTCTTAGGTTTCCGTTATTTTCATTATTCTGGTTTTCCTGATTTACTTCGTTGTCCATCTGAATTATGAACATTTATCAGGTATTAATTATCACGGACTAATATCTAGTACAAACATTTATGCACAATCATACAAACAGATTGATCAAAAACGTCGAACATTGCGACTTTTACTCTTTTCGTATATATATGTATCTATTACAAACTACAACTGAAATTCAAATATACTAGTGGCTATGCATCCATAACTTATTTTAATCTATCTAGGTTTCATGTATATCATGCTCAACATGCTTCCATGTAAGATTTTCTTTTATTATTTGAATTTTATTTCCTTCCTCTACTAATTTATCACCTAATGAGTGAAGTTCCTCCAAATTTCCTGGCTCATAGGTCGCATGGGTGCTAGTACTGGTTCAGGGTGTTGAGAGATAGGTCATCCATAAGGGTATGGGTTTTTCATGTTGAGATCTAATCCCATTGGTTGGTCCTGGTTTGGTGGTTCAGCAATTTGATTTAAGTTAGCATCTACTGCTGTAGTGGCTAACATATGGAGATTTGCCCATTATTTATCTAATTCCTCTTCCCATAGTGATCTATTGCGAGTTCCCTGAGTTTGTGCATTTATTTCCTTATTGACTATCACTCTCTTTTGTTGTGACTTCTTCATTTTCTTTATTCTCTCTTGGGTTCTTCTACTAAGCCAACTTATTTTCTTAGTGGTAAATGGTTCCTCAGATTGTGCCTTACGAATAAATATTCCTTCCTCTGTATCTGCTGAGTACTCTGAGGGATCTGGTTGAAATGAAGTTCCCTTATCTTTTAGTGAACTATCTAATTGACGATAGGCGTTCGAAGTTCCTTGTTTACTCATACTGTAAACTAACAGATAGTCAAATAACACAAAACACAAGATCACATAAGTTATTTCCTAACACATAATTTTAAGACTTAAGTGTCAGCATAACACTTCTTTGGCTTAAACCAGCGGCAAGGCTCTGATACCACCTTCTCTGTCACAACCTCCGGCCCCTATCTCCTGGGAACAGGCGGCCGCGAGCCAGTTTCGGTGGTATCAGTTGTTTAATCATTTTGGTAGCGGAAATTTCATCAGGACCGTAGTTAGGAAATATTTTATCAGAGTAAAACCACCATATTTTTATAAATATAATATACCACATTTTTATAAATAACACATGGGAAAAAACACAAGTTTTCATTACAATCTGTTTATAGGGATAAACCCTATTTTATTTAAATAAAACATCTTCTTTATTTAGGTAACTTTTTTAGCCACTTTTCCAAGCCTTCAGTGCTCTACAATTGGCTTTTATTTTGGCTTTCACATTTTGTTACCTGAAATGCGTTTTAAAAACATTTGTCAGTGGGAAATACTGGTGAGTGAATCCCAGTTTAATCAAAACAGTTTTATCCTTTTTCAGTATTGAGGGCGATCGCGCATTTACATTTGTTTCCAATTCTTACTTTAATTACCACCCACGGTACTGTCGACCCGACTTATGGTCGTGTTACTACTCACAGTGTAGTAACAAATTTTGTATACAAAACCCCAAATATACCGACGATAATTGTAGAATTACAAATACTCAATCACTGGCAATATAATGTAAAACATTGAGGTTTTGTAAAAATAGTTTGCAGAAAAAGGAGATTACTCACATTGCTACTTTAAGGTTTTACTTTGTGTTTTCCTAGTTATAATCTATAATTTAAACAATGCACATGCGTTAGTATGATAACCCATTTTACATTAGTTATACCCTCCCCGAGATAGAAACTCCAACGACTACGTCGGGCAAAACCACGACAACCGTTACGGAGCACTAGATTAATCGGGCAGCGTATCTAATACGTAACCGGGGTTAAAATACTTACAACGAAGCAGGGCTTCGCTATTTTAGTGGGTATTATGCCCGGGTATTATGATTCCTACGCAGAAATTTGAGAGAGAAAGTGATTGTGAACAAGTTAGGACTGAGGCCGATGGCCTCCTATTATAGTGTCTGATCGACACTTCCTCGCGGCCCGCATAAGAGAAGGAGAGGGCCTTCGCGGCCCGCGACGTAGACTATGTAGGCCCTAGCTTGGCCTGGTCATTGGACTAGACTCGACATGTGTTTAACAAGTGGCACCTCAGGGTGCGACCTGATCTCCTAAGTGTCGCGCCCCACGTAGAAGAGCACCATGGTCTTCGCGGCCCGCGAGCGACCCCAAATTCTTGTTTTTATTTTATTTTTATAAATTTATAGTATATAGGGCCAAATCTCGTATACGGGGTGCATTTTAGGATGTTTAGGGATATTTTAAATATATTAGCGGTGACGGAAATATTTTAGGAGGGTTGTTATATCCTCCCCACCTTGTTTTAGAACTCGTCCTCGAACAGGTGTGGGTATTTCCTTTTCATCTCTGACTCGAGCTCCCATGTGTATTCTGGTCCTCTCTTGGAATACCATCTTACTTTGACTAGAACCAATCTCTTGTGTTTGAGATTCTTGATTTTCCTGTCTTCAATTTGTAGAGGCTTTTCGACAAACTTCAGCTTCTCATTTACCTCTATGTCCTTAAGAGGTACTACTAATGATTCAAAGGCTAAACACTTTTTTGAGGTTACATACATGAAACACATCATGTATTCCTGCCATTTCCTCTGGCAGTTGTAACTGATAAGCTACAGGTCCTATTCTTTTAATAATTTCAAAAGGTCCAACGTATCTGGGACTTAGCTTTCCTCTTTTGATAAATATTATCACTCCTTTCCAAAGAGAGACTTTGAGCAATACCTTATCTCCTACCTGAAATTCTAGTGGTTTTCGCCTGTTATCAGCATAACTCTTTTGTCGATCGCGTGCTGCTTTTAGTCTTTCCTTGACTTGTATAATCTTGTCCATTGTTTCTTGTACTATCTCTGACCCATACAATTGTTTTTCTCCAATTTCTGCCCAACAGACTGGAGTTCGGCATTTTCGTCCATAAAGTGCTTCGAATGGTGCAGCATTGATACTGGTATGATAGCTGTTATTATAGGAGAATTCTATTAATGGTAAGTGATCATCCCAATTTCCTTCGAAATCATTTACACAAGCTCTAAGCATATCTTCCATTGTTTGAATTGTCCTTTCGCTTTCTCCATCCATTTGAGGATGATAAGCTGTGCTTAGATTTAGCTTGGTTCCCATTGCTTTTTGGAAACTTGTCCAAAAATGAGAAGTAAAACGACTATCTCTATCAGAAACAATAGATAAAGGAATTCCATGTAATGAAACAATTTCATTTACATACAACTTGGCTAATTGTTCCATACTGAAAGTTTCCTTCATCGGCAATAAATGAGCAGACTTAGTTAACCTATCTACAATCATCCAGATTGTATCATTACCATTTCGAGTCTTGGGTAATTTGGTAACAAAGTGTATTGTTATCAATTTCCATTTCCATACAGGCATTTCCAATGGCTGTAATAAACCTGAGGGTTTCTGATGTTCAGCTTTAACTTGTGAACAAGTTAAACATTTAGCAACATAGGCTGCTATATCCTTTTTCATTCCTATCCACCAAAAATTCTTTCTTAAATCTTGATACATCTTATCACTTCCAGGATGTATCGTATACTTAGATTTATGGGTTTCGTCTAATATTCAGTGGCGTAGATTTCTTAGTTTAGGTATCCAAATCCTTTTCTTATGGAATCTCCAAATTCCATATGTTCCTTGTTCTAATTCCTTAATCATTCCTTTTAATTTTTCAGTATCATCCTTTATTACTGATTTTTGTACTTCTCTAATTTGTTTATTTAAATCTATCTCCAGATTTAATTTAAGAGAACGTATTCTTCTTGGCTTTTCATGATATTTTTGACTTAAAGCATCAACTACTACATTAGCTTTTCCAGCATGGTACTGGATATTAAAATCGTAATCACTGAGAAGTTCCATCCATCTTCTCTGTCTCATATTTAACTCTTTTTGCCCAAAAATGTATCTGAAACTTTTATGATCAGTAAAGACAACAAATTTATTTCCATATAAATAGTGTCTCCATATCTTAAGGGCAAAAATTATGGCTCCTAACTCTAAATCATGGGTTGTATAATTCTCTTCATGATTCTTAAGTTGTCTAGAAGCATAGGCTATAACCTTTTGACGTTGCATTAACACACATCCATAACCTAACTTAGAAGCGTCACAATAGACTTACAAGTCTTCAGTTCCTTCTAGTAACGCTAGTATGGGTGCGTTGGTTAATCTTTTCTTAAGAATTCTAAAGGCTTCTTCTTGGTTTGGTCCCCATTCAAACTTAATGGATTTATAGGTTACCTTTGTTAATGGAATTGCTATTCTAGAAAAATCTCGAATAAATCGTTTGTAATACTCCAATACTTCCACCATGAAAACTGTCAGTGGAAGCCCGAGGTTACAATCACCGAACCAGTCAGCAAACATGCTGACATACCCGACCGGAGCGTCATCGGCAGTGTCACCTTCCTGGGGATACCTAACCCCATAATCATCAGGCATTTGAATGGTCATCATCAAGTTCCGGAACGACGACTCAGTCCACCTCAACACTGGCAAAAACTTGCCCAGAGCTTTCACTTCAGCCTCCTCCCCCGCCTTCGGCGACGACGGCGCTTCAGGGTTTTCAGCAGCAGTAGAAAAAGGGTTGGAAGGATTAGCCATTGAGAAAAGAAAACAACGAACACGAGCAAGAAAATGTGAAACTCTCACCGGAAAACTCAAAGATTTGATCGGAGAAGAAGAAGGAAATTGATTTTTCTATCGTTGGAAAATTTTTGAAATTTCGAAAAGTGAGGGGAAGCCCTAAAAGGTTTCCCCTTTTATACTCATCGCAATTAATGCGATCACAGTAACCAAACAGACGTGCAATACGGAGCCCGTCCATGCGCCTGACAATACACGACCTTTTGCACTCCTGCTACAGTGCATTTATGGTCTTGGGCAGTGCAAACGTCCTTTCATTTCAGCATATGCCAGTTAAATCTTACCAACTTCCATCAACCCGCACGTGCGGCTTACAATGTTTACAAAAAGGAACAAGTGAAGACAAAACTCATGTGCGCGACATGCGGTTTATCTCGTAATTCTTACCACAACCTATACCGCATGTCGTTTTTTACATACCCCCTCAAAAAAGAAAAAATATATATACATACTATGTAAAGGGGATAACCAAGATCTTCATATCTCCACTTTCACACGTGGAATATGCGGAGATGACACACACGAGCCCGCACAGGTGTGTTAGATACTCAGAACCAACAATGTTCTTTGGACTGTGAAAACCGCATCTCAGGAACAAGCAAACCACAATGCCTTAAAGCTTCTTCAAGCTTCAAATACCTCGTTTCCGGTTCACAACCACGGAGGGGATACAAACAGTTTCTCACTAGAGAAAGGAAGGTTATGATAAGCGACCGCACATCAGCAACCCTGACTCCTGAACCTTCAAGATCCACATTCAACACTCTTTTAAAGCGAGTCTTCTATTATAAACCACAAACATTCATGAGTCGTTGCGGCCATCCCATGAATATGGAAACGGTAGCTACGAAAGAGCCACGACTAAGTCATCACACAGATGATCAAAGCTACTTTAAGGAAAACGGTCCACTAACTTCCTGTGAAGGAAAGTGGCTACAGAACGAATGCGGACGAGTTTCACCCAAATTCCAAAATAACCGCGGTGATCTCATTGAGCAACAAGCCAAGCAATGATGGTAACTAGTCTGCTTATGACTTTGTTTGCCTACTAATTGGCCGCATAGAATAAACAATGGTGGGCACAATAATGCCTATGACCATGCGTATTTGCCCATAGTTCAACCGAACTATTCACATTGTTCGACCAAACATGGTCAATGACGCTCGGTAACGAGGTAACCACAAAGGACGTGCGGTTACTTGAGAGCTAAACTGGAAGAACACGAATACCCCACAAACAAGGGATCATCATTTCATGTCCAGTTCATAAACATAAAGCGCCGACATGGCACTAAACGTATTGCATCCGCAGCCGCAAAGGTTACAGCTAGAGTTGCGGATTCTGACGACTTCATACTCAACTTCAGTCACCATCTCAAAGGTTGGTCCGGTACACCAACAGATGGCGATCAAGTTTGATGACATCAGAAAAAAGGTAGACCATACTACCGGCGTAAAGTTATCGGCTGAGAATTCTGCATCAAACGGAATGTAACGCCCTGCGTTTTCATACTTTCCATATTTAGAAACCATTGCTTGAAATTCTAATTTTGGAAATCTCGCGTTCTTGTAATCATTCTTTCATCAAATACGGGACTTGCTTCATAAATAAAACTCGTATTTCTTTAAATTTGTGTTAAACAAACTTCATGCATATTCATACGTTTGATTTTGGTAAACAATTGATTCATATTCGTAAATCTTGGAAACTATGTGCCACACTTACAAATACGTGAAACTTATGCATAATACATCTTTTTAGCGAATACGATACTTAAATACGACATTCATACGCCTAATTATACTTAGTTTATGTTCCTCATACTTAATTTATCCTTAAACTATGTTTAAATTTCATATAATACCCTAAAATATAAAATCAAGGGACCAAAGTGTCAATTCAAAAACTTGAATTGAAGACCTGATGGTCTCTGGCACCCCGCCACCGTCCTTGGTGTCTCTCGCGCCCTGCCAGAGGCTGTAATCCGCAGCTAGCATGTTTCAGCTTACGGGATTGGGCTATTTTGGTGGTTTTGTGGCTTCCAATGTGTGTTTCTTGCATTAAAAACTCACAACCACTAACCCCAACCCTTCCCCTATAAATACCACATTAATCAAAGCTCTAAACACTTTACAAACTCATCTAAATCTCTCAAATCACCTAAAATGTAGTTGCAATTCAGTGTTCGAGCAGATTCTTCAAGCTTCACGAAAATGAACATAACTTCTTCATTTCTTGTCCGATTTAGTCCATTCTTTTTCCTATGTGCTTGGATTGACCTTAGCTTCGATTCCATGGGTTTTTCACAGGAAATAAGTCCCTGGAACTCCGGCAAAAAGGCTCCAAAGTTCACTGTTTGTTTTGTTTTGAATCAAACCTTACTTAACTTGTTCAAACTTGAGTCTAACTCATCTCAAACCTATGTCCTTATGCTTATAACCACTTCTATGGTTAGTTAGGCTTAAAAACAAGGTTGAGACATCCAAAATCAGAGGATTAATCCTCACAAACTTTTTATTTTGTCAAGGGTTTAACCCACAAGTGATGTTCAAGTCCAAGACTTGATGTATGTGTGATTAAGGATTAACTTGGGTTGTCCTACATAAAATCCACACATTGCTTGATGATTTCTAATAGATTAGTGTTTAATATTCTAGTATTACTTGTAGTTCATGACCCTCCTTGTATGTTTTTACATCAAGTGTAGTGATGAACACTTAGAGGTGCCTAAATGGAAGAACTTGTTCTTCCTACCTCCTACATGACTTCTATGATACAAAGAGGTGCCTAAATGGAGATTCTAATCTCTTACCTCATACTTGACCATTAGGACTTTGTAATCTTTATATTATCTATGTATTCCATATATATATATATATATATATATATATATATATATATAAGTAACTAAGCTTGATGATAACTTAGTAGCTATTTGTCAAGAACGTGTTACATCATCTATGACCATACACTTGCTATGATTCTAATGGACCTTTAATCCATGAAATCCTACAAACTCCTTGAGTTTTAATAGTGTCAAAAACATGTGCTATGTGTACAAGATGATTACTTTTCATATACATACTTTTCATGCCCTTTAAACTTCACATCCTTAGACCAAATGTATCCGTCTCTTAAAATCCCTAATCAAATGTATTCAACCTTCTAACCTCAACGACTTCGTCATATTGGATAATCGAAAAGCTTATGCAAACTTTGTGAGTATACTTGACCCATTTTACCATTTTCACACTTTTGGGTGTAACATGTTATTATATACAAAACACACTTACTATACATATTCTTATGCAAATGTACAAACAAACAATCCAATACATGCTTACTATTTGTTATGCTTGATTCGTGTTTTCTGGACCATACTTATGTGATGAACTTGTCATTAGCTTCGTACGAGCCTCCATTTAACATGTATAGTGCTATAGGAGTAACGCAACGACCGTAGACTAGTGGTCATGTTAAATTTCATTCATACTTGCGTAAACAGAGGGTTGACTTGTAAATCGCATACCAGTTTATACGTTAATCTTTATAACTAGGTTTGTCATGTGGATTGTTCCTTATCATTTTTATACTTATATACTACGCATCAAACTTGTATGCTCGCCAATACTTTTTGTATTGAACTACACTTTTAATACATGTTGCAGGTTTAGCGATGATGTTGGTGATGCATGGAATCTAGGAGGATGCTTAGATACACACTTTAAATTTGTATTCTTATTGTATTGTATTTCGTTACTCATGATGTATTTATGTCAAATCTTTGTAATTGACTCTTTAGAATTGAAATGGAAATTTATTATTTAAATACTTGTCACAAATAGTGTTATGAAGTCTCTTGCAATCTATTTCGTCTCACTCTGATGTTTCCGCCATCGGTTGGGGTGTGACAGATTGGTATCAGAGCCATAACTATAGGGAATTAGGAAAATTGCCATGCTTTTTACCTAGTCTATAGTTCTAGAGCTTTATTCTTATGTTTTGCTTGAACCACTTGCATGATACTTTATTTGCTCCTTATTTATTTTCTTTTGGCCTTTTAAACATATATGTCACTTTTGTGTTAATACTTGCTTTATTATTTGTTAATACTTGTTGTATTATTCCATCCTTTATGTGCAATCCTTGAAATGTCTTTTACGTATTATTTCTTGAGATGCTTATTGTGCTTATACTTGTTATTATTATTTTGAACATACGTCTTTTACTCGTTTATACTAAAATCAAAACCACTCGTAATACACAAACGAGACGACTTCACCAAAATAGGCGTGAAACCCACAATTTGGTGAACAACTCTCAATCCATCTACTTTTCATTTTTACATGAAATTCACCATCAAGTTAGGAGTGAGATCCTCACCTCGATGGAGAAATTCAAATTCCAAATTCTAGTGGACCCTCGTCAAAGTGTTGAAATTAAATTTTGACCCGACGAGTACCAACCACACTAAGGATACGAAATCGCCAAGTTAGGGGTGAAACCCGCACCTTGTCGACTAGTTCCTGTCACACCCCCAAAATCCACCTGCGGAATACCACCGCTTGGAGGCGTGACTGACCAGGATCCAGCCACCAATCATATTGAACAAGCATGTAAGTGATTATAAAAATCCAACCAATACCATTGGTGTCCAAACAAAAACATAGTTTAAGTTGCAAGCGGAAGCATAACGTTTAAAACCAAAACATAAGTTTAATTGTTTCAAAGTTTAACATGGCACACAGCTGTCCATGTCCCACAACGACTCTCTTCCATGCAAGCTCCAGCTAAGTACCTATTGACCTGCAAAGCATGTAGTAACGAGTCAACAATAATGTTGAGCGAGTTCACAGTTGGGTGTTCGTTTTAAGTTGTTTCGAAAACAATTTTTCCTTTATCTGGCATCCCGCCGTAGGGGTTACCCCGTAGTTGAAAACGTGATTTGTTTAACCCATTTACTCTGGCAATCTAGCCGTGGGGGCTACCCCGTGTTTAATTGTCTGGCTCTACGGCCGTGGGGAATACCCCATGTTTGTTACTAGACTCGTTACCATATCGACTGCTGACTGTAGTCATGTTTATGTGCCCTGAACTGTCAATGTCTATCATCTTTGATGTGCCCAGATCCATTAGTTCACGCCCGTCCTCTGCGGCACGGTGTGAGGTTTGTCAAACCTAAATAGCGCTATCTAACTAATGACCCGCTCGCCATTGGCCCGGCGATTAAGTCGATATAAAAAGGAGGGACTTCGTGATAGAGTTTTGGTCTAGCGAAAGTTATCTGTCCAAGAGGACGAGGAATTATATTCCTGAACCAGTACTGTCCTACCTAATAAAGGACGTGGAATCCATGTTCCTTAACCCCATTCCCAGCCCCTGGGAATCCCATGCTTTGTAGAGAGTGTGAACTCACCTTAGGTTAGCTCGGCAGGTAAACGAAAGGTCAAATCGAGCTAATTGTGGTCAACCACGTCCTAGTATGGTTACCACACAAGTCAGATACAAACCAAGTAACGCACATACATTTTCTACATGTATACTAGCACGTTGCAAACAAGTGTTTCTCATGGCAGTCCAATCAACAGTGCACAACATACACATTCAACAGTAACACATAAAGCCCATATGTTCGGCCCAAATACTTGGGCCTGTAACCGTGCAGGTCCATACAGATTGTATATAATCAGGTGGTCTCGAGTCGAGACTAGAGATCTCGAGTCGAGACGGTGCTGTCTCGGTCTAGCCTTCATCACTCGAGACCTTGTGGTCTCGATTCAGGTCTCGAGTCGCAACAAGACCAGCAACCTTGTTTCGAGTCATGTTGTTTGTGCTGGTAATGTGTGGTCTCGAGTCGAGACTAGGGGTTCTCGACTCGCAACCTGTGTCGCAACCGCGATCTCGAGTTGTCACGTATCTGGTCTCGAGTCGCAACCGGAGGTCTCGACTCGCACCCTGCTGTTTCTAGAACATTTGCCCAGAATTGTACTAACCAATAGGATTACCATTTCATGATCTTGTGTACTATCCAACCAAAATTCACAAACATGTTTTCTTGTCTAATGCATAATCAAAACAGATCAAAGCACAACATTTCAAATATTTTTAATTACCTTCATGTTGTTCTTCACGTATTGAATTTATTCATCATGATCATTCATCCGTATCCGACCCGAAAACATGCTATACTAGATCTATTCTTGCCATTTTCGAAGTATTTTAAGCAACTATTTACCATTACTATCTCATAAATCATGTTTGCATCATGTAACACACTAGTCATGTACTAAACCCTATAAGCACCCTTAACTCATCATTTTTATTCTCTCATTACTATGAAGGAGCATTTTATTCACTTAAATCAAGCAAAACACACTACTCATATTATCAAGCAAATACCTTCATCATGGATAACAACAATCTTAATATCGACTATTCAAGAAGGATATATTCAACATGCATAAACTTAACAAGCAAACACATATTATCATATAACTTCATCATACATCATCAACCGAAATAAAACACATAACATGGATCACTAACCGGTAAGATTCCAAGGTATGAGGGTATGAAGGGTCGATGAATAAGGCTTCCAATGAGATCCTAAGCTTGAACCGAGAGCTCTTGTTGTCACCGGTTTGGTCCGAGAGAAAGGAGAGAAGGTTTGTGCTTCTAGGGTTTTAGTGAGAGAGAATGTAGGAGTGTGTGTGTAGGTTGCCCCAAAAATGGCAAGGTTGGCTATCCACCAAGGTTATATACTCGCTCCAAGGTAGTGCACCCTAAATGGGCTTTCGGGTGGACTAAAGGAGGTGCATGGCCCAACCGGCCCACTGTTTACTGTTCACTCTAGACCAAGCGGTCTCGAGTCGGGTCCTTGTGTCTCGGGTCACATAAATATTACGCATACATAAGCACATCACATATTCACATAATATTCACTTATAACATTCATTAATCAACATGTCAACTAGTCACATAACGTTCAAGCATGTTACATCGAGATATAAAGAAAGGTTCTAAATTCCGAGTTGTCACATTATCCCCAAGTTGAAAGAAATTTCGTCCTGAAATTTGGTAAGTACTCACTGAGGAAGCTAGTTAAGTTGTATGGTTTTCCTGGGGTTCCGTAGCTTCAGCCTCAGTAGTGGTTGTACTGTTTGCGAATAGTTGGGGATACTTTTGTTTCATCTGATCTTCGCGTTCCCAGGTGAACTCTGGGCCGCGAAGTGAGTTCCAACAAACTCGAACGAGAGGTATTTTAGTGTTCTTGAGGACCTTAACATCCCGATCCGTGATTTCAACTGGTTCCTCGACGAATCGTAACTGCTCGTCGATGGTGAGCTCATTCAAAGGAACTACGAGGGTCTCATCTGACAGACACTTCTTCAGATTTGACATGTGGAAAACGTTGTGAACTGCACTGAGTTCTGCTGGTAAGTTCAGTTTGTAGGCCACTTTGCCTATTTTCTCGATGATTTCAAAAGGTCCGACGTATCGTGGGTTAAGTTTGCCTCGTTTACCAAAACGAACCACACCCTTCCAGGGTGAAACTTTGAGTAGCACACGCTCCCCAACCTGGAGCTCAAATGGTTTCCTGTCCTTATCGGCGTAGCTTTTCGGACGGTCACGAGCCGCCGCCATGCGTTGTCGTATTTGAGCAATTCGTTCGGTTGTGTCTACCACAAGTTCTGGACCAGTGATCTGACTATCCCCCACCTCTGCCCAACAAAGAGGTGACCGGCATTTACGCCCGTATAATGCCTCAAACGGAGCAGCTTTAATGCTGGTGTGGTAGCTGTTATTGTACGAGAATTCCACAAGTGGCAGATGCTTTTCCCAGCTGTTGCCAAAGTCGATTACACATGCACGAAGCATGTCTTCTAAGGTTTGAATAATGCGCTCAGACTGCCCGTCTGTCTGAGGGTGATACGCTGTGCTCATATCTAAACGTGAGCCAAATGATTTGTGCATTGCTTGCCACAGTTCTGAAGTAAAACGTGCATCACGATCCGAGATAATGGAGGTGGGCACCCCGTGCCTCGAGACAACTTCCTTAAGGTATACGTCTGCTAGAGTGGAGAACTTATCCATTTCCTTGATAGCCAAGAAGTGTGCAGACTTTGTGAGTCGATCCACGATCACCCAAATAGTATCGTTCCCCCGTTGGGATCTAGGCAGGGCAGTAACGAAATCCATAGAAATTTGCTCCCATTTGCATTGTGGTATCTCTGGTTGTTGGAGTAGGCCTGAGGGTTTCTGGTATTCCGTCTTGACTCTCGCACAAGTCAAACACTTGCTGATGTAAGTTGCTATGTGGGCCTTCATGCTAGGCAACCAATACGTAGTTTTGATATCGTGGTACATCTTATCCGAACCAGGATGTACCGAGTAGCGAGACTTGTGTGCTTCGTCCATCACAAGCTCTCGTAAGTTGCCATAGAGTGGGACCCAAATGCGTCCCGTTACGTAGTAGGCACCGTCTTCCTTTTCTTCTAAGCGTTGCCTTGAGCCGCGTAGGGCTTCAGCCCTGACGTTTTCTGGCTTTAATGCTTCCACCTGAGCACCTCGTATCTGGGAAGGGAGACTAGAATGTATAGTGAGTTGCAAAGCTCGTACGCGCTTAGGCGCAGTGTCCTTTCGACTGAGGGCGTCAGCCACCACATTGGCTTTGCCAGGATGGTACTTGATTGCACATTCGCAATCATTTAATAACTCGACCCATCGTCGTTGACGCATGTTTAGCTCCTTCTGCTTGAAGATGTGCTCGAGACTCCTGTGATCGGTGTAAATGGTGCACTTGGTACCGTACAGGTAATGTCTCCATATCTTAAGTGCAAAAATAACAGCTCCCAGCTCTAAATCATGTGTAGTGTAGTTCTTTTCATGAACTTTAAGTTGGCGTGATGCGTAGGCTACAACTTTATCTCGTTGCATCAATACACAACCAAGACCTTGAATTGATGCGTCGTAGTAAACCACAAAATCGTCCGTGCCCTCTGGCAAGGAAAGGATAGGTGCACTGCAAAGTCTATCCTTTAAATTCTGAAATGCTAATTCCTGTGCATTTCCCCATCGATAAACAACACCTTTCTGCGTTAGTGAGGTGAGAGGCTGTGCAATCTTGGAAAAATCCTTAATGAACCTCTTGTAGTAACCTGCCAAACCCAAGAATTGGCGAATTTCCATTGGTGTGCGAGGCGCAGGCCAGTTCTTAATCGAGTCTACCTTGGATGGATCAACGTGAATCCCATCCTTGTTTACCACGTGGCCTAGGAAATGGATTTCACGAAGACAGAAGTCACATTTCGAGAACTTTGCGTAAAGCTGTTCCGTTCGAAGGAGTTCCAAAATAAGTCGTAGATGTTGCTCGTGTTCCTCCTGACTCTTGGAATAAATCAGGATGTCGTCGATGAAGACTATAACGAACTTGTCCAGGTAAGGCTTGCACACTCTATTCATCAATTCCATGAAGACCGCAGGTGCGTTTATCAGCCCAAAAGGCATGACCAAAAACTCATAGTGGCCATATCGAGTTCTAAAGGCTGTTTTGGAGACGTCCTCTTCTCGGACTCTCAGCTGGTGATATCCTGATCTCAGATCAATCTTTGAATAGTAGCTCGACCCCTGCAACTGGTCGAACAAGTCGTCAATGCGCGGCAGAGGATAACGATTCTTCACCGTCACTTTGTTGAGTTCACGATAGTCGATACACATTCTAAAGGTACCGTCTTTCTTCTTCACAATTAGCACTGGGGCTCCCCAGGGCGATGAGCTAGGACGAATAAAACCCTTATCCAAGAGTTCTTGCAGTTGCGTAGAGAGTTCTTCCAACTCTGATGGAGCTAAACGATAAGGTGCATGAGCTATAGGCGCAGCTCCCGGAGCTAGTTCAATCTGGAACTCGACCTGGCGATGAGGTGGAAGGCCAGGTAATTCCTCAGGAAACACCTCAGGATAATCGCGTACAATCGGAAAATCTTCTATCTTCTTCTCTTCCTTCGAGGTATCTGTAACAAGAGCCAAGATAGCGACGTGGCCCTTTCTCAAGCACTTCTGGGCCTTAAAAAAAGAGATGATGTTCTCAACAGCACCCCTCTTGTCGCCACGAATCATGAGAGGTTCATCACCTGAACCAGGAATACGAACAATCTTCTTGTTGCAAAGAATCTCTGCTCGGTGTTGGGATAACCAGTCCATCCCAATGAAAACGTCGAAACTACCCAAGACGATAGGGATAAGGTCGATAGAGAAAGTCTGGTTAGCAAGAACAAGTTTACAACCCTTGACTACGTGTGTGGCCTCTAAACTCTTACCATTTGCTAGCTCTACAGTGTGCTTGTTGTTCAAAGGTGTTGGAATACGCTTAAGAATTTGACTAACTTCTAGTGACATGTAGCTAGTATCGGCACCCGAATCAAATAAAACTGTAACATAAAAGTCGTCGAGAAGGAACTTACCCGCCACAACATTGGGGTCATTCCTTGCTTCACCTTGGCCAATCACAAACGCCCGCCGCCTGGCACCATTGTTGTTGTTGTTCCCATTGTTACCATTCCCCTGATTATTGTTATTGTTGTTGTTGTTGTTGTTGTTGTTGTTCTGGTTCCGGTTCAGTTGGGGGCAATCTCTCTTGACATGGCCTTCAGCTCCACACTGAAAGCACCCTTTGTTGATTCCTTGCTGCTGCTGTTGTCGCTGGTTCTGAGGGGCTTGTTGTTGACGATTCTGGTTTGCGGGGTATAAGCTTCTGCAATCCTTGGCGGCGTGACCTGGCTTGTTGCACCGATGAAAGTTACCCCTGGTGCATGGTCCGCTGTGGTGGAGGTTGCAGCGATTGCATTTGGGGTGATTCCCCTTATACCCACCATGACTTTGACCATCAGATGATTGCTGACTGTGGCCCTTGTAGTCATCAGTCCTTCTCTGCTGAGACTGAGACTGAGACTGAACAGAAGTCGAACCCTTACTTGAAGCTCCATCCCATTTCCGCTTGTTGTCACTAGGGACACCTGAAGTAGTTGCAGCACCTATGCGCTTTGGTAACCTGTTCTGCTCCACCGCCTGATCCGTGAGGCGGTGAGCCAATTGAACAACTTGCTGGATGGTGGCGAGGTTTGCTGAGGTCACATGACTTTGGATTTCTGGCACTAAGCCCTTGAGATAGAGTTCGATACTCTTAATTGGAGGGTCCACCATAGTAGGACACACTAATGCAAGCTCATTCGATCTCTTCGTATACGACTCAATTTCTGACCCCGTCATCTTGAGGTTGAAGAACTCGACTTCCAGCTTATGGATGTCATCACGACTGCAGTATTCTTCCTTGATCATCTCTTTAAAATTGTTCCATGGGGTGGTGTTAGCAGCAACCAACCCCAGCATTTGAACCTGAGCGTTCCACCACGTGAGCGCTAAACCCTCGAGAGTACCGGTAGCATACTTCACCCTGCGAGCCTCAGGGCATTCACACATTTCGAAGACTGACTCGAGCTTCTCAAACCAGTGGTGGAGACCTACAGCTCCCTCAGTGCCGCTAAAAGTAGTTGGTCGGCAGTCCATAAAAGTTTTAAAGGTGCACATAGGTGGCTGAGCATGTTGACCTGTTGTGGGTGAAAGAAAGGACAGAGTTTAACACAAAGGTTGGTTCACGAGAGTAGGATCTAAAGATCCTAGAAGGAGTTTGGACTGCAGGATATACCTCATGCGTGTGCAGCTGCAAGCGCCGCAGCAACTCGTTCGTTAATCAGAGCTGTCAACTAGGCTTGAGTCATGTTAACGCGTCCAGACATGATCTTCATATCAAGAGGAACATGAGTGAGAGGGGTTCGCGAAAATGCGATGACAGAAGAGAGTAAGCATACACGTGTTCAAGCAACAGTAGTTATACTAACCAAGCATACCATGAGCGATGCACTATGTAACTAATAGGTAGGCAATATATACATAGATCATATCACCTAGAATGGTCGAGCCTTGCATGTGGAGTGAAGCGTTGTTGTGGATCGTAGAGCACTGTACAGGTTATAGTCTGATTTTAATAAAACTCTTTCCCCCTATTAAAACCAAGTTCACTATAACCAATGGCTCTGATACCAATCTGTCACACCCCCAAAATCCACCTGCGGAATACTACCGCTTGGAGGCGTGACTGACCAGGATCCAGCAACCAATCATATTGAACACGCATGTAAGTGATTATAAAAATCCAACCAATACCATTGGTGTCCAAACAAAAACATAGTTTAAGTTGCAAGCGGAAGCATAACGTTTAAAACCAAAACATAAGTTTAATTGTTTCAAAGTTTAACATGGCACACAGCTGTCCATGTCCCTCAACGACTCCCTTCCATGCAAGCTCCAGCTAAGTACCTATTGACCTGCAAAGCATGTAGTAACGAGTCAACAATAATGTTGAGCGAGTTCACAGTTGGGTGTTCGGTTTAAGTTGTTTCGAAAACAGTTTTTTCCTTTATCTGGCATCCCGCCGTGGGGGTTACCCCGTAGTTGAAAACGTGATTTGTTTAACCCATTTACTCTGGCAATCCAGCCGTGGGGGCTACCCCGTGTTTAATTTTCTGGCTCTACGGCCGTGGGGAATACCCCATGTTTGTTACTAGACTCGTTACCATATCGACTGCTGACTGTAGTCATGTTTATGTGCCCTGAACTGTCAATGTCTATCATCATTGACGTGCCCAGATCCATTAGTTCACGCCCGTCCTCTGCGGCACGGTGTGAGGTTTGTCAAACCTAAATAGCGCTATCTAACTAATGACCCGCTCGCCATTGGCCCGGCGATTAAGTCGATATAAAAAGGAGGGACTTCGTGATAGAGTTTTGGTCTAGCGAAAGTTATCTGTCCAAGAGGACGAGGAATTATATTCCTGAACCAGTACTGTCCTACCCAATAAAGGACGAGAAATCCATGTTCCTTAACCTCATTCCCAGCCCCTGGGAATCCCATGCTTTGTAGAGAGTGTGAACTCACCTTAGGTTAGCTCGGCAGGTAAACGAAAGGTCAAATCGAGCTAATTGTGGTCAACCACGTCCTAGTATGGTTACCACACAAGTCAGATACAAACCAAAACGCACATACATTTTCTACATGTATACTAGCACGTTGCAAACAAGTGTTTCTCATGGCAGTCCAATCAACAGTGCACAACATACACATTCAACAGTAACACATAAAGCCCATATGTTCGGCCCAAATACTTGGGCCTGTAACCGTGCAGGTCCATACAGATTGTATATAATCAGGTGGTCTCGAGTCGAGACTAGAGATCTCGAGTCGAGACGGTGCTGTCTCGGTCTAGCCTTCATCACTCGAGACCTTGTGGTCTCGATTCAGGTCTCGAGTCGCAACAAGACCAGCAACCTTGTTTCGAGTCATGTTGTTTGTGCTGGTAATGTGTGGTCTCGAGTCGAGACTAGGGGTTCTCGACTCGCAACCTGTGTCGCAACCGCGATCTCGAGTTGTCACGTATCTGGTCTCGAGTCGCAACCGGAGGTCTCGACTCGCACCCTGCTGTTTCTAGAACATTTGCCCAGAATTGTACTAACCAATAGGATTACCATTTCATGATCTTGTGTACTATCCAACCAAAATTCACAAACATGTTTTCTTGTCTAATGCATAATCAAAACAGATCAAAGCACAACATTTCAAATATTTTTAATTACCTTCATGTTGTTCACGTATTGAATTTATTCATCATGATCATTCATCCGTATCCGACCCGAAAACATGCTATACTAGATCTATTCTTGCCATTTTCGAAGTATTTTAAGCAACTATTTACCATTACTATCTCATAAATCATGTTTGCATCATGTAACACACTAGTCATGTACTAAACCCTATAAGCACCCTTAACTCATCATTTTTATTCTCTCATTACTATGAAGGAGCATTTTATTCACTTAAATCAAGCAAAACACACTACTCATATTATCAAGCAAATACCTTCATCATGGATAACAACAATCTTAATATCGACTATTCAAGAAGGATATATTCAACATGCATAAACTTAACAAGCAAACACATATTATCATATAACTTCATCATACATCATCAACCGAAATAAAACACATAACATGGATCACTAACCGGTAAGATTCCAAGGTATGAGGGTATGAAGGGTCGATGAATAAGGCTTCCAATGAGATCCTAAGCTTGAACTGAGAGCTCTTGTTGTCACCGGTTTGGTCCGAGAGAAAGGAGAGAAGGTTTGTGCTTCTAGGGTTTTAGTGAGAGAGAATGTAGGAGTGTGTGTGTAGGAGAGTGTGTGTAGGTTGCCCCAAAAATGGCAAGGTTGGCTATCCACCAAGGTTATATACTCGCTCCAAGTTAGTGCACCCTAAATGGGCTTTCGGGTGGACTAAAGGAGGTGCATGGCCCAACCGGCCCACTGTTTACTGTTCACTCGAGACTAAGCGGTCTCGAGTCAGGTCCTTGTGTCTTGGGTCACATAAATATTACGCATACATAAGCACATCACATATTCACATAATATTCACTTATAACATTCATTAATCAACATGTTAACTAGTCACATAACGTTCAAGCATGTTACATCGAGATATAAAGAAAGGTTCTAAATTCCGAGTTGTCACATTATCCCCAAGTTGAAAGAAATTTCATCCCGAAATTTGGTAAGTACTCACTGAGGAAGCTAGTTAAGTTGTATGGTTTTCCTGGTTTTCCTGGGGTGTCACAGTTCCACTCCTTGATTTTCATAAATCCCGCCAAGTCTCGAAATTTCAATTGATTTGGGACATGTAGTAACCGGAAGGGTAAATACCGTTAACCGACTTGTCGGCGAGAGTATTACACCTATTAGGCCAAAGCATGCTCCTCAAATTCGAAAGACTTTTCGACCACTTTGGTTAGTCAAAGTTCCCTTTTGGAACCATCCAAATTTTAATCAAACATGTGTTTCTATTATTTATCTTATACGATGCAACCTTTCAAATTCAAAATTTACTTTCGATATTCTCTTTTCACACACACAACATATTGAATATTTTCCATACATTTATACATATGCACGATTTCACATAATTTAAATTCATATTCCTTGTAACGACAAGTGGAGACATATCATCAAGATATGAGTGATTTCCTTACCTTGACGATTAACTCCACTCCCTTTTTTTTTCCTAAAACGACATCACCAACGAGTTAGGGGTGATTCCCTTACCTAGGTGATCGTTACCAAAACGTCTCTTCAAAATATCTTATTATGCAAACTCGATCATATTTTATACCTAAATTGTTTATCATTATTCAAAATACCTACTTATACCGATTTCAAAATACATTGTTTTATCAAGCATACTTTCTATCCTACAATCTATTTTCACTCAACTCATATACATGAGATTCTTAGTCATACTTTAAAAATGTTTTGCTACCCGAATTTCAAAACCTTACGAAATGCTACCTACCAATTTAATCGGTCCAATGAATCTCTTGCCCATGAACTTCATATCCGACTTAGTCACTAAAACACGCTCACATTATATCATCATACTAGAGACTTCCACTATTAATCAAAATCAAACCAACCTTTCTCATATACTTATAAGATCTTATAGATATTATACGATCATTTTACCAAAGACGCTTTACAACATCAACAAATCATTTGCCAATTTTTTTTTTAACAATCACTAAGTCCTTTTGCTAATTCCCTTTTTCTAAGCATCAACGTTTTTACAAGAACCTCCTAAATTCAAAATTTCTTGTTTTATGAAATGAACTTACTTATTTTCGAAAACCTTTTTTCTACACCGCTTAATTCGACATTCAAATTTCAAAACACGTGGGCTAGAAGACTTCATGGGGACCGACAATCTTCAACATACGTAAACTCTTTTTTTTTAAACAAAAGTAGCATTTCATTCATTACAAAATACGATATTCATAACTAATGAGTACTTTATGTTCCTTTACATTTACAAACTATATTCTACCTTCCAAATCAAACTCAATCTACTTTTGATTCAATAAACTCAACATTTCACTTAAACAACGATACATGTAGATCATCATACACGTTTTAATCTATACCTCGCAACTAACTCGCTTATATCATTTGTTTTACATATTCAAAATTCTCAAGCATTTTATATGCTCGAATTCGTTATACTTCAACATACACTATATACGTAATTTTTATTATTCGTGCCTACATTCATACTCATACGTTTTATGCTTATACATATACTCGTACTACTCTTACGTTTAATTCTATACTCATACTTATGTGCATATTCATACTTAAACTTATATTTATGCTTATACTTTCATTCATTCTCATGATTCATACATTCGTACCTGTACGCGAGCGTAATCCGAGGGATTCGCTTACGTGGGTCCCATACATACTTATGCATGGACTTGCTTACATACTATATTCTTATACGTACACATTCTTATTCTTTTTATGTATACCCTAATTCATACACAACTAGTACAAGCTATGCGGATCATGCGACGATCAAAATAATTGCAGGTGCACATGGGATTATAGTGATAGGCGTGTGAGACCAATAGAGTGTACTACTGTGTATGGTAAGACACGGAACGTAACATGACACCGAATACGAAACGGACGTAATGTGGTCAAAACATGGTGGATACGCCGCTCGTACTTCCTATATATAAGTGTTTTCACCATGTTACCAAACTTTCGTAAAACGTGCCATGAGAAATTCAGTGTTTTGCAGACCTTTGGACCTAATACAAACTTTAAACAACTCACAAACGCATTATATCCGATTATCCACGACAAGACTTCACCTTTAACACGCTACTTTCATCTATCCAATACTTATATCATTCATATACTTGCATTCATTAAGAGTCAATCGTCCACTTCCATACTCATGTTATTCTCCCTTATCATTTTCTTTATACGAACCTCGTTCACAATCAAGCATGTTTAAACGTTCGAATCCTAACTTATCCCCTTACCCTGAAAATCATCTTCATATTCTTTATTCTTGTGTAAACATAATCGGTGGACCATTATCACTATATTTAAAGTACCAAACCTTCTCGTTCCTCTCAATAAATAATTTTTACGAAAGTGTGATTTGTATACTATCCTTAAAAACTTCCCCTGTAAACTACCCCACTTTCCAACAAAATACAAACCATTTTGTACAAAATCTTCCTTCTTAATACGTCACATTTTAATACATCTCCAATTTAAGTTATCCAAACTTGTTTAGACTCACTTTACCTATATACGTACCTACACGTTTTCAACTATGTTTGGACCTCAAATCATTTTAGACAACGAACTCCCTTGCAAATCTACCTTATCGTTCTCCAAAATTTCATACTTTTCAAAACGTTTCAAATTTTCCATGTCTCAATTTTTGCAAAAACTCTTTCAAGTCTTCCTCTTGAATAAATTTCGGGACGAAATTTTCTAATGGATGGGAGACTGTAACGCCCTGCGTTTTCATACTTTCCATATTTAGAAACCATTGCTTGAAATTCTATTTTTGGAAATATCGCGTTCTTGTAATCATTCTTTCATCAAATACGGGACTTGGTTCATAAATAAAACTCGTATTTCTTTAAATTCGTGTTAAACATACTTCATACATATTCATACGTTTGATTTTGGTAAACAATTGATTCATATTCGTAAATCTTGGAAACTATGTGCCAAACTTACAACTAAGTGAAACTTATGCATAATACGTCTTTTTAGCGAATACGATACTTAAATACGACATTCATACGCCTAATTATACTTAGTTTATGTTCCTCATACTTAATTTATCCTTAAACTATGTTTAAATTTCATATAATACCCTAAAACCCTAAAATATAAACTCAAGGGACCAAAGTGTCAATTCAAAAACTTGAATTGAAGACCTGATGGTCTCTGGCACCCCGCCACCGTCCCTGGTCTCTCTCGCGCCCCACTAGAGGCTGTAATCCGCAGCCAGCATGTTTCAGCTTACGGGAATGGACTATTTTGGTGGTTTTGTTGCTTCCAATGTGTGTTTCTTGCATTAAAAACTCACAACCACTAACCCCGACCCTTCCCCTATAAATACTACACTAATCCAAGCTCTAAACACCTTACAAACTCATCTAAATCTCTCTCAATTCACCTAAAACGTAGCTGCAATTCAGTGTTCGAGCAGATTCTTCAAGCTTCACGAAAATGAGCATAACTTCTTCATTTCTTGTCTGATTTAGTCCATTCTTTTTCCTATGTGCTTGGATTGACCTTAGCTTCGATTCCATCGGTTTTTCACAGTAAATAAGTCCCTGGAACTCCGGCAAAAAGGCTCCAAAGTTCACTGTTTGTTTTGTTTTGAATCAAACCTTACTTAACTTGTTCAAACTTGAGTCTAGCTCATCTCAAACCTATGTCCTTATGCTTATAACCACTTCTATGGTTAGTTAGGCTTAAAAACAAGGTTGAGACTGATCGGAAAGTCGCGCTCCGGTCAAAGATAATATTTATAACCCTAATTACCCTTAACAATTAGCTAGTCGTAGTTAGGGGTCGAACCACGAAGAGTATGTGGTTTGCGAATGGACTTTGAATGAACTGTAATAGTTGTCACTTTTATGAAGCTTGCTAAATTGTTTTTATGGTTTTTGTTTATTGAAAAGATGTTGAACAAAGTTCACTAAATTAATTGGATTGCTTATCTAGAAAAAATTAAGAAATGCAAAAACACAAGAAATGAGAAAATGGGTTCACACCCGGTTTCGGTAATTGCAAACCTAGGTTCCTGCAAGTTTTAGAATTGACCTAATTGGATAAATGATTAACGAATTTAGTGTGCCGTGACTTAAGTGCCAATAACTATCAACATTCCTAAGAATGGAAAAGAATGCACTTTGTAATCATAGTAAATCATAACCAAGATAACGTATAAGTGCACAAATTCATTTCACAAAGTCATAACTTTATCATCGTTCGACAATTTGTAAATCCAGTTCAAATACACGACAATTATCATAGGTGTTCAAAATGAAAACACAATTTGCCACACAAGTCAAAACTAAACACAAATCGAAACTCTAGATAATACAACTACCTACATCGGGGTGAAACCAAGGTGATTAGCCGCTCATGGTTGAAGGAACTTGATCACCGGATGATTGGAACTCGAATGGAATCATTTTGAAGCTTATGAAATGGTAGAATGATGAGGATTAGGGTTTTGGTGGATGATGATGGTGAAGGGAATGATGGATTGGATGAACTAGGGTTTTAGGATGGTGATTGTGGATGATCTTGGATGAAGCTTGATGATTTAGGTGATGATTGATGTTAGAGATGGATTGGGGATGATGATTGTGATGATATTAGGCTCCAAGAAAAAATTTCAAACTCAAAAACAAGTGTAACCCCCGTTTCTTGGTCAAAATTGATGTCATAACTCGTCCCCAACAACCCAAAACTCAATTTTCGCGAACCAAAGCAGTGAGGGGCGTCGCCGACGGCCCCTTGGGCGTCCCCGGCGGCCCCTGGAAGTGCCAAAATCACCCGACGGCTTAAACGGCTGTTTACGGACTAAATCTGCCGACAGACACTTCTGAGGCGCGTCGCCGACGGTGCCTATAAACCTCACTTTTTGTTTTCTTCATAACTTCTTCGTTTTAGCTCCGTTTTACTCACCGTTTTCGCCCACGTACTCGTAATTCAGCCCTCTATCATGCCATCTTCCAATATATTCATTTTAAATCCATTAACATCCCCCAAAACACATCCAAACTTCATGATTAACCCGGTTTTGTTCATTTCACATCCCCGGTTGATCCCGTTTGCTCTCGGTGGCCTGTAAAGCTCCTGAAAAGCACCTTAAACTCCATTAAACCTGCAAAACACAAATCTAATTAAAAGTAGGCTATTCGGAATAAAAAGTCAAGTAAAAACTCAAACTTAGACACAACCGAACACCGTTATTCGACCACGTATCACATCCCCACACTTGTCTTTTGCTTTCCCTCAAGCAAATCTGTAATTCACTTTCACGTAGGTCGAACAAGAAACACACTCCCCATTCCCGAGACGAAGATTAAGGTGCAAAGTCATACTCGGTTCAAACTTTTTACAATTTACAAAATATATAACGGTAAAGTGAATAATCACATATAAAATGGTTATCCAAGATTAACCTGCCCTTGAAACCAATAAATCATACACATCTCTCACAATGTTCTCTCCACTCGGTTTATAAATTGGCTAATTTTCATGATGTATTAGCACTTTCAAAAAGTAATCACTCAAAACCGATTAGAACACGTACCCGCATAGGCTTGCAACTCAATCATTCTCCACCACCGAACACGAATACTAAGCACAAGTCATAAGGTCTTTGTAAGGGTTGTAACGGGGCTAGGCTAAGGGTAGGAAATAGGATATTTAAAGTGGCTAAGGTGATGAAAATTCGATTTTTATTACAAAACAACTATTCTAAACACAACTAACTACCAACATCCAACTAGAAACGCATATTTTTGTTCTTTTCTCGATATATTTTTTTTCATTCTTTCTTTTTTTTTCGCAACATTTTCTGATATTTTTTTTGTAAGCAAACAATTCACAACTATACAAGCTTAACTTCTATCATCGAATTTCCATCACACGGGTTTAAAAGAAAATGTTTAAAGTTATGGGCTGAAGGGTTGTCAAATGAAAGGATTAGGCTCAAAGTTGGCTACTAAGGGATAATTTTTTTTTTGGTAGGGATGGATAAATGATGTAAAAGGAAAAGGTTTACCTAATGCCTTAATCATTGTTGTGCTTGTATTCGGTATATGGTCTCAAACGTATCAAAAGTCGCAAGTTCTACAATACGTGACTAATGGTCCACTGAAACAAAGAAACATAAATATATAATCCTATGATGTAAAAGTGGCTCAAAACCTCACATATATAAAGGGTATGGTATGTGACATGCATGATGTGCTAGTTTCTTAGGCAGATTATTCCCAAATAACCACCCGCTAAATACCTGTCATGCTATTAATTCGAACTTGACCATGACAAAAGACCAAATGGGTTGTTTCATCCCTTGTTGACTTAGTTACTTGTGCTTTTAAGATCGCTTTTGAATCAAGACATTTTTGAAAAAATTTTGAAATTTTCCCCCATCCACACACTTGAGGTAAACATTGTCCTCAATGTGTAGTGTTTAAATGAACGGGTCAAAAATCGAAAAACTTTTACTACTCCCATATCCCCACACTAGAGGTAAACATTGTCCTCAATGTGTAAGAACTAGAGTTTTTAAAACGCACAGGGGATGTGACACGGCTAACCTCCCCAAAATTTCACCCCGAAAACTATGGTACAATTACAATCCACTTATTACTAACTAAGAATCAAGGTAAAAGGAAACGTATGCACCTGATTTTTTCGCTAGATGCTCATGTATTCTTCTTCTCTTCAAGAAAGCGGTCGTCCCTCGAACATAATGTACCTACAAATCTTAACCCTTGTGTAGAAGCATGCTTCTCACAACCATTAAAATTTGTTAGCTACCTAGTTCTACCACTTTTATGAAAGTATTACCAAGTCATACGTTAGTTTACCTTGATTTATGTGGAAAATTAATTTACAACAACAACAATCCTAACTCACTTTCGTAGGAATCACGGTTGCATTTAGCGTATGCAACAAGCCCTTTTAAACCACCTGATAGCTCGGGAGGACGAGTAGGTCTCGTGAGGGTTATATAGGGAACACACCCACAACGTTCATTTAACTACTAAAACGAAATAACAAATTATACAACAACAACAACAACAACAACAAAACTACAGAGAAAAACTAAAACTAATTGTGAAAGAACTATACAACAATGTCACACCCCTATTTTCCACGTGTCACCGGTGGGCCCGGTGGGGGAGTATCGTGACGTGGTTGGTAACATAATAAGTCAAACAACACAATATATAAATGCACAGCGAAAGGAAAGATAGATTCATTTCAACTTTAATAAAGTGTAATATTAAATATCACAATAGTTGAAACGGATCCACAGGCGGATCAAAATAAAAATGATATAGTTCAACAGCTTTATTGACATCCAAGCTTGCGAGACTTATTGTGGACGCTTAGAAGACAGCCAGCCTAGCACGAGTAGTACCTGCACTTAACCTTTTGGAAAAATACGTCAGTTTACACTGGTAAATACAATTTAACTGACTCATTTTGAAAAGGTTGAAAATTGGTTTGAATGCACGTGACACAAAAAATATTTTATAACTTGGGATAATTATGTGAAAATGATCTTGTAAGGGATTTACATGTTAATTATGCGTTCAGTAGCCCGATCCGTAGACCGGGTTAAAGATTAATATACACACCACAATATTGAGTTATGCACTGAAAGGTGTACGCCTACACCCCGTGCTCAGGTCGTGGCCATCTCGTAAGATGATGCCAAGGATATCCGGGACATGGTCATTAACCCCCCAAAGGCTTTAAGCAAACAAAACACATTCAAAACATAGCATATCAATAAATTTAACCTCTATTCGATTAAAGAATTCAATGCCGGACCAAGCGGTATTTTATATACCGTACCCCAAGCCCGTATAGGGAAAATAAGTTAAAAGTATTTACCTTGGTAAGTATAAATCACAATTAGCGAGTGAAGGTAGCTTTTACTGGTTCTTCTTATTCTGGAACAAAGGTTTATAATAACCTATTAGATTTCTAACGGGTCTTTATTTAAGCCTAAGCTTAGACCGGCTAGTTTTAAGGACGATACGGTTCAAACGCACGATTAAGCGAAGACCGGATAGAATGTGATTTAGACCCGAAAAGTTTGAATACTTGTATAATATGGGTATACTAAATACATTCTGGATTTTGAGACAAAAATGATAATGTTTGACCCGTTTTGGTCAATTTATGCAAACTAGTTACATAAACCGAACCGAACGCGAAAAGGGCGTTACGGGTAACCATAAGAGTCATATGCAAGTTCCCTGAGTTAATATGCTTTAAATATGTTATAATATCAGTAAGATATCTTCTATTATGCCCCAAATGAATTTAAACTCAACTTATGCCTCATAAGGGCATTTTGGTCATTTAAAAAATTATAAAAGAGTTTTATTTGTAATCTGAGTTACAGGTCTGATTCATATAGTAAATACACTTAATTTTACATGTTATAAAAGTAGGGTATGACCTATATGTGAAATTTATCATTTAAAACCAAACTATGTTCCTTAGGGGTATTTTGGTAATTTCACAAAGGCTAAAAAGGTCAAAACTGGAAACCTGAGTTCAAAAACTTTTACTTAATGTTATTATCTCAAAATATACTAAAAACATCAGTAGGTATCAACCTTATATGTTTAATATGGTTATAGTACATACTATGCGTTAAAAACGCTTAAAAAGGCGATTTGGAGCCGTTTCCGGGTTTTTAAAAGAAAGCTGATATTCTTATAATTCCAGAATGCTCAAAATATTTTATTTATCAAATAAAATCAGTAGAAAAAGGTTTGGGGTCAAAAGGATTTGTAAAACTCATTTTATGACTTAAAAGGGTAAAATCGGTATTAACCGAATTAAACTTAGAGACCTATGTTATGCTCAGCCAAAAATTAAATAAAAATCTTCAAAAATCCCAAAATATTATATTACATCAGTGGGTAAAAAGTTTGATATCAAAAAGTGGGTTTAAATAGGCTATACGCTAATTACGCCAAGGATATCCGGGACATGGTCATTAAACCCCCAAAGGCTTTAAGCAAACAAAACACATTCAAAACATAGCATATCAATAAATTTAACCTCTATTCGATTAAAGAATTCAATGCCGGACCAAGCGGTATTTTATATACCGTACCCCAAGCCCGTATAGGGAAAATAAGTTAAAAGTATTTACCTTGGTAAGTATAAATCACAATTAGCGAGTGAAGGTAGCTTTTACTGGTTCTTCTTATTCTGGAACAAAGGTTTATAATAACCTATTAGATTTCTAACGGGTCTTTATTTAAGCCTAAGCTTAGACCGGCTAGTTTTAAGGACGATACGGTTCAAACGCACGATTAAGCGAAGACCGGATAGAATGTGATTTAGACCCGAAAAGTTTGAATACTTGTATAATATGGGTATACTAAATACATTCTGGATTTTGAGACAAAAATGATAATGTTTGACCCGTTTTGGTCAATTTATGCAAACTAGTTACATAAACCGAACCGAACGCGAAAAGGGCGTTACGGGTAACCATAAGAGTCATATGCAAGTTCCCTGAGTTAATATGCTTTAAATATGTTATAATATCAGTAAGATATCTTCTATTATGCCCCAAATGAATTTAAACTCAACTTATGCCTCATAAGGGCATTTTGGTCATTTAAAAAATTATAAAAGAGTTTTATTTGTAATCTGAGTTACAGGTCTGATTCATATAGTAAATACACTTAATTTTACATGTTATAAAAGTAGGGTATGACCTATATGTGAAATTTATCATTTAAAACCAAACTATGTTCCTTAGGGGTATTTTGGTAATTTCACAAAGGCTAAAAAGGTCAAAACTGGAAACCTGAGTTCAAAAACTTTTACTTAATGTTATTATCTCAAAATATACTAAAAACATCAGTAGGTATCAACCTTATATGTTTAATATGGTTATAGTACATACTATGCGTTAAAAACGCTTAAAAAGGCGATTTGGAGCCGTTTCTGGGTTTTTAAAAGAAAGCTGATATTCTTATAATTCCAGAATGCTCAAAATATTTTATTTATCAAATAAAATCAGTAGAAAAAGGTTTGGGGTCAAAAGGATTTGTAAAACTCATTTTATGACTTAAAAGGGTAAAATCGGTATTAACCGAATTAAACTTAGAGACCTATGTTATGCTCAGCCAAAAATTAAATAAAAATCTTCAAAAATCCCAAAATATTATATTACATCAGTGGGTAAAAAGTTTGATATCAAAAAGTGGGTTTAAATAGGCTATACGCTAATTACGCCAAGGATATCCGGGACATGGTCATTAACCCCCCAAAGGCTTTAAGCAAACAAAACACATTCAAAACATAGCATATCAATAAATTTAACCTCTATTCGATTAAAGAATTCAATGCCGGACCAAGCGGTATTTTATATACCGTACCCCAAGCCCGTATAGGGAAAATAAGTTAAAAGTACTTACCTTGGTAAGTATAAATCACAATTAGCGAGTGAAGGTAGCTTTTACTGGTTCTTCTTATTCTGGAACAAAGGTTTATAATAACCTATTAGATTTCTAACGGGTCTTTATTTAAGCCTAAGCTTAGACCGGCTAGTTTTAAGGACGATACGGTTCAAACGCACGATTAAGCGAAGACCGGATAGAATGTGATTTAGACCCGAAAAGTTTGAATACTTGTATAATATGGGTATACTAAATACATTCTGGATTTTGAGACAAAAATGATAATGTTTGACCCGTTTTGGTCAATTTATGCAAACTAGTTACATAAACCGAACCGAACGCGAAAAGGGCGTTACGGGTAACCATAAGAGTCATATGCAAGTTCCCTGAGTTAATATGCTTTAAATATGTTATAATATCAGTAAGATATCTTCTATTATGCCCCAAATGAATTTAAACTCAACTTATGCCTCATAAGGGCATTTTGGTCATTTAAAAAATTATAAAAGAGTTTTATTTGTAATCTGAGTTACAGGTCTGATTCATATAGTAAATACACTTAATTTTACATGTTATAAAAGTAGGGTATGACCTATATGTGAAATTTATCATTTAAAACCAAACTATGTTCCTTAGGGGTATTTTGGTAATTTCACAAAGGCTAAAAAGGTCAAAACTGGAAACCTGAGTTCAAAAACTTTTACTTAATGTTATTATCTCAAAATATACTAAAAACATCAGTAGGTATCAACCTTATATGTTTAATATGGTTATAGTACATACTATGCGTTAAAAACGCTTAAAAAGGAGATTTGGAGCCGTTTCCGGGTTTTTAAAAGAAAGCTGATATTCTTATAATTCCAGAATGCTCAAAATATTTTATTTATCAAATAAAATCAGTAGAAAAAGGTTTGGGGTCAAAAGGATTTGTAAAACTCATTTTATGACTTAAAAGGGTAAAATCGGTATTAACCGAATTAAACTTAGAGACCTATGTTATGCTCAGCCAAAAATTAAATAAAAATCTTCAAAAATCCCAAAATATTATATTACATCAGTGGGTAAAAAGTTTGATATCAAAAAGTGGGTTTAAATAGGCTATACGCTAATTACGCCAAGGATATCCGGGACATGGTCATTAACCCCCCAAAGGCTTTAAGCAAACAAAACACATTCAAAACATAGCATATCAATAAATTTAACCTCTATTCGATTAAAGAATTCAATGCCGGACCAAGCGGTATTTTATATACCGTACCCCAAGCCCGTATAGGGAAAATAAGTTAAAAGTATTTACCTTGGTAAGTATAAATCACAATTAGCGAGTGAAGGTAGCTTTTACTGGTTCTTCTTATTCTGGAACAAAGGTTTATAATAACCTATTAGATTTCTAACGGGTCTTTATTTAAGCCTAAGCTTAGACCGGCTAGTTTTAAGGACGATACGGTTCAAACGCACGATTAAGCGAAGACCGGATAGAATGTGATTTAGACCCGAAAAGTTTGAATACTTGTATAATATGGGTATACTAAATACATTCTGGATTTTGAGACAAAAATGATAATGTTTGACCCGTTTTGGTCAATTTATGCAAACTAGTTACATAAACCGAACCGAACGCGAAAAGGGCGTTACGGGTAACCATAAGAGTCATATGCAAGTTCCCTGAGTTAATATGCTTTAAATATGTTATAATATCAGTAAGATATCTTCTATTATGCCCCAAATGAATTTAAACTCAACTTATGCCTCATAAGGGCATTTTGGTCATTTAAAAAATTATAAAAGAGTTTTATTTGTAATCTGAGTTACAGGTCTGATTCATATAGTAAATACACTTAATTTTACATGTTATAAAAGTAGGGTATGACCTATATGTGAAATTTATCATTTAAAACCAAACTATGTTCCTTAGGGGTATTTTGGTAATTTCACAAAGGCTAAAAATGTCAAAACTGGAAACCTGAGTTCAAAAACTTTTACTTACTGTTATTATCTCAAAATAAACTAAAAACATCAGTAGGTATCAACCTTATATGTTTAATATGGTTATAGTACATACTATGCGTTAAAAACGCTTAAAAAGGCGATTTGGAGCCGTTTCTGGGTTTTTAAAAGAAAGCTGATATTCTTATAATTCCAGAATGCTCAAAATATTTTATTTATCAAATAAAATCAGTAGAAAAAGGTTTGGGGTCAAAAGGATTTGTAAAACTCATTTTATGACTTAAAAGGGTAAAATCGGTATTAACCGAATTAAACTTAGAGACCTATGTTATGCTCAGCCAAAAATTAAATAAAAATCTTCAAAAATCCCAAAATATTATATTACATCAGTGGGTAAAAAGTTTGATATCAAAAAGTGGGTTTAAATAGGCTATACGCTAATTACGCCAAGGATATCCGGGACATGGTCATTAACCCCCCAAAGGCTTTAAGCAAACAAAACACATTCAAAACATAGCATATCAATAAATTTAACCTCTATTCGATTAAAGAATTCAATGCCGGACCAAGCGGTATTTTATATACCGTACCCCAAGCCCGTATAGGGAAAATAAGTTAAAAGTATTTACCTTGGTAAGTATAAATCACAATTAGCGAGTGAAGGTAGCTTTTACTGGTTCTTCTTATTCTGGAACAAAGGTTTATAATAACCTATTAGATTTCTAACGGGTCTTTATTTAAGCCTAAGCTTAGACCGGCTAGTTTTAAGGACGATACGGTTCAAACGCACGATTAAGCGAAGACCGGATAGAATGTGATTTAGACCCGAAAAGTTTGAATACTTGTATAATATGGGTATACTAAATACATTCTGGATTTTGAGACAAAAATGATAATGTTTGACCCGTTTTGGTCAATTTATGCAAACTAGTTACATAAACCGAACCGAACGCGAAAAGGGCGTTACGGGTAACCATAAGAGTCATATGCAAGTTCCCTGAGTTAATATGCTTTAAATATGTTATAATATCAGTAAGATATCTTCTATTATACCCCAAATGAATTTAAACTCAACTTATGCCTCATAAGGGCATTTCGGTCATTTAAAAAATTATAAAAGAGTTTTATTTGTAATCTGAGTTACAGGTCTGATTCATATAGTAAATACACTTAATTTTACATGTTATAAAAGTAGGGTATGACCTATATGTGAAATTTATCATTTAAAACCAAACTATGTTCCTTAGAGGTATTTTGGTAATTTCACAAAGGCTAAAAAGGTCAAAACTGGAAACCTGAGTTCAAAAACTTTTACTTACTGTTATTATCTCAAAATAAACTAAAAACATCAGTAGGTATCAACCTTATATGTTTAATATGGTTATAGTACATACTATGCGTTAAAAACGCTTAAAAAGGCGATTTGGAGCCGTTTCCGGGTTTTTAAAAGAAAGATGATATTCTTATAATTCCAGAATGCTCAAAATATTTTATTTATCAAATAAAATCAGTAGAAAAAGGTTTGGGGTCAAAAGGATTTGTAAAACTCATTTTATGACTTAAAAGGGTAAAATCGGTATTAACCGAATTAAACTTAGAGACCTATGTTATGCTCAGCCAAAAATTAAATAAAAATCTTCAAAAATCCCAAAATATTATATTACATCAGTGGGTAAAAAGTTTGATATCAAAAAGTGGGTTTAAATAGGCTATACGCTAATTACGCCATTTAATTAACATAAAGCTTCCAATTTACGCTAATGAGCATAACTCTTAACCTAGACCTCAAACTGATGTCAAATTTTAGGTGCAAGTTTATAAATCAGTAACTAATGTTTCTACTCTTTCACTTTTTCAAAAATCACGTTTTATAGTCAAAAGGGCATAATAGTCAACTTTTAAGCATTAATCGGAAACATGAATATGAATCGGATAAGTATTGAACCAAGTTGTATAATCTCAGAGAGTTACACTTATATGAAACCTGGTCCAAAGTAAGCTCTAAGGCAGATCTTAAACATGTATAAACGGGTCAGAACTGAAAGTCAAAGCAGAGGTCAAACTATGCGACTTTCGGGTCCAAACCGAGCCTAAACTGAAAATTGTCGAGTTGAACATGTTGGGACATGTTCTTACATTAATTACCAAGTTATATTAATGATCAAACAGGTTGCAAGTATCCTACATTGCTAATTGTGTTTTAATTTGAAATTAAACATTCTGTTGACTTTTTAAAGTAAACTTTGACACGACAATTAACATAGTTAAAGGGGAATCTGGAAGTATCCTTTTAAGGGTTTATTACCCACATAATTACCTACTTAAATGTACTTTTAATTCGTGATTAGACTAAGCACATTTTAATTAATCACGAAGTCAAACCTTAATTACGACGGTTTGACTTTTAGTTAATTAACTAAGCTAAACTATATTAGAAAGGGTTAAGGCTACTTACAAATGTCCTAATTATGATTAGGGATCACTAGGAAGATTGCTTGCTGATCAGAGAGCTCCAGAAAGTCAGTTGGAAGAAGTTGCAAATGAATGTCCAAAATGTAGCAAGTTCCATCTTCTTATATAGTCCCTTTAATTCAAGTAGATCATCACACATAAGTCTAGGAAGGTTGCAAGATGTCCCCAGGTGTCCTATAAAGCTAAAAACCGGATATAGGAGCCCCTGAATTCGTATACCACCTAAATAAGTCGGTGTAACCGTTTGGACAGACACCCGTCCTGAAAATCGCCCAGCTTCACTGCTTACGCACCGCAGCGTTCTGGTTGTTGCGGTGCGCAAGCAGTCTTGCGCATCGTAGCGTCCTGGGTGTTGCGGTGCACAAGCTATCGCCAGAGACCAAAATTTTGTTTTCATTCAAGCTATGACCATGCAACCTTTTCAACTCCGAATCTCATGCACTTTGGTCAGTATAGGGACCATGTTTCCAGCCATTGCATGTCATGGCATGTAATTACACTTTTTGGCATTATGTGGGAGCTTTAAATTGACGGAAAAACCAAGGAATTCATGTTGGATCCATATCTAAGTTTTGTAACACATTTATTTATTTAGGATTCCAGATTTATAACAAAAATTCAGATGTTGGTAAAATATATCCGGGTTAGGGATTTATTAATAGGTCGCTCAGAGGTATAAATTAACATGTCGACGTTTAAATCCTACCGTACATCTTTATCTGGATCCGTATTCATGACACGTTTGCATAACATGACACGTGTCTTTATTTTATTGGACATGAATTTCCGAGGTGTTACATCCTCACCCCCTTAAAAGAAATCTCAACCTCGAGATTTACTGGAATAAATGAGGGTATTTTTCCTTCATGGTAGACTCCACCTCCCAAGTATATTCGGGACCTCTACGGGCATCCCATTTGACCTTAACAATAGGCACATGCTTCCTTCGAAGCTTCTTTACCTGTCGTTCCTCAATCGACAATGGTTTTTCCACAAATTTCAAACTCTCATCTATATGTACATCCGTATGCGGTATGACCAGCGAGTCATCAGCTAGACATCTCTTCAGATTGCAGATGTGAAAAACATTATGGATAGCACTGAGCTCTTCAGGCAAATTTAACTTATAGGCAACTGACCCGACGCGTTCGATAACCTCGAAAGGTCCTATGTATCTCGGGCTTAACTTGCCTTTCTTACCAAATCGCATCACCCCCTTCCAGGGTGATACTTTAAGCAACACCTTGTCACCTACTTCGAAGTGAAAAGATTTACGCTTTGGATCCGCATAGCTTTTCTGCCTATCCCTGACAGCTTTCAAACGATCACGAATCTGGACACTCTTGTCCGTCGTTTCAAAGACCAAATCGGGTCCTGACAATTGAACTTCTCCTACTTCCGCCCAACAAATGGGTGTTCTGCATTTTCTACCATATAATGCCTCAAAAGGCGCAGCCTTAATACTAGTACGGTAGCTATTGTTATAGGAGAACTCGACCAATGGCAGATGCTTATCCCAACTGCCACCTAAATCAATCACACATGCACGAAGCATGTCTTCCAATGTTTGGATGGTACGCTCACTTTGTCCGTCTGTCTGTGGGTGGTAAGCCATACTAAAATTTAAGCGCGTGCCCAAAGACTGTTGGAAACTTTTCCAAAAATGATAGGTGTATCTCGTATCTCTATCCGAGATAATTGACAATGGTACGCCATGCAACGCTACAATTTTATCTACGTATAATTGAGCTAACATGTCTGAGCTGTAAGTTTCCTTAATGGGTAGGAAATGTGCTGACTTGGTCAGTCTATCTACTATGACCCATATAGTATCGTTTCCCTTTCTCGTCTTTGGCAACTTGGTGATGAAATCCATCGTCACCATCTCCCACTTCCACGTGGGAATTTCAGGTTGTTGTAACAAACCTGACGGCTTCTGATGTTCCGCTTTGACTTGCACACAAGTCAAACATTTAGCTACATAGGCAGCTACAGACTTTTTCAAACCAATCCACCAGTAGTTTGCCTTTAGATCCTGGTACATCTTATCAGCTCCAGGATGAACAGAATATTTGGAACTGTGGGCTTTCTGTAGGATAACATCCCGAAGTCCTCCATAAACTGGAACCCATATTCGTCCATTTAATCTTAGCATTCCGTCCTTGTCATAGGATAACTGCTCCTTAGTTACTCCTAGTTTTTCTTCAGGATAGTTAGCTTCCAGCACAGCTTCCTTCTGTGCAGCTAACACCCTCTCGTTCAAACTATTCCTTATTTCAATGCGCTTGGCATTGATTCTTATCGGCTTTACTCTTTCTTTTCTGCTTAAGGCGTCAGCAACTACATTTGCCTTGCCTGGATGGTATTTTATCTCACAATCATAATCATTTAGAGTTTCCATACATCGTCTTTGTCGCATGTTCAAGTCCTTCTGATTGAACAAATGTTGAAGGCTCTTGTGATCTGAATAGATCACACACTTGGTTCCATACAAGTAATGCCTCCATAATTTCAATGCAAATACAACGGCACCCAGCTCCAAGTCATGGGTGGTGTAGTTCTTCTCGTGTACCTTTAACTGTCGTGAAGCGTAGGCAATAACCTTGCCTTTCTGCATGAGTACACAGCCCATACCAGTGTGGGATGCATCACAATACACCACGAATTCTTCTATACCATCGGGCAATGTTAATACTGGTGCATTGCTCAACTTTTTCTTAAGAATGTCAAAGGATTCCTGCTGCTTAGGGCCCCAATCAAACTTAACCTTCTTACGTGTCAACGAAGTTAGGGGCGCAGCAATCCTTGAGAAATTTTCAATAAAGCACCTATAATATCCTGCTAAACCCAGGAAGCTAAGAATCTCAGTAGGTGTCTTTGGTTCTTGCCAATTCATAACTGTTTCTACCTTAGCGGGATCCACTTGGATACCACGCTCACTTACCACATGTCCAAGGAATTGGACTTCTCGAAGCCAAAACTCGCACTTCGAAAATTTGGCGTAGAGTTTCTCATGATGTAGAATTTGAGAATACAACGAAGGTGTTTCTCGTGGTCAGCTTGGTTCTTCGAGTAAATAAGGATGTCGTCAATAAAGACAATGACGAATTTATCTAAGTAAGGCTTGCAGACGCGATTCATGAGATCCATGAATGCGGCCGGTGCCTTAGTGAGTCCAAAAGGCATCACTAGGAACTCGTAATGACCATAACGAGTCCTAAATGCAGTCTTGTGCACATATTCATCCTTGACCTTCAACTGATGATAGCCTGACCTCAAGTCGATCTTAGAGAAGTAGCTTGCCCCTTGTAACTGATCGAACAGATCGTCGATCCTGGGCAAAGGATACCAATTCTTGATAGTGACTTTATTAAGCTCATGGTAATCGATGCACAGACGCATCGATCCATCCTTCTTTTTGACAAACAAGATCGGCGCTCCCCAAGGAGACGAACTAGGTCTGATAAAACCTTTGGCTAGCAGATCATCTAACTGCGTCCTTAACTCCTTCATCTCCGTTGGTGCTAACCTATAAGGTGATCTAGCTACTGGTGTAGCACCAGGGATGATGTCAATTCGGAATTCTACTTGCCTATCTGGTGGTAAGCCAGGTAGTTCTTCAGGGAAAACTTTAGGATATTCCGAAATGACAGGGGTGTCTTCAATCTTGGGTTTTGGCTCATCAATAGTAACTTGTGCCATATAAATGACACAACCCTTCTGTTGGTGCACTAAATGTCTGTTGATTACGTCATAATCAAGTCTTGTGTCTAGATTGTTTGTTTGAACACACAACAGGGTATTAATTAGGGTTTAGACATGTTTAACATGAAGATTTCGCTTGAAACCAGTTCAAGCGAAATCAACAGAACAGGATTTCGCTTCAGACTAGTTCAAGCGAAATCTACATGCCTATAAATAGGGTTGTGTTGTTCATTTGTGAGTAGACTTGGATCATTGCTTGTGGAACGAAACTCTGTCAAATTGTAATCAGAAGGCAATAAAAGAGAAGAAATTAAAGAGAATAGTTGTTGTAACTTCGTATGCATTGATTCCGCCTTTACATATGAAGATGAATGTCCTTGACTGACTTTTCGAGGTCGTAGAATGGTCCAACAAGTGGTATCAGAGCTCAGGACGAGGAGTTCATACTACTACAGCTTGATTCTACCGATTTCTCTCATTTCTACTCATTTCTTTTTATATTTTTCAGATCTGAACTAGTTTCAACGGTTGAAATGGTCTGATTTTCGAGTATATTGTGTAAAACAGTGTTTTAACAAAGCCTACAAAGTTTCGGACTAAAATTCAGATTAAATCTTGTGAAAAATTACCTAAAACTAGGTTTCGCTTGAAAGTGTTCGAAATTATAGGTAGATTTCGCTTGAAAAACATAAGGTTTAGCTTGAAAATCAGAGGTTTCGCTTGAATAGTTCAAGCGAAATAGAATTTGATAGGTTTCGCTTGAATTTGTTTGATTTTAATCTTGGATTTCGCTTGGAAACTGTTGAAGCGAAATAGTATTGGTTGATTTCGCTTGAATCAGATCTGATCCTGGATTTCGCTTGAAACACTTATATCAGGATTTCGCTTGAATTGAATTTGAATCATCTGAAGCGAAATAGTGGATTTCGCTTGAACAGAGTTATATAGTGCTGATTTCGCTTGAAGTCATTTCAATTCAAGAGATTTCGTTTGAACTTGCTGTTATTTCGAAAACGAGTCTTAGATTGTTTTCGTCAACAAACACACTGTTACGTATTCATTTTGTTTGAACTGATTGTTTGTTTGTTTGTTTGCACGTGATTTGAGGTGATTTACAAGGCGCAAATATCAAGAAGGTTTAAAATGTCAGGAGAAAGTGCTCATGATAGATGGTGGAGAAGAGACAGTGCGAGATGGGAGATTGGCAAATTGAATGAACCATTTAAGGAAGCACAAAGAGCCAATAGATGGAATGAAGAACTAGAGTGTTACATGGATCCACAGGGTAATCCAGTAGTTGATCCATCAAAAGTGGATTTTGATGCTGTAACCAATGTGTTTCCAAGTGAGGGCACGTTCAACACAAGAAGGCTTTCTGATAAAAGCTATTTGCCAAATTTGATGAAAAAGTTAAAAGAAGTTTTTGAAGAAAGTCTACCAAAGGTAGTAGAAATGAAGAAGCGAAAAGAAGAAGAATTGGAAAAGATGGTTGAAGATTTGAAGAAGAAAGCTTTAGAGGAAGTCAAAGCGGAAGCAGTAAAAACTGAGAAAGAGATTGTTCAGAAAGAGAAGAAACAGATTGAAGATATTCAGACTTTGAAAGCTGAAAGGAAAACTGATGATGAACATATTTTGGAATTGCGCTTGAACTGTGAAAAACTGAAAATTGAAAATGTCAAACTATTGAGTGATGTGGACAGTTTGACATTGGAAAACAAAGGTTTGAAAGAAAAAGAAAAAGATTTTCAAAATCAAATCAAGATTTTAGAAGATGAGAGAGATATTTTTGGTAAAGATAATCTTGGAAAACAAATTGAAATCAATTCTCATCTTGCTAAAATCATTCAGCTTGAAAAAGAAGCTGAAAAGCTCAGATTAAAATTAAAGAGCTTGAGGTGAAATTGAAAGGTTTTGAGAATCTTACATCACATGTTTCTCCAAAACAGATCAATTCAGTTCCAATAAGTGACAATGTCACAAATTTTGACAAAGTCAAAGTCAAAATTGAAAATTGTGATGAAAATCTGATGATGAAAAAGAAAAGAAAAGAAAAATATTTTTAGATTTACAAGAAAAATTTAAAAATACTGTTTTGCAATCTACTGAAACAGGTGAATGTTCTAAACAAAAACCTGTTAAAAAGAGTGTAGAACAGAAACAAAAAGATAAAAATTTGAAAAATCCTAAAAATGAAAATAAAAGCTCATCAGATAAGTCATCCAATCATTTTGAAAAATTACAAAAATCTAAAAATAAAAACTTACAAAATGTTGGTAATAAGTGGTGCAGGTTTGACCACAGTGCTCAAAAGTCAAATCCAGCATTGAGGAGAAGAAATGACTATAACCAAGCCAAACAATGTTATGATCTTAAGGTTTGGACTGATAGAAGTGAATGGTACGATAACAGAGTGTGCTACACCTGTGGTGTGAGAGGACACATTGCTGTTAACTGCCAGAATTGGAGTTATGAAACAAGAAGATGCTATAATTGTCATATCAGAGGACATATTGCCAGAGATTGCTCGAGGAGATCGATGGGAAGATCGAGGGTTGAATCTCAAAGAACGGTAAAGAAGCCAGTCAACGTCAAGCCCCATGAACAGAAGGTTCTAAAACCTAAAGTTCAGGATCAGATAATTCAAGAAAAGAAAGTTAAACTTTCACAGGGGCAGAAAGACAGACTGCGAAAGAAAAGGAAGAAGGCGAGAGAATATCTCGAGAAAATTTTGTCTTTAGGTTCTCCAGTTGGTTCGAATAAGAGTTCTGATGAATCGATTCACTCGACTGCAAAGCCGAGCAAATCGAATTCTTCAGATACAAATCTGAGGACAGAAAACAAAAGGAAAAAGAAGAAAGTTATTGGCGATGAATCTGGTTCATCTAAGTTAGACAAGCCAAGTTCGGGCAATGAATCTGATTCCACAAAATCAGAAGAGCCACAAGTTGAGGTAAAAAAAAAAAGAGACAATTCCATTAATGAATGATGAGAACTTTCCACCATTACAAGCCGCAAACCTAAAATCAAAAGGTGTTGAAACTAGAAAAATGTTTAATAGCAATGTTGAACATATTTTTAGTAAGATGGCTGATGGTAAGGTAAAAGGGGCAAAAGAATTTTATGAAGAAAAGAGAAATGCTCAAAACACACCTAAGGCTAGTCAGGCTTGGGTGTCAAAATTTGTTGGTTGAATTCCTGACTTGCCGAAGCTTCCAGGTTGGTAAGTGTGATGCAGGTATCGGCATCTTTCTTGAGAAATTCACAGGATGGTAACTGTGATATTTCGTCTTACATGTGGTAAATCAGGGACATTAAATTGTACTTGATTTTCTACAAGTGATTGTGGTGTTTGATCTTATATTTTTATAATCTGTACAAATTGGTTAAAAGAAAAACAAGGTGATGAGATGACCCCGAACCCATAAGTGATGGGTATACAAACTAATTTTTCCGGAAAAACCATTCTGGTTAAAACAAACTTAAGTGTTTTGAAATCATTATGGGAAAATAGTTTGTTGTAAGGGGGAGTTCAGATTGTATACGCCGAAACCCTCACGGCTGAACAAACATGATTACTTTCATCAGATTGAAAAACGGTTTTCAAACTGTTAAGATCAATGGGTTGTAAATCATGGGGGTACGTTATATTTTCTACAAATCAGAGCACTTGAAGCAGAAAATGGATGGCGAGACAAAGCTATCAGTGTTGGTTGTCAAATTTTCTTTAAATGATTTTGCATTTTAGGGGGAGAAAAATTGTCATTAGAAAATACAAAAACATTTGAAAATTTTGAAAAAGTCAAAAACATGATAAAATTCAAAAAAAAATTGAGTTTTGCGTAAAAAGAGGAAATGATAGTACATCAGTTGACAGTTACAGTACGCTAAAGAAATGGAAAGTTTAAATGTGTTAAACGATCTCACCGTGGATGTGTCGGTAGGTTTTTATACATTTAGTAAACTTTTTCGGGATATAAACCTAAATTCAAACACTTGCTTATTTCGTGGGGAACACTACTTGGATATATAGGTAACCCCTGAAATCTCGTTTGAAAGGTTTCGTATTCTGATATACAGGTTTTTATACTCAGTGATATCTGGGGTATTATTCCGGGACTTCTGCTGAATGGAAGTTCTGACCTAGTCCTCGAATAATACTTTCTGCAAATGCTTGAAACACAGCATCACCCTCAGCATTAATGATAAGACAATAAAATTGCTTAGCAATGCTGTTGTAAAAAAGATCCTCTAAAGGGGACACACCCAAGTTGAGTCATGATCTCTCTGTTGAACGGTAGTTCTGACCTGAGCTCTCATGATTCTTCATAATTTATTAACCCCTTACAGATATCATTTGTGTTATAATTGCCTGTAAGACTGAATATTGGGATCTAGATACGGGAGTATATTCAAGAGGTGGGACACATGAATGAGTTTAAGTTCTTAATTCACCTAATTCGTATCCTGAATTAGTTGAAGTTTGTATGAAAATTTAAGTGGATCAGTATATCGACAATCTAAGTGAATTGTTTAATGCGTAATGTGATTTTAAGCTCAACGGTACTTGTGACTTGTCATAAACTGATATGATCCTCTAATGCATTCTCAAACCAAAAATATTATTTGTAAATATGTTTGTACATATTTCTTTACTGTTTTATATTTTCAGAAAATACAAAAAGATTTTGATTTCTGCTTTATTTTCGACAACTGATGTCTGAGTGCTGAGGTTCAAAATCTAAGTAAGCTGATTGTGTTTCTGAAAATAAAACAAGTTCATAAATTTGAAACTTGAATTAAAAATCAAAAATCAAAAACAGTTTGTGATATCTCCAAGGTCATTAATTTGGACTTGGATGATTAACTGTGGGGGATTTGGATGATTATATTGTTATAAGTGTTAGTTTCCGATACGATTCGATGAAACTGCCAAATTCATGAGAAGTGGTTTAGAAGGATTGAATTGTTAGATTACAATATCTGAAAGTGTTAAATGTTGATTACTTATAGTTGGATGAGTAATTGCAGGTTTCAGGAATTTCCACGGAAGCTAAAATGTCAAAGCTTGAACCAGATATCTCAGATTCTAGCATATCGAGAGGGGGAGTCTGTGAAAGGGGGAGTCTGGGTCAACGGTCAAAGGAAAGATTGAAGTTTAAAAGTTGAAGATAAAGATTGAGAAAAGTTTTTACAAGGTTTGAAGATTGTTAAAGACAAAGACTTGAAGCCAAAGACTTCATCAACATCCAAGGGGGAGTCTGTTGGTGCACTAAATGTCTGTTGATTACGTCATAATCAAGTCTTGTGTCTAGATTGTTTGTTTGAACACACAACAGGGTATTAATTAGGGTTTAGACATGTTTAACATGAAGATTTCGCTTGAAACCAGTTCAAGCGAAATCAACAGAACAGGATTTCGCTTCAGACTAGTTCAAGCGAAATCTACATGCCTATAAATAGGGTTGTGTTGTTCATTTGTGAGTAGACTTGGATCATTGCTTGTGGAACGAAACTCTGTCAAATTGTAATCAGAAAGCAATAAAAGAGAAGAAATTAAAGAGAATAGCTGTTGTAACTTCGTATGCATTGATTCCGCCTTTACATATGAAGATGAATGTCCTTGACTGACTTTTCGAGGTCGTAGAACGGTCCAACACCTTCTTCAAGCATCTAGATGCCTTGAGCATGGACACTTGCTCGGGCAGTCCATGCTGAGTATCCCCTTGAATGGTAAGTGACTCCCCAGACGGAGTTTTGACTACCACTTGCTTTCTGTTGCACACAATCTGGGCTTGGTTATGTGATAACCAATCCATGCCTATAACTATATCAAAACCGGCTAGCTTAAAGGGAAGTAAGGACAAAGGAAAAGAGTGATTCCTAATGGATATAACACATCCATCTAAAACAGTTGAGGCGGTTTCTATGGTTCCATCAGCTAATTCCACCTCATACTTCACACTTAAGGCTTTTACAGGAAATTTTAACAACTCACAAAACTTATTATCCATAAAAGACTTATCTGCTTCAGAATCAAACAATACTCTAGCAAAAACATCATTTACGAGAAAAGTACCTGTAATTACGTTGTCATCCTGAACAGCTTCCTTAGCGTCCATCTTGAAGACCCTCGCATTGGTCTTTTTCCCATCTTCGGTTTTCTTGGTGGTCTTTGGGCAATTGGACTTAATGTGCCCCTTTTCATTGCAACCGTAACATGTTGCATCTTTCAGCTTCTTACACTCCAAAGTCTTATGATCCGTAGATTTGCAAATTCCACAGGGTCTCGAGTGAGACTGGGATTTCGACTTAAGTTGACACCTCCCAAAATGGTTATTCTTGCAAGTTTTACATTTGGGCTTATCTCCCGATTGTTGCCCATCCTTCTTAGATCCCGACCCTTTCTTGTGGTCGTTATTTCCTCGGTGTTTCTTATCTGATCTTCGTGAGGTATCATCCTCACGCTTCCTCTTACCTTCTTCTGAGTTCCTGAGCGCTCTCAACCTGACTACGTCCAAGGTAATAGATAGAGATAGATCAGCTGCTGATCTGAAGGTTGCAGGCCTTGATGCCTTAACACTTGCTTTAATCTCTGGGGCTAAACCCCCGATGAAGCGAGCAATCCTCTTAGGTTCTGGGGTTACCAAGTACGGAACCAGCCTAGATAGGGTATTGAAAGTAGTGAGGTATGCTTGACAGTCTAAATTCTTCATCACCAATGATAAGAAATCTGACTCAATTCTCTTAACTTCGTGCTGCGGGCAATAATTATCCTTAATGAGAGCAAGGAACTGATCCCATGACAAGTTGTAAAGTGGGATCTTTCCAGCAGCTTGTATGAGAGACTTCCACCACGCCAGTGCTTCTCCTTTGAACGACTGGGATACATATTTCACTACATCCCTTTCAGCACAACCGCTGATGTCTACAACCGTGTCCATTTCATCCAGCCAAGTCATACAATCTATTGCTCCTTTCTCCCCGGTAAAGTCCCGGGGTTTACATGAGACGAAGTATTTGTATGTACAGGACTTACCACGCGGTTCCTGTTTATGCTCGACCTTCCTTGACGGGACGCTGTGTTGGTTCGAGGAGTGATGATCATCATCATCCTTCTTGAGCTCATCTTTCTTAGGTATATCTTTCTTAGAGGGCGGTTTGCTATGAGCCTCCGAGTGAACTTTTGGCTTGGAATGTGGTGCGGATCGGGTCCTACTTCGGGTCCCGCTAGATTCACTATATTGCCTCTCGATGGCTTTATTAACAGCATTTTCTACTAATGCTTGTAGCTCCGCACCAGTTACTAGTATTTTAGTGTTATCAGGGTTTTCCACTGGATGACTGTTTATTTCTTCTGACTTGGCCATGTAGTTTTAATTTCTACATAAAGAAATAAGGACAAGGTCTATTTAGAAGCCTAAACAGTATTATCGTCCTTGACGATTTATCCATGGTTTTAAATAGCCATTTAGTTAATTTATTAAATATATGATTATTTAGGATCTTTATCATAATCCAAAACCATAAATTAGTAATAATAGCACATAGGCCTAGTCACGTAGACAAATTTCTAAATTATAAATTTAGATCTTATAGGATTAAGGTTTGAATAATTAAAACAAATCAATCCCTTTATTGGCAGGGAGTCTATAACTACGGTTGCCTTTTGTTTTATATGACATTAGTTATAGCCCGTAGGCAATACATCACAAACAGATGTTTAAATAATAATAAGAAATTTGGAATAATAATAGAGGGTGACGTGTGATTTTGCGAATCACATTAGCCAAGAATGTTAACATATTTGCAGATGTTAACAGAGATTTAAATCTTTTTAAAACAGGTTTTACCATATTGGCCAGGTCCTTAATATGACATTCAAGCTAGGTTTTACCTTTTTAAGATTCTTTTTGTTTTATTAAAATGGTAAATCAAAAATGATAAATGTCATATATTATATTCATGCACAAAATTTGAAAATGAAAAACTTAAATTAACCATTCCAAACACAAATTAAACTAGTACGAGTTTGCCCTAAACGGGACTTTTACACAAATAATACGCCCACGCAGGGGCTAAATTAACAACAAACCCACGCAGGGGTCAAAGAGAAAAACATGCCCACGCAGGGGCAGAACAGAAAGGAAATATGCCCACGCAGGGGCAGAGTACTGAAATAAATGTCCTCGCAGGGACATGATTACAACTAAAATAAATAAACAAACAAAGGATTTAGTGATCCTTCTTGCTTTTTCCCTTGAACATCCCCCGGTTATGCCTTCGTTCTTCTCGCAACTCATGCCGCACCTCTTGTCGCACCTCATTTATCCCTTGAAGGATTTCTTGAAATTGTGGCGGTGACATCACCGGTGTCCGCGGTGGTTGCTGAAGATGCTAAGGTTGAGGAGGCGGCGGTTGCTGATAAAGCGGAGGTTGAGGAGGCTGTGGTTGCTGATACCCATATGGTGGGTATCCATAGGTCGAGTGTCCCGTAGCCCAGGAATTCATATATGGACCATGTTTCCAGCCATTGCATGTCATGGCATGTAATTACACTTTTTGGCATTATGTGGGAGCTTTAAATTGACGGAAAAACCAAGGAATTCATGTTGGATCCATATCTAAGTTTTGTAACCCATTTATTTATTTAGGATTCCAGATTTATAACAAAAATTCAGATGTTGGTAAAATATATCCTGGTTAGGGATTTATTAATAGGTCGCTCAGAGGTATAAATTAACATGTCGACGTTTAAATCCTACCGTACATCTTTATCTGGATCCGTATTCATGACACGTTTGCATAACATGACACGTGCCTTTATTTTATTGGACATGAATTTCCGAGGTGTTACAAACAACAATTAACTGACCACCTCATGGTGGTCAAAAGGCGTGCTTGCCACCCACGAACTCTTCAAAATCACCTACCGGTGATTCATACCATTTGTTGCCAAACGGTCCAAACTTCCTCACCTCCTCTTCCTTTTTCTTTTTCTTTTCTATAGGTGACTTCTTTGCTTTCTTCTTCTTGACTGTCTTCTTCTTTGTTTCTCCAAACCTACCAACCATAGCACACACCTTTTTGTTTGGATTCATGTCCTTTTTAGGACACTTATCCTCACCGAGCGGGTTAGTGAAATTTGGAAAAACATTTAAATTTAATTCCTGGTCCCCAAACTTCATGCTTATCGTTCCTGTTTCACAATTTATTATAGCATTAGCAGTGGCCAGGATCGGCCTACCCAAGATAACTATCGGTTGGGTGTCCTCAACACACCCAACATAGTCTACTACCAAAAAGTCAACTGGGTAGTAGCAATCATCCACCTTAACAATCACATCCTCCACCATCCCCCGTGGATACGTGGGAGTCTGATCGGCCAATACCACGGGAGTATCAAATTTTTTCAATGGCCCAAAATCGTATTGGTCATACAAACTCCCGGGTAAAATGTTCACACAAGTTCCAAGATCAAGGAGCGCCCTCTCGATTTTAAATGTTCCAATTTGAATTGGAATAAGAGGATCTCCTGGATCTTGAGCTTTTTGGGGGAGCGCACTTGATAAAACGACACTAACATGAGAAATCAAATCAACCGATTCGGGTAATTTGTTGTGCCGTTTTTCAATGCTCAACTCTTTCAAACATTCCACATGAGCCGAAACTTTTTTAATGTCATCAAGCAACGGCAAATTAATTTTTGCTTGTTTAAAAATTTCCCACCTCTCATCCTTTGGTGGGCACCGTTCTTCAAGCTTTGATGCATTAATCAAGTTAATTTGATTTAAACAATTTTCACAAAAAGAATTTTTATTCATGTTTTCAATTTTAATTTGTGAAATAAATTCTTGTTCATTTTTACTTTCCGACTCATCTCTTGTATTTTCCACTATACCATTAACGCATTGTGGTGGTGGAATGTTTTCAACACTACTACAAACCTCATCATTTGAAAGAAGACTTACCGCACTGATGTGCACATTCCTCACATTGCCTGTGCTTAAACTTTGATGCTTTGGGTTCATCGTAGTGTCACTTGGAAGCTTTCCAATGTTTCCTCTCATTTGAGCCACTTCCTCCGCGAGTTGGCCCATTTGTTTTGCCAATGCTTCATGTGATTTATCCTGAATCTCATTCTCTTTCTTGGACTCTTGCATCATTGAAAGCATTGCATCCATTTTGGCACTCAAATCACCACCACCTCCTTGATTATTCGTCGACCCGTGACCATCTTTATTGTAACCTTTTTGGCGAGTTTGGTGCGAATACCCACCTTGATTTCCCGATTGGAAATTCGGGTTCATTTGGTTGGAGGAATTACCATACCTAAACTTAGGATGGTTCCTCAACCAGGGGTGGTAAGTGTTGGAGTTCATATCATATTGCCTACGGTCCCCATACACTTGATTCACCTCCACGGTGGCTTGACAATTCTCGGTCTGGTGACCGATGTCTCCGCATTCTTCACATACGGCGTATTGCACCGCATTCACTTCCCTTTTCTTCATGCGAGCCAACTCCCGCTCTAATATTTCAATTCTATCCTTAGAACTCGCATCACGGTCGGGCCAAGACCTTGAGGTGGGGTGCTTTTTGGCCCAATTAGCCGACTATTTCGCTTTTGAACTTTTACTCATCCTTTCAAGGAACTCCCAATCGTCGTCCTCGTGATTGCTTAATAAGGTTCCATTACTAGTCGACTCAAGGTGGTTCCATGTCTCATCATCCAAACCCCTTACGAAGCATTTGACCAACTCCCATTTTTCAATTTGACGATGAGGGCATTTCCGAATCAATTCCTTGTATCGGGTGAAGGCTTCAAGTAGCGGTTCACTCGAAAGTTGGCGAAAAGACCGAATTTCATCTCTAGCATCATCGGTCTTCGCCATTGAGTAGTATTCATCAAGAAAAAACTTGTTGCATTTCAGCCCGTGTGCGAATACTACCCGCCGAAAGTGTGAGAAACCACTGCTTCGCCTTGTCCTTCAAAGAAAATTGAAACAATCGAAGCTTAACCTGTCACGGCCCCAGCCCCGGTTTGACCCAGTCAGGGGCCGCGGGACAGGAACCCGTGGTAGAGTTTACGCATGCAGAGTTTAGCCTACTGGTTAGCCTGATAACCTAATTTAAATAACAATGCACACGAACTAGGTCAGTAACTAACACAGCATTTACGATAACTCATGAGATTAAACCCTCACGACAAATGACAAAGTGCAATACTTAAACATCCATCGAATTCACGATGAATGACAAAGTATAAACCCAATTTGAGCAGCACTTAAACATTCATCGGATAGTTTCAATCGATCGGACATTGAATCGTAGCAGCGATCGAGTTAATACCCTGTATCGTAGCAGCGCCTTGCTATTGTGAATGTATTTTACGAATTAGAGTAGCCTAATTTCGTTTTTGTGAAGTGATTTCGACACCAGAGGACTGCTCATGATCCAACCTATTTATAGGTAAAATTTGGGGTTCACGCGGCCCGCGTGAACCTTGGCTTGATCTTTACGTGGCCCGCGAGGGGCACCTATTCGTAGATTAGGGCTACGTTGTCATCAGTAGACTTGCCACGCGTGCGACACGTGGCATGGATGCTTATCCGGTCATCACATTGACGCGACCCGCGTAAGGATAAGCTCAACCCTTACGCGGCCCGCCTGAAACCCAAAAACCTTGGTTTCTTGGTTTTGCATGCACCGTAGGGTTCCAGGGGTACGGGTTTTTATTTACGGGTCAAATTGGGACATTTTTTAGAGTCCTTACATCCTCCCCACCTTATTTAAAATCTCGTCCTCGAGATTTACTGAAATAAGTGAGGATACTTTCGCTTCATTTCCGATTCTAGTTTCCAAGTGTATTCGGGTCCTCTTTTAGAATCCCATTTGACTTTGACTAGTACCAATCTTTTGTGTTTGGGAAACTTGATCTTTCTATCTTCTATTTGAAGTGGTTTTTCTACGAACTTCAACTTTTCGTTTACCTCTATGTCTTGGAGAGGTACTACCAGCGATTCGTCCGATAAACACTTCTTGAGGTTGGATACATGAAATACATCATGTACTCCAGCTAATTCTTCTGGTAGTTGTAAACGATAAGCAACTGGTCCTATACGTTGGATCACTGGCAATGGTCCCACAGATCTTGGACTTAGCCTTCCTTTCTTACCAAATCGAACTACTCCTTTCCAAGGAGAAACTTTCAAGAGTACCTTGTCTCCAACTCGGAATTCTAGTGGCTTGCATCGATTGTCGGCATAACTCTTTTGATGATCATGAGCCGTTTTCAGTCTTTCCTTGATCTGAGTGATCTTGTCGGTAGTTTCTTGTACAATTTCAGGACCTGATAATTGACTTTCTCCTATTTCTGCCCAGCAAACTAGAGTTCTGCACTTTCGTCCATACAGTGCTTCGAATGGGGCAGCTTCAATGCTCGTATGATAACTATTATTATAGGAGAATTCGATTAAAGGTAGGTGGTCGTCCCAGTTTCCACCAAAATCTATCACACATGCCCGGAGCATGTCTTCCAGGGTTTGTATTGTCCTTTCACTTTGTCCGTCTGTTTGTGGATGATATGCAGTACTTAAATTTAGTCAGGTTCCCATTGCTTCCTGAAAACAAGTCCAAAAATGGGAAGTGAAACGACTATCCCTATCTGATACAATGGAGAGTGGGACTCCATTTAAGGATACTACTTCATCTACATACAACTTGGCTAACCTTTCCATGCTAAAGGTTTCTTTCATGGGTAGAAAATGAGCTGATTTGGTTAATCGATCCACAATTACCCAAATCGCATCATTACCTTTTCTGGTTTTGGGTAACTTAGTAACAAAATCCATAGTTATAAGTTCCCATTTCCATACAGGCATTTCTAATTGTTGTAGCAGACCTGAGGGTTTCTGGTGTTCTGCTTTAACTTGTGAGCAAGTAAGACACTTAGAAACATATTTAGCTATGTCCTTTTTCATTCATATCCACCAGAAATTATTCCTTAAATCTTGGTACATCTTATTGTTACCGGGATGCATAGTATACCTAGATTTATGGGCTTCCTCTAAAATCTTATTTCTTAATTCTCCCTGTTTAGGTACCCATATCCTTTTCTTGTGGAATCTCCAAATTCCATCACTTCCTTGTTCTAATTCTTTTACTCGTCCCTTCATTCCTTCAGCATCATCTTCGATTGCTGTTTCTTGAACATTCTTTAGTTGTTCCAATAAATCTAATTGTAGATTTAATCTAATGGCACGAACTCGCTTTTGCTTTTCATGATACTTAAGACTTAAGGCATCTGCAACTACATTGGCCTTTCCTTCGTGATATTGAATATCATAGTCGTAATCACTTAGAGTCTCCATCCATCTCCTATGCCTCATGTTTAATTCTTTTTGCCCAAATATGTACCTTAAGCTCTTATGATCCGTATAGACAGTAAACTTACTTCCATACAGATAATGTCTCCAAATCTTAAGGGCAAAAATTATGGCTCCTAACTCTAAGTCATGAGTCATATAGTTTTCCTCATGCTTTTTCAATTGTCTTGAGGCATAAGCAATTACCTTCTTGCGTTGCATTAGCACACATCCTAATCCTAGCTTAGAAGCATGGCAGTAAACTTCAAAATCTTCTGTTCCTTCTGGTAAGGCTAGAATTGGGGCATTTGTTAACTTTTGCTTTAATATCCTAAAGGCCTCTTCTTGCCTAGGTCCCCATTCAAACTTAGCTTCTTTACAGGTTAGCTTAGTTAATGGTACCGCTATTGTAGAAAAATCCTTAATGAATCGTCTATAATATCTTGCTAACCCTAAAAAGCTTCTAATTTCCATAGCTGATTGCGGGACTTTCCATTTGGTGATTGCTTCTATTTTGGAGGGATCTACGTGAATACCTTCATGATTCACCATGTGTCCTAAAAATTGCACCTCCTGTAGCCAAAATTCACATTTTGAGAATTTGGCGTAAAGCTTCTCCCTTCTTAACAAGGTTAAGAGTGCATGCAATTGCTGACAATGTTCCTCCTGACTTTTGGAATAAATAAGTATATCGTCGATAAAGACAATTACAAATTTATCCAAATACGGTTTACAGATTCTATTCATCATGTCCATGAATGCCGCAGGTGCATTCGTTAGTCCGAAGGGCATGACTGTAAACTCGTAATGACCATACCTAGTTCTGAAAGCAGTTTTAGGTATGTCCTCTTCTTGTACCTTAAATTGATGGTATCCGGAGTGTAAGTCTATTTTAGAAAAATATCTAGCTCCCTGGAGTTGATCAAAGAGATCATCGATCCTAGGTAATGGATATCGATTCTTAATTGTAACCTTATTTAATTCCCTGTAATCGATACACATTCTCATTGACCCATCTTTCTTTTTCACAAACAACACTGGAGCTCCCCACGGGGATGAACTAGGTTGTATAAATCCTTTGCTTAATAATTCATCTAACTGCTTTTTCAGTTCTAACATTTCGGTGGGTGCTAACCGATAAGGTGCCTTGGCTATCGGTGTAGTTTCCCGGAATTAGATGAATCCTAAATTCTACTTCCCTGTCGGGTGGTAATCCCGGGAGTTCTTCTGGGAATACATCTGGGTATTCTGATACTACCAGAATTTCCTTAAGTTCCTTACCTTTCGTGTTAATGATTACTGAAATCATATACACCATTTCTTGTTTTCTTGAATAACTGGCCAACTTCATTACTGAAATGAATTTCAGTGGCTTTCGTGGTTTATCTTCTGTAATTAAAATTACCTCTCCTGTAGGTGTATATATTTCTATGGCATTTTTATCACAAAGAATTCGAGCATGGTTGGTTACTAACCAATCCATTCCTAACACGACATCGAATCCAGCTAAATTCATAGGTAACAGGTTTGCAGAAAATTTATGACCTAAGAGTTTTATTTTTCCTTCTCGCAAAACCTTATCTATGTGAACAGAATTCCCATCTACTGTTTCAACTGTAAAAATCTGCCTAAGGGTGGTTAAGGGTAAATTAAGAGCTTGGCAGAATGAAGTATTTATAAAACTTTGGTTTGCAACAGAGTCAAACAGTACTTTTGCATAAACGTTGTGAACTAGGAACGTACCAGCTATTACGTCAGGAATTAGTTCTGCTTCCTGAGTAGTCAACTGGAAGGCTCTTACGTTCTTCTTGGTAGTTCCTTCTACAGGTTTGGCTTTGTTATCAGCTGGTTTGGCCAATTTCGGGCAGTCTGGCCTAAAATGTCCAGCTTCTCCACGGTTGTAGCAAACTGTTGCTTTCTTCTTTCTGCAATCTTCCTCTTGGTGTCCTGGAATTTTGCAAAAATTGCAATACCCCTTGCATCTTCCAAAATGCTTTCTTTTAAAGAAATTGCAAAACGGAACAGTGGAAGATTGCCCAGTTCCCTTTTTCCTGAAACTACTACGGTTACCCACACGGAATCCTTGGGTAATCTTTTGGGCTACTTCCTTTTTCCGGTTTTCTTCACTTGTGCGTACCAATTCATCAGTTAGGGTGTTAGCTAATTCTACCGCATCGTCAATAGTGCGAGGTCTCGCAGCTTTAACCATATTACGGATTTCGCCAATCAATCCCCAAATATAGCGGGAAATAAGCATCGGTTCTGGCGAAGCCAGGGTTGGTACCACTCTCGCATACTCGAAGAATGTCGAAGTATATCCTCGACAATCTACACCCATCATCCGATGGTTCAGGAACTTATTCGCCATTTGTTCTTTTTCATATTTGGGACATAATTTTCTTTCCATTATCTGCTTAAATTACCGTATTCCACCATTCTAGCGCCCCTTCTTTAAAAAGATGCGACGCATACATGACCTTGTCTTCCTCAGCACATTTACTTATCATAATTATTGCTTCAGTTTTCTCCAACCAACGCAGTGCAGCAGTTGCCCCTTCGTTGCCTGCAAATTTAGCTGGTTTACAAGCAAGAAACTCCTTGTAAGTGCAACCAGGCGTTGCAACTTTCATTCTTTTGAGAATTGGGGCTTGCCGTATCTCATTATCGTTGTTAGTATGATTGCCACCTCCGTTTACGCTATTACTGAAGTTATCTTCATGGGTACGTTTACTAGGAATAATTTGTTGAGGTTCAACAGGTTTCTGGGCAGCAGCAAGGATTGCTGGAATAGCATTGGCTATTCCTTGAGCAACGATATTTTCGATATCTTGCCTAGTCATGAATTGATCTTCCTGGTTTTGCTCAGATTGGTTAACTTCATTAACTGGTTCATTATTAGCGTTTTCCATCTGGTATTTAATATATATAAATTATTAGCATAAAATAAATAATAGCTATATGCAATTAATCACACAATTTCAAAACACATGTTTAGTCAAAATTGTTGATTTCTCAACTGCCATTTTTATATATTATAATATGCATCAGTACACACCGTTATCTTACAAAAGTTTTATTTGTAGGTTATTTACAGACTTATTTTATTATTACTATTACTATTATACAATCACAGCTTCACAACCATCCTATCCCTGGGCACTTTAGAAGCGACGTTCCCACTCGTCGTATTTCTAGGAGATCTGTTCTCCTACCTCCCGAATTCTATTCCCTGCGTTCATCAGTTCCTCACCAAAATGGCGGAGTTCAGCTAAGTTTTCATTGCTCATTGGTGGGTTTGGTATAGGTTCTGGGTCGAACTGAGGGAAAAAGGTATAAGGGTTATTGAGGAGGTTTTGAAACTGCCAATCATTGGTCCACCACTCGTCTATTTCTCCTAGAGGTTGGGTATGGATCAGAGGATCTGGAATAGATGGTTCTAAGTTTATTGGAAGTTGGGTTTCAGCAGGATAAGGGAAGAGATTTTCATTGATAGGTCTAAGGATATCGCAGTTTGCAAGTATGCGATCTAATTCTTCCTGCAAAGGCAATTCCTCGACTTGCCTAGAACTTTCCCCAATTTCCATTTCTACTTGCCTAGCATTTTCCTCAATCTCGATCCCTTTTCCTTTATCAATGGGATTTTCTATTTTGGGAACTTTCCTAGTTGCTGGTTTCCTCCTGCGTACACGCCTCCAGCCTACAAATCTTCTCATTTTCTTAGGCCTTGGTTTCTCCGGAGGTGGAGCTCGAAATTCCATATGTTCCTCTACATCGGGTAAGTAACCAGTAAAGTCTTTGGAAACTTCCACTTTCACGGGATAGAGATTGAGATTCTGAAGGGCTTCAGATAACTCATTCATGCTGTTTAGCATATATGCAAAAATGCACACAAAATGCTAAGTAAATTTTTATAATAAAAATTTCACAGGCGAACATTTAATTTATTCAAATAGTATTGCAAATACTGCGACTTTCTAATACAAATTGCAAATGAAATTCACAATATACTAAGGTTGCACAATCCTAATTTATTTTATTTTCTCTTACTAAGTTGTTTATTTAATGGGTAAAGTTTCTGACTTGTAGGTGATATGGGTGCTAGGACTGGGTCAGGGTATTTAAACGTTAGCATTTACTGCTATAGTAGCTAACATATAGAGATCTGCCCATTTTTCATCTAACTAATCTTCCCATGGTGGGTTATTGCCTATTTCTTGAGTTTCCTTAGGAATCATCACTTCTTTTGGTTGTGACTTCTTTATTTTCTCTTGACTTTTTCTAATAATCCGACTTCTTTTCTTAGGAGAAAGTGGTTTCTCAAACTATGCCTTACGGACAAATATTCCTTCCTCAGTATCTGTTGGGTATTTTGAGGATGAAGTTCCTTTTTCTTTCGGTGAAGTATCTAATTTATGATTGATGTCCGAAAGTCTTTGTTTACCCATACTGTAAACAAATATCCAAATAATAAAACACGTAACCACAAAATGGCAATTAATAAAATTAAGTATTCTCTAAATACTTAATTGGCTTAAATCAGTGGCTCTGATACCACATTTTCCTGTCACGGCCCCAGCCCTGGTTTGACCCAGTCAGGAGCCGCAGGACAGGAACCCGTGGTATTTATGATGCGACAGCGGAAGATTTTAACAGGATCTTTTAAAATTTGAAATGCCCGATTATTTTATTTCATAATTCGGGATAAACCCCGTAAATTTACAATAGAGGAATTTTACTAGAAAATTCCCTGATTTATTAAAACATGTTTATTCATTTTAACTGAGCCACCTCTTCAAGCTTGTTAGTGCTCCGTAGCACGTTTTCCTTGATTTACAGCAGGTCGCCTGAAACATGTTTTAAAAATATTTTTGTCAGCGGGGAAATACTGGTGAATCATTCATTTTGACAAAATGACACATAATTATAAAATACAGCATAAGAGCGATTACAATGGCTTCTATCTTATTGTTATCCGGCGCCGTGTCACCTGGTGACGATGGTCATACCACTATTGGGTCTTTCCCCAAGTAGTGACGTTTATCGTTGTTAGGATTTATTAGCCTAACCGTGAGAAATTAGTAATGTGCACAATACCCCACTAGCCAGTGATTCAAGATAACCACGACTTAATCCCTGTAATTATAACCTTTGAAAATAATTGGAGTATTGTAAAATACTTTTGATAAAAGAGAATGACTCACTTTGCAAATTTACGCGGGCAGAGTTTAGCCTACTGATTAGCCTGATAACCTAATTTAAATAACAATGCACACGAACTAGCTCAGTAACTAATACAGCATTTACGATAACTCACGAGATTAAACCCTCACGACAAATGACAAAGTGCAATACTTAAACATCCATCGAATTCACGAGGAATGACAAAGTATAAACCCAATTTGAGCAGCACTTAAACATTCATCAGATAGTTTCAATCGATCAGACATTGAATCGTAGGAGCGATCGAGTTAATACCCTGTATCGTAGCAGCGCCTCGCTATTGTGAATGTATTTTACGAATTAGAGCAGCCTAATTTCGTTTTTGTGAAGTGATTTCGACACCAGAGGACTGCTCATGATCCAACCTATTTATAGGTAAAATTTGGGGTTCACGCGGCCCGCGTGAACCTTGGCTCGATCTTTACGCGGCCCGCGAGGGGCACCTATTCGTAGATTAGGGCTACGTTGTCATTAGTAGACTTGCCACGCGTGCGACACGTGGCCCGGATGCTTATCCGGTCAAACCTCACATTGACGCGGCCCGCGTAAGGATATGCTCAACCCTTACGCGACCCGCCTGAAACCCAAAAACCTTGGTTTCTTGGTTTTTCATGCACAGTAGGGTTCCAGGGGTACGGGTTTTTATTTACGGGTCAAATTGGGACATTTTTTTTAGAGTCCTTACAAGACCTCTTCAGAGGCGAAATCATGCCCTCCAATAGTACTACATATGGCCGAAAACTCCGCCAAATGAGTATACGGTTCATCATTGGACCTTCCGTTGAAGTGGGGGAGGATGTTGATGTAATGGGGCTTGCAATCAAACATTCTCCTCTCGCATACAATTGGTGAGTCATTGTCGGTGACCACCGGCCTAAAACGATCGTTTACTCCCCTTGGAGGTTGTTGACGCCGACGTGGGCCGTTAACTTCTTGATCAACCGGTCTTCGATTATCCCTTCGATCACCTCCTCTATTACCACCTCAGTTTCCACCTATATTACCTCCTCCCACAAAACGAGGAATCCGGTTATGGTTCACATTATTATTGTTGTTGTAGAACCCATCATTCCGGTTCCTTTGGTTGTTGTTTCGTGGGTTTCGGTTGTTTCCGTAACCTTCGTTTCGAGCATTCCCAAAACCATAATTTTCATTCCCCACAAAGTTGGCGTTTTGATAGCCAAACTCATCATCATCATCAAATCCCCTTGGATTGTAGATATTATCCCGGTTCACATACCCCCAATCGTCATCATCGACCCGATCATCATAGTTACCCCCGTCATCCGAGTATTCCGAATGAATACTCACATGCTCCGGCGATTGATAACCGGGAACACTAAACGGCTCATCATCGGGGATAGCATTTCGTAAGTCGTTAATGTTGAAAAACAGGTTTTCGTTTGCAGGATTGCCACGATCTCGGTTGCCTCTACGATCGAAATTAACATTCCGGTCATCAAGGTTAGTAGGTAGGGAGTTGTGTCGGTTGAGGTTTTGCTGTTGGGGTGTTCTTTGGTTGTTGTTTGGGCCTCGGTTTTGAAAAGGTGGTGTGGGTGGTCTTGATTTATTACCACCACCCGGTTGATCTTGGGGTATGTGTTGTTGGACATTTTGAGCTGGGCGGAGATTGCCTCGGTATTGGAATTGGTTTGGATTTTGGTTTTGATTGAGGTTTTGGTTTTCCATTGAATCAGCTTTAATGGATGGTGTGAATTGTGGTGTTTGGGAGACTTGGTTAGAAACAAGGGTTGCTTCTAACCGGCTTGCTAAGTTTCTTCTTGCAACTCTTTCAATTTCCGGTTCGTAGACTAACCGTGAAGTCCTCCCGGAATTCCTTGTATGCATGCACTACCTGTAATCTGCACAAGTAACACAACCCGCGTAACAAGGAAAAAGACAAAGTACAAAAAGAAATTAAACAAATTAAATAGTTAATCACGCAAAATTCAAACAATAATCCAAACACAAAGCGCACGCACTCCCCGGCAACGGCGCCAAAATTTGATCGGAATGTCGTGCTCCGGTCAAAGATACTATTTATAACCCTAATTACCATTAACAATTAGCTAGTGGTAGTAAGGGGTCGAACCGCGAAGAGTATGTGGTTTGCGAATGGAATTTGAATGAATTGTAATGGCTGTCACTTTTATGAAACTTGCTAAAAAAATTTTATGGTTTTTGTTTATTGAAAAGATGTTGAACAAAGTTCACTAAATTAATTGGATTGCTTATCTACTAGAAATTAAGAAATGCAAAAACACAATTGGTAACTTAAACAATAATGAGAAAAAGGGTTCACACCCGGTTTTGGTAATTGCAAACCTAGGTTCCTACAAGTTTTAGAATTGACCTAATTGGATAAATGATTAACGGATTTAGTGTACCATGACTTAAGTGCCAATAACTATCAACATTCCTAAGAATGGAAAAGAATGCACTTTGTAATCAACACAAGTAAATCCTAACCAAGATAACGCATAAGTGCACAAATTCATTTCACAAAGTCATAACTTTATCATCGTTCGACAATTTGCAAATCCAATTCAAATACACGAAAATTTAATAAAGGTGTTCAAAATCAAAACATAATTTGTCACACAAGTCAAAACTAAACACAAATCGAAACTCTAGATAATACAACTACCTACACCGGGGTGAAACCAAGGTGATTAGCCGCTCATGGTTGAAACTTGATCACCGGATGATTGGAACTCGAATTGAATCATTTTGAAGCTTATGAAATGGTAGAATGATGAGGATTAGGGTTTTGGTGGATGATGACGGTGAAGGGAATGATGGATTGGATGAACTAGGGTTTTAGGATGGTGATTGTGGATGATCTTGGATGAAGCTTGATGATTCGGGTGATGATTGATGTTAAGAGATGGATTGGGGATGATGATTGTGATTATATTAGGCTCCAAGAACAAGTTTTAAACTCAAAAACAAGTGTAACCCCCGTTTCTTGGTCAAAATTGATGTTATAACTCGTCCCCAACAACCCAAAACTCAATTTTCGCGAACCAAAGCAGTGAGGGGCGTCGCCGACGGCCCCTGGAAGTGCCAAAATCACCCGACGGCTTAAACGGCTGTTTACGGACTAAATCTGCCGACGGAAACTTATGAGGGGCGTCGCCGACGGTGCCTATAAACCTCACTTTTTGTTTTCTTCATAACTTCTTCGTTTTAGCTCCGTTTTACTCACCGTTTTCGCCCACGTATTCAGCCCTCTATCATGCCATCTTCCAATATATTCATTTTAAATCCATTAACATCCCCCAAAACAAATCCAAACTTCGTGATTAACCCGGTTTTGTTCATTTCACATCCCCGGTTGATCCCGTTTGCTCCCGGTGGCCTGTAAAGCTCCCGAAAAACACCTTAAACTCCATTAAACCTGTAAAACACAAATCTAATTAAAAGTAGGCTATTCGGAATAAAATGTCAAGTAAAAACCCAAACTTAGACACAACTGAACACCGTTATTCGACCACGTATCAGAGACATCCAAAATCAGAGGATTAATCCTCACAAACTTTCTGTTTTGTCAAGGGTTTAACCCACAAGTGATGTTCAAGTCCAAGACTTGATGTATGTGTGATTAAGGATTAACTTGGGTTGTCCTACATAAAATCCACACATTTCTTGATGATTTCTTATAGATTAGTGTTTAATATTCTTGTATTACTTGTAGTTCATGACCCTCCTTGTATGTTGTTACATCAAGTGTAGTGGTGAACACTTAGAGGTGCCTAAATGGAAGAACTTGTTCTTCCTACCTCCTACATGACTTCTATGATACAAAGAGGTGCCTAAATGGAGATTCTAATCTCCTACCTCATACTTGACCATTAGGACTTTGTGATCTTTATATTATCTATGTATTCCATATATATATATATATATATATATCTAAGTAACTAAGCTTGATGATAACTTAGTAGCTATTTGTCAAGAACATTTTACATCATCTATGACCATACACTTGTTATGATTCTAATGGTCCTTTAATCCATGAAATCCTACAAACTCCATGAGTTTTAATAGTGTCAAAAACATGTGCTATGTGTACAAGATGATTACTTTTCATATACATACTTTTCATGCCCTTTAAACTTTACATCCATAGACCAAATGTATCTATCTCTTAAAATCCTTAATCAAATGTATTCAACCTTCTAACCTCAACGACTTCGTCATATTGGATAATCGGAAAGCTTATGCAAACTTTGTGAGTATACTTGACCCATTTTATCATTTTCACACTTTTGGGTGTAACATGTTATTATATACAAAACACACTTACTATACATATTTTTATGCAAATGTACAAACAAACAATCCAATACATGCTTACTATTTGTTATGCTTGATTCGTGTTTTCTGGACCATACTTATGTGATGAACTTGTCATTAGCTTCGTACGAGCATCCATTTAACATGTATAGCGCTATAGGAGTAACGCACCGCCCGTAGACTAGTGGTCATGTTAAATTTCATTCATACTTGCGTAAACAGGGGGTTAACTTGTAAATCGCATGCCAGTTTATACGTTAATCTTGATAACTAGGTTTGTCATGTGGATTGTTCCTTATCATTTTTATACTTATATACTACGCACCAAACTTGTATGCTCGCCAATATTTTTTGTATTGAACTACACTTTTAAAACATGTTGCAGGATTAGTGATGATGTTGGTGATGCATGGAATCTAGTAGGATGCTTAGATACACACTTTAAATTTGTATTCTTATTGTATTGTATTTCGTTACTCATGATGTATTTATTTCAAATATTTGTAATTGACTCTTTAGAAATGAAATGGAAATTTATTATTTAAATACTTGCCACAAATAGTGTTATGAAGTCTCTTGCAATCTATTTCGTCCCACTCCGATGTTTCCGCCATCGGTTGGGGTGTGACACGGAACCTACTCACCGGTCTGGAAGAGGCGTCACACGACTCTACCGGATTCCCGAATTGATTTACTCGAAGCAGGAGCGACGAGTCGGGTCTTGAATCTTCTCCAAACCGATTTCAAAGGTACCCAGTCGACCAAATAGTCCAGTATTCCTCTCACCTGCAACTTGCATGAGAAAAAAACATTGGACTGGGGGGACTTGAAGGGGTATGGTCCCAGATCTCGCACCGAAGCAGTCGCTAGTGACCATCGCCCTTATCAAATACTCCCACCGGCAAGAACTTATCTGCGTCCGTGCGGGCACGCGTGAACACAGATACCGAATCCAATCGGTCAAGTGATGAGAAGACTGACCTTGTGTACGAAAATGGGTGTCACACATAGCGATGCGGTTTAGCACCGCATCCTATAAACATTTTCGTCATGACAAGGGGTCTAGGTAACAACAGTTACCACACATAGCGAAGCGACTTGGCACCGCATCCTATACGCACCTTCGTCGAAGCAAGGGACGCGGAAACAACCGCAGTTACCGCAGATAGTGATGCGGCCCAGCACCACATCCTACCGACGACAAGTGGGGACTTATGGTTTTGACTTAAGTGGCCAAGGCAGGAAGTGGCACTGACAGCAGTCATCCGTCCAGTCCACGCGTAAGCAACGCTGGCACACAGACTGACAGCCACAGTGGGACCTGGCACCATCTCCGTGCCCTATGCGTATGACACACCTGCAAAGGGCTACACGTTGTCAGTCTAGCCACTCAATTACCTTCCTTCACTCCTCGACTATATATACCCATCCCAGACCAGGTTTGAGGTATCGCTTATCTACTCTCTCACTCCTACTACTATCACACACTTTGCTCTCAAACAAATACTGATTATCATGCCAGAGAGTGGTAACAAGGAGCACCCCCACCCTATCCTCCTTGTTACGAGTCACGGTGTGTTTTTCCTTGTGCAGGAGACCGATCAGCGGACGATCCAGCCACCGATCCTCGGAAAGAAGGGATTAACCCTACTTGACGAGACCAGTGAATTAACCTCCTTTGGTTAACCACTGTTTCATCAGGTGCCGAATACGGTGAACAACGAGCATGTGCTGGAGGTGGCATTGTATAAGAGCTATGGGTTGCAGGCGCATAAAGATGAGTTGTAAAGGAAAGAATTAGAGGCTAGGGACTGCATTTTTGCAAGGTTTAATGGTGGGTTTCATGTGGGTTTTGAAGATCTTGTTGGGAAGATGATGGTGGTGACAGGATGTGGTGGTGGCGGCAGGATGAGGTTGGTGGTGGCAAGATGTTGTGGTTAGAGTTTTAGGGTCAGGAAATTGGGGAAGATGAAGTGTGTATGCAATTTGTTTTGGTTTTATTTATTAAACATTGAATTAAAAGCATGAATTGACCATAATTGTAACAACCCTCATTAAAAGTCCTATTTATTTTATTATTTTATCAAATAGGAAACCCTAATTGAGACACCCAAGTAATTATGCACAAACCCTAAAATTTTCAGAACAATCAAAATCAGGATCAGGGCCCCTAAAACTCAGGGGGGGGGGTATTCCCTACTTAACGATTATCCTTATAAAACTCTGTCCAGATTGAATTTCTTGATTCCGTCGACTCAGCAAGCCTACACACAACCGTGGCAAGCCTATAGTGATTTCGTGTCCCTTGTGCACCGTAAGGGATAAGGCTTACGGTGCGCAAGCGTGTCAAATTTCGTATATAAATAGCAGGCATTGGCACTTGATTCCTGGCGTTCGTTCGACGATCAAATTCAAATTGTACGCAGAGATATTGTCGAAATAGTCTCAAAATCACTAATTAGTATAGCAGGGTGCTGCTACGATATAGGGTATTAACTCGATCGCTGCTATGATTCAATGTCCGATCGATGGAAACTATCCGATGGATGTTTAAGTGCTATCCTTTGTCATTAGTCGTGATTCCGACAGGATGTTTGAGTACCACCCGAACTCGGGGAATACTCTGTCATTCGTTGAGAATCTGATGGATGTTTTAGTTATTGCACTTTGTCATTCGTTGTGAGGATTTTAATCTCGTGAGTAATCGTAATTGCTGTATTAAGTTACTTACCTAGTTCGTATACACTAGGTTACAAGGCTAAATCAATAGGCTAAGCTCTGCCTGTATAAATCTGCAATCTATCAAGGCTTATCTGTAGACTAAACTTTGGTCGTATGAATCTGCATGATTATAATGTGAGTCATTCTCTTTTTATCAAAATGCTTCATAAATTCTTAAATATTTTTCAAGGTTATAATTACAGGGATTAAGTTTATGTAATCACCAAATTACAGCCAGTATGTGGGGTTTTGTATACATTACTTGATAATCTTTGCCATTGGACAAACAGGTGGACAATGGTGATATGACCATAGTCACAGATCCGGTCGAGTGACAAATACTGTGGGTAGTTGGTTGATATCTGAAACATTGTAATCTCCCTTAATACTGTAATTTATAACAATGTTTTCTAGTTATACTTTGCAGTGATTAAGTCTTTGCCAATATTTAAGAAGCAAATGTAAAAACTCTTAATGTTGTAAATTATAACAAATATGTTTTATAGAATGATTCACTCAGTATTTCCCGCTGACAAAACCTTTTTAAAACGCGTTTCAGGTAATTACAGTAGATTAGAGTAAGAGATGGATATGGCACTGAAAGGCATCAAGAAGTGGCTTATTTTATTAATTAAATTAAATTAAGAAATATTGTTTTATGTAATAAAATTTATCTTTATTAAAGCTACCTTTGTAAAACTTGGGTTTATCCCATCTATTTAACAAATAAAATCCGGTGTTTTCTAAACTCTGATATTTTTCCTAACTCACGGTCCTGATGAAATTTCCGCTGCAATATTTTTGAAAATAATCACCGGTACTACTGGGCTGTCCGCGGCTCTCGATTCCGTCCAGGGTGGGTCAGGGGCCGTGACAGAAGGTGGTATCAGAGCCACTGATTTAAGCCTTTAGGTGTTGTGATAATAATATCTAAGTTTATATAAAAGAGTTAGGAGATTGCTATTAATTGGTAGCACACATGATAGCATTTAGACTTGAACTTAAGAAAAGATGCCTTAGTATCAGCTTCGAGATAAGCTAAGTACTTGTGTAAATAAAGTATGATGGATTTTGGTATGCCGTAAGAATGACGATTAGAACATTGCAGGCAATAGCACTTAATTGCTACTAATTATTGCTTATTGATATTACTTGGTCTAGAATAAGATATGTTACGGGAATACAAATTTCCTTGATTCTGGATAAAAGCCCTAATAAAAGAGGCCCTTTTAAAATCTTGAAAAGATACTATTTAGGGGAAAAGGGAAATTTTCTCCGGCAAGACTGGGTATGGTGTAGCAGACTCTTCAGTTTGTCCGGATATACTGAGGTTACCTTTCCGGCGCGAACCGGATAAGACAGGGTATGTATTATGTCAAACGAGTGACAAGATTTCCCTAAATAGTATTATGACCAGATATTTGACTGGTTTTTGGAAATATGAATCTGTTAAATACATTGACCTGATAGATGGTATGTTTATTTCAGCATGTGAAATATATGATTATATAGATATATATATCTATAAGGAATTCCAAAAGCCAAATAGGAATAAAGCACAAGCATATGTGTCTAGATTTCTTTATTAGGAATCTCTTTTCCGATATCAAACATTATTTCATTTGATTATCTGCCTAGTAACTCGAGCGACAATAATAACAATAGAAACCCATTAAGTTGGGATACCATCAAAAATGTAAAGAATTTCTAACGCGTTACCATAAACTATTAACGCAAGTAAGAAGCATGTAAAGTTGTGATAATGTACAAGAAAACACATGAAAATTTAATTATAAGTCCACAGAAGTTGAAGTATATCACACACAACTTTCGAGGCAAGACCTTTGGAAAATATAAATTGGGTACGATGACACCAATATTAATTCCGACAGTAGAAGAACTACTAATAAAAAAGAAGCACTTTGCCACATGATCCTACAACCCACATGAATCTTATTGAGGTACGGTGTAACAAGATTTCACAAACATCTGTGCACAGTCTAATCAGAGTCATAAGTATTATCACTGCAAAAAGGAGTCACATACCTTTGCAAATTCCCTATTTTATTTTTTTATTCGACATTCCCCGGTAATTTCACTTAACAACGGTTATCACACGAAATTCTAGATAAAAGTTCTTATATTTCTTTCGTTGAAATTCTGACTTTTACATATAATAAATTAACTTTCGTGTTTCTACTTCCCTTAATAGTCATCATACCATGAGGATTTCTTTCATAGTAGCAAATATTGATCTATTTCATTTCTTGATAAAATTCACACATTACACATGCACTGTTTGTTGCGCATGTGATTCATTTGATTTATCAAGACCACTGGAGGACTTCATTCCGATTTGTTATTTTATCCAAACTCAAATATCATTCCGCTTTTTGTACTGTGAACCGCATTATTGCAAAACAATAACTCCTTGATATCGAGTCAATGAATTTCTTGAAAATTTTAATTTTCTTTGACATACATAGTTTCTATTGTGACCATGTCCGAACTTTCTTATTAAAACTTGTTTTGTTTAAGTTCAAATTATTTGACTTGCTCACAATTACATATTCATTTCAAGATCCTCTATGATGGATGGAAGCTATCATATTCAAAATAGTCCCAACAAGCACTTCATTTGTTTTGAACCATAATAGGCTTGTTTAAATCTTCGAATTCATTAAATCATTTCTTTAATCACGATCACCTTGTACTGACGTTTTCACAAAATTTAAAGCTTGCACTAATCTCGTTTACGGATTTAATTATTTATATATTTATAAAAGCCATCTTAACATCGTGTGCTAAGATAATGATACACAAATTCTTGTCATATTTCAGTGTATCTCTTAAAGATTCTTACAACATCAATCTAGCATTTCGTAATCATTATTGCTTTAACATCTTCAATCGGAAAACATTTTATAAAATTAATTATATATGGAAATTTACATAAGTGATTACCTAAATTACAAAATAGTATTACTATATTCTTATTAAACCATTGAGGTAAAGAATTTATATATATATATATATATATATATATATATATATATAAAATTTATGTTGAAGTATACTCTCATTTAAGTTTACGTTCAGTTATTGATTATTGATAATTAATATTAGTTTTATTATTAATAATAAATTAATAACAGAAGTGTTAGTATTATTTTTAAGTACTAGGGTTATTGTCAGGGGAAGGTATTGAATAGCCTGGCCTTAGTTAGGCATGGATTGGCCACCTATGCTTAAACAAGGCAGCACTAACCAATATCCAACCATGATAATGACTAGTTAATATATATAAATTAAGTCATCATACTTATTTAGTAAATCTTAATTATATATAAAAATATTTTACTTTGTACTATAAGAAGAAGACATATTTTCATAAAACAATACAAGAATTAAAGGGATAATAAAATTATATAAATAATTGTTTATTACATGTTTTGTGGTAACTATATACCGTAACGCTCTGGCAAGAAAATGACCATATAAGAATAATATGGTAGTCAGCAACTACTTTGGTTTAAGGAAACATTATAATATATAAGAATAGTCTCCGTTTTCAATATTTGTAAATACATTCACAACGTTATATGGTTTCAAAATAAAAATAAGTAATCACATAGAATCGACTCATTAAGTGATATATATTTACAAAATATTTTACAAATACTTTTGTACAATAAATATTTTTACACCTCTATTTTACAACTTTCATTTAACGTTATAAATAATAGTGATTTCTTTTACAAAATAATAATATTAAAATATTTTGTAATGAAATAACTTCATTGCAGTGTTTTGTAATATATATTACATAGTAAATATAAGTTATTTTACATAGTATAATAAAATACTAAAATAATATTTATTTAAAAGTGGTAACCATTTACATATAGTAAAAATGCGTAATAAATAAAATATATAGTATTTATATTTGATACGTAAGATACGGTTCAGACAGGAACACAAATAATATATATTACAAAATATAATATAATAGTTGGTCATTCCAAAACAATTAGTTCTTATTATATTTCAATCTCTAGGACATAGTATGAAAAATATGGTCACTAATAGTGTACTATTACATTATTTCACAATTAAAACAATTTGGAACTCTAAACAATGATACACTAACTCTATTGTCTTTTGGTATATCTTTGCAATTCACTCATCTCAGCACATTGATTTTCTCATATCATAATTTAATATTTGACAAATCATTTTTCATGCTTTTATTTCATTTAGAACCTGTCAATTCTAAGTCTTCCTCAGTTGCCAATTAAAGTAAGCTTTCTTTTGACAAAGAATTTTATTGATTCTAAAAAGTCCTTCACATTCATTCTAAATATCTATTGATCATATATCATTTGGCTTGAACCTAGTCACCTTGGAAATTATATCATTTCATCTCATCTGTTTGTCATCGATTTCTTGAACTAATTCAGTTGAACCATTGAATCCTACTTATGGTACAACTCGTATTCACAAAATTTGATATTTTAAATTCTGTATCATCTATTGTGACACCTGGGTCACTGCGACCATCAAACAAATGCCAAGCCAATGAAATATTTTATTTCAAACTTGGGATCTGTATAGATATGTGTATCTTTTGCACATATCAATTCTTGTTCGATTTCAAGCTCTAAATCGAAGTCTGGAAGGTTATACGCGCACTGATGCATAAATATAACTAGTTTAATGCAACAAACACTCCGTAATAGTGAAATAGGCTTAACATACCTTAAATAATCTTTACATAACTTAGAAATAAGTTTTGAAGGCTTTGGTATGGCAAAATCAAGTTAAATCGCTTACAGGGACTAAATTTGACAAACTGCGAAAGTATGCCAATTTGAACTGTAACAGACATTCCGGAACATGGCCATAAGTTAAACATACCATAAATATCCTTTACATAGCTTAGAAATAAGCTTTGTGGGGTTCGGTGTGCTAAAATAAACTTTTGGCTCATTCAGGGACTAAAAGCGTCAAAAAAGTGCACAAGTTTGCATTTTCGCGCATAACTTACGTTCTGACTACATCCGGACATCCAAAAATTTATGTAAGCACTAAAATACTTTATTTTAGTGTTTGGCATGAGAAAATCCATTCGGCGCGTCATTTGGATCGTTTTTCGCGCTTATGCGCATTCCGTCGTAATTAACCGAACATCGCGATCGTACGACCAAACGAACCGACATCCGAGATATTTTTGAGAATTTTTTGAGTTCCCTATACTTTAACTTCATTTTAGAGCCTTGAAATGAGGTTAACGGGGTTCAAACGCATCGAAAATAGCTTAAAAGGGCTGCAGGGACCATTTATGCCATTTTTGAAACTTTGCTGAATATGGTACATGGTGGCGTAGCGCGAGCCCTAAAGGCTTTTACCGTCGCGCCACGCGAGCACCTCATCTGGGCAGAAACTTGCAGAAACATCGAATCTGGTCCGTTTCACTTGTTGCACATGGTTTTGGGGAATCTATGGGCTGGTATTGATGTGCACATGGTATTACAATACCATGGGTGCAAGTGTATGGCCAAGATTGAATCACGGTTTCCAAGAAACGATCTTAACGGCTCTACGAATCCTATAAATACCCCTTGCCTTCACTTGCAAAAACCGACTAGAATCCTGATTTGAGAAGCTCTAAGTTGAAACCATTGTTTCATACCTGAGCTACTTGGATCGAGATTAGCATTCGGGGACCCTTTGTAAGTGTTCCTTCGTTCTTTTATTGCTTTTCGAGTCCGAAAGTCAAAATTTGTTTGACTTTCTGCATTGACCAGTTTATGGTCAATGCGAAGTTCGTTTGAACTTCGCAACGTGATTGTAATCACGATGGTTATAGTCCTTTCTGACTATGCCTACTGATTACCACGTTGTCTAGGGTCGTAAGGGTAAGCGATCTAATAAATCGCTTATACCTTCGAACCTGACCCATTTGGTCGATCATTAGGATCCGACCAAATACCTTAGGTGACCATAGTGTATAGGGAATAACCTTCCGAGGTTATACCTTATGGTCGCTTCGTTTAAGTAATTGTATGATAGGTAGTTTATATGCCTTAGGTAAATTACCAGAATACCCTTTTCATGTATAATTCGTAATTAAGAATATGTAACCTAAACTTTTGTCACATAACTGATTATGTAACATGTTTAGGCATATAACACTTGTCATAGGGCTAGTTAGACGTCTCGAGTGCGCTTTTGCGCGCACGACGCGTTAAAGTAGCCTAAGCTACCTTAATGGGTCGCGATGGGTCGAAAGCACTTATGTTAGGTTTCATTTAGTATGTAGGCTTTGTAAAACCATATTACAGGAGTATCCATACTCGTTTGGTTTAAGAACCCTCATTCTATCCGATCCTCCGATTTAGGTCCGGTTTATTAACATAGTTACCTATATTAGATGCCGTTTGATATCCGTGATCTCTAACATTGTTTGGTTGTTACTCAAGGACTTCTGAGCAATCTCAAGTGAGTACATAGACCCCTCTTTTACTGTTTTCCAAACGTTTTGGGGTGGAACACATGTGCCTACTTGTTACTTTCATGCTTTCCATGTTTTCACATCATATACCTGCTATGTTCGTTAGTACATTATAGTACATGATTTCATTACATTTCATGCTATGTATGCCCATTGTGTGCGTACTTAGTACATCGTTCTACATTACATTTCATGTTATGTATGGCCATTGTGTGCGTACTTAGTACATCGTTCTACATTACATTTCATGCTATGTATGTCCATTATGTGCATACTTAGTACATTGTTTTACATTACACTTATGCTATGTATGTCCATTACGTGCATACTTAATACATTGTTTTACATTGCATTTCTGTTGCATATGCTCATCCAGCATATGAACACATTATACTACTTTTTGAACCGTTGTAACCATTTGACTATGTGAACCATCGTAACCCTTTGATTATATGAACCGTTTGTAACTATTGAACCGTGTGAACCAGTTGTATCTGTTGACATGATTTACATTTGACAATAGACATTTGACTATACATAAACATTTCTACAATTGTTAAACATTTCATCTTGATGGTTTGGTTTGAGTAAGTGATTTAAGTAACGAGGCGTATGTAATATGATACAAGCACGGTGGATACGCCGCTGGTACTTCCTATATATAAGTGTTTGTATGGTGTCACATATTGTAGCGTTATTTGAATCATTTCAATTTGAGACATATAACATTTTATACAAACAACATATTTTTCACAAGACATTGTTTTACAAACAACTTATCTTATACAAACTCATTTTACATGGTTATTCGTTTAACCTTGCATTATTCTCTTATTTATACATATCATCTGATCTTATCGTTTTTCAAATGATTTACAAGACAAAGCAAATTACAAGGTTCATGACTAAACATTTTCTCAAACATAAGTCATGAATTATGTTTTCACAAAACCTATGTATCTCACAGGCATTTTTATGCTGACGTACCTATTTTCACATGTGTTTCAGGATATGATACATAGGACTTATCAAGATACACTTAGGCGGACTTGGGCCTTAGTGACAATAAAAGATGCAAGACTAGTTATTTATGTTATGTTTCTTTGATTGTCAAGACATTGTAACTCTTTTATTTAATAAAACAATATTTCAATTTCCATGTGTTATGAAACAATGATTCTGTTACAACACTCCCCGACGTTTCCGCCACGTTTTGTTGTTTTATGTGGTCGGGGTGTGACAGAAAAGTTGGTATCAGAGCCAATGATTATAGGGAATTAGGTTATTAGTAATGCTTTGACCTAGTCTATAACCTTCTTAGGACCCTAACGCAAGTTTTCTTGTGTTTAGTTTTAAAACAATACCGTCACTTATTCTTAGGTGACAACCACGATAAGAACACAAATTTCTATCCCGCTTTGAAAACTAATCATCTGTTCTAGGATGATTTATTATATGGTTTTGAACCCTTTAAGTTTTCAAAATCCCGTCAAAGTTGATCTAAATAATGTGAACACGTGCAAACTGGAAGGGTGGGTGCCTGTACCCTGAGTTTTCTGTCTAAGGCTAGAGTGTTCGTACAAATCCCCATAATCGGACTAGTCACTCTTACCTGGGAACTCTTGGGGTGAGTGTCCACTTATAGGCGAGCATGTCTTCGCAATACATTGTTTTTGACCTATTTACTTTGATTAATCACCGGGGTCGTTTGTTGCTTAGTAGTAACAAACAAATGACCACTATCCTTGCTTTCATCAGATTTGTTTCATCTCATTCTTTTCGTCTAATTCTCTCACTCGTTTCCTTTCATGTTTTCCTTTTTAGAATGCCTCCTCGACGCGAAAACCAGATAGCGGCTGCTGAACTGGCAGAAATCATTGCGCAGCAAATGGCTGCTCAATTCCCAAACCTCTTTGCTCAATGGAACCAAGCCAACAACAACAACAATGGGCTTCTTCAATGGTTCGAGAGCATTGAGAATACTTTCCGTCATGTTCAGTGTCCTGATAATCGCAAGGTCGAGTTTTCTTCAAGTGTGTTTCAGAAGAGGGCTCTTACGTGGTGGAACGGGGTTATGAGAGACCGTGGTGCTGAGGTTGCCTTAGCCCAGACTTGGGCCGAACTTAGGGCTCTAATGATGAAGGAGTTTTGTCCTCGTCACGAGATCAGGGCCTTGGAAAGGGAATTCGACAATTTGAAGCAAGATAGCGGTGAGCATCGAGCCTACACGGACCGTTATGTGGAGTTAAGTCTGTTATGCCCAAACATGGTCACGCCTTTGGATAAGGCAATCGAAAAGTACATTGATGGTCTCCCTGACTCAATACAAGACATTGTGACTGGTAGCAACCCTACTACAGTTAGACAGGCCATTGAGCTATCTGCAACCTTGACTGGATCAAAGATCAGGAAAGGAAAACTTTTCCGAAAAGGTGACAAGAAACCGGTCGAGGAATCGAAACCAATCGAGGAATCAAAGACCATGGATGAACAGACTTGATCCCCTAAAAAGTCAAAGAAGCGAAAGGCTTCTCAGAACTTCGCCGTGGTCGCTCACAATGGTCAAGCCGTCCCCAACCAACCATCTCAACCCCCTGCCAGGAAACCCTACAACGGAACTGCACCCTTGTGCAACCAATGTGGCTTGCATCATCATGCTGGTGTGAAGTGCCGCACATGCCAGGTTTGCAGACTTATAGGTCATACAGCGAGGGTTTGCCCAACCGCAACTGCACCAAATCAAGCTGGCAACAATTCTGCTCAAGCTCGTTTTCCACCGGGGTCTTGCTACAACTGTGGCGAGATGGGCCATTTTCGTAGGAATTGCCCAAGGCTTGCTAATGCAAATCCAGCACATGGATGAGCATCTGACCGACAACATCGTTTAGAAATAATCACGTCTTATGTATTATTTTCTTTTGTTGTCATGGTCCATGAAACCGTTGTTATCATTGTTTATAAATAAATCTTTTATTTACATTGCAATGTATTTATGTGGTTGTATGTATAAACAACATATCTCCTACAATACCGACAATCAAGGAACCGTATTCCTTGAAGAACAGACTACCCCCAACCTTTCTTCCACTTTATGATCTCTTGCGTTTTCCACGAAAATCCTAAGTACCCGTTTCTTCCAAGAGAAACGAAGTACAAGGCGTAATCAATAACAAGTTAATAACAATTAATAACCAAGAAAACAATTATGTTGTTAACTGCTTATGTGTTCCCTTTTATGTTTTTGTGTGATCCAATTTATGTTATCCAAATCCTCGTAGAATCTTCCATATCTTCGTATAAGGGATTCATAGTAGGATACCCAAAGGTACTATCTAAAATCCTTAATGGACTTCTACGTTGTAGTTAAGTCCCTTGGATTATAAAGTACTACTCCATAATTAGACCCCTTGAGTGGTCTAGTTAAACAGATTGATCCAAAAATCTTGTTAGGAACATCATGTGATGATATAGCTGAAAGGACTCCTTGGTGGCCTAATTAAGAAGATCCTCTGTTGATCTAATAAAAAGGACCCTATGGTAGTCTAGTCACCGTCATCACAAGTTTGATATCCTTCCCCACATCATTACAAAACGAACTGTGCGGACTGTGCAAGGAATTACGTAATTATGGATGCATACATAATTATGGAATTTAGTGCACAGAAATCACAGCAAGTTCTATCATGTATCTAGAGTTAACCCAATTCATTTCCAATTCTGATGAAGCATCCGTTGAGGAAAAATGAACTAGCTATTCATTTTTCACTTCTGAAGAATATCCGTTGAGGAAATGAATATTCGTTTATCCTTCATTTCCAATTCTGAAAATTATCCGTTGAGGAAATGAATATCCGTTGTTAAATCCTTCATTTCCGTACCTGAGGAAGCAACCGTTGAAAATGACTCCGTTAGTTCATTTTCGTGTCTGAAGATTATCCATTGAGGAAATGAGTATCCGTTGTTAAATCCTTCATTTCCGTTTCTGAGGAAACAACCGTTGAAAATGGCTCCGTTAGTTCATTTTCCTTTCTGAAAATTATCCGTTGAGGAAATGAATATCCGTTGTTAAATCCTTCATTTCCGTACCTGAGGAAGCAACCGTTGAAAATGACTCCGTTAGTTCATTTTCGTGTCTGAAGATTATCCGTTGAGGAAATGAGTATCCGTTGTTAAATCCTTCATTTCCGTTTCTGAGGAAACAACCGTTGAAAATGACTCCGTTAGTTCATTTTCGTTTCTGAAAATTATCCGTTGAGGAAATGAATATCCGTTGTTAAATCCTTCATTTCCGTACCCGAGGAAGCAACCGTTGAAAATGACTCCGTTAGTTCATTTTCGTTTCTGAAGATTATCCGTTGAGGAAATGAGTATCCGTTGTTAAATCCTTCATTTCCGTACCTGAGGAAGCAACCGTTGAAAATGACTCCGTTAGATCATTTTCGTTTCTGAAGATTATCCGTTGAGGAAATGAATATCCGTTGTTAAATCCTTCATTTCCGTACCCGAGGAAGCAACCGTTGAAAATGACAGATGTTAGTTCAATTTCCTTTCTGAAGATTATCCGTTGAGGGAAAAGAATATCCGTTTAGTTAACTCCTTCATTTCCCATTTGCGAAGGGCTCGTTAAGGAAAATGACTATGTTCGATCATTTTCGCTTCTGAGGAATATCCGCTGAAGAAAATGACAGGATTATGCCTTACATATCTCTGGTGGTTATTTGACACAAAGTCACAAATAGACTCCTACGAATAAATTTCGGGACGAAATTTCCTAAAGTAGGGGAGACTGTGACACCTGGGTCACTGCGACCATCAAACAAATGCCAAGCCAATGAAATATTGTATTTCATACTTGGGATCTATATAGATATGTGTATCTTTTGAACATATCAATTCTTGTTCGATTTCAAGCTCTAAATCGCTTTCTGGAAGGTTATACGCGCACTGATGCGTAAATATAACCATTTTAATGCAACAAACACTCTGGAATAGTGAAATAGGCTTAACATACCTTAAATAACCTTTACATAACTTAGAAATAAGTTTTGAAGGCTTTGGTATGGCAAAATCAAGTTAAATCGCTTACAGGGACTAAAGTTGACAAACTGCGAAAGTATGCCAATTTGAACTGTAACAGACATTCCGGAACATGGCCATAAGTTAAACATACCATAAATATCCTTTACATAGCTTAGAAATAGGCTTTGAGGGGTTCGATGTGCTAAAATAAACTTTTGGCTCATTCAGGGACTAAAAGCGTCAAAAAAGTGCACAAGTTTGCATTTTCGCGCATAACTTATGTTTTGACTACATCCGGACATCCAAAAATTTATGTAAGCACTAAAATACTTTATTTTAGTGTTTGGCATGAGAAAAATCCATTCGTCACGTCATTTGGATCCTTTTTCGCGCTTATGCGCATTCCGTCGTAATTAACTGAACATCGCGATCGTACGACCAAACGAACCGACATCCGAGATATTTTTGAGCATGTTTTGAGTTCCCTATACTTTAACTTCATTTTAGAGCCTTGAAATGAGTTTAACGGGGTTCAAACGCATCGATAATAGCTTAAAAGGGCTGCTGGGACCATTTATGCCATTTTTGAAACTTTGCTGAATATGGTACATGGTGGCGTAGCGCGAGCCCTAAAGGATTTTACCGTCGCGCTACGCGAGCACCTCATCTAGGCAGAAACTTGCAGAAACATCGAATCTGGTCCGTTTCACTTGTTGCACATGGTTTTGGGGAATCTATGGGCTGGTATTGATGTGCACATGGTATTACAATACCATGGGTGCAAGTGTATGGCCAAGATTGAATCACGGTTTCCAAGAAACGATCTTAACGGCTCTACGAATCCTATAAATACCCCTTGCCTTCACTTGCAAAAACCCACTAGAATCCTGATTTGAGAAGCTCTAAGTTGAAACCATTGTTTCATACCTGAGCTACTTGGATCGAGATTAGCATTCGGGGACCCTTTGTAAGTGTTCCTTCGTTCTTTTATTGCTTTTCGAGTCCGAAAGTCAAACTTTGTTTGACTTTCTGCATTGACCAGTTTATGGTCAATGCGAAGTTCTTTTGAACTTCGCAACGTGATTGTAATCACGATGGTTATAGTCCTTTGTGACTATGCCTACTGATTACCACGTTGTCTAGGGTCGTAAGGGTAAGCGATCTATTAAATCGCTTATACATTCGAACCTGACACATTTGGTCGATCATTAGGATCCGACCAAATACCTTAGGTGACCATAGTGTATAGGGAATAACCTTCCGAGGTTATACCTTATGGTCGCTTCGTTTAAGTAGTTGTATGATAGGTAGTTTATATGCCTTAGGTAAATTACCAGAATACCATTTTCATGTATAATTGGTAATTAAGAATATGTAACCTAAACTTTTGTCACATAACTGATTATGTAACATGTTTAGGCATATAACACTTGTCATAGGGCTAGTTAGACGTCTCGAGTGCGCTTTTGCGCGCACGACGCGTTAAAGTAGCCTAAGCTACCTTAATGGGTCGCGATGGGTCGAAAGCACTTATGTTAGGTTTCATTTAGTATGTAGGCTTTGTTAAACCATATTACACGAGTCCCCATACTCGTTTGGTTTACGAACCCTCATTCTATCCGATCCTCCGATTTAGGTCCGGTTTATTAACATAGTTACCTATATTAGGTGCCGTTTGATATCCGTGATCTCTAACATTGTTTGGTTGTTACTCAAGGACTTCTGAGCAATTTCAAGTGAGTACATAGACCCCTCTTTTACTGTTTTCCAAACGTTTTGGGGTGGAACACATGTGCCTACTTGTTACTTTCATGCTTTCCATGTTTTCACATCATATACCTGCTATGTTCGTTAGTACATTATAGTACATGATTTCATTACATTTCATGCTATGTATGCCCATTGTGTGCGTACTTAGTACATCGTTTTACATTACATGCTATGTATGCCCATTGTGTGCGTACTTAGTACATCGTTCTACATTACATTTCATGCTATGTATGCCCATTGTGTGCGTACTTAGTACATCGTTCTGCATTACATTTCATGCTATGTATGTCCATTGTGTGCATACTTAGTACATTGTTTTACATTACACTTATGCTATGTATGTCCATTACGTGCATACTTAATACATTGTTTTACATTGCATTTCTGTTGCATATGCTCATCCAGCATATGAACACATTATACTACTTTTTGAGCCGTTGTAACCATTTGACTAGATGAACCGTCGTAACCCTTTGATTATATGAACCGTTTGTAACTATTGAACCGTGTGAACCAGTTGTATCTGTTGACATGATTTACATTTGACAATAGACATTTGACTATACATAAACATTTCTACAATTGTTAAACATTTCATCTTGATGGTTTGGTTTGAGTAAGTGATTTAAGTAATGATGCGTATGTAATATGATACAAGCACGGTGGATACGCCGCTGGTACTTCCTATATATAAGTGTTTGTATGGTGTCACATATTGTAGCGTTATTTGAATCATTTCAATTGAGACATATAACATTTTATACAAACAACATATTTTTCACAAGACATTGTTTTACAAAAAACTTATCTTATACAAACTCATTTTACATGGTTATTCGTTTAACCTTGCATTATTCTCTTATTTATACATATCATCTGATCTTATCGTTTTTCAAATGATTTACAAGACAAAGCAAATTACAAGGTTCATGACTAAACATTTTCTCAAACATTAGTCATGAATTATGTTTTCACAAAACCTATGTATCTCACAGGCATTTTTATGCTGACGTACCTATTTTCACATGTGTTTCAGGATATGATGCATAGGACTTATCAAGATACACTTAGGCGGACTTGGGCCTTAGTGACAATAAAATATGCAAGACTAGTTATTTAAGTTATCTTTCTTTGATTGTCAAGACATTGTAACTCTTTTATTTAATAAAACAATATTTCAATTTCCATGTGTTATGAAACAATGATTCTGTTACAACATTCCCCGACGTTTCCGCCATGTTTTTTGTTTTACGTGGTCGGGGTGTGACATCTATCTTAATATTGTTTTTATTAACTAAAATATGACATAAGTTTAAAAGAAATATCATAACCCAAATCTCGAGGACGAGATTTTTTTTAAGGTGGGGAGAATGTAACAACCCTCATTAAAAGTCCTATTTATTCTATTATTTTATCCAATAGGAAACCCTAATTGAGACACCCAAGTAATTCTGCACAAACCCTAAAATTTTCAGAACAATCAGAATCAGGATCAGGGCCCCTAAAACTCAGGGGGGGGGGGTATTCCCTACTTAACGATTATCCTTATAAAACTCTGTCCAAATTGAATTTCTCGATTTCGTCGACTCAGCAAGCCTACACACAACCGTGGCAAGCCTATAGTGATTTCGTGTCCCTTGCGCACCGTAAGGGATAAGGCTTACGGTGCGCAAGCGTGTCAAATTTCGTATATAAATAGCAGGCATTGGCACTTGATTCCTGGGGTTCGTTCGACGATCAAATTCAAATTGTACGCAGAGATATTGTCGAAATAGTCTCAAAATCACTAATTAGTATAGCGGGGTGCTGCTACGATACAGGGTATTAACTCGATCGCTGCTATGATTCAATGTCCGATCGATGGAAACTATCTGATGGATGTTTAAGTGCTATCCTTTGTCATTAGTCGTGATTCCGACAGGATGTTTGAGTACCACCCAAACTCGGGGAATACTCTGTCATTCGTTGAGAATCCGATGGATGTTTTAGTAATTGCACTTTGTCATTCGTTGTGAGGATTTTAATCTCGTGAGTTATCGTAATTGTTGTATTAAGTTATTTACCTAGTTCGTATACACTAGGTTACAAGGCTAAATCAATAGGCTAAGCTCTGTCTGTATAAATCTGCAATCTATCAAGGCTTATCTGTCGACTAAACTTTGGCCGTATGAATCTGCATGATTATAATGTGAGTCATTCTCTTTTTATCAAAATGCTTCATAAATTCTTGAATATTTTTCAAGGTTATAATTACAGGGATTAAGTTTATGTAATCACTAAATTACAGCCAGTATGTGGGGTTTTGTATACATTACTTGATAATCTTTGCCATTGGACAAACGGGTGGCCACTTGTGATATGACCATAGTCACAGATCCGGTCGAGTGACAAATATTGTGGGTAGTTGGTTGATATCTGAAACATTGTAATCTCCCTTAATACTGTAATTTATAACAATGTTTTCTAGTTATACTTTGCAGTGATTAAGTCTTTGCCAATCTTTAAGAAGCAAATGTAAAAACTCTTAATGCTGTAAATTATAACAAATATGTTTTATAGAATGATTCACTCAGTATTTCCCGCTGACAAAACCTTTTTAAAACGCGTTACAGGTAATTACAGTAGATTGGAGTAAGAGATGGATATGGCACTGAAAGGCATCAAGAAGTGGCTTATTTTATTAATTAAATTAAATTAAGAAATATTGTTTTATGTAATAAAATTTATCTTTATTAAAGATACCTTTGTAAAACATAGGTTTATCCCATCTATTTAACAAATAAAATCCGGTGTTTTCTAAATTCTGATATTTTTCCTAACTCACGGTCCTGATGAAATTTTCGCTGCAATATTTTTCAAAATAATCACCGGTACTACTGGGCTGTTCGCGGCTCTCGATTCCGTCCAGGGTGGGTCGGGGGCCGTGACAATAATACCCTTAAGTGAATAAACTTAACTGAAAATTTTAATCTGGTTAGTGCTAAATGACGTAAAGTGTAACGGGTTTTGCAAATAAATGATTGTGACTGTAATTATTGAAGTTAAAGGATATCCGTTGCAATCCGATATAAACATAAAGGACGAAAATTGTAATTTACCGTACTTAAAAATATCAAGAAATACACAAGATTCCACCAAAGTAGGTAGGTAAATACTTTTAAAATAACTCGTTTTAATAAATATTTTTTCTATACCACCCTTTTGAAAAAATAACTTTTTCAAACATTTATAACTTTTTCATACATTAATATTTAAAAAAATTACACCATATTAACGAAGATTCCATTCTTTTTAATTCGAGCAGCCTATTGCTATAGTTTTTTTTTTTAATTACAGAATTTTGAATACCCATTAATCCATTATGTGATTAAGTGATTTTGAATACCCAACACATGACTACGTGATTTTAAATATCCATTACGTGATTACACATTCAACATAAATCATTACGTGATTAAACATTCAATATAAATCAATTACTTGATTACACATTCAATATGATTAGAGTTAATTACCTAGTTAGTCCCTATGGTTTCTACATAGTAAGATACTTAGGTGCAATAGTTTTAAATCACTTTCTGGGGCATTAATTTTTCTTTTTGTAACGTTTGAGGGTATTAAAGTTAATTTTCTGTTTTTTTTTTTTGAACGGCAAACACACTTTATATATATATATATATAAAAAGCCAGCAGGAAACTGGGAGTACAAAAACAGAAAAAGGAAAAACAAACCGAAAGAAGACAGAAACACATTACAACAAGCTTGACACGTCGAACATCTTCCATTTCTCCTAGCTAATCGAACCGAGGTTGGATCAGTTATTAATCCACATAAAAGCGTCTTCTTTTATTTGCTCCACTGTTTTGTCTATAGGAATAAACTTCCCTTCGAATACCTTTTCATTTCTGGCTCTCCAAATTCTCCACACTACTGCCATAGCCGAAGTGTGAACGGTCCGTTTCCAAATTTTGCTACCGGGCTGATTAGGAAGAAAACCCGACAGGTCCTTTAAGCTGCTGATATCGGCTGGGAAAGAGATCCGTAACCAAGCAAAAAAGTTCCACCAAATACACCTTGACCAAAGACAAGAAACGAAAATGTGTTCCGGGTCCTCTATACCGATGCCGCATCTAGGACATGAAGCATCATCTAACTGAATTCCTCTTCGAATTAACCCGGCTTTGGACGCAACTTTACCGATAATGGCTCTCCAATGCAGATAGTTAATCTTCGGGGGGGGGGGGGGGGCAGCTATTCCACCTGAAAATAAACTCCTCAGCATGATGATCCGCAGCCGCCGCTTCAAGGTCCAAACGGACTTGCTTAACCGAGTAAGATCCGTTCGGGTCCGATCTCCATTTCCATGATCCCCCATCCTCAATGATATTCTCCAACAGGTTTACACCGGACCTAGCCATGTCTTTCTCCACGGAGACGATGTCCTTCCACACACCCGGAACCAATTTTTTTAGAGGAATAAACGGCTGGGAAGAAGCTCCGTTTCCCATATGAATAGCGTTCACCATCGCTGCCCAAAGTTGGTTTGGGTGCTCTTTGTAACGCCACCACCATTTGGCAAGCATGGCTTAGTTGAACGCTTTGATATCCCCGAGACCCATACCCCCTTTTCTTTTAGACTTCATAAGAAACTCCCAACGAATCCCCCTCAATTTATGGCCCGAGTTAGTCTTACCCCATATGAAGTCCCTTCTAATTTTTTCCATCTTATTAAGAACACACTTAGGCTAGAAGGTGTGGAATAACCCCCCTTGGGCTTTATAAGGACACCTCAGTGTCACGTAGGCGCCACATCAGCCAGAGAGCTTTATAACGCCCCCCTTTAACTTGCACGGTGTGGGATGGAGCCATCTATTAAACAAAATTAAAAAAAAATTTGATTGGATGACATTCAGTGGGCCCCACCTGAACAGCCCCTTCTTCCTCATTAACAGCTTGGCGTGCTCACTTATAGCGCCCCTCTTGAATGGCTCGGTGTGGGGGTATAGCGCCGGCGGCGTCATAGATGGTGACCTGGTGGTGGTGGCGCCCCCCACACCCTCCGGCCTTAGGGGCGGCGAAGAGAGAAAGAAAATTCCCAAAGTTAATTTTCTGTTAAAACTTAACCCTGACAACTACACGTGCAAAAAAACGTACCAGGCTCCAATCTCCTCTTCATCATCAACCTTTTTCAAAATCCCCAATTACAAACCCTAACCCTTATTATCATGGTGTCGCTGATCACTCTCCCATCTCCCTATAACACACCGCCTATCATCAATCTTTTTCAGATCTCCGATGTCCACCCTCAGCTCTCCCTCTCTTTCTACATTTAGTTACCATTACCGCCTTTGCACCACCAGAATCAAATCTAAACGCGGACTGCTCTGGGACATACAAATCTTACCTTCTTTCACCGGATCTGAACATACAACACCATTGCCTCTAGGGGTTCACGGCGACACCATAGCCGTCATCATTCTAGCTTCAATCGTAGCCATCTGAACCACCACAAGCTGCGTGTGCCGTCATTGCGGTTGCGGTTGTGGCTGTGACCGTCGCTGTCGTTTGCCTAACTGGATACCATCGCCATAGAGTTTCTCTCACTACTGGAGTTTCTCTCTCTACTCTCTCCCTCTCTGACACACACTATGTGTGTTATTCAGGGGGTGTTTGGGATTCCTTCTCAAAAAGGACTTATTGACTTATATAAGTCATAAGTAAGAAGTTACAAATTATAACTTCTCAAAAACAACTTTTCATCACACAAAACTATCTTATATAAGCTAACCCAAACACTTTCAAAACAACTTATTAACTTTTATAAGTCAATAAGTTATAAGTTGCTCCAAAATAAGCTAACCCAAACACCCCCTCAAAGATGATGAAGATGCACTGGAGAACAAGATGACGATTTACAGCAAGAATGGTGTTTTTAAAGTAAAACTGATCTTAAGTTGTAATGAAAAGGGTGGGGTTTTAATTGTTTATTTTGTAATTTTGGTTTGAAACATATGAATTGTCTGACTTAGGGCATGTTTGGCTAAGCTTATTATAGTTAAAAAGGACTTTTGGAAAAAGACTTTTGAGAAAAGGACTTTTTAAAAATGAGTTTTTAAAAAAAGTGTTTGGATTAGCTTATTGATGTAAAATGAATAAAATGGGCATTCTTTTAGATATAAGGGGGTAAAGAAGAGTTATATTGGTAATTTGTAGTTTGAAAAGTTAAAAGCTGGCCAAGAAGTCACAAAATTGTGACTTCTTGAAACCTCCTTTTTCTTCTTTGCAAAAAGTCATTTCTAAAAGGACTTTTGGCATAGCCAAACACAAAAACAACTTATTGGCTTTTTGATAAGTCAATAAGCCAATAAGTTGTTTTGAAAAGCTTAGCCAAACATGCCCTTAGATTTGTGTGTGTCATGTGATGCCATTTCATTTCAATTTAATCCACTGCCTTATTGAAATCATTATTTAAGCATGTGAGGGTGTCAGGGTTAAGCTTTAGCTGAAAAATAACGTTAATACCCCCAAACGTTACAAAATAGAAAGTTAATATCTCATAAAGTGATTTTAAACTATTAGTACCTAAATATGTAACTTTGTGCAAACCAGAGGGACTAACTATGTAATCAACTCATATGATTAGTTCTAACTGATGTTATTACAATTATGATTATTAAGTAATTACACATTCAATAATAAGAACTTGATTATTTATGTTTTATTACATGATTATATCTTTAATATATGACATTTTGTGGTTATTATAGGTTAACTAGTAGTCGGACCCGTGTAAAACACGGGTAGTTTTAGTAACGTTTTATTATATAGGCAGAAAAGTTAATAATAAGTCAAATATTTATACTAATAAATAAAAATGAAGTACACTTGAATGATTATTAAGCTCCTCATTTTGAGTTTTGCCACTTGTCAATTATCTAGATTACTTTTGCCAAGTGTCATGTTTTGAGCATCTCTACATTTTACTAACATTTTTATTTAATTTTAGGTAAATTACTTTTTGAGTCCCTGTGTTTTATGTGTTTTAACTAGTTGAGTTCAAAAGCAAAAAGTTTAACGACCTGAGTCCCCATAAGCATTTTCTATAACCATTTGAGTCCAAATTTCTAACCCAGTTAAAATTTTGTTGTTAAGCTTTGTTAAATGACCAAATTACCACCATAAAACACATAAAACACAAGGACTCAAAAAGAAAAAGAATATATTATTATTATTATTATTATTATTATTATTATTATTATTATTATTATTGTTGATGCAACAAATACAAGACCAACGGTGGTAGCTGGACTGGCTAGGCAGAATGGTTGAAGGGTTCAACCTTGCCTAACGCAGGTCGTGGGGTCCCCCCACGTTTGCGAGACGTGGAAGGAGGTTTACTAGTTTATTGTTGTTCTTTGCTTTGGATCCTCCTCTGAATTGTTCTCAGATTCGGAAGTGGAAGCAAAGGGAATGTGTGTGTTGGATGTGAAAGGGCATGACTTGTGTGGAACAAGCATTCGAAGTGAATGACCAGAGATTGGAGAATCAGAGCTGGTCAGGAGATGTTTTCTGAAGTAAATGAAGTGTCATTTTATAAGAGAAGGCATCTCCTGAAGTGGAATGTATCAGACTAGTAACCTCGCTTGCAGTGGAGGGTTTCCCCTTTCGGGGGTTGAAGGCTTTTAACCCCCGGATAATAGTGTGTATTGTGCAGACCTGCTTTGCTTTTGTGGCTGCGGGTTGGTGAAGCGATCTCCAGATGTGACCGGCCACTGTTTCCGCATTGCTTTTCCCAACTCACAGCTTTTCAACCGTTGAACCGTTTAACCTTTTGAGCGTTTACATATTTAATCACTTTATTTAGTCTTGAGCTACCCCCGTCATCAGCCCCCCCAAGTCAGAGGTTTTTGGGTGATAAGCTCAAAGGCTTCTGACTTTTATGTACGTATTTTATTGCCTGAAGGTTTCAAGGGTTCGTTGCTTGAAGGCTTGAAAGGTTGAAGGCAGTTAATGTTTTGAATTTGAATTTTAAATAACTGACAATTGATTTGATTGATGTATGGCAGTTGATAGGGTGGCGGTTTTCGCAGGAGTTACTGTTTTGCCATTATTACCCCTATTGTAGGCTTATACTTATTTTATATTTCCAAACTTATCCATTTGTTTCATAATTTTTTCAAGTGTCTCGCCATTTTCTCCTTCTTCTAAGGTTAGTTCCGGTTTCTCTTCATCTTGCATTCTTCATTTTCTGTTTTCAAAAAATGGGTGCTCGTAAGGACTTAGCAAGATCTTTTTCCCGGTTAACACAAGAGGAGGTAGATTTATTTTGTATGGAATATGGTATTGATAGGAAGTTTAACCCCACTGCCCCTGCTTGTGATGTTCCCGTTGATAAACCACCTTCTGGTTCGATTGCCCTTTATTGTAGTCATTTTGAGTTTTCGAACCTTCGTTATCCCTTTTCGTTTTTTGTTTTGAACTTGTTGGAGTATTATCGGGTTTCTTTTGGGCAAGTTCATCCGAATGGGATGGCTAGGGTTTTGCATTTTGAGGTTTTGTGTCGTGCTCTTGGGTATGATCCTTCCCTTTTACTCTTTCGCCGGTTTTTTCGCTTGGCTAAGAATGGCGATCGGTTTACTTTTGAAACAACCAAAGTTGATACCTGCCTTATTTCGTCGATGGTTACTACGCTTGGGGCTTGGAAAGACCGCTTTTTCTGGGTTTCCGATACTATCATCCCCTTCAAAATGGTGTGGAGGAATCCGGATGCTGTTCTCAATGATCCGGAACCTTCCGAGTCTGAATTGAATGTTGTTTTTCTCAATGCCATCCGGGCGTGCCCTTCGAGGGTTCGTCCCTTTCCTGAACACTTACTTGTTCTATTAGGGGTTAGTAAAATTTGGGGGAATGTTGATCGGGATCCGGTTCTTATGAGGAGTGGCATGGGTATGCATTTTCCTTTTTTGCCTTCTTTATGCTTTTCTTAACTTATGACTTATATGTTGTTTGCTTTTTGCAGTCATGTCTGCTTTGGATTTTATTAAAAGCGACGATACTTCTGATGTTGTTTTTGAGGATGCTCCGTCTGTTCCTGGTGAGAATGTTGTGGTTATAACTGCTAATCAAAGGTTTGAGGGCTCAGGTTACGTTAGTGCTGCTACTGCCAAGGGTTTTTCTAAGTCTAATGTTCCTAAGTCTTCAACCCGCCGATCTTCTCGTCGGTTGTTGAAAGCTGGCCCTCAATCCACTTCTACTGAACCAGTGGACTTGAGCGATGATATTGAAGTTTCAGAAGATCAAGGTGTTGAAGCAGGTGCTGAGAAGGATAAGGAATTGGTTCTCCATGGTAAAAAGGTTTCAGGCAAGAAGGTTGTTGCCACTCCTGTTCAGGAGTCTTCGAGCAGGGATGTTGAAGGGTTGGATCCAGAAGGGATTTATATGCCTACGTGGTCGGTGAAGAATGATGACAGTTTCAAAGATGTTGCTGTTTGTGAGGATGTTCTGAGTCACATTGCTCCTCCCTCGGTGCACGAGACTATTGCTGGAATGGATGATGACCTGATGTTGTCCCGTATGATTTTGAGTACTTGCAACCTTGCTGCCATGCTTCCTCAAGGCATTGCCCGTTTTCGTCAAAGAATGCACGAATATGAAGAATTTTCCTAGAAGAAGGATAAAATGAAATCCTCTATGGCTGGGATGAAGAAGGAGATAGCTGGTTTTGCCGAGAAGGAAACAGCATGGGAGAAGAAGGTTAGTGATCTGAAAAAGATGCATGAGATTGAGATGGGTGATTTGAAAAAGAGCTTCGAGGCTGATAGGTTGAAACTTAGGGCTGACCGGGAAGCTTTGTTTGTTCAGCAGCAGGCTTTTGGTAAGGAGAAAGAGAGGTTGAAGGCTTCAGTTGCTCAGGCTACTGGCGATAACCAATGGCTCATTGAGCAGGGTTTCCATCAAGTGGTTACCTATCTGCTCACTCCAAAGAGTTTAATTCTGCCCTTGGCGATGTTTATACTAAGCTGCTCAATTTAGGAAAACACCAAGGTCTTATGGCAGGTTATAAGCTCCATGAGTCCGGTCACCCTTTGGAGAAGTCACCTCTATTTCGGCCCGAAGCTTCTGATGTTTTTAAAGGCTCCGTTGAGCAAATGGAGAAGCTGACTTATCCTTACATCCATCAAGTTTCTGGTTGCTTTGGTAAGCCTCTTGCTGTGTTGCAAGGTTTGAAGCCGGAGGGCTTGAATGAGAAGGTCTGTGCTGAAGTCCTGGGATCTCTTTCAAGGAAGAGGTCTTATTCGAGTGATAGTGACGATACCCTTTCAGGTCAGCCGGATGTTCCTAAGGATGCAAGCTTGGAGGCTTCGGCGGTTGGTGGTGATGGAGGTGTGAAGACTAAAAAGTTGAAGAAAACAAAGAAGGCCAAGGGCGAAGGTTCTGGAGCTTCCAAATATGTTGATGCTTGATTCGTAGCTTTCTTAGCACTGAAACAATTTATGTTTTGTAATGTTAACTTGAACAATATTAGGTTATTAGGAACCCTTAAGGTTCCTGTTGGTTGTGTTTTAAGGCCTTTGTGGCCGCTGGAACATTAGTTTAAGCTTGCAAGTTATTAGGACTTGCTCTAACTTATGTTTGAAAGTCTTTTTGGGGCTTTGTTTTATATGATGTTATGTTTTAACTATTTTCCATTTATTATGGTTTTATGCATGTGCCTTTTTGGACAAGGCAGTTCATTTGGATTTTAACCGTCCAAGCCTTTTGGCTGTCTGTTAATAGGTTGAAGCCTTTAAGGTTTCGAGGTATTGCCCGGGTGGCTTGAAGCCTTGAAGGCTTCTTAGTTTTGCGTCCTGGCTTGGTTTGTACCTTTGTGATTTTTGTTCAATTGACTTTGTTCTTTTTTAACTTTGTCTTTGTCGAGTTTGTGCTGCCCTTATGTTTTTTATACCTAAAAGGGTTCAGTGCTGCAGACACTTAGCCTTGGCATTTTTAACAAGAAGAGATAGCACCTATCCTTTTTATTATTTCTTTTGGTTTTTTAGCCTTTTTGTGGACTATATTTTTAAGGCTTAGGGAGCATTTGGTGTAGGCTGCTCATACCCGTCTATGAGACAATTTTGTGTTTTCTTAACAAGTCTCATGGAGTTGTATTGATTTAGGAACTCACCCCTTATATAGGCTCATTCAACCCTTGAACCTATTGAGCGATGTGGCCTGGGAGCTCATCCCCTTACATGGCCCTTGCCATGGAGTTTTTTGCTAGGTTCTCAACCTGATTTTGGGATAGAAAGACAAGTTTGATAAAAACAACTTCATTCATTAAAGCAATACTTGCTTTTTACAAAAGGTATTCATAATCCTGCTTGAAATACATTCTTAAACAAACCAAACTTTCCGTTTAAACACGGAACCTTTTCAGGGTTTTGCCGTTCCAATGCCTTGGAAGCCTTTTGCCTTCTGAATCAGCCAGCTTGTAGGATCCACCTTTGTGTGCTTCAAGGATGGTGTACGGGCCCTCCCACTTTGGGCCAAGCTTTCCTTGATTTTCTTTCTTGCTGGCTTCGTTGTTTCTGAGGACTAGGTCCCCTGGCTTGAAACGTTTGTTTTTGACTTTTTTTGTTGTAGTAAGCTTCCATTTGTTGCTTGTATTTGGCTTTTTGAATTGCGGCTTGATCTCTTGCTTCCTCTAGGAGTTGTAAATTCAACATGGTCTCTTTTTGGTTTGCTTCGGGATCCATGTTGACAATTCTTTGGGTTACAACTCCTATTTCGGTAGGGATCACAGCTTCGGATCCAAATACCAAGCTGTAAGGTGTTTTCTTATGGCTTGTTTTTTTCGTTGTTCTAATTGCCCATAGAACACTAGGCAATTCTTCAAGCCAGTTGCTTTCATATCTTCCCAATCTTGTCTTTATTCCTTCCACTATGCTTCTATTTGTTCTTTCAACCTGCCCGTTTGATTGCGGATAAGCCACTGAGCTGAAAACCTGATCGATTTTGTATTCTTTGCACCAAACGCTAAAAGGCTTCTCAGCAAATTGCCTTCCGTTGTCGGTGACAAGTACTCCTGGCAATCCATAACGGCAAATGATGTTTTCCCATACAAAGTCAATGACTTGCTTTCCTGTGATCTTGGCAAGTGGCTTGACCTCGGGCCACTTGGTGAAATAGTCTACCGCCACCAGTAGGAATTTCACTCCCCCTTTGCTTGGGGGAAATGGACCAACAATGTCCATTCCCCACTTATGGAATGGCCAAGCCGAGGTTATTGGGACTAAATCATGCTTGGGACTTTTTGGGACTGGTGCGTGGATCTGGCAGGCATCACATTTCTTCAATTCTTCGTTTGTGTCACGATGCATTGAGGGCCAGAAATATCCGAGGTTCATGAGCTTTGCAACTACCGACCTAGCTCCAAAGTGAGCTCCACACACGCCCTCATGAATTTTGCTTGATCAAGTACTTACTTTGCTCGGGACCGACACATCTTAGCAAGGGATCAAGGTAACCCTTTTTGTAAAGGGTTTCTCCTTGTAGTATGTATTGTCTTGCCTTGATTTCAACCCTTTTGGCTTCCACTTGATCATTGGGTAATTCACCATTTTTGAGGAACTTTCTTATGGGAGTCATCCAGTTTGGTTCTTCTTCGGTAACCACGTCTTGAACCTCCAATTCATCAATGGATGGGGCCTTCAACACTTCTACCAGTACCTTCTTGGTGAGATGGGCAAAAGTGAGGGATGCAAGCTTACTTAGGGCACCGGCCTTCTTGTTTTGAGATCTTGGGATCTGTTTGATGTTGCATGCTCGGAAGGTACTCATCAGTTCCTTGGATTTTTCTCTGTATTTTTTCATGTTGGGCTCTTTGGCTATGTAGCTGTCATTGACTTGACTTGAGACCAGCAACGAATCCGTGAACACTTCAAGCTTTTCAACTTTCATTTCTTTGGCCAGCCTTAGGCCGGCTATTAGTGCTTCGTATTCAGCCTCGTTATTGGTGGTCTGAAAATCAAAATGAAGAGCATATGTGAATTCCAAACCTTTTGGGTTGATCAAAATTAATCCGGCCCCTGACCCTTCAACGCTTGAAGCCCCGTCGGTAAAAAGCTTCCAGGCTTCAGGGTTGGAAGGTTCAGTGGTGGCAGTGTTTACTTCAGTGATTGTTTGGTTTGGGACTTCCACAATGAAATCGGCCAAGACTTGAGCCTTGATGGCTTTCCTTGGGACATAGGTGATGTTATGTTCACCTAGTTCTATGGCCCATTTGGCTAATCGCCCCGAGTTTTCAGGTTTTTCCAGCACACTCTTAATAGGTTGGTCGGTGACCACTTGTATGGGGTGTGCTTGGAAATACCTTCGAAGCCTTCTAGCTGTTTGAACTAAGGCTAGGGCAAGTTTTTCAAGGGGAGGGTATTTCGTTTCAGCTAATTTTAAAGTTTTGCTGAAAAAATAAACGGGTACCTGGGCCTTGTCTCGCTCAATGGTGAGGACTGCAATGATGGCCTCGTCCGTGATTGAGAGGTACACCAATATTAACTCCCCGGTTTTTGGTGCCGCGATGTCTGGTAGGGAAGCTAGATGTTGCTTCATCTGGTTGAAAGCTTCTTCAGCTTCTTTAGTCCATTTGAAATCCTTTTTATCTGAGCAGTCTTTGAGCGTTTTGTAGAAGGGCAGAGATCTTTCGGCTAACTTTGAGGTAAAACGCTTCAAGGCTGCAAGCTTCCCGTTCAAGCTTTCAACCTCCTTCTTGGTCTTTGGTGGCTTGGTTTCAAGGACGGCTTTTACTTTGTTAAGGTTGGCTTTGATGCTTTGTTTTCCAACAATGTGGCCCAAAAATTTTCCTTCCTCGAATCCAAATGAACACTTTTCCGGATTAAGCTTCATGTTAACCTTTCTTAGGTTCTTGAAAGTTTCTTGAATATCATCGAGCATTTGGTATTCCGTCTTGCTTTTAATAACCAAGTCATCTACATATGCCTCCATGTTTTTGCCGATTTGGCTTTCGAAGGCTTTGTCAACGAGCCGTTGATAGGTTGCTCCTGCATTTTTGAGGCCGAAAGGCATCTTTTGATAGCAAAAGATCCCTTTGTCCGTGTGAAAGGCTGTCTTTTCTTCATCCTCTTTTTTCATGAGGATTTGGTGATAGCCTTTGTATGCATCAAGAAAGCATTTGAACGAGTAGCCTGTTAGGGAGTCAACTTTGAGATCAATTTCTGGTAGTGGATAGCAATCCTTGGGGCAAGCTTTGTTATGATCCTTAAAGTCTATACACATCCTCCAAGAGTTGTTTGGTTTCTTGACCATAACCGGGTTTGCAACCCATGACTGGTACTTGACTTCTCGGAGAATACCGGCTGACACAAGCTTTTCAACCTCTTGGCAGGCTGCCAGACTTCTCTCAGGTGCTAAGCTTCTTTTCTTCTGGACAACGGGCTTGACTTCCGGTGGTATTCTCAACTCATGCTCGGCAATGTCCCGGGGGACCCCGGTCATATCTTCAGGGCACCAAGCGAATACGTCGCTGTAGTGTGTTAGCAATTTTTTAAGGTATGAAAGGGTCTCTTGAGAAAGGTCTGGGTTGACCCTTATTCTTTGTTCAGGGTATTTAGGGTTTATGACCAACCTTTGCCTGTCTTCTTCACTGTTTGAACTTTCACCTTCAACCATGTAGGCTTCCTGAGAGGGTTGAAGGGTTGCTACGCCCCTTTCGGTGGGAAATTTGACTGTGCCATGGCCAACAGACACGGCCATGTAAAATGCACACTGTCCTGGTCTGCCGATGATCACATCATAGCTTGAGGGGATGTTGATAACCACAAAGGTAAGTGGTTGGGTTCTTTCTTTTAAACCTTCACTGAAATGAACATTAAGTGTCAGTTGCCCTAAAGGCTTGAGGGGTATGTCATCGATACCTTTTATAGAGGTTCCAGAGGGTTGAAGCCTTGAACGTTCTTCATTACTCAATCGGTTGAAGAATTTTTCGAACATGATTTCGGTGGCTGCTCCCGTGTCTATGTATGCCTTGCATGTTTGCAACGTTCCCACGATAGCTTCTACCACGAGAGGGCTAGAAAGGGGGTCATTCTCCGTAGGGGGGAAACAGACACATTGAAGCTCCCAAGCTTCCAACCTCTGTCTCTTGTGGGGAACCTTTCCATCGAAATCCACCATATTGACTTCCTTACCCTTTCCTTCAGCCATTTTGTCCCGGACTCCCTTTACCAAATGAGCGAGTTCTCCGGACTTGACAGCCTCTTCTATTTTTTTCTTGAGTTGGAAGCAATCATTGGTGTGGTGACCTTTTTCTTCATGAAACTCGCAGTATTGGGTGGAGTTCTCATTTTTCCTGCTTTTGGGGAGAGGTCTAGGAGGCCGAAAGTTTTGTTTAACTTCTTCTGTTGCAAGGATTTCTTGAGGGGTCTTTGTGAGGGGTGTGAAACTTATGCCTTTTTCCCTGCTTGAAAGGTTCCGACCTTCAGACCTTCGAGGGTCTGAACCCTTTGACCGCCTGTCATAGGAGTTGAAGTTCCCTCTTTTTCTGGCTGGACTGTTGCTTCTCCAGCCGGACCCTCTTTTTCTTTGTTCCTTAATGTCTACTGCCTCCTCTCCCCGGATGTGGGCTTCAGCCCTTTCAAGAGCTTCTTCTAAGGTCTTGGGTAGAGATTTGTTGAAATCCCTTGTAAGGTACTTAGAGGTGATGGCATTCATGAAGCCAGCCACCCTCATTTTCTCATCGGCCCCTACATAAGTCAGACCTTCCTTCTTGTATCGTTCAATGAAAGCACGGAGACTTTCATCATCACGTTGTTTTATCTGAAAGATCACTGTTGCGTCTTTGACATATCGTCTTTGTTGGGAGAAATTGGCCAGGAAACCCTTACTGAGATCGTCAAAGCTTCGAACGCTTTGAGCAGGTAAATCGTTGAACCAGATCCTGGCGGATCCAACAAGAGTTTGCATGAACATTAGGCAACACTCAGCGTTGGACCATTTCTCTATCCGAGCTGCACCGGTGAAGATCTGAAGGTGGTCCTCAGGATCTTCAGTCCCATCATATGTCTTGATGTGGGCCGGCATTTTGATCTTTGACTGGAAATCATAATCGGCTATCTGCCTTGAAAAGCATGAAAGGTTACATGGCTTGTATGGTTTAGCCAAGTCTTCTTCAGTCCTTGCATCCACATTACTGCTATTGCCGTTGTTTCCCTGAGTGGCAAGCACTTGATTGATGAAGTGTTGCCATGGGAAGTTGGCCATCATCTGGGTCATCATGTTGGTTATGGGGTTGAAGCCTTGAAGGCTTCCTGGGCCAGCGGAGCAGTTTATCCCGAGGGGAGCACTCATAACAGCACTTCGTGCTAAGGGGAGCACGGACAGAGCTTGCTCCCATGTAGTTGTAGTAGATACTGGATAGCTTGTCACTGGAGATTGTAGGAGCTGGTCAAGAGTCAGCTCATGTCCCAAAGGAGCACCACTAGTAATTGGTTGGGAAGAGAAGATAGGATGCACCGTAGGATTTGTCATAGTGGACAGATAAGGGTGAGGGTTTGAAAGGTTACTGGGACCAGCCTCGCTTCTTGTTGCAAAAAGAGGAGGAGATGGCCCAGGAGACAATGTTGGCTCAGGTTCGTCATAGTCTAAACGAATCCTCACTCCATTTTCTCTTTCTTTACTTACATGCTGGTTGAGAAGAGACCTTAGCACAAGGAAATTGTTGGCAACCCCTTCAGGGGTGAGTTCAACACATGATGGGGCATCGGAGACACCGATGTTAGGAGATGGAACTCCAGATCTGGACAGAGTTGGTGTGTTGAAGTTGAGGAACTCGGGTGTGCTCCCCGGAGTTGAGAAAGAAGTTGGTATAGCCACGTGAGCTTGGCTACTACCCGGAGTAGAAGTGTTTGGAATCTGATTCACTTCCTCCGGGGATCCACTTTCAGACATGGTGATTTTAAGTGAAGAGAGCTACACTACTAGGTCTTTTTGAGAAGAAATAGCGGTGTAGCCCCACGGTGGGCGCCAACTTGTTGATGCAACAAATACAAGACCAACGGTGGTAGCTGGACTGGCTAGGCAGAATGGTTGAAGGGTTCAACCTTGCCTAACGCAGGTCGTGGGGCCCCCCACGTTTGCGAGACGTGGAAGGAGGTTTACTAGTTTATTGTTGTTCTTTGCTTTGGATCCTCCTCTGAATTGTTCTCAGATTCGGAAGTGGAAGTAAAGGGAATGTGTGTGTTGGATGTGAAAGGGCATGACTTGTGTGGAACAAGCATTCGAAGTGAATGACCAGAGATTGGAGAATCAGAGCTGGTCAGGAGATGTTTTCTGAAGTAAATGAAGTGTCATTTTATCAGAGAAGGCATCTCCCGAAGTGGAATGTATTAGACTAGTAACCTCGCTTGCAGTGGAGGGTTTCCCCTTTCGGGGGTTGAAGGCTTTTAACCCCCGGATAATAGTGTGTATTGTGCAGACCTGCTTTGCTTTTGTGGCTGCGGGTTGGTGAAGCGATCTCCAGATGTGACCGGCCACTGTTTCCGCATTGCTTTTCCCAACTCACAGCTTTTCAACCGTTGAACCGTTTAACCTTTTGAGCGTTTACATATTTAATCACTTTATTTAGTCTTGAGCTACCCCCGTCATCAATTATTATTATTATTATTATTATTATTATTATTATTATTATTATTATTATTATTATCATCATCATCATCATTTAATTTAAAAATCATATCATCATCTTCACCAATTTTCATAACAAACCGACCTCTCTCTCCTCCACCTGCGGTGAAGTCACCGACCCCCCGTTATCCTCCATCCAAAACCGCATCCTTACACTCGCCCTCAATCTCACCAAATCCATCCTCGCCGTAACGGCTTCTTGTAACACCTCGGAAATTCACGTCCTATAATATGTTGACACGTGTCATAAAGTTTAAACGTGTGAAAGAAATATTATGGAAGGACTAAAGTTGACAAACGTGGAAAGTATGTAAATATACGTATTCTAAGTGTCAACTGTGCATAAATATAACGTACATTAACCCTACACGATGCTCATACCTTCAAACGAATAAATCATGGATCATACGAAGCTAAAAGTGAGTGATTTCAAACTACAGGGACCAAATGTGTCAACATGTTTAATTTATACCTCTGAGTGACCTTTTGGCAAACCCGAAGCTTTGTAAATATTAATTATGCTCACTAGAATACACGACATAAATTTCATAAAGTTTCGTTAACGTATGAGAAAGATATGATCAAATTCGTGTGCGAAGCGTTAAAGCGTAAAAGTCGAAAGTTAGGACTTTTCGGGTGAAAATAAAGTTACCCGGGGACTTGGCAAAGTGGGTATATGTTTTAAGGCCTTAGTAAATCGATTGTGGGGGTTTAGAGTGCAATAAATCAGTACCTATTCGAGTTTTGAAGAGCCAAGGACTGAATAACAAACGAAATCAAAATGCTGATCTGCAGGGGGGTCGCGTCGCGCGACGGGTCCCTCGCGCTACGCGAGGGGTGCCCAGCTCCGCAAAACGTGGGTTCTTGCCTGCCAATGCCTTTGTGCGCGACCTTTACCCGTTTTTCCACTTCTCCTGGCCCCTAAAACATCCCCTAAGCCTCTAGGACACCTGTTGATTGATTGTGGTGGGCACTAGACCTTGTTGTCAAGAAGTTATGGTGAGAAGTTTGCTATAAATGGGCATTAGTTGCAACACAACTCCTCACACCTTTCTCCTGCATTTGTGGATCATTTCTGGAGCTTTCAAGCAGCCTCAAGTGATCAATCTCGTGCATAGGACTCTTGTAAGTCTGCTAGTTCTTGTTTAGTTGAGTTTAGCTTGTTTAATTAACTAAAAGTCAAACCGTCGTAATTACGGTTTGACTTCGAGATTAGTCAATAATGGCTCAGTCATATCTCGAATTAAAAATAGTTATGATTTGGTATTTATGTGGGTAATAAAACCTTAAAAGGGTTTCCCCTGATCACCACTCTAACCAGGTCAAATGTCGGGTCAAACCTTTAATTAAAAAGTCAACATAATGCTTAAAATGTCGTTTATGCATAATTAGCTATCTAGAACATGTATAACCTGTTTGATCATTGTTGTAACTTAGTAATTAGTGTAAGAACAGGTCCAAACATGTTCAACCCGACTATTTCCTGTTTAGACCCGGTTCGGAACCGAAAGTCGCATAGTTTGACTTTCACTTTGACTTTCAGTTCTGACCCGTTTAGGCATATTTTAGAAATGCCTCAGAGCTTTAATTGGACTAGGTTACATGTTAGAACAACCCTCTATGATTATACACCTTGGTTCATTAGTTATCCAATTAATATGCATGTTTCAGTTAATTGCTCATATGTTGACCGTTATGCCCTTATTACCTTAAAACGTGATTTATGAAAAAGTAAAAGTGTAGAAACATTAGTTACTGATATATAGACTTGCATGCAAAGTTTGACATCAGTTTGACTTGTAGATTTAGAGTTATGCTCGTTATCGCTAAACTAATGCTTTATGTTAACATAATGGCGTGTTTAGCGTATAGCCTAGTTAAACATACTTTTTAGTATCAAATATTTTACCCACTGATGCAATATATTATTTTGGGATTTTTAAAGATTTTTAATTAATTTTAAGCTGAGCATAACTCATAGTCGTAGGCTTAATTCGGTAATTGTCGGTTTTGCCCTTACGGGCCATAAAATGAGTTTTACACATCTAAACGACTCCAAACCTTTTGCTACTGATTTTTTATGATAAATAAATTATTTTAAGCCTTCTGGAAATATAAAAATATCAGATTTAAGTATCAAACCCGGTAATGGCCTTTAATCGCCTTAATTAGCATTTTTAACGCATAGTATGTTTTAAAATCATATTTGACATACCCGGGTTGATACCTACTGATATAAGAGGCAAATTATCATATTTTAACAGTAAGCAAAGGTTGATAAACTCAGACTTCAGTTTTGAGCTTTTCGGCTTATGTGAAATTACCAAAATACCCCTACGGGGCCTAGTTTGGTTAAAGATGATAAATTTCACATATATACTTTAGCCTACTGTTATAACTCATCAAATTGAGTATGTTTGCTGTTTACATCAGACCTGTAACTCAGTTAAACATTTAAACTCTTTTACAAACCTTAAAATGACCAAACTACCCCTACGGGGCATAGTTTGTGTTTAAATTAGTTAGGGGCATAACGAAAGACATCCTACTGATGTTACAACATATTTGAAGCATATTAACTTAGGAAACCTGTATATGGCTCTTACGGATACCCGTTACGCATATTACGCGTTCGGCTCGGTTTATGTAACAAGTTTACATAAATTAGCCGAAACGGGTCAAACCTTATCGGTTTTATCTCAAAATCCAGAATGTGAATAGTAAACCCATATTAAACAAGTCTTCAGACTTGTCGGGTCTAAATCACATTCTATCCGGTCTTCGCTTAATAGTGCGTACGAACGGTATCTTAGAAACTAGTCGGTCTAAGCTTAAGCTTAATTAAAAGAACCGCTAGGATTCTAATAGGTTATATTTAACCTTCGTTCCAGATTAGGAGAACCAGTAAAAGATACTTGCCATTCTGCTTATTGTGATTTATACTTGCATCAGGTAAATACTTTTAACTTATTTTCCCTATACGGGCTTGGGTTACGGTACATAGCGTACCGCTTGATCGAGCATCAAATCTCCACGCTTAGTGGGTAGTTGAATAATTTGATCGGCTCATTTAAACAGTCTTGTTTACTTTACAGCCTTTGGGGGGTTAATGACCATGTCCCGGATATCCTTGGCATTATCTTACGAGATAGCCGCGACCTGAGCACGGGGTGTAGGCGTACACAGTCCGTGTATAACTCATTGATGTGGTGTGTCTATTGATCTTTAACCCGGACTAGATTCGGGCTACTGAACGCATAAGTAACATGTAATTCGTTCACAAGATTATAATATTAAATAATTCTCCCAAGTTAAATAAAATGATTTATGCCACGTGCATCCAAACCAATTTTCAATCATTTTCCAAAATGAGTCAGTTGAATGTATTTACCAGTGTAAACTGACGTATTTTCCCAAAAAGACTGAATGCAGGTACTAAACGAAATTTGGCTGGATTGTCTCCTAAGCATCAATAAAAGTCTCGCAAGCTTAGGATGCCAGAAGTCTGTTGAACTATAAATGTTATTTTGTTTCGATCCGTTCTGTGGATAAACACCGGATATTGTGACTTTGATTACAATAAATAAATTCGGTTGTATCTTATTTTAAATTGCTTCCGCTGTGCATTATTATATTGTGTTGTTTGACTATTACGTTGCCAACCACGTCACGATACTCCCCCACCGGGCCCACCGGTGACACGTGGAAATCGGGGTGTGACAGCTTGGTATCAGAGCCAACACTGAGTGAATTAAACACTAGCCTTTAGTGTTTAATCTCAGTTACACAATTGCACATATCTAAACCTTCGAGTCTAGACTTACAACTTAGGACAAATTCCACCTTTTTGGTATTTGTTTTGTCTTTTAAATTTTATATTTTTGTTATTGTTATCTCATGCTTTATTGACAGGAATAACAAAGATGCCTCCTAGATTCTTCCGAACACGTGGACGTGGAAAGGGGCCAGTTACCGCCCCCAACGATCATGAAGCTGGACCTTCACGAAGGCGAGCTCCGTCCAACACCGAGAGTGACGACCCTCGGGAAAACCGAAGAAACCAGTACGAGCCGGCCAGACGATCGGTTTCGCATGCTTCCACACCGCCTGCTCTAAATCCTTATGAACCCAATAACCCTCAACCGTCTTACATACCACTACAGAGATCCCTATCTCATCATTCATATGGAGACCCTACACCTGTTTTTAGGGGACAGTTTAACCCAGTTGGGTTCATACCAGAGCCCGTGGGTTTTAACCCACTGGGTCCGGAGGACCACTTTTCAGGAGATCACGCCGACGATATGGACGAGGATACGGACCCCGTCATGCCGGCAAGTGGTACTCCAAACCATCCGATCGAAATCTCCGACGGATCGTCCTTCCACGGATCACCCTATGGTGGTCCGGACAGTTTCCAAGCCCTGTTCGATCAACACCAGTGGTATTATACACCATCGCACCACTCGTCGTCTCATGGGCAGCATCAGCAGCAGCAGTCTCATCAGCAACAGGAGCCACAGCCACAGCCGCATCATCAAGATTCATCTGAGGATCACCGATTTGTGGCAGTTACGCCACCACCTCCACCGCCACCAGTTCAACCGGCACCTCCTCAACCGCCAAGGCGTAGAAGAACCGGTGCACGCATGTCGGTGCGACCGGGGGGGGCTTCAATTTCAGTTCCCCACAACAGTCAAGTGCTAGTCACTACCCGCCATACCAGGAGGACCCACAAATGGGTGGACCCTCCAACCCTGCTGTACTACAGCCACCGCCGATGGGATTCGAAAACCCAATCCCGGCATATACGGGTGGCATGGCTTACAACCCGTTTGAACCTCCAACGCATCATGACTATGCGTACGCGGAGGCTGATCCATACATGGTAGCAACAAACTACAACACCCAAGGACCCTATGGGGATCCATGGGGGGTGAGTTACCCGACTCAGGGATACTCGATACCTCCTAGACCCATCATCCGGGCTCAATCACAGCCACCACGGTTTTCTCCTCCAAAAGGGAGGAAATTCTTCATAGGTTACAGCAAGTTGAACGAGAAGCTCACGAGGATCGTAGGGAAAGACAGACGTTCTTCCAAGGGTTGGTTAGTTTAATCAAGGGAAAGAACAAGAAGGATCGTTGAATCTTTCCATAGTTATCTTCTCCTGTATTTATTGTTGAACCCCTTCGTGGGTGTATTTGGTATGTTGCTTTGAGCCCCTGCGTGGGCATGCTTATTGTTTGAACCCCTACGTGGGTGTATTGTTAATGTGAGTCCCTACGTGGACATGTATGATATTTAGCCCCTGCGTGGGCATGTGTGTTATTTAACCCCTACGCGGGTAAGTTGGTAATTTGAAAGACCCGTTTAGGGCAAGTGTGTAATGCTTTGAATAAATTAATGGAATGTTATTTCTATGATTATCATGATTGCCTGTTTATGCATAAATAATTACAAATGAAATAAATAAATTAAAATCATTTCTTTTAAATTTATCTGCCTATGTAATTATTTAATTAAGGATCTTAAAGTGTGAAACCTAGCTTCGTGTCAATTATAAGACCGGGCCAAAATGGTAAGACCTGTTTAAAAAGATTCAAATCCCTGTTAACATCTTAAAACATGTTAACACTCCTGGCATAAGTGACTCGTTAAAATCACATGTCAATTATATATATATAAGGATTCTTTAGAAGATTCCAAACCCAGTTATATGATCTCTGAATCATGGGTTAAGATCATCAATTAAGATGATCATATTTTACCATACGTTGGTAATATAATGCCTATGGGCTTTGCTCACTTTTATATGAGTCAAAAGACAGTTGTAGCTTTGACTCACTGTCTGAAAAAGGTAATAAAAATATATTTAAACCTTAAAAGCCTTGATTCTCTGAAATCATAGCTTATAATTTAAATTGTCCATGTGACTAAGCCTTATGTGCTAATATATATTGTTATTATTTATATTTAGGATAAAATTTTAAATTGAAATCCTAAATTAGTACGATTAATGAATTAACCAATTATGGTCTCTGTTTACCATGGTTAACGAATTACCCTAAGGGGTAATTCCATAATAAACTCCCAAATAAAATATTGTTCTTGTTTTCTGCAACAGCTCAATTCAAATGGCTGACTCAAATGAAATAAATAGCCATCCTGTGGAGCCGAATGAGAACGCCCAGATTACGTTAACGGGTGCTGAACTAAAAGCAATCATAGACGGCGCTATCACACAGGCTTTGGATAGACAGTATGAGGAATACAGTGGTACTCGAAGTAGGACCCACTCTGCATCACATTCAAAGCCCAGGACGCATTCTGAGGCTCATAACAAGCCTCCTCCCAAGAAAAATGGACCCAAGAAAGACGGTGATGACCGTCAGTCCACCAACAATCAAAGTTTCCCATCTCAGCATATAGTACTGCATCAAGGACCCCGTAACAAGGGTTGCACTTACAAGTACTTCGTGTCTTGTAAACCCAGGGATTTTACTGGGGAAAAAGGGGCCGTCGACTGTATGACATGGCTGGATGAAATGGACACGGTGGTGGATATCAGCGGATGCGCTGAAGGGGATATAGTTAAGTTTGTGTCACAGTCCTTCAAGGGGGAAGCATTGGCATGGTGGAGATCTCTAATGGAGGCCTCCGGAAAGATCTCGCTGTATAGCATGTCGTGGGATCAATTCATTGCCCTGATCAAGGAAAACTTATGCCCTCAGCATGAGGTGGAGAAGATAGAATCTGACTTTCTATCCTTGGTGATGAGGAACCTCGACTGTCAAGCTTATCTGACAAGCTTCAATACGCTGTCCCGGTTGGTTCCCTACCTGGTAACCCCGGAGCCAAAAAGAATCGCTCGCTTTATTGGTGGTTTGGAACCCGAGATCAAGTCCAGTGTAAAAGCTTCTCGGCCAGTTACCTTCAGGTCTTTAACTGACCTTTCCTTATCCCTCACACTGGATGCGGTCCGGCAGAGATCGCAGAGGAATAAGGCGACCGAGAAAAGGAAGAGTGAAGATGATGGTTCGCGAAGATCGAATAAGAAACACCGTGGGAACGGTGATAACAAAAAGGGATCTGAGTCGAGGAAGGATGGGCATAAGTCTGATGAGAAGCCCAGGTGTAAAATTTGCAAGAAGCAGCACTATGGAAAGTGCAGACTGGAGTCAAGCTCTCAGACTCAGTCAAAATCATTTGCTTGTGGAATTTGCAAGTCCACGGACCATAAAACCCTGGATTGCAAAAAGATAAAAGACGCAACGTGCTACCGTTGCAATGAGAAGGGGCACATCAAGACCAACTGCCCAAAATACAACAAGAAGCCTGAGGAGGCTAAGAAGACTAATGCCAGAGTCTTCAGAATGGACGCGAAAGAAGCTGTGCAGGACGATAAGGTCATAACAGGTACTTTCCTTGTAAATGATATCTTTGCAAGAGTACTTTTTGATTCAGGCGCAGATAAGTCTTTCGTAGATCATAAGTTTTGTAAATTGTTGAATTTACCTGTCAAAACCTTAAACGCAAACTATGAGGTAGAGTTAGCAGATGGTACCATAGAAACCGTCTCTACTGTGTTAGATGGATGTGTTATATCCATTAAGAATCATTCTTTTCCTCTGTCTCTACTTCCGTTTAAGTTAGCCGGTTTTGACATAGTGCTGGGTATGGACTGGTTATCACATAACCAGGCCCAAATCGTCTGTAACATGAAGCAAGTAGTGATAAAGACTTCGTCTGGTGAGTCACTTACCATTCGGGGAGATACCCAGTATGGACTACCTGAGCACGTGACTATGCTCAAGGCTTCCAAGTGTTTGAAGAAGGGGTGTGTCATCTACATGGCACAGGTGATCATTGATGAGCCCAAACCGAAGTTAGAAGACATCCCTGTCATTTCTGAATTCCCAGAAGTGTTTCCTGAAGATCTACCTGGTTTGCCACCAGATAGACAAGTTGAATTCAGGATAGACATCATCCCCGGAGCGGCACCAGTTGCTAGGGCACCATACAGATTGGCACCCATAGAAATGAAGGAGTTGCGGACGCAGCTAGATGAACTGCTAGCTAAGGGTTTCATTTGACCTAGTTCATCTCCTTGGGGAGCGCCAATCCTGTTTGTCAAGGAGAAGGATGGGTCGATGCGTCTGTGCATCGACTATCGCGAGCTTAATAAAGTCACGATCAAGAATAGATATCCATTGCCCAGGATCGACGATTTGTTCGATCAGCTTCAAGGGGCAAGTTACTTCTCAAAGATTGATCTGAGGTCAGGCTACCATCAGTTGAAGGTTAAGGATGAAGACGTTCACAAGACTGCATTTAGGACTCGTTATGGTCACTACGAGTTCCTAGTGATGCCTTTTGGGCTCACTAATGCACCAGCCGCGTTCATGGATCTCATGAATCACGTCTGCAAACCTTACTTAGATAAATTTGTTATCGTCTTCATCGATGACATCCTTATTTACTCTAAGAATCAAGCTGACCACGAGAAACACCTTCGATGTATTCTCAAACTCCTACGCCAGGAGAAGCTCTACGCCAAATTCTCTAAGTGTGAATTTTGGCTACGAGAAGTCCAATTTCTTGGACACGTGGTTAGTGAGCGTGGTATCCAGGTGGATCCCGCTAAAGTTGAAGCTGTTATGAATTGGCAAGAGCCAAAGACGCCTACGGAGATACGTAGTTTCCTGGGATTGGCAGGATATTACAAGCGTTTCATTGAAAATTTTTCAAGGATTGCTGCACCCCTAACCTCCTTAACTAAGAAAAAGGTTAAGTTTATTTGGGGCCCTAGACAGCAAGAATCCTTTGACATTCTGAAGCAAAAGTTGAGCAACGCCCCAGTGCTGACACTGCCAGATGGAATTGAAGACTTTGTGGTTTATTGTGATGCTTCGCACACTGGCATGGGGTGTGTGCTTATGCAGAAAGGCAAGGTGATTGCCTACGCATCAAGACAACTGAAAGTGCATGAAAAGAATTACACCACCCATGACTTGGAGTTGGGTGCCGTTGTATTCGCACTAAAGCTTTGGAGGCACTATCTTTATGGTATCAAATGTGTGATTTATTCTGATCACAAGAGCCTCCAACATCTGTTTAATCAGAAGGAATTAAACATGAGGCAACGCCGTTGGATGGAAACCTTGAATGACTATGATTGTGAAATCAAGTATCATCCCGGCAAAGTGAATGTAGTCGCTGACGCCTTGAGTAGAAAAGAAAGGGTTAAACCCATTCGAATCAATGCCAAACGCATGGAAATAAAGAACAGTTTGATAGAAAGGGTGTTAGCTGCACAGAAGGATGCTGTGTTGGAAGCTAACTATCCAAATGAAAAGTTAGGAGTAACTGAGGAGCAGTTAACTCTTAGCAAAGACGGAATTCTTCGATTAAATGGACGAATATGGGTTCCAATTTTTGGAGGACTTCGTGATGTAATTCTCCAAGAAGCCCACAGTTCCAAATACTCTGTTCATCCTGGAGCTGATAAGATGTACCAGGATCTAAAGGCAAATTATTGGTGGATAGGCTTGAAAAAATCTGTAGCCGCCCATGTAGCAAAATGCTTGACATGTGCGCAAGTCAAAGCCGAGCATCAGAAACCGTCAGGTTTGCTACAACAGCCTGAACTTCCTACATGGAAGTGGGAAATGGTAACTATGGATTTCATTACCAAGTTACCCAAGACGAGGAAAGGAAACGATACGATATGGGTTATAGTTGACAGACTGACTAAGTCAGCTCATTTCTTACCCATCAAGGAGACTTATAGCTCCGATATGCTAGCCCAGTTATACGTTGATAAGATTGTAGCCCTACACGGCATACCTGTAGCTATTATCTCTGACCGGGATACTAGGTACACGTCACACTTTTGGAAGAGTTTCCAAAAATCTTTGGGCACACGTTTGAACTTTAGTACGGCTTACCATCCTCAGACTGACGGTCAGAGTGAGCGTACTATTCAAACGTTGGAAGACATGCTACGAGCATGTGCGATCGATTTAGGAGGTAGCTGGGATAAGAACCTACCATTGATCGAATTCTCCTACAACAATAGCTACCATACCAGCATTAAGGCTGCGCCTTTCGAGGCATTATACGGTAGAAAGTGTAGATCGCCAGTTTGTTGGGCGGAAGTTGGAGAAGTCCAATTATCAGGACCAGAGATCGTGTTCGAAACAACGGACAAGATTGTCCAGATTCGTAACAATCTCCAAGCTACCCGGAATAGGCAGAAGAGTTACGCTGATCCAAATCGCAAGGATTTTCACTTCGAAGTAGGTGAAAAAGTCCTACTTAAAGTGTCACCCTGGAAAGGGGTGATGCGGTTTGGTAAGAAAGGCAGACTAAGCCCGAGGTATATAGGACCTTTTGAGGTTATCGAACGTGTCGGGTCAGTGGCCTATAAGTTGAACTTACCAGAAGAGCTCAGTGGAATTCACAACGTGTTCCACATCTGCAATCTAAAGAAGTGCTCCGCGGACGAGTCACATGTCATGCCACATACAGATGTGCATATAGACGCGAGCTTAAAATTTGTTGAAAAACCTGTGTCGATTGAAGATCGACAGGTAAGGAAACTTCGAAGGAAGCATATACCTTTTGTAAAGGTCAAATGGGATGCCCGTAGAGGTCCCGATTATACGTGGGAGGTGGAATCCACGATGAAAGAAAAGTACCCTTACTTGTTTCAGTAAATCTCGGGTCGAGATTTATTTTAAGGGGGTGAGGATGTAACACCTCGGAAATTCACGTCCTATAATATGTTGACTCGTGTCATAAAGTTTAAACGTGTGAAAGAAATATTATGGAAGGACTAAAGTTGACAAACGTGGAAAGTATGTAAATATACGTATTCTAAGTGTCAACTGTGCATAAATATAACGTACATTAACCCTACACGATGCTCATACCTTCAAACGAATAAATCATGGATCATACGAAGCTAAAAGTGAGTGATTTCAAACTACAGGGACCAAATGTGTCAACATGTTTAATTTATACCTCTGAGTGACCTTTTGGCAAACCCGAAGCTTTGTAAATATTAATTATGCTCACTAGAATACACGACATAAATTTCATAAAGTTTCGTTAACGTATGAGAAAGATATGATCAAATTCGTGTGCGAAGCGTTAAAGCGTAAAAGTCGAAAGTTAGGACTTTTCGGGTGAAAATAAAGTTACCCGGGGACTTGGCAAAGTGGGTATATGTTTTAAGGCCTTAGTAGATCGATTGTGGGGGTTTAGAGTGCAATAAATCAGTACCTATTCGAGTTTTGAAGAGCCAAGGACTGAATAACAAACGAAATCAAAATGCTGATTTGCAGGGGGGTCGCGTCGCGCGACGGGTCCCTCGCGCTACGCGAGGGGTGCCCAGCTCTGCAAAACGTGGGTTCTTGCCTGCCAATGCCTTTGTGCGCGACCTTTACCCATTTTCCACTTCTCCTGGCCCCTAAAACATCCCCTAAGCCTCTAGGACACCTGTTGATTGATTGTGGTGGGCACTAGACCTTGTTGTCAAGAAGTTATGGTGAGAAGTTTGCTATAAAAGGGCATTAGTTGCAACACAACTCCTCACACCTTTCTCCTGCATTTTTGGATCATTTCTGGAGCTTTCAAGCAGCCTCAAGTGATCAATCTCGTGCATAGGACTCTTGTAAGTCTGCTAGTTCTTGTTTAGTTGAGTTTAGCTTGTTTAATTAGCTAAAAGTCAAACCGTCGTAATTACGGTTTGACTTCGAGATTAGTCAATAATGGCTCAGTCATATCTCGAATTAAAAATAGTTATGAGTTGGTATTTATGTGGGTAATAAAACCTTAAAAGGGTTTCCCCTGATCACCACTCTAACCAGGTCAAATGTCGGGTCAAACCTTTAATTAAAAAGTCAACATAATGCTTAAAATGTCGTTTATGCATAATTAGCTATCTAGAACATGTATAACCTATTTGATCATTGTTGTAACTTAGTAATTAGTGTAAGAACAGGTCCAAACATGTTCAACCCGACTATTTCCTGTTTAGACCCGGTTCGGAACCGAAAGTCGCATAGTTTGACTTTCACTTTGACTTTCAGTTCTGACCCGTTTAGGCATATTTTAGAAATGCCTCAGAGCTTTAATTGGACTAGGTTACATGTTAGAACAACCCTCTGTGATTATACACCTTGGTTCATTAGTTATCCAATTAATATGCATGTTTCAGTTAATTGCTCATATGTTGACCGTTATGCCCTTATTACCTTAAAACGTGATTTATGAAAAAGTAAAAGTGTAGAAACATTAGTTACTGATATATAGACTTGCATGCAAAGTTTGACATCAGTTTGACTTGTAGATTTAGAGTTATGCTCGTTATCGCTAAACTAATGCTTTATGTTAACATAATGGCGTGTTTAGCGTATAGCCTAGTTAAACATACTTTTTAGTATCAAATATTTTACCCACTGATGCAATATATTATTTTGGGATTTTTAAAGATTTTTAATTAATTTTAAGCTGAGCATAACTCATAGTCGTAGGCTTAATTCGGTAATTGTCGGTTTTGCCCTTACGGGCCATAAAATGAGTTTTACACATCTAAACGACTCCAAACCTTTTGCTACTGATTTTTTATGATAAATAAATTATTTTAAGCCTTCTGGAAATATAAAAATATCAGATTTAAGTATCAAACCCGGTAATGGCCTTTAATCGCCTTAATTAGCATTTTTAACGCATAGTATGTTTTAAAATCATATTTGAAATACCCGGGTTGATACCTACTGATATAAGAGGCAAATTATCATATTTTAACAGTAAGCAAAGGTTGATAAACTCAGACTTCAGTTTTGAGCTTTTCGGCTTATGTGAAATTACCAAAATACCCCTACGGGGCCTAGTTTGGTTAAAGATGATAAATTTCACATATATACTTTAGCCTACTGTTATAACTCATCAAATTGAGTATGTTTGCTGTTTACATCAGACCTGTAACTCAGTTAAACATTTAAACTCTTTTACAAACCTTAAAATGACCAAACTACCCCTACGGGGCATAGTTTGTGTTTAAATTAGTTAGGGGCATAACGAAAGACATCCTACTGATGTTACAACATATTTGAAGCATATTAACTTAGGAAACCTGTATATGGCTCTTACGGATACCCGTTACGCATATTACGCGTTCGGCTCGGTTTATGTAACAAGTTTACATAAATTAGCCGAAACGGGTCAAACCTTATCGGTTTTATCTCAAAATCCAGAATGTGAATAGTAAACCCATATTAAACAAGTCTTCAGACTTGTCGGGTCTAAATCACATTCTATCCGGTCTTCGCTTAATAGTGCGTACGAACTGTATCTTAGAAACTAGTCGGTTTAAGCTTAAGCTTAATTAAAAGAACCGCTAGGATTCTAATAGGTTATATTTAACCTTCGTTCCAGATTAGGAGAACTAGTAAAAGATACTTGCCATTCTGCTTATTGTGATTTATACTTGCATCAGGTAAATACTTTTAACTTATTTTCCCTATACGGGCTTGGGTTACGGTACATAGCGTACCGCTTGATCGAGCATCAAATCTCCACGCTTAGTGGGTAGTTGAATAATTTGATCGGCTCGTTTAAACAGTCTTGTTTACTTTACAGCCTTTGGGGGGTTAATGACCATGTCCCGGATATCCTTGGCATTATCTTACGAGATAGCCGCGACCTGAGCACGGGGTGTAGGCGTACACAGTCCGTGTATAACTCATTGATGTGGTGTGTCTATTGATCTTTAACCCGGACTAGATTCGGGCTACTGAACGCATAAGTAACATGTAATTCGTTCACAAGATTATAATATTAAATAATTCTCCCAAGTTAAATAAAATGATTTATGCCACGTGCATCCAAACCAATTTTCAATCATTTTCCAAAATGAGTCAGTTGAATGTATTTACCAGTGTAAACTGACGTATTTTCCCAAAAAGACTGAATGCAGGTACTAAACGAAATTTGGCTGGATTGTCTCCTAAGCATCAATAAAAGTCTCGCAAGCTTAGGATGCCAGAAGTCTGTTGAACTATAAATGTTATTTTGTTTCGATCCGTTCTGTGGATAAACACCGGATATTGTGACTTTGATTACAATAAATAAATTCGGTTGTATCTTATTTTAAATTGCTTCCGCTGTGCATTATTATATTGTGTTGTTTGACTATTACGTTGCCAACCACGTCACGATACTCCCCCACCGGGCCCACCGGTGACACGTGGAAATCAGGGTGTGACACTTCTCCTTCTTCGTCCCCTCACGCGCCGCCACGAACCAGCTCTACGTGCCGGAGCTCGACCGCATCGTTTTAAAGGACAAAACATCCGTTCGTCCGTACGCATCTTTATACTAATAAATAAAAATGAAGTACACTTGGATGATTATTAAGCTCCTCATTTTGATTTTTGCCACTTGTCAATTATCTGATTACTTTTGCCAAGTGTCATGTTTTGAGCATCTCTACATTTTACTAACATATTTATTTAATTGTTGATTGATGCATTTACTATAAATAAACTATAAGCCAATTGTAATTAATTTGTGTATTATTTTTATTTAATTTTGGGTAAATTACTTTTTGAGTCCCTGTGTTTTATGTGTTTTAACTAGTTGAGTCCAAAAGCAAAAAGTTTAACGATCTGAGTCCCCATAAGCATTTTCTTTAACCATTTGAGTCCAAATTTCTAACTCAGTTAAAATTTTGTTGTTAAGCTTTGTTAAATGACCAAATTACCCCCATAAAACACATAAATCACAAAGACTCAAAATGAAAAAGAATATATTATTATTATTATTATTATTATTATTATTATTATTATTAATATCATCATCATCATTTAATTTAAAAATCATATCATCTTCACCAATTTTCATAACAAACCGACCTCTCTCTCCTCCACCTGCGGTGAAGTCACCGACCCCCCGTTATCCTCCATCCAAAACCGCATCCTTACACTCGCCCTCAATCTCACCAAATCCATCCTCGCCGTAACGGCTTCTCCTTCTTCGTCCCCTCACGCGCCGCCACGAACCAGCTCTACGTGCCGGAGCTCGACCGCATCGTTTTAAAGGACAAAACATCCGTTCGTCCGTACGCATCCGTATCAACTGTACGAAAAACTACGATTACAGCGAGAATATTGTCGCTTATACATCAATTGTCGTTGAAGAATATCCACGTCACCAAGCGTGATTTGTTTTATACCGATGTGAAGCTGTTTCGGGACCAGACGCAATCCGACGCCGTTTTGGATGACGTGTCGTGTATTTTGGGGTGCACTCGATCGTCGTTGAATGTTGTTGTTGCTGAAAAAGGAGTGGTTGTTGGGAGACTTGTGTTTAGTGATAATGGTGATAGGATTGATTGCACAAAAATGGAGATCGGAGGTAATAACTGAAATAGTCATGCTGTCAACCGTAATTTCGTTATATATGGGGTAAGTCGGTTCAGAATGCTTATATGTAAACGATTTGCCTGTTGTGATTATTTATTCATCATAGAAATATCTATACATAAACTGTTTAATGCATAGTGATTTGATTTTGTAGTGATGATTTGATTTGTGACATCCAACAGGTAAAGCGATTCCTCCAAACATCGATAAAGTAGGTAATATGTCTAGTGATGCATTGTTCATACTATTGGTTGAAAAGGACGCTGCATATATGAGATTAGCTGAGGATCGGTTTTACGATCGGTTTCCATGCATTATCGTAACAGCAAAAGGGCAGCCTGATGTGGCTACAAGGTTGTTTTTGAGGAAGATGATAGTGAGGTTGTTATGGAAATTGGAATTTGAGTTGAATATGGTTGAAAAGATGTTTGGATTTGTTGATCCATTTAGTGAAGATGATGATATGATTTTTAAATTAAATACTAATAATAATAATAATAAAATAATATAATATAATATAATATAATATAATATAATATAATATAATATAATATAATATAATATAATATAATATAATATATTCTTTTTCTTTTTGAGTCCCTGTGTTTTATAGGGGTAATTTGGTCATTTAACAAAACTTAACAACAAAATTTTAACTGGGTTAGAAATTTGGACTCAAATGGTTAAAGAAAATGTTTATAGAGACTCAGGTCGTTAAACTTTTTGCTTCTGGACTCAACTAGTTAAAACCCATAAAACAGAGGGACTCAAAAAGTAATTTACCCTTTAATTTTTGTTTTCTTAAATACTACAAACAAAAATTATTATGTAATTATCCTGAAATTCCATTATTTAATGAATTCACATTCGTATTATACTTAAGAATACATTAAACTTCTCGACTGATTAAGTTTAGACACAAGAGAAGCATAACGAACCCACAAAACATGTTTAATTTCACTAAATGATTTAATTTCACTAACACATAAAACGCAGTAATTAAAAATATATTATCTAATACATCATTTAGTTCCAAACCAATATATTCCAAATCAACACTGTTCCAAACCAATACGCAGTTCACTGACACAAATATTCTTTGTTTATTAACTCTGGTCCAAGCCCAAGCCCATATGTTGAAAACCAAATATTCAATTAGACGCGTTGGGTTTTGTGAATCATCGATGGGTCGCTTTTAGAAAACCATGCATAACAAATATACAAAAATATACAATTTATATATCAGTTACATACGATATTTTATTAAATGATGCATACCACATTTTATTAAATGTTGAATCACTATATATTTTATTAGATAGATCAAATTTATTAGAGTTCGAAAAAAACATACGAATCATGGTGAATAGACACTTCATTCAAGTTCACATACCATCCTGTCTTGATAATGATCCTCAAAGAATTAAAAAAAAATATCAACTGTTTTCAATTCTAGTAGACCAAACTAAATACCAAATCATCAAATTCAATGGCTTGTCAAATCATCCAAAGTCACGCATACAACAACTAAATAATATTGAATTAATTAACATTTCCATCTAAATTCTTCAAAAGTATTTATTACATTAAAACACAAATACAAAATAAGTTTCTCATCATCTAACTAACTTAAATTGAATCTAAGAATGGTTAATTTTATGCACCTAAAGTTGCATCGGCTAAAATAACCAAGAACCATGATTGCATACTTGTCGGTTGTCATGAGAAAGCAGAGTCAATCAGATCCTCAATCTTTCTAACGTGGTTATTGCAACAAATCTGCATTCAAAGATATGACCAAACACCAGAATTAGCAAAATATCCATGAATAATCAAACTAACGAAAACCATATGAAAAAAACTAAATAAACCACAGTGATTTTTACAATTTATTTCAACATTCAAGTAACCATTCTTAAACATGCATCCAAACACCCTAATCTGAAGTGGTGATGATATGTTTAAGTCTTATTTTCATCTAATATAGAGTCAAAAAGTCAAACTCCATCATATAAAATAACATAAAAATAATATAAATATTGCAATTGCAGAGCAAGACCGTATCTCAAATTAATGTCTATAAGATTTGTTACAGAGCAAGACCGTATCTCAAATTAAGCATTTACCTCTTTCAAAATTGAAAGAGGTTTTTAGGGTAGGGTACATCTGAGATGGGGATGCACGATGGTGGTACAGATCATTCCAGATCCACCATCAACAACTCTTCTTACCTGAACGATGACATTAAATATTTAAGCTAAATATGGAGTAAATCAACTGGGATATGGAGAAATGTCACACCCCGATATTTCCACGTATTACCGGTGGGCCCGGTGGGGAGTATCGTGACGTGGTTGGTAACATTACAGTCAAACAACACAATATTTAAATGCACAGCGGAAGCAAAAGATAGATATATTTCAACCGAATATAATTATAATATCCAGTATCACAAACAGTTGAAATTAATCCACAGGTGGATCAAAAAAAAAAATAGAAAACATTGTTCAACAGTTTTGACATCCAAGCTGGCGAGACTTATTGTGGACGCTATGAGAAAGCCAGCCTAGTTCGCGTAGTACCTGTACTTAACCTTTTTGGGAAAACACGTCAGTTTACACTGGTAAATACAATTAACTGACTCAGTTGAAAAGGTTTAATAAAATTGATTTGAATGCACGTGGCACAAACTTTTTATAACTTGGGATAATTATTTAAATATATAAACTTGTAAAAGAATTACATGTTCCTTATGCGTTCAGTAGCCCGGTTCGTGCCGGGTTAAAGATCAATAGACACACCACATTATTTATTTTGGCACTGACGGGTGTACGGGACATTTCGTAAAATGATGCCAAGGATATCCGGGACATGGTCATTAACCCCCCAAAGGCGTTAAGCAAACAAAACATATTTTAAACGGGTCATCTCGATAATACTTAACCACCAATCGATTAAGGTCGAATGCCCGACCAAGCGGTATTTTATATACCGTACCACAAGCCCGTATAAGGGAAAATAAGTTAAAAGTATTTACCTTTGCAAGTATAAATCACAAATAGCAAATGCGGGTAGCTTTTACCGGGTCTCCTATTCTGGAACAATGGTTTATAATAACCTATTAGAATCCTAACGGTCTTTAGTTTAAGCTTAAGCTTAGACCGGTTAGTTTTAAAGAAAGATACGGTTCAAACGCACGATTAAGCGAAGACCGGAATAGAATGTGATTTAGACCCGACAAGTTTGAAGACTTGTCTTATATGGGTAATCTAAATACATTCTGGATTTTGAGATAAAAACGATAAGGTTTGACCTGTTTCGGGTAATTTACGTAAACTAGTTACATAAACCGAACCGAACGCGAAGGATGCGTAACGGGTAACCATAAGAGCCATATACAGGTTTCCTAAGTTAATATGCCTCAAATATGTTGTGACATCAGTAAGATATCTTTTATTATGCCCGAAACGAATTTAAACACAAACTATGCCCCGTAGGGGCATTTTGGTCATTTACAAGGTTATAAAAGAGTTGGAACAATAATCTGAGTTACAGGTCTGATATAATCAGAAAAAATACTTAATTTACTAAGTTATAACAGTAGGGTATAGCCTATAAGTGAAACTTATTAATTATAACCATACTATGCTTCAAAAGGGCATTTTTGGTAAATTCACTTAGGCCAAAAAGCTCAAAACTGAAATCTGAGTTAAACAACTTTTGCTTACTATTAAAATATTATAACTTACCTAAAATATCAGCAGGTATCAACCCTTATATGTTTAAAGTAGTTTTACTTCATACTATGCGTTAAAAACGCTTAGAAAGGCGATTAGGAGCCATTTCCGGGTTCTATATAAAAAGCTGATATTTTTATTAGTCTAGAAGGTTTAAAATAATTTATTTATCATATAAAATCAGTAGCAAAAGGTTTGGGGTCAAAAAGATATGTAAAACTCATTTTATAGCCCAAAAGGGCAAAACCGACAATTACCGAATCAAGCTTATAACTCTAAGTTATGCTCAGCCTAAAATTAATTAAAAATCTTCAAAAATCCCAAAATATTATATCACCTCAGTGGGTAAAAAGTTTGATATCAAAAAGTGGGTTTAGATAGGCTATATGCTAATTATGCCGTTTAATCGCTAAAAAGCTTTCTAATTACGCTAATGGGCATAACTCTTTCTAATTACGCTAATGGGCATAACTCTCAAACTACACCTCAAACTGATGTCAAATTTTTGGGTACAAGTTTATAAATCAGTAACTAAGGTTTCTACTCTTTTACATTTTTAAAAAATCACGTTTTATGGTGAAAAGGGCATAATAGTCAACATATAAGCAATTAACGGAATCATGCATATTAATCGGATAACTAATGAACCATGGTGTATAATCACAGAGGGTTATACTAGCATGTAACCTAGTCCAATTAAAGCTCTAAGGCATTTCTAAAACATACTAAATCGGGTCAGAACTGAAGTCAAAGCAAAAGTCAAAGTTTTGCGACTTTCAGTACCGAACCGGGTCTAAACAGAAAATTGTCGGATCAAACAAGCTTAGACCAGTTCTTATACTTATACCAAGTTATATGAGTGATAAAATAAGTTACATGCCTTCTACATTGTTAATTATGCATTAATTCGAAGATTAGCATTCTGTTGACTTTTTCTAATCAACTTTGACCCGACAAATGGTCTAGTTAGAGTGGGAATCAGAGGGTGCCCTTTTAAGGGTTTAATGCCCACATAATTACCAACTCATAACTACCTTCAATTCGACAAATCACTGGACCATTAATGATTAATCTCTAAGTCAAACGGTAATTACGACGGTTTGACTTTTAAGCTAAAACTAAGTAAAAACTCAACTAAAGGTTAAGCATACTTACAGAAGTCCTATGCACGATTAGGGATGCTTAGGGTCTGCTCTTGAACTCCCAAAAGCTCCAGAAATGCAGAAGCAATGAGTGATCACAATGTTGCAACATTGTGGCTTTATATAGTGATTAAATCTCACTTAGATCATTGACAACCAAGTCTACCCTTGTTCCCTGATCATCAACAAGTGTCCTAGGGTCTAAAAAGCATGTAGGGTTCGTCCAAAGAAGTGGAAAATCGTTTTTAAGTCGGTTAGGACATTTATAACAGCTGCTGCCCGATTTACTGTTGCTGGGCACCCCTTACGGACCGTAAGGGGGTGGGTTACGGTCCGTAAGCCTTTTGCAGAAGGCAAAAATCTTTGATCTTTCGAGCTTTGAAAGGGCAACCAGTGTATTTCGAATTTTAGCCTCAATTATCAGTATGGGGCCTCTTGTTTGGGTCTTGAACAGTTATGTACCCTACCATTTTGAAATGTTTTCTTGGACTTTAAAGGAAAACCAAAATGAAGGTTTGTCGTGCATTTCTTCGTAGGATTCCAGTCTTGCAATTATGAATCAATTATTGCTAGAAATCACCGGATTTGAATATAAACCAGATGTTTATTAGTCTTGGGATTCATAATGAGGTCATTCAGAGGTGTAAATTTAACATGATGACACTTTTAAATCCTGTCATACATCTTTAATTGGATCCGGGTTTATAATATTTTTGTCTTACGTGACACGTGTCGTTATTCTATTGAACACGAATTTTCGAGGTGTTACAAGAAATTACCTTGTAATTGAAACGAAATCTCTGTAGTCTTGAGTCATATGTCGATTCCAAGGTCTTGTTCATCCTGCAACAGTTGAAAATAAGAATCTTGTATGTACTAAACAAAACTCTGATTATTATCTTACTTTCATTATAGAGTAAAACAAACCTGTTTTAACCATAATAAACTAAACACCCACAAAAATCCTAACCAAACCTTCATCACACAAACCTAATTATCCGATTAATAAACCAATCGTTAACTTATTGTATGGTTTCAGTACTCTTGCTCAGCTCCTCCAGGGTTTCAACCACAGTTTTCTGCCCAAAACACTGTTTTAACGCAACAGTGGTTTCAAACATCTGTTTTCATCCATTTGTTGACCCAACAGTGGTTTCAAAAGTGGTTTCAAAACATTGTTTTTACCCAACAGTGGTTTCAAACACTGTTTAACCTAACAGTGGTTTCAAAACATTGTTTTAACCCAAAATAGTGGTTTTAAACACTGTTTTAACCCAAAATAGTGGTTTGAAACACTGTTTTAACCCAAAAGTGGTTTGAAACATTGTTTTAACCCAAAAGTGGTTTCAAAAAACTGTTTTGTTAAGTCTACATCCAAACTAACAGATGAAATTGATATATAACTTGCATCACACCCAAAACCACTAAAAGTAAATGTAGCTCAAATAATTAACTCAATTAATGCATAGATTTGAAATAAAGAAGAAACAATTTAGGGTTCAGATCCATACCAGAAGATGACCGATGACAAAAAAAAACCCTCCAAATTGACTTCAATCAAAACCTGGATGAGACGCTAAGTTCAACAAAACATTGAATCCAACTAAACTGCTGCCCATAACACCTGCATCATAACCATAAATTGAAGATATTGTACATCTGAAGATGGCTGCCCATAACACCTGTATTCAATAATGACATAGAATCATCAGTGCATAATCTATCCAATTGCCCAATTTTCTATTTTCTATTTCCTAATTTCCTTTTACATCCAGTTATTTATCAAAGTTACACAGGGTCCAAATGTACCTCCATTTTCTAAACTTCAACATTAAATGAACAAATCAGCTACCTTTCTATCATAAAATTCATATCATATGGTTTGGTGTAGATTTTATTCATTGTTTTTAGAAATTGAGTGCTAAAATTATAAAATGCTAATAGATAATACAGAATCGCAAACCTTGTTCACGTAAACAATCGCAAGAATAGCGCATATGCAACCGAGTTTCGTGAAGAAACCCTGACCGGCGCCACCCATCTGATTATCAGATCTGGAGCTTTTCACCGGATCTGTTCAATGTGTCATCAGACATCATGTTTGTGAAATATTAAGATGTTCCTAACATATAAAATAATAATAATAATAATAATAATAATAAGAATGTGTCTCAGAGATCGACACATAAGCGTTTCTTATGTCGGCTAATAGTCTCCTTTTTTCGGCTAGTCGTTGTAAAAAGTCCATCACCTGTATTAATCGACAACAAACATAAGTAAAAATTATGCTATACGATAGAAGTTCTTTTGTGTTGATGATGTTCTTCTGAAAAATCATATAGATACACGTCCCTGTATCATTTCCATTCTGCACCAACGACACAAACAACAGATATGAGACATTCTGGTATAAAAATCATATGACATTCTCGGGGCACGTGTTTAAGTTGACAACAATTCACACAGTTACAACGAAAATGTTATGGATACACGTACCTTCATTCATGCTTGATCAAACATCGACAACAGATGAACACGGGGTCAACTGGTGTAGCAGTGTACAAACCACCATCTACTGACACATAAACAAATTCTTATGGGGATTTTGACATGAAATAAAGTTCTTGTCAAGTCAACATTTTTCGTAAATTTACCTTCATATATATAATCTCCCATGAACAAAGACCCGTACGATTGTTTAAACCATTTAAGTTCTTGAAGGCCGCCATTGATCAGAAGATAGGATGTACTGTCTCCTGTCAGAAAAAAAACATAAAACAGATAATTTTGTTAGCTGATCACCCCAAAGTCATCCCAATCTGGTGGGTCTATGATTTTAGACTGCTATACTTTTTAAAATAGACTGACAAATATTTAGCATCTGATTTGCCATTTAGGCTCGACTTCAAATGGATGAACATATAGTTATCAAACTTGGCCATCTGAATACATTAGGCCAATATTTTTTGTATCTTTCTACACACATAAGTACATGTTTTAGATCATTCACAAGTAGTTTTAACACCAGCTATTTTGGTTAAATGTTAAATACTCACAGCCGGTTTCTGTTGGAAGGCCTGCAATTGTTGTGTTAAAAGTTTAAGACTTTGATTTCTGTTTTGGATGTTTTCTGTACAAATACTTTGATTTATTCAATGCAATATCTGTTTTAAGACTTTGGTAAACATGTGGTTTCAAACCACCGTTTTAACCCAACAGTGGTTTCAACCATTGTTTTCTCCACAAAACATTGTTTTAACCAAACAGTGGTTTCAAACATCTGTTTTATTTTCTAACATCTGTTCAAAACAAACGCTATTTTAGGATAAACAGAAGTTATGAGAACAGAGGATACCTTTCAGCAGTGGATAGCAGAGGTTTTAAAAACAGTGGTTTAAAAAACAGAGGTTTCCTAAGGAAACTGCCACAGCATGCAACAAATAACCCTGCATGTCAACAAATAACAACAGTAGTTTCAAATAACAATAGTGGTTTCAACAGTGGATAGCAGAGGTTTTAAAAACAGTGGTTTTATCCCAACAGTGGTTTCAAACCAGCACTGAAACTTGATTCATGTTGTCTATTTCTTCTATATACCCTACATGTCAACAAATAACAATGAGAGTGTAAACTTTATGTATCTAGATGTGGATATAATCATTAACTTTTACGCATAAAACAGTTTCGATGAATCGTCTGAAGAGAACTATAAAACACCTCCTTTCAGGGACAAAGCAATTACAAAAGCTGCACATATTGTAATGAAACTGAAGGTCCATCCAACTTAAAATAGTTTCAATGATCATCAACTTTTCATCGAAAGTTGAACATAATTTATTTAAAATCCAACTTAAATTGACACTCACCTGTCAACTTGATAAATTCAGAAATCCAACTTAATTTGTTCAAAATCCAACTTAATTTGGTTAAATCAATTTAATTTACTGGTTTGCTTTTTTAAATTCAGAAATCCAAAAAAAAGGGCTTTAAACCTTCTCATAGCTACAAAAAATGAAAAGAAATCACATAATCAACAACGTTAGCTCTGATTTAAAAACTAATAGCTATGTAGAATCATATAGATATATAAGATACCTATTGCTTGCTTGATGACAGCGTCTGTATATTCATGTGTAAATGTGTATTTATAAGATACCTGACACATAACCCTTTTGTTAGAATGAATTTGACAGCAAAATTTATAATTATACCTGCTCCTTGGACTTCAGCAAGATGTGAATCTAAATCACGTGAAAATTTATCCCTTACTTTACCCGAGTCCCAATTTGCTTGCTTCATGACAACATCTGTATATTCATATGTGAATATAGAAATGAGATGATTTTTTTTAAATAAATGAAGTGATATTAATGATGTAATAATGACTTAAGAATGAAATTGTTGGATGGACTCAAGATAATATATATAAAACTCTACCGGCAAAATCATCAAAAACAAATAACATTTTAAATGAAGCTTACCTCACTCCATGATTATTTGTTCCAACTGCATTCATCTTTCTACCAAAGGTATCGTAATTCCATTGTATGCTTACACTGCTTATAATCATCAAACCAAACACTTTCATCACATATTTAGACCAAAAGTAACACAAACTAAACTAATAAAACTTCAAGTACTCTAATCAGATCCACAAAACGTATAATCCTCTAAACAAAACTCAAACCTCAAATCTAACAAAGACAATTACAAATCACAACATTCACTTGCACATATCTCGAAAAGAGTTAACAAAGGCTTCAGATCTATGGAATATAACCACTCTTCAATTAACACAGAAAATACGTACAACAATTCGTATAAATTTCGAATATGTATTATTACTACTGATTAACACGAGGCAGCAGGGTTTGTGTTCTTTGCACTACTCATTATCAGTCAAACCAGACCTAATAACCACATTAACAGGCTGCATAACAGAGGAGAAAACATCATACCTGACTTAAGCCATGGTTTCAGCACTGCTCATATCATTTTTTTACTTGCTAAACCTATTTATAATTTAAAAAAAAATCTCTAAATATATTTGCAATGATCATATAACAATCAAGAATAAACCAATGATGTCTCCTCATTTTCTTGTCAATTATCACTTAATCAAAACCCAAAAACATATTAAAAATACACTTAAAAATATCAATTTTTTTTTGTTTAACATAATATCTTATATTAGAAGGTTAGAGAAAATTACAAATCATGGGTTTTTTTGTTTAGCAAATATCAAATTTAAACATAAACATAAACATAAATCTAAAAGCTAAAAAAAACTTGAAAATATCAAATTTAAACCAATCTTCCCTAAAAAGATGGAAAATTTAAATACCAATTTGAGGTTTACCCATGAATCGGATCTGACTTGAAATCGCCATCTTGTACAGATTAATTGCAGCTCTGTTTGGAATAACCCTTAACATTGCAGATTTGCGAGGGTGCTTCTGTATCAAAACAAAATCAATTAGAAACACAAGCGCAATCAGTATAAATCTAAGCTTACAAACACAAATTAGATTAAGAAACAATCAAACTAAAGCACACGTAAAATCTAGGGTTTGAAGTGAAGGTAAAGAAGATACCAGAAAGGAAACCCTAAGAAGTTGATTTGGAATGGGAAGCATTGAGCAGGCGATTGTGAGGTTGATATAAACACATATCATTCTTCTTCGATGATTCCGCAGCCACCGAATCGGAATGTAAGATGATATCGCTACATTAGATGAGTTTTAGGGTTGTGGATGGATGGGAACGACGGATGAAGAAAAATGGGAAAGAAAAGGGTCTGGTCATAGGAGAAATTTGAGCGCCCATTAAAAACCCCTATCTTTATGTTTGAATTTTGAAATTTGAAATGATGTGTTTGAAATCCCCAGATATATATATTTTTCAATTTTGAAATTCAAATTCAAATTCAGATGTATTATGTATTTTAAATAAATAAAACTGATATTTATGATGTAATAATGGAGTAAGCAAAGCTGAGTTGGCATAGCTCATTGATTGCCACCTAAGCTTTTCTTAGTTTAGCAGCTAAGCTCCTTTAATAGAGATGTAAGATTTGGCTAATGTTTTGTAAATAATTTATCCTTAATACGTGTTTAGACCTGTAATATAAGGTATTCCATATGAAATATTGTGTATTACATGTTTTTGTTTTTACGTAATCACTCAATGTGGTTTCACATAAAATACTATAATGAAATCATGTAATCACAAAATGGGTATTCAATATCGTGTAGTCACGTAATAATTCATAGGAAACTATTGTTATGTAATTACGTAATCATTTAGTAAGGTTTCACATAGTATAATGAAATCATGCAATCACGTAATGGGTATTCAAAATCACGTAGTCATGTGCTAGGTATTCAAAATCACGTAATCATGTAATGGGTATTCAAAATCATGTAATTTTTTTTAAGAAAACTATAACAATAGGCGGCTTGAATTAAAGAGAATAAGAGGGGAGGAGTTCAAGTGAGAAAAGATTAGATACCCTTTCTCTATTTGTTTCTTCAATTGTTTAAACCTCGTAATTACGAAAATGCCACTGTTTGGTTTTGAGCCATTAATCTTGAAAGATCAAGGCTGAACTTGTCGCCTATCCTTTGTATTATTTCTTTGTCATGTACAAGATCCAAACACTAAGTAGTTATAGGTCTATAGAACTTGTATATGGGCTTCTTTTTAAGTTGGTTGAACCTATTGATTTAATACATGTGATACGAGTTGCATGGTTCTGTACATCTCAAATTGATAAATCTATATCTATATGTGGGACACATGATACTTTATGGAGTGATCTTATTTATGTTTTTTCGCCTAAATAAATAAATATAGATAATATTTTTAATAAGATTAAAAAAATATTATTTTAATTCATGAATTTTATTTTTTTATGCTTTACCCTAAATTAATAGACATAGTTAATATTTGCTAATTAATAAGACTCAAATAAGAATATGTTATTTTAATCCATTAATTTTATCTTTTTATCTTGGGTAAATTACATTTTGAGTCCTTGTGTTTTACTGGTTTTAACCATTTGAGTCCAAAATCAAAATGTTTAACGCCCTGAGTCCCTACAGTCACTTTTCTTAACCATTTGAGTCCAATTTTTTAACACCATCCACCAAGTCTGTTAACCACAAGGGTAATTTAGTCATTTACACATAAAGTACAAGTCTTATATGCACTTGAGTACAAGGAACAAGTCTTTAATGCATAAAGTTTTAATATATAATGTATATAAAAAAATTACATATATAATATAAACACACACCAGCACACACACCTACACACACTTTCTCACCATCAGAGCCCTGCCGACACCACCCTAACACCACCATCCCAGTGCCGTTGTCACACCCTGCTGGTAGCGGAAGCGTATTGCGTGTGACTTAAAAAAGGTTATCATTGCATCCAATTGTGTAAACAAATATAAGTAAAAAACGATGCCGTATGTATTGATTTGCAACAAAAGTTTACAGTGTTATCCAAAATATAGTTATTGAGCTTTATTACACTTCGAACAAAAGATTGTTTTTGTCATAAAAGGCATTCGTTGTCATGTCATTCTCATTTCCCGTGATCTATCACCTGCTCATGTCTTGTTTCCTGAAATACATGTAATTTTAAAAAAGTCAACAAAAGTTGAGCGAGTTCATATAGTTATTGTTATCGTGTGAAATCTCAAGTTTGAAATCCTATAATGAAATCATAATTGTAATCCAGTAAAGTAATCCTGGTATGTTATTAGCATTCATGGAGTTTAAGGATCTATCAGTGTGTAGCTTGCACCCTGACGTATGTGCCATAAGTAAGTAACCAACCCGAGACAGCTTTAACATCATAGGGATCACAAAAGCCCTCCTAAGGGTATACCAACCTGGAGTGGAGCGCGCCTCAAGCTCCATAGATCTATACCTTTTGCACCTTGGTCACTAAGTGATTAATGGTTACTATTGTCATCCTCCTACTTACGCACATTGATCATGTTATCATCTAAACCCATAGCTAACATACCGTGTGTTATGACATGTACTTCCCCTTGATTGTTTTAAAAATAAAACATTGAAATCATTGAAAGGAGGGACATGAACTCACAAGTTTGCGTTCCGTGTATTGTACAACTAGGATTGAGTGTCCGTACGCGTGAGTAACCTACATGTGTACTAACTTTATTAGACACTTAGGTCTTTTTGGACCTTGTACAAGTTGTTCATCTTGAATTCCTATTCTGTTTTCATTTGTCATTGTTGGAACAACTTTGTGTTATTATGGTGTTGGTAGTTTGTTTGTTTGATCTTTATATATATTTCTTTCCAAATGGTATATATATTTTTGTTTGTATTGAATCATGTGAACGGGCCTGGCCCTTCACATGTCCTTGTGGCTTGCACGTGTGTCATTGGGCCTCGCCCATGTCATTGGGCCCAGCCTATGTCATTGGACCTAGCCCATGTCTTTGGGCCTAGCCCATATCATTTATGTTATTGGGTCTTTCCCATGTCTTTTATGTCATTGGGCCTTTACCCATGTATTAATGTCATTGGGCCTTTGCCCATGTTTTAATGTTATTGGGCCATTGGCTATGTCTTATTGTTATTGGACCATTGCCCATGTTTTATTGTTATTGGGACATTGCCCATGTTTTATTATTACTGGGCCATTGCCCATGTATAAGTAATTGGGCCTAGCCTAAGATGAGTTTTATGAGTCCATAATATTATTCTTTCATTTTTTATAAATAAATACTAAGCGTAGAATTTTTATTTTCATTCTTTTTATAAAAAGAACACTTAGTAATTTTTATAAGCTTTTAACTTTCTGGATTTTGTTATCGGCAATATATATATATATCCGTTAGGTGTCTAAAATGTGTTATTTTTAGACGCGTTGTCGTAGTCGTTTGATATATATATATATAGGGGCTGGTTAACGTACAAATACGCTTATCGTACATTACGTACGCTACAATCTCAGCCAGCCGTCAGATCATCTTCCCGCATTGAAAATCGCATGTGAAATTGAATTACCACATGCGAAATTGTTACCGAAATTATCACATGCGAAATTGAATTACCACATGCGAAATTGTTACAAAAAAACAACCTGCTATTTCATCAAAATTATCACATGCGAAATTGAATTACCACATGCGAAATTGTTACAAAAAAACAACCTTCTATTTCATCAAAATTATCACATGCGAAATTGTTACAAAAAAACACCTGCTATCTCATCAAAATTATCACATACGAAATTATTACAAAAAAAAAACAACATGCGATTTTCATTGCGGGAAGATGATCTGACGGCTGAGATTGTAGCGTACGTAATGTACGATAAGGGAATTTGTACAGTACCCTTTACCTATATATATATATATATATATATATATATTTTGCGTCGAAATATCCCCCAAGCGTCGTAGTAGCTCCTCGTGATGGCGATACGCTCATTTTGTCGTCAACGAACGTTATATATTCCTTTATTGACCGAATTGTTTATACATCTTATTTGGTCAGTTGAAATATATTTTATTTCTTAGGAATATATTCTTATAATTTGCCCGTCGTCCGTATTGTCCTCTCGTCCGTTTAATTCGTTTAGGGATAACATGTAAGTAAGTTTCATGTATCAATTACTTAGCATTTCTTGGTTATATGAGGATATTGTGTATATTTATGTGTATTTTATACTTGTTCCTTACAAATATTTCTTGGTATCATTGGTGTATTATTTAGATCACCCTAATATATCTAAATATATACACTTAACACATAATATATACACCTTGATGAGTTTTCTAAATATATATATATTTCCCTAAAAATATATATATTTGTAAGTTTCACTTTTAACTTATAAAAATCCTTATAAGTATTTAGAAACTTATTTAGGTTTTTTAACCCTTAAATTTTTACCAAAAAGTTTATCCAACCATGATTAAGATCCTTAAGTTCGATTAACTATTTTAATCATACTTTAACCTCCGTTTAATCATGATTATGAATTTAGAAAATTTCGTCATAGTTTCCCCTAAACTATGACGTTTTTCACGTTTTCAAAACGCGTTTAAATCATTAAAACAATTTTCTATATCACCACAATTTACCAAATATCACCAAAGATTATTTATAGCACTAATCACACTAATTCCTTCAAAATTTCTTATGAGCATTACTTTGGTAAATCTTTCAAGACTTTAAAGTTAACCATTTTTCAAGTTAATTATTTACATAAACTCGATCATACTTGTTTTTCACTTTTAAAAATTCCCAAGTCTTTATGTTTCAAATTTATTAAAAATTACCAAGACTTTTATACAACCCTTTTTATAAATAAATTTATATAAACTTGTTTTATGTAAAAACCAAGTTATTAATGTTTAAAAAGCCTTGATTCAAGTTCATTATCATGTTCTATCTTTCAAGAATCACTAATCAAAGTTCACATACATAATGCTCATGATCTTTGAAGTTGATGATCTTGTGTGATTTAAACATATATATGTTTAAATCACATTTTTAAGTGTAACATGGCAAGATTAACACTAATCTAATTACTATATGATATAAACCACAAGATCATCATAAATCTAGACTTTAAACCACTAGTCTTAACAAAATCAACATAATCAACAAGATTACACTAACTAGTTACACTAATCTACACTAATAACCACATAATAAGTTATGATTAGTAGATTATTAAGTTTGAGATTAGGGTTTTTGATTAACTTTTTCTTAATCTTCAAGATAATCAATTTGTACTTTTGAAATCTACACTAATCAAAAAGCTTAAATATGGTTAAAAGAAGGCTTACAACTTTGCACAAGCTAAACAAGGTGATTAAGAAGTGATTAATCTCCCAAAGAACTCCCTAATGCTTCCTCATGCTTAACCCATGCTTACATGTTCTTGTAATGGCTAGATTAGGGTAAAAATGAGGAGTTTATTGGTTGAAAATGGTGGGGCTATGATGTGTTCTTGGAGCCGTGAACCAAGAAGAACAAGATGAAGGTTTTTTTCAATTTGAAGTGCTTGGAAAATGATAGGGAATAATGATGGTTACTTGTTATAATATTCAAAGTCTATCATGTTTCAAGTCCAGCTTCACATAACCTACACCATACTTGAAATCTTGCAATTTTCAACAAAAATTAAAGTGGGTGGGACCCACTTGACCGATTTCGTATAAATAGGGGGTAAAGTGTAACTTTTTATAAAAATTGTTATAACTATAGATTTTTTGGTAGTTAACCAATGTACGGTGATTAGGGGTTTAATTAAACCATTAAGGGGTAATTAGGGATTCGGAATGTTAATCGGCATTAACTAGTTCACTAAACTAGTAGAAATTGTATTTTGATACTTTAGATGCTTTCCGTTTGGTCGTCGGCTAGTTAACAGTGCTTTTACGTCGTACCGACGAAGGTTTGTCGCAAGTTGTTATTCCGCCATCAAACGATGCATGAAATGATTTCGAGTCCCAAAATACGCTTAAATAGTTCGCCATGTCTTCCACTTGGTTGTTTTGGCATCGGAAATGTTATTTACTAGCTTGTCGGTTCAAAAACGGACAAGTTACGGGGGTTGCAACGCAGCGCCGAAAGCTTATGTTTCGGACACCCCATTAATATCCTTGTATTGTTTTCATGTATTTGTTATCATTTGTCATCATTCCGGAGTCTCAGAAATGCTAAATTATTAGTTCGGACGAGTTAAAATTGTTTTATTTTTAGCGGAACGGACGATTTTGTATTTAGGGTGTTTTACCGGAAAGTTATTTATTTTTGCAAGATGTGTTATCACATTAGTGTTTTCATGTATATATATATATATATATATATATATATATATATATATGGAGACTCAGTTATGTCATTCGTATGTCGTTTTTCATCGTTTCATTTTGTTTTCACGGTTTTGCTGTAATGAATAGTGTAACCGTGAATAGTGCACGCAACACTTTCTACCAACATTTTTAGGACATAGTTTAATTGGTTTCGCGACACGACGAAAACCAACATATGTTATAGTATTGTTCTCTTTTCCTAAAACTGTTATCTAATGTACGTCACAGTTACGTAATTAAATTGCGCTAAATGCATGAGATTATGTAATAATAATAATGATTAGATTATATGGAATTTCCGGTTATTTGCCATTTGTCACAGCCGCCACCTCTGAACACCCTCCAACACCACCATCCCATCATCGCTGCCTTCAGCAGCCACTTCACCATCATCCCCACAACTGCAGCACCATCATCCCCACTGCACCACCACCACCACTACCACCACTATCCGCACCACCATCATCACCACACACAACTCTACCATTCCAACAAACTTAAATATACAAATATATCTCCAATTTACCCCAAAATCATGTCAACAGGTGATTAATTTGCTATAAAACAAAAAAGTCAAAATTAGGGTCTCACCCCACGATCGCTGTCTTGGTCGACAATAATAATCAATCCTCCATATCATTTTCTTATATAAACCCTTTTCCGATCTGCACGATTCCCAAAATATCACACGGTTCGTATTTCAAAATCTAATTCATAAATCTCTGTGGGTTCGGTCGATTGGCACCCTACGCCACAAAAAAAGATCGATCTTTTTTATTAGGGTTTTGATTTTCAAACAATTTTGGGGACGGCGAATGTTTAATTTCATTTCAGTGTTGTTAGTTTGAGCTAAAGGTATATGGGTATTCGTCAATTTATGTTTTTGATGATGGACTTCGGTGGGTTGATTTTAGGGTTCTTGTGTTAGGGTTAGGGTTTTGTTGTTTATTGTGATTTTGGGGTTTGTGATTGTTTAATTTTATCTGGGTGTTGTTTTGAGCTAAAAGTTTGTGGGTTATTGTCAATTTATGTTCTGGATGATAGATTTGGTGAGGTGATATTAGGGTTTACTGATTCTAGTGAAAATGGGGGCGTTGGTATAGAGAGATAGATGAGTAAGTGAGAGAGAGAGAGAGAGAAAGAGATAGATGAGGAAGAGAGAGAGAGAGTAACCAGTATGTGAGATTATATATATATATATATATATATATATATATATATATATGTATATATATATATATATTAATAAAAAACAATATATAGGGGTATTTTAGTCTTTTAATGAAAAACTAACAGAAAATTCAAACAAAGTTAAAAAATTAGACTCAAATGGTTAAGAAAAGTGGTTGTAGGGACTCAGGGCGTTAAACATTTTGATTTTGGACTCAAGTGGTTAAAAACAGTAAAACACAGGGACTCAAAAGGTAATTTACCCTTTTATCTTTTACCAAATTGTTTTTCATATATATTTATCCTGTTTTTGCTTTATAATAGGAATTAATAAAATTGAATTATAATAAACTAAGCATAAATAACTCCTGGCTTCTACTAACGTTTTAGACTTTTAATGTAATAAAATACAAAAATAATAACCTATAACAAAATAGTTTATGTTAATACTCTAACAATCTCCAATATGTAATCTTTTTTAATAAGGGTTGAGTTCATTTCAGAACTTTAAATAATTACAAAACTTTCAGAACTCTTAAAGGGTTGTTCTATTTCCACACCCCTTTAATCTTATTTTCACATCCCTATTTGTATACGGGCCGTATAGACTGATACGGGACGTATAGAATGTTTATGCGCATAATTTAATGCGGTGGAATTTTTTTTTGTTTTTATATGTATACGGGACGTATAGTTATATACGGGCCGTATACATATTTGCATAATTTTGTTTCGAAGGTTTGATAGGGGTTTTTGGTTTAGAAATCTGTATACGGGCCGTATAATGTTATACGGTCCGTATAGCCAGTATAGAAAAGTTAATTTTTTGTTGCAATCGGGAAACCGTTTAATAAATTTTGTAAATTTTAAAATAGTGTTGTATATATCGGATTATGTTACGAGTTTGTAGTTAAACGTATTTATTATGTTTCATAAGTTTCCACTTTGTAAAACGATAAATATGTATAGAAAAGTTAATTTTTTGTTGCAATCGGGAAACCGTTTAATAAGTTTTGTAAATTTTAAACTAGTGTTGTATATATCGGATTATGTTACGAGTTTGTAGTTAAACATATTTATTATTTTTAATAAGTTTCCACTTTGTAAAACGATAAATATGTATGTATAGAAAAGTTAATTTTTTGTTGCAATCGGGAAACCGTTTAATAAGTTTTGTAAATTTTAAAATAGTATTGTATATATCGGATTATGTTACGAGTTTGTAGTTAAACGTATTTATAATGTATAGTAAGTTTCCACTATGTAAAAAGATAAATATGTGATATGATTATGATAAACTACGACAACAATTATTAAACAAACAACTTAACATCTAAACATAAGATTAATATTTATAATGTTTTACATTTAAAACAAAAAAAAGATAAACTTTTACAAAGTTTCAAACGTAAAATAACCAAAAACAAATACAATAAACAGCTACGGCGGTGGTGGTGGTGGTGCAGCGCCAGCTCGTGGAAGTAGGGGCGCGGCAGAATGCATAGCCACAATTGCCTCGACCATCCACTGTACATCCTCTCTCACTGTAGCTAAATCCCCTCTGACTGCAGCTAAATCCCCTCTGACTGCAGCTACATCCGACTCGACCTGAACGAGTCTCTCATCCACCCCCGGTGGAGGCATCACACGCTGTCTCACGCTGCGTCAAACATACGGGCGATCACCCCGTAAATCCTTCGCAGCTACCTGTGATCGATCGACAGTATGAGCGACCCCCTCACCTACCCCGCTTCCCTCTGTGTCGCCTCCCTCTCCCTTGCCCTCGCCTCCCTCTCCCTCGTCTCCCTCCTCATCACCTCCCTCTACACGAGGTCCCTCACCCACACCATAAGCCCAAACCAGCTGCCCTCCCTCGACCTCGCGAGCCAAACCCATTGATAGGGCTGTGTCCTTCCCAACCCTGTCAAGCTGGCGTGTCAGGGTCATATCACTTGCCACCTGCGGGGACAAGAGGCGAAAGAAACCCTTCGCCAGACGGGTGACGAAGGCCCCACAGCTGATGTGGGAAGAGGTACGCTTAAAAGCGTACTCGGTGAGATATGCGGCCAACTTGTACGCCAAGTTGGCCCTCCCGCCGGTAAGTAAGTCGTGCAAGAAGAATAGGTCACTTTGGGTGACCTATTCCCTGCTATCATGACGACCGGCGATCGTCACGGCGATACACCGATGTAGGTATCGGTGTAACGGGTCGTAAAGATCAGTCATCCGTGCCTTCAGGGATTGCTGTCTCGGTTTCGAGAACTCCCCGAACCCAATAGTGCGCCAATACGGCCACAACACGTCAGTGGACGTGCTGACTGGCGCATCAAAAAATGCGCGGGACCTTGAGTCCTTCTGTGAGTACAGACCCAAGGCAACGGCGAACTGAGGAAGGGTCATCCTCTGAGTCTTGCCGCAAATAGTAAAAGCTACGGCGTGTGTCGTCAAAAAATGCTGAAAACCCCCACCCCGGGTGTCCATAAATGAAAATGTAGATAAAAACTCTAAAGTAATCTCCCTATGGGCCCGCTCTGCAGCGGCATCAAATAAGCGGTCCCACGGGGAGTTAGCTGGCATGAGCTCCTGGACCCGACCGATCGCTCCAATATCGGTCAAAAACTGAAAATCTATGGTCCGAGGCGCATCCAGCACCATCTCCCGTAATTTGCCCAAAACCTTATAGGCAGTTGTACCTCGGGGGATATCTCTAATAAACCGCCCCATCTCAGTAAAATCGGGCACAACCTCCTCCTCCTGTCCACGTCCCCGTCCGCGTCCACGGCCCCGACCCTGACCTCGACCTCTACGGGCCGCACCAGCTGCTGATGACTCAGCCATATCGTCTGTAACAAATAACAATTACAACTTAGCAATCACAATACGATTATCGTTAACGTATTATACGAATACTGTTCTTATATACGAACGTATTGTACATATCATATACGCTCGTTTAATGTTTGAATATTCAACAAGTATACGACCGTATATAAAATATACGATCGTATAATGTTTGAATATTCAAACATTATACGAGCGTATATAATGTATACGATCGTATAACCTTTGATTATTCAAAGGTATACGGTCGTATATATTGTATACGATCGTAAAATGTTTGAATATTCAAACATTATACGATCGTATAAATTGTATACGACCGTATACACTTGAATAATCAGTTACAATTTTCTGTTTCAATTTTTTTTTTCAAATTGAATTATACAATCGTAATCGTTACGCCTATCTACGCTTTACTATAGAAGACCATAATCTAACATGTTACGGAATTTGAAAGTTTACTATACGAAAACGTACCCTATAGGAAGAACGAGAAGAAAACGCCAAAAACACCAAAGAATGCTATCCAAGAACGATCCGAGAGAAAACTGAGAGAATTTTGGTGGAATGTTGAGGCCGGATGGTGGAAATGAGGTCGTATAAAACTTATACGATGATTTTTACTTCGTATACGGGCCGTATAAAAGTATACGACCCATATACAGTAATTTAATTTTTTTTAATTCTGTCGTATACTTAATATACGATCAGGGTATACAAGGCATATACTTTTATACGGCCTGTATACAATTCACTATTTTTTTTTATTTTTTTTCAATTACTATATGCGGAACTGACGAAGATACGGTCGATATGCGTTAACGTTGATTCGTTTAAACGTTTTTTCAAGTTCAATTTCAACAAGTTGCCAAAACATTTATATAACGTGTATGTTTATCATTACAAATTATCAAAACATGCAAATTGATTCGTTTAAACGTTTTTTCAAGTTCAATTTCAACAAATTGCCAAAACATTTATATAACGTGTATGTTGATCATTACAAATTGTCAAAACATGCAAATAACATTTTATATTCATAGGGCACCTAAATCCACGTAATCCCTGGTCCTGTATTCATCAACGATCGTATTATATTGGTCAATACGTTCCTTTTAATACTGATACCAACTTTCTGCTGGCTTATTCCGTGTCGGTTGTCGCCAGTATCCTGATGGGGTTGGAATTGGATATTCCCCTTCTAATCTGACGTGAATAAAATGGTTCCTGTGTACATGTACAAGCGCGACTGTTCGATATGGAATACTTTCTTCGGCTGTTCTGAACATGGGAAAAAATGAAGCACAACCAAGGTCACTTAATAAGAGACAAATGACATTCCACCGGTTTGCTATCAGAAGCCCCGTGAATGGCATTTTTAGCCACTTATGTTTAGGTGCTCCGTCTATACGGTTGGACCAAACAATGACTCCAGAACTTGTTGATACTGAGGTCCATTTATCTTTTTCCATAATTCGTGGAACCGGTTGCACTCATCATGAAGCTGCTCCCGTATGAACGGCCACTGATACTTTTTAAGCGATAAGCCGACCGCTATAGATCGAAACCCACAATTACCATCACCCTGCACATTTTGTATGTGACTGAGGTGTGGATAGAAGCAAGGTGGAATGAACTTTTAGAAGTGCATGAACATATTAACTTGTCCGACAGGAAGCAAAGGTAAGTCTGGTTGCTCTTCCTTTCATTTTGCGACCTTCTTTTTTCGTTTTCGAATTCTTAGCGCCTTTCGCAATCTCGCCGAAGAACATAGGTGTTTCAGCATAATAACTTTGTGACTCGATAAACGAGCTGTGCCAGGTAGGTTCGATCTTTGACTCTTGTGTGCCAAACCCATCGGGTGAATCACTATACTGGTCCTTGCGTTGTAAAAAAGCTGTGTCTTGAAGGCTCCGTAAACGAATCATCCTTCCTTTGTTGCTGAGCTTTTAAAGTTGGACGACCCCGTGTGTTTTTTTGCACAACTGGTTGTTTAAGCTTCGTCTTATTGAGTTGTACCAACTCCTTCATCTTTTGAATCAGGTTTTTCTTGAGTTCTCTCGGCTGAGCACTTAAATGTTGTTTGAGAAGCGCAAATTCGCCGTCTAAGTCGAAAGAGTCCACCTCGCTCGGTTCCACTATGGAGTCCAAATTTAACTTTCTCCAAAAAAGGGTCTATCAACTCCAACGGGATCATTTGACCTAAGAAACATATCAACAAACAACATAAAGCGTCAATAAGATTTTGCGTGATGAAAGGCTATGATTATAAAATGTGGTTGGTCGAATAATGTATTACCATTCGTTGTATACGGTTCCAACCGACACGCGCACGGTAACCCACAGCTTGTATACAAACGGCACGCGCATGTACCGTTATATAACTTTAATTTTTCTATTTCATTTACTTCATCTGATATCAACTCTAGGCACTTGGTTTGTTATGATGACCCAATGTTCGGCTCCTGCTTGTTTCAATGCTGCCTTTGATTTCTGTCACCTGGTTTCTTATGAGCTTATCGATAAGTGGTACCACTTTCTCCAGGGTGTAATTAGAGTCGCCTAGGTACTACTTCAAAAGGGCATGTTGACCCTCTACCCTGTTCATTGTACGTTAACCGAAGTTCAGATGTTGGTCGCTCCAGAACGAAACAAACCGGTCTCTATACGGTTGTAACCAGATTGAATCCAAATAGTTCATAATCTCTGTAATCAAAGTCAAGTGCAGTTAAGACAAGTCAAATAAATACGATTATTAAACAAAAATTATATAAAAGTTACCGTCGGGTTTTTGCGTGGCAACTTTGATCGTATTCGCTCGTACCAGTAGTTGTAGTCAAGATCGGTCGTTGAGTTAATTAGCTCACCCCACTTGTAAAGAAACTGGTCCCATTTATCATCTGTTTTAAAGCTTTTCCTGCAATGTTTGAAGATGTTTTGCTGTATGTGCCACCTACACAATGAATGTCTAGCCCTGGGAAACACGGTTGCACATGCGTTCATTAGGGCGCGATCTCTATCCGTTACTATTACACAGGGTTCCATAACACTATCTAATGAGTGTTTCAACCTCTGTAGAACCCATGTGAAGTTTTCCTGTTTCTCGTTGCTTACGAACGCATGAGCAATGCAAAACGACATCAACGTGGATGTAACACCGATAATCTGGACTAGCGGCATTTTGTACCGATTCGTCTTGTAGGTGGCGTCTATAAGCAACACATGCGGGAAGGCGCGCCACAACATGTTCGACTCCGGGTGGATGAAGAAAACATCCTCGATCCGTTTGCCGTTTTGAGATGTTCTATGGTAAAAAAACAAACCCAGCCTTCTCCAACCGATCGAAAAGTATCTGCATTGGAGTCTCGCCGACTTGTTCCATTCGACCCAATTTGGCTCGAGCGTTGTATATGGTGTTTCTTGTTGAGACATTATGGGGGTTCTGTTCTTTAATGGCAGCAAGAATGTCTCATGGTTTTATGTTCTGATGCGTCATTTGCTCCACCGTCCTCTCTTTCGATGGAGTCAGCCTCATTAGGGACGGATGACCCTCTGGATACAGAAATGGTTCGTGGTTATGTTTAGCTTCCTCAACCCTTAGATCCCAGTAACCTAACCTCTTTCTATATGTACCGACCAGTTGGAACTTGCAACCGGTTTTCCTAGTCCCGCTGCGTCTGACCGTGGCTGTTGATTTGTACTTGCCGGCACAATCGCACATAAGCCAAATTTTTACCGGCTGACCGAGGTTTATCGTAGATGGTGCGTTTGGTGACGAGGGCGTAGCCATTTACGCGTCCGACGTCTCTACACCACTCTACCAATTCATCCATGCTAGCGAATTTCTAACGGAAACACTTATATGTGTCAATTAATGATTAACTCAAATGATTAACCCATCGGTTTAGTTTTAGTATAAACGGGTTCAGGTCAGTTTGAGGTTGAACCTGCGAACCCATTTGGGTTAACGGGTCGGGTTCGAGTCAACATGGTCAGGATGGCGGGTTGACCCGTTACACATTTATACTATATTATATTTTCTTTGCAATATATATAAATTAAATGGGGTGCATATTTTTATGTCATGATTATAAGTTAAAAAGAGAAATTAACATAGATTTTATAACTTAAATATGATATATATATATATATATATATATATTTGTGTTTTTTAAGTAAATTTTAACTTTAATATATTAATTTCAGAAAAAAATAAAAAAATTCGGGTTTAATGGGTCGTGTTCGGGTTCTTATGTATAATACGATTTTCGGGTTTGGGTCGGGTTCGGGTTTGTGTAAAATTTTCAGGTTCAGGTCGGGTTGAACCCACCAACCCGCGAACACGACCCGTTGAGCAACCCTAATCTAAGATTTTAATAAAAACAAAATCAAACGTAAAAACACTAAAATAGTTAACGTACAACAAATAAACGTATAATTAAATGTTATACCTCCTTGTTTTGAAACTCACTACGTTCCTGTTCAGCATTTGGACCCTCGGGCGGTCCACAACTTATGGGAGGAGAATGAGAACTATCAGTCGGCGGTCCAAGACTAACATGAGGGGCTTCAAAATTAACCGGGTGTTGCGATGGATAATAACCAGCATAATTAGGCTGAATGGCATCCAAACCCCAAGTATCCTGACCAAAATCAGACGCAAAAATGGGATCGAACGGAGCATTCAGATCAAACATGCCCGCTTTGTTATCTTCATTGTTATCATAACTCTCCTGATTCGCCTCATTACCAAACACATTAAAACGTCACCCCAACCCGACATTATAGCTTAAATAATTTGAATAAAGAGAAAAATAGAAGAAACGAATAGAAGTTGAATGAAAATGAATGAAATTAGTGTCGTTTATATAGAGAATTTTACGGAATATTACATCGTTTCAAATTATTAACACGCGAATCGAGGAATCTAACGTCGAATCAAATAACTCGCACGAATATCGAGGAATCTAACGTCTAATCACATAACTCGCACGAGATTCGAGGAATATAACATCGAATCGGAGAATCTTACGTCTAATCACACGTGAATCGAGTAATAATACGTCGCATCAAATAGTAATAAAACAATAAAAAAATCATTGTATACGGGTCGTATAGATATATACGAGCCGTATAACATCGTCGTATAATATATATACGACCACAGTATAATCTTATTCTAACATGGTTGATACGGGCCGTATAAGATTATACGGCCCGTATAGAATAAAGTGAACTGACAAAGGTTGCTGGCACAACCTTTGTCGGTTCACTTTATTCTATACGGGCCGTATAACCTTATACGGCTCGTATCAACCATGTTAGAATAAGATGATACTATGTGGATTTATTAGGACCCCTCTTAAAAAATACCAAGTTTATTTATACACATTCTTCTCTTTCTCATATTAAATATTAGATGCCACGTGTCAACTTCTAATAACCTATAAATTTTAAGAATTATATGACATGTTATTTAAAATTAATATTTAAAAAAACATTTAATTAACCTATGTAATACACGGGTCTCTAATCTAGTTTTTTATATATTTTAAATCACTTTTTTAGTTTATAGAATCCTTTTATAGAATAATATAACATGTATTGACATTATTATCTTAGTAATCAATTTTTATAAACAAATAACTTAAAAAATTAATATGTATTCAGATTAACATGTATTGACATAATATAATAGTACTATCACCATTTAATAAGTATTTGATTGTTAACGGTATTTTATTTATTATACATTTTGATCTTTTAGTAATTTATAGCCATGTCTATGTTTATTTATATTTTACTATTATGCTTCGCGTTATGACGGTACATTATCGCGGGCATAATTTATTATTCAATTTGAACTTTTAGTAATTCTAAATTCGTATCCATGTTTATTTATCTTTTTACCATTCCATGTTATTTGCTTGCGTGTTGTGACGGTACGTTACCGCATGTACTGGATTGATATATATTCATTACATTACAGTACCGGTACGATATATGCATTTGGTATAGAAATTAACATCGACCAAAAACGATAAAAGACCAACATCATACTGGCACCGAGATTGTTTGAACGACATCGATCGGTAAGGATTTTATGGTACTGGTACCGATATTCATTTATCGTCACAGACAGAGTTATATAAATGAAAACTTTTCTTAACCGGAAACCATAAAAATGAATCTAGGTACCGATTATGTTGTTCATTACGCTACGGTAGCGATAAAAAGTTAGTTTATCAAAAGAAATATCAATAAATAAATATCGATACCGAAATCATTTTTGTCCGTTTGTTTTCAGTTAGGTTCACTACAGTAGCAACACGGTATTCATTATCAAACAGAAAACCATAACACAGAATACATATCGGTATTGATGTTGTTCTGTTCAATTTAGTGCGGTACGGGAGTGATATGCTTTTAGGTTATCAAAAACAAAAACAATAAAAATAAATATCGGTATCGATACAAATGTTGTTCAGTCTGTTTCGGCTCAGTTTGGTATGATAGCATCACAATATTCGTTTTCAATAAAATCTATACGGAAATGTTGAAAAAAAATTAAACATAGAACAAAAACGAACCAAACCAATATCAAATGAACAACAGTATTGGTATCGATATTCGTTTTTGTTGTTTTCGATTGATGTAACATTTTCTCTTTCGATTATAATAGTGAGTGTCGGTACTGGAACAAACCGAATTGATGCCGAGCGAATTCCTGCCTCGAAGCGTGGGGGAATATCACTAGTTATTATTATAATCTTGTTTAAAAAGAAAAAGATAATAAAACCTCTTTAAAACCAACCACAGTTTAGCTCAGAATATGAAAATAATTAATATATAAAGTGTTATAAGCTATATTTAGGTAAGAACATAACACAGAAATTCTAATATATTACCAAAAAGTTAACACTTAAAATGTATAGTTACAATTTAAATATAAAAGTTGTACCGTAAATATTTTTATTGAATTTAAAGAACTAAGTTATTAATAAGTACGCCAAACAGTATATTTCTAAAGCTATTGTAACTCGTAGGTAGATCCTACGGGACGTTCGTGAAAACATTGGTATGAATTTGGAACACTAAAGGTACAGATCCTTACCCCTTCCTTTGTTATCTGGTTCAACTGTTTATAAACCCTTTAAATTATATATATACCTTTAGAAGTCCTAACTTCTTTGATAGCTCAATTCGTTAGGCCGTTCGTCGTTTCATGTTCCTTAAGATTATTATTTGTTTCAGACTTTTGTCAATCTGTTTATGTCAAGGAAAGTGATATGAATCTTGAATATCCTGATAAGTAGAACTTTAATAACGTATCTGGGTGTGGTGGATACGTTGCAGTACTTCCTATATCTAAACACCCGGCTACATTATCAAAGTATCGTTTATCAAGACATACGAGTTTCATGTTATGATTAGTTCTCCGATTTCTTATGCTTTGGTCAGTATTACGTCTTGATTTCGACCTTGTTTCATGCTGTAGATTCATACTTTCTTAAACTCATTATCGCATGCTCCGATATATGTTACATGTTGTTATGATTACTCAATTACTATGGTTATTGTACAAGATTATGTCATTAAGATAATTGTGCTTTGTTACCCTGAGGTCTAGCTTCTCATGGAGTGTCCCACGGGCGTGTTGTTGTGGCATCAACATGTGCTCCTTCCGTGACGGAGAGATTAGTTCACGGCATCTCTAGGTACAAGTGAGGTACAAAGCTACTAGTAGGCGTATGGATCGATCCTAGCTAAGTTACTGTTTCTACTGCGGGAAATGGTTGTGGGTATGCCAACCTGCGCCATTTCATGTGACTGACTGTGTCGTCACTTACAGTTTACTCTTTATGTGGGCTCATTGGAACATCCTTAATATAAGTTTTGTTTCTTTGGGTTACTCTGCATCGTATCGTATTACTGATTGTGTTTCTGAAATTGTGTATGTTATTAGTTCTATTACAGTTTCCATTGTTATTAATGTTATCGTTATTATTTTGACCCTATTATTCCGTACTGGGCATTTGGTTCATTCCGTAAATCTTTTTTCCCATCACAGGTTGACAAGTTACTTTGGGTGGGAGGATGAGAGAAGAATAAACGCTTAGGAGTAAATCTGAAGATGTCAGTTAATCTAGTTGAATGTATCAGCTTGTATATTAACCTCAAGTTTAGTTGTCATGTGGTTGTATCCTTGTCAAATAAATAAATGAAATTATGACTTTTGTTTACGATACCAATGTTATGTGACACGTCAACCCTTCCGGGTTGGGGGTTACAATTGTCTTAAGCTAAAACAAGTGTTCTGTTACCCTTGAGACCGGGAGGAGATAGGGTATTGGTTTGTCTAGTTCTTTAGTATACGGGTTCTGGTGAGACCGGGGGGAGATCCATCCTAGTAGCCTTTAGATCCTAGCAATCTAAGTTAAAACCGTAAATAGATAGATTATCCCTTCTCATCTTCGGGTGAATTGTGATCAGTGAGACCAGAAGGAGATCTTTTCTTAGGTACCTTAGCATATTAGTAGGTGAGATCGGGAGGTGAAACGAAACCATAAAACTGTTATATTTACATGCCTAGTTTGGGATTTTCGGGTAGCATTAGTGAAACCGAGAGGAGATGTATTGTGTCTTAGCAAACCCTTATTAGACATATCCTTAGAAACGGTTAAGTTGAATATCCAATTCCGATAGTGTGTGAGTTTACTAATAGGATTCTACGCCTAGGTGGTTGCTTTTCCTCATCTGATTTTCACCCAGTTCAGTTCGTCTTAATATTCGTGCTAGGTTATTAGTTAAATTAGTAGTTAATAATTAATTAAATAAAAACCCCAAAATATTTTTTTTTTAAATTGACATTTATTCGACAATGTTGTTTATTGAGAGTGCTTGCATAGAGTCCCTAGGATCGATCGGTGCACTTGTCGTTCGTGTGTGGTTTATTTGTAGAGTCCTAATTTTAAAACTTGCTGAAATATATTTAATACACTTTTCACATATTAATATATATATACACAACATATATAAAGTGACTCCGTTTTATCTTTTAGTTATTTGAGTAACATAATATAATTTTTTTATGAAATTCTGAATATAACGTTGTAACAGTTTTATTTTTGTGTACGATTTGATAAAAGTTTTACACAAGCGGGTTAAATATAGTTGTTTTTTTATTCTTTATTGTGATGAACTGGATAAGTATATATTGTTCGAACTACATTTGTACCGATACGTATTCGTTTTCTTGTTTTCTCGAGATCAAAGATTAGATTTGATTGAACATACAACATTCACAATAGAGGGTTGTTTTTTTTTTTTTTTTTTTTTTTTGTGATGAACTGGATAAGTATATAGTGTTCCAACTTAGACTTCACACATATTTCATATAATTCAGCGTAAGAGTCCTACTCAGTGTAATCCCTATGTGCTATTTATTTAAATGCTTGCAAGCTGTTTTGTGAACAATATGTTACAATCTGTATAAAATATGTACACCAAATGTTTGATTACATGTGTCAAAGAACTTGCCTTGAATTTCAAAACCGTAAACCTATAATAATATATTAACATACATATGCTATTTCTTCCTCTGCTTTGCTACATCCTGTGTTTTTAAAATTCCTTTATTAGATTTATGCATTAGCATGAATATTTTGACACTGCTATAGGTATGACAATGCCACTAAAAATGTTCTTGCTAGTTGCTACATCCACAACAGCAACTTCCGGGAAAATGTTATAGCTTTTTTGTAAATCTGAAACTCCATTTGCTTGCTATCGGGCGTATACATGTGTTATCGTGGAACCATCAACTGATGAAACAGACTCAAGTTCACTACTGCTCTCCCCAGAGTAAAAAGCTGGTTGTTTAGGTTGAGGCAACACACTCTCACTGACCAGCATTAAAACCACCGACAACATAGTTGGCCTATCTTTTGCATGATTTTGCACACATAATAATCCAACATGTATTGATCTTAGCACTTCAGGGATGACACAAGAGGCACGTAAAGATGCACACATAAGTTCAATGGATCTGCCTTGTTTATAAAGTCTCCAGGCCTGAATCAGATCAAACATATAAATTACCAAAATGACGTTGTTTAACCAAAAACATTAGTGAGTGTAACATACATGTCCAAGAAGGTTGTCATTGCGATCATCATGAGAGAATTCTCTGTTTTTCCTACCACTCACGATCTCCAATACCAACACACCAAAACTATATACATCAGACTTTATAGAGAATCGTCCTTGTAAAGCATACTCGGGAGAAATATAACCACTGCAAAGAACTTATTCATTAGGGGGAGTAGTAGCAAAAATAATTCAATAAATTATTGTTTAAGATTCTTACTATGTTCCCACAACTTTCTTTGTCTTAGCAGCAGTATCGGATCCTACAAACTTTCTAGCAAGCCCAAAGTCGGAGATTTTGGGGTTCATGTCACCATCCAAAAGAATATTACCTGCCTTGAGATCTCTGTGGATGATTTGAAGGCGGGAATCTTGATGTAGATAAAGAATACCTCGAGCCATCCCTTGTATAATATTAAATCGTTTTGGCCAGTCAAGTATCGAGCTCCTTGTTTCATCTGACACAAGTGAATTACTTAGATAACACTAATTTGATATGAAAGCGTGAAAACAAGGTACTGTAAAAGAGAGAGCCGAACCAAATAGATATAAGTCTAAGCTTTTGTTTGTCATGTATTCATAAACTAAAATCATTTCATTTCTGTGATTGCAGTATCCAAGAAGCTTCACTAGATTGCGATGCTGAAGTTTGGCAATACAAATGATTTCATTCTTGAATTCTTCAATCCCTTGCTGGGATGTTTCTGAGAGCCTCTTCACAGCAACCTCTTGCCCGTCTTCCAACACACCCTAAAATAACAAGGTTACAGTTTTTTGTTACACATTTGATAAATAAATGGTACAAATACAAGTTCCTTTCTGTATTATGGTACCAATTAGTTACCTTGTAAACTGGACCAAAGCCACCTTCTCCAATCTTTTTGTTGATGTTAAAGTTATCTGTAGCCTTGACTATTTTATTAAGACTAAGTAAAGGTAGCTCGTCAAGATCTTCCATCCACACGCTGTTATCCTTTTTATCAAGGGCATACCTGTCTTCTACAAAATAACATGTGCGATTACACGAACGTGCCAAGAATTATATAAGTTTACAAAGTGTATAAAAGCTACTTAAATTACCTCTTTCTTTCATATGAAGCCTTTTCTGTTTCTTTATACAAGCATATGCCACCATAAATAGAAGTAGCACAACAGATGTAGTTAAAAATACCGCTGTAAATACTCTTTTTTTCTTGTTTAAGCTAGATGGGGAATCTTGGTTTCCTTCACGAACGATTTACAATAATGTTACAAGTATATTGAATTTATAACAACTCAAAATTAAGTTAAAACCATAAAGGTGCAGTGTACCTGCTAACTCAGAGGCAGCCAATTTTATGTAAAGATCCTGCTTATCATCATTCTCTGTGGTGTCCATAAGCTCATCAAACCAAAGCAAACATCCACTTCCTCCATTTCTGATATCTGAATTTGCATAAGCCGTACAATTGCACTTCATTCTGCAAGCCATCTCACATTCTTCAAGCGTCATGCTATGATTATACCATGAACCACGTGTATCCGGAAATATAACTCCTGAAATTTTCTTAAACTCAGACCCATTCTCACAAACTAAAGCCCGTTTACGTTCACACCCACTTGACCAATTTGCTCTATCCCATTCATCTAGGACCTGAGGCTTAAAACCTGCCATACATTTACAAGGGGGGTACCGATTAGCGTTGCAGCTTGCATATGGCCCACAAAGTCCATAACCACCACAACTATCTGTCGGTGCTTCAATATTATGCACAGTCCACTCTTGGGTTTGATCCATCCATCGCAAACGCACTGTGATGTCATCTGGCAACACAACGACCCTTTGAACAGCCGAAGACTTAATCTCATATTTAAAATATATTTCCTTTTCGTTCATTACAAATTGAACAGAGAAAATAGGATTTGGGTTTTTCATGCGTAAACCTTGAAACTTAAGACCATTCCATGGTCCATATCTCCAACGTATAACCGAACCTTGTCTCACAAACATTTGTGGATATCCATTTGTGTCTATATAGTGTAAATATTCACCTGGTGAAGGATCATCTACACTCTTCCATGGTATCATAACTCGTTCTCTTCCTGTTGCCAAATCTTTTCCAAATTTCATTCCTGGTAAGAATGTGTTACCAGGATGGTCAAAACTTTGCCAGATTACACATTCGTTCTTGGTACTTCTATCCCACACAACGAGATTTCCAGTATCCAGAAGCTGCACCACCACCAACACCGGCATCGTCGATATTGATGAATTCGATGACCAGATCACTGTATTGTCACCACTGCGAATTAGTAGGTTTCCATGTCTGCTTAGTTCGAGCATGCCTGATTTATCTGTGACTGGTGTCTCCCTGTTAGCAACCCATACGACAGTACCCGTTGATATTTTCTTGTACCATATCCCTATGTACCGATTCTTGGATTTTCCTGGGCTAAAGAACCCAAGTTCAAACATGTTATCATCTGAAACTATTGTATCTCCATCTTTGATTACTTGATTTGTAGATATGGTGTTTAGTGTTGCAGAAGATGACAGAGGCAAGAACAAAACACATGAGAATAGTAGTATCATGTAACCAATTTCCATCGTTGTGGTGTTTTAAAGATGAGAGTTTTGGATGATGGTGGTGATATATAGCAAATTTGACTCTTCTTTTGGTCAACACCTTTGAAAAAATTAACAATTTTAGATTGATAGAAAAGTCCCTGTTCACTTTGAAACAACTTTTTGACTTTCCTTTTATTGAATTTTAATTAATCTGTCATTAGAGCAGAGGGGGGCAGGCAGAAAACCAAATTAACTACCCGTAACCGAATTAACCGACAATAGTGGGTTGATTATGGCTAACAAGGTTTCCATACCTGCCAAAACCAAAAAAACCGATTATACGTATTTTTTTGATGTTATATAATATAATAATATATACAATTTGTTCCATAGTCAGAAAATTTAAGGCCCAAATAATGACCAATTATATTGTTTTGACTTATTTTTAACTAGGCCCGAATTCACAATTAACCGACCCATAACCGACTTGCTGTAACCTTCCAAAACGATTAACCGAAAAGGCCATAACCGATCGGGCTATGGTTATGGTTATTCATTGATTGACATCTGGTTATGATTTTGGGCCAAAACCAACCCATGCTAGAGAAAAGATTAATTACCTCAGCCCTTCACCATAACTCCGTTCAGCCTCTCTCTGGTAATCTTTTCCGGCCAGTAGAAATCATGGAACTGAACAAATAGGATCCACAGTAGAGCATCTGAAGAGGTATGGTCCCAATTCCTTGTCCACATGGCATGGACCACACCACTTTTTCAATCAGTATGGCGCCTACATCAGCAAACAAATCCAGAAGATTCTAGAAACTTCTGGAAGACTTCAAGGTGGCACCAAAGATGCTCCTTCTGACAGGAAGGACAACACATGTCACCAGTCACCGAGCGCCATGTAGGCCTGCAGCAAATCTGGGAGCAGACCAACCACCGCAGTACAATTCCTCCAGCATGGACAAATATCGGCGCGCCACGTGGACCACTATCCTGGACGTGACAGAGGAGACCAAGAGGATATTCCCCTTGGTCGGACAGCTGGCGCTCGATAACAGCTGGCTAGTTTGCTCCTCCCTTCATCATTCAACACACTCTTATTTCCTCAGAGAACAGTACTTATTCTCACGCCGGAGCCCGGTTAAGAGGAAACCCCCATATTCCCTCTTAACGAGCTAACGGTTTGCTGTTTTGCAGGATCCCAGCTATTAGTGAGTAGAAAAGGAGATTGAACCCACATAAGAGACTATCCGGCTGATTAACCATCAGTGTTAACCAGTGTCTCAACAGCATCAAACACAGATAAATTGGATTCATTCTGCTATAGAAACATGGAAACCAATTCATCTTCTTCTCCGCGTACAACAATCTGGTCAGTCAGTCAGTCAACGATGAATGATGATTCCACAATCAACTACAGAGCTTCCAGAAAATCGATCAAGTATGACCACTTTTGTTTTAATTGATTTAACCGATTCAAACAATTGAGTAATGGGAAAAGGTGATTGAAGTTTGTGCATATTGAAACAAAATTCAAACCTTTAATGGTCCACCGCTGTAGGATTGTAGGTGATGAAGCTTCACCACTTTCCTCTGGTTTCGAGTTCTTGGAATCTTTTAATTAACCATTACTCATGGTGAGTCCTTTTGGATAAGGTGTTTCAAGAGAGAGGGGTGGATAAGTGAACAGTTAGATAAGAGCGTTCAATCCATCCCATCATATTTTCATCCTAAATTACACTAAAAAACGGGTGCTACTTTCTACACCCCCCCTAATTACTTTTTTCACCCCCCTCCTCTCACATACTTACAGGTGGGGCCTGCGTGGGACCGACAGTTTTCCTCTCACAAGGGAGGGTATAATCAGGAATGAGGGGGGGTGTGTATAGAATGAGCCTAAAAAACATTATATTTTCTTTTTTTTTAATTAAATAATATTTTTTATACATTTATCATTATATTTTCTCTCTCATCTACTCACAACCATTTTTAAAATATATTAAAAAATTACAAGGGGTGAACAGTGTCCAACCCAAATATACAGATGAACAGTAATATTTTCTCTCTCCCCCACTCACAACCATTTTTAAATACTCTTTATATTTTAAAAATATCACACACAGAATTTGATGACATGGATGTGAATGCTCTAAGGCATTTTTGTAATTACCTTTTTTTATAAAAAAAATTAAGAGTAAATTACAAGTTTTGTCCTTTATGTTTACTTCAAATTTCAGACGCTGTCCTTTAGCGCAAAATTTGACAAGCGGTGACCTTTACCTTTCAAAATCTTACACATTTTTGTCCTTTAGCCCAAACCCAGTTAGATTTTTTGGTTAAATCTAGTCATGTGTAAGGCACATGAGGGTACTATTGTAATTTCACCATTCAAGGGGCTATTGTATAAGTAATATGCAACTATTCTAAATCAAGAAGGATTTCAGCAACATAAAACCTACATTGAGAACCCAAAACGAAAATTATCATATAACGAAACAATCGAAAGTCCAAACAAAGAAAACCTTAAGTTGTTACCTGGCTGCTTGTTTAGAGAAATATTTGTTTGGTTGTTTTTGTCGGAGCACGTGTAAATCGCCACCGGGACAATACTCAATAACCAAACACGAGTATTTATCTGTCGTAAAATGCGAAAATAAAGTAGGAAGAAACGGGTGATCAAGCAATTGCAAAATCACTCTTTCGGTTTGAGCCCGTGTAGCTTTTTTCTTGAGGCCCTATAACTCATTATCCAGAATTTTCAAGCAAAAAAGCAATTTGAGTCGATAAGTTCAGCAAGATAAACAAGATAAACGGTTCCGATATCTCCACAGCCAATTTTCTTGAATAACTTAAAGTTTCTTATATTTAGGCTTTTGTATTGCTTCTTAGCCTCAATAATCAATAACCATTATTACAAATTAGCTAAGTTGAGCCATACCTGATAAAACTCAATAATACTCAAAGCCTAATACCCAATACATAAGCCCAAATGCCTAATTCCTAAATTCAAACTGGAAAGGGAAAATTGGAAGGGAAAGAACAGATCTGACGAAGTGAGAACTGAACCGGAGGCGAAGGCTAAACTCGAAAGGGTTTTAGAAGATGGAAGACGACCCATTCGATTTGTCGTTCCTCTCTACCGCAAGCCATCGTACACCACCACCCCTGTGACACCACTACCCCTGCCCTTCCACCGGAGTCCCGCTGCTGAGTACTGCATCTCCACCGGAGTACCCCTGCCCTTCCACCGGAGTACTACATCTCCTCCACAGATGGAGAGAGAAGAGAGCGAGAGAGAGTGAGGGGGGAAGAGAGAGAGTGGTTTTTAATTTAATATCTTTTCTATTTTTATAAAATAGTCCCAATCTATATATTACTTACACAATAGCCCCTTGAATGGTGAAATTACAATAGTACCCTCATGTGCCTTGCACATGACTAGATTTAACCAAAAAATCTAACTGGGTTTGGGCTAAAGGACAAAACGTGCAAGATTTTGAAAGGTAAAGGACACCGCCTGTCAAATTTTGCGCTAAAGGACAGCGCCTGAAATTTGATGTAAACATAAAGGACAAAACTTGTAATTTACTCAAAAATTAATAAGAAATATACTTTTTTTTATAAAAAAAGAGTAAATTACAAGTTTTGTCATTTATGTTTACATCAAATTGCAGGCGCTGTCCTTTAGCGCAAAAATTGACAGGCGCTGTCCTTTACCTTTCAAAATCTTGCACGTTTTGTCCTTTAGGCCAAACTCAGTTAGATTTTTTGGTTAAATCTGGTCATGTGCATTGCACATGAGGGCATATTTGTCTATTCACCATTACAGGGACTATTGTGTAAATGTTTAATGTTTAGGGACTATTATATAATATAATGAAAATGATATATATAATTAAAAAAAAAACAGTACTTTATCTCCCCAATCGGAGCACAAAACACACTTCATCACTTTCTTCAGCCTCTAATCCCTTAACAACCACCATGAACTACCGCTTAATCTCCCCAATCGGAGCACAAAACGTCGTCGTTTCCAACAACACTCTCTAAATCTCCCCAATCGGTAACCGCATCTCCGTCACCGACCTCCTCAAATCTGAAACCCTAACCCTGCCATTCCAATCTTCATCCAACATCTCCAGAATCGTCGCCTCACCGGACGGCGTCTTCTTCATCGCCGTCGACGACAACGGCCGCTGCCAGTTCATCAACCTCCGCCCTAACGGAGAGTATATTGTTGTTGGTGTTGGTAAGTTAGTCTAGATTTGGAGGTCTCCAGGGTTGAGAACTTTTGCTAATTGTAATAATAAAGTTACTTGTGTTGATTGGAGTCCTGATTCGAGGTATTTGTCAGCCGGTTCGAAGGATTTGACTGTTAGATTGTTTTGTTTGAAGAAAGTTAGGGGTGAGATTAATAGTAAGAGTAAGCCTTTTATGTTTTTAGGTCATAGAGATGGGATTTTCGAGTGGTGGGTGCGATGGTGGTGATGGGTAGCGGTGGTGGGAGGTTTACCTGGTGGGAGAATAATTCAAGTTATAAAGCTGAATTAAATATGTATACCTGATTAGTGTAGGTGTTTTGGTTTAGGAAGTCTGGAGGTTTAATGTATTTTCACTATTTTGATATTGCTTTTGAAATCTTTATCTGGTAATTTAGAGAGGTGGAAGTGAAGAAGTCTGTGTTTCATGTTACGAAAACGTGTGCCAGAAATAAGATGATGAGGGTGGTAGTGGTGGTGGTGGTGGTGAAGGGTGGTGGTGGTGGAGGTGGAGGATGGTGGTGATAGCTGGTTGCTAATTCCAGAAATATATATATATGTATGGTTATAAAAATAATATTTTAAATTATTTTGTTTTATTTTTACATAATAGCCCCTTGATATAATTCATCTTACACAATAACCACTTGAATGGTGAAATTACAATAGTACCCTCATGTGTCTTGCACATGACTAGATTTAACTAAAAAATCTAACTAGGTTTGGCCTAAAGGGTAAAACGTGCAAAATTTTGAAAGGTAAAGGACACTGCCTGTCAATTTTTGCGCTAAAGGACAGCGTCTGCAATTTGATGTAAACATAAATGACAAAACTTGTAATTTACTCTAAAAAAATAATAAGAAATATACTTAAAAGAAATTACACTTTTCGTCTTTTATGTTTGTATCGCATTACAATGGATAGCCTTAACTTCAATAATTACAGTCACAGTCCTTTATTTGCAAAACCTGTTACACTTTACGGTAGTGTTTGGTATGGAGGAATGAGAGGTGGAATGGAATGGATGATTACGAGGGAATGAAGAAAACGGTGTTTGATTGGTCAATGGAATGGAATCACTCATTCCAAAAGGCATTCCATTCCCTCAAAATCATTTCATCCACCCCCATGTTTTTTTTTTCATTTCATCCCCTCTTGCACCATTCATCAACAACACCACAACCCACCACCTACGCCACAACCCACCGCCACCCACCACTGACGCCATCACCGCCACCCGCCACCACCTCACCCCGACAGCCACCGTCGTCGCCGCCACCACCCACCTGCCACCGTTATCACCCACAGCCGCGACCAACCGCCAACACCACTCGCCACCGCCGCCCACCACCATCGTCGACGCCACCACCAACTGTCGCTGCTGCCGCCACCTCCGCCACCACCCACCACCAACGGCCGCCATGCCGCCACCACCACTCATCGTCGCCGCCGCACCGCCACTCGCCACCACCCACCACCGCCACCTATAAGGCTATAACCACCCACAATCACTACCACTGACCACCACCACCACTCACCGGTGATTTTATTACTGCGTTTTTCTTGCCTATCGAACAACGCACAATAATAATTCATTTCATTCACACATGGTAACCAAACAAGACATGGAATGGTAATGATCCATTGCATTCCTTCGTCCATTCCATTACCTCATCTATTCCATTCCTTCGTCCATTCCATTACCTCGTCTATTCCATTCCTTCGTCCATTCCATTATCCCATACCAAACAGACCATACGACCTTTATCAATAACTAGATTAACATTTTTAGTTAAGTTTATTCACTTAATGGTATTCTGGTCAATTCATGCTTTTATTTAAATGTTTAACAAATACAACCAAAAAATTGCATACACACTTCATCTTCCCCAATTTCCTAACCCTAAAACCCTAACCACCACATCATCCTGCCGCCACCATCATCTTCCCCAATCTCTATCGAAATGAATGTCATGTGAACTATACTATCAACTAAGCTTTTTTTTTTTCACAAAAACAGCTATGGTAGATCTGAGGGAAACAAATTTTCAAAACCCTTATTTTTCCTACAACCCACACCAGCTACACCTGACCGACTGTCATTCTTCGGTGAGCTCTCCAATCACAACGACACTAGTCACCAAATCTCACAAAAAAACAGAACAACAACCAACTGATAATCATCACAATGGTAGCCCCATGAAACACATCGTGAGACTGTGTGTACTTCTTGATTGAATAATCAACTCCGATACCCATAAAGAACGCATCAGTGCCAAATGGGTATGGTCCTAGATCTCGCACCAAAGCAGTCGCGAGTGACCATCACCCTTATCAAATACTCCCATTGGCAAGAACTTATCTGCGTCCGTGTGGGCACGCGCGAACATAGATACTGAATCCAATCGGTCAAGTGATGAAAAGACTGACCTTGTGTACGAAAATGGGTGTCACACATAGCGATGCGGTTTAGCACCGCATCCTATAAACATTTTCGTCACGACAAAGGGTCTAGGTAACAACAGTTACCACACATAGCGATGCGGCTTGGCACCGCATCCTATACACACCTTCGTCGAAGCAATGGACGCGGAAACAACCGTAGTTACCGTAGATAGTGATGCGGCCCAGCACCGCATCCTACCGACGACAAGTGAGGACTGACGGTTTTGACTTAAGTGGCCAAGACAGCAAGTGGCACTGACAGCAGTCATACGTCCAGTCCACACGTAAGCAACGCTGGCACACAGACTGACAACCACAGTGGGACGTGGTGCCATCTCCGTGGCCTATGCACCTGACACACCTGTAAAGGGTTGCGCGTTGTCAGTCTAGCCACTCAATTACCCTCCTCGGCTATATATACCCAACCCAGACCAGGTTTGAGGTATCGCTTATCTACTCTCTCACTCCTACTACTATCACACACTTTGTTCTCAAGCAAATATTGATTCTCACACCAGAGAGTGGTAACAAGGAGCACCCCCACTTTATCCTCCTTGTTACGAGTCACGGTGTGTTTTTCCTTGTGCAGGAGACAGGTCAGCGAATGATCCAGCCACCGATCCACGGAAAGAAGGGATTAACCCTACTTGACGAGACCAGTGAATTAACCTCCTTTGGTTAACCACTGTTTCATCATTGGCACCCACCGCTACTCTTAGCACTTATTTCCATCTCTCTTTCTTGAAGATCATGTCTGATCGTCAACATCATGCTACCGGGGAAAACTCTACCCTCGCAAACGCAGGACCTACAGGAAACACTCCTCTAGTCCAACAACTAGGCCACATTGGCACATCCGCAGAGGGGGGCGCTCCCCCGTATTCATTCCAGACTTTTCGCAGTATGCCTCAGTACTGCCACCAGGAGTGGATCTCCACACCTGGTACTTCCAACAGCAGGCGGCCCTTGCTGCAGCCTATAACAACGCTTGTGCAAATGCGCAACCACCCGGAGGACCCACACTCGCGCCATATACACCTGCGGCTCGTATCTTGCAATATGAGGGCAGGGCACCAACGCACCCCGCTTCCTGGGATAGGCACGGGTCACGCGAATCCTCCTACTGTACTGTCCGTACGCTCCAGGAGGACGACTCCACTTATGGATCCCGGGTTAGGAAACCGGTACATGACCGCCTGGGCCAACACGGAGAATATCGACGAGAGTTAGCTACTCACCGAATGTCCGGTATACACAGCCGTCTGGGACCGCACCCCCACAACGAGGGGTACGACCACACTGACCCAGACGATTATACATAATGCAGGGACTCTCAATCGGCTCACAGCCGACCAGGGGATTACAATTACTATCCCCCCCACGCAACCCCGCACTGTATAAGATCGTGCTGCAAAGCACAGTCAAGCTCAACCCTACAGGCCAAAATCTGCTGCCGAAAACTCCAAATTCATAAAAGAGATCGCCTCAGCCCCGCTCACCACGACCGAACTTCCGCTCACGGTGGGCAAGTAATGGTTCATCCGACCTTGACGACCATATGAACGTCTTTATCGGGGCTGGAGTCATTGGTCATTGGGACGAGCCCAGCTGGTGTCATTTTTCCCCCAGACCCTCACCGGACTGGCGAGGGCTTGGTTTGATTCTTTGCCAGTAGGATCACTGGCTTCATTCGAACAATTGCAAGAAAAATTTCTTGCCCATTTTAGCCAGTAAAGACGTCACAAGCGTGATTCGCCAGACGTCATGAACATCTGGCGCAGAGAGAACGAAAGTTTGGAAGCTTTCGTCATCCGCTACAACAAAGAATGCCTCGAAATTGGCGGGGTATCGGACCAACTAGCCCGCAATCATTTCCTCCGAGCGGTCAACCACGAGGAAATGATTATGACAATCTCAGGAAAGGACGGCTTGCCAGAAAAATGGGACAACGTCATGACAACAGTCAAGACGTACGCCCAAACCACACGGTCTCTCAGACCCCACACTGGCAAAACCCCTCCCCATACGGAAGGACAATCCTCCCGCCAAGAACCCAAGCGCAACAACAACAAGCGCAACCGGGATACATGGAATCGAGTCAACCATTCCAAACCATACACCCCACGCGGGTATCAACCCGACGTGAGGGCAACCATTAATGCCCAGTGAGATCAGCGGGTATCCAAAAAAGAGTCTCGGGACCGCAATTGGACCGAGCTCACGAAGTCTTCAAGAGAAGTCCTTCAAACGGAGGCTCAGTTCTTGCGACCGGCCCAACCAATGAAGTACAAAAAAAGGGTATTCTTCCGGTCTGGTTCGAAGCACGTCGTATCTTGCCTTAGCGTCCAACTCAGCTGCATTGAACCTCGTGAATTTCTTTGACATCTGAAAGAATACACCAAAAGTTAGCACGAAACAGTGAAATTTTCGGACAAAACTGAAAACAGCGAGCTGGACACGGCCCGTGTCTGGCGGGCACGACCCCGTGTCCAGGCGTCTGTTACTCAAAAACTTCATTTTTCGACCCGGTTTCGAAAATTTGAAAATTTTTGGTCCAATAGGTGCGGTTTCCCCCGAAAATGAAACCACAAGTGCCGTTTTTCCCAAAACAAACCCTTTACCCCTTTGATTTTATCTTTTTCGGTTAAAAAACAAGGGTTTGGGGTTTTTGTCAGAAATCGGGCAAATCTATGAACAATACAAATGGATTTACTTCCTATAACACTAATCTAAACTAATGCTAACAGATTTATGCAAAAATTTGAGGTTCGATCCGGATAAACTTCAAGAACCCTAGATTTTCCCCAAATTTTTGATGTTTTAACTACATGCAAATGCTTAATCTAACTACAAATGATGATAGAATCATACCTTGATGTTGTTAGAAGTAGAGGAGACGTCGAAATCTTGCAGAAAAATCGCCTGAACCAGAGCGTTTTTGGGGAAACGGGGCGTGTGGAATGAATTAACTGTTATGAAAAAGGGGTTTTATCCCGACAGTCGCGCGGACACGGCCCCGTGTCCAGCGGACACGGCCTCGTGCCGAGCAAAAGTTAATTTTTTAGGTGCTCGTGTGAGTGCCCTTGTTGCCCAAAAACTTGGTTAGAAGACTTACCGATTTAGATGTCAGCCCGCTTGTTCGTAACTCACCAGGTATGATGTTGATGCTTTTATTCTTCGACCGTTTGAAGTGAGATCTCTTCCTCTTCATCCTCAATGAATCCTTGATAGAGCTTCAGCCGTTGGCCATTGACTTTGAATGGAATTCCATTCCGAGATTTAATTTCTACTGCACCGTGTGGGAAAATATGGGTGATGGAAAAAGGTCCTGACCACCTGGACTTTAATTTACCAGGAAACAATCGAATTCGTGAATTAAACAATAGAACCTGATCTCCTACTCGAAATTCATTAGGCTTAATATGTTTGTCGTGTAAAGTTTTCATTCTTTCCTTATAAATTTCAGAGTTTGAGTATGCATAATTCCTTAATTCGTCTAATTCCTATAATTGACAAAATCGATTTTTACCAGCAAATTCTAAATCTAAGTTTACATTTTTAATTGCCCAGTAGGCCTTGTGAGCTATTTCTACTGGCAAATGACAACTTTTTCCATAGACGAGCTTATATGGGGTTGTACCTATTGTTGTTTTATAAGCAGTTCGAAAAGCCCATAAAGCATCATCTAATTTATCGGGCCATTCCTTTTTATTTAACCCTACGGTTTTTTCAAGTATTCGTTTTAAACCTCTATTAGTCACTTCGGCTTGTCCGTTTGTTTGAGGGTGATATGCTGTTGAGACCCGATGATAGACCCCATACCTTGTTAAAAAATTTTAAAGTTGATGGTTGCAAAAATGGGTGCCTCTATCACTTATTAATGCTTTAGGTGTACCAAAACGAGAGAATAATTTTTTTCAGAAATCTTACCACAACTCTTCCATCATTTGTTGGAAGTGGCTCGGCCTCGGCCCATTTAGACAAGTAATCAACTACCAGAAGTATATATTTGTTTCCTTTTAACGGTGGGAAAGGTCCCATAAAGTCAAGTCCCCACACATCAAAAATTTCACAAACAAGAATGCCATTTTGTGGCATCTCGTTTTTGGAAGAAATATTACCTGTTCTTTGGCAAGCATCACATGTCTTGACAAGACTTTGGGCGTCTTTGTAAATGGTTGGACAATAAAATCCTGAATCAAATACCTTTCGTGCGGTACTAGCGGCACCATGATGTCCTCCGTATGGACCTTCGTGACAATGGCGGAGAATTCTTCGTGCTTCGCTACCATGTACGCACCGTCGGATGAGTTGGTCGGCACACATTTTGAAAAGATAAGGATCTTCCCAGAAATAATGTTTTACATCAGCAAAGAATTTCTTTCTTTGATGATGTGGCCAACCTTTTGCGACTATACCGCTAGCTAGGTAGTTAGCATAGTCGGCGTACCATGGCTCTTGTCTGTATTCCACCATTTCTAGGGACTCTGTTGGAAATTTTTCGTTGATTTGCTCGTCCCTGGTTGCCTCCAAAGCTGGGTCTTCTAAGCGTGAAATATGATCCGCTGCGGTGTTTTCTGCTCCTCTTTTGTCTTTGATTTCAATATCAAATTCTTGGAGGAGTAAAATCCACCGAATCAAACGTGGTTTTACGTCCTGCTTTTTGAAAAGATATCGAATGGCTGCATGATCTGTATAGACTATTGTTTTAGAAAGAACAAGATAAGAACGAAATTTATCAAAAGCAAATACCACAGCTAGTAACTCTTTTTCAGTTGTTGTGTAATTTTCTTGTGCATCGTTAAGTGTTTTACTAGCATAATAAATTGGGTGGAAATGCTTCTCTTTTCTTTGTCCCAAGACAGCTCCAACTGCAAAGTCACTTGCATCACACATGATTTCGAAAGGAAATTTCCAATCAGGCGCTATCATGATAGGTGCATTGACCAGCATTTCCGTTAGGGTTAGAAATGCTTGTTTGCAATCCTTGTCAAAGATGAAAGGGGCATATTTTTCAAGTAATTTTGTTAGAGGTCTTGAAATTTTAGAAAAGTCCTTGATAAACCGCCTATAAAATCCGGCATGCCCTTAGAAACTTCTGATAGCTCTAACGGAGGATGGGGGTGGTAATCGAGAAATAGTGTCTATCTTGGCTCGATCAACCTCCATTCCTTCGCTCAAGATTTTATGACCGAGCACTATTCCCTCTGTTACCATGAAATGGCATTTTTCCCAGTTAAGGGCGAGGTTAGTTTCCTCACATCGGGATAGCATTCGCTCAAGGTTATCGAGGCATTGGTCGTATGAATCCCCAAAGATAGAAAAGTCGTCCATAAAGACTTCCATCGTCTTTTCTATCATGTCATGGAAGATGGCTACCATGCAACGTTGGAAGGTCACGGGGGCACTACATAGACCGAATGGCATGCGTCGATAAGCAAAAGTTCCATAGGGACATGTGAAGGTTGTCTTTTCTTGGTCTTCGGGTGCTATCGGGATTTGAAAGTAACCTGAAAAACCATCCAAGAAACAGTAAAATTTATGACCGGATAATCTTTCTAACATTTGATCAATGAAGGGCAAAGGAAAGTGATATTTCCTTGTTGCTTCATTTAATCGTCTATAATCTATACATACTCTCCATCCTGTGACGGTTCTTGTTGGTATTAATTCATTCTTTTCGTTAGTTATTACCGGCATACCTCCTTTCTTTGGAACTACTTGGACGGGACTTACCCAAGGACTATCGGAGATAGGATAAATAAGTCTGGCGTCAAGTAATTTGATGACTTCGTTTTTAACCACTTCTTGAACATTTGGATTTACTCGACGTTGTGGTTGTATTACCGATTTGTAGTCATCATTCATTAAAATTTTGTGTGTGCACATGGAAGGACTTATTCCTTTAATGTCTACCAACTTCCAAGCGATTGCATTTTTGTTTTTTTTCAAAAGTTTAATTAATTTTTCTTTTTCTAAACTACCTAATTTAGACGAAATAATTACAGGTGATTTACCATCTTTGTCTAGAAAAGCATATTCCAAACCTTTTGGAAGTTCTTTGAGCTCAAGAGGTGGGTCTTTAGGAGACTCCTTATTTGGTTGCTCGTTTTGATCAAGAACTTTAAAAGTTTGTTCTATGGCGACCTCTTCTTCAACAAAGTGGTCAATCTTTTCACTTGTATCGGGTGGTTCATCTTCATCTTCAATTAGGGGGTCATTATTGCCGAATGGATATTTCATTGATCGCTCAAGATCGACACTCTTTTTAAATGCCCCTAATTGAATTGATAGATTGTTGTACTTCCGGTTTTTCAAAGCTTCATGAGTTTTTACAAAGGGTCGTCCCAACACTAGAGGAGCGTCATCGAGGATGAAAAAGTCGGTTGGGATTACCATTTGATTTGTTTGAACCAAGACATCCTCAACTACACCGATTGATTTTATTACTTTCCGATTAGATAGAAAAATGAGTATTTGAAGTGGAGAAAAATCACTAATACTTAATTTTTCGAAAATGTAGTTGGGCATTATGTTAACACAAAGATCTTTATCAATTGTGACATTACTAATAAACGAATTTTGAAAAAAACATGGAACCGGTGTAATGTTGATTTCAAATGGATCTTCTTTTATTAGCGAGGTTTGATCATTAGTTAACTTAATGCTTACCGTTTCGTCAATTTTAGTGTTAGTGTTTAACTCTTTTAAAAACTTAGCATGAGTGGGTACTAAACAATGATTTTCAAAAGAAGGAGACAAGAGATTAATTTCTTCAAAATTAGACTCTTCTTGAATTTTAACGTTAACGGACTCACCTTTTTTGTTGTTTAACTCATGTGTCGGTTTTTCACTTATTTGTTCTTCCATTTTTACACTTTCAACTATCTCTTCTTTATTACAAGATAATTCTTCTCTTGCGCGGGACTCCTCTTCCCTTGCGCGAGATTCTTTTATGTAGCGCTCGATAGTTTTAAGGTGTTCTAATATCCTATTGGTCACTTCGGTGATAGAGTAAGGATCGGGATTTTCAAAGCTTGAATTCGGTTGTTCGATCCTTTGTTCCTCATAATACTCATAGGAAGTAGATGGTTCACACCATTGTTCTTCATTGTAAGTATATGACGGATAAGGGTTGAAATTTTGTTCTTCATAATACTCATATGAGGTAGGTTGTTCACGCCATGGTTCCTCATAATAAGCATATGAAGGTGGTGGCTCATATCTTGGTTCCTCAAAGTATGAGTATGAAGGCTCATACCTTGGTTCATCAAAATATGAGTATGAGGGAGGAGATTCATACCTTTGGTCTTCATAGGAAGTGTATGAAGTTGATGGCTCATACCTGGGCTCCTCATAGTAGGTGTATGAAGTGGATGGTTGAAATAAGTTGCAATATTGTACCGAGTGAGTGTTACCGCAATTGGTGCAATAGTCTTCCCTATAATCATCCTCCTCATAGGTGTAGTTGTAGCCTCCTGAGTATTGATCCATAAGAATCACTCAGCAGACCACAACAGAGTCTCGAGACCAGAAAACAAGAATAAAGACGAAAACAGAGGCTGGACACGGCCCCGTGTTCAGTGGGCACGTCCCCGTGTTCAGGATCTGTATCTGGGCGTTTGAATTAAAGTTACTGGTTTCGTTCAGCACGGGGCGTGTTCAGTGAGCACGGCCCCGTGTTCAGGCTCTGTATCTGGGTGTTTTTATGAAAAATGTGCAGCACGGCCCCGTGTTCAGTGAGCACGGCCCGTGTTCAGGTTACTGTAAATGCAAAACTAAACTAAAATGCAGAAAAATGTGCGCGCGTTTTGAAAAAGGTTTTGAAAAACTGATTAGGCCGTCAATTTTAAGCTTTCTTAAAATCCTTGTGTCCCCGGCAACGGCGCCAAAAAACTTGATGCGTGTGTAGTGTGTATATAAGTTTAAGTATATTTTAAGCCCTTTTACACTTTTTAGTCAAGTTTTAAATTTATAAAACACGATATTTACTAACACTAAACACACATATGGGCAAGTGCACCCATCGTGAGCGTAGTATACTGTTGGTAAGATACCGAGGTCGTCCAAGGACACAAGAGCTTTTAGTACCAGTTTATCCTCAACGTCTAATCAAATCAAAAGTTATAAAAAAAGTTTTAAACTAGAAAAATAAAAACTAACTAAAATGCTGAAATTAAAATAAAAGTAAAAACAGATAGACAAGATGAATCACTTGGCTCCGACTCGTGTTTAGTGTAACCTTTGATTATTTCCGCACTTTTGCACTTTTTAAGAGATTATCTTAGTTATTGTAGTAGGCCCCTCTCTTAAATGTGACGTTACCCTCAACCCAGTAGTTTGAGTCAGCAAGGATACAATCCTAAAGGGTCGGATTATTGAAAGATAATTAATTAAGTTATTAATTCATATTATGGTAGGCCACCTCTTTTGAAGGTGGCGTTACCCTCGGCTAAGTAGTCTGAGTCAGCAGGGATACAGTCCTAAGTAGCCGGATTAAAGTATTAATAGTAGCTTACATATGAGGGGATCAAAGAGTTTGGACCCCCGCCATCCAATACCGGTAGGTATTGAAGGAGATCCTACTAAATTTGACCCATGTCCTTGCAGGATCTATACACTGAACAAGGCAAGACTCTTACCAAACTGTTCCCTTAACCCCCGACCAGGTAGCCAACATATCTCCATATAGACCGTGGAGATATGAATGGTGAAAATCTTTTATTTTATATAGACAGTAAAATAATGCCAAGACACCATGGACAAACGATAAGGAAGAATCACCTTCAACATAAGAAACTAGTTATTAAAGTCATTAATACATAACCAAGTAAAAAGTGCGAAAAGATTAAAAATAAAAAGTATTACACTAGACACTTGTCTTCACCAAGTGATGTAAGAGACTTAGGCAAACATGGTCTTCGATTGTCAAGAACTCTTACGATCAATCTTGGATCCCGAGACGACTCACACACTCTATGATGGATAATGGATGATGGTGGTGGATGATGGTGTTGTGATGGTGGTGGGTGAAGTGTGAGAGAGGTGGTGTGCCAAGGGATGGTTTGCAAATGAGCCAAGCACCCCTATTTATAGGCTGAACAGAGGCTCGGGCACGGCCCCGTGTCCACCTTCCTTCTCTTTCTTCATTAACTGCAGTTTGTCTGCATTAGTTGACCACGCCCCCGTGTTCGCTGGGCACGCCCCCGTGTGCAGAAGCGTATCTGTACTATCAAGATTTCCTCAGATTCTGCGAATCTTAGAGTTGACCACGGCCCCGTGTCCGCTGGGCACGCCCCCGTGGTGGGTGATAGAAGCTTCTACAGGTTTGTCTTTTCTGCTGACACTTGGGCACGCCCCCGTGCTCATTGAGCATGGGGCGTGTTCAGTCTTCTGTTCTCTTGTTTTGCTTGGGAAGATGCTGTCGGGGAGGTCGGGCATGCCACGTTTGTTCCTTTTCTTGTATTTATGTTAGATTTAGCTGCCTTTCTTCTTTTTTTCTTCATTTGAGCTCATTTAATCCTGAAAATACAAAAGGAAGACAAAAACACATTTTTTCCAACATTAGTACTAAAAAAGGGTTAGTTTTATGCCACAATTGATGTAATTTATATGTTGCATTTTGCACACATCAATGGTAACTATTGTTGTATGAAAATTCAACCAAGGATAAGTGAGTATCCCAACTACCACCCAAATCCATTACGCAAGCTCGCAACATGTCTTTCAACATTTGAATCGTTCGTTCGCTCTGTCCGTCTGTCTGCGGGTGAAAGGCAGTACTCAGATTCAACTGAGAACCAAAGGCTTCTTGGAAGGATTGCCAAATCCTTGACACGAACCTTCCGTCTCTATCAGAGATAATTGAGAGAGGCACTCTATGTCGTGCAACAATCTCTCTCATGTATAGTTCAGCAAGCTTACTCGTGTCGTCTTTCTCCTTGATTGCCAAAAAGTGTGCTGATTTCGTCAGACGGTCTACAATTACTGTAACACCCTTAATATTTGGACGGAATTTAATTAATAATTATATTAAATAAATACTAATCAGAGTTTACAAAAACTTTTCGTGTTTAAAGACCATACATACTTGTTGTAGTACCCAAAACAATTGTAAGATAGTACATAACAAGTTTAAAGTTAACCCTTACTAGTCAACTAACAACTAGTTTAAAGGATTCAAAACACGATTAACAAAAGCATTTACAACATGATTAAAGTCTAGACAAGATTAAGTTTGGTGCGGAAGCTTCAAAATGTGTGTTCGGTTCTTGCCTACGTACTTGATCACCATCCGAGAGGATCCCATCCATACCTAGGGTCAAACAACTAAAGACATTAGTTTTGACATTAGTATAGCATATATATACAAATTCCGACATCGAAAAGTGAATTAAAATACAAGTTTTCTGGGTTCCACCGTAACTTACGGTGTCTACCGTAAGTTACGGTAGACCCTGAATGATTCTGGTTCTGTAGTAACACAGGAACGACCCACCGTAACATTTTTAATTTCCACCGTAAATTACGGTGTAGACCGTAATTTACGGTGAACATTGGGATTTTGCCATTTGACTATTTTGTGAGTTTTGCTCTAATTCGCATACCGTTTTTAGACTATTTCCTTCCTGTATGTCTGTAAATTTATTACGGACATGTTCGTTTTGTTTATCATACCAATATTTGTCTCGCCGATCATTCGGTTACAAGTTACTATACTTGCATTTGCTCGATGCATTCTAACTATAAGTGTATATTTCAACTTTCTTATTCTAAACCTTTTTGATGCCATTACCCAAGTTCCCGGGCTAATACATCTTGGTGTGTTTACGTTATTCATGGCTTTATGTTGCCTTGGAACTAAAAGCTCGTTTCCTCGGAATTCAACATTCCGTTTCAAACGACACATTTTATTGACCTTAGTGTTTGACCCGATATCACGGGTTCATAGACTTAAATTAACATAACCAATTTATTGGTGTGGTACCATCCATCACCTAGCGAGGTATGAAACTTTCAAGTCTCTACCCACGTGATTCCTTTACAAGCCTCATTTTGACCCGTTTGGCTATCTAGTGAAGACCATCACTTTATTGACAAGCTAAACTAAATTCCAAATCTTTATTTTGACCCGTTTGGCTATCTAGTGAAGACCATCACTTTATTGATAAGCCAAACCAAATTCCAAATCTTTATTTTGACCCGTTTGGCTATCTAGTGAAGACCATCACTTTATTGACAAGCCAAACCAAATTCCAAATCTCTATTTTGACCCGTTTGGCTATCTAGTGAAGACCATCACTTTAACGACACATCAAACGCGTCCTTTACACTACGACACCATTTATACACAAAAACCAAACATTTACATAATGTAACGAGACTGAAGTCACGCACCTTTAAAGCACACCTTTTCCACGTGTATCACCTCCGGCGTGTCCACTTGATGTTCCGGATTCCTTTCCTAAAGAGTTCAATTCATAACAAGATTAGAACTCTTTCATAAGCTTTAACGCATTATTTCTTAACATATTCAAATCTGCGTTTTACCCAACCTTTAACGTTTTAACCCTCATTTAGGCGTTTTATCAAACACCTAGCGGGTCAGATTTCTACATGATCTAAACCAAGTTCGTGACTAGAGTTTATCACCATAATTAGCTTCAATTAGACTACATGTCCATATTTTAACATCAATAATTTAGAGATTTCCTCATAAATTTCAGTTTACACAAGAACAAGAGTTTTAATCCTAGTGTTTATCAAGTTCCACTAACATATTAGTCATCCACTATGGTGATTTTGATCCTTACAATTATCATGCAATCTAGGGTTTGACCCTAAACCTTATATCACTTCAAATTTCATGTTTACAACACATAATCAAGCTCTATACTCGATTTCAATTACATGCATGAACATTAAATCGAATCAAAATAACCTAATTCGACATACCTTATGATCCCTTTGTCGAGGTGATCATGATTCTATGTTCAGATTTCTATTTCAACTTGATTTTGACCTTCAATTTGATGGTTTAGAATAAGTTAGGGTTTTGGGAGTGAGGGAGTCGCCCCCTGTGGTTCTTGATCGACCAGACATCCCAAATGGGTGTTTGGTTTTGTTTTTAATTCAATATTGATAATACAAGTTTCAATTTTGACAACATGATCCCCTCCACTTTTGTTTAACCTATAGTTTGTTCATTCTAACCCTATTTCGAGTTATTTCTAGGCTTCTAGTTAACCAGGTTATAATTTCCTAGTTAAATAATTTCTTGTTTATTTAGACTTTATAACTCTAATATAAAGTTTTATATTTTCGGGATGTTACAAGTCCACCCCCTTAAAAGGGTTTCGTCCCCGAAACCGAATTTACGTACCAAAAAGTATGGGGTAGAGCCGTTGCATCTCTTCTTCGGATTCCCATGTGGTATCCGTACCCCTCCTGTGTTCCCATTTAACCTTCACTTGGTTAATTACTTTGTTCCTCAAACTCTTCTCTTTACGATCTAAAATCGCAATTGGTTTTACTGCATAGTTGAGACTGTTATCCACCTCGATATCATCGTAGTGGATACGAGCGGTTTCGTCTGCTAAACATTTTCAGAGATGTGACACGTGGAATGTGCTATGAATCCCATTCAACTCCTCGGGTAGTTCGAGACGATATGCTACTTTACCAACCCGTTCTGTGATTTTGAATGGCCCAATAAATCTTGGGCTTAATTTCCCTCTTTTTCTGAACCGTATTATTCCTTTCCACGGCGATACTTTCAGCATTACCTTATCGCCCACTTGAAACTCAATTGCCCTATTTCGTTTATCCGCGTACGACTTTTGTCGGTCCTGAGCTGCTTTTAGGTGAGTTCGGACCATGTCGATCTTCTCATTCGTAGTTCGGATTATATCAGTAGGTGCTAGTCCTCGTGGACCCACTTCTCCCCAACATACCGGGGTTCGACACTTTCTACCATATAACATCTCATACGGGGCCATTTTAATGCTCGATTGATAGCTATTGTTATATGAAAATTTGACCAAGGGTAGGTAGACATCCCAACTACCCCCGAAATCAATAATGCAAGCCCGCAGCATATCCTCCAACGTTTGTATTGTTCTTTCACTCTGCCCATCCGTTTGTGGATGGTAAGCGGTGCTAATGAACAGTTTAGTCCCCATTTGTTCTTGGAAGTCGCGCCAAAAATTCGAAGTGAACCTAGTATCTCTGTCTGACACAATGGATATCGGTACCCCATGACGTGGTATGATTTCATTGGTGTACACCTCCGACATCTTCTCGGATGTATAAGTCTCACGAATCGGAATGAAGTGAGCATTTTTCGTCAATCTATCCACGACTACCCATATAGCATCAAACCCGCGGTTGGTTTTGGGTAGTTTGGTCAACAAATCCATAGTGATTTGTTCCCATTTCCAAACTGGGATGTCCAATGGTTGCAACTTACCATATGGCTTTTGGTGCTCCGCTTTGACTTGCAAGCAGGTCAAACACTTCTCCACATATTTCACGATGTCATACTTTATTTGCTCCTTATTTATTTTCTTTTGGCCTTTTAAACATATATGTCACTTTTGTGTTAATACTTGCTTTATTATTTGTTAATACTTGTTGTATTATTCCATCCTTTATGTGCTATCCTTGAAATGTCTTTTATGTATTATTTCTTGAGATGCTTATTGTGCTTATACTTGTTATTATTATTTTGAACATACGTCTTTTACTCGTTTATACTAAAATCAAAACCACTCGTAATACACAAACGAGACGACTTCACCAAAATAGGCGTGAAACCCACAATTTGGTGAACAACTCTCAATCCATCTACTTTTCATTTTTAAATGAAATTCACCATCAAGTTAGGAGTGAGATCCTCACCTCGATGGAGAAATTCAAATTCCAAATTCTAGTGGACCCTCGTCAAAGTGTTGAAATTAAATTTTGACCCGACGAGTACCAACCACACTAAGGATACGAAATCGCTAAGTTAGGGGTGAAACCCGCACCTTGTCGACTAGTTCCACTCCTTGATTTTCATAAATCCCGCCAAGTCTCGAAATTTCAATTGATTTGGGACATGTAGTAACCGGAAGGGTAAATACCGTTAACCGACTTGTCGGCGAGAGTATTACACCTATTAGGCCAAAGCATGCTCCTCATATTCGAAAGACTTTTCGACCACTTTGGTTAGTCAAAGTTCCGTTTTGGAACCATCCAAATTTTAATCAAACATCTGTTTCTATTATTTATCTTATACGATGCAACCTTTCAAATTCAAAATTTACTTTCGATATTCTCTTTTCACACACACAACATATTGAATCTTTTCCATACATTTATACATATGCATGATTTCATATAATTTAAATTCATATTCCTTGTAACGACAAGTGGAGACATATCATCAAGATAGGAGTGATTTCCTTACCTTGACGATTAACTCCACTCCTTTTTTTTTTTTCCTAAAACGACCTCACCAACGAGTTAGGGGTGATTCCCTTACCTAGGTGATCGTTACCAAAACATCTCTTCAAAATATCTTATTATGCAAACTCGATCATATTTTATACCTAAATTGTTTATCATTATTCAAAATACCTACTTATACCGATTTCAAAATACATTTTTTTTATCAAGCGTACTTTCTATCCTACAATCTATTTTCACTCAACTCATATACATGAGATTCTTAGTCATACTTTAAAAACGTTTTGCTATCCGAATTTCAAAACCTTACGAAATGCTACCTACCAATTTAATCGGTCCAATGAATCTCTTGCCCATGAACTTCATATCCGACTTAGTCACTAAAACATGGTCACATTATATCATCATACTAAAGACTTCCACTCTTAATCAAAATCAAACCAACCATTCGCATATACTTATAAGATCTTATAGATATTATACGATCATTTTACCAAAGACGCTTTACAACATCAACAAATCATTTGCCAAAACTTTTTTTAACAATCACTAAGTCCTTTTGCTAAATCCCTTTTTCTAAGGATCAACATTTTTACAAGAACCTCCTAAATTCAAAATTTCTTGTTTGATGAAATGAACTTACTTATTTTCGAAAACCTTTTTTCTACACCGCTTAATTCGACATTCAAATTTCAGAACACGTGGGCTAGAAGACTTCATGGGGACCGACAATCTTCAACATACGTAAACTCTTTTTTTTTTAAACAAAAGGAGCATTTCATTCATTACAAAATACGATATTCATAACTAATGAGTACTTTATGTTCCTTTACATTTACAAACTATATTCTACCTTCCAAATCAAACTCAATCTACTTTTGATTCAATAAACTCAACATTTCGCTTAAACAACGATACATGTAAATCATCATACACGTTTTAATCTATACCTCGCAACTAACTCGCTTATATCATTCGTTTTACATATTCAAAATTCTCAAGCATTTTATATGCCCGAATTCGTTATACTTCAACATACACTATATACGTAATTTTTATTATTCGTGCCTACATTCATACTCATACGTTTTAAGCTTATACATATACTCGTACTACTCATACGTTTTATGTCTATACTTATACTTATGTGCATATTCATACTTAAACTTATATTTATGCTTATACTTTCATTCATTCTCATGATTCATACATTCGTACCTGTACGCGAGCGTAATCCGAGGGATTCGCTTACGTAGGTCCCATACATACTTAAGCATGGACTTGCTTACATACTATATTCTTATACGTACACATTCTTATTCTTTTTATGTATACCCTGATTCATACACAACTAGTACAAGCTATGCGGATCATGCGACGATCAAAATAATTGCGGGTGCACACGGGATTATAGTGATAGGCGTATGAGACCAATAGAGTGTACTACTGTGTATGGTAAGACACGGAACGTAACATGACACCGAATACGAAACGGACGTAATGTGGTCAAAACATGGTGGATACGTCGCTGGTACTTCCTATATATAAGTGTTTTCACCATGTTACCAAACTTTCGTAAAACGTGCCATGAGAAATTCAGTGTTTTGCAGACCTTTGGACCTAATACAAACTTTAAATAACTCACAAACGCATTATATCCGATTATCCACGACGAGACTTCACCTTTAACACGCTACTTTCATCTATCCAATACTTATATCATTCATATACTTGCATTCATTAAGAGTCAATCGTCCACTTCCATACTCATGTTATTCTCCCTTATCCTTTTCTTTTATACGAACCTCGTTCACAATCAAGCCTGTTTAAACGTTCGAATCCTAACTTATCCCCTTACCCTGAAAACCATCTTCCTATTCTTTATTCTTGTGTAAACATAATCGGTGGACCATTATCACTATATTTAAAGTACCAAACCTTCTCGTTCCTCTCAATAAATAATTTTTACGAAAGTGTGATTTGTATACTATCCTTAAAAACTTCCCCTGTAAACTACCCCACTTTCCAACAAAATACAAACCATTTTGTACAAAATCTTCCTTCTTAATACGTCACATTTTAATACATCTCCAATTTAAGTTATCCAAACTTGTTTAGACTCACTTTACCTATATACGTACCTACACGTTTTCAACTATGTTTGGTACCTCAAATCATTTTAGACAACGAACTCCCTTGCAAATCTACCTTATCGTTCTCCAAAAATTTCATACTTTTCAAAACGTTTCAAAATTTTCAAGTCTCAATTTTTGCAAAAACTCTTTCAAGTCTTCCTCTTGAATAAATTTCGGGACGGAATTTCCTAAAGGAGGGGAGACTGTAACGCCCTGCGTTTTCATACTTTCCATATTTAGAAACCATTGCTTGAAATTCTATTTTTCGAAATCTCGCGTTCTTGTAATCATTCTTTCATCAAATACGAGACTTGGTTCATAAATAAAACTCGTATTTCTTTAAATTCATGTTAAACATACTTCATACATATTCATACGTTTGATTTTGGTAAACAATTGATTCATATTCGTAAATCTTGGAAACTATGTGCCAAACTTACAAATACGTGAAACTTATGAATAATACGTCTTTTTAGCGAATACGATATTTAAATACGACATTCATACGCCTAATTATACTTAGTTTATGTTCCTCATACTTAATTTATCCTTAAACTATGTTTAAATTTCATATAATACCCTAAAACCCTAAAATATAAACTCAAGGGACCAAAGTGTTAATTCAAAAACTTGAATTGAAGACCTGATGGTCTCTGGCACCCCGCCACCATCCCTGGTCTCTCTCGCGCCCCGCTAGAGGCTGTAATCCGCAGCCAGCATGTTTCAGCTTACGGGAATTGACTATTTTGGTGGTTTTGTTGCTTCCAATGTGTGTTTCTTGCGTTAAAAACTCACAACCACTAACCCCAACCCTTCCCCTATAAATACCACACTAATCCAAGCTCTAAACACTTTACAAACTCATCTAAATCTCTCTCAAATCACCTAAAACGTAGCTGCAACTCAGTGTTCGAGCAGATTCTTCAAGCTTCACGAAAATGAGCATAACTTCTTCATTTCTTGTCCGATTTAGTCCATTCTTTTTCCTATGTGCTTGGATTGACCTTAGCTTCGATTCCATGGGTTTTTCACAGTAAATAAGTCCCTGGAACTCCGGCAAAAAGGCTCCAAAGTTCACTGTTTGTTTTGTTTTGAATCAAACCTTACTTAACTTGTTCAAACTTGAGTCTAACTCATCTCAAACCTATGTCCTTATGCTTATAACCACTTCTATGGTTAGTTAGGCTTAAAAATAAGGTTGAGACTGATCGGAATGTCGCGCTCCGGTCAAAGATAATACTTATAACCCTAATTACCCTTCACAATTAGCTAGTGGTAGTAAGGGGTCGAACCACGAAGAGTATGTGGTTTGCGAATGGACTTTGAATTAATTGTAATAGTTGTCACTTTTATGAAGCTTGCTAAATTGTTTTTATGGTTTTTGTTTATTGAAAAGATGTTGAACAAATTCACTAAATTAATTGGATTGCTTATCTACTAGAAATTAAGAAATGCAAAAACACAATTGGTAACTTAAACAATAATGAGAAAAAGGGTTCACACCCGGTTTCGGTAATTGCAAACCTAGGTTCCTACAAGTTTTAGAATTGACCTAATTGGATAAATGATTAACGGATTTAGTGTACTGTGACTTAAGTGCCAATAACTATCAACATTCCTAAGAATGGAAAAGAATGCACTTTGTAATCAACACAAGTAAATCCTAACCAAGATAACGCATAAGTGCACAAATTCATTTCACAAAGTCATAACTTTATCATCGTTCGACAATTTGCAAATCCAATTCAAATACACGACAATTATCAAAGGTGTTCAAAATCAAAACACAATTTGTCACACAAGTCAAAACTAAACACAAATCAAAACTCTAGATAATACAACTACCTACACCGGGGTGAAACCAAGGTGATTAGCCGCTCATGGTTGAAACTTGATCACCGGATGATTGGAACTCGAATTGAATCATTTTGAAGCTTATGAAATGGTAGAATGATGAGGATTAGGGTTTTGGTGGATGATGATGGTGAAGGGAATGATGGATAGGATGAACTAGGGTTTTAGGATGGTGATTGTGGATGATCTTGGATGAAGCTTGATGATTCGGGTGATGATTGATGTTAAGAGATGGATTGGGGATGATGATTGTGATTATATTAGGCTACAAGAACAAGTTTCAAACTCAAAAACAAGTGTAACCCCCGTTTCTTGGTCAAAATTGATGTTATAACTCGTCCCCAACAACCCAAAACTCAATTTTCGCAAACCAAAGCAGTGAGGGGCGTCGCCGACGGCCCCTGGAAGTGCCAAAATCACCCGACGGCTTAAACGGTTGTTTACGGACTAAATCTGCCGACGGACACTTCTGAGGGGCGTCGCCGACGGTGCCTATAAACCTCACTTTTTGTTTTCTTCATAACTTCTTCATTTTAGCTCCGTTTTACTCACCGTTTTCGCCCACGTATTCAGCCCTCTATCATGCCATCTTCCAATATATTCATTTTAAATCCATTAACATCCCCCCAAACACCTCCAAACTTCGTGATTAACCCGGTTTTGTTCATTTCACATCCCCGGTTGATCCCGTTTGCTCCCGGTGGCCTGTAAAGCTCCCGAAAAGCACCTTAAACTCCATTAAACCTGCAAAACACAAATCTAATTAAAAGTAGGCTATTCGGAATAAAAAGTCAAGTAAAAACTCAAACTTAGACACAACTGAACCCCGTTATTCGACCACGTATCACATCCCCACACTTGTCTTTTGCTTGCCCTCAAGCAAATCTGTAATTCACTTTCACGTGGGTCGAACAAGAAACACACTCCCCATTCCCGAGACGAAGGTTAAGGTCCAAAGTCATACTCGGTTCAAACTTTTTACAATTTATAAAATATCTAACGGTAAAGTGAATAATCACATATAAAATGGTTATCCAAGATTAACCCGCCCTTGAAACCAATAAATCATACACATCCCTCACAATGTTCTCTCTACTCGGTTTATAAATTGGCTAATTTTCATGATGTATTAGCACTTTCAAAAAGTAATCACTCAAAACCGATTAGAACACGTACCCGCATAGGCTTGCAACTCAATCATTCTCCACCACCGAACACGAATACTAAGCACAAGTCATAAGGTCTTTGTAAGGGTTGTAACGGGGCTAGGCTAAGGGTAGGAAATAGGATATTTAAAGTGGCTAAGGTGATGAAAATTCGATTTTTATTACAAAACAACTATTCTAAACACGACTAACTACCAACATCAAACTGGAAGGCAACAATTTTTGCCTTTTATTCCACAAACTAGAAACGCATATTTTTGTTCTTTTCTCAATATATTTTTTTTCATTCTTTCTTTTTTTTTCCCAACATTTTCAGATTTTGTTTTTCGTAAGTAAACAATTCACAACTATACAAGCTTAACTTCTATCATCGAATTTCCATCACACGGGTTTAAAAGAAAAGGTTTAAAGTTATGGGCTGAAGGGTTTTCAAATGAAAGGATTAGGCTCAAAGTTGGCTACTAAGGGATAATTTTTTTTTTTTGGGTAGGGATGGATAAATGCTGTAAAAGGAAAAGGTTTACCTAATGCCTTAATCATTGTTGTGCTTGTATTCGGTCTATGGTCTCAAACGTATCAAAAGTCGCAAGTTCTACAATACGTGACTAATGGTCCACTCAAACAAAGAAACATAAATATATAATCCTATGATGTAAAAGTGGCTCAAAACCTCACATATATAAAGGGTATGGTATGTGACATGCATGATGTGCTAGTTTCTTAGGCGGATTATTCCCAAATAACCACCCGCTAAATACCCGTCATGCTATTAATTCGAACTTGACCATGACAAAAGACCAAATGGGTTGTGTCATCCCTTGTTGACTTAGTTACTTGTGCTTTTAAGATCGCTTTTGAATCAAGACATTTTTGAAAATTTTTTGAAATTTTCCCCCATCCCCACACTTGAGGTAAACATTGTCCTCAATGTGTAGTGTTTAAATGAACGGGTCAAAAATCGAAAAACTTTTACTACTCCCACATCCCCACACTTGAGGTAAACATTGTCCTCAATGTGTAAGAACTAGAGTTTTTAAAACGCACAAGGGATGTGACACGACTAACCTCCCCAAAATTTCACCCCGAAAACTATGGTACAATTACAATCCACTTATTACTAACTAAGAATCAAGGTAAAAGGAAACGTATGCACCTGATTTTTTCGCTAGATGCTCATGTATTCTTCTTCTCTTCAAGAAAGCGGCCGTCCCTCGAACATAATGTACCTACAAATCTTAACCCTTGTGTAGAAGCATGCTTCTCACAACCATTAAAATTTATTAGCTACCTAGTTCTACCACTTTTATGAAAGTATTACCAAGTCATACGTTAGTTTACCTTGATTTATGTGGAAAATTAATTTACAACAACAACAATCCTAACTCACTTTCGTAGGAATCACGGTTGCATTTAGTGTATGCAACAAGCCCTTTTAAACCACCTGATAGCTCGGGAGGACGAGTAGGTCTCGTGAGGGTTATATAGGGAACACACCCACAACGTTCATTTAACTACTAAAACGAAATAACAAATTATACAACAACAACAACAAAACTACAGAGAAAAACTAAAACTAATTGTGAAAGAACTATACAACAACAATTAACTGACCACCTCATGGTGGTCGAATGGCGTGCTTGCCACCCACGAACTCTTCAAAATCACCTACCGGTGATTCATACCATTTGTTGCCAAACGGTCCAAACTTCTTCACCTCCTCTTCCTTTTTCTTTTCTATATGTGACTTCTTTGCTTTCTTCTTCTTGACTGTCTTCTTCTTTGTTTCTCCAAACCTACCAACCATAGCACACACCTTTTTGTTTGGATTCATGTCCTTTTTAGGACACTTATCCTCACCGAGCGGGATAGTGAAATTTGGAAAAACATTTAAATTTAATTCCCGGTCCCCAAACTTCATGCTTACCGTTCCCGTTGCACAATTTATTATAGCATTAGCAGTTTCCAGGATCGGCCTACCCAAGATAACTATCGGTTGGGTGTCCTCAACACACCCAACATAGTCTACTACCAAAAAGTCAACTGGGTAGTAGCAATCATCCACCTTAACAATCACATCCTCCACCATCCCCCGTGGATACGTGGGAGTCTGATCGGCCAATACCACAGGAGTATCAAATTTTTTCAATGGACCAAAATCGTATTGGTCATACAAACTCCCGGGTAAAATGTTCACACAAGCTCCAAGATCGAGGAGCGCCCTCTCGATTTTAAATGTTCCAATTTGAATTGGAATAAGAGGATCTCCTGGATCTTGAGCTTTTTGGGGGAGCGCATTTGATAAAACGGCACTAACATGAGAAATCAAATCAACCGATTCGGGTAATTTGTTGTGCCGTTTTTCAATGCTCAACTCTTTCAAACATTCCACATGAGCCGAAACTTTTTTAATGTCATCAAGCAACGGCAAATTAATTTTTGCTTGTTTAAAAATTTCCCACCTCTCATCCTTTGGTGGGCACCGTTCTTCAAGCTTTGATGCATTAATCGAGTTAATTTGATTTAAACAATTTTCACAAAAAGAATTTTTATTCATGTTTTCAATTTTAATTTGTGAAATCGTTTCTTGTTCATTTTTACTTTCCGACTCATCACTTGTATTTTCCACTATACCATCAACGCATTGTGGTGGTGGAATGTTTTCAACACTACTACAAACCTCATCATTTGAAAGAAGACTTACCGCGCTGATGTGCACATTCCTCACATTGCCTGTGCTTAAACTTTGATGCTTTGGGTTCATCGTAGTGTCACTTGGAAGCTTTCCAATGTTTCCTCTCATTTGAGCCACTTCCTCCGCGAGTTGACCCACTTGCTTTGCCAATGCTTCATGTGATTTGTCTCGAATCTCATTCTCTTTCTTGGACTCTTGCACCATTGAAAGCATTGCATCCATTTTGGCACTCAAATCACCACCACCTCCTTGATTATTCGTCGACCCGTGACTGTAACACCCATTCTTATAAATTAAGGTTTAACGTATCATTTATGAAAAACAATCATGTAATTAAGAATACATATGCATTGGAAATTACGGGTTTATTAAAACTTTTTACAATTTAAAAGTATACAACATATCATGTGTACGTTCGTCGTTTAACATAATAACGATACATAGTGCGGAAGCTTATTTCGTGATCGTGTTCGGTTCTTGCTCGTCGCTTGATCTTCATCCGTGCACTCTTGGCATTCACCTATGATCAAAACCAACTTAAAAGTTAGTTTTGATAGTCAAATATTAAGTTTAAACAAGTACAGGGGTTAAAAATGACAAAATTTAAAAATTTTCGGAGTTAGGGGGCGTCGCGTGACGCCAAGGGCCTAGGCGTCACGCCTAGCCCTTGTTTTCACAGACTGTTGCCTTCAGCTGATGCTGTACATACCCAGCACGACCTGATTTCACGGAAACGGCCATAACTTCTTCGTTATTGATCCGTTTTACCCGATTATTTTTCCTACGCGTCCGTAATTTAATCCTCCATCTTATGGAGTTAAAATCCTACATCCAACATAAGAAATTTTGAGACTTCTAAGCCTTCGACTCGTTACCTTTTTACCGAATTTTAACCCGTTTATGCATTTTATCAAACAAACGTATTCATTTGATTCCTATATCTCATACACTTCTTCAAATTAATGTTACCTACTATATTAGGTTCTAATCATAGGTTTATTACACAATTTAAACCCGTTTTCGCTCGTATGCTTATTTTGACCCGTTAAGGGTATTTAAGCACTTTAAAGCTTGAAATCGCTTTCATTCATTTCTAGCATCTTATTCCTACATTTCTTATCAAGTAATCTTCAACTACAACTCTTTGTGTGTTGGATTTCAATGTGTATATCTATATGTTCCGAGTTTTAACCTTCGGATTGTTATTTTACGGCAAGACTCAAATAGAGCTATTTGACTAACGTATTACATCTTTCAACTTCTACACTTATTCTAAGTATTTATTTAATCATGAAACTCGTTTCCAAACGACCTTTAAGGGTTGTTTGTTCAATTTAACCTACAAGGGCATTTTGGTCAATTTTGGTCCTTCTTTTACGACAAAGGACTTTCAGATACTTGTTTGACCCAAAAATTCGATCTTTTAACTATAACCTTGTTTAGAAGCCATTATGTTTCTAAAACACTACAATTATAACTTGAATTATTCGGTTTATCTTTAAGATAACCAAATATCCAATTTGACCTTGTTTAACTCTTAGAAAACCTCAAGTTCTACATGATGAATTGAATCATTATACATACCTGGCTCGGATCAATATATTGAACCGTTTCAATACCTTGACTTAGTAGCCGCTAAGCAATAGCGATGTGCGTATCCATTTGATATTTATTCCTATAAACATGTAACTCGACAAACCATTAGTCGATATTGTCAAAGGGTGATAATTTCACCTTTTGACCCGTTTATTTACCTAGTGATCTTCGTCACTTCCACTAAATGCCAATTTCATGTATTATGCTAATTTAAAGTCTACTAACGAAAATACGAAATCAAGCATAATGTAACGGAACCGTAGTTACGTACCTTTAAAGCACACCTTTCAAGCGTGTATCACCTCCGGGTTGTCCGCTTGACGTTCCGGATTCCTTGCCTAAAGAGTTCAATTCACAATAAGTTTAGAACTCTTTCACAAGCTTTAACGCATAATTTGCTACAATAACCAAATCTGCGTTTTTACCCAACTTTTAACATTTTAACCCTCACTTAGGCGTTCCATCAAACACCTAGCGGGTCAGATTTTTATATAAACAAAACCAAGTTCATGACTTCTAATTATCATCTAAACTAACTTTACTTAGTCAATCCTACATATATCTTAACATCAATATTTCTGAAATTTATTCTAAATTTCAGATTTGTGTTAGAACAAGATCACAATTCTAAGGCTTATCAAGTTTTCTTCAAGTTTATTAATCACCTACAATGGTGGTTCTAAACTCTATAATTATCATGAAATCTTTTAACAAGATTTCACCTAGGGTTCATCCCTAGACACCATATCTCTTCTAATTACATTCATGCATGACACAATCAAGCTAAATTTCGATCTTTCATAATTAACCTAGAACTTGAGATGAATCAAAACTTCAAGATTTTACATACCTTATGATCCCTTCAACTAGGTGATCATTAATTTATGCTTGAAAATCGATTTGGACATGATTTAAGCCTTCAATTTGTGGCTTTTGTGAATGTTAGGGTTTTGGAGGATGGGGGTCGCCCTTCCCTGCTTCTGATCGAACCAGACACCAAATGGTGTGTTTGGTTTTTGTTTTAATTAATTCTAGTTTCACTTTTTACAAGATGAACCCCTCCTCTTTTGTATAACTTATAGTTTGGCTGTTTTTAACCTTATTATAAGTTATTTCTAGACTATTAGCTAACTAGGTTATAATTTTTCCTAGTTAATTAGTTCTTGTTCAAAACCCCGTTTTATTTTAAGTCCCGTTAAATCTCGGGCCTTTTTATATACTTTGCTTTCTCAAAGTATTTCCCATCTTTTTAATAAATATTAGATTTATTTATTTAAATCCTAATATTCACCGGGTTAATTTTACCACTAACAGTATTTTATCCGTTTTTACTGTTAACGAGGTTTGATTACCAAACCCGTTTTCGGGGTGTTACAAGTCTACCCCCCTTAAAGAGGTTTCGTCCTCGAAACCTTTTCTTTCATAATTTATAGAGTTTAACTCCATGCATATGCTCTCAATAATCAATTGAGCATTACTCATATTTTAATCGATTGTTGGTATTACCAGAAAAATTATGGTAATACCTTTTTGGTTAGAAAACATCTACGTGCCTCATTCGACATAATGCAATTTGAAATAACGTAATTTCGTTATTTCTACTAGTTTAGTTAACTTAGCGATATCCATATTATCGAACCCTTTGTGAATCCGTTACCTTGACCTGTTTAAAGGTCTTTAGTGAAATCTTTCACTTTTAACTACAATTTCTTTTGTTTTCAAGTTCATTTATTCGGTTCAGTTATACCGAATCCTTCACTTATAAGCAACCAAATTTATTTAAATGACCTTAACCGGTCCCACTAACTAGACTTATTAGTCCAGTTACTCTTTACCGCTCGCTTGGTTATATTGTGATTCCACTTCACATTGTCTTTCTTGACCGTGATCGTGTCACGTCATGTTTAATTTATATCAACGTTTCTTTATCATACTTCTTCTTTTTGAATGTATTGTCTCGCACCTATCGATGTTAAGACCCATGCTCTTTGACATTAACCATTTTCTAATCTCTCTCGTAATATCCATATTTGTTAAAACATTGTTCCTTACTAAAACTAAATTTTAGTTTAACGTTTCCTTTTTCTCCTTGTCTTACATCTTTTACTCATTTCCAGGACTCATTTCCAGGACTTTTACGTCTGAAAATTCGTTCCTTTCCGTTGTCTTTTCGGTAATATTTTTGTCCTTTTTGTGATTTATCAGAATTTAAATAATTGTGAATCCTTTTTGTTATTTCTGCCCGTTTAGATGTTTTAGTGAAATCCCTCACTTTTGTCAACCAAGCCTTTCACGATCTCTTCGCTTTTAACTCACTCAATTAAGTTAGCGAAACCCCTCGCTTTTATACTACCTTTACCTTCCGTTATTATTTTACGCGGGGAGTTAAACCATTTTCCTCGCTTCATGTTATTGACCCGTAGGTTCTTTCACTTAGCCTCGTAGGCTTATTTCTTTAGATTTTCACCTTTTTAAGGCAAGGCCTTTATGATCCCTTTGCTTCAATTCATGTCCCGTGGGTCATTTTGGCCCCGTAGACCTTTACACTAATTAATATCCCGTAGGTTATGATGATCCGGTAGATCATCTTTTATTCTAGTCTTTATTCAAATGTGTATAGGTTTATATACGCATATGGCGTTAAGTCACCCCTTTTTATGTTTATAATTATTCACCTTTACTTTTTGGATTTCATTTGACCTTGACCGTAGTCTAAGGCTACATTGTTTTCTTTCGAATCATCTTTCCGACTTCTCGACTTCTAACGTCAATTTACACGTCGGTTTTCCATACACTTACCGTTACCCGTTTCATACTTATACTCCTTTACAACCCATTACCTGGGTCCTTCTACCTTATTATTTTTAGCTTTCCGGTTTCACCGGTTTGCGTTTTTCCTATTATATTAAGCGTTATTCCTTAATTGACTCGTTTGACTCATTTTGGGTGAATTTTCATCACTTATGAATGTCAAACTTCATTCTTTATTTGACCCGTCCGACTTTGAAATGGTTGAACGTAATTACCAAAATTTATGTTTGCGAAAATTCTTGTCATCTTTTAGTCATGACTCATATTCCGAGTCTTTTGACTTTCTATTTCGCGTTACTGTTTCTCAGTCTATGCATGCGTTTAAATCCTTACCCACCAACCGGGTGTTTTACCGAAGTCGTTATTATTGCAACCCTTACGGTATGCATTATGGCTTCGTTTCGCATTTATATTCCTACTTTGTTCTCAAATTTTGGTGTTTTACAAAAATCGGCCCGTTAAGAGTCATATTTGCATTCTCCGGGTTCGAGTGTAAGCACACCCCTCCCAATTGCATATCTTAATTATTTTACATGTTTCTTTGTCCCTTCCCTCGGGCTCATTATCCTAATGTAATACGTTTCCGTCACTCGGCTGTGCGTTTACATTATTATTAACTATTTTGTTCATTTGTTTCATTTGGGTACTTTTTTTTTAATTTTGTCCCATTCACCCCTCCCTTACTACATCGGATGTAAATGTGTCCGCTATAAGAAGTTCATGGTATCACATGCCACTACTTACTTGGCCAGAGTAAGCGATTAACACATGACACGCATGACCTTTTTATAGTTTTCACATCACGCCCTATGTAAGTAATGCCTCTATTTGTTTCTCTTGGAAACAATATCCCGAATACATTTTCTATTCGGTTTTCCAAGTTTCTAATTTACATATGCAACAATCATTCTCTACATGTTTGTTGCATATTGCTATTTATGCTTTTACATTCAAAAGCGTGCACCTGGTAATGTTTGCCCCGACGGGCGTTCCTTGCCATTAACCTTGTTCGCGGTCGTTACGCGATTTAGTCCTTGGTGAGCATGCTCCTCTTGTCATACTTCAGACCGTTCCTCTATCATATCCGTAATTTGTTCAACTCACGCTATCCTCATATGCGAGTCTCCTTCAACTAAAACATATACAACAGTTAGTAATTTCAACATTAAAGGATGCCCGTATTATAATACAAGGCTTTTCTACTATACGCATCAACGCGTGTAATTTCGTTGACAATATCTATTCTATATCGATTTTATTGGTGTAACGTGTATTACACGATAACCATATGTGTTGTTCTCAACACTTTAATCATATTAAACCATTGATATACATATACGTACCGGATTTGCGATCAAGCCTCGAACCGAACACCAATCTTTATCAAGAGCGTAAGGTTTAAGTCCAAGCATAGCTTTCCCGCCATACTTGAATCTCTTAAACCAAGGCTCTGATACCAACTTGTAACACCCGTTCTTTTAAATTAAGGTTTAACGTATCATTTATGAAAAACAATCATGTAATTAAGATTACATATGCATTGGAAATTACGGGTTTATTAAAACTTTTTACAATTTAAAAGTATACAACATATCATGTGTACGTTCGTCGTTTAACATAATAACGATACATAGTGCGGAAGCTTATTTCGTGATCGTGTTCGGTTCTTGCTCGTCGCTTGATCTTCATCCGTGCACTCTTGGCATTCACCTATGATCAAAACCAACTTAAAAGTTAGTTTTGATAGTCAAATATTAAGTTCAAACAAGTACAGGGGTTAAAAATGACAAAATTTAAAAATTTTCGGAGTTAGGGGGCGTCGCGTGACGCCAAGGGCCTAGGCGTCACGCCTAGCCCTTGTTTTCACAGACTGTTGCCTTCAGCTGATGCTGTACATACCCAGCACGACCTGATTTCACGGAAACGGCCATAACTTCTTCGTTATTGATCCGTTTTACCCGATTATTTTTCCTACGCGTCCGTAATTTAATCCTCCATCTTATGGAGTTAAAATCCTACATCCAACATAAGAAATTTTGAGACTTCTAAGCCTTCGACTCGTTACCTTTTTACCGAATTTTAACCCGTTTATGCATTTTATCAAACAAACGTATTCATTTGATTCCTATATCTCATACACTTCTTCAAATTAATGTTACCTACTATATTAGGTTCTAATCATAGGTTTATTACACAATTTAAACCCGTTTTCGCTCGTATGCTTATTTTGACCCGTTAAGGGTATTTAAGCACTTTAAAGCTTGAAATCGCTTTCATTCATTTCTAGCATCTTATTCCTACATTTCTTATCAAGTAATCTTCAACTACAACTCTTTGTGTGTTGGATTTCAATGTGTATATCTATATGTTCCGAGTTTTAACCTTCGGATTGTTATTTTACGGCAAGACTCAAATAGAGCTATTTGACTAACGTATTACATCTTTCAACTTCTACACTTATTCTAAGTATTTATTTAATCATGAAACTCGTTTCCAAACGACCTTTAAGGGTTGTTTGTTCAATTTAACCTACAAGGGCATTTTGGTCAATTTTGGTCCTTCTTTTACGACAAAGGACTTTCAGATACTTATTTGACCCAAAAATTCGATCTTTTAACTATAACCTTGTTTAGAAGCCATTATGTTTCTAAAACACTACAATTATAACTTGAATTATTCGGTTTATCTTTAAGATAACCAAATATCCAATTTGACCTTGTTTAACTCTTAGAAAACCTCAAGTTCTACATGATGAATTGAATCATTATACATACCTGGCTCGGATCAATATATTGACCCGTTTCAATACCTTGACTTAGTAGCCGCTAAGCAATAGCGATGTGCGTATCCATTTGATATTTATTCCTATAAACATGTAACTCGACAAACTATTAGTCGATATTGTCAAAGGGTGATAATTTCACCTTTTGACCCGTTTATTTACCTAGTGATCTTCGTCACTTCCACTAAATGCCAATTTCATGTATTATGCTAATTTAAAGTCTACTAACGAAAATACGAAATCAAGCATAATGTAACGGAACCGTAGTTACTTACCTTTAAAGCACACCTTTCAAGCGTGTATCACCTCCGGGTTGTCCGCTTGACGTTCCGGATTCCTTGCCTAAAGAGTTCAATTCACAATAAGTTTAGAACTCTTTCACAAGCTTTAACGCATAATTTGCTACAATAACCAAATCTGCGTTTTTACCCAACTTTTAACATTTTAACCCTCACTTAGGCGTTCCATCAAACACCTAGCGGGTCAGATTTTTATATAAACAAAACCAAGTTCATGACTTGTAATTATCATCTAAACTAACTTTACTTAGTCAATCCTACATATATCTTAACATCAATATTTCTGAAATTTATTCTAAATTTCAGATTTGTGTTAGAACAAGATCACAATTCTAAGGCTTATCAAGTTTTCTTCAAGTTTATTAATCACCTACAATGGTGGTTATAAACTCTATAATTATCATGAAATCTTTTAACAAGATTTCACCTAGGGTTCATCCCTAGACACCATATCTCTTCTAATTACATTCATGCATGACACAATCAAGCTAAATTTCGATCTTTCATAATTAACCTAGAACTTGAGATGAATCAAAACTTCAAGATTTTACATACCTTATGATCCCTTCAACTAGGTGATCATTAATTTATGCTTGAAAATCGATTTGGACATGATTTAAGCCTTCAATTTGTGGCTTTTGTGAATGTTAGGGTTTTGGAGGATGGGGGTCGCCCTTCCCTGCTTCTGATCGAACCAGACACCAAATGGTGTGTTTGGTTTTTGTTTTAATTAATTCTAGTTTCACTTTTTACAAGATTAACCCCTCCTCTTTTGTATAACTTATAGTTTTGCTGTTTTTAACCTTATTATAAGTTATTTCTAGACTATTAGCTAACTAGGTTATAATTTTTCCTAGTTAATTAGTTCTTGTTCAAAAACCCGTTTTATTTTAAGTCCCGTTAAATCTTGGGCCTTTTTATATACTTTGCTTTCTCAAAGTATTTCCCATCTTTTTAATAAATATTAGATTTATTTATTTAAATCCTAATATTCACCGGGTTAATTTTACCACTAACAGTATTTTACCCGTTTTTACTATACACGAGGTTTGATTACCAAACCCGTTTTCGGGGTGTTACAATGACCATCTTTATTGTAACCTCTTTGGCGAGTTTGGTGCGAATACCCACCTTGATTTCCCGATTAGAAATTCGGGTTCATTTGGTTGGAGGCATTACCATACCTAAAGTTAGGATGGTTCCTCAACCCGGGGTGGTAAGTGTTGGAGTTCATATCATATTGCCTTCGGTCCCCATACACTTGATTCACCTCCACGGTGGCTTGACAATTCTCGGTCCGGTGATCGATGTCTCCGCATTCTTCACATACGGCGTATTGCACCGCATTCACTTCCCTTTTCTTCATGCGAGCCAACTCCAGCTCTAATGTTTCAATTCGATCCTTAGAACTCGCATCACGGTCGGGCCAAGACCTTGAGGTGGGGTGCTTTTTGGCCCGATCAGCCGACTCTTTCGCTTTTGAACTTTTACTCATCCTTTCAAGGAACTCCAAATCGTCGTCCTCGTGATTGCTTAATAAGGTTCCATTACTAGTCGACTCAAGGTGGTTCCATGTCTCATCATCCAAACCCCTTACGAAGCATTTGACCAACTCCCATTTTTCAATTTAATGATGAGGGCATTTCCGAATCAATTCCTTGTATCGGGTGAAGGCTTCATGTAGCGGTTCACTCGAAAGTTGGCGAAAAGACCGAATTTCATCTCTAGCATCATCGGTCTTCGCCATTGAGTAGTATTCATCAAGAAAAACTTGTTGCATTTCAGCCTTTGTGCGAATACTACCCGCCGAAAGTGTGAGAAACCACTGCTTCACCTTGTCCTTCAAAGAAAATTGAAACAATCGAAGCTTGACCTCTTCCAAGGCGAAATCATGCCCTCCAATAGTACTACATATGGCCAAAAACTCCGCCAAATGAGTATACGGTTCATCATTGGACCTTCCGTTGAAGTGGGGGAGGATGTTGATGTAATGGGGCTTGCAATCAAACATTCTCCTCTCGCATACAATTGGTGAGTCATTGTCGGTGACCACCGGCCTAAAACGGTCATTTACTCCCCTTGGAGGTTGTTGACGCCGACGTGGGCCGTTAACTTCTTGATCAACCGGTCTTCGATTATCCCTTCGATCACCTCCTCTATTACCTCCTCGGTTTCCACCTTGATTACCTCCTCCCACAAAACGAGGAATCCGGTTATGGTTCACATTATTATTGTTGTTGTAGAACCCATCATTCCGGTTCCTTTGGTTGTTGTTTCGTGGGTTTCGGTTGTTTCCGTAACCGTCGTTTCCAGCATTCCCAAAACCATAATTTTCATTCCCCACAAAGTTGGCGTTTTGATAGCCAAACTCATCATCATCATCAAATCCCCTTGCATTGTAGATATTATCCCGGTTCACATACCCCCAATCGTCATCATCGACCCGATCATCATAGTTACCCCCGTCATCCGAGTATTCCGAATGAATACTCACATGCTCCGGCGATTGATAACCGGGAACACTAAACGGCTCATCATCGGGGATAGCATTTCACAAGTCGTCAATGTTGAAAAACGGGTTTTCGTTCGCAGGATTGCCACGATCTCGGTTGCCTCTATGATCGGAATTAACATTCCGGTCATCAAGGTTAGTAGGTAGGGAGTTGTGTCGGTTGAGGTTTTGTTGTTGGGGTGTTCTTTGGTTGTTGTTTGGGCCTCGGTTTTGAAAAGGTGGTGTGGGTGGTCTTGAGTTATTACCACCACCCGGTTGATCTTGGGGTATGTGTTGTTGGACATTTTGAGCTGGGCGGAGATTGCCTCGGTATTGGAATTGGTTTGGATTTTGGTTTTGATTGAGGTTTTGGTTTGAATTTTGGTTTGCCATTGAATCAGCTTCAATGGATGGTGTGAATTGTGGTGTTTGGGAGATTTGGTTAGAAACAAGGGTTGCTTCTAACTGGCTTGCTAAGTTTCTTCTTGCAACTCTTTCAATTTCCGGTTCGTAGACTAACCGTGAAGTCCTCCCGGAATTCCTTGTATGCATGCACTACCTGTAATCTGCACAAGTAACACAACCCGCGTAACAAGGAAAAAGACAAAGTACAAAAAGAAACTAAACAAATTAAACAGTTAATCACGCAAAATTCAAACAATAATCCAAACACAAAGCGCACGCACTCCCCGGCAACGGCGCCAAAATTTGATCGGAATGTCGCGCTCCGGTCAAACATAATATTTATAACCCTAATTACCCTTAACAATTAGCTAGTGGTAGTAAGGGGTCGAACCACGAAGAGTATGTGGTTTGCGAATGGACTTTGAATGAATTGTAATAGTTGTCACTTTTATGAAGCTTGCTAAATTGTTTTTATGGTTTTTGTTTATTGAAAAGATGTTGAACAAAGTTCACTAAATTAATTGGATTGCTTATCTACTAGAAATTAAGAAATGCAAAAACACAATTGGTAACTTAAACAATAATGAGAAAAAGGGTTCACACCCGGTTTCGGTAATTGCAAACCTAGGTTCCTACAAGTTTTAGATTTGACCTAATTGGATAAATGATTAACGGATTTAGTGTACCGTGACTTAAGTGCCAATAACTATCAACATTCCTAAGAATGGAAAAGAATGCACTTTGTAATCAACACAAGTAAATCCTAACCAAGATAACGCATAAGTGCACAAATTCATTTCACAAAGTCATAACTTTATCATCGTTCGACAATTTGCAAATCCAATTCAAATACACGACAATTATCAAAGGTGTTCAAAATCAAAACACAATTTATCACACAAGTCAAAACTAAACACAAATCGAAACTCTAGATAATACAACTACCTACACCGGGGTGAAACCAAGGTGATTAGCCGCTCATGGTTGAAACTTGATCACCGGATGATTGGAACTCGAATTGAATCATTTTGAAGCTTATGAAATGGTAGAATGATGAGGATTAGGGTTTTGGTGGATGATGATGGTGAAGGGAATGATGGATTGGATGAACAAGGGTTTTAGGATGCTGATTGTGGATGATCTTGGATGAAGCTTGATGATTCGGGTGATGATTGATGTTAAGAGATGGATTGGGGATGATGATTGTGATTATATTAGGCTCCAAGAACAAGTTTCAAACTCAAAAACAAGTGTAACCCCCGTTTCTTGGTCAAAATTGATGTTATAACTCGTCCCCAACAACCCAAAACTCAATTTTCGCGAACCAAAGCAGTGAGGGGCGTCGCCGACGGCCCTTGGAAGTGCCAAAATCACCCGACGGCTTAAACGGTTGTTTACAGACTAAATCTGCCGACGGACACTTCTGAGGGGCGTCGCCGACGGTGCCTATAAACCTCACTTTTTGTTTTCTTCATAACTTCTTCGTTTTAGCTCCGTTTTACTCACCGTTTTCGCCCACGTATTCAGCCCTCTATCATGCCATCTTCCAATATATTCATTTTAAATCCATTAACATCCCCCAAAACACATCCAAACTTCGTGATTAACCCGGTTTTGTTCATGTCACATCCCCGGTTGATCCCGTTTGCTCCCGGTGGCCTGTAAAGCTCCCGAAAAGCACCTTAAACTCCATTAAACCTGCAAAACACAAATCTAATTAAAAGTAGGCTATTCGGAATAAAAAGTCAAGTAAAAACCCAAACTTAGACACAACTGACCGCCGTTATTCGACCACGTATCAGAGACATCCAAAATCAGAGGATTAATCCTCACAAACTTTCTGTTTTGTCAAGGGTTTAAACCACAAGTGATGTTCAAGTCCAAGACTTGATGTATGTGTGATTAAGGATTAACTTGGGTTGTCCTACATAAAATCCACATATTGCTTGATGATTTCTTATAGATTAGTGTTTAATATTCTTGTATTACTTGTAGTTCATGACCCTCCTTGTATGTTTTTACATCAAGTGTAGTGGTGAACACTTAGAGGTGCCTAAATGGAGATTCTAATCTCCTACCTCATACTTGACCATTAGGACTTTGTAATCTTTATATTATCTATGTATTCCATATATATATATATATATATATATATATAAGTAACTAAGCTTGATGATAACTTAGTAGCTATTTGTCAAGAACATGTTACATCTTCTATGACCATACACTTGTTATGATTCTAATGGACCTTTAATCCATGAAATCCTTCAAACTCCTTGAGTTTTAATAGTGTCAAAAACATGTGCTATGTGTACAAGATGATTACTTTTCATATACATACTTTTCATGCCCTTTAAACTTCACATCCATAGACCAAATGTATCCGTCTCTTAAAATCCCTAATCAAATGTATTCAACATTCTAACCTCAACGACTTCGTCATATTGGATAATCGGAAAACTTATGAAAACTTTGTTAGTATACTTGACCCATTTTATCATTTTCACACTTTTGGGTGTAACATGTTATTATATACAAAACACACTTACTATACATATTCTTATGCAAATGTACAAACAAACAATCCAATACATGCTTACTATTTGTTATGCTTGATTCGTGTTTTCTGGACCATACTTATGTGATGAACTCGTCATTAGCTTCGTACGAGCCTCCATTTAACATGTATAGCGCTATAGGAGTAACGTACCGCCCGTAGACTAGTGGTCATGTTAAATTTCATTCATACTTGCGTAAACAGGGGGTTGACTTGTAAATCGCATGCCAGTTTATACGTTAATCTTGATAACTAGGTTTGCCATGTGGATTGTTCCTTATCATTTTATACTTATATACTACGCACCAAACTTGTATGCTCGCCAATATTTTTTGTATTGAACTACACTTTTAAAACATGTTGCAGGATTAGCAATGATGTTGGTGATGCATGGAATCTAGTAAGATGCTTAGATACACACTTTAAATTTGTATTCTTATTGTATTGTATTTCGTTACTCATGATGTATTTATTTCAAATATTTGTAATTGACTCTTTAGAAATGAAATGGAAATTTATTATTTAAATACTTGTCACAAATAGTGTTATGAAGTCTCTTGCAATCTATTTCGTCTCACTCCGATGTTTCCGCCATCGGTTGGGGTGTGACACGGAACCTACTCACCAGTCTGGAAGAGGCGTCACACGACTCTACCGGATTCCCCAATGGATTTACTCGAAGCAGGAGCGACGAGTCGAGTCTTGAATCTTCTCCAAACCGATTTCAAAGGTACCCAGTCGACCAAATAGTCCAGTATTCCTCTCACCTGCAACTTGCATGAGAAAAAACATTGGACTGGGGGGACTTGAAGGGGTATGGTCCCAGATCTCGCACCGAAGCAGTCACGAGTGACCATCACCCTTATCAAATACTCCCACCGGCAAGAACTTATCTGCGTCCGTGCGGGCACGCGCGAACACAGATACCGAATCCAATCGGTCAAATGATGAGAAGACTGACCTTGTGTACGAAAATGGGTGTCACAGATAGCGATGCGGTTTAGCACCGCATCCTATAAACATTTTCGTCATGACAAGGGGTCTAGGTAACAACAATTACCACACATAGCGATGCGACTTGGCACCGCATCCTATACGCACCTTCGTCGAAGCAAGGGACGCGGAAACAACCGCAGTTACCGCAGATAGTGATGCGGCCCAGCACCGCATCCTACCGACGACAAGTGGGGACTGATGGTTTTGACTTAAGTGGCCAAGACAGCAAGTGGCACTGACAGCAGTCATCCGTCCAGTCCACGCGTAAGCAACGCTGGCACACAGACTGACAGCCACAGTGGGACCTGGCACCATCTCCGTGGCCTATGCGCATGACACACCTGCAAAGGGCTACGCGTTGTCAGTCTAGCCACTCAATTACCTTCCTTCACTCCTCGGCTATATATACCCATCCCAGACCAAGTTTGAGGTATTGCTTATCTACTCTCTCACTCCTACTACTATCACACACTTTGCTCTCAAACAAATACTGAGTCTCATGCCGGAGAGTGGTAACAAGGAGCACCCCCCCCCCCCCCCCCCCCCGCCCTATCCTCCTTGTTACGAGTCACGGTGTGTTTTTCCTTGTGAAGGAGACCGATCAGCGGACGATCCAGCCACCGATCCTCGGAAAGAAGGGATTAACCCTACTTGACGAGACCAGTGAATTAACCTCATTTGGTTAACCACTGTTTCATCAGGTGCCGAAGACGGTGAACAACGAGCATGTGCTGGAGGTGGCATTGTATAAGAGCTATGGGTTGCAGGCGCATAAAAATGAGTTGTAAAGGAAAGAATTAGAGGCTAGGGACTGCATTTTTGCAAGGTTTAATGGTGGGTTTCATGTGGGTTTTGAAGATCTTGTTGGGAAGATGATGGTGGTGACAGGATGTGGTGGTGGCGGCAGGATGAGGTTGGTGGTGGCAAGATGTTGTGGTTAGAGTTTTAGGGTTAGGAAATTGGGGAAGATGAAGTGTGTATGCAATTTGTTTTGGTTTTATTTATTAAACATTGAATTAAAAGCATGAATTGACCATAATACCCTTAAGTGAATAAACTTAACTGGAAATTTTAATCTTGTTAGTGCTAAATGACGTAAAGTGTAACGGGTTTTGCAAATAAATGATTGTGACTGTAATTATTGAAGTTAAAGGCTATCCGTTGCAATCCGATATAAACATAAAGGACGAAAATTGCAATTTACCCTACTTAAAAATATCAAGAAATACACAAGATTCCACCAAAGTAGGTAGGTAAATACTTTTAAAATAACTCGTTTTAATAAATATTTTTTCTATACCACCCTTTTGAAAAAAAAAAAAAAAAACTTTTTCAAACATTTATAACTTTTTCATACATTAATATTTAAAAAAATTACACCATATTAACGAGTATTCCATTCTTTTTAATTCGAGCAGCCTATTGCTATAGTTTTTTTTAAATTACAAAATTTTGAATACCCATTAATCCATTATGTGATTAAGTGATTTTGAATACCCAACACATGACTACGTGATTTTAAATATCCATTACGTGATTACTCATTCAACATAAATCATTACGTGATTAAACATTCAATATAAATCAATTACTTGATTACACATTCAATATGATTAGAGTTAATTACCTAGTTAGTTCTTATGATTTCTACATAGTAAGATACGTAGGTGCAATAGTTTTAAATCACTTTATAGGCATTAATTTTTCAGTTTGTAACGTTTAACCCTGACACCTGCACGTGCAAAAAAACGTACCAGGCTCCAATCTCCTCTTCATCATCAACCTTTTTCAAAATCCCCAATTACAAACCCTAACCCTTATTATCATGGTGCCGCTGATCACTCTCCCATCTCCCTATAACACACCGCCTATCATCAATCTTTTTCAGATCTCCGATGTCCACCCTCAGCTCTCCCTCTCTTTCTACATTTAGTTACCATCACCGCCTTTGCACCACCAGAATCAAATCTAAACGCGGACGGCTCTGGGACATACAAATCTTACCTTCTTTCACCGGAGCTGAACATACAACACCATCGCCTCTAGGGGTTCACGGCGACACCATAGCCGTCATCATTCTAGCTTCAATCGTAGCCATCTGAACCACCACAAGCTGCGTGTGCCGTCATTGCGGTTGCGGTTGCGGCTGTGAACGTCGCTGCCGTTTGCCTAACTGGATACCATCGCCACAGAGTTTCTCTCACTACTGGAGCTTCTCTCTCTACTCTCTCCCTCTCTGACACACACTATGTGTGTTATTCAAAGATGATGAAGATGCACTGAAGAACAAGATGACGATTTACAGCAAGAATGGTGTTTTTAAAGTAAAACTGATCTTAAGTTGTAATGAAAAGGGTGGGGTTTTAATTGTTTCTTTTGTAATTTTGGTTTGAAACATATGAATTGTCTGACTTAGATTTGTGCGTGTCATGTGATGCCATTTCATTTCAATTTAATCGACTGCCTTATTGAAATCATTATTTAAGCATGTATAGGGTTACAAAATCAATTTCCTTGCAATGACGAAAATACCCTCACGTTTTTTTTCATGTGAGGGTGTCAGGGTTAAGTTTTAACTGAAAAATAACGTTAATACCCTCAAACGTTACAAAATAGAAAATTAATATCTCAGAAAATGATTTTAAACTATTAGTACCTAAGTATGTAACTTTGTGCAAACCAGAGGGACTAACTATGTAATTAACTCATATGATTAGTTCTAACTGATGTTATTACAATTATGATTATTGAGTAATTACACATTCAATAATAATAACTTGATTATTTATGTTTTATTACATGATTATATCATTAATATATGACATTTTGTGGTTATTATAGGTTAACTAGTAGTCGGACCCGTGTAAAACACGGGTAGTTTTAGTAACGTTTTATTATATTAATTAGCAAGTAATTATCGGTTCATTTAGATTGTCGGGGATTTGATATATATTGACATTCAAAGTCATTGTCCAGTAGGCAGAAAAGTTAATAACAAGTCAAATCTTTATACTAATAAATTAAAATGAATTACACTTGAATGATTATTAAGGGCTGATTCTAAACACCCCCCCTCCTGATTATACCCCCCCTCCCCTTGTGAGAGGAAAACTGCCAGTCCCACGCGGGCCTCACCTGTAAGTATGTGAGAGGAGGGGGTGTAAAAAGTAATTATGGGGTGTGGAAAGTAGCACCCTTATTAAGCTCCTCATTTTGATTTTTGCCACTTGTCAATTATCTAGATTACTTTTGTCAAGTGTCATGTTTTAAGCATCTTTACATTTTACTAACTTTTTTTTATTTAATTGTTGATTGATGCATTTACTATAAATAAACTATAAGCCAATTGTAATTAATTTGTGTATTATTTTTATTTAATTTTGGGTAAATTACTTTTTGAGTCCCTGTGTTTTTATGTGTTTTAACTAGTTGAGTCCAAAAGCAAAAAGTTTAACGACCTGAGTCCCCATAAGCATTTTCTTTAATCATTTGAGTCCAAATTTCTAACCCAGTTAAAATTTTGTTGTTAAGTTTTGTTAAATGACCAAATTACCCCCATAAAACACATAAAACACAAGGACTCAAAAAGAAAAAGAATATATTATTATTATCATCATTATTATTATTATCATCATCATCATCATCATCATCATCATCATCATTTAATTTAAAAATCATATCATCATCTTCACCAATTTTCATAACAAACCGACCTCTCTCTCCTCCACCTGCCGTGAAGTCACCGACCTCCCGTTATCCTCCATCCAAAACCGCATCCTTACACTCGCCCTCAATCTCACCAAATCCATCCTCGCCGGTAACGGCTTCTCCTTCTTCGTCCTCTCACGGGCCGCCACGAACCAGCTCTACGTGTCGGAGCTCGACCGCATCGTTTTAAAGGACAAATCATCCGTTCGTCCGTACGCATCCGTATCAACTGTACGGAAAACTACGATTACGGCGAGAATATTGTCACTTATACATCAATTGTCGTTGAAGAATATCCACGTCACCAAGCGTGATTTGTTTTATACCGATGTGAAGCTGTTTCAGGACCAGACGCAATCCGACGCCGTTTTGGATGACGTGTCGTGTATTTTGGGGTTCACTCGGTCTTCGTTGAATGTTGTTGCTGCTGAAAAAGGAGTGGTTGTTGGGAGACTTGTGTTTAGTGATAATGGTGATATGATTGATTGCACAAAAATGGAGATCGGAGGTAATAACTGAAATAGTCATGCTGTCAACCATAATTTCGTTATATATGGGGTAAGTCGGTTCAGAATGCTTATATGTAAACGATTTGCATGTTGTGATTATTTATTCATCATAGAAATATCTATACATAAACTGTTTCCTGCATAGTGATTTGATTTTGTAGTGATGATTTGATTTGTGACATCCAACAGGTAAAGCGATTCCTCCAAACATCGATAAAGTAGGTGGTATGTCTAGTGATGCATTATTCATACTATTGGTTGAAAAGGACGCTGCATATATGAGAATAGCTGAGGATCGGTTTTACGATCGGTTTCCATGCATTATCGTAACAGCAAAAGGGCAGCCTGATGTGGCTACAAGGTTGTTTTTGAGGAAGATGATAGTGAGGTTGTTATGGAAATTGGAATTTAAGTTGAATATGGTTGAAAAGATGTCTGGGTTTGTTGATCCATTTGGTGAAGATGATGATATGATTTTTAAATTAAATAATAATAATAATAATATAATATAATATAATATAATATAATATAATATAATATAATATAATATAATATAATATAATATAATATAATATAATATAATATAATATATTCTTTTTCTTTTTGAGTCCCTGTGTTTTATGTGTTTTATAGGGATAATTTGGTCATTTAACAAAACTTAACAACAAAATTTTAACTAGGTTAGAAATTTGGACTCAAATGGATAAAGAAAATGTTTATGGGGACTCAGGTCGTTAAACTTTTTGCTTTTGGACTCAACTAGTTAAAACCCACAAAACACAGGGACTCAAAAAGTAATTTACCCTTTAATTTTTGTTTTCTTAAATACTACAAACAAAAATTAATATGTAATTATCCCGAAATTCCATTATTTAATGAATTCACATTCGCATTATACTTAAGAATACATTAAACTTGTCGACTGATTAAGTTTAGACACAAGAGAAGCATAACGAACCCACAAAACATGCTTAATTTCACTAAATGATTTCATTTCACTAACACAGAAAACGCAGTAATTAAAAATATATTATCTAATACATCATTTAGTTCCAAACCAATATATTCCAAATCAACACTGTTCCAAACCAATACGCAGTTCACTGACACAAATATTCTTTGTTTATTATCCAAGCCCAAGCCCATATGTTGAAAACCAAATATTCAATTAGACGCGTCGGGTTTTGTGAATCATCGACGGGTCGCTTTTAGAAAACCATGCATAACAAATATACAAAAATATACAATTTATATATCAGTTACATACGATATTTTATTAAATGATGCATACCACATTTTATTAAATGCTGAATGACTATATATTTTATTAGATAGATCAAATTTATTAGAGTTCGAAAAAAACATGCGAATCATGGTGAATAGACACTTCATTCAAGTTCACATACCATCCTGTCTTGATAATGATCCTCAAAGAATTAAAAAAAATATCATCTGTTTTCAATTCTGGTAGACCAAACTAAATACCAAATCATCAAATTCAATGGCTTGTCAAATCATCCAAAGTCACGCATACAACAACCGAATAATATTGAATTAATTAACATTTCCATCTAAATTCTTCAAAAGTATTTATTACATTAAAACACAAATACAAAATAAGTTTCTTATCATCTAACTAACTTAAATTGAATCTAAGAATGGTTAATTTTATGCACCTACAGTTGCATCGGCTAAAATAACCAAGAACCATGATTGCATACTTGTCGGTTGTCATGAGAAAGCAGAGTCAATCAGATCCTCAATCTTTCTAACATGGTTATTGCATCAAATCTGCATTCAAAGATATGACCAAACACCAGAATTAGCAAAATATCCATGAATAATCAAACTAACGAAAACCATATGAAAAAAACTAAATAAACCACAGTGATTTTTACAATTTATTTCAACATTCAAGTAACCATTCGTAAACATGCATCCAAACACCCTAATCTGAAGTGGTGATGATATGTTTAAGTCTTATATTCATCTAATATAGAGTCAAAAAGTCAAACTCCATCATATAAAATAACATAAAAATAATATAAATATTGCTATTGCAGAGCAAGACCGTATCTCAAATTAATGTCTATAAGATTTGTTACAGAGCAAGACCGTATCTCAAATTAAGCATTTACCTCTTTCAAAATTGAAAGAGGTTTTTAGGGTAGGGTACTGATGCGTGTGAAGTGTCGTATATATTAGGTGTATATTTTAAGACCTTTTTAACACTTATTTTAGCCAAGTTTTAAATTTTTAAAACACGATATTTCACTAACACTAAACACACATATGGGCAAGTGCACCCATCGTTGAGTGTAGTATAGCGTTGGTAAGATACCGAGGTCGTCCAAGGACACAAGAGCTTTTAGTACCGGTTTATCCTCAACGTCTAACCAAAATAAAAGTTTAGAAAAATGTTTTAAACTAAGAAAAATAAAACTAACTAAAATGCTGAAAATAAAAACAGATAGACAAGATGAATCACTTGGTTCCGACTCGTATCTAGTATAACCTTTGATTATTTCCGCACTTTTGCACATAATTAAGAGATTATCTTAGTTATTGTAGTAGGCCCCTCTTTTGAAGGCGACGTTACCCTCACCCCAGTAGTTTGAGTCAGCAGGGATACAATCCTAAAAGGGTGGATTATTGGAAGATAATGAATTAAGTTATTAATGCAGTATTGTGGTAGGCCCCACTTTTGGCGGTGACGTTACCCTCGGCTAAGTAGTCTGAGTCAGCAGGGATACAGTCCTAAATAGCCGGGTTATAGTATTAATAGTAGTTAACTTATGAGGGGATCAAAGAGTTTGGACCCCCGCCATCCAATACCGTGAAGTATTGAAGGAGGTCCTACTAAATTTGACCCAGGTCCATTGCAGGACCTCTAAACGCTGAACAATGGCAAGACCTTTACCAAACCGTTCCCTTAACCCCCTACCAGGTAGCCAACATATCTCCATATAGACCGTGGAGATATGAATGGTGAAAATCCTTTATTTTATATAGACAGTAAAATAATGCCAAGACACCACGGACAAACGATAAGGAAAGATCACCTTCAACATAAGTAACTAGTTATTAAAGTCATTAATACAAAACCAAATAAAAAGTGCAAAAGATTAGAAATAAAAAGTATTATACTAGACACTTTGTCTTCACCAAGTGATGTAAGAGACTTAGGCAAACATGGCCTTGATTGTCAAGAACTCTTACGATCAATCTTGGATCCCGAGACGACTCACACACTCTACGATGGACAATGGATGATGGTGGTGTGATGGTGGTGGGTGGTGGATGAAGTGTGAGAGAGGTGGTGTGCCAAGGGATGAGATGAAATGAATCCAAGCACTCCTATTTATAGGCTGAACAGAGAGCTGGACACGGCCCCGTGTCCGTCTGACACTCTCTCTCCTCATTAATTGTAATTCGCAATTACAATAAATGCGCCTGCTGTACTTTCGACACGCCCCCGTGTCCGCTGAGCACGGCCCCGTGATGGGCAATAGAAGCTTCTATAGGTTTGTCTTTTCTGCTGCTTCTTGGGCACGGCCCCGTGCTGGCTGAGCACGGGGCGTGTTCAGTCTTCTGTTTTCTCTATTTTGCTTTGGAAGGTGCCGTTGAGGGTTCGGGCAGTCCACTAATGTTCCTTTTCTTGTATTTATGTTGGATTTAGCTGTCTTTTTGCTTCTTTTGCGTTTTTGAGCTCATTTAATCCTGAAAATACAAAAGGAAGACAAAAACACTCTTTTTCCAATATTAGCACCAAAAAAGGGTTAGTTTTATGCCTCATTTGATGTAATTTATATGTTGCATTTTACACACATCAAATACCCCCACACTTGAACTTTTGCTTGTCCTCAAGCAAAACTCTTTAATATGTGGCTTACACTCCCAAATGGAATAGGTAGAAGAGAAGGTTTTGGGCTTGTCGTAGAGTGTCGGGATTTCCAAGATCTTTTTGGGTTTTATTTTTATTTATTTACACTCCTATTCGTAATGATTTATTTAGAACTGTTCATAAAAGAAATTACTTATTTGGGCATAACATGCCTTTTTTAAAATTCTATTTATATACAAGTTCACATACCTCGCGGGGAAATCACTCACACTCGGCCGAAGGTGTATTTTTAGTGAATCACTCGAGAGCGGCACGGAACTTATTCCTACCATAGGCTTGCCAAGAAATAAATCCTCCTCCTTTTTAACTTTTATACCTTTGTAGATATCAAGAGGACTTTGTGGGTTAAGGGTTGGCTAGGGTTAAAGGTAGGTGGTTGGGTTAGTGGTTAGTAGAAAAAGGGCTAAAAGCGTAACAAGTGTCGGTTTTCGTATTTTTTTGCAACTTTTTATTTTGATGAAGCTTTTATTCAAACTAAGTTATTTTTGATTAACTTGTTTGTTTATTTTCTTTTTGCTTCATCAATATCACAATTTTTTTTTTCACGAAGAACCGAACTTGTTACTAAAATAAATGGTTAAAAATGAAAAAGGTTTTGGTGGATGAAAGGGTTTTTGTTTGGGTGATGAAACGAAAAGGTTTAGGCTCAAAGGGGCTAACTAGGGGGATTTTTGGGTAGGTGGTAAAGGAAAAAGAAAAATAATGGTGTAGAAATGAAAATGGTTAGTCCTAATGCCTCCATCATTTACTTACTCGGGTTTAAGTTGATAAGGACCGGGAATGTATTGTCATGGCAAGTTCTAGAGTCGTAAGAACCAAGCAGCTATTCACACAAGAAACGAAAAATGAGCATTTAGTCAAATGATATGTAATTGTGTGCTCAATAAAGGCTCAAAACTCACTTTTGTGGGAATGAGTTTTTATGTGATCAAGTATATAATCAAATTTTAAATAAGTTTTGCTATGCCTTTTCATAATTTTCTTATGTTGGTTCTTTTTATCACTACGCTATCGGTTGTAAATTTGTAAAAATATACCCTTTTTGAGAACTTGAATTTCCCGAGTTAAACCTAGACAAGTAAAAAAAATGAAATTTTTGAAAAAATTTGGGGTGATTAGCGGTTCCAATAGAGTTTTGTGTAAGGCTTGTATTTAGGACTTGCAAAATTCAAGGTTTTAGCATCCCCCCACACTTAAATTACACATTGTCCTCAATGTGTCCCAAAAATAAATTTTTAGGTTGATTAGATGTGTAAAATAGTGTTTAAAAAGCAAAAAATTTGTGTTACTGGGCGCTGAACACGGCCCCGTGTTATCCGGGCACGGCCCCGTGTTCAAGTGCCAGTAACAAAATTGAAATAAGAGAAACAGAAGTCTGGACACGGGGGCGTGTTGGGTGAACACGGCCCGTGTCCAGGTACCTGAACTGGGCGTTTGTCTGCAGGTGGTTCGGCACGGGGCCGTGTTGGTTAGGCACGGCCCGTGTTGAACCTTCTGAAATGGAGAAAATTGTCGGGTTGCCTCGTTCTTGTGCATGGGATCATTTTTCTCATTCCCCTTTTCATCCTTTACCACCATGAGTGTGTTTTACTCATTACAAACCATCCAAACCTTAAAACCATCATTTCATTTCATCATAGAGAGAACTTACATAATCCTAAATTAAACTAGATAAAACAAAGAAATAACAAACCATGGAGTCCTAGCCTTTACTTTATTTTAATTTAGCAAAATTTCCAAGAAGTAATTAATCTTGGTTAAACAAGGCCTTTTTGAACTCCTTCTTCCGAGTGCGGTTCTCCTCAAATGTCGGCGAGCCATTCTTCTACCTCCCTTGGAAGGAGAAAAGAAGGCTCATTGGCATTAGTTTGAGGAGTTTCAACTTCCACCGGGATCTCTTGTTGGTGTTCCATGGGAGGTTCCGCCGGAAAGTCTTCCCACCCGGTAGGGTTGTTGATTCCGAGTGCCAGGTTCCAATCCTGTTGAGGAAGGACTGGTTCCATTGGAGGTGCCACAAGAATATTTAACCTCTGGTGCAAGAGGTTAATTTCTTGGAAGCTGCTTTCAAGTCCCATCGTAAGATCGTTAATACGGTCGATTAGGACCTCCTCTACTGAAGTCATTTCGTCGAGAGCCTCCCTTAATGCTATCACATAGTGTACAAGTGTAGCTTCAATGGAGGGTCTTCTTCCTCTTCGGCTGTTTGGCGATTGCACAGGAGATGTTTCGCTGTTTTCACTCGTCATCCTACGAAAAATAAACTAAAAATAGTTTATTTAATGAAACAGTGACCGGACACGGCCCCGTGCTCACTGAGCACGGCCCCGTGTTCATCTTTCTGCAGAGTTTTTGGAACAAGGAAACTTGGATTTTTAAGTTATTTTCTGAACGTTGTGGGGCCTTTTTGGCTACTAATAACTTAAAACAATGTTTCATAACATGTTTTTACCAAGATTCTTTGAACAAAACTCATTTATCCCTACCATAGAGTTGGAGGAATTCCAAACTTTCAATAGTAGCTCTTGGAGAAAGATGAAGAAGAAGGAAATGGCTAAAAGAGGAAAGGACAAGATGGGTTGTTGGAACCTTCTTTTAGACTTACCTAGGATAGTTTGAGAGAAGATTCTTGCAAATCTCTGCCCCAAGTTGGTCCAAATGTGCAGAATTCTTGGCTGCATTTATAGAAAACGACAGCATCCTGAACACGGCCTCGTGTTCAGTGGACACGGCCCCGTGTGCAGGTGGAGTTCTGACACAGTTTGTCCGTATTCTGACGTACTGATCAGAATGGAATCTTTCGATGGACACGGGGACGTGTTGGCTGGACACGGCCCCGTGTCTAGGGACTGTTTTATGAAGTTGTCTAGTTTTTTAAGGAACTTGTTAGTATCGGGTGGCTCCTGACTGGTTGGAACAACCCCAAAGTGCCTAAGATACCTTAATTGTCCTAGACTAAGGCGAGAACGCAAGAGGTTGTCGGTGAGGGTAATTCCTATTTTCATTCTAGGTGGACAAGTCCAACCCTTTCCCGGGCTCTTGTTAAAGAAGGTATATGCCGAATCGCTCAGGTCTATGTATGCACCGAACGGAGTCGATGGAGAGTCCTTCACGGCACAATCGACACAGGGACGACTATCGTCCAAGTCTTTGCTAGGTACGAAGGTATTTTTGGGAGCAACGAGGTTGTCGGAATGCGGTTCCAACATTTCTTCATGGGTATCGTCTTGAGGTGGATCAATAAAATCCTTCCCAAGCTCTTCTATCCATTTCAGAATTAGCTCTTCTAGTTGAAATAACTCGCTAAGGAGCATTTCCCCTAGAATATCTGGCTGGGCGCATTCGAGGGAGAAATAGTGCTTATTTTTACTTTCGCCCCTCTTAAGGTTGTGAGAAGATGGTGGGTCCATGTAGTGGGGCCTATAATTTAGGAAGTAGCATTTTACTTCTTCATGTTCGCCACCACATAATTGACACCACGTACCATAAGAGTGCCGAAAGTAAAAATAATTACTATCACTCATGTTTATGTCAGAAATTACCAACCGTCGGGATCTAACGGTTCTGTTTTCAGTAACTGAAACTTGGGCACGGGGGCGTGTTGAGTGGGCACGGCCCCGTGTTCAGCTTACTGTCTGATGTAAAACAGGATTGCCAGTTCCAATGATTGAGCACGGGGGCGTGTTCAGCGGGCACGGCCCGTGCTGAGCTCTGCAGAAGCTGAAAAACTAAGAAAATCCTAAAAAAATAAAAAGAAAAAATAAAAGATGATTAGGCCGTTGATTCCTAACTTTCTTAAAATCCTTGTGTCCCCGGAAACGGCGCCAAAAACTTGATGCGTGTGAAGTGTCGTATATATTAGGTGTATATTTTAAGCCCTTTTTAACACTTATTTTAGCCAAGTTTTAAATTTATAAAACACGATATTTCACTAACACTAAACACACATATGGGCAAGTGCACCCATCGTTGAGTGTAGTATAGCGTTGGTAAGATACCGAGGTCGTCCAAGGACACAAGAGCTTTTAGTACCGGTTTATCCTCAACGTCTAACCAAAATAAAAGTTTAGAAAAATGTTTTAAACTAAGAAAAATAAAACTAACTAAAATGCTGAAAATAAAAACAGATAGACAAGATGAATCACTTGGTTCCGACTCGTATCTAGTATAACCTTTGATTATTTCCGCACTTTTGCACATAATTAAGAGATTATCTTAGTTATTGTAGTAGGCCCCTCTTTTGAAGGCGACGTTACCCTCACCCCAGTAGTTTGAGTCAGCAGGGATACAATCCTAAAAGGGTGGATTATTGGAAGATAATGAATTAAGTTATTAATGCAGTATTGTGGTAGGCCCCGCTTTTGGCGGTGACGTTACCCTCGGCTAAGTAGTCTTAGTCAGCAGGGATACAGTCCTAAATAGCCGGGTTATAGTATTAATAGTAGTTAACTTATGAGGGGATCAAAGAGTTTGGACCCCCGCCATCCAATACCTTGAAGTATTGAAGGAGGTCCTACTAAATTTGACCCAGGTCCATTGCAGGACCTCTAAACGCTGAACAATGGCAAGACCTTTACCAAACCGTTCCCTTAACCCCCTACCAGGTAGCCAACATATCTCCATATAGACCGTGGAGATATGAATGGTGAAAATCCTTTATTTTATATAGACAGTAAAATAATGCCAAGACACCACGGACAAACGATAAGGAAAGATCACCTTCAACATAAGTAACTAGTTATTAAAGTCATTAATACAAAACCAAATAAAAAGTGCAAAAGATTAGAAATAAAAAGTATTATACTAGACACTTTGTCTTCACCAAGTGATGTAAGAGACTTAGGCAAACATGGCCTTGATTGTCAAGAACTCTTACGATCAATCTTGGATCCCGAGACGACTCACACACTCTACGATGGACAATTGATGATGGTGGTGGATGATGGTGTTGTGATGGTGGTGGGTGGTGGATGAAGTGTGAGAGAGGTGGTGTGCCAAGGGATGAGATGAAATGAATCCAAGCACTCCTATTTATAGGCTGAACAGAGAGCTGGACACGGCCCCGTGTCCGTCTGACACTCTCTCTCCTCATTAATTGTAATTCGCAATTACAATAAATGCGCCTGCTGTACTTTCGACACGCCCCCGTGTCCGCTGAGCACGGCCCCGTGATGGGCAATAGAAGCTTCTATAGGTTTGTCTTTTCTGCTGCTTCTTGGGCACGGCCCCGTGCTGGCTGAGCACGGGGCGTGTTCAGTCTTCTGTTTTCTCTATTTTGCTTTGGAAGGTGCCGTTGAGGGTTCAGGCAGTCCACTAATGTTCCTTTTCTTGTATTTATGTTGGATTTAGCTGTCTTTTTGCTTCTTTTGCGTTTTTGAGCTCATTTAATCCTGAAAATACAAAAGGAAGACAAAAACACTCTTTTTCCAATATTAGCACTAAAAAAGGGTTAGTTCATCCTGCAACAGTTGAAAATAAGAATCTTGTATGTACTAAACAAAACTCTGATTATTATCTTACTTTCATTATAGGGTAAAACAAGCCTGTTTTAACCATAATAAACTAAACACCCACAAAAATCCTCACCAAACCTTCATCACACAAACCTAATTATCCGATTAATAAACCAATCGTTAACTTATTGTATGGTTTCAGTGCTCTTGCTCAGCTCCTCCAGGGTTTCAATCACAGTTTTCTGCACAAAACACTGTTTTAACGCAACAGTGGTTTCAAACATCTGTTTTCACCCATTTGTTGACCCAACAGTGGTTTCAAAAGTGGTTTCAAACACTGTTTAACCTAACAGTGGTTTCAAAACACTGTTTTAACCAAAAATAGTGGTTTCAAACACTGTTTTAACCCAAAAGTGGTTTCAAACACTGTTTTAACCCAAAAGTGGTTTCAAAAAACTGTTTTGTTAAGTCTACATCCAAACTAACAGATGAAATTGATATATAACTTGCATCACACCCAAAACCCCTAAAAGTAAATGTAGCTCAAATAATTAACTCAATTAATGCATAGATTTGAAATAAAGAAGAAACAATTTAGGGTTCAGATCCATACCAGAAGATGACCGATGACAAAAAAAAAACCCTCCAAATTGACTTCAATCAAAACCTGGATGAGACGCTAAGTTCAACAAAACATTGAATCCAACTAAACGACTTCCCATAACACCTGCATCATAACCATAAATTGAAGATATTGTACATCTGAAGATGGCTGCCCATAACACTTGTATTCAATAATGACATAGAATCATCAGTGCATAATCTATCCAATTGCCCTATTTTCTATTTTCTATTTCCTAATTTCCTTTTACATCTAGTTATTTATCAAAGTTACACAGGGTCCAAATGTACCTCCATTTTCTAAACTTCAACATTAAATGAACCAAATCAGCTACCTTTCTATCATAAAATTCACATCACATGGTTTGGTGTAGATTTTATTCATTATTTTTAGAAATTGAGTGCTAAAATTATAAAATGCTAATAGATAATACAGAATCGCAAACCTTGTTCACGTAAACAATCGCAAGAATAGCGCATATGCAACCGAGTTTCGTGAAGAAACCCTGACCGCCGCCACCCATCTGATTATCAGATCTGGAGCTTTTCACCTGATCAGTTCAATGTGTCATCAGACATCATGTTTGTGAAATATTAAGATGTTCCTAACATATAAAATAATAATAATAATAATAAGAATGTGTCTCAGAGATCGACACATAAGTGTTTCTTATGTCGGCTAATAGTCTCCTTTTTTTCGGCTAGTCGTTGTAAAAAGTCCATCACCTGTATTAATCGACAACAAACATAAGTAAAAATTATGTTATACGATAGAACTTCTTTTGTGTTGATGATGTTCTTCTGAAAACTCATACAGATACACGTCCCTGTATCATTTTCTGTAACACCTCGAAAATTCACGTCCTATAATGTGCAGACACGTGTCAAATGTGTAGATGTGTGAAAGAATATTATAAAAAGATTTAAGTTGACAATCATGGAAAGTATGTGAATATACGAGTTCTAAATGTCAACAGTGAATAAATATATTGTATATTAACCCTACATGATGCTCATACCTTCAAACGAATAAATCATGGATCATACGAAGCAAAAAGTGAGAGATTACAAACTACAGGGGTTAAATATGTCAACATGTTTAATTTATACCTCTGAGTGACCTTTTGACAAACCCGAAGCCTTATAATGATTAATTATGCTCACTAGAATGCACGATAAAAATTTCGTAAAGTTTCGTTATCGTATTAGAAAGTTATGATCAAATTCGTGTGCGAGGGGTTAAAGCGTCAACGTCGAAAGTTAGGCCTTTTCGGGTAACAATTAAGTTAACCGGGGACTTAACAAAGTGGGTAAATGTCTTAAAGCCCTTATATGATAATTTCAAGGCCTCAATGTGCAAAACAAGACATGAAAACGACCTTTAGAAGGGCCAGGGACCAAAACTGCAATTAATGAAAGTTTTGTTGGATGACCCTAGGGGCTCGCGTAGCGCGCGCACTAAGTGCTTATGCAGTGGCGCTACGCCACTGCCTTGTCTGGACAGAAATTGATCTTCTTTGATTCTTTGTCTGCCACAGCCCTTGTAACCCCATTAATTCGACTTGCCTCTTCAAGATTGGCCCCTAAACAACCCCTAGAACATCTAGGACATGTGTTGATGAGTTGTGGATGGTTGTAGACTTGTGTGTCAACACTTTGTGGTGTCTTGATCACTATATAAGGCCTCCAACTTTGCAACATTCTTGCACTCATCATTTGATCATCTCTGAAGCTTTTTGGAGCTAAAGATCAGACCTCAAGCCTCCCTAGTCGTGCATTAGACACTTGTAAGTTTGCTTGACCTTTCTTAATTAAGTTTTAGCTTAGTTTTAGCTTAAAAGTCAAACCGTCGTAGTTAACGGTTGACTTAACGATTAATCATTGATGGCTCAGTGATTTGTCGAATTGAAAGTTGTTATGAGTTGGTAATTATGTGGGTAATAAACCCTCAAAAGGGTTCCCCCTGATTCCCAATCTAACTAGGTCTAATGTCGGGTCAAACTTGTACTTAAAAAGTCAACAGAATGTTTAAAGTCTAATTTATGCATGATTAGCAATATAGAACACATACAACCTATTTGATCATTAATATAACTTGGTAATTAGTGTAAGAACATGTCTAAACATGTTCAACCCGACAATTTAATGTATAGACCCGGTTCGGAACCGAAAGTCGCAAAGCTTTGACTTTTGCTTTGACTTCAGTTCTGAACCGCTTTAGTATGATTTGGAAATGCCTTAGAGCTTCCTTAGAACCAGGCTACATGTTAGCATAACCCTCTGTGGTTGGTTCATTGATTGACCCATTCGTTTACGCGTTTCCGTTAATTGCTCATATGTTGACCATTATGCCCTTATTACCTTAAAAAGTGATTTTTGGAAATGTAAAAGAGTAGAAACTTTAAATACTGATATTTAAACTTGTATGCAAAACTTGACATCAGTTTGAGGTGTAGGTTAAGAGTTATGCTCGTTAGCGTAAAATTAAAGCTTTATGTTAATTTAACGGCGTATTTAGCGTATAGCCTACTTAAACATACTTTTTGATATCAAATATTTTACCCACTGATGTAATATATTATTTTGGGATTTTTAAAGATTTTTAATAAATTTTAGGCTGAGCATAACTAGTAGTCGTAGGCTTAATCCGGTAATTGTCGGTTTTGCCCTTACGGGCTATAAAATGAGTTTTACATATCTAAACGACTCCAAACCTTTTGCTACTGATCTTAAATGATAAATAAATTACTTTAAGCCTTCTGGAATAATAAAAAAATATCAGCTTTAGGTATATAACCCGGAAACGGCTCCTAATCGCCGTTCTAGGCGTTTTTAACGCATAGTATGTACTAGAACTACTTTAGACATACAAGGGTTGATACCTACTGATATTTGAGGTAAATTATGATATTTTAACAGTAAGAAAATGTTGATTAACTCAGACTCCGGTTTTGAGCTTTTCGGCTTATGTGAAATTACCAAAATGCCCCTACGGTGCATAGTTTGGTAATAATTGATAAATTTCACATATATAAAATATCCTACTGTTATAACTTATAAAAATAAGTATTTTTGCTGATTATATCAGACCTGTAACTCAGGTAATTACTTAAACTCTTTTATAATCTTTTAAATGACCAAACTACCCCTACGGGGCAAAGTTTGTGTTTAAATACGGTTCGGGCATAATGAAAGACATCTTACTGATGTCACAACATATTTGAGGCATAATTAACTTAGGAAACCTGTATATGGCTCTCATGAATACCCGTCACGCTTATTACGCGTACGGTTCGGCCTATGTAGCAAGTTTACATAAATTAGCCGAAACGGGTCAAACCTTATCGGTTTTATCTCAAAATTCATAGTGTGTATGAAATACCCATATTATACAAGTCTTCGAACTGTCGGGTCTAAAACACATTCTATTCCGGTCTTCTCTTAATCATGCGTCTGAACCGTATCTTTCAGTAAGACTAACCGGTCTAAGCTTAGGCTTAATTAAATACCCGTTAGCATCCTAATTGGTTATTTATACCATCATTCCAGACTAGAGCCTTCCGGTAAATGGTACCTATGCTTACTTAAGTGAATACGGCTGAGTTATTAGATTCTTGCTATTTAAGACAGGAGCTAGCTCAGGTAAATACTCTTAACTTATTTTCCCTATACGGGCTTGGGATACGGTACTATAAAAGTACCGCTTGGTCGGGTGTGTAGTTATTTAAATCGTATTGTGATTAATGTACTTACAACCCGTTTAATATGTATTATTTGGTGTATGGCCTTTGGGGGTTAATGACCATGTCCCGGATATCCTTGGCATCATTTTACGAAATGGCCACGACCTAAGCACGGGGTGTAGGCATACACCTGACAGCTGCATTATGTAAAAACTGGTAATCCACTCCGAGGTATCATCCTTGTGGGCATTATACCGGAACTGGTAATCCACTTAGAGGATGATAGCCTGTGGGCATTATACCTGTGGCGTGTCAGTTAATCTAGCCCGGCCCTACAAACCGGCCCTAACGGACGACAAATAAGTAAAACTGTATACAAGATTATATACAAATAATTTTCCCGAGTATAAAAGGTTAATTTTGCCTCTGTGCATTTTAATCAAATTATAAAAGATATTTTTGTGCCACGTGCATCCAAATCAATTTTCTTAAACTCTTTTCAAATGAGTCAGTTGAGTGTATTTACCAGTGAAAACTGACGTATTTTCCAAAAAGGGTAAGTGACAGGTACTGAACGAAATTGGCTGGAAGCTCAGGGCGCTAATAAGGAATCTTGCAAGTTCTAGGCGTCTAAAGTTTGTTGAACAAATGTTATGTTTAAAGATCCGCCTGTGGATCCTTTACTTTCCGTTGTAATACTGGATATTACTTTATATTCGGAATGTAATAATATTTATCTTTTGCTTCCGCTGTGCATTTATATAATTGTGTTGTTTGACTATTATGTTGCCAACCACGTCACGATACTCCCCACCGGGCCCACCGGTGACACGTGGAAAGTCGGGGTGTGACAGGTTGGTATCAGAGCCAACACTGAGTGAATTAAACACTAGCCTTTTGTGTTTAATCTCAGTTACACAATTGCACATTCTTGAGTCTAGACAAGAACATAGGACAAATTCCAATTTCATTGTCTTTTAACTACTTCCTTGATTATTTTCTGATTAGCCTTTGCATGGGCAAGTCATTTTATCAGAAGTCCCGTTTAGGGCAACCATATACTTGTTTAAATTTTAAAGGAACAATTATGTTTAAAAATATCATTCCTTTATTATAAGATCTACCATTATAATAAAATGGAAAAATCTAAAAAGGACGAGACCTAGCCATACGTCACATTAAGACAGGGCCAAGATGGTAGTTCCACAATTAGATTCAGATCCTTGTTAACAGTTCAATTTAGAAATTGCTCTGCGTTAATTATTATAAAGAATCTTAAGAGTGAAACCTAGCCTGAGTGTCATTATAAAGACCTGGCCAAGATGGTAAGACCTGTTTAAAAGATTCGAATCCCTGTTAACATCTGAAAACGTGTAACGCTCCTGGCAGACGTGATTCATAAAAAAAAAAAATTCACACACGTCATTTTTATATAGGATTCTTCAAAAGATTCCTAACCCAGTTTAATGATCTCTGAATCCTGGGTTTACATCATTTATTAAGATGATCATATTTCAACCATACGTGGTAACATAATGCCTACGGGCCTTGCTCATTTCCATATGAGCCAAAAGACAGTGGTAGCGATGACTCCCTGTCAGATAAAGGTAATGAACTAGGTTCAAACCTCAAATACTTTGATTCTCTGAAATCCTAGCATATAATTTATAAATGTCCTTGTGACTAGGCCTATTGTGCCAATATACTTTCATGCTTTGATTCTCTGAAATCATAAGCTTATAATTTATAAATGTCCATGTGGCTAGGCCTTTGGTGCCACGAATAAGACAGTTACTGTTTTATAATTAGGATAAATTATTATAAAAATCCTAAATAAATTTGATTAATAAATTAACCAAATATGGTCTCTGTTTACCATGGTTAATGAATTACCCTAAGGGGAAATTCCATAATAAACTCCCAAATAAACTATTGTCCTTGTTTTCTGCAACAGTTCAATTGTAATGGCTAACTCAGACGAGGGTAATAGTCATCCAGCAGAGGTTAATAATAACGCCCGAATTAATCTAACTGGTGCGGAATTAAAAGCGATCATAGACGGCGCAGTTACACAGGCTTTGGAAAGGCAGTATGACGAGTATAGTGGGACTCGTAGTAGGACCCTATCTACACAGCCTTCAAAGCCACCGTCCAATAATGACGACCCGAAGAAAAATGATGACCGACACTCCTCAAACCACAGTGCTCCATCTCAGCAGGTCATACTGAATAAAGGGCCCCTTGCTAAGGGTTGCTCCTATAAATATTTCGTTTCCTGCAAACCCCGGGATTTCACTGGGGAGAAAGGAGCCATCGATTGTATGACATGGCTGGATGAGATGGATACGGTTGTTGATATCAGCGGATGCGCTGAGCGAGACGTGGTCAAGTTTGTGTCGCAGTCTTTCAAGGGTGAAGCTTTAGCATGGTGGAGATCTCTGATTCAAGCCACCGGGAAAATCCCACTGTACAATATGTCGTGGGATCAATTTGTTGCCCTTATCAGGGAAAATTTCTGCCCTCAGCATGAGGTGGAGAAGATAGAGTCCGATTTCCTATCCTTGGTGATGACAAACCTCGACTGTCAAGCTTACCTAACGAGCTTCAACACTATGTCTCGGTTGGTTCCATACCTGGTAACCCCGGAACCAAAACGGATAGCTCGTTTTATCGGTGGTTTAGCCCCCGAGATCAAGGCAAGCGTAAAAGCCTCTCGGCCAGTGACTTTTAGATCAGTAGCTGACATTTCCTTATCCCTTACTTTAGATGCGGTCATATTGAGATCGCTAAAGAAATCTGAAGAAAGTAAGAGGAATCGTGAGGATGATAACTCACGAGGGTCAGAGAAGAAGCACAAGGGAAACACTGATTCTAAGAAGTCTGGGTTTGGAAGGAACAGTCAGCGAACAGAGGAGAAGCCAAAGTGCACGACTTGTCAAAGACGCCACTTTGGAAAGTGCAGATCTGAATCCAATTCTAAGTCTGAATCACCTGCATGTGGGTTATGCAAGTCTAAGGAGCACAAGACTGTTGATTACAAGAAGATTAAAGATGCCACATGCTACAATTGCAATGAGAAAGGGCACATAAAGACCAACTGCCCTAAGTACGCGAAGAAGACTGAAGAGGCCAAGAAAGCAAACGCATGAGTCTTCCATACGAACGCCAAGGAGATGATGCAGAATGATAACTATATAGCAGATACCTTTTCATATCAAACAGTTATGCATGAATTTTATTTGATAATGGCACATATGATGCTATAAGGAATGATAAATGTTGAGAACTGTTATCTCCGCTTGATTAAGACTCCGGTCATTTAAAACGAGATGGAAAGTGACCGATGATACTTTAGAAAATGCTCCAACAAATCCTAGATTGATATTTTATATCTATTAGGAATCTCCTTTTCTGATACCTTTTGGCAAACTTTCAAGCTAACTAAATTCATCAGTATAATAAAGACAGATGTGACTTTTGATCCCCTGTCAAAAAGGTGATGGACTAGGTCCAACCCTTAAATGCCATTGATGGTCTTCTGTGACCTAGGCTAAGTGATATTAATATAATTTTTAAAATGACGTTCATTAAGAATGTTAGTGCCTTATTGGCCGGAATAGTTTGATGAAACCATGGTTAGTATAAAGCCATGAGGATGATGAATAGCAGTTGTCGGATCGCAACCAAGAAGTTGATTCGTTTGGTAATAAGGACTATTTTTTTGTTCCTGTTAAAAAAAAATGGTGGAACCGGCCGTCCCCGGAATCGAACCTGGGTCTAGACCACACCCTTTCGCGCGCCTAGCCAACCGAGCTAGGTGTCTAGTTTGTGAAAATTTCCATTCTGATTAAATATAAGCACATATAGTTGATATCTCTTTAATCTCTATCAATTTCGAATACCAAATGGTATGACAAAAGCGCTATATGAGGATTGGTGTATCTTAATAAGTTCCATAGATTGCTTCCATGCCTGATCAGTATGGAGGTTTAATGCATGGGACCACAAAGATATCCCAATGATCATATGGTACTAAAGTTAACTAATAGTATTCAAAGAAGATATCCAAAATGAAAATTTCCAAGTAATTATTCCCGATTAAGGAATTCGTGGACTAGTAACATAAATGTGTCACTTAATTGACACAAGCAATGATGAGTGAACTGGAGCCTGAGATATGGAAATCTCTGTAACCTCCTTGTACCTTGATTATCTTCTCCTAAGATTACCCTGTTTACCCCTGGGGGCAGGTAGAGTTAAGTTTCATATCCCATTTAAGGCTGTATTATTACGAAATCTCCAAGACAGCTAGTACCATTATTGGCAGAATCGAAAACCCTGGTTAAGTAAGTTTTAAGATATAGGTTCATAAAGCCAAACTCAATTTCCTGAGAATTCGGTATAGTAAATTATGAAAGACGGTTCATTTTGCTAAGGCATTGTTTACCGCAATCCTAATTAGGCAACGATTAAGAATTTGCCATCAGCTGCCCAGGATCGTCGATCTGTTCGACTAACGGCAAGGATTAGCTATTCCTTAAGATTAGTTTTGAGCAATGGTTGAAATAACCATATCACCTTAAGATGAGCGTTTCTATAATATTTGTTATATAAGCATCAAGGCTACTCCCTTGGAGACCCTGTAAAGATAGAATGATAAACATCTATTGTAGGGGCAATAGATTGGTAAGTTCAATTACCAGGATCTAAGGGCAAATTATTGGTGGATAGGCTTGAAGAAGTCGGTAGCCACCTACGTAGCTAAATGCTTGACTTGTGCGCAAGTCAAAGCTGAGCATCAGAAACCGTCAGGTTTGCTGCAACAGCTTGAACTTCCTACGTGGAAGTGGGAAATGGTAACTATGGATTTTATTACCAAGTTACCCAAGACTAGGAAAGGAAATGGTACAATATGAGTTGTAGTTGATAGACTGACTAAATCAGCACATTTCCTACCCATCAAGGAGACTTATAGCTCCGATATGTTAGCCAGTTATACGTTGATAAGATTGTAGCCTTACATGGCATACCTGTGTCTATTATCTCTGACAGAGATACTAGATACACGTCACATTTTGGAAGAGTTTCCAACAATCTTTGGGCACACGTTTGAATTTTAGTACGGCCTATCATCCTCAGACTGACGGTCAGAGTGAGCGTACTATTCAAACGTTGGAAGACATGCTATGCGCATGTGCGATCGATTTGGGTGGTAGTTGGGATAATAACCTACCGTTAATCGAATTCTCCTACAACAATAGCTACCACACCAGCATAAAGGCTGCGCCTTTTGAAGCATTATATGGTAGAAAGTGTAGATCGCCCGTGTGTTGGGCGGAAGTTGGAGATGTCCAGTTATCAGGACCAGAGATCGTGTTCGAAACGACGGACAAGATTGTCCAGATTCGTGACCGTCTCAAAGCTACCCGGTATAGGCAGAAGAGTTACGCTGATCCAAATCGTAAGGATTTTCACTTCGAAGTAGGTGACAAAGTCCTACTTAAAGTGTCACCCTGGAAGGGAGTGATGCGATTTGGTAAGAAAGGCAAGCTAAGCCCGAGATACATAGCACCTTTCGAGGTTATCGTGCGTGTCAGGTCAATTGCCTATAAGTTAAACTTACCGGAAGAGCTCAGTGGAATTCACAATGTGTTCCACATCTGCAATCTGAAGAAGTGTTTCGCTGACGAATCACTGGTTATACCACATACAGATGTGCATATAGATGAGAGCTTGAAATTTGTTGAAAAACCTTTGTCGATTGAAGATCGACAGGTAAAGAAGCTTCGAAGGAAGCATGTGCCTATTGTAAAGGTCAAATGGGATGCCCATAGAAGTCCCGAATACACGTGGGAGGTTGAATCCACGATGAAAGAAAAGTACCCTTACTTATTTCAGTAAATCTCGGGTCGAGATTTATTTTAAGGGGGTGAGGATGTAACACCTCGAAAATTCACGTCCTATAATGTGCAGACACGTGTCAAATGTGTAGATGTGTGAAAGAATATTATAAAAAGATTTAAGTTGACAATCATGGAAAATATGTGAATATACGAGTTCTAAATGTCAACAGTGAATAAATATATTGTATATTAACCCTACATGATGCTCATACCTTCAAACGAATAAATCATGGATCATACGAAGCAAAAAGTGAGAGATTACAAACTACAGGGGTTAAATATGTCAACATGTTTAATTTATACCTCTGAGTGACCTTTTGACAAACCCGAAGCCTTGTAACGATTAATTATGCTCACTAGAATGCACGATAAAAATTTCGTAAAGTTTCGTTATCGTATGAGAAAGTTATGATCAAATTCGTGTGCGAGGGGTTAAAGCGTCAACGTCGAAAGTTAGGCCTTTTCGGGTAACAATTAAGTTAACCGGGGACTTAACAAAGTGGGTAAATGTCTTAAAGCCCTTATATGATAATTTCAAGGGCTCAATGTGCAAAACAAGACATGAAAACGACCTTTAGAAGGGCCAGGGACCAAAACTGCAATTAATGAAAGTTTTGTTTGATGACCCTAGGGGCTCGCGTAGCGCGAGCTGTGACAACTCGGGTTTTCAAGGTCTCTATTCGATTTAATTTGTACTTGTTTACTAAGCGTGCTTTTATTATGATTGAGGTGCAATATAAATGTATAACTGTGATACGTAGTATGTGTGTTATACATATTTGATAATTGTGATATGTAATATGTGTGTTATACATATTTAGATTGTGAGTGTGCATATCATGCATTTTTGGAATGTTTAATCATTTTATAATGTGAGACTCTACTAAACTAACCTAGCCGAAAACCCCACCACATAAAACCCCCATCGAAAACACCTTCATGGATGAAAACACCTAAGTGTTTTCGTCCATGTGTAGTTGCCGAAAAATCAAATGGGCTTTGGCCCAGTTGTGAGTTGATAAGTATCTGTTTAACTCTTACGTGAATATTATTTGGCAAACCCTAATCACAAATCACAAATCACTCTCTCTCTCTCTCTCTCTACCCTTGGAACTTGACGGCAGCCCCTCTCAATCGTAACCAAACCCTTCTTGTTTGGTCTTTGGTTAGTGATTTACATACTCTGTTGATCTAGATGTTTATTGTATGATTATGATGTTAATCGATAGGTATGTAAACCTATGTGGTTGTTCATGAACTGCCTGGTATATGGAATGTAATATGATCGGTCATGTGTGCTTGGCAATAATGATTCTGTCTTTGTGATCGCATGTTACTCCTATGATTTGATTGTTGTATGCTGTTGATTAAACAATTAGAGGTGCATAGGTACTCTATTAATATTGTAGGTATCATGTGATGATAATGGCAGCCCACTACATGTTGTGGTCCAATGATAACATGAAAACATTAACAATAGTCGGCTGGAATTGATAAGAGCACATGATTAGGTTGTTTGACCTTGGGAAGTGATGTAGGTGAATTGAACAATTTAAGATGTTAGTGCATATAATAATGATAAGGCATGTGTTGATGACAGTAAACATGTAATTTTGATATGAATATGTATACATGTCTAAATGGTGATTTGAATAATGGATCTGCTGCATGATGATTGGAACGATGATTCTCAATTGTAGATAAGATTAAGTAAATATATGTGATCATTCAGATTTGTTGATAATACGTAACTGATATGATGATGATGATGGTGATGGAACTGGCGAAAACACCCCATCCAACGAAATCGCTACACCAACGAAATCACCTTAGGTGATTTCGGCTTAAGGGATTTCGGCTCTTTAAGGGTTTTCGGCCCAAATATGTTTTCGGCCCAAGGTTGATTGGCCTAATAATTATATCTGTTAAATAAGTTAACTTTATTAACTTGTTAACCGGGTTAGTTGTTAACTCTGTTAGTCCGTTAACTTCGCTAGTTTATTAACTCTACTAGCTTATTGACTCTGTTATATATGTTAATTCAGTTAAACATGTTAATTCGGTTAAAGTGTGTTATCAGTTAACAACTTTAGATTGAATGAAAATTTGCATGAATTGGATTTAACTGTTTACATGATACACGCTGCTAAGTGCAAGACACACTCTGCGATATTATTTGTGATGCTAGTTACATGAGAAACATTACGAATGTTAACTAATTGAGTATACGTGCACACTATAGGACGTGATTGATTACTTGCGAGCACTTAACTTAGCATACCAAGCAAACCAAGGTGAGTTCACACCCTTACTAAGGCATGGGATTCCCCGGGGTCTGGGGAATGGGATTGAAGGAATAAGGTTGAATAGATTCGTACATACACTGATACTAGACTACCATACCATTGTCCTCGGTTGTGCAGGACACATACGTAAAACCTACGTATACTTATGCTACTCGCTATCCTCGGTTGTGAAGGATACTCACGTAAAACCTACGTGAACCTATATTTACTACTGCCTCGGTTGTGTCAGGCACTTACGTAAAACCTACGTAAACCCCCACGTACCCCTATCCTCGGTTGTGAAGGATACTTACGTAAATCCTATGTAAATTTGTACGTATTACTGTTCTCGGGATATGTAGAACACTTATGGTTGCGAATAGTCTAGTGGTTATACAACATGGGAAGCCCCCCACAAATAGAACGTACTATCAGCCTAGTAGAGCCACATGTTACAAACGAACTTACCATTACGCATTTACTTTCTGTGAACTCGCTCAACTAGTTGTTGATCCTCTGTTACATGCCTTGCAGGTCGTTAGGTACATGGAGCTTGCACAGGGAGGAGCTGGTCGTTGTGGGCTTGGATCGTGATTGTGTGTTAAACACTTTATGACATTACATACTTATTTATGCTGAGTTTTATCTATACGCTTCCGCTAAACTTTGATATGATACTTATGTTTTGGAACACCTTTCATATGGATTGGTTTGGTTTAATACAATTACTTTTACTTTATACATTGTTCTATATGATTGGTGGCTTGATCCTGGTCATGTCACGCCTCCAAGCGGTGGTACTCCGCGTGTGGATTTTGGGGGTGTGACAGATTGGTATCAGAGCCATTGGTTATAGAGAACTTGGTTTTAATATGGGAAAACGTTTTTATTAAAACCGGACTATAACCAGAACAGTGCTCTCAACGATCCACAACGACGCTTCGCTCCACGTGCAAGACTCGACATCTTAGGTAATAAGGTTTATGTTTATTGCCTACTTGCTAGAATTGCATAGAACCTTGCTCGTAGTATGCTTAGATTACATTGCTCACTACTTGTTATTGCTTGGGGAACATTTGTGTGCTTAGACTCTTCTGTCATCGCACTACTCGCGAACCACTCACTTATTTTACCTTTACTATGAAGATCATGTCCGGACGTGTGAACATGACTCAAGCCCAGTTGACGGCTCTTATCAATGAACAAGTTGCTGCGGCACTTGCAGCTGCAAACGCAGGAGGTATACCCTGCAGTCGTAACTCATCCTAGGATCTTTAGATCCTACGTTCCTAAACAACTCTTGTGTTTAACTTTATTCTGTTCTTACACATCAGGTCAACCCGTTCAGCAACCTGTGTGTACTTTCAAGACTTTCATGGACTGTCGTCCTAGCACATTCAGTGGCACGGAAGGAGCAGTTGGACTCCTCCACTGGTTTGAAAAGCTTGAGTCAGTATTCGAAATGTGTGAATGCCCTGAGGCACGCAGGGTGAAGTATGCTACCGGTACTCTCGAGGGTTTAGCCCTCACATGGTGGAAAGCTCAGGTCCAAATGCTGGGTTGGTTGCTGCTAACGCCACCCCATGGAACAACTTCAAAGAGATGATCAAGGAGGAATACTGCAGTCGTGACGACATTCATAAGCTGGAAGTCGAGTTCTTCCATCTCAAGATGACGGGGTCAGAAATTGAGGCGTTTACAAAGAGATCTAATGAGCTGGCATTACTGTGTCCTACTATGGTGGACCCCCCAATTAAGCGTATCGAACTTTATCTTCAGGGTCTAGTGCCAGAGATCCAAAGTCATGTAACTTCAGCAAACCTTGCCACCTACCAGCAGGTTGTTCAGTTGGCTCACCGTCTCACTGATCAGGCGGTGGAGCAGAACAGGTTGCCTAAACGTCTCAGCGCTACTACTACCGCTACTACTTCAGCTACTCCTGCTACTCCTAGTGATAACAAGAGAAAATGGGAGGGGGATTCCAGCAAAGGTTCAGCTACAGTTCAGTCACAGGTTCAGCAGCGAAAGACTGACAGTTACCAGAGTCCCAGTCAGCAATCTTCGGGCAGTCACAGGCAGGGTGGTTATCGGGGGAACCTCCCAAGGTGCAACAACTGTAACAGGCATCACAGTGGCCAGTGCAACAAGGGTCGCTGCCAGAGGTGCCTCAAGATGGGCCATGAGGCCAAGGATTGTAGGAGCCTGCGGCCTGCGAATCAGAATCAGCAGCAGCAGCAAACACCTCAGAATCAGCAACAGGGCAACAAAGGATGTTTTCATTGTGGCGCTGAAGGTCACTTCAAAAGACACTGCCCTCAGTTGAACCGAAACCAGAACAACAACAACAACCACAATAACCAGGGCAACGGAAACAACAACGGTGGGAACAACAACAACAACAATGGCGCTAGAGGTCGTGCATTTGTGATCGGGCAGGGTGATGCAAGGAATGATCCCAACGTAGTTATGGGTAAGTTTCTTCTCGACGACTTTTATGTTACTGTCTTATTTGATTCGGTGCGGATACAAGTTATATGTCTCTAAAAGTTAGTGAAATGCTTAAACGTGCACCAACTCCCTTAAACACCAAACATGTCGTAGAGTTAGCAAACGGTAAAAGTCTAGAGGCCACACACATAGTTCAGGGTTGTAATCTTATCCTCGCTGGTCAGACTTTCTCCATCGACCTCATTCCTATAACCCTGGGTAGTTTCGACATCGTCATTGGTATGGATTGGTTATCTCAACAGCAAGCAGAGATCTTATGCAAAGAAAAGGTTATTCGTATTCCTCGTTCGGGCAAAGAACCTCTCGAAGTTCAAGGCGACAAGAGTGGTGTCGTGAGTGGCATCATCTCCTTCTTGAAGGCACAGAAATGTCTGCGAAAGGGCCACACTGCTATATTAGCACTTGTTACAGATACATCGAAGAAAGAGAAAAAGATTGATGATATTCCGGTAGTACGCGACTTTCCTCAAGTGTTTCCTGAGGAATTACCTGGGTTACCGCCTTATCGCCAGGTCGAATTTCAGATCGAGCTAGCTCCAGGAGCAGCACCTATAGCTCGAGCACCTTATCGCTTAGCTCCAACTGAACTGGAAGAACTATCAAAGCAATTGCAAGAACTCTTGGAAAAGGGTTTCATTCGTCCTAGCTCTTCACCCTGGGGAGCTCCAGTATTGTTTGTGAAGAAGAAAGACGGTACTTTCCGTATGTGCATAGATTACCGCGAACTGAACAAGGTGACAGTGAAGAATCGCTATCCTCTTCCACGCATCGACGACTTATTCGACCAGTTGCAAGGGTCGAGCTATTTCTCGAAGATTGATCTGAGGTCAGGTTACCATCAACTGAGAGTCCGGGATGAGGACGTCTCCAAAACAGCATTCAGAACACGCTACGGCCACTACGAGTTTCTGGTCATGCCATTTGGGCTAACGAACGCGCCTGCGGTTTTCATGGATCTTATGAACAGGGTGTGCAAACCTTACCTTGACAAGTTTGTCATTGTTTTCATCGACGACATTCTGATTTATTCGAAGAGTCAGGAGGAACACGAGCATCACTTACGACTTATTCTGGAACTTCTTCGAACGGAGCAACTATATGCCAAGTTTTCAAAATGTGACTTCTGGCTTCGTGAAGTCCACTTTCTAGGCCATGTGGTAAACAAGGATGGGATTCATGTCGATCCATCCAAGGTAGATTCGATCAAGAACTGGCCTGCACCTCGCACACCAACCGAAATACGCCAATTCTTGGGTTTGGCGGGTTATTACAGACGATTCATCAAAGATTTTTCAAAGATTGCTCAGCCGCTTACACTACTGACACAGAAAGGTGTTGTTTATCGTTGGGGTAATACACAGGAAACAGCGTTTCAGCACTTAAAGGATAGACTTTGTAGTGCACCTATCCTCTCATTGCCTGAAGGCACCGATGATTTTGTGGTCTACTGTGATGCATCAATTCAGGGTCTTGGATGTGTGTTGATGCAGCGGGATAAAGTCATTGCTTATGCTTCGCGCCAACTTAAGATTCACGAACGGAATTACACCACACACGATTTAGAGCTGGGAGCTGTTGTTTTTGCGCTCAAGATATGGCGACATTACCTGTATGGCACTAAATGCACCATCTACACCGATCACAGGAGTCTCGAGCATATTTTCAAGCAGAAAGAATTAAACATGCGACAACGCCGATGGGTCGAATTACTGAACGATTACGAATGTGCTATAAAGTACCATCCAGGCAAAGCCAATGTGGTGGCTGACGCCCTCAGTCAAAAGGACACCGTGCCTAAGCGCGTGCGAGCTCTACAGCTCACTATTCAGTCTAGCCTTCCTTCTCAGATACGAGATGCTCAGGTAGAAGCATTGAAACCAGAAAACGTCAGGGCTGAAGCCCTACGCGGCTCAAGGCAACGCTTAGAACAGAAGGAAGATGGTGCTTACTATGTCACAGGACGCATTTGGGTCCCACTCTATGGCAACTTACGCGAGCTGGTAATGGATGAAGCTCATAAGTCTCGCTACTCGGTACATCCTGGTTCGGATAAAATGTACCACGATATCAAAACTACATATTGGTGGCCTAGCATGAAGGCCCACATAGCAACATACGTTAGCAAATGCTTGACTTCTGCGAGAGTCAAGGCAGAATACCAGAAACCATCAGGCCCACTCCAACAACCTGAGATACCACAATGGAAATGGGAACAAATTTCCATGGATTTTGTTACTGGCCTACCTAGATCTCAGCGCGGAAATGATACTATTTGGGTGATCGTGGATCGACTCACAAAGTCTGCACACTTCCTGGCCATTAAAGAAACAGACAAGTTCTCTACGTTAGCAGACATCTATCTTAAAGAAGTGGTTTCAAGGCATGGGGTCCAACTTCCATTATCTCTGATCGGGATGCACGTTTTACCTCAGAACTGTGGCAAGCAATGCACAAATCTTTTGGCTCTCGTTTAGACATGAGCACAGCTTATCACCCTCAGACGGATGGGCAGTCTGAGCGCACTATTCAAACTTTAGAAGACATGCTTCGTGCATGTGTAATCGATTTCGGCAATGGCTGGGAAAAACATCTCCCGTTAGTGGAGTTCTCGTATAACAACAGCTACCACACAAGCATTAAAGCTGCTCCATTCGAGGCATTGTACGGACGTAAATGCCGGTCACCTCTCTGTTGGGCGGAGGTGGGAGATAGTCAAATCACAGGTCCGGAAATGGTAGTTGATACTACTGAAAAGATTGCTCAGATACGACAACGCATGGCGGCAGCTCGTGACCGTCAGAAAGCATACGCTGATAAAGACAGGAAACTACTCGAGTTCCAGGTTGGGGACCGAGCGCTACTCAAAGTTTCACCCTGGAAGGGTGTTGTTCGTTTTGGCAAACGCGGGAAACTTAATCCACGATACGTTGGACCATTCGAAGTCATAGAGAAAATAGGCAAAGTGGCCTACAGACTGAACTTACCAGCAGAACTCAGTGCAGTTCACAACGTCTTTCACGTGTCGAATCTGAAGAAGTGTCTGTCAGATGAGACCCACATAGTTCCTTTGAAGGAGCTAACTATCGATGAACAATTGCGATTCATCGAGGAACCAGTTGAAATCACGGACCGGGATGTTAAGGTCCTCAAGCACACTAGAATACCTCTTGTACGAGTTCGTTGGAACTCCCGTCGTGGCCCAGAGTTCACCTGGGAACGCGAAGATCAAATGAAACTCAAGTATCCCCAGTTATTCAGAAACAGTGCAACCACTACTGAGGCTGAAGCTACTACAGAATTTCGGGACGAAATTCCAAATCAACGGGGGGATGATGTGACACCCCAGGAAAACCAGTAAACGACACAACACAACTAGCTTCCTCAGTAACCGCATGCTAAATTTCGGGACGAAATTTCTTTCAAGTTGGGGATAATGTGACAACTCGGGTTTTCAAGGTCTCTATTCGATTTAATTTGTACTTGTTTACTAAGCGTGCTTTTATTATGATTGAGGTGCAATATAAATGTATAACTGTGATACGTAGTATGTGTGTTATACATATTTGATAATTGTGATATGTAATATGTGTGTTATACATATTTAGATTGTGAGTGTGCATATCATGCATTTTTGGAATGTTTAATCATTTTATAATGTGAGACTCTACTAAACTAACCTAGCCGAAAACCCCACCACATAAAACCCCCATCGAAAACACCTTCATGGATGAAAACACCTAAGTGTTTTCGTCCATGTGTAGTTGCCGAAAAATCAAATGGGCTTTGGCCCAGTTGTGAGTTGATAAGTATCTGTTTAACTCTTACGTGAATATTATTTGGCAAACCCTAATCACAAATCACAAATCACTCTCTCTCTCTCTCTCTCTCTACCCTTGGAACTTGACGGCAGCCCCTCTCAATCGTAACCAAACCCTTCTTGTTTGGTCTTTGGTTAGTGATTTACATACTCTGTTGATCTAGATGTTTATTGTATGATTATGATGTTAATCGATAGGTATGTAAACCTATGTGGTTGTTCATGAACTGCCTGGTATATGGAATGTAATATGATCGGTCATGTGTGCTTGGCAATAATGATTCTGTCTTTGTGATCGCATGTTACTCCTATGATTTGATTGTTGTATGCTGTTGATTAAACAATTAGAGGTGCATAGGTACTCTATTAATATTGTAGGTATCATGTGATGATAATGGCAGCCCACTACATGTTGTGGTCCAATGATAACATGAAAACATTAACAATAGTCGGCTGGAATTAATAAGAGCACATGATTAGGTTGTTTGACCTTGGGAAGTGATGTAGGTGAATTGAACAATTTAAGATGTTAGTGCATATAATAATGATAAGGCATGTGTTGATGAATATGTATACATGTCTAAATGGTGATTTGAATAATGGATCTGCTGCATGATGATTGGAACGATGATTCTCAATTGTAGATAAGATTAAGTAAATATATGTGATCATTCAGATTTGTTGATAATACGTAACTGATATGATGATGATGATGGTGATGGAACTGGCGAAAACACCCCATCCAACGAAATCGCTACACCAACGAAATCACCTTAGGTGATTTCGGCTTAAGGGATTTCGGCTCTTTAAGGGTTTTCGGCCCAAATATGTTTTCGGCCCAAGGTTGATTGGCCTAATAATTATATCTGTTAAATAAGTTAACTTTATTAACTTGTTAACCGGGTTAGTTGTTAACTCTGTTAGTCCGTTAACTTCGCTAGTTTATTAACTCTACTAGCTTATTGACTCTGTTATATATGTTAATTCAGTTAAACATGTTAATTCGGTTAAAGTGTGTTATCAGTTAACAACTTTAGATTGAATGAAAATTTGCATGAATTGGATTTAACTGTTTACATGATACACGCTGCTAAGTGCAAGACACACTCTGCGATATTATTTGTGATGCTAGTTACATGAGAAACATTACGAATGTTAACTAATTGAGTATACGTGCACACTATAGGACGTGATTGATTACTTGCGAGCACTTAACTTAGCATACCGAGCAAACCAAGGTGAGTTCACACCCTTACTAAGGCATGGGATTCCCCGGGGTCTGGGGAATGGGATTGAAGGAATAAGGTTGAATAGATTCGTACATACACTGATACTAGACTACCATACCATTGTCCTCGGTTATGCAGGACACATACGTAAAACCTACGTATACTTATGCTACTCGTTATCCTCGGTTGTGAAGGATACTCACGTAAAACCTACGTGAACCTATATTTACTACTGCCTCGGTTGTGTCAGGCACTTACGTAAAACCTACGTAAACCCCCACGTACCCCTATCCTCGGTTGTGAAGGATACTTACGTAAATCCTACGTAAATTTGTACGTATTACTGTTCTCGGGATATGTAGAACACTTATGGTTGCGAATAGTCTAGTGGTTATACAACATGGGAAGCCCCCCACAAATAGAACGTACTATCGGCCCAGTAGAGCCACATGTTACAAACGAACTTACCATTACGCATTTACTTTCTGTGAACTCGCTCAACTAGTTGTTGATCCTCTGTTACATGCCTTGCAGGTCGTTAGGTACATGGAGCTTGCACAGGGAGGAGCTGGTCGTTGTGGGCTTGGATCGTGATTGTGTGTTAAACACTTTATGACATTACATACTTATTTATGCTGAGTTTTATCTATACGCTTCCGCTAAACTTTGATATGATACTTATGTTTTGGAACACCTTTCATATGGATTGGTTTGGTTTAATACAATTACTTTTACTTTATACATTGTTCTATATGATTGGTGGCTTGATCCTGGTCATGTCACGCCTCCAAGCGGTGGTACTCCGCGTGTGGATTTTGGGGGTGTGACACGAGCACTAAGTGCTTATGCAGTGGCGCTACGCCACTGCCTTGTCTGGACAGAAATTGATCTTCTTTGATTCTTTGTCTGCCACAGCCCTTGTAACCCCATTAATTCGACTTGCCTCTTCAAGATTGGCCCCTAAACAACCCCTAGAACATCTAGGACATGTGTTGATGAGTTGTGGATGGTTGTAGACTTGTGTGTCAACACTTTGTGGTGTCTTGATCACTATATAAGGCCTCCAAGTTTGCAACATTCTTGCACTCATCATTTGATCATCTCTGAAGCTTTTTGGAGCTAAAGATCAGACCTCAAGCCTCCCTAGTCGTGCATTAGACACTTGTAAGTTTGCTTGACCTTTCTTAATTAAGTTTTAGCTTAGTTTTAGCTTAAAAGTCAAACCGTCGTAGTTAACGGTTGACTTAACGATTAATCATTGATGGCTCAGTGATTTGTCGAATTGAAAGTTCTTATGAGTTGGTAATTATGTGGGTAATAAACCCTCAAAAGGGTTCCCCGTGATTCCCAATCTAACTAGGTCTAATGTCGGGTCAAACTTGTACTTAAAAAGTCAACAGAATGTTTAAAGTCTAATTTATGCATGATTAGCAATATAGAACACATACAACCTATTTGATCATTAATATAACTTGGTAATTAGTGTAAGAACATGTCTAAACATGTTTAACCCGGCAATTTAATGTATAGACCCGGTTCGGAACCGAAAGTCGCAAAGCTTTGACTTTTGCTTTGACTTCAGTTCTGACCTGCTTTAGTATGATTTGGAAATTCCTTAGAGCTTCCTTAGGACCAGGCTACATGTTAGCATAACCCTCTGTGGTTGGTTCATTGATTGACCCATTCGTTTACGCGTTTCCGTTAATTGCTCATATGTTGACCATTATGCCCTTATTACCTTAAAAAGTGATTTTTGGAAATGTAAAAGAGTAGAAACTTTAAATACTGATATTTAAACTTGTATGCAAAACTTGACATCAGTTTGAGGTGTAGGTTAAGAGTTATGCTCGTTAGCGTAAAATTAAAGCTTTATGTTAATTTAACGGCGTATTTAGCGTATAGCCTACTTAAACATACTTTTTGATATCAAATCTTTTACCCACTGATGTAATATATTATTTTGGGATTTTTAAAGATTTTTAATAAATTTTAGGCTGAGCATAACTAGTAGTCGTAGGCTTAATCCGGTAATTGTCGGTTTTGCCCTTACGGGCTATAAAATGAGTTTTACATATCTAAACGACTCCAAACCTTTTGCTACTGATCTTAAATGATAAATAAATTATTTTAAGCCTTCTGGAATAATAAAAAAATATCAGCTTTAGGTATATAACCCGGAAACGGCTCCTAATCGCCGTTCTAGGCGTTTTTAACCATAGTATGTACTAGAACTACTTTAGACATACAAGGGTTGATACCTACTGATATTTGAGGTAAATTATGATATTTTAACAGTAAGAAAATGTTGATTAACTCAGACTCCGGTTTTGAGCTTTTCGGCTTATGTGAAATTACCAAAATGCCCCTACGATGCATAGTTTGGTAATAATTGATAAATTTCACATATATAAAATATCCTACTGTTATAACTTATAAAAATAAGTATTTTTGCTGATTATATCAGACCTGTAACTCAGGTAATTACTTAAACTCTTTTATAATATTTTAAATGACCAAACTACCCCTACGGGGCAAAGTTTGTGTTTAAATACGGTTCGGGCATAATGAAAGACATCTTACTGATGTCACAACATATTTGAGGCATAATTAACTTAGGAAACCTGTATATGGCTCTCATGAATACCCGTCACGCTTATTACGCGTACGGTTCGGCCTATGTAGCAAGTTTACATAAATTAGCCGAAACGGGTCAAACCTTATAGGTTTTATCTCAAAATTCAGAGTGTGTATGAAATACCCATATTATACAAGTCTTCGAACTATCGGGTCTAAAACACATTCTATTCTGGTCTTCGCTTAATCATGCGTCTGAACCGTATCTTTCAGTAAGACTAACCGGTCTAAGCTTAGGCTTTATTAAAGACCCGTTAGCATCCTAATTGGTTATTTATACCATCATTCCAGACTAGAGCCTTCCGGTAAATGGTACCTACGCTTACTTAAGTGAATACGGCTGAGTTATTAGATTCTTGCTATTTAAGACAGGAGCTAGCTCAGGTAAATACTCTTAACTTATTTTCCCTATACGGGCTTGGGATACGGCACTATAAAAGTACCGCTTGGTCGGGTGTGTAGTTATTTAAATCGTATTGTGATTGATGTACTTACAACCCGTTTAATATGTATTATTTGGTGTATGGCCTTTGGGGGTTAATGACTATGTCCCGGATATCCTTGGCATCATTTTACGAAATGGCCACGACCTAAGCACGGGGTGTAGGCATACACCTGACAGCTGCATTATGTAAAAACTGGTAATCCACTCCGAGGTATCATCCTTGTGGGCATTATACCGGAACTGGTAATCCACTTAGAGGATGATAGCCTGTGGGCATTATACCTGTGGCGTGTCAGTTAATCTAGTCCGGCCCTACAAACCGGCCCTAACGGACGACAAATAAGTAAAACTGTATACAAGATTATATACAAATAATTTTCCCGAGTATAAAAGGTTAATTTTTCCTCTGTGCATTTTAATCAAATTATAAAAGATATTTTTGTGCCACGTGCATCCAAATCAATTTTCTTAAACTCTTTTCAAATGAGTCAGTTGAGTGTATTTACCAGTGAAAACTGGCGTATTTTCCAAAAAGGGTAAGTGACAGGTACTGAACGAAATTGGCTGGAAGCTCAGGGCGCTAATAAGGAATCTTGCAAGTTCTAGGCGTCTAAAGTTTGTTGAACAAATGATATGTTTAAAGATCCACATGTGGATCCTTTACTTTCCGTTGTAATACTGGATATTACTTTATATTCGGAATGTAATAATATTTATCTTTTGCTTCCGCTGTGCATTTATATAATTGTGTTGTTTGACTATTATGTTGCCAACCACGTCACGATACTCTCCACCGGGCCCACCGGTGACACGTGGAAAGTCGGGGTGTGACATTTTCATTCTGCACCAACGACACAAACAACAGATATGAGACATTCTGGTATAAAAATCATATGACATTCTCGGGGCACGTGTTTAAGTTGACAAAAATTCACACAGTTACAACGATAATGTTACGGATACACGTACCTTCATTCGTGCTTGATCAAACATCGACAACAGATGAACACGGGGTCAACTGGTGTAGCAGTGTACAAACCACCATCTACTGACACATAAACAAATTCTTATGGGGATTTTGACATGAAATAAAGTTCTTGTCAAGTCAACATTTTTCGTAAATTTACCTTCGTATATATAATCTCCCATGAACAAAGACCCGTACGATTGTTTAAACCATTTAAGTTCTTGAATGCCGCCATTGATCAGAAGATAGGATGTACTGTCTCCTGTCAGAAAAAAAAACATAAAACAGATAATTTTGTTAGCTGACACCCCAAAGTCATCACAATCTGGTGGGTCTATGATTTTAGACTGGTATACTTTTTAAAATAGACTGACAAATATTTAGCATCTGATTTGCCATTTAGGCTCGACTTCAAATGGATGAACATATAGTTATCAAACTTGGCCATCTGAATACATTAGGCCAATATTTTTTGTATCTTTCTACACACAAAAGTACATGTTTTAGATCATTCACAAGTAGTTTTAACACCAGCTATTTTGGTTAAATGTTAAATACTCACAGCCGGTTTCTGTTGGAAGGCCTGCAATTGTTGTGTTAAAAGTTTAAGACTTTGATTTCTGTTTTGGATGTTTTCTATACAAATACTTTGATTTATTCAATGCAATTTCTGTGTTAAGACTTTGGTAAACATGTGGTTTCAAACCACCGTTTTAACCCAACAGTGGTTTCAACCATTGTTTTCTCCACAAAACACTGTTTTAACCAAACAGTGGTTTCAAACATCTGTTTTATTTTCTAACATCTGTTCACAACAAACACTGTTTTAGGATAAACAGAAGTTATGAGAACAGAGGATACCTTTCAGCAGTGGATAGCAGAGGTTTTAAAAACAGTGGTTTAAAAAACAGAGGTTTCCTAAGGAAACTGCCACAACATGCAACAAATAACCCTGCATGTCAACAAATAACAACAGTAGTTTCAAATAACAACAGTGGTTTCAACAGTGGATAGCAGAGGTTTTAAAAACAGTGGTTTTATCCCAACAGTGGTTTCAAACCAACACTGAAACTTGATTCATGCTGTCTATTTCTTCTATATACCCTACATGTCAACAAATAACAATGAGAGTGTAAACTTTGTGTATCTAGATGTGGATATAATCATTAACTTTTACGCATAAAACAGTTTCGATGAATCGTCTGAAGAGAACTATAAAACACCTCCTTTCAGGGACAAACAATTACAAAAGCTGCACATATTGTAATGAAACTGAAGGTCCATCCAACTTAAAACAGTTTCAATGATCATCAACTTTTCATCGAAAGTTGAACAGAATTTGTTTAAAATCCAACTTAAATTGACACTCACTTGTCAACTTGATAAATTCAGAAATCCAACTTAATTTGTTCAAAATCCAACTTAATTTGGTTAAATCAATTTAATTTACTGGTTTGCTTTTTTAAATTCAGAAATCCAAAAAAAGGGGGCTTTAAACCTTCTCATAGCTACAAAAAATGAAAAGAAATCACATAATCAACAACGTTAGCTCTTATTTAAAAACTAATAGCTATGTAGAATCATATAGATATATAAGATACCTATTGCTTGCTTGATGACAACATCTGTATATTCATGTGTGAATGTGTATTTATAAGATACCTGACACATAACCCTTTTGTTAGAATGAATTTGACAAAAAAAATTATAATTATACCTGCTCCTTGGACTTCAGCAAGATGTGAATCTAAATCACGTGAAAATTTATCCCTTACTTTACCCGAGTCCCAATTTGCTTGCTTGATGACAGCATCTGTATATTCATATGTGAATATAGAAATGAGATGATTTTTTTTTAATAAATGAAGTGATATTAATGATGTAATAATGACTTAAGAATGAAATTGTTGGATGGGCTCAAGATAATATATATAAAACTCTACCGGCAAAATCATCAAAAACAAATAACATTATAAATGAAGCTTACCTCAGTCCATGATTACTTGTTCCAACTGCATTCATCTTTCTACCAAAGGTATCGTAATTCCATTATATACTTACACCGCTTATAATCATCAAACCAAACACTTTCATCACATATTTAGACCAAAAGTAACACAAACTAAACTAATAAAACTTCAAGTACTCTAATCAGATCCACAAAACGTATAATCTCTAAACAAAACTCAAACCTCAAATCTAACAAAGACAATTACAAATCACAGCATTCACTTGCACATATCTCGAAAAGAGTTAACAAAGGCTTCAGATCTATGGAATATAACCACTCTTCAATTAACATAGAAAATACGTACAACAATCCGTATAAATTTCGAATATGTATTATTACTACTGATTAACACGAGGCAGCAGGGTTTGTGTTCTTTGCACTACTCATATCAGTCGAACCAGACCTAATAACCACATTAACAGGCTGCATAACAGAGGAGAAAACATCATACCTGACTTAAGCCATGGTTTCAGCACTGCTCATATCATTTTTTTACTTGCTAAACCTATTTATAATTTAAAAAAAATCTCTAAATATATTTGCAATGATCATATAACAATCAAGAATAAACCAATGATGGCTCCTCATTTTCTTGTCAATTATCACTTAATCAAAACCCATAAACATATTAAAAATACACTTAAAAATATCAAATTTAAACATAAACATAAACATAAATCTAAAACCTAAAAAAAACTTGAAAATATCAAATTTAAACCAATCTTCCCTAAAAAGATGGAAAATTTAAATAACAATTTGAGGTTTACCCATGAATCGGATCTGACTTGAAATCGCCAACTTGTACAGATTAATTGCAGCTCTGTTTGGAATAACCCTTAACATTGCAGATTTGCGAGGGTGCTTCTGTATTAAAACAAAATCAATTAGAAAAACAAGCACAATCAGTATAAATCTAAGCTTACAAACACAAATTAGATTAAGAAACAATCAAACTAAAGCACAAGCAAAATCTAGGGTTTGAAGTGAAGGTAAAGAAGGAAACCCTAAGAAGTTGATTTGGAATGGGAAGCGTTGAGCAGGCGATTGTGAGGTTGATATAAACACATATCATTCTTCTTCGATGATTCAGCAGCCACCGAATCGGAATGTAAGATGATATCGCTACATTAGATGAGTTTTAGGGTTGTGGATGGATGGGAACGACGGATGAAGAAAAAAGGGGAAAGAAAAGGGTCTGGTCATAGGAGAAATTTGAGCGCCCATTAAAAACCCCTATCTTTATGTTTGAATTTTGAAATTTGAAATGATGTGTTTGAAATCCCCAGATATATATATTTTTCAAATTTGAAATTCAAATTCAAATTCAGATTTATTATGTATTTTAAATAAATAAAACTGATATTTATGATGTAATAATGGTGTAAGCAAAGTTGAGTTGGCATAGCTCATTGATTGCCACCTAAGCTTTTCTTAGTTTAGCAGCTAAGCTCCTTTAATAGAGATGTAAGATTTGGCTAATGTTTTGTAAATAATTTATCCTTAATACGTGTTTAGACCTGTAATATAAGGTATTCCATATGAAATATTGTGTATTACATGTTTTTGTTTTTACGTAATCACTCAGTGTGGTTTCACATAAAATACTATAATGAAATCATGTAATCACAAAATGGGTATTCAATATCGTGTAGTCACGTAATAATTCATAGGCAACTATTGTTATGTAATTACGTAATCACTTAGTAAGGTTTCACATAGTATAATGAAATCATGCAATCACGTAATGGGTATTCAAAATCACGTAGTCATGTGCTAGGTATTCAAAATCACGTAATCATGTAATGGGTATTCAAAATCATGTAATTTTTTTTTAAGAAAACTATAACAATAGGCGGCTTGAATTAAAGAGAATAAGAGGGGAGGAGTTCAAGTGAGAAAAGATTAGATACCCTTTCTCTATTTGTTTCTTCAATTGTTTAAACCTCGTAATTACGAAAATGCCACTGTCTGGTTTTAAGCCATTAATCTTGAAAGATCAAGGTTGAACTTGTCGCCTATCCTTTGTATTATTTCTTTGTCATGTACAAGATCCAAACACTAAGTAGTTATAGGTCTATAGAACTTGTATATGGGCTTCTTTTTAAGTTGGTTGAACCTATTGATTTAATAGATGTGACACGAGTTGTATGGTTCTGTACATCTCAAATTGATAAATCTATATCTATATGTGGGACACATGATACTTTATGGAGTGATCTTATTTATGTTTTTTCGCCTAAATAAATAAATATAGATAATATTTTTAATAAGATTAAAAAAATATTATTTTAATTCATGAATTTTATCTTTTTATGCTTTACCCTAAATTAATAGACATAGATAATATTTGCTAATTAATAAGACTCAAATAAGAAAATGTTATTTTAATCCATTAATTTTATCTTTTTATCTTGGGTAAATTACATTTTGAGTCCCTGTGTTTTACTGGTTTTAACCATTTGAGTCCAAAATCAAAATGTTTAACGCCCTGAGTCCCTACAGCCACTTTTCTTAACCATTTGAGTCCAATTTTTTAACACCATCCACCAAGTCTGTTAACCACAAGGGTAATTTAGTCATTTACACATAAAGTACAAGTCTTATATGCACTTGAGTACAAGGAACAAGTCTTTAATGCATAAAGTTTTAATATATAATGTATATAAAAAAATTATATATATAATATAAACACACACCAGCACACACACCTACACACACTTTCTCACCATCAGAGCCCTGCCGACACCACCCTAACACCACCATCCCAGTGTCGCTGTCACACCCTGCTGGTAGCGGAAGCGTATTGCGTGTGACTTAAGAAAGGTTATCATTGCATCCAATCGTGTAAACAAATATAAGTAAACAACGATGTCGTATGTATTGATTTGCAACAAAAGTTTACAGTGTTATCCAAAATATAGTTATTGAGCTTCATTACACTTCGAACAAAAGATTGTTTTTGTTATAAAAGGCATTCGTTGTCATGTCATTCTCATTTCCCATGGTCTATCACCGGCTCATGTCTTGTTTCCTGAAATACATGTAATTTTAAAATAGTCAACAAAAGTTGAGAGAGTTCATATAGTTATTGTTATCGTGTGAAATCTCAAGTTTGAAATCCTATAATGAAATCATAATTGTAATCCAGTAAAGTAATCCTGGTATGTTATTAGCATTCATGGAGTTTAAGGATCTATCAGTGTGTAGCTTGCACCCTGACGTATGTGCCATAAGTAAGTAACCAACCCGAGACAGCTTTAACATCATAGGGATCACAAAAGCCCTCCTAAGGGTATACCAACCTGGAGTGGAGTGCGCCTCAAGCTCGATAGATCTATACCTTTTGCACCTTGGTCACTAAGTGATTAATGGTTACTATTGTCATCCTCCTACTTACGCACATTGATCATGTTATCATCTAAACCCATAGCTAACATACCGTGTGTTATGACATGTATTTCCCCTCGATTGTTTTAAAAACAAAACATTGAAATCATTGAAAGGGGGGACATGAACTCACAAGTTTGCGTTCCGTGTATTGTACTACTAGGATTGAGTGTCCGTACGCGTGAGTAACCTACATGTGTACTAACTTTATTAGACACTTAGGTCTTTTTGGACCTTGTACAAGTTGTTCATCTTGAATTCTTATTATGTTTTCATTTGTCATTGTTGGAACAACTTTGTGTTATTATGGTGTTGGTAGTTTGTTTGTTTGATCTTTATATATATTTCTTTCCAAATGCTATATATATTTTTGTTTGTATTGAATCATGTGAACGGGCCTCGCCCTTCACATGTCCTCGTAGCTTGCACGCGTGTCACTGGGCCTCACCCATGTCATTGGGCCTAGCCTATGTCATTGGACCTAGCCCATGTCTTTGGGCCTAGCCCATATCATTTATGTTATTGGGTCTTTCACATGTCTTTTATGTCATTGGGTCTTGCCCATGTCTTAATGTTATTGGGCCTTTACCCATGTATTAATGTCATTGGGCCTTTGCCCATGTTTTAATGTTATTGGGCCATTGCCCATGTCTTATTGTTATTGGACCATTGCCCATGTTTTATTGTTATTGGGCCATTGCCCATGTTTTATTGTTACTGGGCCATTGCCCATGTATAAGCAATTGGGCCTAGCCTAAGATGAGTTTTATGAGTCCATAATATTATTCTTTCATTTTTTTTTATAAATAAATACTAAGCGTAGAATTTTTATTGTTTTCATTCTTTTTATAAAAGAACACTTAGTAATTTTTATAAGCTTTTAACTTTCTGGATTTTGCTATCGGAAATATATATATCCGTTAGGTGTCTAAAATGTGTTATTTTTAGACGCGTCGTCGTAATCGTTTGATATATATATATATATATATATATATATATATATATATTTGCGTCGAAAGATCGCCCAAGCGTCGTAGTAGCTCCTCGTGATGGTGATACGCTCATTTTGTCGTCAACGAACGTTATATATTCCTTTATTGACCGATTTGTTTATACATCTTATTTGGTCAGTTGAAATATATTTTATTTCTTAGGAATATATTCTTATAATTTGCCCATCGTCCGTATTGTCCGCTCGTCCGTTTAATTCGTTTAGGGATAACATGTAAGTAAGTTTCATGTATCAATTACTTAGCATTCCTTGGTTATATGAGGATATTGTGTATATTTATGTGTATTTTATACTTGTTCCTTACAAGTATTTCTTGGTATCATTGGTGTATTATTTAGATCACCCTAATATATCTAAATATATACACTTAACACATAATATATACACCTTGATGAGTTTTCTAAATATATATATATTTCCCTAAAAATATATATATTTGTAAGTTTCACTTTTAACTTATAAAAATCCTTATAAGTACTTAGAAACTTATTTAGGTTTTTTAACCCTTAAATTTTTACCAAAAAGTTTATCCAACCATGATTAAGATCCTTAAGTTCGATTAACTATTTTAATCATACTTTAACCCCCGTTTAATCATGATTATGATTTTAGAAAATTTTGTCATAGTTTCCCCTAAACTATGACGTTTTTCACGTTTTCAAAACGCGTTTAAATCATCAAAACAATTTTCTATATCACCACAATTTACCAAATATCACCAAAGATTATTTATAGCACTAATCACATTAATTCCTTCAAAGTTTCTCATGAGCATTACTTTGGTAAATCTTTCAAGACTTTAAAGTTAACCATTTTTCAAGTTAATTATTTACATAAACTTGATCATACTTGTTTTTCACTTTTAAAAATTCCCAAGTCTTTATGTTTCAAATTTATTAAAAATTACCAAGACTTTTATACAACCCTTTTTATAAATAAATTTATATAAACTTGTTTTATGTAAAAACCAAGTTATTAATGTTTAAAAAGCCTTGATTCAAGTTCATTATCATGTTCTATCTTTCAAGAATCACTAATCAAAGTTCACATACATAATGCTCATGATCTTTGAAGTTGATGATCTTGTGTGATTTAAACATATATATGTTTAAATCACATTTTTAAGTGTAACATGGCAAGATTAACACTAATCTAATTATTATATGATATAAACCACAAGATCATCATAAATCTAGACTTTAAACCACTAGTCTTAACAAAATCAACATAATCAACAAGATTACACTAACTAGTTACACTAATCTACACTAATAACCACATAATAAGTTATGATTAGTAGATTATTAAGTTTGAGATTAGGGTTTTTGATTAACTTTTTCTTAATCTTCAAGATAATCAATTTGTACTTTTGAAATCTACACTAATCAAAAAGCTTAAATATGGTTAAAAGAAGGCTTACAACTTTGCACAAGCTAAACAAGGTGATTAAGAAGTGATTAAGCTCCCAAAGAACTCCCTAATGCTTCCTCATGCTTAACCCATGCTTATATGTTCTTGTAATGGCTAGATTAGGGTAAAAATGAGGAGTTTATTGGTTGAAAATGGTGGGGCTATGGTGTGTTCTTGGAGCCGTGAACCAAGAAGAACAAGATGAAGGTTTTTTTTTCAATTTGAAGTGCTTGGAAAATGATAGGGAATAATGATGGTTACTTGTTATAATATTCAAAGTCTATCATGTTTCAAGTCCATGCTTCACATAACCTACACCATACTTGAAATCTTGCAATTTTCAACAAAAATTAAAGTGGGGGGGACCCACTTGACCGATTTCATATAAATAGGGGGTAAAGTGTAACTTTTTATAAAAATTGTTATAACTACAGATATTTTGGTAGTTAACCAATGTACAGGGATTAGGGGTTTAATTGAACCATTAAGGGGTAATTAGAGATTCGGAATGTTAATCGACATTAACTAGTTCACTAAACTAGTAGAAATTGTATTTTGATACTTTAGATGCTTTCCGTTTGGTCGTCGGCTAGTTAACAGTGCTTTTACGTCGTACCGACGAAGGTTTGTCGCAAGTTGTTATTCCGCCATCAAATGATGCATGAAGTGATTTCGAGTCCCAAAATACGCTTAACTAGTTCGCCATGTCTTCCACTTGGTTGTTTTGGCATCAGAAATGTTATTTACTAGCTTGTCGGTTCAAAAACAGACAAGTTATGGGGGTTGCAACGCAGCGCCGAAAGCTTATTTTCAGACACCCCATTAATATCCTCATATTGTTTTCATGTATTTGTTATCATTTGTCATCATTCCGGAGTCTCAGAAATGCTAAATTATTAGTTCGGACGAGTTAAAATTGTTTTATTTTTAGCGGAACGGACGATTTTGTATTTAGGGCGTTGTACCGGAAAGTTATGTATTTTTGCAAGATGTGTTTTCACATTAGTGTTTTCAAATATATATATATATATATATATATATATATATATATATATATATATATATATATATATTGGAGAGTTCAAATGAGAAGAAACTTTTTGTAAGAAGAAAAAAGAAGAAATTATAACCAATAAGAATGCTTCATTTTAGTTTATTTAATATAAGTATTTAATGTTACTATAAGGGTAATATGGTAAACCTACAAAGATCATTAATTAGTAGTATTTCTTCTTTAATAGCTAACAAAATTAAAATTTGTAACTTATCTTCAAAATATATATTTTTCAAAAAAATAAAATAAAATAATTTAGAGTGTAGGATAAATTACAATGTGTATATGATAAATTATGGGTTGTGTAGGATAAATTTAAACATGTGTAGGGTAAATTTCGAAAGGTGTAGGGTAACTTTTGATCTGTGTAGTCAAAAAAATTAGTGTGAATGATGATAGTTTTTATGACTAATTAATTAGTCAAAGATGATAATAAATGAAATAAATGAAAAAATATTTAATGTTTTACAATTATACCCTTTGTTTTTTTTCTTCTCAATTAAATTTTCTTCTCAAATGAACCTTCCCCTATATATATATATATATAGTGGAGGGTTCAAATGAGAAGAAATTTTTTGTAAGAATAAAAAAGAACGAACTTCAACCAATAAAAATGCTTTATTTTACTTCATTTAATTTTTGTATTTAATATTGGTGTAAGGGTATATTGGTAAAATTAGATAGATCATTAATTGTTAGTCTTTCTTTTTAATAGCTAACTAAAATTAAATTTGTAAATTATTTTCAAAAAAAATATATCTTTTCAAAGAAGAAAAAAATTAATTTAAGGTGTAGGATAAATTATGAGGTGTGTAGGATGAATTACGAGTTGTGTAGGATAAATTTCAATATGTGAAGGATAAATTTAAAAAACGTGTAGGATAAATTTTGATGTTTCTAGGCAAAAATTTTAGTGTGGAGGATGATAATATTTATGACTAATTAATTGGTCAAAAAGAATAATAAATGAGATGAGAGAAAACTATTTAATGTTTTACAATTGTACCCTTTGTTCTTTTTCTTCTCAATTTAATTTTCTTCTCAAATGAACCTTCCCCTATATATATATATGGACTCAGTTATGTCATTCGTATGTCGTTTTTCATCGTTTCATTTTGTTTTCACGGTTATGCTGTAATGAATAGTGTAACCGTGAATAGTGCACGCAACACTTTCTACCAACATTTTTAGGACATAGTTTATTTGGTTTCGCGACATGAGAAAAACCAACATATGTTATAGTATTGTTCTCTTTTCCTAAAACTATTATCTAATGTACGTCACAGTTACGTAATTAAATTACGCTAAATGCATGAGATTATGTAATAATAATAATGATTAGATTATACGGAATTTCCGGTTATTTGCCATTTGTCACAGCCGCCACCTCTGAACACCCTCCAACACCACCATCCCATCATCGTTGCCTTCAGCAGCCACTCCACCATCATCCCCACAGCTGCAGCACCATCATCCCCACTGCACCACAACCATCTGCACCACCATCATCATCAGCACACACAACTCTACCATTCCAACCAACTTAAACATACAAATATATCTCCAATTTACCCCAAAATCATGTCAACAGGTGATTAATTTGCTATAAAACAAAAAAGTCAAAATTAGGGTTCTCACCCCACCATCGCTGTCTTGGTCGACAATAATAATCAATCCTCCATATCATTTTCTTCTATAAACCCTTTTCCGATCTGCACGATTCCCAAAATATCACACGGTTCGTATTTCAAAATCTAATTCATAAATCTTTGTGGGTTCGGTCGATTAGCACCCTACGCCACAAAAAAGTTCGATCTTTTTTATTAGGGTTTTGATTTTCAAACAATTTTGGGGACGGCGACTGTTTAATTTCATTTCGGTGTTGTTAGTTTGAGCTAAAGGTATATGGGTATTCGTCAATTTATGTTTTTTGATGATGGACTTCGGTGGGTTGATTTTAGGGTTCTTGTGTTAGGGCTAGGGTTTTGTTGTTTATTGTGATTTTGGGGTCTGTGATTGTTTAATTTTATCTGGGTGTTGTTTTGAGCTAAAAGTTTGTGGGTTGTTGTCGATTTATGTTCTGGATGATAGATTTGGTGAGGTGATTTTAGGGTTTACTGATTCTAGTGAAAATGGGGGGCGTTGGTATGGAGAGATAGATGAGGAAGTGAGAGAGAGAGAAAAAGAGATAGATGAGGAAGAGAGAGAGAGAGAGTAACTAGTATGTGAGATAATATATATATATATATATATATTAATAAAAAAAATATATAGGGGTATTTTAGTCTTTTAATGAAAAACTAACAGAAAATTCAAACAGAGTTAAAAAAATTGGACTCAAATGGTTAAGAAAAGTGGTTGTAGGGACTCAGGGCGTTAAACATTTTGATTTTGGACTCAAGTGGTTAAAATCAGTAAAACACAGGGACTCAAAAAGTAATTTACCCTTTTATCTTTTACCATATTGTTTTTCATTTATATTTATCCTGTTTTTGCTTTATAATAGGAATTAATAAAATTGAATTATAATAAACTAAGCATAAATAACTCCTGGCTTCTACTAACGTTTTAGACTTTTAATGTAATAAAATACAAAAATTATAACCTATAACAAAATAGTTTATGTTAATACTCTAACAATCTACAATATGTAATCTTTTTTAATAAGGGTTGAGTTCATTTCATAACTTTAATAAAGGGTTGAGTTTATTTCAGAACTTTAAATAATTACAAAACTTTCAGAACTCTTAAAAAATAACCAGTTTATTTATACACATTCCGTCTCTTTCTCATATTAAATATTCGATGCCACGTGTCAACTTCTAATAACCTATAAATTTTAAGAATTATATGACATGTTATTTAAAATTAATATTTAAAAAAAAACATTTAATTAACCTATGTAATACACGGGTCCCTAATCTAGTTTTTTATATATTTTAAATCACTTTTTTAGTTTATAGAATCCTTTTATAGAATAATATAACATGTATTGACATTATTATCTTAGTAATCAATTTTTATAAACCAATAACTTAAAAAAATTAATATATATTCAGATTAACATGTATTGACATAATATAATAGTACTATCAACATTTTTTAAGTATTTGATTGTTAATGGTATTTTATTGATTATACATTTTGATCTTTTAGTAATTTATAGCCATATCTATGTTTATTTATATTTTACTATTATGCTTCGCGTTATGACGGTACATTATCGCGGGCATGATTTATTATTCAATTTGAACTTTTAGTAATTCTAAATTCGTATCCATGTTTATTTATCTTTTTACCATTCCATGTTATCTGCTTGCGTGTTGTGACGGTACGTTACCGCATGTACTGGATTGATATCTATTCATTACAGTACTAGTACGATATATGCATTTGGTATAGAAATTAACATCGACCAAAAACGATAAAAAACATCATACTGGCACCGAGATTGTTTGAACGACATCGATCGGTAAGGATTTTATGGTACTGGTACCGATATTCATTTATCGTCACAGACAGAGTTATATAAATGAAAACTTTTCTTAACCGGAAACCATAAAAATGAATCTAGGTACCGGTTATGTTGTTCATTACGCTACGGTAGCGATAAAAAGTTAGTTTATCAAAAGAAATATCAATAAATAAATATCGATACCGAAATCATTTTTGTTCGTTTGTTTTCAGTTAGGTTCACTACAGTAGCAACACGGTATTCATTATCAAACAGAAAACCATAACACAGAATACATACCGGTATTGATGTTGTTCTGTTCAATTTAGTGCGGTACGGGAGTGATATGCTTTTAGGTTATCAAAAACAAAAACAATAAAAATAAATACCGGTATCGATACAAATGTTGTTCAGTCTGTTTCGGCTCGGTTTGGTATGATAGCATCACAATATTCGTTTTCAATAAAATCTATACGGAAATGCTGAAAAAAAATTAATCATAGAACAAAAACGAACCAAACCAATATCAAATGAACAACAACAGTATTGGTATCGATATTCGTTTTTGTTGTTTTCGATTGATGTAACATTTTCTCTTTCGATTATAATAGTGAGTGTCGGTACTGGAACAAACCGAATTGATGCCGAGCGAATTCCTGCCTCGAAGCGTGGGGGAATATCACTAGTTATTATTATAATCTTGTTTAAAAAGAAAAAGATAATAAAACCTCTTTAAAACCAACCACAGTTTAGCTCAGAATATGAAAATAATTAATATATAAAGTGTTATAAGCTATATTTAGGTAAGAACATAACACAGAAATTCTAATATATTACCAAAAAGTTAACACTTAAAATGTATAGTTACAATTTAAATATAAAAGTTGTACGGTAAATATTTTTATTGAATTTAAAGAACTAAGTTATTAATAAGTACACCAAACAGTATATTTCTAAAGCTATTGTAACTCGTAGGTAGATCCTACGGGACGTTCGTGAAAACATTGGTATGAATTTGGAACACTAAAGGTACAGATCCTTACCCCTTCCTTTGTTATCTGGTTCAATTGTTTATAAACTCTTTAAATTATATATATACCTTTAGAAGTCCTAACTTCTTTGACAGCTCAATTCGTTAGGCCGTCCGTCGTTTCATGTTCCTTAAGATTATTATTTGTTTCAGACTTTTGTCAATCTGTTTATGTCAAGGAAAGTGATATGAATCTTGAATATCCTGATAAGTAGAACTTTAATAACGTATCTGGGTGTGGTGGATACGTTGCGGTACTTCCTATATCTAAACACCCGGCTACATTATCAAAGTATCGTTTATCAAGACATACGAGTTTCATGTTACGATTAGTTCTCCGATTTCTTATGCTTTGGTCAGTATTACGTCTTGATTTCGACCTTGTTTCATGCGGTAGATTCATACTTTCTTAAACTCATTATCGCATGCTCCGATATATGTTACATGTTGTTATGATTACTCAATTACTATGGTTATTGTACAAGATTATGTGATTAAGATAATTGTGCTTTGTTACCCTGAGTTCTAGCTTCTCGTGGAGTGTCCCACGGGCGTGTTGTTGTGGCATCAACATGTGCTCCTTCCGTGACGGAGAGATTAGTTCACGACATCTCTAGGTACAAGTGAGGTACAAAGCTACTAGTAGGCGTATGGATCAATCCTAGCTAAGTTACTGTTTCTACTGCGGGAAATGGTTGTGGGTATGCCAACCTGCGACATTTCATGTGACTGACTGTGTCGTCACTTATAGTTTACTCTTTATGTGGGCTCATGGGAACCCTTAATATAAGTTTTGTTTCTTTGGGTTACTCTGCATCGTATCGTATTACTGATTGTGTTTCTGAAATTGTGTATGTTATTAGTTCTATTACAGTTTCCATTGTTATTACAGTTATCGTTATTATTTTGAGCCTATTATTCCGTACAGGGCATTTGGTTCATTCCGTAAATCTTTTTCCCATCACAGGTTGACAAGTTACTTTGGGTGGGAGGATGAGAGAAGAATAAACGCTTAGGAGTAAATCTGAAGATGTCAGTTAATCTAGTTGAATGTATCAGCTTGTATATTAACCTCAAGTTTAGTTGTCATGTGGTTGTGTCCTTGTCAAATAAATAAATGAAATTATGACTTTTGTTTACGATACCAATGTTATGTGACACGTCAGCCCTTCCGGGTTGGGGGTTACAATTGTCTTAGCTAAAACAAGTGTTCTGTTACCCTTGAGACCGGGAGGAGATAGGGTATTCTTTAGTATACGGGTTCTGGTGAGACCGGGAGGAGATCCATCCTAGTAGCCTTTAGATCCTAGCAATCTAAGTTAAAACCGTAAATAGATAGATTACCCCTTCTCATCTTCGGGTGAATTGTGATCAGTGAGACCAGAAGGAGATCTTTTCTTAGGTACCTTAGCATATTAGTAGGTGAGATCGGGAGGTGAAACGAAACCATAAAACTGTTATATTTACATGCCTAGTTTAGGATTTTCGGGTAGCATTAGTGAAACCGAGAGGAGATGTAATGTGTCTTAGCAAACCCTTATTAGACGTATCCTTAGAAACGGTTAAGTTGAATATCCAATTCCGATAGTGTGTGAGTTTACTAATAGGATTCTACGCCTAGGTGGCTGCTTTTCCTCATCTGATTTTGACCCAGTTCAGTTCGTCTTAGTATTCGTGCTAGGTTATTAGTTAAATTAGTAGTTAATAATTAATTAAATAAAAACCCCAAAATATATTTTTAAAAAAATTGACATTTATTCGACAATGTTGTTTATTGAGAGTGCTTGCATAGAGTCCCTATGATCGATCTGGTCTTACCGGGTATTTTACGTTGCGATCGGTGCACTTGTCGTTCGTGTGTGGTTTATTTGTAGAGTCCTAATTTTAAAACTTGCTGAAATATATTTAATACACTTTTCACATATTAATATACGGTGGAGGTATCCACACCCCCCCCCCCCCCAAAAGTATCTACACACCCCCTAACCCTAAATGACCCTCATTGCCCAATACGCCTGAAACTGGCCCCACCCATACGCCCCTCATTGCCCAATACGATTGAAAAGTATTTACACACCCCCCTGCCATCTAATTAATGCCAATCATTGGGTGTCAGCCAATGATTACCAATGATTGGGGTGTGTGGAACTTTATTTTGATAGGGTATTTGTATGGGGGAGTTGTGAAATATTAAGAAAATTAAAAAAAATTTATAAAATGTTGTTATAAAAAATTGTGTTAGTATTATAAAAACTTCATATTTTTATGAAATGAATTGTGTATATTATTAAATGCCAATTTTTTATAAGTATTATTAAATGTCAATTTTTTTTATAAAACGAATTGTATATATTATAAAATGCCAATTTTTTATAAGTATTATTAAACGTTTTATTAAATGTCAACTTTTTTATTTATCAATTATTATTATGTGTTTAATTTTATTAAATTGGTATATTATAACGTTTTATTAAATGTCAACTTTTTTATTTATCAATTATTATTATGTGTTTAATTGTTTCTATAACGCAATGTGTATGTTAAAAAATGTCAACTTCTGAAAGTCTTTAGTTGTTTTCCAATTGTCGTTTATTAACCATAACGCAACAAGAAACGTAATTTAAAATGTAATTAAACATCGTTTTATATTAATACACAAAACATGTAACTTTGATACAGAATGCGACTAAACCCTAAACCCTAGATCGCTAATTGTTACATATTTTTGAATTCCTGTACAGGAAAACGATGGGTGCAGCATACACAATATAAAGACAGCCACGGCTGTCTTGAAATTGTGTACCGAACCCAACCTTCCAACGGGATTCTGCTTCACATCTACCACACTGAAATGGCATAAGGGATCAGGAGGTTGGAGTAGTGGAGTCGGCATTTCGTTTATCAACCACCGTCCAGCCTTCCGCGTCTTTTCGGGATGGTGAGCGAAGTAGCATTCTCGTTGGTGGAAGGCTCGTGAGAACACTAATGAACTCCTCTCTTGGAAGGACATGTTACGGGGCGGACCGCGTTGGCTAGCGTCACTTGGAGCTGACGAGTCAACAGGCTACTCCGATAACACATAATCCTAGATCGGCGTTCTAGTGCATGAATCTAAAATACGAACGTAGTTTCTACATATACCATCACGCGTCTGAACCGACTTTTAAACCGGACGGAATCTACGAAGAAACTGTTCGATTTCACGGTTTGTTTGAGAACCTGGTTCAGATACACAACGGTCTCTTTGCTTCGTCCACTAGAACTATTTGTGTATGCATTCTTTTGGCTTCGTCCACTAGAACTATTTGTGTATGCATTCTTTTGCTAGTTACCAAAAGAATGCATACACAAATAGTTCTAGTGGACGAAGCAAAGAGACCGTTGTGTATCTGAACCAGGTTCTCAAACAAACCGTGAAATCGAACAGTTTCTTCGTAGATTCCGTCCGGTTTAAAAGCCGGTTCAGACACGTGATGGTATATGGTGGTCACGGAACTACCGGGCGTCGGTAGATGCTATCAAGAGTGCACCGTCAGAGTTCCGAGTGACTTGGCTAATGATGTTAGATGATGCATCCCCCACCGCCAAGCACCTCACCCTAGACCGACGTCCCGGCGCATGAATCTGAAATATGAACGTAGTGCACTTCTCCATAAGAATTACGTTTCCACCACCGTCAAAACACCGACTTTCGATATCCTGTTAAAAAACATAGAATTATAGTGTTAGACTCGATATTAGAAATTGTATTGTAAAATATAATAAACAAACAACACCACCACCACCAACACCACCACCACAGCCGACCTCACCACTACCAAAACCACCACAGCCTACCACCCACAACACAACACCACCTCACCACCGTCAACCACCACCACCACCCCAGCTGACCCACCCCCCCCCCCCACCACCACCAACACAGCTGACCCACCACCACCACCACCCCAGCCGATCCACCACCACCACCACCCCAGCTGACCCACCACCACCAACACAGCTGAACCACCACCACCACCACCACCCCAGCCGACCCACCACCACCACCACCACCACAGCCTACCCACCACCACCACCACCCCAGCCGACCCACCACCACCCCCACCCCAGCCGACCCACCCCCACCACCACCACCACCACCACAACCACAACCACAACCACAACCACAACCCCAACCACCACCACCACCACCACCACCCCAGCCGACCCACCACCACCACCCCAGCCGACCCACCCCCACCACCACAACCACAACCACAACCCCACCACCACCACCACCACCACCACCACAACCCCAACCCCAACACCACCACAAACCGCCAAAATAAAACCACAAAAAAACAAGGGTAAACAAACCTTGAATATTCCGACCATATAGACCGATACGAGAGCAAAAACTATACGAGAGACGCGTGCGGTCCCCTTCCGGATTGTCATCGTGTGGTCCAGAACTTGTGTAACCAAAAAATAACTTTTGTATTTGGATATGTACAGTGTACTTGTTCTCGGTTAAACTATAAAAGGAAGTGAAACTGAACTTCAATGAGACCCGTATGGGTCGATGAGAGGCATATGCAAGTGGGGTGTCATAAATGTCCTGTCAACTTTTCAGAAAAGGTAGGTGGATATGGGTCTCATCGGGCTATACGAGGCATATGGACTGAAAAGTTGTCAGGATCCGTACCCACCATACGCGCGTATGGGCCTATGAGCGGCATATTGGTTTGGTTTTTTTTTTAAAAAAGCTTGTATATGTTGGTTGCAAATGTCGGGTATTTTTGTCATCCTTACTTGCTATAGAAATATACACCATCTTCACAATCACAAATTCACAATGGTTGTTTGCAGATGTGGTAGGACGGCTGCACTAAGAACATCTTGGTATGAAGCTAATCCCGGACGTCAATTTTACACTTGTCACAGTATGGTATGTTTTTAATGTATTTTTTTTCCATTAACCCTTGTATATTAGTGATTTATTTTTTTTCGTGTCAGCGTTCTAAGTGCAACTTCTTTGTTTGGGTCGATCCTCCCATGTGTCGTCGAGCATGTGTGGTCATCAAAGAACTGAAGGCTTTGCTTAAAAACGAAGTGAATTTTTTGAGAGAGGAGGTTCGAATTTATAAATTGCAAGAAGCGGAATTTGAAGATATTCATTCAAGTGTTGTTCGTAAGAGGGAACGTTGGTTGATAATCAGTTGGATTTTTTTTTGTGTTGTTTGTCTTGTTATTTTTCATTGTTAGTATGTAAGTTTATGCAAGACATGTAATCGAATATTAGTTATAAATGCCGTTTTTTATATATATTAAGTTTTAAAAAAAATGTAATCGAATATTGTGTTGTTTGTCTTGTTATTTTTCATTGTTATTATATATACTAAGTTTTTTTTTTAAATGTTGTTTTTCAAAATAAGTCGACTAAGCATAAATAACAAAACGAACAAACATTCATCAAGTTACAAATGTTTAAACATACCAAAATAAACAAAAAGAAATAAATATTTGTTCATACATGCCCACAAATGTTTAACAAAATAAAATTCACCCAACAAATACAAATACAAATACTAATCCTCCATCTCCTTATCGCTGTCGTCAGAATCATCCCCACCACCTGCCTACGTCCCGGACGGACCTGCCTCCATGTCGAAACCAGGATACACTCGTGGATGTGGCGGGGGTCGAACCGGCAACCCCGCCTGGGTACGTCTCTCGGCCTCACTAGCCATCACCCACACCATCAAATCCTCCATCCGGTCCATCCGCTGAAACTGCTGTGTCCAGCTGGCCATCATACCATCCTGACCCGCCACCAGCCTCTCAAGGAGACGTTGGGTGGACTGAGGCAACCGCACTGCATGATAAACGCGTTGTGGAATCTGTGGCGGCTCCTGCGGATGCCCCTGGTCAACCTGAGGCTCCATGTCTCCATCCATAGCAGGCACGTCAGCAATATGCGGCATCTCCACCTCCCCAGCCTCGAGCAGTGGCTGGTGGACTATCGGTTGGGGTTCATAAATCTGTTGGTGTTCGTCAACAAACCGATGCCCGATATCCGGAAAGTTCACCGCAATCTTCATCCCTCTCATCTTCCTAAGATCTAAGAGTTCGTGTGGTGCTGGGGCCGGCATATCATCAAGGAATGGGTAATACAGACCGCAATACTGGGCAATACGCGTGATAAAGGCCCCTCCAATCAAACGGTTACGCCTCTGCCGTTTGCCGTACGAGGCGAAATACTCCGCCAGACAGCGATGGAGGGCGCACGGTGTGCCCGTATATAAGCAGTACAGAAAGAACAAATCCACCTTCGTGACCCACTCGTTGCTTTTGACACGCGCAGAGATCGACGTGGCAATGCAGCGGTGTATGTAGCGAACGAGTGGGTCAGGAATGTCAGAAACTCGGGCCTTCTTATCGAAGGGTCCAGGACATAGAGTGGGCCACCAAGCAAACAACTGATCATCAGGCATAGCCCTAATCACGGTGGTATAGATGTCCTGAACCAACTCATCATCGGTATAGAACCCGGTGGTAACAGCAAACTGACGCAGCGACCAATTTTGTCGCTGCCCGAACAAACAGAAAGATACCTCGGGAGGCGGTGCTTCCACGTTCGGATCGTCCATATCCGAATTGGGCCGGTCAGCCGGCCGTGGACGAAACACAAATGTGGACAGAAACTCCACCATCATGGTCCTATAAGATGGCCCAGCCGCCACCGAAAACATGCGATCCCACGGGGAATTCTCCCTGATCAAACCCCGGGCTTCCTCCTCCTCCCCGACCTCCCGTAAAGCCTCCCATGACAACGCCCTCTGCCGACCCACCTTCATTTGTCGCAACCTGTTAAAACGTTTATACTCCCTAGAATTGTTCGGGTAGTCCATATAGGGAATACCCAAACAATCACCCCCGGCCATCTCATCGAATCTAGGCACCTGTATCGCACCAAACTCCTCCTCGTCTGACGACATATCTGCAAAAATTAATATATAATACGTGTCATATTATAAACTTTTTACAATTTTTATAAACTTGTAAGAAATTTCTAACAAATTAACATCTAAATAATCGACAAACCACCACCACCACCACCACCACAACCACCACCACCACCACAACAACCACCACCACCACCACAACCACCACCACCACAACCACCACAACAACCACCACCAACACAGCCGCCTAACCACCACCACAGCCGTCAATAACCACCACCACCACAACCACCACCACCACCACCGTCAAACCCCCACCACCACCACACCCGCCTAACCACCACCACACCCGCCTAACCACCACCACAGCCGTCAATAACCACCACCACAACCACCACCACCACCGTCAAACCCCCACCGCCGTCAATCCCCCACCACCGTCAAACCCAACACCGCCGTCAAACCCAACACCAACACTACCGTCAAACCCAACACCACCGGCCATAATTTAAAAAAAAATAAACAAAGGAAAGATGAAATAATACACTAACCTTTTATGAAAATAGGGACCGTATAGGTTTATACGTTCTAAGCCGAGCTGTACGAGAGAGACAGTGTGTGTTTCTTGGTGTTTTAGTGTGTGGGGTTAAAAAGTTTTAGATCTATTCTCTATTTGGTCAAACCTGAAAAATAGTTTTTGAATCAATGAGGGGCGTATAGGGCAAAAAGGGCGTATAGGAGTTGTTGTTAAAGCGTACGAAGTGTATAAAGGATTTACTAGAACCAATTTATCAGCTCATGTACAGGAGGATAAACTGGTTAAGGCTTGTGTGTTCTATGCGAGTTGTGCGAGTTCGAATCCCGGGGGAGGCCAGTCCGATACAGAAGGACCCCTCCCTTTTTTATTTGACATTTTTTATTATTCATTTATTTATATTAAAATTAATTCCTTTTAAAAGTGGAAACTACCAGGGGAGGCTTTTTGGTCAATGAGACACTCATAAGGTGTCAACCAGGGGAGGCTTGTTGATCAATGAGAACCTTATAGGAGTTGTAAATGGGTCTCATTGCCCTATACGGCTCATATGAAATTAATTTTTTTAACAATTTTATGTGGTAAGTAAGGGTTTTTTATGTTATAAAACACCCTAATTAATATTTTTTTTAAATTGTTGCATACACTATATTTCACGGATGTTACACCTTTGCCAAGTTAACAAATTCTTTTTCATGATGTTCTATTACTATCTACTAACGCCCTACCCTGTGTAATACGATACATGTACATTGTCACCCATTCATAGCTTCTATACGTCGGTGAGGTATTTCAAAGTCCATTTCGTACCGACATCGGACAATCATCCCGTTAACTTAGCAATAATAATAATAATAATAATAATAATAATAATAATAATAATAATAATAATAATAATAATAATAATTAATACGATAGATGTACATTGTCACCCATTCATAGCTTCTATACATCGGTGAGGTATTTCAAAGTCCATTTCGTCCCGGCAAACGGGTCGGGCCGGGGGTCGGGTACGGTCTTTGACCCATGACGATATTTTATGAAATGAATTTTGTGTATTATAAAATGTCAAATTTTTTATTTATCAATTATTATTATGTCTTTAATTAGTATTATAAAACGTCAACATTTTTTTAATTAGTATTATAAAACTTCTACATTTTTTTTATCAAGTGTTATTATAAAACGTCAAATTCTCTATAATCCATAACGCAAAAGTAAGTGAACATTCTTTGATAAAATAACACAAATCATAGCTTCTATACGTCGGTGAGGTATTTCAAAGTCCATTTCGTCCCGGCAAACGGGTCGGGTCAGGGGTTGGGTACGGTCTTTGACCCATGACGATATTTTATGAAATGAATTTTGTGTATTATAAAATGTCAATTTTTTTATTTATCAATTATTATTATGTCTTTAATTAGTATTATAAAACGTCAACATTTTTTTAATTAGTATTATAAAACTTCTACATTTTTTTTATCAAGTGTTATTATAAAACGTCAAATTCTCTATAATCCATAACGCAAATGTAAGTGAACATTCTTTGATAAAATAACACAAAACACAACACTTTCATACAAAATGTCATACAATACATAGCCGAAACCCTAAACCCTAAACCCTACACACTAAATCGCTAACTATTACATATTATTACTTAGATTCACACGAACCCGTTGTGTATCTGAATCAGGTTCTCAAACAAACCGTGAAATCGAGCAGTTTCTTCGTACAACTGTGGCTAATGGAAATGCATGAAAAATATGATGAAGAAGTTGATTCTCGATTTCAGTTATTTCTGTTGATTCAGTAATTCAACGTATTTTAGTTGGTTTCGAATATACCCAAAGAGATCTGAACCAACCGAAATCCACTTCCGAGACGATTCAAGTGAGTCCTATGAAGCAACCGAAATCGGAGCGCGCCGCTTAAATCGGAGGACAAGTAGCGTAACGTTACCGATCAGTCCGTTGACCAGAAACTGTTCGTGAATCTGGAATACGAACGCAGTTAAGCGTTTGAATCTGAAATATGAACGCAGTGTACTTCTCCATAAGGATTACGCTACCACCACCGTCAAAACACCGACTTTCGATATCCTGTTAATAAAACATACAATTATAGCATTAAACCCGACATCCGAAAATATATTGTTAAAAATAATAAATATAATAATAAAAATAACATATGCACATTTAAAAAAAAACGATGATATAATTCTAGACCCGGCAAACGTGTCGGGCCAGGGGTCGGGTAGGGTTACGCTACCACCACCACCACACCCGCCTAACCACCACCACCACCACCACCACTACCACCACAGCCACCACCACCACTACCACCACAGCCACCACCACACCCGCCTAACCACCACCAACACCACCACAACCACCACCACACCCGCCTAACCACCACCACCACCACTACCACCACCACACCCGCCTAACCACCACCAACACCACCACCACTACCACCAAAGCCACCACCACACCCGCCTAACCACCACCACCACCACTACCACCACAGCCACCACCACACCCGCCGAGCCACCACCACAAAAATCACCACCACCACAGCCGTCAATCCCCACCACCACAACCACCACCACCACAACCAGCACCACCACCACCACCATAGCCACCACCACAGCCACCACCACAGCCACCACCACTGTCACACCCCCAAAATCCACCTGCAGAGTATCACCGCTTGGGAGCGTGACTGACCAGGATCAAGCCACCAATCATATAGAACAATGTAAAAAGTAAAAGTAATTGCAATTCAACCAAACCAATCCATATGAAAGGTGTTCCAAAACATAAATATGTTATCACTGTTTAGCGGAAGCGTATAAGTAAAACCCAACATAATATAGTATTAAAAGTCATAAGTGTTTAATGAAACAATCACGATCCAAGCCCACAACGATCAGCTCCTCCCTGTGCAAGCTCCATGTATCTAACGACCTGCAAGGCATGTAACAGAGGATCAACAACTAGTTGAGCGAGTTCACAGAAAGTAAATGCGTAATAGTAAGTTCGTATGTAACAGGTGGCTCTACTGGGCCGATAGTACGTTCTATTGGTGGGGGCTTCCCATGTTGTATATCCACTAGACTATTCGTAACCATAAGTGTTCTTCACAACCGAGAACAGTAGTACGTACAAGCTTTACGTAGGTTTTACGTAAGTGTCCTTCTGTACCCGAGGACAGTGGTACGCGTGGGGTTTACGTAGGTTTTACGTAAGTGTCCTTCCTGACTCCGGAAGACAGTAGCATGTTATTGTTTACGTAGGTTTTACGTAAGTGTCCTTCCTGACTCCGGAAGACAGTAGCATATTCCTGTTTACGTAGGTTTTACGTAAGTGCCTGACACAACCGAGGCAGTAGTAAGTATAGGTTCACGTAGGTTTTACGTGAGTATCCTTCACAACCGAGGATAGCGAGTAGCATAAGTATACGTAGGTTTTACGTATGTGTCCTGCACAACCGAGGACAATGGTATGGTAGTCTAGTATCAGTGTATGTACGAATCTATTCAACCTTATTCCTTCAATCCCATTCCCCAAACCCTGGGAATCCCATGCCTTAGTAAGGGTGTGAACTCACCTTGGTTTGCTCGGTATGCTAAGTATGTGCTCACAGTTAATCAATCACGTCCTAAAGTACGCACGTATACATAATCAGTTTGTGTTCACATATAACACACAGTTGATAAGCAAGTAGCACGTAGCACGTATTTGAGATCATACACAAGATGGTTACACTTAACAGCAGTTAACTAACCAGGTTAACTTTTAACAGAATTAAAGTAGGTTACTGTGCTGATTACACATTTGGCGAAACACACATTTGGCGAAACACAAATTTGGCGAAACACATATTCTGTTTCGTCGTTCATGGTCTCGGCGAAACACTTATGTTTCGTCGTCACCTGTGTTTCATCTAAGGTGTCTGTTACGTCGAGCACATAACTGTTTCAGCAATAAAAAAACAATAGCACATAATCTTAATGCCATAGTGGCCAACATCTATCAACCACCGCCAAGTATCATTGGACCGAAATTACATATTCTGCACACCATTATTACACCTAACCATGAGATCATTGATTTGCATGAATACCAAACTGATTGTTTTCAATACAATTATGCTTGCATGAAATTTATAAGTTGCACACATACATATGGCAAATCTGACAAACTCACATGCGCATATGAATGCTATGGCCGCCATTTTAAAGTAAATCCCCTTTGGCTGCATTATACAAAGCACATGCATAAACAATAATAACCTAATCGCCTACATCTATAATCCATGAACAAGATTACCTAACCTTCATACAAACCGATTCATCATGTACGGATATAATCACAGAAAACCAAATAACAACATATCATTACACATAAACATGAATGATCGATTGATCGGAAACTTATAGCACTAACCGAGATGATGATTTGATCACACAAAGGTTTCTGATGGGTTCTAATTTGCCGTCACACAGCAGAGAGTCCTCTAGGGTTTCTGTTTTGTTAAAAGTGTGACTAACAAACTGGTTGATTCGCTAAAATACTTGTCGTTACGTGTTGGGCCCTTAATGGGCTTATGCGAAACCGGGCTCGGTGAAACAGACTTCTGTTTCGTCTAGATGTATGTAACGAAATACATATGTTAAACAGTTTAAGTTTTCTGATAAGTTTCATGTTATAACATCCATCACAAAAACATGCAATGATCACAATATGTTTTGTCATAATACAGCGTGTACAGTTACAAGTCAAATAGTCAAGCGATTAAACAGTCAGCGTGCAATAATTGCGAAAGTGAAATGTCGGAAACTCGAGTTGTCACATTATCCCCAACTTGAAAGAAATTTCGTCCCGAAATTTAGCATGCGGTTACTGAGGAAGCTTTCGTATCGCGGCTCCCCGAGCAGGTTTGCGAAGATTACTGGTTTTCCTGGGGTGTCACATCATCCCCCCGTTGATTTGGAATTTCATCCTGAAATTCTGTAGTAGCTTCAGCCTCAGTAGTGGTTGCACTGTTTCCGAATAACTGGGGATACTTAAGTTTCATTTGATCTTCTCGTTCCCAGGTGAACTCTGGGCCACGACGGGAGTTCCAACGAACTCGTACAAGAGGTATTCTAGTGTTCTTGAGGACCTTGACATCCCGGTTCATGATTTCAACTGGTTCCTCGACGAACTGCAACCGCTCGTCGATAGTGAGTTCCTTAAAAGGAACTATGAGGGTTTCATCTAACATACATTTTCTTCAGATTCGACACGTGGAAAACATTATGAACTGCCCCGAGTTCTGCTGGTAGGTTTAGCTTGTAGGCCACTTTGCCTAGTTTCTCTATGACTTCAAATGGTCCAACGTATCGTGGATTGAGTTTGCCGCGTTTGCCAAAACGAACAACACCCTTCCAGGGTGAAACTTTGAGTAGCGCTCGATCCCCAACCTGGAATTCGAGTAGTTTCCTGTCTTTATCGGCGTATGCTTTCTGACGGTCACGAGCTGCCGCCATGCGTTGTCGTATCTGAGCAAATTTTTTTTTTTTTGTAGTATCAACTACGAGTTCTGGACCTGTGATTTGACTATCACCCACCTCTGCCCAACAAAGAGGTGACCGGCATTTACGTCCGTACAATGCCTCAAATGGAGCAGCTTTAATGCTGGTGTGGTAGCTGTTATTGTACGAAAATTCCACAAGTGGCAGATGTTTTTCCCAGCCGTTGCCAAAGTCAATTACACATGCACGAAGCATGTCTTCTAGAGTTTGAATAGTGCGCTCAGACTGTCCATCCGTCTGAGGGTGATAAGCTGTGATCATGTCTAATCGAGAGCCAAAAGATTTGTGCATTGCTCGCCACAGTTCTGAAGTAAATCGTGCTTCACGATCAGAGATAATGGAAGTTGGCACCCCGTGCCTTGAAACCACTTCTTTTAAGTAGATGTCTGCTAAGGTAGAGAACTTGTCTGTTTCTTTAATAGCCAAGAAATGTGCAGACTTTGTGAGTCGATCCACGGTCACCCAAATAGTGTCATTTCCGCGCTGAGATCTAGGTAGGCCAGTAACAAAATCCATGGAAATTTGTTCCCATTTCCATTGTGGTATCTCAGGTTGTTGGAGTGGGCCTGATGATTTCTGATATTCCGCTTTAACTCTCGCACAAGTCAAGCACTTGCTAACGTAAGTGGCTATGTGGGCTTTCATGCTAGGCCACCAATATGTAGTTCTGAGGTCGTGGTACATCTTATCCGAACCAGGATGTACCGAGTAGCAAGACTTGTGTGCCTCATCCATCACAAGCTCTCGTAGGCTGCCATAAAGTGGGACCCAAATGCGTCCTGTGACGTAGTAAGCACCATCTTCCTTCTGTTCCAAGCGTTGCCTTGAGCCGCGTAGGGCTTCAGCCCTGACGTTTTCTGGTTTCAAGGCTTCTACCTGAGCATCTCGTATCTGAGAAGGAAGACTAGACTGGATAGTAAGTTGCAATGCTCGTACATGCCTAGGCGTAGTATCCTTTCGACTGAGGGCGTCGGCCACCACATTGGCTTTGCCCGGATGGTATTTTATAGCACACTCGTAATCGTTCAGTAATTCGACCCATCTACGTTGTCGCATGTTCAACTCTTTCTGCTTGAAAATATGTTCGAGACTCCTGTGATCAGTGTATATAGTGCACTTGGTACCGTACAGGTAATGTCGCCATATCTTGAGTGCAAAAACAACAGCTCCCAGCTCTGGATCATGTGTTGTGTAATTCCGTTCGTGAATCTTAAGTTGGCGCGAAGCATAAGCAATGACTTTATCCCGTTGCATCAACACACATCCGAGACCTTGGATGGATGCGTCGCTGTAGACTACAAAATCATCCGTGCCTTCAGGCAATGAGAGGATAGGTGCGCTACTAAGTCTATCCTTTAAGTGCTGAAACGCTGTTTCCTGTGTATTACCCCAACGATAAACAACACCTTTCTGTGTCAGTAGTGTAAGTGGCTGAGCAATCTTTGAAAAATCTTTGATGAATCATCTGTAATAACCCGCCAAACCCAAGAATTGGCGTATTTCGGTTGGTGTGCGAGGTGCAGGCCAATTCTTGATCGAATCTACCTTGGATGGATCAACATGAATCCCATCCTTGTTTACCACATGGCCTAAAAAGTGGACTTCACGAAGCCAGAAGTCACATTTTGAAAACTTAGCGTATAGTTGTTCCGTTCGAAGGAGTTCCAAAATAAGTCGTAAATGATGCTCGTGTTCCTCCTGACTCTTCGAGTAGATCAGGATGTCGTCGATGAAAACAATGACGAACTTGTCAAGATAAGGTTTGCACATCCTGTTCATAAGATCCATGAAAACCGCAGGCGCGTTTGTCAGTCCAAATGGCATGACCAAAAACTCGTAGTGGCCGTAGCGTGTTCTGAACGCTGTTTTGGAGACGTCCTCATCCCGGACTCTCAGTTGATGATAACCTGACCTCAGATCAGTCTTCGAGTAATAACTTAACCCTTGCAACTGGTCGAATAAGTCGTCGATGCGTGGAAGAGGATAGCGATTCTTCACAGTCACCTTGTTCAGTTCGCGGTAATCTATATACATGCGGAAGGTACCGTCTTTCTTCTTCACCAATAATACTGGAGCTCCCCAGGGCGAGGAACTAGGACGTATGAAACCCTTTTCCAAGAGTTCTTGCAATTGCTTAGATAGTTCTTCCAGTTCGGTTGGAGCTAAGCGATAAGGTGCTCGAGCTATGGGTGCTGCTCCTGGAGCTAGCTCGATCTGAAATTCGACCTGGCGATGAGGCGGTAACCCAGGTAACTCTTCAGGAAACACTTGAGGAAAGTCGCGTACAACAGGAATATCCTCCATCTTTTTCTCTTTCTTCGATGTATCTGTAACGAGTGCTAATATAGCTGTGTGGCCCTTTCGCAAACACTTCTGTGCCTTCAAGAAGAAGATGGTGCCACTCACGACACCACTCTTGTCGCCTTGAACTTCGAGAGGTTCTTTGCCAGTACGGGGAATACGAATAACCTTCTCCTTGCATAGGATCTCTGCTTATTGTTGAGATAACCAATCCATACCAATATCGCTGTCGAAACCATCACCACATTGGGGTCATTCCTAGTATCACCCTGACCAATCACGAACACTCGACCCCTGGCACCATTGCCGTCGTTATTTCTCCCATGGTTGTTATTCCCATTGCCCTGATTATTGTTGTCGTTGTTGGTTCTGATTCGCAGGTCGCGAGCTCCTGCAATCCTTAGCTTCATGACTCATCTTGAGACACCACTGGCAACGACCCCTGTTGCACTGACCATTGTGGTGTCTGTTGCACTTGTTGCACTTTGGGAGGTTTCCTCGATATCCACCCTGCCCCTGACTACCAGAAGGTTGCTAACCAGGGCTCTGGTAGTCATCAATCCTTCGCTGCTGTGCCTGGGACTGAACTGAAGTCGAACCCTTGCTATAGGTTCCATCCCATTTTAGTTTGTTGTCAGTGGGAGTAGCAGAAGTAGTAGTAGTGGTAATAGCACCGATACGCTTAGGCAGCCTGTTCTGTTCCACTGCCTGATCTGCGAGACGGTGAGGGAGACGAGTAACATCTTGAATAGTAGCAAGGTTAGCAGAAGTCACATGACTTTGGAATCTCTGGTACTAAGCCTTTGAGGTACAGCTCAATGCGATTGATAGGAGGATCCACCATAGTTGGGCATAACACTGCCAGTTCGTTGGATCGTTTCGTGTACGCTTCTATTTCTGACCCCGTCATCTTCAGGTTAAAGAACTCCACTTCTAACTTGTGGATGTCATCACGTGTACAGTATTCTTGCTTGATTAGTTCCTTGAAATCGTTCCAAGGGGTGGCATTAGCAGCCGCCAGCCCCAGCATCTGAACTTGCGCGTTCCACCAAGTTGGTGCAATGCCTTCTAAAGTGTCCGTGGCGTACTTCACCCTGCGAGCCTCAGGGCATTCACACATCTCAAAAACGGACTCGAGCTTTTTAAACCAATGGAGGAGTCCAACTGCTCCTTCCGTGCCACTAAAAGTAGTAGGACGACAGTCCATGAAAGTTTTGAAACGTGCACACAGGTGGCTGAGCGTGTTGACCTGTCGCGTGCGTAACAGTAAACATACTTGAGCACGAGTGTTGGTTTACGAGAGTAGGATCTAGAGATCCTAGAGTAAGTGGTGATGGCAGGTTACACCTCCTGCCTGGGCAGCTGCGAGTGCTGCAGTAACTTGTTCAGTGATCGAAGCCGCCATCTGGGCTTGAGTTAGGTTAACGCGTCCACTCATGATCTTGTTATCAAGGAGAACATGAGTGAGAGAGGTTCGCGAAATTGCATTGACAGAAGAGAGTGAGCACACAAGTATTCTCAAGCAATAGAGGTTACGTTTATCTAAGCATACCCTGAGCAAAGTTCTATGCAATTCTAGCAAGTAGGCAATAAAACATGTACCATATTACCTAGGATGTTGAGTCTTGCACGTGGAGCGAGGCATCGTTGTGGATCATTGAGAGCACTGTTCTGGTTATAGTCTGGTTTTAATAAAAACGTTTTTCCCATATTAAAACCGAGTTCTCTATAACCAATGGCTCTGATACCAATCTGTCACACCCCCAAAATCCACCTGCGGAGTATCACCGCTTGGGAGCGTGACTGACCAGGATCAAGCCACCAATCATATAGAACAATGTAAAAAGTAAAAGTAAAAGTAATTGCAATTCAACCAAACCAATCCATATGAAAGGTGTTCCAAAACATAAATATGTTATCACTGTTTAGCGGAAGCGTATAAGTAAAACCCAACATAATATAGTATTAAAAGTCATAAGTGTTTAATGAAACAATCACGATCCAAGCCCACAACGATCAGCTCCTCCCTGTGCAAGCTCCATGTATCTAACGACCTGCAAGGCATGTAACAGAGGATCAACAACTAGTTGAGCGAGTTCACAGAAAGTAAATGCGTAATAGTAAGTTCGTATGTAACAGGTGGCTCTACTGGGCCGATAGTACGTTCTATTGGTGGGGGCTTCCCATGTTGTATATCCACTAGACTATTCGTAACCATAAGTGTTCTTCACAACCGAGAACAGTAGTACGTACAAGCTTTACGTAGGTTTTACGTAAGTGTCCTTCTGTACCCGAGGACAGTGGTACGCGTGGGGTTTACGTAGGTTTTACGTAAGTGTCCTTCCTGACTCTGGAAGACAGTAGCATGTTATTGTTTACGTAGGTTTTACGTAAGTGTCCTTCCTGACTCCGGAAGACAGTAGCATATTCCTGTTTACGTAGGTTTTACGTAAGTGCCTGACACAACCGAGGCAGTAGTAAGTATAGGTTCACGTAGGTTTTACGTGAGTATCCTTCACAACCGAGGATAGCGAGTAGCATAAGTATACGTAGGTTTTACGTATGTGTCCTGCACAACCGAGGACAATGGTATGGTAGTCTAGTATCAGTGTATGTACGAATCTATTCAACCTTATTCCTTCAATCCCATTCCCCAAACCCTGGGAATCCCATGCCTTAGTAAGGGTGTGAACTCACCTTGGTTTGCTCGGTATGCTAAGTATGTGCTCACAGTTAATCAATCACGTCCTAAAGTACGCACGTATACATAATCAGTTTGTGTTCACATATAACACACAGTTGATAAGCAAGTAGCACGTAGCACGTATTTGAGATCATACACAAGATGGTTACACTTAACAGCAGTTAACTAACCAGGTTAACTTTTAACAGAATTAAAGTAGGTTACTGTGCTGATTACACATTTGGCGAAACACAAATTTGGCGAAACACATATTCTGTTTCGTTGTTCATGGTCTCGGCGAAACACTTATGTTTCGTCGTCACCTGTGTTTCATCTAAGGTGTCTGTTACGTCGAGCACATAACTGTTTCAGCAATAAAAAAACAATAGCACATAATCTTAATGCCATAGTGGCCAACATCTATCAACCACCGCCAAGTATCATTGGACCGAAATTACATATTCTGCACACCATTATTACACCTAACCATGAGATCATTGATTTGCATGAATACCAAACTGATTGTTTTCAATACAATTATGCTTGCATGAAATTTATAAGTTGCACACATACATATGGCAAATCTGACAAACTCACATGCGCATATGAATGCTATGGCCGCCATTTTAAAGTAAATCCCCTTTGGCTGCATTATACAAAGCACATGCATAAACAATAATAACCTAATCGCCTACATCTATAATCCATGAACAAGATTACCTAACCTTCATACAAACCGATTCATCATGTACGGATATAATCACAGCAAACCAAATAACAACATATCATTACACATAAACATGAATGATCGATTGATCGGAAACTTATAGCACTAACCGAGATGATGATTTGATCGCACAAAGGTTTCTGATGGGTTCTAATTTTCCGTCACACAGCAGAGAGTCCTCTAGGGTTTCTGTTTTGTCAAAAGTGTGACTAACAAACTGGTTGATTCGCTAAAATACTTGTCGTTACGTGTTGGGCCCTTAATGGGCTTATGCGAAACCGGGCTCGGTGAAACAAACTTCTGTTTCGTCGAGATGTATGTAACGAAATACATATGTTAAACAGTTTAAGTTTTCTGATAAGTTTCATGTTATAACATCCATCACAAAAACATGCAATGATCACAATATGTTTTGTCATAATACAGCGTGTACAGTTACAAGTCAAATAGTCAAGCGATTAAACAGTCAGCGTGCAATAATTGCGAAAGTGAAATGTCGGAAACTCGAGTTGTCACAACCACAGCCACCACCACAGCCACCACCACTGCCACCACCACCACCACTACCACCACCACCACCACTTCCACCACCACTGCCATCAATCACCACCGCCGTCATTCCCCACCAAAGTCAATCCCCCACCGCCGTCATTCCCCACCACCATCAAACCCAACACCACCGTCAAACCCAACACAACCACAAACGGCGGAAATAAAACCAAAAAATAAAAAAAGGTTGAAGATTAAGCAATAAAATTTGGAATACAAACTAACCTTCATCGTGTGGTCCAGAGTTTGTCTTGTGAAAATCGTGTGGTCCAGAGCGTTTGTGTGTGTGTTCTTGGTGTTTTAGTGTGTGAGTTTTCAAATTTTAGATCTAGTTTACCCCTTTATTGAAGTTGGGAAAGTCTTTGTGTTCAATGAGAGCCGTATGGTTCAATGAGCAACTTATAGGAGTTGTTGGGTTTAAAGCGTATGAAGTGTGTAAAGGACATACTATAACCAATTTATTAGCTCTTGTACAGGAGGATAAACTGGTTAAGACTTGTGTGTTCTATGCGAAATGTGCGAGTTCGAATCCCGTGGGAGGCCGGTCCGATACAGAAGGACCCCTCCCTTTTTTATTTGACATTTTTTATTATTCATTTATTTATATTAAAATTAATTCCTTTTATTAAAAAAACAGATTTCATTTTTAAATCCCTTTATAACAATAGTAACAATAATAATAAATAATAACAATAATAAACAATAATAATAATAATAATAATAACAACAAAAATAATAATAATAATAATAACAACAATAATAAATAATAATAATAACAATAATAATAATAATAATAATAGTAATAACAATAATAATAATAATAAATAATAACAATAATAATAAGAAGAAATAATAACAATAATAATAATAATAAACAATAATAATAATAATAATAATTTTAACAACGACAATAATAATAACAATAATAATAATAATAAACAATAATAATAACAATAACAACAATAAATAATAATAATAAACAAAAATAACAATAACAACAATAAATAATAAATAATAATAATAAACAATAATAACAATAACAACAATAAAGAATTTCACGAAAAAGAATTTGTTAACTTGGAAAAGGTGTTAGTAGATGTATCGTATTACACAGGGTTGGGCGTTAGTATATAGTAATAGAACTTCACGAAAAAGAATTTGTTAACTTGGCAAAGGTGTAACATCCGTGAAATATAGTGTATGCAACAATTTAAAAAAAAATTAATTAGGGTGTTTTATAACATAAAAAACCCTTAATTACCACATAAAATTGTTAAAAAAATTAATTTCTTATGAGTCGTATAGGGCAATGAGACCCATTCACAACTCCTATAAGGTGCTCATTGATCAATAAGTCTCCCCTGGTTGACACCTTATAAGTGTCTCATTGACCAATAAGCCTCCCCTGGTGGTTTCCACTTTAAAAGTAGTTTTTGAATCAATGAGGGGCGTATAGGGCAAAAAGGGGCGTATAGGAGTTGTTGTTAAAGCGTGTATAAATGATATACTATAACCAATTTATCAGCACCTGTACAGGAGGATAAACTGGTTAAGACTTGTGTGTTCTATGTGAAGTGTGCGAGTTCGAATCTGGGGGGAGGCCGGTCCGATACAGAAGGACCCCTCCCCTTTTTATTTGACATTTTTTTATTATTCATTTATTTATATTAAAATTAATTCCTTTTATAAATAATAACAATAATAATAATAATAATAATAATAATAATAATAACAATAATAAATAATAATAATAATAATAATAATAATAACAATAATAAACAATAATAATAACCTGTGTAATAATAACAATAATAATAATAATTATTGTTTATTATTATTATTGTTATTATTATTATTAATTATTATTGTTATTATTATTATTATTGTTATTATTATTATTATTTATAAAAGGAATTAATTTTAATATAAATAAATGAATAATAAAAAAATGTCAAATATAAAAGGGAGGGGTCCTTCTGTATCGGACCGGCCTCCCCCCAGATTCGAACTCGCACACTTCACATAGAACACACAAGCCTTAACCAGTTTATCCTCCTGTACAGGAGCTGATAAATTGGTTATTGTATATCATTTATACACGCTTTAACAACAACTCCTATACGCCCCTTTTTGCCCTATACGCCCCTCATTGATTCAAAAACTACTTTTAAAGTGGAAACCACCAGGGGAGGCTTATTGGTCAATGAGACACTCATAAGGTGTCAACCAGGGGAGTCTTATTGATCAATGAGCACCTTATAGGTGTTGTATATGTGTCTCATTGCCCTGTACGACTCATTTGAAATTAAATTTTTTAACAATTTTATGTGGTAATTAAGGGTTTTTTATGTTATAAAACACCCTAATTAATATATTTTTTTTTAAATTGTTGCATACACTATATTTCACGGATGTTACACCTTTGCCAAGTTAACAAATTCTTTTTCGTGAAGTTCTATTACTATCTACTAACGCCCTACCATGTGTAATACGATACATGTACATTGTCACCCACTCATAGCTTCTATACGTCTGTGAGGTATCTCAAAGTCCATTTCGTACCGACATCGGACAATCATCCCGTTAACTTAGCAATAATAATAATAATAATAATAATAATAATAATAATAACTATAATGATAATAATAATAATAATAATAATAAAACATATGCACATTTAAAAAAAACTATGTTATATCTAGTCCTGGCAAACGGGTCGGGCCGGGGGTCGGGTACGGTCTTTGACCCATGACGATATTTTATGAAATGAATTTTGTGTATTTTAAAATGTCAAATTTTTTATATATCAATTATTATAGGCGTTGTATATGTGTCTCATTGCCCTATACGACTCATTTGAAATTAATTTTTTTAACAGTTTTATGTGGTAATTAAGGGTTTTTTATGTTATAAAACACCCTAATTAATATATTTTTTTAAAAAATTGTTGCATACACTATATTTCACGGATGTTACACCTTTGCCAAGTTAACAAATTCTTTTCCGTGAAGTTCTATTACTATCTACTAACGCCCTACCCTGTGTAATACAATACATGTACATTGTCACCCATTCATAGCTTCTATACGTCGGTGAGGTATTTCAAAGTCCATTTCGTACCGACATCGGACAATCATCCCGTTAACTTAGCAATAATAATAATAATAATAATAATAATAATAATAATAATAATAATAATAATAATAATAATAATAACAAATAATAATAATAATAACTATAATGATAATAATAATAATAAAACATATGCACATTTAAAAAAACGATGTTATATCTAGTCCCGGCAAACGGGTCGGGCCGGGGGTCGGGTACGGTCTTTGACCCATGACGATATTTTATGAAATGAATTTTGTGTATTATAAAATGTCAAATTTTTTATTTATCAATTATTATTATGACTTTAATTATTTTTCACTTGTCATTTATTAACCATAACGCAATAAATACACGAAACATCGTTTTATATTAATACACAAAACATGTCTTTTTAATACAAAATGTAGCGACTAAACCCTAAACCCTAAATCGCTAACTGTTACATATTCTTAAATTCTTGCAAACTGTATCGGTTATTCAGATCTCTATTCGGTCACCATATTGCTGCTATCAAGTTTAAGGATGCGTTCCACGGTAAACGTGCTTTCCGCTTCCCCATTACCACATGAAGAACCTCCGACCTGATCTGGTGCTCCCTCGTTGCAGAAGATATCTCAGTAACCGGTTCCACAGCATGAAGAACCAATCCGTACAGAAGGAGTTCTCCCTCGAGGTTGCTGACGCAGAAGCATTGTCGTTGGTGGAGGTGGAAAAACATTCCAGTTAACCCTCACAGTCACCGGTAAATATCTACTTCCACCGTCACAGACTGTGGGTGCAGAAGCATTGTCGTTTGTGGACGTTCCGGTGCATGAATCTGGAATACGAACGCAGTTAAGCGTTTGAATCTGAAATATGAACGCAATGTACTTCTCCATAAGGATTACGCTACCACCACCGTCAAAACACCGACTTTCGATATCCTGTTAATAAAACATACAATTATAGCATTAGACCCGACATCCGAAAATATATTGTTAAAAATAATAAATATAATAATAAAAATAACATATGCACATTTAAAAAAAAAGGATGATATAAGTCTAGACCCGGCAAACGTGTCGGGCCGGGGGTCGGTAGGGTTACGCTACCACCAACACCACCACACCCGCCTAACCACCACCACACCCGCCTAACCACCACCACCACTACCACCACAGCCACCACCACACCCGCCTAACCACCACCAACACCACCACCACTACCACCACACCCGCCTAACCACCACCACAACAACCACCACCACCACCACAGCCACCACCACACCCGCCGAACCACCACCACAACAATCACCACCACCACAGCCGTCAATCCCCACCACCACAACCACCACCACCACAACCAGCACCACCACCAGCACCACCACCACAACCACCACCACCACAGCCACCACCACCACCACTACCACCACCACTGCCGTCAATCACCACCGCCGTCATTCCCCACCAAAGTTAATCCCCCACCGCCGTCATTCCCCACCACAGTCAATCCCCCACCACCATCAAACCCAACACCACCGTCAAACCCAACACAACCACAAACGGCGGAAATAAAACCAAAAAATAAAAAAAAGGTTGAAGATTAAGCAATAAAATTTGGAATACAAACTAACCTTCATCGTGTGGTCCAGAGTTTGTCTTGTGAAAATCGTGTGGTCCAGAGCGTTTGTGTGTGTGTTCTTGGTGTTTTAGTGTGTGAGTTTTCAAATTTTAGATCTAGTTTACCCCTTTATTGAAGTTGGGAAAGTGTTTGTGTTCAATGAGAGCCGTATGGTTCAATGAGCAACTTATAGGAGTTGTTGGGTTTAAAGCGTATGAAGTGTATAAATGATATACTATAACCAATTAATCAGTTCCTGTACAGGAGGATAAACTGGTTAAGGCTTGTGTGTTCTATGCAAAATGTGCGAGTTCGAATCCCGGGGGAGGCCGGTCCGATACAGAAGGACCCCTCCCTTTTTTGAATCAATGAGGGGCGTATAGGGCAATAAGGGGCGGATAGATTTTTAAATGCTTGCAAGCTGTTTTGTGAACAATCTGTTACAATCTGTATAAAATATGTACACCAAATGTTTGATTACATGTGTCAAAGAACTTGCCTTGAATTTCAAAACCGTAAACCCATAATAATATATTAACATACATATGCTATTTCTTCCTCTGCTTTGTTTCAACCTATGTTTTTTAAATTCCTTTATTTGATTTATGTATTAGCATGAATGTTACGGCGTTATGTAAATCTGAAAGGATCATTTGCTTGCTATCGGGCGTATAAATGTGTTATCATGGAAGCATCAACTGATGAAACAGACTCAAGTTCACTACTACTCTCCTCAGAGTAAAAGGCTGGATGTTTTGGTTGAGGCAACACACTCTCACTGACCAGCATTAAAACCACCGACAACATAGTTGGCCTATCTTTTGCATGATTTTGCACACATAATAATCCAACATGTATTGATCTTAGCACTTCAGGGATGACACAAGAGGCATGTAAAGATGCACACATAAGTTCAATGGATCTGCCTTGTTTATAAAGTCTCCATGCCTGAATCAGATCAAACATATAAGTTACCAAAATCACATTGTTTAATGAAAAACATTAATCAGTGCAACATACATGTCCAAGAAGGTTGTCATTATGATCATCATGAGAGAATTCTCTGTTTCTCCTACCACTCACTATCTCCAACACCAACACACCAAAACTATATACATCAGACTTTATAGAAAATCGTCCGTGTAAAGCATACTCAGGAGAAATATAACCACTGCAAAGAACTTATTCATTAGGGGGAGCAGTAGCAAAAATAATTCAATAAATTATTGTTTATGATTCTTACTATGTTCCCACAACTTTCTTTGTCTTAGCAGCAGTATCGGATCCTACAAACTTTCTAGCAAGCCCAAAGTCGGAGATTTTGGGGTTCATGTCACCATCTAAAAGAATATTACCTGCCTTGAGATCTCTGTGGATGATTTGAAGGCGGGAATCTTGATGTAGATAAAGAATACCTCGAGCCATCCCTTGTATAATATTAAATCGTTTTGGCCAGTCAAGCATCGAGCTCCTTGTTTCATCTGACACAAGTGAATTACTTAGATAACACTAATTTGATATGAAAGCGTGAAAACAAGGTACTGTAATAGAGAGAGCCGAACCAAATAGATATAAGTCTAAGCTTTTGTTTGTCATGTATTCATAAACTAAAATCATTTCATTTCTGTGATTGCAGTATCCAAGAAGCTTCACAAGATTGCGATGCTGAATTTTGCAATACAAATGATTTCATTCTTGAATTCTTCAATCCCTTGCTGGGATGTTTCTGAGAGCCTCTTCACAGCAACCTCTTGTCCGTCTTCCAACACACCCTAAAATAACAAGGTTACAGTTTTTTGTTACACTTTTGATAAATGGTACAAATACAAATACCTTTCTGTATTATGGTACCAATTAGTTACCTTGTAAACTGGACCAAAGCCACCTTCTCCAATCTTTTTGTTGATGTTAAAGTTATCTGTAGCCACCTTCTCCATATCTCCAACGTATAACCGAACCTTGTCTCACAAACATTTGTGGATATCCATTTGTGTCTAGATAGTGTAAATATTCACCTGGTGAAGGATCATCTACACTCTTCCATGGTATCACAACTCGTTCTTTTCCTGTTGCCAAATCTTTTCCAAATTTCATTCCTGGTAAGATTGTGTTACCAGGATGATCAAAACTTTGCCAGATTACACATTCGTTCTTGGTACTTCTATCCCACACAACGAGATTTCCAGTATCCAGAAGCTGCACCACCACCACCACCGGCATCATCGATATTGTTGAATTCGATGACCAGATCACTGTATTGTCACCACTGCGAATTAGTATGTTTCCATGCCTGCTTAGTTCGAGCATGCCTGATTTATCTGTGATTGGTGTCTCCCTGTTAGCAACCCATACGACAGTACCCGTCGATATTTTCTTGTACCAGATCCCTACGTACCGATTCTTGGATTTTCCGGGGCTAAAGAACCCAAGTTCAAACATTTTATCATCTGAAACTATTGTGTCTCCATCTCTGAATACTTGATTTGTAGAGATGGTGTCTAGTGTTGCACAAGATGACAGAAGCAAGAATAAAACACATGAGAATAGTAGTATCATGTAACCAATTTCCATTGATGTGGGTGTGAGATTTGGATGATGGTTGTGATATAAAGTAAACTTGACTCATCTTTTGGTCACCACCTTTGAAAACTTCCACCAATTTTTAATTTTGATGATAGTGACTTTATTTGTTTTGAATTTTCTCTAATCACAATGACATAATCAATTTGTCATCAGTGCATACCTTGTTAGAAAATTTCATATTTTTAAAATAAACATTTTACTCTTATAGTTTATAAATAGAGAAAAGATAAATTACCCAACTCCGGTCAGCCTCTCTCCGGTCAGTAAATTTTTTTTTTTTTTGGGTCTCACTGGAAGCAGCCTCTCTATTCCTACGGGGTAGAGGTAAGGCTGTCTACATCTTACCCTCCTCAGACCCTACCGTAGCTTTGCTATTGGTGGGATTTACTGAGTATGGTGATGATGATGATGATTCGGTTAAACCGTTGTCGTCTCATTTCACATTAAAAAAGGCAATTACAAAGCAATGGCAGGTAGTCGGGCAACAAGTTGCGCTGCCACCCCCTTTTGAATAGAAAAACCAATTCTACTAAATACAAAGTTTGAAACCTTTAGCGACGAAGAATTACTATTAACGACTTTTTGAACCCGATTCAAAAGTCGCACAGCGTCAGGAGCGAGACCACCAAAGGTATCAAACGCAAACGGGACAAACACATGTTGATTCTCCAGGCAGGCTTTCTCATGTTTTGCCACTTTGCTCGCCTCTGCCTTGAGCACCGCTTGCCCTACGACAAAACCCTTGTCCTTGAGCCCGACAAGGGGGGAGACTCCAGTTAGATCTACACAAGCGTGTTTCCCCCCTCCCCATCCAAACACAAGGATGTCCGCCGGGCGTAAAGTGGACCTCCCCTCTAAGGGGTCAGTCAGGAAATTTACTGGAGCCTCCTTTTTGGCAGAGATCCCGGCCCGCTTAAGAATATCACATAACACATCTCTCACCCAATCATGCCGATATTTAAACCCTGGTAGCTCTTTACAGTGGATCGCGTGCTCGCCGAAAGAATCCAAACACGCTTTGCGGCATACCGGACATGGCTCGTCAACTGGGAACAAATGAATCATCAGTCGGTATCTAAGGATAGCACGGTATTCCACCGCCGACATGTGTTGCCCCAAGCCTTCAATAGGTGCTACAGACAGAAAATCCTGAGCATGTGGGGCACGTAGACATTCAAACACAGCTCTTTGCCGAGGGGATAAAACAAACTTCTCTTCAAACCTCTTGACAATTTCGCCATATAAGGCATTCGCCAGAATTTTCTGGGATTTAGGAGGGGCGGTGTCTTTAATGTAGAAACCGCCAATATCAAGGTCGGGAAGAGAACTATGCAAAAGGTCCAACGCACTCCTGTAATCGGAGTCTAAAACATCCCCACCACATTCTCGGAGTATGTGGTCTTGTAAACCCCAAGATTGGGCCCTTGAAGCCACGAAAGCATATGAAGAGGCATCCTCGGCCGTACAAATCCCTAAGCCTCCGAACCGGGTGGGGAGGGAAGCCAACCTCCACTGGAGATCTCCAAAAAAGGCACCCCCACAAACAACAATATCCTCTAATGCTCCCCGGAGGCCTTCATAAAAAACAGAGACAGCTCCCCCGACCAAAGAAGGTTGACACGTTCGAAGACCAAACAGTAATTTAGCAACACCCATACAAGAACGAAGCAAGAGGAGCTCGCTCTGAGGGTCCCGTAGGCGTTTAAGGCATCTCATCAGCTCGACTGCACAGTTCGCTCTTTTAAGAGCCATACTACTAATAAACTCTGCATCACGACTAACGGCACCCCCCAAGAGTTTCACACCCAGCACCGGCCTCCCAATCCCCCAAGGGAATAAGCCCTCCGGAACCTTTACACCATTGCAGGTTAGCCAGAAGACTTCAGTTTTCTTTATATTAAGTTGAAGCCCTAAAGAAGGACCCTCAGCTCTGATGATATCTAAAGCATTAGCCACTTGGGTGGCATCTCCAATAAGCGTTCCGTCATCTAGGTACCAGGCGTAAAATAGAAGTTTGCAGCGATCCCTTATTCGGTGAACAAGGGGGTGTAGAACAAGGGCAAAAAGGAGGGACCCCAAGGGGTCCCCCTGCTGAACACCAGTAGTAGACCAAATAAACTCATCCCCCACATATAATCTAGCTGGTTGACCATATAAAAAATCGACCCACGTAGAAATAGAAGGACACCTTTTCCTTACCTCGTACAGTAGGGCTGTCCTATCAACCAAATTAAAAGCGTTCGAAAAATCAACAGTAAGCATAGCAAGAGACCCATCTTGGTGGTACTCATTAAGGAACCTGTTCGCACTATGAAGAATGGCCTCTGCCCCACACGGAATCCCTACCCCAAACTGGAAATCGCCAAGGTATTTGGCCATCTCCTTCCCAACACCTTTCATGGCCACCTTGGAGATCACCCTCCTCCAAATCGACCCAACAGCGATAGGCCTAATCCCATTATCCGGTTTGAGAAGAGGTGTAAGAGGAGCAGAAGCAACAAACTCCGCCAGACTCCTCGGGCACCTCCCCCCCAAGCACAAATTAACCATAGCTGAAGTAGCCCTAAGCAGGCTATCAGCAATCACAGACCCCTCCCCACAAAAAGCATCTAAAAGATGTTGGGCCCTTAAGCCGTCTCTCCCGCACGACGTACCTTTGGGGAAAGATTTAATACACCCGAGCACACAATCGGGCTCCACCACAAGAGGAGACTCAGAAGGCAAGGAGGCAGGCATGGAAGGAGGGGGCATACATGGGTGCTTAGCCACTAAAGCCTCCAGAGTATTCTTATTGAGAGGCGCGACCCCCGAGGAGCATAAAACCTTAACCGCTGCAGTGAAATGACCATCGGCAACCTTACGTAAACATTGTTTCACATTGCTCCCCCCACACTCATTATCAATCTCGGTGCCCTTTTTGATTCCATCCGTAACCCCCCTCGCGGGTTGATCAAACAACGACTGGACAAGAGTGGCAAAACCCTCACGATCCCCCCACTGAGCCAAAGACCGCTGGATGCTAAGGCATTGGCCCGTCTTCCTATTGCCCGACCTCTTGTCCTGACGACCAGCAGGTTTGAACACCCGCAAGGTGCAACGTGGTAATATCAAAAGTCGAACCCATGCCTCAACAGAATCAGGCATAGCAACCACCTTGTCCAAAGCTGCAGTTAAGACTTGGGCAAATGCCATACGACAACTAAGGGGGATACTCTTAACAGTCTTGATGGGGAGAGAGAAAACACGATCAAGCAAAGCAATATCTACACCCAACTCTTCCGACGAGGTATCAACGTTTTCAACACCGGGTCTAGTGATGCCAATAATAAAACCCTGTTCATCTCTCTCACCTGGCACAAACCGAATAACCTTATCCTCATGGTGGCACGCCCGACTGAAAGCATGAGGGCACATACACTCACCACATAACCATTGTCCGGACACTCTCAAAGCTTCACAAACAGAGGTAAAAAGATTAAGATCGTCAGCAATTGCACATCTCAAAGAATCTTTCCTCTCGTCTGAGCCCAAATGGTGACTCTTGATATGTGCCATTAACCTTGTGAATCCCTTAGCCCCCACCAAGCCATCGGGGCAACAATGAAACCGTCGGAAAGGACAAGGCCAGAAACCGCTACCATTAGAACCAACCATAACAAAACTAAGTAAGCGGAGTCGACACTTAGATAATGTCGCGTACGCCACCCCCAATAAAGAAAACCCAACCCAAAAGGAAACGCAGCTGATGGGTCAAAAGGTAATTGATCCGCTACGCTAAAAAACCCCGAAAAAATCACCTAGGCATTTCGTCGAACACCTTGCGTGTGAAGAAGAAAAACATACCCAGATACTAATAAAGCAAATTAAATCATACCCAGATGGTAAAATGTCTACATGATAATGAATATGAAAGATGCAAAGTGATCAGAACATGAGCAACCCAAAGATATGTTGCATTTGCAGATTATGAAACAGCCACTGTGTATGCAGAGGATTTCAATGTTTTATACAACAAATACTCAAGAAATTTGACATGAGAATGTGATAAGGAAATCAAGGAGCAACGATCCAATAAAAAGAAAGAAAAGAAAACAAGATCCGATATAAATATCACAAATTCCGATTTGTAAGGATTCGATAAAAAATAGGCAGGCAAACAAGGGCACAAAAAGAATGTAGGGACGAACCAGAAGACTAGAATAGAGAAGGAAGCTGTTAAATTTACCTTCAAGGGATTGAACAAACAAATTGGATACATTCTCATCGTTTAGCTCCGTCGACCGATTCATCTTCTCCAATGTGAACATCACCAAAATAACAACAATCGGTCAGTCAACCATGATTCCCCAACGGAGCTTCCTGAAAATCAATCTACCAAGCCGAAAACTGCCGGAGAGTCGCTGTTTACTTTGGGTTTTATTATTTTGGAATTTGATTTTTATTATTATTATTATTATTATTATTATTATTATTATTATTATTTATCGTTATTATAACTAGGTTATTGCCCGTGTGTTTACACGGCTTCATAAATGAAAATAGTCCAGTAATATTAATTGGAGAAAAATGCTTGGATAGTCCTTATGGTTTGCCTTTTTTCACCTTTAGTCCTTAACTTTCTAAAATTACAGCTATAGTCCTAACTTTTACAATTTCGTTCCCGGATAGTCTCTAAGTCTAATATCAGTTACTTTTCTCAGTTAAAAGGGTGTGAAATGACAAAAATGCCCTTACTAAAAAACAAAATAACTTAACCTATTAAATACATTTGTTTATTTGTAGGACCCACTCTATATAAAAACAAAAAAATAACCTCACCCCCCACCTTCCTTTCTCTTTTTCTTTCTTCCCTTCCCCTCTGCAGCTCCATCATCCCATCAACACCCACATAAACAAGAACATGATCTCATACACAAAAACATGATCTCCCATCTGTGCGCGAATTTTAGGAAGGGCAATTTAAATGGCAATACAAATCACTGCCAATTAATCACCGCTAATTAATTGTTATCGATCGTGTACGTGTTTGAACTTGAGTTAATTAATTCACTTTGTCATTTTGTTTTCTGTTTTTTATCAATTAGATAAATAGAGACTTGTGATGGAATTACATGACTGAATTGTATGTTCTGTATATATTTATGATACAGGAGAATGTTGATAAACTTATCAAAGCAACTACAGAATACCTTGGGTTCAGCAATGGGAAACCAATTGTTACATATGTCATATACAAAAGCCTTCTACACTGGAAAGTATTCGATGAGACCGTGGTTATCTTTTTGGGTTTTTGTTATCCACCGTTGCATTTGGTAAACCCTGTACCGTTTTGTTTTCCTCGTCATTTACAGTTGGGTATCCGGTTACATGATGGTGATTGTTTAGCTTATCGGTTTTCGATGAGACCGTGGTTATTGAGGCAGCGGTGATGATGGCGGCGGTGGAGATTGTGGCGGGGATGGTTGTGGCAGTGGTCGTTACGGTGAGGGGGGGGGGAGTAGATGGTGGTGGTGGTGTGGAGTTGGGGAAGAGGAAGTAGGTAGGGTGGGTGGTGGGTCCCACAAAATATTAATTATATTTCTTTTACTTTTTAATTCTTCATTTGACAGTAAGAGTATTTTTGTTATTTCACACGCACCTAACACCAAAAACTAACCCTCTTCCACGCCAGGGACTATCAACAAAATTCAAAATCTTGGGGACTATAGGTGTAATTTTAGAAAGTTAGGGATTAAAGGTGAAAAAAGACAAACCACAGGGACTATCCGAGCATTTTTCTCTATTAATTGACTTTTGAAATAATTTTCAACTGGTCCTATAAGTAGTTATATGAGTTGGTACGCATCTCTTTTCTTTCTTCCGGCTTGAGTTAATGCCAAAGGGAAATACTCTTCGACCTCATTAACGGGTCAAAAGGAGCCAAACATATAGTTTTATCAAAATCATATTATTTAAAAAATGAATCTTCTGTAATAATAGTTTATACCCATTTCAAGACCTAAAGATTGAGATTATTTATTACATATAACAAAGAAAAATGATCAATCAGTGCTGTATTTTATCGAATTGGACAATCGGATAACATGTTTTATTTTGACTCCAATCTAAACGTGGAAAAATCCTTCTGATGACATAATACCTATACTGCTTTGAAAAGAAGGGAAATAAAGGTAAATTGCATATACCACATTCAAAAGAAGGGAAATAAAGGTAAATTGCATATATGGCCAGACTATTATTTAAAAAAGTAGTAATACAAAGAACATATACAACACACGCCTCTGATATAGCATGTTTATAAGGATTTTATTGGTCATAATTAGAACCAACACTTACATGTTGATGGCAATATATGTGGTTAGAAGGCCAATAATGCCTTCAGCCAAGGTTCTTCACTCACAATAACATAATCCATAACCTGGAATATCATAAAACATATCATAGTATAAACTAAGCAAGCAATCACCTTTAGACAACTTTTCACATTATTACAAATATTGTAATGATTTTAAAAGCCTTGAATAGCTAAATTAACTTCTAACACTATTTCATCATCTTAATAAAATTCATGTTATAGTTTAAGTACGCCAATCTCAGAATTTAATAACGATCTTCACCATAACTCATCATTATAAAGATGTGAAAGAACATAAACATAAGATGGGCCCATGATAACCCAATTAAACCAAAATAAAATCCCCTATAATTATATTGCTATGTGTCAAAAACCTTCTCACAACCTACTGAATCAATCTCCATATTTCATGCATAGTACCAAACATTAGAATGCTAAATTTCTATAAATCAATTACATTTGAACAAAAAAAACCCCACATAACGCCCACACGAAAAAAAAAAAAACAAACCAACGCACCACCAAACGAACCAGTTAATCATGAAAAGGGGTCACATAGTTACTTACGTTTGGAAGGTTTTGCCACTATGGGATAAAAAAATTAACCAGACTTCGCTAGATGAGAAAAAAAAAACTGGGACGTACCATTGTCATCTTCTCCCACATCTTCAACACAAGAGTCCCGGTCCAACCCGAGTTCCTTGCATTTATCCCAAAAGAATCCTTGTTCCCCTTCGACATGCAGCCTATAAACAATAGATATCAAACTAGAGAAAGAAAACATTGTTAATAAAATATAAAAGTACCATCCAAAACAAAACTTACATGCAACACCAACTGAACGAACACATTAATAATAATAACAAAAAACCGTTTTTGATTACGAAAATGTTTATATAGCTAGGTACATCTCAAAACACCATCATATGAACTTAAAGTAGTTTTTATTAAAGAGTTTTGAGGAAAATCGTAAATTTGTATCTAGTGTACCTTCATCTTATGAAAACCGCAAATTTGTATTCAGTTGTGCATCTCTTTCAGAATTCAGTTTTGGACCTAAAGGATTTATGTTAAATTTCCATATTCATGAGATAACATTCCTTCAATCTAAAACTCTTTCTTAGTAGTGTAACCTAGTCGAATTGAAAATTAAGCATTCAGCAATGCTAACATATTCACACATGTTACATAACTGTATAGGCCTTGCTTAGGTTCATTTTTCAATCGCCTTAAACCTAAACGAAAACTTCATGTCAAATCATCCACCTAGACATCTGTATCTACTATACATTCCTCTTATAACAATTGTAAATTTGTAATCAACTCTTAATCGCTTTTAGAATTCAGGTTTAGACCTAAACAATCTATGTTCAGTTTGCATACTCCTAATATAACATTCAATTTCTCCATACCACATAACATAAACAATAAACAATCAGTTTCTACCCTATGAGATTGTTCATCGGTTGACAAAGGCGATTCTCAAGCAAGCATGATATCAAACGTCAACTTACTGAACGATCCTTCTCGAATCGTCTGTTAAACATCCTTACACATTTCATATAGAGTTTTCGAAGAACAATACTCCACTCCACTAATTCTTTGAATATTCTTCGTTCTCACCTTTCCAACCGCCTTCAAATTCCTTCACCTAATCATGCAAAATAAAAATAGATATATCCTATTTACACCTACACACGTAATATGTTCAAAGCATCAAAACCGCCAGCAATAGAGATTTCTTCTACCTTCAAAACAGAGAGTTATATATATCATCTAAACCCTCAAAAAAAAGATAAAAGATATAAATAAAAAAATGAGCTACTAACCAGTTTAATGTAGATGCCATATCCCAATCTTGGATAAACCTCTAGTATGTGCATCAAGCTCAAATAATGAGAAGTCTATCCATTGCTCACTATAGCCCTGTAAGGAGTCTCAAGAGCAGGAAAATACAGTAATGAAAAAAAATCCTAAAATAGTAAACAATATTATATTATTTTAGGATTTTATTAGCATATGTGAATTAGATTAAACCAAAAAACACTACCTTTCCAGTATGGTTCATCTTAAGAAACTCTGGAGTCTTATGTGAGACACCCATTTAAATTTATCAGCCATCTTGATTTCAGCACCAATATAATTAGCAGAAAATAGTGTCTTATTCACATTCTTAATCAATCTTACATCACAATTAAAACTCCAAATCCACAAGTAATCAAACAAATTAAGCTTATATAACTACAATTTAATCAATCAACTCAGATAGTCAGATCCATACATAGTTAAGTAAAAAAAACGCACTAAATAGGAATAAGACTATCCGGATGTTAAATTAAATTTGCGGAATAAAAAATTAGAGCTAGATGTAGCAACCGTTGGAAAGGGATTTTGAGATAAAAAGAATGAAACTACTTACTCATATCCTTTTTGAGACCGTTTTGGCTCTTGATTGCATTGAATCAACAATTGGAGCACTCCTTATCGACGATTTTCATATGAAACCAAAGAACAATATACACAAAACAATAAAAGGAACAAATAAAATAAACATCTAATGCGGAAGGAATGTAGTTATCGTCGATTTACTGATAGGATGTTCAACATCTTGTTTTGAATGATCGGATGCGTCTGAACAATGGATTGTGAAAGAAGATGTGACATTTGTACATTTTCAATCATTGTATAATTCCGAACATTTTCTTGTTCAATAAAATCTTGTATTTTATTTACGAAATGCATATTGTCAATCGTTGAACAATTTCGATCATTTTCGTGTTCAATAAAGTCTTGTATTTTATTTACGAAACACGTAACCGTACGATCGAACGAAAGGGGTTAAGCTGATGTACGCCCTAAAGTTCGAGTTTGAGTGTTCGAACAATGAGTCAGAATATTAAGCGTTGTTGGTGGGGTTACGAATGGCGCATGCCATGGGAGCTACCCGGGTCGAAGCATACGTGGATTCTTTGTTGGTAAATAGCTAAATCAATGAGACTTATGAAGCTCGCGATGAAACGATAGCCAAGTATCTGGCTAAAGCAAAAAGCCTAATCGCCCTATTTAATAACGTGAGCTTAACACATGTTCACAGAGGTTAAAACCATATTACTGACACGCTTAGTAAGTTAGCAACATCAGGAATGGGGCATGAGGTTAGAATAGAGACGCTACACACCCCATCTACAGCGGAGGGGGAAGTGTCAGCCATGAGTACCGCAGATGGATGCTGGATGACACCCCTCGTAAAATATCTGACGAACGGGGAACTGCCAGCATCAAAAGGTTCATCAAGAAAGATCCAGGCCAAAGCCCTACAATATTAATTGCTGGGAGGAACGTTGTACCAGAAGTCATACAGGGCTCGCTTCTGCGCTGTGTCTCTCCCACAGAAGCGGAATATTTGATTAAAGATATACATGAAGGAATTTGCGGTATCCACGCTAGACCCCGTTCTGTAGTGGCCAAGTGTCACACCCCAACAGATGGCGAAAACTTTGGGGCGCGACACTAAGCGAAACAGATTGTCCAGGAGAATCCATAACAACTATAATTACCAAATATTTAACGTCATGTCCCATACCATAACATATAAAGTAAAACAGTTATTACAAACATAGTTTCTCAAAGACAATTAAATTGTTCCGACAACTCAGATTTAAATGTCACTTTTCTAGACCTCCTAACTTGATTCCATAACAGCAAGCATAGCATAGCATCCTAAACACCTGTCACATACATTAAAATAAAAGTCAATACACATAGTGTAAAGGTGAGCATACAAGTTTAATAGCATAATAACAGCGAAAACGGTCTACGCATAACCAGCATGTAACACGTAGAAGTGTGAAGCAAGTAAGTTATCGACAATGACATATGCACAGACATGACTGCGAGTTGTAGAATGCGCAACACATATCACCACTGTGACACGTGAAGAAATACCCTTAACAACCCCCGTCCACGACAGGTGCTGAGTCCAAACTATAGTACTATCATTGCTAAGGTGTCAGGCAACAATCACTGTGTAAACATAACATACAAGCATTCATCGAATAACACGTATAACATGCAGAGCGGTTAGCGTAATAAAAGTGTTTGCGTTGTGTGTTGATGTGATTTGATATAGGTAACGTATGTAACACCCAAAAGTGCGTTAAGCAAAATGGGATCGAGTATACTCACAGTTCATGTTTAGTAAATAAACACAAGCTTGGATTGAAGGGAGCGCTTGAGAGGTTAGCCTGATCAGAGGACGATAGTGTAAGCGTTGAACAGTGCGGTAAACAGCGCCTCGAAGAGTTGTGTAACGAATGGTGGTTTGGTCGGACGACCGTCCGGACGGATGGTGATCCGGAAGGATGACCATTCGGTCGGAGGGTCGTTCGTTTGGGAGAGATGTGTTTGTGAAAGGTTTAAACTTTGAAGTTTTCGTTGTAGCATTTTGAAAAGTTTGAAGTGTTTCTACATATCAGGTCGTTCGGTCGGACGGTCATCCGGACAGATGGCCATTCGCTCGGATGGTGATCCGAGTGGACCCTGATATTCCTTGAAGTTTGGGAAATTATTTAAGTGTTGAAATCACAAGTCACCTGGTCGAATAGTCGTTCGATCGGATGGTCGTCCGATCGGACGACTATTCGTTTTGGCGACTGATTTGTTTAAAAATTGTTGGAATCAGTTAAGTTCTCGAGACGGTATGACAACGTGCCAAACAACGAAAAACACATCAGGTCCAACTCATCCAATCGGACAGGAATCACCCCGTTCGACCAGACTCAGCTATTCTTGACGGAGTTTCATGTTTAACTCGTGAATCGGTCGTCTCTTTGATGGAAATCCATTCTCAGCTCGGTTCTCTACTAGAGAATGAGTAGAACACCCAAACAAGCCTGGATTCCATCGGTTTTTAAGTCAAAAGTGAAAGGTGTTGAAGAAAAGTTTGAAACACTTTGATTATGCTTAGATTTAGTTGAAATCAGTGTAAAAACGTGTGGAAATCCTTTAGATTTGAAGCGTTCTTGATGAGATGAGGTCACACTTGAATGTTCATAAAAACTCCATGATGACGTCACCTTAGAACAGCTCAAATCCGATGATTTCACGGTGAGAAGTTGTGATTTGTTGGAGAATATGATGTGAGAGTGTGTAGTGATGAAGTAAGTACAAGACTTAGAGTGGAAACTTACAAGAATCGCGTGAAATCGAGAGAAAAGTGCTTGGGAGGTTGCTGGTCGGAGGGAGCTGTCACATCAATGAACAGTGATGTGACAGGAGGGATATTTATAGTGTGAGAGGAGAAAAGGCGGTGGAGTTTAATGGGTCGGGCGGCCTTTCGATCGGATGGCCATCCGATCGGATGGTCATCCGGCCAGATGTCCATTCAACCGAATGGTCGTTTGATCGAAGTTCGCGAGTTGGTTTCCGACTTTCGTTTCGTGCGTTGAGCTTTGCGTTGTGTTACGAGTAAGCGATGCAATAGTATTACACATTAGTTACACAAATAGCATACCCAACCTAACAATCATAAAAGTAACTTGTATTTTGGGTTGCGATGCGATGTGATCGAGTTGCGATTGCGTTTACGAATATCATCCCACAATATATATATAAGCACACACAAGTAAAGCACATAATAACATACACGCATAAAACAATATCCATAACTGCGATCGGAATTGCGATGCGGTGGCGATGTGATAGCGTTTAGTAGATTAGCGCTTAATTACGTTTATCGCATTGTTACTTCACATATTAACAAATCATATTCTCAAATAGCGTTCATTAACATATATCGTTTATTGAGTCTACAAGTACAAGCAATAATTAGGCAAGAAATGTCAGATCTGAACGTAAACCTGACGTTGACCTTGACTTTGACTTTGACTTTGACTTCGCAAAGTCGGGTTGTTACAGCCTCCCCTACTTTAGGGAATTTCGTCCCGAAATTAAGGCGCAGGCGTAACAAAGAGTTGTGGGTGTTTAGCCTTCATATCACTTTCGAGTTCCCAGGTGAACTCTGTGACAACCCTAGATTTCAAAACCTTTCATTCACGCATCACCTGTTTTACGAATCCGGTTTTACATTTCGTTGAGCGTTGTATCGTTAATATCATTGTAGAATGATTTAATGCTAGTTGTGTGGTGGGTTTAATGTTTGGGCATGAAGGACTTTTGTCACTTATGGGTCTCGACAAAACACCAAGGGAGTTTCACCAAGGGAGTTTCACCAGAGAAGTTTCACCAATGGAGTTTCACCAGGGGAGTTTCACCAGGGGAGTTTCACCAGGGGAGTTTCACCAGGGGAGTTTCACCAGAGGAGTTTCACCGTGTGGGCTTGTGGCCCAGGTGAGGCCCAAGTTCAAAGTAGTTATATTTTCCTTATATTCACACACTTATACGTATGACGATAGTTAGCAAACCCTAGACTCTCTCTAAGGTAGCGACGACGACACTTCCTCTTGAAGATCTTTGTGATTGTTATCTCGATTCTTCCGGTTAGTACACAAATACAAATTGATTGATTGTGTTATTGCTTGATATGTGATTAGATATGAATGCATGATTAACAGTGATGTATTTGTTAGAATGAATGCATGATTAACAGTGATGTATTTGTTAGAATGAATGCATGATTAACAGTGATTGATGAGTTACAGACTATTCATGGTTAGATTGTTATGATAGCTATGTATGTTGAGATTTAAACATGGGATTAGAATGGCACTTGGGAGCCAAAGATCGATCTGTAAATCTGTTGTGGGGGTTGTTTATTAATGGGTTGGTTATGATTGAGGGGACACACAAATCAAGGGGTTTAGCAGTTTTGATCCATTATGAGAATCGAATGATTGTGATTGCTACTGTTAGGTGTTAAGCGCATGATTAGGGTTTATGGGTGTGTTTAGTTATCTGGTAATGCCGACGAAACCTAATGTCTTCCATCACATGTTAACTCGAAGAAACTTGGTGACTTTCGTCACATGTTAACTCGACGAAACTTGGTGACTTTCCTCACATGATTAGTCGACGAAACACATGGTGTTTCGTCACATGGGGTTTCATGGAGTGCAACTTTCGCCGAAGGACTTCACATGAACAGTAGGTTACGATGATTACACTAATTGCATGTATTGTAAATATTGAATAGCATTAACCGAGAACAGGAAACCTGATGTATCTAGTATGTATGGTAAACCATCTGTTAAATGTTAAGTGACTATTCGATGACACTGGGTGAACGGATTAACTGTTATGACCTGAATTACATGTGTGTGCTACGAGTACAATAAACGTGCATTATGTGAACAAGGAATATGTGAATTAACCGTACGTGAAAGATGTAGTTTATGTGCACCTAAGACTGACTGTTATCGGTAACTATGCTAGGACATGTTTGATCGATTATTAAACAAGAAACTAATCTAACCGAGCAAATCAGAGGTGAGTTCACTGCTCTTTTTCCAAGCATGCGTCCGGTGGGGACAATCAAACAGACAAAACTTGTAAACGGATTTTCATAAACCCATATCCTTGTAGGGGATATGAGGAGGTTTTCAAATACCCACATCCTTGTAGGGGATGTGAGGCGGATTTCACAACGCTATCCTTGCAGGGGATATGCATCGGTTTTCATTAAATGTTGGGTAATGGGTTTGACTGGATGTTAAACCTGGGTTGTTGGTTAATACACGTCAATATCTATAACTCAAGTCCCTCCTACCGATTGTTGCTTGTAGGGCAACGGGGTATTAGTTAGTAACACTACTTAGGTTTGGCACCCTCACACCGCACCGAGGAGGTCGGGAGTGAATTAATGACCCCCATCTTGACCATTGCTTTGATAGAGGCAATGGGGTTTAGGGCAAATAATCTGGAGCCATCTGCAGTAAGCATGTGATTAACAACAATGCATCTGTGAAACGTTTTAATCTGGTAACTGGTATCTAAACACGTTAACAAAACTTTGAACTCACCAGCGTTGTCTGATACACGTTTTTTTGCATGCTTGCAGGCCTTTAGGTACATTGTCGTTGGGACTTGCTGTCTGGGATGCTGGAGTGGTCATGGGTCGAGTTACAAGAAATCACAAGTCAAGTTTAATGGCTTTTATAAACATGAGTTACGATACTTAAAGACGATTGTATTATGCTTCCGCTGATTTATAAATAATGTTATGTAACGCTTTATATTAATAAATGAAAGATTATTTGAAATGTTATTATGAGTTCAATGTGATTGGTGGCTAGATCCTAGTACATCACACGCCTCGCGGGGATTTCCGCGTGTGGGATTTTGGGGGTGTGACAAACTCGGCGCCGCGTTTGCCTTCCCAGCAAACCTTCACTATAGGAATGCGTGAGCGTCAGAGTTTCTTGGTCTCTCGGTCCATGATCTCGACTGGATTTTCCACGAAGTGTAATGTTTCGTTCACTTATAAATCTGTCACACCCTGATATTTCCACATATTACCGGTGGGCCCGCTGGGGAGTATCGTGACGTAGTTGATATCATCATAGAGAATTAACACAATTATAGCACAGCGGAAGGCTTGGTAGATTAATTACTATTACAATCCATAATGTCCGAGAGTTTGAAATAAAAGAATATATAGACTGATTGTAATAGATATCCACAGGCAGATCATGAAAACAAATACATAAACAAAGTTTAAACAAACTTCAGGCATCTAAAGATTTGCAAGATCCTCTTATTTGACACCAAGTAGCTCCAGCCTAGTTTCGAGAGGTACCTGTCACTTAGTCTTTGGAAAATACGTCAGTTTTCACTGGTAAATACAATTAACCGACTCATTTGAAAAGAGTTTATGAAAATTGGTTTAGGTGCGCTTGGCACAAAATTATTTATAACTTGGGACAATGTTTAATAAAATCTTGTATACATATTTACATGTTTGTCATACAATTGGGGCCAGTTTGGAAGCCGGTCATGATTAACCGACTCACCACTTATAAAACCCACAAAAGAGTTATCCCCAACATGTGGGTTATTTAATATTTAGCATTTTGCATCTGTCAAGTGTATGCCTACACCCCGTGCATAGGCCGTGGCCATTTATAATTTAAATGAGCCTAGGATATCCAGGACACGGTCGTTAACCCCCAATGTTTATATTATCAAACAAAACCGATTAAAACGGGTTATGCGAATTTATTTATATCACAATCCGACTAAATAATTCCATACCTGACCAAGCGGTAATAATTTACCGTATCCCAAGCCCGTATAGGGAAAATAAGTTAAAAGTATTTACCTGAGCTAGTTGTGTAAAGATGCTACTTAGCCGTATGTTTCCTAAGACCTTATGCAAATATCTTCTACTGAAGCTACTTAATCTGTATGGAAGGTTTATTAACCTATTAGGATGCTAACGGGTCTTTATTTAAGTCAAATACTTAGACCGGTTAGTTATAAAGATATTTTACGGTTCGAAATGCTAGATTAAGCGGAGACCGGAATGGAATGTGATTTAGACCCGACAAGTTTGAATACTTGTATAATATGGGTAAACTAAACACATTCTAGAATTTGAAGTTTAAATGATAAGGTTTGACCCGTTTCGGCTAATTTATGTAAACTAGTTACATAAACCAACCGAACGCGTATAAGCATAACGGGTAGCCTATGCACCTAATTTACGTAAAAATCGATAATTGACGATATTTGCAAAGTTTATGTGATTCTAAGATTTAGACCAGCCTTGGATGGTTAAAATATTTTATTTTTCATATTAGTTCAATAGAAAAAGGTTTGGTATGTTAATCATATATAAATCACATTTTATTTGAAAAAAGAGCATTATCGTCAATTATACAATTTATACAAGAACTCAATGTTAAAGTCAGTATCTAATCTTACCCAACATTCCGAAAATCCCTAAAAATGATATCATAACAGTAGGTTAAGAGTTTTGGGTCAAAATTTATGTTTAAACATGATTCATGCATAAAAGGGTAATTTAGACTTTATAAAAGCTAAATTTACGATATTATGCATAACATCAATTTGAGACCAGAATATAATGTCAAAATAATTTAGACATGTTCATATATCAGTACTTAAGTTATTTGCATGACCATTTACTCAAAAATCTTATTTTTTGATCATAAGGGCATAATTGTCAACTATGAGCATAATAACATAAACATGCATATGATTCAAAATAATTAGTTACCAGGTAATATAACCTCAGAGGATTATACTACAATATTAAATGGTCACAATGAAAGCTTAAAACACAAAGGAACTAAGCTTAATCGGGTTAGAACTGAAAGTCAAAGCAAATGTCAAGCTTTTGCGACTTTCGGTTGCGAACCGGGCTTAAACTCAGAATTGTCGGGTTGAACATGCTTAGACATGTTCTAATAATATTTACCAAGTTATTTAAGTCACAAAATATGATTCATAATACCCACATTATCAGTTTTGATTATTATTTACAAATCTGACACGTTTGACTTTTTAATTAATTAGTTTGACCCGACAATTAACTAAGCAAACGAGAAAATTAGGAGGTGCCCTTTTGAGGGATTAATGCCTACCTAATTATGGTCACATAGCCACATTCTCCTCGAACAATGGCTGGACCATTTGGGTTTTAACCGAAAGTCAAAGTCATTTTACGATAACTTGACTTTGGGTCATAAAACCTCTAAAACTGAACTAAAGTGGCTAGGGACACTTACAAAGGGTCCTAGCTTGAATCTTTTAGACTAGAGGGAGTCTCCTTTATCAGGAATCTCCAAGCAAGAGTGAGAAGAGTGAATTTTTAGATGAGCAAAGAAAATGGCAACATAAGGTCTCTATTTATAGTTGAAGGTGATGATCAAGGATCAAGCCAGGTGTTAGGGAGTGTCCAAGATCATCACAGGTGTCCTTGGTGGTTTTAGAAACCATCAACAAGCTCCTGGTATCAAGTTCTAAGAGAATAAGTTGGTTTATGGCAGAAACTTGCAGCTGTCCAAAAATTACTGCCCAGATACAGGCTTTACGGACCGTAAGCCCGAGTCTTTACGGTCCGTAACCGCTTTTGAATTTTTTTCACCCAGATACTGTCCTTACGGACCGTAAGCTTGAATTTTTACGATCCGTAAGCTTTTGACCAGGAAAATTAAGATCTTGGAAATTTTACACGTTTAATCCTTCAACTATTATAATTATTTCCGAGAGCATGTAATAGCATTATAAATCTCGGTTTTGGTAAAAGGTCACTCAGAGGCATAATTTAGCATGTTGACACTTTTAGTCCCTTCGCATACGAACTTTCAATGTTGTCAAATTTAGTCCTTCGGAATAAATCCGTTACCTGGTTAGGGTTTAGGACGCGTGTCTTTGTATAATTGAACACGATTTTACGAGGTGTTACAAAATCCTCAAGAGGGACATGTAAATTCTGGTCAGCTAGACACTTTTTGAGGTTTGAAATGTGGAAAGTCGGATGTAAGTTGCTAAGTTCTTCCGGTAATTTGAGTCTGTAGGCCACTTTGCCAATTCTTTCCAGAATCTTAAAGGGTCCAACGTATCGAGGCGCTAGCTTTCCTTTCTTGCCGAATCGGACAACCCCCTTCCAAGGTGCAACCTTTAGGAGTACGTGATCACCAACGTCAAATTCAAGGGGCTTGCGGCGTTTATCGGCGTAACTCTTTTGACGACTCCGAGCTTTCAATAGATTGTCTTGTATCTGGAGGATCTTGTCAGTCGTTTCTTGTAATAACTCAGGACCGGTAATTTGCGCATCTTCGATCTCGTGCCATACAATAGGCGATCGACATTTTCTTCCATATAATGCCTCAAATGGTGCCATTTGAATGCTAGAGTGATAATTGTTATTGTACGAGAATTCGACTAAAGGTAAATGCGAATCCAAATTACCACCGAAATCTATTACACACGAGCGAAGCATGTCTTCACGGGTGCGAATCGTGTGTTCAGTCTGATCGTCGGTCTGGGGATAGAAAGCAGTACTATGATTGAAAGTAGTACCGAGAGTGGATTGAAAAGTTTCCCAGAGGAGCGAAATGAATTGACCATCTCGGTCAGAGATGATGTCACGAGGTGTCTCGTGTTGACAAATGACCCCGTCGGTGTAGATTCGTGCTAATCATTCAACCTTAAAGTCTTCCCGTATTGGTAGAAAGTGGGCGAGTTTAGTGAGACGATCAACGATAACCCAAATGCTATCGTGACCTGATGGCGTGCGCGGGAGTTTTGTAATAAAATCCATGGCTATACTCTCCCATTTCCACATAGGGATCTCGGGATGCACGAGTAAGCCAGAGGGTCGTTGTTACTCAACCGTGACCTTCGAGCAGGTTAGGCATTTCGAAACGTAGATGGCGACATCCTTCTTCATTCCAGGCCTCCAATACCTGGCACGCAGGTCCTGGTACATCTTGTCGGCATCGGGATGAATGGAATACCGAGATTTGTGGGCTTCAGTCAACAATATCTCCCGAAGGTTATTGCGACTAGGGATCCAGATGCGATTGAGATAATAGTAGATACCGTTCGATTTGGTGAAAAGTTGGGTTTCAGCACCACATTTCTTCATTTCCTCTCCCAAGACATTCTCAATGCAGCATGCGTGCTGAGCATCACGAATTAGAGCTTTGAGGTCGTGTTGGGCCTGAATATTACGAACGCTATGCAAATAGCTTCGTCGACTGAGAGCATCGGCAACGGCATTTGCTTTGCCTGGATGGTAGCGAATCTCACAGTCGTAATCGTTGAGAAGTTCAACCTATCGGCATTGGCGCATATTCAGCTCTTTGTAGTTCAAGATGTGTTGTAGGCTCTTATGGTCAGTGAAGACCGTACACTTGGTACCATAAAGTTAGTGTCGCCATATCTTTAATGCAAAAACAACTGCACCGAGCTCGAGATCGTGGGTTATATGGTTCTTCTCGTGGATCTTGAGCTATCGAGAAGCGTACGCGATAACCTTGTCCCGTTGCATAAGAACACAACCGAGACTGAGGTTAGAGACATCGCAGTAGACTACGAAGTCGTCGTTTCCGTCGGGTAATGCGAGCACATGAGCTTTGCAAAGTATAAGCTTGAGGGTTTGAAAGGCTTCCTCTTGTTCGGTTCCCCAAACAAAAGGTTTGTCCTTGTGCGTGAGAGAGGTGAGAGGAACATCAATTTTCGAGAAATCAGCGATGAATCGGCGATAATAACTCGCCAATCCGAGAAAAGAACGAACTTCGGACGGGTTTTTCGGTGTAATCCAACTCTTAACTGCTTCGATCATTGCGGGGTCGACGTGAGTACCTTGATTATTGACAATGTGACTGAGAAATTGAACCTCCTCAAGCCAAAATTCACACATGGAGAACTTGGCATAGAGGCGATTTCCTTGGAGTAGTTCAAGAATCAAACGGAGGTGTTGCGCGTGTTCGGCTTTCGATTTAGAATAGATCAGGATATCATCGATAAACACGATGACGAAGCGGTCAAGAAAGGGTTTACACACGCGATTCATTAGATCCATAAAGACTGTGGGGGTGTTAGTGAGACCAAAGGGCATAACGACAAATTCATAGTGGCTGTATCGAGTGCGAAAAGCGGTTTTGGGTATATCTTCTTCCTGGATTCGTAATTGATGATGGCCAGAGCGTAAATCGATCTTGGAAAAACACGTAGCACCTTGCAATTAATCAAACAAATCATCGATATGAGGTAAGGGATAGCGATTCTTGATAGTCAGCTTATTGAGCTCCCAATAATCGATGCACATTCAGAACGATACATCCTTCTTTTTTAACAAAAAGGACATGTGCGCCCCAAGGAGATGTGTTAGGGCGTATGAAGCTTTTATCAAGCAATTCCTGGAGTTGGCTGGAGAATTCGCGCATTTCGGATGGAGCGAGACGATAAGGCGCTTTAGCGACAGGGTTAGCTCCAGGAATGAGGTCAATTCGAAAATCGATATCACGAGACGGCGGTAAACCAGGTAAATCGTCTGGAAAGACATGAGGAAAATCACGAACCACTAGAACCTTTTCCATTACTTTATCTTCCTTTTCCTTCTCCGCTACTACGATGTGTGCCAAGAAAGCTTTGTATTCCTTGTGGAGATACTTGCTCGCTTGGACGCACGACATGAGTTTCAGTTCCTTCGAAGCGACTTCGCCATAGACACACAATTGATCACCGTTTGAAAGAGAGAAACGGATCATCTTTTCAAAACAGGCAATTTCAACATGATTTTCACGAAGAAAATCCATGCCTACTATGAAATCAAAACTACCAAGCTGCATCGGGATAAGATTGACCGGGAAAACGTGATTATTGAGCTCAAGAGTACAATCACGTAGAACGGAACTAACAGTGACGGTTCTTCCAATGGCAATTTCTTCGTCGAACGTCGTTGGGAGATTAGCGCGTTTATGATTTAGGAGCCTTTCGAATTCGAACGATACAAAACAGTTATCGACTCCAGTATCAAACAAACAACGAAGCATAAATACCATTCATGAGAAACGTACCGTTGACAACGTTGTTGTCAGCTTGGGCCTGGCGAGCGTTGATGTTGAAAACTCGTCCATGGGCTGCTTGCTGTAACACCCTAGTTTCTATTTAACGGTTTTACATGTAAATTCCAACAATTAGATGTGTAGTTAAGGCTACACATACTATAAAAATATGGATTTATTAAAACTTTTCGCAAATCAAAAGTTATTCGACATAACATGATCAGATTCGTCATTTAAAATTTCTGACGATGCAATGTGCGGAAGCATGTATCTTTATCGTGTTCGGTTCTTCGTTGAGCTTGATCGTCTTCCGGCATCCAAAGAGTACCTACATTTCATAAACATGAAATGCTTTAGTCATACGGGGTTTAAAACGTATCTAAACGAGTCTGGGAACAAAACTAATTAAAATATATTTTTGTACAGGGTCCACCGTAAATTACGGTGGATACCGTAATTTACGGTAGCCCCTGTTTTGATATGTTTCCACCGTAAGTCAGTAGAGAACTGGCGTAAAGGTTTCAGCCCCACCGTAACTTACGGTGGGCACCGTAAGTTACGGTGGCCCCTGTATCTGATTCTTCCATTTTGCCGTTTTTGACACGAAAACTTTCGTATCTTTCAATCCGCTTGTCCGTTTGACCTACCGTTTCATCCTACATGTTTGTAATTTGATTCTCCATCATATGGATTTAAAATCCAACATCCGGATTAACAAAATTTAAGACTTTTAAGTCTTAGGCTTATTACCCTTTTTACCAAATTTTGACCCGTTCAATTTTTATCAAACAAACAAGTTTGTTTGACCCTTATTTCTCATAAACCTATTAAATTCAATGATGTTTAACATATTAGGTTCCAATTACCGGTTCCTATACCTTCTTAATCCCATTTTCACTCATATGCTTATTTTGACCCGTTAAGGGTATTTAAGCATATTTTGAGCACCAATCGCTTTCATTCATTTCTAAATACATATGTCCACATTTCTTATCGAATGACCTCCCACCACAACTATATTTGTGGTGGATTCAATGTGGTGATTTATATATTACAAATTTTACCCTTCAAATTATTGTTTTACGGCAAAGACTCTTTATAGAGTAATTTGACCAATATTTTACATCTTTCGCTTTTCATACTTATTCAAAGTATTGACTTGATTATAAAATTCGTTTACAAGCGACTTCTAAGGGTTGCTTGCTTAATTTCACTTACAAGGGCGTTTTGGTCATTTTTAACCCTTCTTTTACGACGAAGGGCTTGCTTAAGCCATACACGCCCAAAATCTCCTTTTTAACCAAATCTTGTTTTCAAAACACTCTGTCTATAATTTAAATCCTTCGGTTTACCTTTTAAGGTAACCGAATTTCCCTTTTTACGTTGCCTAACTCTCATAGAACTTCAAGTTCTAAATGGTGAGTTGATCTATTATACATACCTGGCTCGGATCAACTTATTAACCCGATTTTAATACCTTGCTTTGAAATCGCTAACTAAGAATGATGCGAGTACCCATTGGATATCTATTCCTGTAAGCATATAACTCGACAAAAATCATTAGTCGATATTATCAAAAGGTGATGTCAACACCTTTTGACCCGTTTGGCCGAATTGACCAATTATATTAGCGAGATGACATTTATTACCACCTCGTATATATGACTCGCTCCGATTTACACCGTGTGGTCACTTTACTTATAATGCCCTTTCTTAACACTTTTTGGCCTACTATGGCTTACGTCATAATTATCTTTTTCGTAACACGACAAAAGGATATTCTGAAATATACGACTAGTGTAAGATATACTTACCTTGCATCCGAATTACGCTTTTCCTTCATACTTGCTTCGTTTGACCCGCTTCCTTTCCAAGCCTCCACCTACCTTGTCAAGCGTCAAACTATCATCATAATTCGTAAGACGGTTAGATTAGTCATCATTAATTATGACTATTCCATCTTACGGGTTTTACATCAAAATTCACCATTTGATTTCATTTTGGTCAGTTTGACTTTTAAAGGTCAAACTGCCTATTAACATAAGTTATTATTTCATAAACCCCGACAATTCATTTAAGCACTTTGTCAAGTATCCGATAGGCATTATTCTTACGCCACCGTTTTAACTACTTTTCAAATCTAGGTTCATGCTATTATTAACACCAATTTAACTTAGCTCTTGATTATCAAACTTAATTATTCATTTGTTAAGCAAGAACTAAAGGTTTCCATCTACATGTAAAACCCGTTTCATCATAGCATTAGGCATTCATCCGAACATTAATATAATCAAGTTCTACATATTAATTAGTAGACATCATGATTCCAAACACCTATTTATATGAACCCAAATCACTAATTTCATCATAATATATTAAACCCCTTTCATGAAAGTATGATCATGTACCCAATTTCATGGTTTAAATCAAACACCTTCCATTCATTATCATGCATGATGATTCTAAACATAATCTTATCATAAATTTCATCATAACAATAAAACCCATTTAGCTAGGTGTGGTGATTTCAACCAAACACCTAAATCATAGCAATTTATTCGAAATCTTCACTTAGGGTTTGTTCCTAAGCAATTATACATCTCAAATTCAGCCATAACTTCTATGATTCATACATAGATCGCATCATGCAAGGTTAACTAATTTTCACAACTTCATGAATGTTAGAAATTCGACATACCTTACGATCCCCGTGACTTGGTGATCGTTTATTCACGTTTGGTTGTGAATTTGAGCTTCATTTTGACCTTCAATTTGATGATTATGTTAGATGTTAGGGTTTGGCTCCTTGGGAGCTCTCCTGAGCTCGATCCAGAACACACACTTGTGTGTGTGTGTTTTGTTTAGTTATTAATAAATAACCTTTCAAGTTATCCCGCTTTAGCCCCTCGTGTTTGGTTCGTTATTAAGTAGGCGACAACCTACTTATTTCTAACAATGTTCCCATTTATTAACTAGGTTAAACATTCCTAGTAAACTTAGTGGGTTTGGGGAAATTATGAATAAGTTTATTTTTAAGTCCCGTTACTCGGGCCTCCTATAAACTTTATTTCAACAACAACCTTTATACTACTTTTATTTAATATTATGTTTATTAATTTAAAATCCTAATATTCACCGGGTTAATTTTACCACTTACGGTACCCACCCGTCTTTTAGCATTAATGGGGTTTGATTACCAAACCCGTTTTCGGGGTGTTACAAGTCTACCCCCTTAAAGAGGTTTCGTCCTCGAAACCTTTCTTACATAGTCCCTTTGGTTTAACTCCATGGACTTAGTTTCGGTAATCACTTGAGCGTTGCTCATATTTAATAATTTTACCAGGATTGTATGGTAATATCTTTTTGGTTGCCAAACATATGCGCCTTTCATGTGTAAGGCCTCGTAGGCCGTTACTTTCTGCTTGTATCTTCTATCTTTATTTATTATTTATTTTGACGGTTAGACTTATTAGCCACCGATTATCTTATATCCCCTCTTTCGGGTGTATTCACCTTGCCTTCCCGGGGCGTATATGGGTTTATGAGTTCCTATCCTGTAGCTCACGTTACAAAGTGATCATTTTCTATATTACTTTTCTTGACCGTGAACGCATCACGTCACGTTTAAATTTTCCTCGAATTTTCTTTATCATACTTCCTCTTTTCGAATGTATCGTTTCGCACCTATCGGTGTTAAGACCTATATTCTTTGATATTAATCATTTCCGAATTCGTCTCATAGTATTCACATTTGTTAAAACGTTGTTTCTTACTAAAACTTCATTTTAGTTTAACGTTTTTCTCTGTAACCATGTCAATTACTCATATCAAGGAAATTGGCAACCCATAATTTAATCCTTTTTCCGTTCTCGTTTTACACGGGGAATCGTAACTAGTTCCCTTGCTTTACGCTATTGTCCCGTAGGTCTTTTCACTATTTTAAGTTTAGAATTGTTCATTTTTATTCTTAAATTTTATGGACCTTGACCGTGGTCTAAGGCTACCTTTGTTTCCACTTGGATTAACCTTCCGACTCTACGACTTCTTACGTCGTCTACATGTCGGTTTGTTCTACATTTACCGTTGCCCGGTTCAAACCTATACTTCTTCATAACCCGTTCCCAGGGTTCTCTTGTCTTTAGTGTTTTAACGCTTATAACCCCTTGCATAGGTTTGTTAATAATTTGCGTTTTTATTTATTCAGTTTGCGCTTACTTACATTAGCAAGCGTTGTTCTTTATTTAACTCATTTGACTTGTTCATGTAAAATTTCATTACCTATAGATGTCAAACTTCAATCTTTGTTCGACCCGTTCAACTTTAAAATAGTTGAACATGATTTATCAAAACTTCTATTTACTTCATCTTGTCATCTTTTAGTCATGACTCAAAATCCAAGTCTTTTAACTTTCCATCCGAGTTCCCGTTTCTCGGTCTACGCATGTGTTTAAATCCTTACCCACCAACCGGGTGTTTTACCGAAGTCGTTATTATTGCAACCCTTACGGTATGCATTATGACTTCGTTTCGCTTTTATATTCCTACTTTGTTCTCAAGTTTGGCGTTTTACAAAATCGGCCCGTTAAGAGTCATTTTTTTTGCTTTCTCCGGGTTCGAGTGTAAGCACAACCCTCCCAATGCATACCTTAATCGTTTTACATAAATCTTTGTCCCCTCACTCGGGCTCATCATCCTAATGTAATACGCTTCCGTCACCCGGCTGTGCGTTTACATTATTATCAAACATTTTGCTCACTTGATTCATTTGGGTACTTTTTAAGTTAGTCCCATTCACCCCGCCCTTACTACATCGGATGTAAATGTGTCCGCTATAAGAAACTCATGGTATCATATGCCACTACTTACTTGGCCAGAGTAAGCGGTTAACACATGACATACACGACCTTTTTATAGTTTTCACATCACGCCCTATGTAAGTAACACCTCTATTTAGTTTTCTTGGAAATAATATCCTGGATATGTATTTCTATTTAGGTTTTCCAAGTTTCTAATTTACCTATGCAACAATCATTCTCTACTTGTTTATTGCATATTGCTATTTGTGCGATTATATTTAAAAGCGTGCACCTGGTAATGCTTGCCCCGACGGGCGTTTCTTGCCATTAACTTTGTTCGCGGTCGTTACGTGATTTAGTCCTTGGTGAGCATGCTCCTCTTGTCATACTTCGGACCGTTCTTCTATCATATCCGTAATTTGTTTAACCTTTGTCATCCTTAAATGCAAGTGTCCTTCAATTAAGACATTCGCAAAAGTTAGTAATGTCAACTTTACTAAACGCCCGCAGCATAATACAAGGCTTTTCTACTATATGTGTCAATGCACATAATTTTGTTAGCTATATCTATCATTTAATTGAGGTAACGTGTATTACACGATAACCCTATGTGTTGTTTACAACACTTTAATACACTAACCATTAACATACATGCACTTACCGGATTTGCGATCAAGCCTCGAACCGAACACGAATCTTTGTCAAGAGCATAAGGTTTAAGTCCAAGTATGGTTTTCCCCACCATACTTGAATCTCTTAAACCAGGGCTCTGATACCAACTTGTAACACCCTAGTTTCTATTTAACGGTTTTACATGTAAATTCCAACAATTAGATGTGTAGTTAAGGCTACACATACTATAAAAATATGGATTTATTAAAACTTTTCGCAAATCAAAAGTTATTCGACATAACATGATCAGATTTGTGACACTCTAGGTTTTCCCGGGACAAATATCTTGTAATTACATGGTCTGTATATATGCTATTAAATGAAAGTTGTGTTTTATCTTCTTGTTCTATGTGAGTGTGTATATGTAGTATATATATATATATATATATATATATATATGTTTGTAGTGGGCCGAGACCGCGAACCCGACTCGAGACCACTCGGTCTCGAGTAAACAGTTGGGCCGTTTGGGCCGCACCCCTCCTTTAACTCATCCGGAACCCACTTAGGGTGCACCACCTTTTATAAGAATCTAAAACCCTCACACACTCTCCTTTACACTCCCTCTCATTTCATCCTCATCCTCCCTCTCTCTAGAAAGTCTTAAACCCTAACCATCAAGCATCACCCACTCCTCCTCCTCCTCTCGGATCAAACCGGCGATCAAAGAGTTCTCGGATCTGTTGAGACCAACACTCGGGAGCGTTTTCATCAATCTTTCACATCTTTTGCACCCGAAATCCTTGGCCGGTTAGTGTTTCTTTGCAAACACATGAATATACATGATAAAAGTGTTGTCTATGTTATAATGTGCCTTGTTGTTGTTGTTTAGTATGATGAAAGTGTTTGATTGATTTAATGAGTTCTTGTTTGTTAATAATACATGCTTGGTTCCAAATGCATAAGATGAACAATGTTCTCTTTTAGTGAAAAGTATGATTGTTATATGATAATGTCTTGCTAAGATGAGCTTGAATGATAAAAGAATGATAGTTAGGATTGTTCCTGATCATCCGATTATGATTAAAGGTTATAGAACAAATGTTTCATTTGCAAAATGAGATTGATGTCTTGTTTAGGTGTTATGATTCCTGTTCATAAAATGCAAGGTCATGAAGGATGAACATGTGATGAATATGTGTTTGAATATTGATATGAACATTGAAATCCTATAATTTGATCCGTTTTTGTTAAGATGTAGACAAGAAAACATGTTTGTGTGATTTAATTGGATGGTACACAATTTCATGAAATGGCAATCCTATTGGATAGTACAATCGGACAGGTTCTAGAAGGTTTGGTCATCAGGTGTGCAAGTCGAGACCACCGGTCTCGACTCGAGACTATCAAACCTTAACTCGAGACTGTAGTGATTGCGACTCAATATCATGTCCAAGCAACTCAAAACAGACTTCAGGGACTCGAGACCATCAAGGTCTCGACTCGAGATCTTCTAAATGCGACTCAAGACTGGACTCGTGATCCCTGAGGTTGCAACTCATACCCGCACTACTCGAGACCACTCCGCTACAACCCGAGACCATTTGGTTGTGACTCGAGACCTCCCGGTCTCGACTCGAGACCATCTTGTCTCGAGTGGGCTAACTGAGTGGGCTACTGGTCACCATTATTGGGCCAAGGTGTATGGACTGATCATGCCTAATTACTGTTTCACTGTTTAACGGGACTATGTGTTAACTGTTTGACAGTGCAATTATTAGAGCAGGCCCAACACCCTCGTATGTTTTGTATGCTATGTGTTAAATACGTGCACCATATATGTGATTACTTGTGTCCGAGCCTGACCTATACTGGTAACCATTTAGGACGTGGTGACCAGCATACTTAACCAAGTAAACTAAACTACCGAGCAACCCAAGGTGAGTTCACAACTAATAAAGCATGCGTTCCCGGTGGTTGGGAAACGGAAACTTAAACAACGCTATCCCCTCGTAAGGGATACAAACCTACTTCTCTCCCCTTAAATTGGACTTTTAGTTAATTACTGTTTATACTGGATGCAACAAGCAACACTAAACAAAACTCTATCACTCAAGTCCTCACTTCTTAATACCGATTAGTCGCCGGGGTCAGGCGAACGGGTTATTAGTTGATAGCGCTATTTAGGTCTCACCAACCTCACACCGTGCCCGCGTATGGGATCGGGCGTGAACTAATGTACTCTGGAAACCGTCAATGATGATAGAACATTGACAAACGGGGCACTCTACGGAAAGGTACGGATGATTAGTATTCGGTATTGTAAAAACAGTTTAGTCGCTTACTTATGGGGTAGCTCCCCATCGCATGTATAAACGGATAAATTAACTGGTGAAACAAGTTTTTGGTAACTAAAACTGGACAACTCGTGGACTCGCCAACATTTTTGTTGATACCCTACTGCATGCTTTGCAGGTACCCAGTGACTCGGGAGCTTGCAGCTTGGGAATGTGTAGTGGTCGTCTAGCCCATGTGATGGGTTCTAAATAATCTTGAACTATGAACTTTGTTTTGAAACTGTTTGGTTTATGCTTCCGCTGTTTACTTAAACTGTATTTGAACTTAAACTTTTAAACCTTAATGTTTACTAACTATTGTGGTTGGTGAACATTCTTACTATTAACCAATGCTCGGTATAATTGGTGGCTGGATCCTGGTCAGTCACGCCTCCAAGCGGTGGTACTCCGCATGTGGATTTGGGGGTGTGACAGATTGGTATCAGAGCCATTGGTTATAGTGAACTTGGTTTTAAAAAGAAAGTCTTTTGAGAAAAACCAGACTATAACCCGTGACTCCTGACGACACTACACTCCAAGGGCAAGACTCAGCTTATTAGACCTCATAGCTCGGACTTGTGTTTACTTGCTTGTTTACTTTATGTTGTTGTTCTACTATACGTACTAGTGTGCCTAATCTAATAGATACACATCCCTCTTCTATCTCATTCTCGCTATGTTACGACATCACACTCATATTGTGTTTTCTGGTTATGAAGACAATGAGTGGACGCGGAAGAGGAAACGTTAACATGACTCAGGCTCAGTTCACTAACTTGCTCAACACGGTGGCTGCAGCTTTCGCAGCTCACCCTGGAGGTAAACTCGTTACTTTAGGATGTTTAGATCCTACCCCCGCATCGTCTTTTCACCTCTAAACCTATTCGCTTCGCTTCTCACAACAGGTCAGCCTGCACCTGCGCAACCACGTGTTTGTACTTTCAAAACCTTCATGGATGGCAAGCCTTTCCCTTTCAACGGCACTGAGGGTGCCATAGGCCTTCTGCACTGGATTGAAAAGGCCGAAGCTGTCTTTGCTGTCTGCGAGTGTCCCCCTGCTAACTGGGTTAAGTTCGCGACTGGTACGCTTGAAGGAAACGCGCTTTCATGGTGGAAAGCACAGATTCAGATGCTTGGTCTGGAAACTGCTAATGCTACTGCGTGGGAAGATTTCAAAGACATGATCAAAGAGGAGTATTGTCACAGGGATGACATCCACAAACTCGAAAACGAATACTATGAGCTCAAGATGGTTGGATCAGAGATTGAGACCTACACCAAGCAGTCCAACGACTATGCTGCACTTTGCCCAAACATGTCCCGACCTATGTATCGAAGGATCGAATTGTACATTAAAGGTTTGGTCCCAGAAATCCGGAGCCATGTAACCTCAGCCAACCTCAATACCATACAGCCCGTGGTCCGTCTTGCTCACAAACTCACCAATCAGGCTGTGGAGGACGGCAAGTTGCCCAAGAGGATCAGTGCTACTGCTGGAACTTCTAGCGATAACAAACGAAAGTGGGATGGAAGTCAGGGAAAGGATGCTAACCCCACTCAGGCCCCAGTTCAACAAAGGAAGACTGAAAGTAACAAGGGCCCTCAGCAACAGGGTGGCTACCGAGGAAACCACCCCAAGTGTAACAAATGTAACCGACACCACAGTGGGCCATGTGGCAAAAGTCAGTGTCAGCGATGCAACAAGATGGGGCATGAAGCTAAAGACTGTAGGAGCCAGCTCCCAGCTAGGCAGAATCAACAACAACCCCAACAGCAACAAGGAAACAACTGTGGATGCTTCAAGTGTGGAGCAACGGGGCACATGCGAAAGGATTGCCCTGAACTGAATCAGAACAACAACAATCAGGGTGCTGGGAACAATAACAACAATGCTGGAAATGGTGCAAGAGGAAGGGCTTTTGTGATTGGAGTTGGGGAAGCTAGGAATGATCCCAACGTTGTAGCGGGTAAGTTCCTACTTAATGATCGTTATGTTTCCATATTGTTTGATTCTGGAGCAGATGCTAGTTATGTATCCCTACGTATTAGTAAGAAGCTTAGGTCCACTCTTACGCCGTTAAGCTCTAAGCACATCGTTGAATTAGCTAATGGTAGAAACCTCGAGGCCTCCCACGTTATTCGTAACTGCAAACTAGAATTGTCTGGTCAGACCTTCCGTATCGATCTCTTCCCCATCATTCTCGGAAGCTTCGACGTCGTCATTGGTATGGATTGGTTATCCAAGCATCGAGCTGAGATCCTCTGCCAAGAGAAAGCTGTCCGTATTCCCCGTCCTCCTGGCAAACCCCTTATCATCCAAGGCGACAAAAGCGGAGAAGTCCCAGGCATCATTTCATTCTTAAAAGCCCAGAAGTGTCTACGAAAGGGGCACACCGCTATCTTAGCACTCATTGCCGACACACAGAAAAAGGAAAACAGGATTGAAGATTTTCCAGTTGTACGTGACTATCCTGAGGTATTTCCTGAAGAACTACCTGGACTCCCTCCTCACCGTCAGGTCGAATTTCAAATCGAGCTAGCTCCCGGAGCAGCACCTATAGCTCGTGTACCTTATCGACTAGCTCCCGCAGAACTCAAGGAACTTTCTACTCAACTACAAGAACTCTTGGACAAAGGTTTTATCCGTCCTAGCTCATCACCCTGGGGAGCCCCAGTGCTTTTTGTCAGAAAGAAGGATGGCACATTCCGAATGTGCATTGATTACCGCGAACTGAACAAGGTTACCATCAAGAATCGTTATCCACTTCCCCGTATCGACGATCTGTTCGACCAACTGCAAGGGTCGAGCTATTATTCCAAGATCGATCTGCGATCGGGTTATCACCAACTGAGAGTCCGCGACGAGGACATCTCTAAGACTACTTTCATAACCCGCTATGGTTACTACGAATTCCTTGTCATGCCTTTCGGAATGACCAACGCACCTGCGATCTTCATGGATCTCATGAACCGAGTGTGCAAACCCTACCTCGACAAGTTTGTAATTGTGTTTATTGACGACATCCTAATCTACTCAAAAAGTCAAGAGGAGCATGAACAACACCTACGTCTTATTCTCGAACTCCTTCGCAATGAGCAACTATACGCCAAATTCTCAAAATGCGATTTCTGGCTTAGAGAAGTCCATTTCCTTGGGCACATAGTCAATCAGGATGGGATTCACGTCGACCCCGCTAAGATCGATTCCATTAAGAATTGGCCTGTACCTAAGACTCCGACCGAAGTTCGCCAATTCTTGGGATTGGCAGGATACTATCGAAGATTTATCAAGGGATTTTCTAAGATCGCTCAACCACTTACAACCCTCACTCAGAAGGGTGTTGCTTACAAATGGAGTGATGCTCAGGAAGCTGCCTTTCAGGAACTAAAGAAGAACCTCTGTAGTGCTCCTATTCTTTCCTTACCTGAAGGTACCGACGACTTCGTTGTTTACTGCGACACTTCTATTCAAGGACTTGGTTGCGTGCTGATGCAACACGAAAAAGGTCATTGCTTATGCTTCGCGACAACTCAAGATCCACGAATGGAACTACACGACACATGACTTAGAATTTGGAGCTGTGGTCTTCGTGCTCAAGATTTGGAGAAACTACTTGTACGGTACCAAGTGCACGATTTACACTGATCACAAGAGTCTCCAGCACATAATGGAACAAAAGGAGTTGAATATGCGGCAGCGCCGATGGGTCGAACTCCTAAATGACTACGAGTGTGCAATTAAATATCATCCAGGCAAGGCTAATGTGGTAGCTGATGCCCTCAGCAGAAAGGAGACCAAACCCAAGCGTGTTCGTGCCTTACAGCTCACTATCCACTCGAACCTCCCTAATCAGATCCAAAATGCTCAGGTTGAAGCATTGAAAGCCGAGAACATCAGGGCTGAGTCCCTACGAGGATCGAGACAACGTTTAGAACAAAAAGAAGACGGTGCTTACTACGTAGCCGGGCGCATATGGGTTCCCCTTTATGGAAATTTACGTGACCTCGTGATGGACGAAGCCCATAAGTCCCGTTATTCGGTACATCCGGGTTCAGATAAGATGTACCACGACTTAAGGACTACCTATTGGTAGCCTGGCATGAAGGCCCACATAGCAACCTATGTCAGAAAATGTTTGACTTGTGCAAGAGTCAAGGCTGAGTATCAGAAACCATCGGGCCTACTCCAACAACCAGAGATCCCACAATGGAAATGGGAGCAAATTTCCATGGATTTTGTTACTGGCTTGCCTAGGTCTCAACGCGGAAATGACACCATTTGGGTAATAGTGGACCGATTAACTAAGTCTGCACACTTTTTGGCTATTAAAGAGACAGACAAGTTCTCTACCTTAGCAGAGGTATACTTAAAGGAAGTGGTTTCGAAGCATGGGGTGCCAACCTCTATTATTTCCGATCGAGACGCGCGTTTTACTTCTGAGTTGTGGCAAGCTATGCACAAATCTTTTGGCTCACGTTTAGACATGAGCACCGCTTATCATCCACAAACGGATGGGCAATCTGAACGCACCATCCAAACCCTCGAAGACATGCTTAGGGCATGTGTGATCGATTTTGGAAAGGGTTGGGAAAAGCACCTACCGCTAGTGGAGTTCTCCTACAATAACAGCTACCACACCAGCATACAGGCAGCACCCTTTGAGGCATTGTACGGTCGTAAATGCCGATCGCCTCTCTGCTGGGCGGAAGTTGGTGACAGCCAGATCACAGGTCCAGAACTTGTGGTAGACACTACGGAAAAGATTTCCCAGATCAGACAACGCATGGCGGCAGCTCGTGACCGTCAGAAGAGTTACGCTGATAAGGATAGGAAACCGCTAGAGTTCCAGGTTGGTGACTGGGCTCTACTCAAAGTCTCACCCTGGAAGGGTGTGGTTCGTTTTGGAAAACGGGGCAAGCTTAATCCGCGATACGTCGGACCATTCGAAATTTCTGAAAAGATCGGTAAGGTCGCCTACAGATTAAATCTGCCTGAAGAGCTGAGTGCTGTGCACAACGTATTCCACGTGTCTAATCTGAAGAAGTGTCTGTCAGATGAAACACTCGTCATTCCTTTCAAGGAACTCACTATTGACGAACAGCTACACTTTACTGAGGAACAGATTGAGATCACGGATCGAGAGATCAAAACCCTCAAACGTAGCCAGATACCTCTCGTATGAGTTCGTTGGAACTCGCGACGTGGCCCAGAGTTTACCTGGGAGCGGGAAGACCAGATGAAGCGCAAGTATCCCCAATTGTTCCCAAATGAAACTTCCAGCACTGAAGCTACAACCGAATTTCGGGACGAAATTCCAAATTAACGGGGGGATGATGTGACACCCCGTTGAAACGCGCTCACTCATACTAGCTTGTCAGTGGCTGTCTTAACTTTCGGGGCGAAAGTTCTTAAAACTTGGGGATAATGTGACACTCTAGGTTTTCCCGGGACAAATATCTTGTAATTACATGGTGTGTATATATGCTATTAAATGAAAGTTGTGTTTTATCTTCTTGTTCTATGTGAGTGTGTATATGTAGTATATATATATATATATGTTTGTAGTGGGCCGATTATGATTAAAGGTTATAGAACAAATGTTTCATTTGCAAAATGAGATTGATGTCTTGTTTAGGTGTTATGATTCCTGTTCATAAAATGCAAGGTCATGAAGGATGAACATGTGATGAATATGTGTTTGAATATTGATATGAACATTGAAATCCTATAATTTGATCCGTTTTTGTTAAGATGTAGACAAGAAAACATGTTTGTGTGATTTAATTGGATGGTACACAATTTCATGAAATGGCAATCCTATTGGATAGTACAATCGGACAGGTTCTAGAAGGTTTGGTCATCAGGTGTGCAAGTCGAGACCACCGGTCTCGACTCGAGACTATCAAACCTTAACTCGAGACTGTAGTGATTGCGACTCAAGATCATGTCCAAGCAACTCAAAACAGACTTCAGGGACTCGAGACCATCAAGGTCTCGACTCGAGATCCCTGAGGTTGCGACTCATACCCGCACTACTCGAGACCACTCCGCAACAACCCGAGACCATTTGGTTGCGACTCTAGACCTCCCGGTCTCGACTCGAGACCATCTTGTCTCGAGTGGGCTAACTGAGTGGGCTACTGGTCACCATTATTGGGCCAAGGTGTATGGACTGATCATGCCTAATTACTATTTCACTGTTTAACGGGACTATGTGTTAACTGTTTGACTGTGCAATTATTAGAGCAGGCCCAACACCCTCGTATGTTTTGTATGCTATGTGTTAAATACGTGCACCATATATGTGATTACTTGTGTCCGAGCCTGACCTATACTGGTAACCATTTAGGACATGGTGACCAGCATACTTAACCAAGTAAACTAAACTGCCGAGTAACCCAAGGTGAGTTCACAACTAATAAAGCATGCGTTCCCGGTGGTTGGGAAACGGAAACTTAAACAACGCTATCCCCTCGTAAGGGATACAAACCTACTTCTCTCCCCTTAAATGGGACTTTTAGTTAATTACTGTTTATACTGGATGCAACAAGCAACACTAAACAAAACTCTATCACTCAAGTCCTCACTTCTTAATACCGATTAGTCGCCGGGGTCAGGCGAACGGGTTATTAGTTGATAGCGCTATTTAGGTCTCACCAACCTCACACCGTGCCCGCGTATGGGATCGGGCGTGAACTAATGTACTCTGGCAACCGTCAATGATGATAGAACATTGACAAACGGGGCACTCTACGGAAACGTACGGATGATTAGTATTCGGTATTGTAAAAACAGTTTAGTCGCTTACTTATGGGGTAGCTCCCCATCGCATGTATAAACGGATAAATTAACTGGTGAAACAAGTTTTTGGTAACTAAAACTGGACAACTCGTGGACTCACCAACATTTTTGTTGATACCCTACTGCATGCTTTGCAGGTACCCAGTGACTCAGGAGCTTGCAGCTTGGGAATGTGTAGTGGTCGTCTAGCCCATGTGATGGGTTCTAAATAATCTTGAACTATGAACTTTGTTTTGAAACTGTTTGGTTTATGCTTCCGCTGTTTACTTAAACTGTATTTGAACTTAAACTTTTAAACCTTAATGTTTACTAACTATTGTGGTTGGTGAACATTCTTACTATTAACCAATGCTCGGTATAATTGGTGGCTGGATCCTGGTCAGTCACGCCTCCAAGCGGTGGTACTCCGCATGTGGATTTGGGGGTGTGACAGATTGGTATCAGAGCCATTGGTTATAGTGAACTTGGTTTTAAAAAGAAAGTCTTTTGAGAAAAACCAGACTATAACCCGTGACTCCTGACGACACTACACTCCAAATTTTGACCCGTTCAATTTTTATCAAACAAACAAGTTTGTTTGCCCTTATTTCTCATAAACCTATTAAATTCAATGATGTTTAACATATTAGGTTCCAATTACCGGTTCCTATACCTTCTTAATCCCATTTTCACTCATATGCTTATTTTGACCCGTTAAGGGTATTTAAGCATATTTTGAGCACCAATCGCTTTCATTCGTTTCTAAATACATATGTCCACATTTCTTATCGAATGACCTCCCACCACAACTATATTTGTGGTGGATTCAATGTGGTGATTTATATATTAAAAATTTTACCCTTCAAATTACTGTTTTACGGCAAAGACTCTTTATAGAGTCATTTGACCAATATTTTACATCTTTCGCTTTTCATACTTATTCAAAGTATTGACTTGATTATAAAATTCGTTTTCAAGCGACTTCTAAGGGTTGCTTGCTTAATTTCACTTACAAGGGCGTTTTGGTCATTTTTAACCCTTCTTTTACGACGAAGGGCTTGCTTAAGCCATACACGCCCAAAATCTCCTTTTTAACCAAATCTTGTTTTCAAAACACTCTGTCTATAATTTAAATCCTTCGGTTTACCTTTTAAGGTAACCGAATTTCCCTTTTTACATTGCCTAACTCTCATAGAACTTCAAGTTCTAAATGATGAGTTGATCTATTATACATACCTGGCTCGGATCAACTTATTAACCCGATTTTAATACCTTGCTTTGAAATCGCTAACTAAGAAAGATGCGAGTACCTATTGGATATCTATTCCTGTAAGCATATAACTCGACAAAAATCATTAGTCGATATTGTCAAAAGGTGATGTCTACACCTTTTGACCCGTTTGGCCGAATTGACCAATTATATTAGCGAGATGACATTTATTACCACCTCGTATATATGACTTGCTCCGATTTACACCGTGCGGTCACTTTACTTATAATTCCCTTTCTTAACACTTTTTGGCCTACTATGGCTTACGTCATAATTATCTTTTTCGTAACACGACAAAAGGATATTCTGAAATATACGACTAGTGTAAGATATACTTACCTTGCATCCGAATTACGCTTTTCCTTCATACTTGCTTCGTTTGACCCGCTTCATTTCCAAGCCTCCACCTAGCTTGTCAAGCGTCAAACTATCATCATAATTCGTAAGACGGTTAGATTAGTCATCATTAATTATGACTATTCCATCTTACGGGTTTTACATCAAAATTCACCATTTGATTTCATTTTGGTCAGTTTGACTTTTAAAGGTCAAACTGCCTATTAACATAAGTGATTATATCATAAACTCCGACAATTCATTTAAGCACTTTGTCAAGTATCCGATAGGCATTATTCTTACGCCACCGTTTTAACTACTTTTCAAATCTAGGTTCATGCTATTATTAACACCAATTTAACTTAGCTCTTGATTATCAAACTTAATTATTCATTTGTTAAGCAAGAACTAAAGGTTTCTATCTACATGTAAAACCCGTTTCATCATAGCATTAGGCATTCATCCAAACATTAATATAATCAAGTTCTACATGTTAATTAGTAGATATCATGATTCCAAACACCTATTTATATGAACCCAAATCACAAATTTCATCATAATATATTAAACCCCTTTCATGAAAGTATGATCATGTACCCAATTTCATGGTTTAAATCAAACACCTTCCATTCATTATCATGCATGATGATTCTAAACATAATCTTATCATAAATTTCATCATAACAATAAAACCCATTTAGCTAGGTGTGGTGATTTCAACCAAACACCTAAATCATAGCAATTTATTCTAAATCTTCACTTAGGGTTTGTTCCTAAGCAATTATACATCTCAAATTCAGCCATAACTTCTATGATTCATACATAGATCGCATCATGCAAGGTTAACTAATTTTCACAACTTCATGAATGTTAGAAATACAACATACCTTACGATCCCCGTGACTTGGTGATCATTTATCCATGTTTGGTTGTGAATTTGAGCTTCATTTTGACCTTCAATTTGATGATTATGTTAGATGTTAGGGTTTGGCTCCTTGGGAGCTCTCCTGAGCTCGATCCAGAACACACACTTGTGTGTGTGTGTGTGTTTTGTTTAGTTATTAATAAATAACCTTTCAAGTTATCCCGCTTTAACCCCTCGTGTTTGGTTCGTTATTGTCACACCCTGGCTTTGCGGAAGCATGGTTAATTTGGTGTGACTTCTTAATACCATAGCTTAATCATAACCAAGCTATATGAATTAAAAACATGCAAGATCATCCATTAAGTTTTGAAAACCAAATACAGTACCATTGTTTTAACGGGAACATACCCTAACAACCATAACCTTGTTCAACAGACATTACAAACTTAGAACATAACATAAACATGGTTCAAGGATTGTGTCTTGTCCAGGAAAGAGACACATCCCCTGAACCCCGGATGACCTCGGAAACTAGTGCAGCGGAAAACATTCCATACCGTGCCAGATCTCGTTAATTTCCTGAAATACATGTAAGTTGAAAAATCAACAATAATGTTGAGCGAGTTCATGTGTAAGTGAGTATGTAAAACACTTGTGAGTATAGTAATAATCGTGGTATGTAGCCAATAAGGGGACTTGTGATCACCAATGGTTTGCAAGGCCACTGATATATGTGAAGTGCAAATAGGGAGACTCAAACCTAGCAGATTTCGCCACGGCATTTGTATGTGGACAAAGTCACCCCAAGGTCCGTTTCTAGTTTGGCCTGGGGCTGGGCTCGCTACACCCAGATAGATCTACCGCTCCTGTCCCTCGGTCCCGACATGAGGACTAATGGCCTCATATTGCTCCTACCCACTCACATGATCGGAATAAAACACCTCCTTACGCTAACCATACCGTATATAAAGTACTTGTAAACAAAGTAACATGTATTTCACCCCCGCAGTTAAGAAAACTGAAAACAGTTAGAGAAAAGGGGGACATGAACTCACAGTGAAGCGTCTCTACCAAGTGTCTCCAAATCTGAAAGCTGTGCGACGACCTACAAGTGCTAATTCTATTAGACGGACGGCCGTGCCTTAGCTTTATAGTTTAAGTTTTGTGGGAAATAGTTAGACAACTATTTCGTGTTTATGTTCTGTATATACTTGGTAGTTAATTTCCTTCCCAAGGATGGGGGATTTAATACATGTGCGTAAGTTACGTTTTAATAATCGAGTGGTAATATAATTACCGGTGTAACTTATTTATTCATGTGAAAGCGTTTGTATTATTTTGGGATTCGTCAACGTGTGTAAATATTATTTTTACTCTAAAAATAATATTTATGTATTTTCACAAAATAATCATAAACAGTGTGTGAAAAATATACATTTATCACGTTAATCTTTGTGAAAATTCCACCTCCGAATATTTAGTAAATAAAGTCATGGCGAAATTTATATTTCGAAAATATGTCAAAAATAATTCTAACACTTGTTGTGTGAGTAATTCTAAGTGTTAGGTTTTTAGAAAAATTTCGCCAGAGTTTCCTCTGTAACTGGAGATGGCCACGCTTTCAAGCGTATCATTTTCTTTTAACAAATCAATCAATCAATGTTCTCAACATTATCAAACAACTTTTCAACATTTAAACTAGTCAAAGATAGACATAATCGCAAAAATATACGAACTTGTGGTTTGTCTAAAATATGTAGTAAATCTCTTTACTTTTACTGGATCTTTTGTCTAAATAATCCGATTTCGTAAAAACCTCGTTTTTAGAGAAAACCCATCTTTACAACTTCTAGTAACTCTTGACAAAACTAGTTCTTTGTCGGATCCTTTCATTTCACAAGTGTTTACACACTTGTGGTTTATAAAATCATGCTTATTATTGTAAGATCCATCTTTCAAAATACATGGTTTCCTTGATATGTGGTCCTTTGAAAATACCGGGTGTAGATACGTAGATCTACTAGTTTCAAACATCTTTGTACAAGTTAAAACATGTTTACACAAGTAAAACATTTTTACACAAGTTCATGCTTCGTGTGTGGTAGAGTTTCACCTTTTAACCCTTGCATTATTAAAAAACGAGCTTATGTTAAGATCCATGATCTTTCTAAACCGGGTTAAACGGTGATCCGAGCTACCACATCATAGATCGGGTCTAGATAACCCTATATTTCAAATACTACAACTTTTACACAACAAGAATGCTATTAACCACCATTTTTCATACTTTTAGTAGACTTTTAAGCATCAAAATGTATGTTAACGATATTTGACCGACACAAATCCTTTTAACCACCTTAGATAAGCTTAAATACGAGTTTTAAGTGTTATACCTCTAGCTCAAGGCTAGGGAAGATTCTTGGCGAAAAACGGGTGGATAAAAGCCAAAGAAAGAGGTCCTTCGCGCTCCGAGTGCACCAAGACTCCTAATACGCAACCCTTAAAGCTTGTATGATCTTGGAATGATGAAGATGGAAGTCGAAAATGGGTGGGTGGTTATAGGGGGGTTCGGCCGAGAGCTCTAGAGAAGAGAAGAGAGAGTGAAATGTGGTGTTGTGTTGTGCAAGATCATGTTGTGCATATGCTTCTACTTATAGACAATTTAGAGTTAATTACCCCATGGTTAATGTGCCCACTAGATTTCAAACATGTTGATTAAAATAATCACTTAAGAGTACAAGTGTGTTCCCCTTAGTTTGGGGCCGGTTAGAGAAAGGGGGGGGGGTTAGTTCGATCTCAAGTAGGTAGTTAGGGTAATTAGTTACGTTAAACCAAGTTAAGTTAAGTGTTTAACTTAGTTAGTTGTATGTTATGTGTTATGACGGGTGTTAGGGTAATCAGGGACCCTAACTGGCTCAGAAAGATATAAATAGTGAAAATAATAATATTTTCATGTTCCGGGTAAAGTCCGGTTGTTCGGTTGGATATTAATCCGTTAAAGCGTTACAAAAGCTTTAAAGTGTCGTTATTAACATTTTTAGTGACACATCTTGTTTCCGACACTTTGGAAAGTGTCTAGTAATATTTTCCCCATGTTTTGGCACTTTACTAGTCAGCTAGAAGCTGGGTTATTTATTAAAGTGCTGTGGTTTGTACTTATAGTACGTTTTAGGCACATCCAATCCGTGTATCTTATTCCTAGAGACGCAGTTCTACAACCCTTGTATCCTACACTCACTACTAGTGTAGCAAAATATCTCAGGCTCTTATAGGCCTTGGAGGCAGTGTTTGCCTGATGCTGGCTTTATCAGCATGTTCAATAGGTTATCCGTGTATTGTGCTACTGTGCTCTTTGTGCATCATGTTTGTCACTAAGGTGCCGTATGTAAATAATGTAGTGACAGCAAGCAAGTATGATGCAAGTAAGTTCATATATCAGTATTCAAGTAGCAGTTCATCAGCTAGATCAAGCAAGCACAGTAATTAAGCAGTATTTAATCATTAATTAAGTCGTACGGATACCTGGTTTAGTGCGGGTTGTCACATTCTCCCCCCGTTAAATAAATTTCGTCCCGAAATTTAAGTTCTGCTTGTAGAAGCAGGGTTCTTAGGAAAAAGGTGGGGGTATTTCTCTTTCATCCGGTCCTCACGCTCCCAGGTGAACTCAGGACCATGTCTGGCATTCCAACGAACCTTGACGAGCTTGACACTGCTCCGGCGGGTCTTGTTAACTTTCCAATCTGTGACCTCGACAGGTTCTTCAACGAAGTGGAGCGTGTCGTCAACATGAATCTCGTCGATGGGAATGGCAACGTCAACTTGAGTTGGAATTTTCTTTAGATTGGATACATGAAATGTATCGTGAACGCCATTTAGTTCAGCAGGTAGGTCCAACTTGTATGCTACTTGTCCTATTTTGTCCAAAATTCTGAAGGGACCAATGTAGCGCGGATTTAGCTTCCCACGCTTTCCAAAGCGTGCCACCCCCTTCCAGGGTGAAACTTTCAATAATACCATCTCCCCAACTTGAAAATCCACATGTTTTCGGTTTGGATCCGCGTAGGCCTTTTGTCTGTGGCGAGCTGCTTCGATGCGTTTAAGAATTTGCGCGATCTTGTCTGTCGTCTCTTGGACGATTTCGGGACCTGCAAGTTGTCTATCACCTGCGTCAGACCAACAGAGGGGAGATCGGCACTTGCGTCCGTATAGGGCTTCAAATGGCGCGACACCAATACTGGTGTGGTAGCTGTTGTTGTATGAGAATTCAACCAAAGGTAAATGTTTATCCCAGCTACCGCCCAAATCCATAACACACGCTCTCAGAATGTCTTCCAAAGTCTGTATTGTTCGCTCGCTCTGGCCGTCAGTTTGCGGATGGAACGCAGTGCTCAGATTCAACTGTGAGCCAAAGGCTTCTTGGAAGGATTGCCATATCCTTGACACAAACCTTGCGTCTCTATCAGAGATGATCGAGAGAGGTACTCCATGGCGTGCGACAATCTCTCTCATGTATATTTCCGCAAGTTTACTAGTACTGTCTTTCTCCTTGATCGGCAGAAAGTGTGCGGACTTTGTCAGGCGGTCAACTATCACCCAAATCATGTCATGGCCTCTTAGCGTTCTTGGCAATTTCGTAATAAGATCCATTGAGATTTGTTCCCATTTCCACTTGGGAATCTCAGGTTGTTGCAGCAGCCCTGAAGGCTTCTGGTATTCCGCCTTTACCTTAGCGCACGTTAAACATTTGCTCACATAGACAGCAACGTCGCCTTTCATTCTAGGCCACCAATAATAATCCTTGAGATCTTGGTACATCTTATCCGATCCAGGGTGGATAGAGTACCGTGACTTGTGCGCTTCGTCGAAAATAACTTTCCTTAATCCACCAAACAGAGGAACCCAAACCCTTTTCTCAAAACATAACGTTCCTTCCTCGTTTGGTACCAAAAGCTTCTCCATCCCACGGAGATACTCTTCCCCAAGGTTTCCTTCCTTAAGGGCTTCTTTTTGCGCAGCACGAATGCGCAAGGAAAGATCGGTTCGTATAATCATTTCCAAAGCCCTAACCCTTATGGGCTTGATTCTCTCTTTACGACTTAGGGCATCGGCGACTACATTCGCCTTCCCTGGATGATACTTTATCTCGCAGTCGTAGTCGTTTAGCAACTCAACCCATCGTCTTTGTCTCATATTCAACTCCTTCTGGTTGAATATGTGCTGTAGGCTCTTGTGATCTGTGAAGATTGTGCACTTCGTACCATAAAGGTAGTGCCTCCAGATCTTTAGTGCAAATACCACTGCGCCAAGCTCTAAATCGTGTGTGGTATAGTTCTTTTCGTGCACTTTCAGTTGGCGTGATGCGTAAGCAATGACCTTTTGACGTTGCATCAACACACAACCCAATCCTTGACGTGAAGCGTCGCAGTATACCACAAAATCATCAGTACCTTCTGGTAGAGCTAAGACAGGCGCATTGCAGAGCTTATCCTTCAGTATCTGGAATGCTTCATCCTGTTTGATTCCCCAATCAAACGTCTTATCCTTCTGGGTGAGGAGCGTCAAAGGTTGAGCGATCTTTGAAAAGTCCTTAATGAACCTTCGATAGTAGCCAGCCAAACCCAAGAATTGTCGAATCTCGGTTGGCGTCTTTGGCGTTTCCCAATCCTTGATCGCCTCGATCTTGGTTGGATCCACGTGGATTCCATCTCCATTTACCACGTACCCAAGGAATTGGACTTCACGTAGCCAAATTTCGCACTTGGAGAATTTGGCATACAGCTGTTCCTTTTTCAGCAGCTCTAGAATGGCTCTAAGATGCTGCTCGTGTTCAGCATTCGTCTTTGAATAAATTAAAATGTCATCGATGAATACAATTACGAACTTATCCAAGTACGGCTTGCAAACTCTATTCATTAGATCCATGAATACCGCAGGTGCGTTCGTCAAACCAAACGGCATAACAAGGAACTCGTAGTGTCCATAACGAGTTCTGAAGGCTGTCTTTGGGATACTTTCTTCTTGAATTCTCAACTGATGGTATCCAGATCGAAGATCGATCTTTGAATAAAAGCTTGAACCTTGAAGTTGGTCAAACAGATCGTCGATTCTTGGCAGAGGATACCTATTCTTGATCGTTAGCTTGTTCAATTCTCTGTAGTCAATGCACATTCTGAAACTACCGTCCTTCTTCTTGACAAACAAGACCGGAGCTCCCCAAGGTGAGAAGCTTGGTCGGATAAAACCCTTGTCTAACAACTCTTGAAGTTGTGTTGACAGTTCCTGCATCTCAGACGGAGCAAGTCTATAAGGTGCCTTAGCCACAGGCGCGGCGCCTGGAACTAAGTCAATGTGAAACTCTACTTGCCTCAGAGGCGGTAGTCCAGGTAAGTCTTCTGGGAAGACTTCTGGGTACTCCCTCACGACAGGGATGTCTTCGATTCTTGGCTCAGCAGCCTTCTTATCCACAATGTGTGCCAGAAAGGCAACACATCCTTTCTGCAAACACTTCCTTGCTTTCAAGCAGCTGATAATCCTCAACGGCGTCTCACGCTTTTCTCCATGAACAACAATGGTCTCACCATCATCGGTTGGGATACGAACAACTTTCTCGTGACATACTATCTCAGCCTTGTTTCCTGATAACCAATCCATTCCTACCACCACGTCGAAGCTTCCCAACTGGACTGGTAGTAGATCCAAAGTAAACTCACGTTCTCCTAATTCAATCACACAACCTCGGATAACTTCGTTGGCTTCTACTAACTTCCCATTGGCCAATTCGATCGAGTAGGGAATATCTAACTTACTAGCGGCTAGACCAAGCATACTCTTAAACTCTAATGATACGAAGCTATAATCGGCACCAGTATCGAATAAAACGGATGCATAGCGTTGATTGATAGGGAACGTACCAGTAACAACATTGGGGTCCTGGCGCGCTTCCCTTGCTTCCAGTTGGAACACTCTTCCACGGGTTTGGTTCAAATCAGGGCAGTTCTTCTTGAAATGTCCAACATCACCGCAGTTAAAACATCCAAGTTTTCGACTGCTTCCGGCGCCATCCCCAACTGGTTGGTTGTTTTGGTTCGCATTGTTGACTCCGTTCCCTCCATTATTTCCTTGTGGGCGATTACCAATACCACCACGGTTAATATTCCTATTCCCATATCCTCCCTGGCCTCCTCGGCCAGCACTAGCCCAACAGGAATCTTTTGAGTGGCCCAGCTTTCCACATGCTTCACATACTTTCACATTACAATGGCCAGTATGATGACGTTGACAGATATTACACTTGGGCTGGGTGCCCTGATATCCTTTCCCTTTCTTTCCGTTACCAGCTGATCCTCCTTTCTTAACCGCCACACTGGCGCCTTGCTTGAAGTTTGAGAATTTCCGTTTGTTACCCCCTGACGACTCGACGTGAGTCTCTGCCTTCTTGGTCTTGATCTCATCAAACTTGTTCAAACGAATTGCCTCCTCGGTGAGAGCCACGCTCAAATCGATGGCTTCAGTGATAGTTGCTGGTTTGGAGGAGGTTACCATGCTTATGATTTGGGGAGCCAAACCCCAAATGAAGCGCTCAATTCGCTTGTATTCTGGTGTAACCATGTAAGGAACCACTTGAGATAAGTCATGGAATCTTTGAACGTATTCTGCTACCTTTGGACCATCCATTTTCAAGTGCCAAAACTCGGTCTCCAATCGCTGGATTTCTGCGCGCGAACAGTACTTCTTGTGCATAAGTTCTTTCAGTTCGGTCCAGGTTAACGCGTAGGCAGCAGCTTCACCTAGTGTTTGCACTTGTAGATTCCACCAGGATAGGGCTCCATCTAGAAACAACCCTGAGATATAGGTGACTTGCTGATCCAGCGCGCATTTGCTCATGCGAATAACAGACTCGGTTTTCTCAGCCCAACGAACAAAGGCGACAGCACCTCCTGTGCCATCAAAGTTGACCGGCTTGCAGTCTAGAAACTGCTTGTAGGTGCACCCTGCACATACGTTATAACATATGAATGGTATTAGCATCCTTGCCAGAGATATCCAATTAGGTCACGGTAGGTCTTAATGGCTAAGTATTACCGTGAGGTGGATTGTTATTGCCTTGGTTAATACTTCCGCTCGTTCCGGGCTGAGATGCTGCATACTGTGCGATGGCAGCAGCAATAATCTGCTGGAGTTCTGCCTCATTGGTTGGCATGTGTGGCTCACGTCTCGGCGACATCTTTCTAAAAGATGGTTTACGTTGGTCAGGTCATAGTAAGAATCCCATGTTATAATACGTACGTCTTACTATAATAGTAATAGTAATAACACATAACATCTCATGTTATCAACACGAATATCAATCACACAACATCCCATGTCATAAAAATACAAATAAGCAATCAAGCGAATCAGATATGATGAGAATACTGCGATTGCCATATATCAAGACCACATAGTAAGTGTATCAGTACATCATAGTGTCATACAATCATCCATCAACTAGGGGCTACATCACCCCTGTCCAAAAACTGCATCAATCAGTGTCAATACATCAAATACAAGTCAACAAAAGTCAGAATCAACTGTGGTCTCCAAAAATACTGTGCAATCCAACAATCGCCGTCTTCTCATCCTCGTCTACCCAAACAGCACTGATGAGCTCTATACAGATGGTGGTGGAGGAGGGGGAAAGTGGGTGTAAAACAAACGGCGTAACTGTAGCCAGTCCGCCTCCATAGCCTGCTGAGTACGAATGATGGAAGCAATCTGCTGCTCTAATGTAAAGAGACGGGCAGCATAATCTGGAGGTAAAGGTCGAAACGGCTGCAGAGGAGAGTGTGTCCGACCATGACACTGGCAAGGTGGCAGCTGAGCTCTCTCAAGCTCCTGGATGCGCTGCGTGTGTGACTCGTGCTGAGCTACAAAGGACATCAAAACGTCCTCGATAGTGTACCCCCTGTGAAAAGAATGGTAGGGGTCAGTATGTGGCATACCAGAATCGGGTGCCCATAGAAACGGCTCACTAGTGGGGTCGAAAGGTGCCACGTGAAATGGAGCAACAGCGGGTGGAACAGATGACATCTGTGGCATGAAAGGGATAGGCATCGGTACATGCCCAACAGGATGGGCTGAAGAACCCTCTCCAGGCCTCGCTGGAGGTACAAACTGTGGAACCTGGAAAGAAAAATCAACATGTCGCGTAACCGGGATCTGAGGGGGAAAAGGTGGTACATCCTCATCAGCAGGTATCCAACCATGCTGTGCATGCTCATCTGGTGGATCCATGCGTGCCGCGAACAGTGCATGCTCGGGCTCTAGTGGAACGGGATCAGGTGGGGGAGCAACAACAGGGTGAACAGGTGCAATGTGCTCAACTGGAGGGTCGACAGGTATAGCGACAACGGGTAAAGGATCAATAGGATCAACAATGACATGATCGCCCTCCATCAAAGGAACATCCACGGGGAGATCATCAGCAACAGGCTCAAAAGGAATGTCAGCATGTACTGGGTCATGCTCTGGTATGGGGTCTAGAGCGGCTGCCTGCTCAGGAGCAATGGCAGGCTCGAGGTCATCAAAAGCCATCTCTAAATCAAAATCTGGGTCGATAGGATCCACTGGGTCATCAGGGTCTACTGGATCCTCCATAAACTGATCCATCGGAATAAACTCTAAGTCACGATCTGGGTCGAATCCTGGGGGAAACATAGGATCGGAATCCCCCTCATCATCGTGATCAAAAACAAAACTGGGGATAGGGGCAATAGAAGATGCCTGATCAGGATCTGATCCATGAGAGAAGTGCTGCGCACTCTGGACGTGTGAGGGTACAGAGGCCACAGACTCAAAGGAGTCTGGGACTGGGGAGTGAGCAGGTGACTCCGCGGCGGGAGCATCTGCGATCAACAAGGGACCATCAGCAGCAGGTAGGGCCTCGCCCTGAGCATCCTCCTCGAAAGGCTCCTCCTCAAACATATCGACATCATCCTCCTCGTCGTCGACGGGCAAATCGTAAGCAGGGTACGAAGCAAGCGGTATAGGGGCAGGGATCAATGCGAGTGGTAGATCCCCGGCCAAAGGACCATCTGCGAGCTCGTCAGCACCGTCAGGTAATGCGAAGGGCTGGAAATCGTCCTCATCTGTGCTCGTGACGTCGGACGTATGAACCTCGCGCTCCGATGACTCAAGGTCGTCTGATACGATAGGCCTAGGGCCTGTGGTGTCTGAACCACCAGTGTCTATAGAATCCATGTGTCTGTAACATATACACAAACATGCACAAACAGTCAATCAAATAATCACATAAGTCACCAAGTAAGCATTCAAATCATTCTCCTAGTCCCACTAGCCTCCCAGCCTCTCAGACTGCTCTTCCTAGTCCCACTAGCCAATCCTCCTAGTCTCACTAGCCAATTCTCCTAGTCTCACTAGCCAATTCTCCTAGTCTCACTAGCCAATTCTCCTAGTCCCACTAGCCAACTACCTCGTTCTCTCAGACCGAGCCTCGGCCTCTCAGACCGAGCCTATAATAAAGAATAAAATGTGCTCAACATTTGTTTGTGAAAAGTTTGGATCTGGACTTAAGTGGTATGCAGAAAAATGTTTTCGTGAGAGCCCTAGTGATCATAGTCTAGACTCGAGAAATAATCCTAGTTCGCTATGATCAGAGCTCTGATACCAAGCTGTCACACCCTGGCTTTGCGGAAGCGTGGTTAATTTGGTGTGACTTCTTAATACCATAGCTTAATCATAACCAAGCTATATGAATTAAAAACATGCAAGATCATCCATTAAGTTTTGAAAACCAAATACAGTACCATTGTTTTAACGGGAACATACCCTAACAACCATAACCTTGTTCAACAGACATTACAAACTTAGAACATAACATAAACATGGTTCAAGGATTGTGTCTTGTCCAGGAAAGAGACACATCCCCTGAACCCCGGATGACCTCGGAAACTAGTGCAGCGGAAAACGTTCCATACCGTGCCAGATCTCGTTAATTTCCTGAAATACATGTAAGTTGAAAAATCAACAATAATGTTGAGCGAGTTCATGTGTAAGTGAGTATGTAAAACACTTGTGAGTATAGTAATAATCGTGGTATGTAGCCAATAAGGGGACTTGTGATCACCAATGGTTTGCAAGGCCACTGATATATGTGAAGTGCAAATAGGGAGACTCAAACCTAGCAGATTTCGCCACGGCATTTGTATGTGGACAAAGTCACCCCAAGGTCCGTTTCTAGTTTGGCCTGGGGCTGGGCTCGCTACACCCAGATAGATCTACCGCTCCTGTCCCTCGGTCCCGACATGAGGACTAATGGCCTCATATTGCTCCTACCCACTCACATGATCAGAATAAAACACCTCCTTACGCTAACCATACCGTATATAAAGTACTTGTAAACAAAGTAACATGTATTTCACCCCCGCAGTTAAGAAAACTGAAAACAGTTAGAGAAAAGGGGGACATGAACTCACAGTGAAGCGTCTCTACCAAGTGTCTCCAAATCTGAAAGCTGTGCGACGACCTACAAGTGCTAATTCTATTAGACGGACGGCCGTGCCTTAGCTTTATAGTTTAAGTTTTGTGGGAAATAGTTAGACAACTATTTCGTGTTTATGTTCTGTATATACTTGGTAGTTAATTTCCTTCCCAAGGATGGGGGATTTAATACATGTGCGTAAGTTACGTTTTAATAATCGAGTGGTAATATAATTACCGGTGTAACTTATTTATTCATGTGAAAGCGTTTGTATTATTTTGGGATTCGTCAACGTGTGTAAATATTATTTTTACTCTAAAAATAATATTTATGTATTTTCACAAAATAATCATAAACAGTGTGTGAAAAATATACATTTATCACGTTAATCTTTGTGAAAATTCCACCTCCGAATATTTAGTAAATAAAGTCATGGCGAAATTTATATTTCGAAAATATGTCAAAAATAATTCTAACACTTGTTGTGTGAGTAATTCTAAGTGTTAGGTTTTTAGAAAAATTTCGCCAGAGTTTCCTCTGTAACTGGAGATGGCCACGCTTTCAAGCGTATCATTTTCTTTTAACAAATCAATCAATCAATGTTCTCAACATTATCAAACAACTTTTCAACATTTAAACTAGTCAAAGATAGACATAATCGCAAAAATATACGAACTTGTGGTTTGTCTAAAATATGTAGTAAATCTCTTTACTTTTACTGGATCTTTTGCCTAAATAATCCGATTTCGTAAAAACCTCGTTTTTAGAGAAAACCCATCTTTACAACTTCTAGTAACTCTTGACAAAACTAGTTCTTTGTCGGATCCTTTCATTTCACAAGTGTTTACACACTTGTGGTTTATAAAATCATGCTTATTATTGTAAGATCCATCTTTCAAAATACATGGTTTCCTTGATATGTGGTCCTTTGAAAATACCGGGTGTAGATACGTAGATCTACTAGTTTCAAACATCTTTGTACAAGTTAAAACATGTTTACACAAGTAAAACATTTTTACACAAGTTCATGCTTCGTGTGTGGTAGAGTTTCACCTTTTAACCCTTGCATTATTCAAAAACGAGCTTATGTTAAGATCCATGATCTTTCTAAACCGGGTTAAACGGTGATCCGAGCTACCACATCATAGATCGGGTCTAGATAACCCTATATTTCAAATACTACAACTTTTACACAACAAGAATGCTATTAACCACCATTTTTCATACTTTTAGTAGACTTTTAAGCATCAAAATGTATGTTAACGATATTTGACCGACACAAATCCTTTTAACCACCTTAGATAAGCTTAAATACGAGTTTTAAGTGTTATACCTCTAGCTCAAGGCTAGGGAAGATTCTTGGCGAAAAACGGGTGGATAAAAGCCAAAGAAAGAGGTCCTTCGCGCTCCGAGTGCACCAAGACTCCTAATATGCAACCCTTAAAGCTTGTATGATCTTGGAATGATGAAGATGGAAGTCGAAAATGGGTGGGTGGTTATAGGGGGTTCGGCCGAGAGCTCTAGAGAAGAGAAGAGAGAGTGAAATGTGGTGTTGTGTTGTGCAAGATCATGTTGTGCATATGCTTCTACTTATAGACAATTTAGAGTTAATTACCCCATGGTTAATGTGCCCACTAGATTTCAAACATGTTGATTAAAATAATCACTTAAGAGTACAAGTGTGTTCCCCTTAGTTTGGGGCCGGTTAGAGAAAGGGGGGGGGGGTTAGTTCGATCTCAAGTAGGTAGTTAGGGTAATTAGTTACGTTAAACCAAGTTAAGTTAAGTGTTTAACTTAGTTAGTTGTATGTTATGTGTTATGACGGGTGTTAGGGTAATCAGGGACCCTAACTGGCTCAGAAAGATATAAATAGTGAAAATAATAATATTTTCATGTTCCGGGTAAAGTCCGGTTGTTCGGTTGGATATTAATCCGTTAAAGCGTTACAAAAGCTTTAAAGTGTCGTTATTAACATTTTTAGTGACACATCTTGTTTCCGACACTTTGGAAAGTGTCTAGTAATATTTTCCCCATGTTTTGGCACTTTACTAGTCAGCTAGAAGCTGGGTTATTTATTAAAGTGCTGTGGTTTGTACTTATAGTACGTTTTAGGCACATCCAATCCGTGTATCTTATTCCTAGAGACGCAGTTCTACAACCCTTGTATCCTACACTCACTACTAGTGTAGCAAAATATCTCAGGCTCTTATAGGCCTTGGAGGCAGTGTTTGCCTGATGCTGGCTTTATCAGCATGTTCAATAGGTTATCCGTGTATTGTGCTACTGTGCTCTTTGTGCATCATGTTTGTCACTAAGGTGCCGTATGTAAATAATGTAGTGACAGCAAGCAAGTATGATGCAAGTAAGTTCATATATCAGTATTCAAGTAGCAGTTCATCAGCTAGATCAAGCAAGCACAGTAATTAAGCAGTATTTAATCATTAATTAAGTCGTACGGATACCTGGTTTAGTGCGGGTTGTCACAGTTATTAAGTAGGCGACAACCTACTTATTTCTAACAATGTTCCCATTTATTAACTAGGTTAAACATTCCTAGTAAACTTAGTGGGTTTGGGGAAATTATGACTAAGTTTATTTTTAAGTCCCGTTACTCGGGCCTCCTATAAACTTTATTTCAACAACAACCTTTATACTACTTTTATTTAATATTATGTTTATTAATTTAAAATCCTAATATTCATCGGGTTAATTTTACCACTTACGGTACCCACCCATCTTTTAGCATTAATGGGGTTTGATTACCAAACCCGTTTTCGGGGTGTTACACTTGCTGAGCTGGATGCTGCTGCTGCTGCTGAGGCTTCTACTGTTGATGTTGTTGTTGCGCTGGTTGCTGTTGTGGCTCTTGCTTCACCACTCGGTTCGGGCAGACGTTTGCGAAGTGGTTAGGATCACCACATGCATAGCAGGCTCTTGCATGAGCAGCGGGAGCAGGAGCAGCTTGTTGTCCCTGAGGAGCGGGAAGTGGAGCTGGCACTCTAGGAGGAGCTTGAACTTGAGCTTGACGGGGGCCAGTACGGCAGTTTGCCGTAAAGTGTCCGTAGATGTTGCAGTGGACACAAAATCGGCAAGCGATCCCAACTGGGTGGTGGTAAGTACAAGTAGGGCACAGGGGACGAGGACCAGTGTACACACGTTTTGCAGGAGGTGCGTTGGTCACGGGTGTGGCTACTTGGCAGTTTTGGTTCTGGGGTTAAGCAGAGATAGCATTGAGTGGAGCGGCAGTGACAGCATAGTTCTTGTTTTTGTTGTTGTTCTTGCGCTTGCGGCATGAAGACTTCGAAGCTTGAGGTGAGGCGGTTTCAGCAGAGGGAGTAGCAGAAGTAACGGTGACTTGGTGGAGAGTCTTGGTGGAGTTCTTGAAGTAACCAGCCCGAAGTCGCTTGTCATTAATCTTAGCAGCGAGCTGGAAGGTCTCTTCAATGGTAGTAGTCTTGGCTGCTTAGACAAAATCGGCAACACAATCAGGTAAAGCGCGAATATATTTCTTGATTGTGATGTCGGGAGTTGAGACTTAGCCAGGGCAGATGATGCTGAGCTGTTTAAAGCGAGCAGTAAGACGAGCATTGTCGCCACCTTCTTGCTTTCTGTGCTAGAACTCGTCTTCCAGCTTCTGGAGTTCATGTGGGGGACATAATTCTTTCACATGACTTCCTTCAATTCCTCCCAGGAAAGTCCATAGGCTGCGTCGTTCCCACGGCTATTGCACACTGCTGTCCACCATTCCAGTGCCCTAGACTGGAAGACTCCAGTAGCGTTAACAGTGCGGAGGTTGTCTGGACATCCGCTTTGACGAAGAGTGACTTCAATCGAGTCGAACCATTGAAACATTGTGCTCGGGCCATCTTCCCCAGTGAAGTCTTTGGGTCCACAAGCTTTAAATTGTTTGAAGCTAAAAGTTGCTTTCGGTGAGTCAGTCCTAGATTCCTCAGAGGACTTGCTAGCGATTTCATTAATTTCGCTGATGATTTGTGGAATGACCTTAGCCATTTCTTTGGCGACTAGCGATGCAATGCGTTTGTCAGTGTGGTTGCGGCGGTTAGCGCGGGAAGTATGGGATCCGAATGACGGCATTGTCTGCAACAGGCATCGTCATAGGATTTAGACGATACATTCAATCTCGCCACACAGTGTTTAATCATACTTATAAAGCTCAGGAACACGTTCACACACGACATATAATCACAGAGGCACATGAATCACGTAGGCACATAAGCACGTAAGCACAGAAGCACGTAGAGCACAGAAGCACGTAATCCACGTAAGCACATATTCCACTATATTTTGCACGTATTCACCTACATATTTTTCACGTATTCACCTATCTTTCAAAGTTGCGAAAAGCGATCGAGAGTTGTGAATGCGAGTAGCGATAGCGAGTAGCGTAAGCGAGTAACATAACATGCGAAAGTCTGCCATTTGTTTGCGTTTTGAGATGTAAATAGCTGTGCGTGTTGTGCGCGTTTAATAAAGCGATGAGCGAAAAGCGAATAAGTATCCGAAAATCGAAATACATAAACATAAAACACATAGAACACATAAAACCAATAATCCACAGAGTCAGCGGTTGCGATCTCAGAATCGAAACACATAAAAATGTCAAAGCGTGAAATCGGCGATTGCGGGTTGTTAATAGAATGTCTCGGGTGTGTTAGAATTTGACTACCCAGAGTGATTCGACTATTCTCAAGGACTCGAGTACATGCGCTGGCTTAGTAGACTGTGCTCTCGCCTCAATCCGGGCGTACGGTATGCATCCTTTAGGCCATTACGTGACCCTAGTTGTTGGAACCCATCGAGACTTTGGTGAGAGTTTTTGTAAAAACCCAGATGTAGAGCGGAATAAGTCATTAAGATGCGGGTTTCACCCCTAACTTATCCACTTTATTCCTGGTTGTGTGACTAAATCACGAGATAGATAGGAAGAATTTTGTCGAGGTATGGTTTTCACACCTGACTCAACGCAAATTCTCGTGTTTTATTAATAAAAATGTGTGTCGAGTGAGTGATTCTATCGAGAGTTTATGGTTTTCACGCCTAATCTCGACCAAATCACTCGAATGTTTTCGAAAATCGTGTGTGTTGTCAGCCTTAGGAAAGACTGAGTATCTACACGAAGCTGTAGTATGCGATGTTCGTGTAAAGTTGAGAATTTAGCGAGTACAAACGTGAGTATAAAGAGTAAGCTCGCGCGGAACCCTTACCGGGTTCGCACAAGGCGGTCTGTTGGTACTTAGACTATAGACTAGGTCAATTCTAAGACATCGGCCCGGACTAGGTCGAGTCTTGCCTAATTCCCTATAGTTATGGCTCTGATACCAATCTGTCACACCCCTACCGATGGCGGAAACATCGGGGCGCGGCACTGAGTGAAACAGATTGTCCAGGAGAATCCATAACAACTATAATTACCAAATATTTAACGTCATGTCCCATACCACAACATATAAAGTAAAACAGTTATTACATACATAGTTTCTCAAAGACAATTAAATTGTTCCGACAACTTTGATTTAGATGTGACATTTCTAGACCTCCTAACTTTATTCCATAACAGCAAGCATAGCATAGCATCCTAAACACCTATCACATACGTTAAAATAAAAGTCAATACACATAGTGTAAAGGTGAGCATACAAGTTTAATAACATATTAACAGCGAAAACGGTTTACGCAGAACCAGCATGTAACACGTAGAAGTGTGAAGCAAGTAAGTTATCGACAATGACATATGCACAGACATGACTGCGAGTTGTAGAATGCGCAACACATATCACCACTGTGACACGTGAAGAGATACCCTTAACAACCCTCGTCCACGACAGGTGCTGAGTCCAAACTATAGTACTATCGTTGCTAAGGTGTCAGGCAACAATCACTGTGTAAACATAACATACAAGCATTCATCGTATAACATGTATAACATGCAGAGCGGTTAGCGTAATAAAAGTATATGCGTTGTGTGTTGATGTGATTTGATATAGGTAACGTATGTAACACCCAAAAGTGCGTTAACCAAAAAGGGATCGAGTATACTCACAGTTCGTGTTTAGAAAATAAACACAAGCTTGGATTGAAGGGAGCGCTTGAGAGGTTAGCCTGATCAGAGGAGGATAGTGTAAGCGTTGAACAGTGCGGTAAACAGTGCGTCAAAGAGTTGTGTAACGAATGGTGGTTCGGTCGGACGACCGTCAGGACGGACGGTCATCCGGACGGATGACCATTCGGTCGGAGGGTCGTTCGTTTGGGAGGGTTGTGTTTGTGAAAGGTTTAAACTTTGAAGTTTTCATTGTAGCATTTTGAAAAGTTTGAAGTGTTTCTACATATCAGGTCGTCCGGTCGGACGTTCATCCGGACGGATGGCCGTTCGCTCGGATGGTGATCCGAGTGGACCCTGATATTCCTTGAAGTTTGGGAAATTATTTAAGTGTTGAAATCACAAGTCACGTGGTCGATTAGTCATTCGATCGGACGTCTATTCGTTTGGGCGACTGATTCGTTTGAAAATTGTTGGAATCAGTAAAGTTGAAAGATTTATCGAGACGGTATGACAACGTGCCAAACAACGAAAATCACATCAGGTGCAACTCATCCGATCGGACGGGAATCACCCCGTTCGACCAGACTCAGTTGTTCTTGACGGAGTTTCATGTTTAACCCGTGAATCAGTCGTCTCTTTGATGGAAATCCATTCCTAGCTCGGTTCTCTACCAAAGAATGAGTAGAACACCCGAACAAGCCTGGATTCCATTGGTTTGTAAGTCAAGAGTGAAAGATGTTGAAGAAAAGTTTGAAACACTTTGATTATGCTTAGATTTAGTTGAAATCAGTGTAAAAAATTGTGGAAATCCTTTAGATCCGAACCGTTCTTGATAAGATGAGGTCACACTTCAATGTTCATAAGAACTCCATGATGACGTCACCTTAAAACAACTCAAATCAGATGATTTCACGGTGAGAAGTTGTGATTTCTTGGAGAAGATGAAGTTAGAGTGTGTAGTGATGAAGTAAGTACAATATTTAGAGTGAAAACTTACAAGAATCGCGAGAAATCGAGAGAAAAGTGCTTGGGAGCGTGCTGGTCGGAGGGAGCTGTCACATTAATGAATAGTGATGTGACAGGAGGGGTATTTATAGTGTGAGAGGAGAAAAGGCGGTGGAGTTTAACGGTTCGGACGGCCTTTCGATCGGATTGCCATCCGATCGGATGGTCATCCGGCCGGATGTCCATTTGACCAAATGGTCGTTCGATCGGAGGGCATTCGCGAGTTGGTTTCCGATTTTCGTTTCGTGCGTTGAGCGTAGCGTTGTGTTGCGAGTAAGCGATGCGATAGTATTACACATTAGTTACACAAAAAACATAACCAACCTAACAATCATAAAAGTAACTTGTATTCCGGGTTGCGATGCGATGTGATCGAGTTGCGATTGCGTTTGCGAATATCATCCCACAATATATATATATATATATATATATATATATATATATAAGCACACACAAGTAAAGCACATAATAACATACACACATAAAACAATATCCATAACTTTTAATTCGAATTACGATGCGGTGGCGATGTGATATCGTTTAGTAGATTAGCGCTTAATTACGTTTATCGCATAGTTACTTCACATATTAACAAATCGTATTCCCAAATAGCGTTAATTAACATATATCGTTTATCGAGTCTACGAGTACAAGCAATAATTAGGCAAGAAATGTCAGATCTGAACGTAAACCTGACGTTGACCTTGACTTTGACTTTGACTTGTACTTTGAGTTTGACTTTGGAAAGTTGGGTTGTTACACCAAGATAACAAATGCTGGATACTATTGGCTTGGGATGCATGAGGATGCGGTGAAAGAATTACGTAAATGCATGAGCTGCCAACGCTATGCACCGCAAATCTTGCGCCCCAAGAACAGTATGATACCAGTAACTGCGGCATGGCCTTTCTAAAAATGGGTCATCGATATTGTGGGTCCTTTTCCCCAGCCCCGGGTAAAGTAAAATTCCTTATCGTTGCAATAGATTAGTTTACAAAATGGATTGAGGCTAAACCCTGGCAAAGATTAGGGTGGACAACGTCAAGAAGTTTCTCTGAGAACATATAGTTTGCTGTTTCGGCTTACCGCTGTACTTGGTCAGTGACAACGGAACTCAGTTCACTGATAAGACGATCCAAGAATGGTACAAAGACCTTGACATACAACAAATTTTCACCTCGGTGGCCCACCCCCAGGGCAATGGCCAGGTAGAAAGGGCTAATAGGAGTTTGCTGGACGGAATCAAAAAACGCCTTGATCGGGAAGGCGATTGTTAGGTGGACGAGTTACCGACAGTCTTATGGGCTCATAGGACAACGCCGAAATCAGGCAACAAAGAGACACCGTTTAGCCTAACGTATAGCACAAAAGCGATGATTCCAGCAAAGGTTGGAATACCATCATTAAGGCGTTTGACCACACAAGATAATAATGATCAACGCCTCCAGGAAATTCTCGACCTCTTTGAAGAACGGCGCGAAGCAGCGGCTATCAGCAAAGCGTGGTACAAGCAAGCAATGGCCAGTTATTACAACAAAAGGGCAACCGCTGTCAGTTTCCGGGTGGGTGATTACGCCCTAAGGGACAATGAGGTCAGCGGGGCAGAAAATACCGAAAAAGTGTTTTTTTTAAGTTATGTAATGTTTTTATTTTTTAAATTATGTAATATTTTCTTATTAATGTTATATTTGTTTGAGTAGTATTAATGTTTTTTTTTAAAATTAAATAGATTTTATATAATTTTGAATAACAAAATAATAATAAAAAGTGTGTGCCACGTGTTGAATAACGCCACTCTTTCACGTCCCGTCCCACTCCTCTCGTTTTTGCATCACGCCGCTTTACTGACGAGTACTGACGTGACATCACATGTTGCATCAAGCCCCCCTTTTAAGCTCCCCGCTCCGTATAGTCTAAGTTGTAAGCGGTTTGATGAATAATACGTTACAACCTTCAACATAATTTATTAATAGAACCGTAAAAATATTTACACCAAGTGTTTGATTATGTGTCTCAAAGAACTTGGTTTAAATTTGAAAACCATAAACCCATAATGATACATCAACATACATATGCTATTTCTTCCTCTGCTTTGTCTCACCCCATGTTTTTGAAATTCCTTTATTTGACTTCTGTATTATCATGTATTCTCTACAGCAACTTCCGGGAAAATGTTACGGCTTTATGTAAATCTGAAAGGATAATTTGCTTGCTATCGGGCATATAAATGTGTTATCATGGAACCATCAACTGATGAAACAGACTCAAGTTCACTACTGCTCTCCCCAGAGTAAAAAGCTGGTTGTTTAGGTTGAGGCAACACACTCTCACTGACCAGCATTAAAACCACCGACAACATAGTTGGCCTATCTTTTGCATGATTTTGCACACATAATAATCCAACATGTATTGATCTTAGCACTTCAGGGATGACACAAGAGGCACGTAAAGATGCACACATAAGTTCAATGGATCTGCCTTGTTTATAAAGTCTCCATGCCTGAATCAGATCAAACATATAAATTACCAAAATGACATTGTTTAACCAAAAACATTAGTGAGTGTAACATACATGTCCAAGAAGGTTGTCATTATGATCATCATGAGAGAATTCTCTGTTTTTCCTACCACTCACGATCTCCAACACCAACACACCAAAACTATATACATCAGACTTTGTAGAGAATCGTCCGTGTACTGCATACTCAGGAGAAATATAACCACTGCAAAGAACTTATTCATTAGGGGGAGTAGAAGCAAAAATAATTCAATAAATTACTGTTTAAGATTCTTACTATGTTCCCACAACTTTCTTTGTCTTAGTAGCAGTGTCGGATCCTACAAACTTTCTAGCAAGCCCAAAGTCGGAGATTTTGGGGTTCATGTCACCATCTAAAAGAATATTACCTGCCTTGAGATCTCTGTGGATGATTTGAAGGCGGGAATCTTGATGTAGATAAAGAATACCTCGAGCCACCCCTTGTATAATATTAAATCGTTTTGGCCAGTCAAGCATTGAGCTCCTTGTTTCATCTGACACAAGTGAATTACTTAGATAACAAAAGTGAATTACTTATGAAACACTAATTTGATATGAAAGCGTGAAAACAAGGTACTATATGAAATCATAGAGAGAGCCGAACCAAATAGATATAAGTCTAAGCTTTTGTTAGTCATGTATTCATAAACTAAAATCAGTTCATTTCTGTGATTGCAGTATCCAAGAAGCTTCACAAGATTGCGATGCTGAAGTTTGGCAATACAAATGATTTCATTCTTGAACTCTTCAGTCCCTTGCTGGGATGTTTCTGAGAGCCTCTTCACAGCAACCTCTTGCCCGTCTTCCAACACACCCTAAAATAACAAGGTTACAGTTTTTTGTTACACTTTTGATAAATAAATGGTACAAATACAAGTTCCTTTCTGTATTATGGTACCAATTAGTTACCTTGTAAACTGGACCAAATCCACCTTCTCCAATCTTTTTGTTGATGTTAAAGTTATCTGTAGCCTTGACTATTTTATTAAGACCAAGTAAAGGTAGCTCGTCAAGATCTTCCATCCGCACACTGTTATCCTTTTTATCAAGGGCATACCTGTCTTCTACAAAATAACATGTGCGATTACACGAACGTGCCAAGAATTATATAAGTTTCCAAAGTGTATAAAAGCTACTTAAATTACCTCTTTCTTTCATATGAAGCCTTTTCTGTTTCTTTATACAAGCATATGCCACCATAAATAGAAGTAGCACAACAGATGTAGTTAAAAATACCGCTGTAAATACTCTTTTTTTCTTGTTTAAGCTAGATGGGGAATCTTGCTTTCCTTCACGAACGATTTACAATAATGTTACAAGTATATTAAATTTATAACTCAAAATTAACTTAAAACCATAAAGGTGCAGTGTACCTGCTAACTCAGAGGCAGCCAATTTTATGTAAAGATCCTGCTTATCATCATTCTCTGTGGTGTCCATAAGCTCATCAAACCAAAGCAAACATCCACTTCCTCCATTTCTGATATCTGTATTTGCATACGCCGTACAATTGCACTTCATTCTGCAAACCATCTCACATTCTTCAAGCGTCATGCTATGATTATACCATGAACCACGTGTATCCGGAAATATAACGCCTGAAATTTTCTGAAACTCAGACCCACTCTCACAAACTAAAGCTCGTTTACGTTCACATCCACTTGACCAATTTGCTCTATCCCATTCATCTAGGACCTGAGGCTTAAAACCTGCCATACATTTACAAGGGGGGTACCGATTAGCGTTGCAGCTTGCATATGGCCCACAAAGTCCATAACCACCACAACTATCTGTCGGTACTTCAATATTATGCACAGTCCACTCTTGGGTTTGATCCATCCATCGCAAATGCACTATGATGTCATCTGGCAACACAGCGACCCTTTGAACAGCCGAAGACTTAATCTCATATTTATAATATATTTCCTTTTCGTTCATTACAAATTGAACAGAGTAAATAGGATTTGGGTTTTTCATGCGTAAACCTTGAAACTTAAGACCATTCCATGGTCCATATCTCCAACGTATAACCGAACCTTGTCTCACAAACATTTGCGGATATCCATTTGTGTCTAGATAGTGTAAATATTCACCTGGTGAAGGATCATCTACGCTCTTCCATGGTATCATAACTCGTTCTCTTCCTGTTGCTAAATCTTTTCCAAATTTCATTCCTGGTAAGAATGTGTTACCAATATGATCAAAACTTTGCCAGATTACACATTCGTTCTTGGTACTTCTATCCCACACAACGAGATTTCCAGTATCCAGAAGCTGCACCACCACCCCCACCGGCATGGTCGATATTGCTGAATTCGATGACCAGATCACTGTATTGTCACCACTGCGAATTAGTAGGTTTCCATGTCTGCTTAGTTCGAGCATGCCTGATTTATCTGTGACTGGTGTCTCCCTGTTAGCAACCCATACGACAGTACCCGTTGATATTTTCTTGTACCATATCCCTATGTACCGATTCTTGGATTTTCCTGGGCTAAAGAACCCAAGTTCAAACATGTTATCATCTGAAACTATTGTATCTCCATCTTTGATTACTTGATTTGTAGATATGGTGTTTAGTGTTGCAGAAGAAGACAGAAGCAAGAACAAAACACATGAGAATAGTAGTATCATGTAACCAATTTCCATCGTTGTGGTGTTTTAAAGATGAGAGTTTTGGATGATGGTGGTGATATATAGCAAATTTGACTCTTCTTTTGGTCAACACCTTTGAAAAAATTAACAATTTTAGATTGATAGAAAAGTCCCTGTTCACTTTGAAACAACTTTTTGACTTTCCTTTTATTGAATTTTAATTAATCTGTCATTAGAGCAGAGGGGGGCAGGCAGAAAACCAAATTAACTACCCGTAACCGAATTAACCGACAATAGTGGGTTGATTATGGCTAACAAGGTTTCCATACCTGCCAAAACCAAAAGAACCGATTATACGTATTTTTTTGATGTCATATAATATAATAATATATACAATTTGTTCCATAGTCAGAAAATTTAAGGCCCAAATAATAACCAATTATATTGTTTAGACTTATTTTTAACTAGGCCCAAATTCACAATTAACCGACCCATAACCGACTCGCTCTAACCTTCCAAAACGATTAACCGAAAAGGCCATAACCGATCGGGCTATGGTTATGGTTATTCATTGATTGACATCTGGTTATGATTTTGGGCCAAAACCGACCCATGCTAGAGAAAAGATTAATTACCTCAGCCCTTCACCATAACTCCGTTCAGCCTCTCTCTGGTAATCTTTTCCGGCCAGTAGAAATCATGGAACTGAACAAATAGGATCCACAGTAGAGCAGCTGAAGAGGTATGGTCTCAATTCCTTGTCCACATGGCAGGGACCACACCACTTTTTCAACCAGCATGACGCCTACATCAGCAAACAAATCCAGAAGATTCTAGAAGCTTCTGGAAGACTTCAAGGTGGCACCAAAGATGCTCCTTCTGACAGGAAGGACAACACGTGTCACCAGTCACCGAGCGCCATGTAGGCCTGCAGCAAATCTGGGAGCAGACCAACCACCGCAGCACAATTCCTCCAGCATGGACAAATATCGGCGCGCCACGTGGACCACTATCCTGGACGTGACAGAGGAGACCAAGAGGATATTCCCCTTGGTCGGACAGCTGGCGCTCGATAACAGCTGGCTAGTTTGCTCCTCCCTCCTTCACCCTCCGGCTATAAATAGGACCCTTCATCATTCAACACACTCTTATTTCCTCAGAGAACAGTACTTATTCTCACGCCGGAGCCCGGTTAAGAGGAAACCCCCATATTCCCTCTTAACGAGCTAACGGTTTGCTGTTTTGCAGGATCCCAGCTATTAGTGAGTAGAAAAGGAGATTGAACCCACGTAAGAGACTATCCGGCTGATTAACCATCAGTGTTAACCAGTGTCTCAACAGCATCAAACACAGATAAATTGGATTCATTCTGCTATAGAAACATGGAAACCAATTCATCTTCTTCTCCGCGTACAACAATCTGGTCAGTCAGTCAGTCAACGATGAATGATGATTCCACAATCAACTACAGAGCTTCCAGAAAATCGATCAAGTATGACCACTTTTGTTTTAATTGATTTAACCGATTCAAACAATTGAGTAATGGGAAAAGGTGATTGAAGTTTGTGCATATTGAAACAAAATTCAAACCTTTAATGGTCCACCGCTGTAGGATTGTAGGTGATGAAGCTTCACCACTTTCCTCTGGTTTCGAGTTCTTGGAATCTTTTAATTAACCATTACTTCATGGTGAGTCCTTTTGGATAAGGTGTTTCAAGGGAGAGGGGTGGATAAGTGGACAGTTGGATAAGAGCCTTCAATCCATCCCACCATATTTACACCCTGAATTACACTAAAAAACACTATATTTTCTTTTCTTTTTTAATTAAATAATTAAATAATATTTTTTATACATTTATCATTATATTTTCTCTCATCTACTCACAACCATTTTTAAAATATATTAAAAAACTAGGTTAAAACCCCGTGTATTACACAGGTTGATTAAATATATTTTTATATAATAAAAAGTTACATCTTTAATTACTCGTGTATAACATAAGTTGAATAAGCACGTGTTCTACACTGCTTGAATAAATATAATGTAATCAGTTAACACACACAGTCGTCAAAATACATTTTTGGTAAAAAGAACTTTGATATACGATTTACATATTAGAACATTTTACTTTGTTTTTTTTTTATTTTTCTATTATTAGGTTATAAACTTGTGTATTACAAAAATTATAACATTTTACTTTGTTGTTTTTTAATTTAGTAACAGGTTAAAAACGTGTGTGTTACATGTGCCCGGATCAATAAACTATTAAATAGTTATTATTATTAAGTGTAAAAAATAAAAAATAAAAAATAAAAAGCCTTAGGCCCTCAGCCACCGCCATTAGAGACTTTTAAGTATGAAATGAATCTAGTCACAATTCAAAGAAACACAAATTTTGCACCCAAATATACATTTAGTCCATTAAATCCACTTATTTCTTCTTCCCAATTCATGACCTGTTGTTTTGTACCTAAATATTAGTTTTTATTCTTCCCTATTTAATACATGTAATCTCAATCAAGTAATCAAAACTAAAGAGGAAAACAATTACAGAAAATGATATGCACTTTTCAATTTGAATTCACATACAGAACTAACGTGAGGCTATCAACCTGCATATATGGCTTGTTTGGCATTTAGTCAGCGAAACGCGGGCTGGATCTCTCCTCCGAGTGGATGTTGATAGCTCGGAATGAAAAGGGGCTTGCTCCATGTGAATGGCCCCATAAATTTAAGAGATCCAGTTGTGTTTAGACTACATCTCCGGTGAAAACAGAGGCAATTTTGCTTGGGTTTCAGGCAGTTTTGCGTTTGCACCACGTCTCCGTTCCATTTTGCGAGTCAGTTGATGTCGGTCATCAAACGATAGTGGGGCCCCCACATGTTAGGCATGTGAGGGAAATAAACTGAGATAATTAACTTGGTTAGTCATAAAGGATTAAACCAGCAACAAAAATAAACTTAAAGGATATTTTTAGCAAGCTTTAAAAATTAAGGCTGGAACCTGTAAGTTTGAGGAAACATAAAGGACGTTTTGTGCAATTTACTCGCAAAATAATAAAACAAAGATAAGTATAAAGATTATATTAGAAGATAAATATAAATATAGAGATATAGTTATAGATAAACATCGACTTAAAATATGGGATAAATTGATAAATTATTTTAAAACTTGTAATTTTTAAGATAAAAATAAACATAGTTATATGGCGGGAAAACTAAAAAGTAGATGTCTCTCGTATCGACACGTGTCCATCAATTGGTTTCTTTTATTATATGTATAGATTATAGTGGGTGAACAGTGTCCCCCCCAAATATACAGATGAACAGTAACATTTTCTCTCTCCTCCACTCACAACCATTTTTAAATACTCTTTATATTTTAAAAATATCACACACAGAATTTGATGACATGGATGTGAATGCTCTAAGGCATTTTTGTAATTACCTTTTTTTATAAAAAAATTAAGAGTAAATTACAAGTTTTGTCCTTTATGTTTACATCAAATTTCAGACGTTGTCCTTTAGCGCAAAATTTGACAGGCGGTGACCTTTACCTTTCAAAATCTTACACGTTTTTGTCCTTTAGCCCAAACCCAATTAGATTTTTTGGTTAAATCTAGTCATGTGTAAGGCACATGAGGGTACAATTGTAATTTCACCATTCAAGGGGCTATTGTGTAAGTAATATGCAACTATTCTAAATCAAGAAGGATTTCAGCAACATAAAACCTACATTGAGAACCCAAAACGAAAATTATCATATAACGAAACAATCGAAAGTCCAAACAAAGACAACCTTAAGTTGTTACCTGGCTACTTGTTTAGAGAAACATTTGTTCGGCTGTTTTTGTCGGAGCACGTGTAAATCGCCACCGGGACAATACTCAATAACCAAACACGAGTATTTATCTGTCGTAAAATGCGAAAATAAAGTAGGAAGAAACAGGTGATAAAGCAATTGCAGAATCTCTCTTTCGGTTTGAGCCCGTGTAGCTTTTTTCTTGAGGCCCTATAACTCAGTATCCAGAATTTTCAAGCAAAAAAGCAATTCGAGTCGATAAGTCCAGCAAGATAAACGGTTCCGATATCTCCACCGCCAATTTTCTTGAATAGCTTAAAGTTTCTTATATTTAGGCTTTTGTATTGCTTCTTAGCCTCAATAATCAATAACCATTATTAAAAATTAGCTAAGTTGAGCCATACCTGATAAAACTCAATAATACTCAAAGCCAAATACCCAATACATAAGCCCAAATGCCTAATTCCTAAATTCAAACTGGAAAGGGAAAATTGGAAGGGAAAGAACAGATTTGACGAAGTGAGAACTGAACCGGAGGCGAAGGCTAAACTCGAAAGGGTTTTAGAAGATGGAAGACGACCCATTCGATTTGTCGTTCCTCTCTGCCGCAAGCCATCGTACACCACCACCCCTGTGATACCACTACCCCTGCCCTTCCACCGGAGTCCCGCTGTTGAGTACTGCATCTCCACCGGAGTACCCCTGCCCTTCCACCGGAGTACTACATCTCCTCCACAGATGGAGAGAGAAGAGAGCGAGAGAGAGTGAGGGGGGAAGAGAGAGAGTGGTTTTTAATTTAATATCTTTTCTATTTTTATAAAATAGTCCCAATCTATATATTACTTACACAATAACCCCTTGAATGGTGAAATTACAATAGTACCCTCATGTGCCTTACACATGACTAGATTTAACCAAAAAATCTAACTGGGTTTGGGCTAAAGGACAAAACGTGCAAGATTTTGAAAGGTAAAGGACACCGCTTGTCAAATTTTGCACTAAAGGACAGCGCCTGAAATTTGATGTAAACATAAAGGACAAAACTTGTAATTTACTCAAAAATTAATAAGAAATATACTTTTTTATAAAAAAAAGAGTAAATTACAAGTTTTGTCCTTTATGTTTACATCAAATTGCAGGCGCTGTCCTTTAGCGCAAATTTTGACAGGCGTTGTCCTTTACCTTTCAAAATCTTGCACGTTTTGTCCTTTAGGCCAAACTCAGTTAGATTTTTTGGTTAAATTTGGTCATGTGCATTGCACATGAGGGCATATTTGTCTATTCACCATTACATGGACTATTGTGTAAATGTTTAATGTTTAGGGACTATTATATAATATAATGAAAATGATATATATAATTTAAAAAAAAACAGTACTTTATCTCCCCAATCGGAGCACAAAACACACTTCATCACTTTCTTCAGCTTCTAAACCCTTAACAACCACCATGAACTACCGCTTAATCTCCCCAATCGGAGCACAAAACGTCGTCGTTTCCAACAACACTCTCTAAATCTCCCCAATCGGTAACCGCATCTCCGTCACCGACCTCCTCAAATCTGAAACCCTAACCCTACCATTCCAATCTTCATCCAACATCTCCAGAATCGTCGCCTCACCGGACGGCGTCTTCCTCATCACCGTCGACGACAACGGCCGCTGCCAGTTCATCAACCTCCGCCCTAACGGATAGTATATTGTTGTTGGTGTTGGTAAGTTAGTCGAGATTTGGAGGTCTCCAGGGTTGAGAACTTTTGCTAATTGTAATAATAAAGTTACTTGTGTTGATTGGAGTCCTGATTCGAGGTATTTGTCAGCCGGTTCGAAGGATTTGACTGTTAGATTGTTTTGTTTGAAGAAAGTTAGGGGTGAGATTAATAGTAAGAGTAAGCCTTTTATGTTTTTAGGTCATAGAGATGGGATTTTAGAGTGGTGGGTGCGATGGTGGTGATGGGTAGCGGTGGTGGGAGGTTTACCTGGTGGGAGAATAATTCAAGTTATAAAGCTGAATTAAATATGTATACCTGATTAGTGTATGTGTTTTGGTTTAGAAAGTCTGGAGGTTTAATGTATTTTCACTATTTTGATATTGCTTTTGAAATCTTTATCTGGTAATTTAGAGAGGTGGAAGTGAAGAAGTCTGTGTTTCATGTTACGAAAACGTGTGCCAGAAATAAGATGATGAGGGTGGTAGTGGTGGTGGTGGTGGTAAAGGGTGGTGGTGGTGGTGGTGGTGGAGGTGGAGGTGGAGGTGGAGGATGGTGGTGATAGGTGGTTGCTAATTTCAGAAATATATATATATGTATGGTTATAAAAATAATATTTTAAATTATTTTGTTTTATTTTTACATAATAGCCCCTTGATATAATTCATCTTACACAATAACCACTTGAATGGTGAAATTACAATAGTACCCTCATGTGTCTTGCACATGACTAGATTTAACTAAAAAATCTAACAAGGTTTGGCCTAAAGGGTAAAACGTGCAAGATTTTGAAAGGTAAAGGACACTGCCTGTCAATTTTTGCGCTAAAGGACAGCGTCTGCAATTTGATGTAAACATAAAGGACAAAACTTGTAATTTACTCTAAAAAAATAATAAGAAATATACTTAAAAGAAATTACACTTTTCGTCTTTTATGTTTGTATCGCATTACAATGGATAGCCTTAACTTCAATAATTACAGTCACAGTCCTTTATTTGCAAAACCTTTAACACTTTACGGTAGTGTTTGGTATGGAGGAATGAGAGGTGGAATGGAATGGATGATTACGAGGGAATGAAGAAAACGGTGTTTGATTGGTCAATGGAATGCAATCACTCATTCCAAAAGGCATTCCATTCCCTCAAAATCATTTCATCCACCCCCATGTTTTTTTTTTCATTTCATCCCCTCTTGCACCATTCATCAATAACACCACAACCCACCACCTACGCCACAACCCACCGCCACCCACCACTGACGCCATCACCGCCACCCGCCACCCGCCACCACCTCACCCCGACAGCCACCGTCGTCGCCGCCACCACCCACCCGCCACCGTTATCACCCACAGCCGCGACCAACCGCCAACGCCACTCGCCACCGCCGCCCACCACCATCGTCGACGCCACCACCAACTGTCGCTGCTGCCGCCACCTCCGCCACCACCCACCACCAACGACCGCCTTGCCGCCACCACCACTGATCGTCGCCACCGCACCGCCACTCGCCACCACCCACCACCGCCACCTATAAGACTATAACCACCCACAATCACTACCACTGACCACCACCACCACTCACCGCTGATTTTATTACTTCGTTTTTCTTGCCTATCGAACAATGCACAATAATAATTCATTTCATTCACACATGGTAACCAAACAAGACATGGAATGGTAATGATCCATTGCATTCCCTCGTCCATTCCATTACCTCGTCTATTCCATTCCTTCGTCCATTCCATTATCCCATACCAAACAGACCATACGACCTTTATCAGTAACTAGATTAAAATTTTTAGTTAAGTTTATTCACTTAATGGTATTCTGGTCAATTCATGCTTTTATTTAAATGTTTAATAAATACAACCAAAAAATTGCATACACACTTCATCTTCCCCAATTTCCTAACCCTAACCACCACATCATCCTGCCGCCACCATCATCTTCCCCAATCTCTATCGAAATGAATGTCATGTGAACTATACTATCAACTAAGCTTTGTTTTTCACAAAAACAGCTATGGTAGATCTGAGGGAAACAAATTTTGAAAACCCTTATTTTTCCTACAACCCACACCAGCCACACCTGACCGACTGTCATTCCTCGGCGAGCTCTCCAATCACAACGACACTAGTCACCAAATCTCACAAAAAAACAAAACAACAACCAACTAATAATCATCACAATGGTAGCCCCATGAAACACATCGTGAGACTGTGTGTACTTCTTGATTGAATAATAAACTCCGATACCCATAAAGAACGCATCAGTGCCGAATGGGTATGGTCCCAGATCTCGCACCGAAGCAGTCGCGAGTGACCATCACCCTTATCAAATACTCCCACTGGTAAGAACTTATCTGCGTCCGTGCGGGCACGCGCGAACACAGATACTGAATCCAATCGGTCAAGTGATGAAAAGACTGACCTTGTGTACGAAAATGGGTGTCACACATAGCGATGCGGTTTAGCACCGCATCCTATAAACATTTTCGTCACGACAAAGGGTCTAGGTAACAACAGTTACCACACATAGCGATGCGGCTTGGCACCGCATCCTATACGCACCTTCGTCGAAGCAAGGGACGCGGAAACAACCATAGTTACCGTAGATAGTGATGCTGCCCAGCACCGCATCCTACCGACGACAAGTGAGGACTGACGGTTTTGACTTAAGTGGCCAAGACAGCAAGTGGCACTGACAGCAGTCATCCGTCCAGTCCACACGTAAGCAACGCTGGCACACAGACTGACAACCACAGTGGGACGTGGCGCCATCTTCGTGGCATATGCGCTTGACACACCTGTAAAGGGTTGCGCGTTGTCAGTCTAGCCACTCAATTACCCTCCTTCACTCCTTGGCTATATATACCCAACCCAGACCAGGTTTGAGGTATCGCTTATCTACTCTCTCAAGAAAATACTGATTCTCACGCCGGAGAGTGGTAACAAGGAGCACCCCCACTTTATCCTCCTTATTACGAGTCACGGTGTGTTTTTCCTTGTGCAGGAGACAGGTCAGCGGATGATCCAGCCACCGATCCTCGGAAAGAAGGGATTAACCCTACTTGACGAGACTAGTGAATTAACCTCCTTTGGTTAACCACTGTTTCATCATTGGCGCCCACCGCTACTCTTTGCACTTATTTCCATCTCTCTTTCTTGAAGATCATGTCTGATCGTCAACATCATGCTACCGGGGAAAACTCTACCCTCGCAAACGCAGGACCTACAGGAAACACTCCTCTAGTCCAACAACTAGGCCACATTGGCACATCCACACAGGGGGGCGCTCCCCCGTGTTCATTCCAGACTTTTCGCAGTACTCCTCAGTACTGCCACCAGGAGTGGATCTCCACACCTGGTACTTCCAACAGCAGGCGGCCCATGCTGCAGCCTACAACAACGCTTGTGCAAATGCGCAACCACCCGGAGGACCCACACTCGTGCCATATACACCTGCGGCTCGTATCTTGCAATATGAGGGCAGGGCACCAACGCACCCCACTTCCTGGGATAGGCACGGGTCACGCGAATCCTCCTACTGTACTGTCCGTACGCTCCAGGAGGACGACTCCACTTATGGATCCCGGGTTAGGAAACCGGTACATGACCGCCTGGGCCAACATGGAGAATATTGACGAGAGTTAGCTACTCACCGAATGTCCGGTATACACAGCCGTCTGGGACTGCACCCCCACAACGAGGGGTACGACCACACTGACCCAGACGACTATACATAATGTAGGGACTCTCAATCGGCTCACAGCCGACCAGGGGATTACAATTACTATCCCCCACATAACCCCGCACTGTATACGATCGTGCTGGAAAGCACAGTCAAGCTCAACCTTACAAGCCAAAATCTGCTGCCAAAAACTCCAAATTCATAAAAGAGTTCGCCTCAGCCCCGCTCACCACGAGCAAACTTCCGCTCACGGTGGGTAAGTATAATGGTTCATCCGACCCTGGCGACCATATGAACGTCTTTATCGGGGCTGGAGTCATTGGTCATTGGGACGAGCCCAGCTGGTGTCATTTTTCCCCCAGACCCTCACCGGACTGGCAAGGGCTTGGTTTGATTCTTTGCCAGTAGGATCACTGGCTTCATTCGAACAATTGCAAGAAAAATTTCTTGCCCATTTTAGCCAGCAAAGACGTCACAAGCGTGATTCGCTAGACGTCATGAACATCTGGCGCAGAGAGAACGAAAGTTTGGAAGCTTTCGTCATCCGCTACAACAAAGAATGCCTCAAAATTGGCGGGGTATCGGACCAACTAGCCCGCAATCATTTCCTCCGAGCGGTCAACCATGAGGAAATGATTATGACAATCTCGGGAAAGGACGGCTTGCCAGAAAAATGGGACAACGTCATGACAACAGTCAAGATGTACGCCCAAACCACACAGTCTCTCAGACCCCACACTGGCAAAACCCATCCCCATACGGAAGGACAATCCTCCTGCCAAGAACCCAAGCGCAACAACAACAAGCGCAACCGGGATACATGGAATCGAGTCAACGATTCCAAACCATACACCCCGCGCGGGTATCAACCCGACGCGAGGGCAACCATTAATGCCCAGTGAGATCAGCGGGTATCCAAAAAAGAGTCTCAGGACCGCAATTGGACCGAGCTCACGAAGTCTCCAAGAGAAGTCCTTCAAACAGAGGCTCAGTTCTTGCGACTGGCCCAACCAATGAAGTACAAAAAAGGGCAAGACTTGACCCTTTATTGTGAATACCATAAAGACACGGGCCACTCCACAAACAATTGCATCAGTCTTCGCTTGGAGATTGAACGAGCCCTAAAAGAGGGGAAGCTACAACACCTACTATCAACTGCGCCAAAACAAACTAAGCGCATCACCCCCAACGACGAGGGCACCTCGAGCGGCAAGAAAGCCATGTATGTGGCAACCACTCACATGATTAATCACAGCTGCAGTCAGCCGCGCAAAGCGGTGAGAAGACGGGACGATGACTAGTGTGACGAACAAGTCATCTTCCCCAAGGTACGAGGTGGACCGTGCGACAGGTGCTCCGTCGTCATCACCGGCTACTTGGCTCATTACTTCACTTAACGTCTATTTATCGACCCAGGCAGTAACTCTGATATCATCTATAAGCAATGCTTCAACCAATTTGATCAAGAAGACAAGGATCGGTTGCAGCCGGTGGACTATCCATTGGCCGGATTCGCGGGGGAAACAGTGTTCCCCCTAGGCCAAATTACGTTCCCCGTGCGACTTACCAACGGTAAACACGCGCGGGTCGAGGAGGTAAATTTCATGGTTCTACCACACACCTCCTGGTATGACGTGCTTCTCGGTAGAGAATCACAGGTGATTTCAACATGATAACGTTCGTTCCCTACTCTGCTATCGGTTTTCCTACCGAAACGGGGATTGCGATAATCTACGCCCGCAGAGAAGTAATGTCGACGGACGAGCTTCGTCCGGCAAACACGGCAATGCTGACCCCAAACACTGAACCAGAAAAATGGGTACTTAATGCAAGGTACCCTGAACAGACGGTCACATTGGGTCATGCCTTGTCTAACAACACAAGAGCGCGCCTAAAGCAACTTCTCTTCAGGAACCAAGATATCTTCGCGTGGACACCCGCGGACATGACAGGTGTCCCGCGTGAGGTCGCGCAACACTTCTTGAATACCCTACTGGGTATCAAGCCTGTGATCCAGGGACAACGCCACCTAGGATCCGCAAAGAACGAGGCGATGAATGAGCAGGTCAAGGAACTGCTCTCCGCAGGCATCCTGTGGGAAGTAAAATACCAGACTTGGTTATCAAACCCAATCATCGTAGAAAAAACAAGCGGGGGTTGGCGCATGTGCGTAGATTAAAAACACCTTAACAAAGCTTGCCCCAAATATTGTTACTCACTTCCAGAGATCGACGAAAAAGTCGACAATCTCACACCAGTCCGATGGAAGTGTTTTCTCGATTGCTACAAAGGCTATCACCAGGTACAGATGGCAATCGAGGATGAAGACAAAACGGCATTCCGCACCCCTACCGGAAATTACTGTTACACAAAAATGTCGTTTGGGTTACGCAACGCAGGTGCAACCTACCAAAAACTGATGAACAACACTTTTGGCGATTAAATCAGCAAGAGTGTCAAAATTTACATGGACGACCTGGTCGTCATGAGCATGGAGGAAGACACCATGCTCCAGGATACTGAAAGAACATTCCAAACTCTGCGCAGCGTTAACTTGAAGCTCGATCCAGGGAAATGTTCGTTTGGAATGGAAGAAGGAAAGTTTCTTGGATTCATCGTCACAAAAGATGGATTCAAGATTAACCCGGAAAAGGTTCAGGCGATAGAGCGCATGCCATCGCCTTCAACAATAAAGGAGATGCAACGGCTAGCCGGCCGGGTCGCCGCATTAAACAGATTCTTGGCCAATCACGCGGCTAAATCTTACCCCTTTATCAGTACCTTGCGCAACTGCCTAAAGAAAGAACAGTTTCAATGGACTGCGGAGGCAGAAAGCACTTTCCAGGAGATGAAACAGTGTTTGATTCAACTACCAACTCTCACCGCACCGCGTAAAAAAGAACCACTTATCATGTACTTGTCCGCTGCGGACAACGCGGTGGGCGCGATACTCATAGTGGAGAGAGAAGGGGTCCAAACTGTCACACCCCAACCGATGGGGGAAACATCGGAGTGAGACGAAATAGATTGGAAGAGACTTCATAACACTAATTGTGATGAGTATTTAATAATTACTTTTTACTTTGTTTGAACTAGAAATGCCACAAGCTTGAAATAAATAAAACACAACGAGTATTCAAGTAATTAAGTTTCATTTCATTGATTAATGGTTTCATACAAAGATTGGAAACAAATTACAACATGTTTGAAAATAAAGTACAGTACAACAGCTATTAGAATTTTAATACGTTTCTAGGCAATCCGACTAGATTCCTTGCATCATCCAAATCCTGCAATACATGTTAAAGCATAGATCAATATAAATAGTATTGGCGAGCATACAAGTTTGATTATAAGTATAAAAATGTTTTAAACAGATTTTTCATGGCAATAACTAATTATAAGCATATGAATTTAAACACGTAGGATTTCAAGTATAACATGTCTGATTACAAGTATAACACGTATGAGCATATGTAGAGATTATTTGTTTAAAAGTTCTAGCATGTTTGTGTATTTGATTCAAAGAACATGTATTGCATCCCAAAGGTAATAAAGCGTAAAAAGGGATCGAGTATGCTCACTGTTTTGCAAAGCTCCCTTGGTAATCCTGTGAAGAGTTGAACATTGACTGATGGAACACCGAGGTCACCTCACATGGGAAAACGAAGGTTACAGAAGTGTTGTTAAAATAAATATATTTACAACTATTTTTATAAAAATTAATTGAATCTAATAGGCTCCGTTTTATAAATTAACGCGTTTAGTTTTACGAAAAATGGGCAGAGTTTCCTCTGTTTTGGACGATCCCGACAATCAAAGTGTCGATATATTTTTCAAAACTCAATCAAATAATTTTAACAACAATACATATAACTTTCGTCAAATGTGCAAACAGCGTACGAAATCACTAAATGTATCTGTTCGACGTTTAAACCAATATTTATATAAACAATATAAATAGAAATTGTCTTTAAACTTTCACCAAGTCTGTCACACCCTGGCTTTTGCGGAAGCGTGGTTTATTTGGTGTGACTTCTTAATACCATAGCAATCAATCATAACAATGCTATATGATAAAAACACGAGATGTTTATCCATTAATAAAGTTTAGAAACTACCACAATACCATTGTTTGAAAAACATCAATATCGAATTAAGTTACAAACCATGACATACTTGTTTGAAACGAGTTCATAAAGACTCAACAAAAGTACTTAAATAAAACCCGAGTTTAGAATTATATATCCAGTCCAGGAAAGGAATACTCCCTCTAAACTCAATAACCATGGATAACATCTTTTATTTCACTACGCAGCTTGACCACACATGCATACCCTGCCAGATCCACTAGTTCCCTGAAATACATGTAATTTGAAAAACATCAACAAAAAGTTGAGCGAGTTCATGTGTATGTCTGTGTGTATAAACCTTTAAAGTATGTCTGTATGTATAAAAGTCCCTGGTATGTAGCAATAAGGAAAAAGAGATCACCAATGGGTTGCAAAGCCACTAGTATGTGTGAAATGGTGCAGGAAGTACTCAAACCTAGCAAATTTGTATCGGGCCTCCGGCTGGAAGACATAGTCACCTCGATGGGCCACCCTGGCCTCATGGGTGTAGGCTCGCTACACCCAAATAGATCTATCACTCATGTCCCTCGGTCCTACGACGAGGATTAATGACCTTAAGTGTTGTACCCACCACTCACATGATCTAAGTAGTAACCCTCCTTAAGCTAACCATACCATGTATAAAACATTTGTATATAATCGTAACATGTATTTCACCCCCGAAGTATAAAACTGAAAACAGTTAAAAGAAAAGGGGGACATGAACTCACAGTAGTGCGTCTTCAGTAACCGTCAACTCAAATCTCTGCAGCTAATCACGACTACCTACAGTGTACTAACGTCTATTAGATGAACGGGCCGTGCCTTGGCTTAGAGTTTAATGTTTTTGAGTTGCGTTACTTGTGTTTCCCAAAATTATTCCAAGTTATAATTATTTGTTAAAATAATAATTATTTTAACTTTAAATTATATTTGTTTTGGAATAATTGTTTAATCAATGTTTTGTATTAATACTTCTCAAGTATTTTATTTCTGTATTTCCTTCCCAAGGATGGGGGGTAATTTATACATGTATATTTGTAGTTCCGAAATAATATATTTTTAAGTCCCACTTAGAAAGTATATATAATTTATTTGTCAAAAATAATGTATTCCCAAAATATATATATTTTCACTTCTTGTATTTAAAACAATATTTACCAAAAGTATATTCGTAGAAATATTTTCCGGAATATCCCATAAGTTACGTTTTATCGTTTGGCTTCACAATATTAAGTGTGCAACTTAAATATTTATTCCTTGTGATTTTTGGTATTATTTTGGAGTTGTAAATGTCATGGTATTTGTTAGTTATATTATTTTACCCTAAAATAATATAACTAGTTCACCAAATATACGAATTTTCACACAAGTGTCTTAATATAAAATATATATTCTAAATATATATTTACCCATTTCATTTACAAAAACCAACCTCCGATACTTTGTATTTTTGTAACAAAACCTATGGCAAAGTTTATATTGAAAAACAAAGTTAAAAGCATACTTGTAAACACTTGTTAGAAAATATTTTCTAAGTGTTGGGATTTTTAGAAAATTTCGCCATAGTTTCCTTTGTAAACGGAGGTGTCCATGCTATTTAGCATATCATTTTCTTTTCAAAAATTCATCCAAACAATCAACAACAAATCACTAATCATCTTACACTTACCAAGTGTAAAGACTATATATTTTACAAACTAACATGAACTTGATTCTTCACAAACATGTGTAGTAACTTGGTAAAGTATTTAGTGGGTTTAGTTACCCTCCAAAGTGTGTTTACTTTTGTTAAAATCTCATTCTCGGGATTTCTAGATGTTTACAACTTGTGAACTCATTTTACAAAAAAATATTTATTTACAACATCTTCTTGTTTTACTAGCCTTCCTGCACTTATTTTATTTCCAAAAATAATGTAAGTGCAAGAAAAGTTATGATCTTTCAAAATCATCTTTTTAACTTGGTTTTTCATGGAAAATCATACACAAGTCTTGGGTTCACAAGTTTACTAGTTCACTTGGTTTATTACTTTTCAAGAAAAATCATTTTACTTTCAAGTTCATGTTTGATCAAGAAGATGATTATTTCATGTAAACCCATAATCATCTCCTAACTTGTTAAACCATGTTTTTAATCATACTCTAACAAGTTCCATATGATGATCAATCATCATATTACCAAGAAATCAACAAGCAATCATCAACATATTCAAAACAACATCATACTAACAATACTTCATCAAATTTCAAGTTTATGTAGACTTTATGTTCAAGCTTTAAGTTTATGTTCTTTAGTGTTCTTGTATAAATCAACATAATATAACCTTTAACCACTAGAAATATGAAGTAACAATAGTTTATAAGCATCTTACTACTAGCTTGAAGCTAGGGAAGAACAAGATGAAAATGTGGAGGATAATAGCAAACGAGTGAGGTCCTTCAAGTTCTGTGAACACCGAGCCTCCTAATTCACCTTCTAGCACCTTGTAGTAGCCTTGGTGTAACACATGTGTCATTTCAACCATCAAACAAATGCCAAACCAATGAAATATTGTATTTCATACTTTGGACTTGTATAAATATGTGTATCTTTTGCACATATCAACTCTTGTTTGATTTCAAGCTCTAAATCGCTTTCTGGAAGGTTATACGCGCACTAATGCGTAGATATAACCAGTTTAATGCAACGAACACTCCGGAATAGTGACATAGGCTTGACATACCTTAAATAACCTTTACATAACTTAGAGATAAGTTTTGAAGGCTTTGGTATGGCTAAAACAAGTTATTTCGCTTACCGGGACTAAACTTGACAAACTGCGAAAGTATGTCAATTTGAACTGTAACGAACATTCCGGAACATGACCATAAGTTAAACACACCTTAAATATCCTTTACATAGCTTAGAAATAGGCTTTGAGGGGTTCGGTGTGCTAAAATAAACTTTTGGGTCATTCAGGGACTAAAAGTGCCAAAAAGTGCACAAGTTTGCATTTTTGCGCATAACTTACGTTCTGAATACTTCCGGACATCCAAAAATTTATGTAAGCATGACTATATTATGCTTTAGTGTTTGGCTTGTCAAAAATCCATTCGTTGCGTCATTTGGATCGTTTTACGCGCTTATGCGCATTCCGTCGTAATTAAGCGAACATCGCGTTCGTACGACCAAACGAACCAACACCCGGCATATTTTTGAGCATGTTTCATGTCCACAATGTTTAGGCATCATTTTAGGGCCTTAAAGTTGGCTTTACGGGCCTTGGAAGTGCCGGAAATGGGCTTAAACACGTGCAGGGACTGAAACTGTCATTTTTCAAACATGTTTGCTGATTAGAAGGGCCAGGCGGCCCGCATTGTGTTTGTCTGATCCTGAAGCGGGCCGCATCCGCATATCAGATCAGATTCAATGTTTTTAACAACAAGTTGCAGCTGTTCTATCCTCAACCACACATTCCCAATTGCTTAGTCAGCGGATAAGGATCAATTTTAGACACCATAAGGTCCCGACACTTGTACGGTTGTGATTAAGGCACGTTTTCCATGAAACGATCCTAACGGTTCGGGTATTCCTATAAATACCCATCCACCCCAACCTCATTTCTCACAAGAATCTGGATTTGAGAGCTCTAAGTTGAAACCATTGTTTCATACCTGAGTTCTTGGATCGAGATTAGCATTCGGGGACCCTTCGTAAGTATTCTTTCGTTCTTTTCTTTCTTTTTTTGCTTTTCGAGTCAGAAAGTCAAACTTTGTTTGACTTTCAGCGTTGACCAGCTTATGGTCAATGCGAAGTTCGTTTGAACTTCGCAACGTGAGTGTAATCACGTTGGTTATAGTCCCTTGGGACTATGCCTACTGATTACCACGTTGTCTAGGGTCGTAGGGTAAGCGATCTGATAAATCGCTTATACCTCGAACCCGACCCATTTGGTCGATCATTAGGATCCGGCCAAACACATTAGGTGACCATAGTAGGTAGGGAATAACCTTCCGAGGTTATACCTTATGGTCACATCGTTTAAGTAGTTGTATGATAGGTAGTTTATATGCCTTAGGTAAATTACCAGAATACCCTTTTCATGTATAATTGGTAATTAAGCATATGTAACCTAAACTTTTGTCACATAACTGATTATGTAACATATTTAGGCATATAACACTTGTCATAGGACTAGTTAGGCGGTCCGAACGCGTTTCACGCAAACGACGCGTTAAAGTAGCATAAGCTACCTAAACGGGTCGTAATGGGTCGTAAACAATTATGTTAGGTTTCAATTAGTGTGTAGGCTTTGTTGAACCATACTACACGAGTCTCAATACTCGTTTGGTTTACAAACCCTCATGCTACCCGATCTTCCGATTTAGGTCCGGTTTATTAACATAGTTACCTATATTAGGTGCCGTTTGATATCCGTGATCTCTAGCATTGTTTGGTTGTTACTCAAGGACTACTAAGCAATCTCAAGTGAGTACATAGACCCCTCTTTTACTGTTTTCCAAACTGTTTTGGGGTGGAACACATGTGCCTACTTGTTACTTTCGTGCTTTCCTGTTTTCACATCATATACCTGCTATGTTCGTTAGTACATTATAGTACATGATTTCATTACATTTCATGCTAGGTGTGCCCATTGTGTGCATTACTTAGTACATCGTTTTACATTACATTATATGCTACGTATGTCTATTGTTGTATACATAGTACAGGTCACATGCTACGTATGTCTATTGTTGTATACGTAGTACAGGTCACATGCTACGTATGTCTATTGTTGTATACGTAGTACAGGTTACATGCTACGTATGTCTATTGTTGTATACGTAGTACAGGTCACATGCTACGTATGTCTATTGTTGTATACATAGTACAGGTCACATGCTACGTATGTCTATTGTTGTATACGTAGTACAGGTCACATGCTACGTATGTCTATTGTTGCATACTTAGTACAGGTCACATGCTACGTATGTCTATTGTCGCATACTGATACACTCTAATTTACACATATTTTAGTCCCCCGTTTTACCCCTATTTTATGCGTTTTTGGCCGTAAAACCGTCGTTCGGATACTTATTTATCTACATTTGTGTTTACAGGCCTAAAACTGCATTTCAGACAAGATGATAGCAAAAACGAGGACTTTCCGGACAAAACGACAAATCTGCGGACTTTCTGTTAAGGATTCTGATCTGGGCCTGTGGAACGACCGTTCCACCTGATGCACGGTCGTGCATCTCCGACAACACTGATCATCTCGGCAATGAACGGTAGGTGCGGTTGGGCGTTCCAGGGATACAAGCGATCAGGTGAAGAATGGTCGTTCCATATCGAGGAACGACTGTGCGTCTCCGGTGAATCAACAGAGTCTCGGAACTGAACGGTAGGTGCGACTTGGCGTGCAACATGAAGCCCGGAACTGAACGACCGTTCCATTCCGGAGAACGGTCGTTCCATTTCAGATCTGGTCAACGATTCGATGACGTATGCGGTATGGTGACCCATGTCCAATAATTCAATAAAGTGAACGGTCGTTCCATATGGGGAACGACCGTGCAACAGCAAAAAAGTATAAAAACACAGCAGAAACTTTCTGCTCGATATTCTGGAATTTTGGAGAGCTTTCAGGCGATTTTCAGGCTCCGGAGGCATTAGCTTTCACCCGGATTCAAGCCACATTATCCCGATTAGCTCGATTACTACCCGGATCCTTAGTCTAGTACTTGTTTATGGTTTGATTTTCTAATCTTTCCAAGTTTTTGTTAATCTTTCAAGTACTTAGATTATGATTTATGTATTATTGTAGCCTTTGGGCAAAAACACAACAATCCCTTGCTAGATTATAACCATTAGTGTGTTAAACTTTGTTTGTAATGACATTTGAAGTATTTTCTATGATTATCTTTGATGATTAGTTTGCAACCTTGTTATTGATATTGATTTCTTGATTATAAGTAATTGTGTTGGATGATTGGTGCTTGGTTAGTTAAGATAGTTGAAAAATGAAGCTTAATTAATCTTGTATTAGTAAACTTTGAACTTGGTTAACTAGTTTAGCTTGGTTTAAATGTGTGCATCATGATACTAGAAATGGTTAGTGATTTAATAAAATGTAATTATTGTTAATCAAGAGAGCTTGCCGTCACGGAAGGACCTAAACGGGTTAGATGGTGTCGTTATGAATTCTTGCCATGATTTGTTAGCTTAGTTAGTAGTTTAGGCCAAAATTGCTATCTTAGTGAATTATTGTGCAAGATTTGTAAAATGAACTCGGTTGTGATTTAATCTAGTTTATGCTTATCTCGGTGGTTGCATTGTGTTTATCGGTGTCGCTTTCCTTGTTTAAGTGAGGTTAGAATAATCCTAACGGCTGCCTAACTTATTTTTAAGAGATTTTCATAGACATTTATCAATTGCACGTTAAAGAACAATTTTAGGTGGTTAAAGTGTGTTTATCGTTTTAGCTTTCCGAATGATTGTCATATTAGGATTCCCGAAAGGGATACTAATTGTTTTAAATTGGAAAATTGACCGAATGCTTCTAGTGCCAAAACTGACTTAGTTGACATGCTGTGGTTGTGTATTTAGCAAGGCTTTTTATCTACTATCTATTATGTTTTTATTTTGTATTTGGTTATATTTACTTTAGTTTAGTTTAAATCAACAAAACCTATGTTTTTACCGGTAGTTTAGTGACAAAGGTCTAGTACAAATTCTCCGCCCATTTCCTTGGATCGATACTTGGTTCTTACCAATACTTTATTACATATATGACGGGGTACACTTGCCTCTTTCGTGTGTGTTTTGATGTAAAAGTAATAATCACTTTTATAAATTTAAAACCCAATCGTGTGTAATTCATTGCAAAATATTATGTATATATACGCACACGTCACATACTTAGTACATTTGTTATTCATCACAGGCTTACATTTTGGATACATATTACATGATTTACATTAGATATGAACATTTTACATCTTGATGGTTTGATTAAGTGATTAAGTAACGATGCGTGTGTAATATGATACAAGCATGGTGGATACGCCGCTGGTACTTCCTATATATAAGTGTTTGTATGGTATTACATATATTGTAGCGTTATTTGAATCATTTCAGTTTGATACATATAACATTTTATACAAATAACATACTTTTCACAATACATTGTTTTACAAGCAACTTATCTTATACAAACTCAGTTTACATGGTTATTCATTTAACCATACATTATTCACTTATTTATACATATCATCTGAACTCATTGTTTTTCAAATGATTTACAAGACAAAGCAAATTACAAGGTTCATGACTAAACATTTTCTCAAACATAAGTCATGAAACCTATTTTCACAAAACCTATGTATCTCACATGCATTTTTATGCTGACGTACCTATTTTCACATGTGTTTTTCAGGAGCTATTGCATAAGATGATCAAGATATACATAGGCAGATTTGGGCTTTAGTGACAATAAAAGATGCAAGACTAGTTAATTATGTTGTATTTATTTGTTTGTTAAGACAGTGTAACACTTTTAATCAATAAAACGAAACTTCAATTGCCATGGATTTGAAACAATTAATTCTGTTACAACACTCCCCGACATTTCCGCCACGTTTTGTATGTTCTACGTGGTCGGGGTGTGACAGTAAAGATGGTATCAGAGCCAATGGTTATAGGGAATTAGGTTATTAGTAATGCTTTGACCTAGTCTATAACCTTCTTAGGACCCTAACGCGAGTTTACTTGCGTTTAGTCATAAAACAATACCGTCACCTATCCTTAGGCGACTACCACAACAAGAACATAAATTTCAAAACCACTTTGAAAACTAATCATCTGTTCTAGGATGATTGATTACTAGGTTTTGAACCCCTTTAAATTTTCAAAATCTCGTCAAGGTTTTGGGTTTTAAATAATGTGAACACATGCAAACTGGAAGGGTGAATGCCTGTATTCTGGGTTTTCTGTCTAGGCAAGCACTTCGTATACATCTCATCAGACGCGAGACCAGTTGTGCTTACCTGGGAATTCTTGGGATGAGTGTTCACTTATAGGCGAGCATGTCTTCGCGATACATTATTTTGATCCATTTACTTTGATTAATCACCGGGGTCGTTTGTTGCTTTGTAGTAACAAACAAATGACCACTACCCTTGCTTTCATCAGATTTGTTTCATCTCATTCTTTCCGTCTAAATCTCTCACTCGTTTCCTTTCATGTCTCCTCTTTTAGAATGCCTCCTCGACGCGACAATCAGATGGCAAATGCCGAACTGGCAGAAATCATCGCGCAGCAAATGGATGTTGCCTTCCCAAATCTTTATGCTCAAATGATGCAGGCCATCAACAACAACAATGCTCCCTGCAACTTCAAGAGTTTCAACTCGGCTAAACCGCTCAAGTTTAGTGGTTCAGAGGGAGCAACTGGGCTTCTTCAATGGTTCGAGAGCATTGAGAATACGTTCCGTCACGTTCAGTGTCCTGAAAATTGCAAGGTCGAGTTTTCTTCGAGTGTGTTTCAGAAGAGGGCTCTTACATGGTGGAACGGGATTATGAGAGACCGGGGTGCTGAAATTGCACTAGCACAGACTTGGGCCGAGCTTAGAGCTCTTATGATGAGGGAGTTCTGTCCTCGTCATGAACTGCGAGCTTTGGAGAGGGAGTTTGATGATTTGAAGCAAGACAGTGGTGAACATCAAGCCTATACTGACCGTTTTGAAGAATTGAGCCTGTTGTGTCCTGCTATGGTTACTCCTGTGGATAAGGCGATCGAGAAATATACTGATGGTCTTCCTGACCTAGTTCAGGATATTGTTACTGGCAGCAACCCTACTACTGTCAGACAAGCCATTGAATTGTCAGCTACTCTAACTGAATCCCACATCAGAAAGAAAAAGCTTTTTCGGAAAGACGACAAGAAACCAGAAGCTAATGTTCAGGAGGAAACCAAGGAAAGCAAAACCGAACCTTTTAAGAAACGTAAGGCTTCGCAGAATTTTGCGATTGCTGCTCAACCCAACCAAAACACCCGCAACCAACCAACTCAACCTCCTGCAAGGAAACCTTATGCTGGTACTGCACCAATATGCGACAAATGTAATGCACACCACTTAGCTCACCAACAGTGTCGTTTGTGTGCATCATGTGGGCGACTCGGTCACCTGGAAAATGCTTGTCGTTTTACTCCGAACCAAGCTGGTCCAAACCAACCTCAAGTAAATCCTGCTCAAGCTCGTCTTCCACGAGGTCCTTGCTTCAACTGTGGCGAGATGAGCCATTTCCGAAGAAATTGCCCAAAGGTTGCTAACACTAATCCAGCGCATGGATGAGCATCGGACCAACTAGAAGACAATGTTGTTTGGAAATAATCAAGCCTTATGTATTATTTTCTTTTGTTGTCAAGGTCCATGAAACAGTTGTTGTTGTGGTTGTTTATAAATAAATCTTTTTATTTTGCATTGCAATGTACAAATATGATGGCATGTATAAACAACGTATCCCCTACAATACCGACAATCAAGGAATTGTATTCCTTGAAGAACAGACTGCCTCGTAATTTCTTCCATTTTATTATCTCTTGAGTTTTCCACGGAAATCCTTAGTACCCGTCTCTTGCAAAGAAACGAAGTACAAGGCGCAAGTTACAACTCTGTACGAATACCCAAAGTACCATTATAAATTCTTAATAGGGTACCTAAGGGTATTTCCGTATATTCAAAAATTATTGTACCTTAATTCGAATATTACGTTTTCTTGAAAACGAAATCGAATTTTGGAAGATCTTTCTATCTTCATAGTTAGATTCTTGTTAATGTTTAAAGTGCCGAATGAAATCCATGAAATGGATTCCTAGTGTGCTTTAAATGCATGTACATAATTAACAAAACAAAACTTACAAATTAAAGATCTAGATAAACAATTTTGTGGTTATGTGACTATGTGTTTATGCATCTTGTATTTCCTTTTAAGCATTTTGTGTTTTTGTATACTCTGGATATTCGCTATCCAAATCCTCATAGAATCTTTCTTATCTTCATATGAAGGATTCATAGTAAGATATTCAAAAAGGTACTATCTTAAATCCTTAATGGACTTCTACGTTGTAGTTAAATCCCTTGGATTATAAAGTACTATTCCAAAGTTTAAGGACAACATGTGTTGATAAAGTTAAATACATCCTACGTCGATGTAGTTAAATTTTCCTTGTAGGTAGTTTAGTTAAAGAGATCCTACGTCGATCTAAGTTAAATAGATTGGTCCGACAATCTAGTTAAATGCATCCTACGTCGATGTAATTAAATTTTCCCCATAGGTAGTTTAGTTAAAGAGATCCTACGTCGATCTAAGTTAAATAGATTGGTCCGACAATCTAGTTAAATGCATCCTACGTCGATGTAGTTAAAATTTCCCCGTAGGTAGTTTAGTTAAAGAGATCCTACGTCGATCTAAGTTAAATAGATTGGTCCGACAATCTAGTTAAATACATCCTACGTCGATGTAGTTAAATTTTCCCCGTAGGTAGTTTAGTTAAAGAGATCCTACGTCGATCTAAGTTAAACAAATTGGTCTGACAATCTAGTTAAATACATCCTACGTCGATGTAATTAAGTTTTTCCCCATACGCATTATGAAATGAACTGTGCGGACTGTGCAAGGAACTACGTAATTATGGAGGCCTACATAATTATGGAATTCAGTGCATAGGAACCACAGGAAGTTTTGTCATGTGTTAAGACCAACAGTGGCAAGAGTAATGATACGGGAGAAGTCTGGGACTTTGACCAATGTCATTTATTCTCACACTACCCAATTCTGATTTCAAGCACACACAAGTTTCCTATGTTAATTCTTCACGGGAAATGTTCTCCTATCTATAGTTCAAAACTCCATGTTTTGTTACTACAATGACTTCAATTTGAGGGTTGACATCTTTGCTAAGAATCCTAACATGGCCCAGAGTTTTACTTAAGGGCTCAATGGATTTGTCTGAAGGCAAAACCGTCACAGCTGTCTCCACAAGTTTCCTCTAAAACTAAATTTCGGGACGAAATTTCCTAAAGTAGGGGAGACTGTAACACCTGTGTCATTTCAACCATCAAACAAATTCCAAACCAATGAAATATTGTATTTCATACTTTGGACTTGTATAAATATGTGTATCTTTTGCACATATCAACTCTTGTTTGATTTCAAGCTCTAAATCGCTTTCTGGAAGGTTATACGCGCACTAATGCGTAGATATAACCAGTTTAATGCAACGAACACTCCGGAATAGTGACATAGGCTTGACATACCTTAAATAACCTTTACATAACTTAGAGATAAGTTTTGAAGGCTTTGGTATGGCTAAAACAAGTTATTTCGCTTACCGGGACTAAACTTGACAAACTGCGAAAGTATGTCAATTTGAACTGTAACGAACATTCCGGAACATGACCATAAGTTAAACACACCTTAAATATCCTTTACATAGCTTAGAAATAGGCTTTGAGGGGTTCGGTGTGCTAAAATAAACTTTTGGGTCATTCAGGGACTAAAAGTGCCAAAAAGTGCACAAGTTTGCATTTTTGCGCATAACTTACGTTCTGAATACTTCCGGACATCCAAAAATTTATGTAAGCATGACTATATTATGCTTTAGTGTTTGGCTTGTCAAAAATCCATTCGTTGCGTCATTTGGATCGTTTTACGCGCTTATGCGCATTCCGTCGTAATTAAGCGAACATCGCGTTCGTACGACCAAACGAACCAACACCCGGCATATTTTTGAGCATGTTTCATGTCCACAATGTTTAGGCATCATTTTAGGGCCTTAAAGTTGGCTTTACGGGCCTTGGAAGTGCCGGAAATGGGCTTAAACACGTGCAGGGACTGAAACTGTCATTTTTCAAACATGTTTGCTGATTAGAAGGGCCAGGCGGCCCGCATTGTGTTTGTCTGATCCTGAAGCGGGCCGCATCCGCATATCAGATCAGATTCAATGTTTTTAACAACAAGTTGCAGCTGTTCTATCCTCAACCACACATTCCCAATTGCTTAGTCAGCGGATAAGGATCAATTTTAGACACCATAAGGTCCCGACACTTGTACGGTTGTGATTAAGGCACGTTTTCCATGAAACGATCCTAACGGTTCGGGTATTCCTATAAATACCCATCCACCCCAACCTCATTTCTCACAAGAATCTGGATTTGAGAGCTCTAAGTTGAAACCATTGTTTCATACCTGAGTTCTTGGATCGAGATTAGCATTCGGGGACCCTTCGTAAGTATTCTTTCGTTTTTTTTCTTTCTTTTTTTGCTTTTCGAGTCAGAAAGTCAAACTTTGTTTGACTTTCAGCGTTGACCAGCTTATGGTCAATGCGAAGTTCGTTTGAACTTCGCAACATGAGTGTAATCACGTTGGTTATAGTCCCTTGGGACTATGCCTACTGATTACCACGTTGTCTAGGGTCGTAGGGTAAGCGATCTGATAAATCGCTTATACCTCGAACCCGACCCATTTGGTCGATCATTAGGATCCGGCCAAACACATTAGGTGACCATAGTAGGTAGGGAATAACCTTCCGAGGTTATACCTTATGGTCACATCGTTTAAGTAGTTGTATAATAGGTAGTTTATATGCCTTAGGTAAATTACCAGAATACCCTTTTCATGTATAATTGGTAATTAAGCATATGTAACCTAAACTTTTGTCACATAACTGATTATGTAACATATTTAGGCATATAACACTTGTCATAGGACTAGTTAGGCGGTCCGAACGCGTTTCACGCAAACGACGCGTTAAAGTAGCATAAGCTACCTAAACGGGTCGTAATGGGTCGTAAACAATTATGTTAGGTTTCAATTAGTGTGTAGGCTTTGTTGAACCATACTACACGAGTCTCAATACTCGTTTGGTTTACAAACCCTCATGCTACCCGATCTTCCGATTTAGGTCCGGTTTATTAACATAGTTACCTATATTAGGTGCCGTTTGATATCCGTGATCTCTAGCATTGTTTGGTTGTTACTCAAGGACTACTAAGCAATCTCAAGTGAGTACATAGACCCCTCTTTTACTGTTTTCCAAACTGTTTTGGGGTGGAACACATGTGCCTACTTGTTACTTTCGTGCTTTCCTGTTTTCACATCATATACCTGCTATGTTCGTTAGTACATTATAGTACATGATTTCATTACATTTCATGCTAGGTGTGCCCATTGTGTGCATTACTTAGTACATCGTTTTACATTACATTATATGCTACGTATGTCTATTGTTGTATACATAGTACAGGTCACATGCTACGTATGTCTATTGTTGTATACGTAGTACATGTCACATGCTACGTATGTCTATTGTTGTATACGTAGTACAGGTTACATGCTACGTATGTCTATTGTTGTATACGTAGTACAGGTCACATGCTACGTATGTCTATTGTTGTATACGTAGTACATGTTACATGCTACGTATGTCTATTGTTGTATACATAGTACAGGTCACATGCTATGTATGTCTATTGTTGTATACGTAGTACAGGTCACATGCTACGTATGTCTATTGTTGCATACTTAGTACAGGTCACATGCTACGTATGTCTATTGTCGCATACTTAGTACATTTGTTATTCATCACAGGCTTACATTTTGGATACATATTACATGATTTACATTAGATATGAACATTTTACATCTTGATGGTTTGATTAAGTAACGATGCGTGTGTAATATGATACAAGCATGGTGGATACGCCGCTGGTACTTCCTATATATAAGTGTTTGTATGGTATTACATATATTGTAGCGTTATTTGAATCATTTCAGTTTGATACATATAACATTTTATACAAATAACATACTTTTCACAATACATTGTTTTACAAGCAACTTATCTTATACAAACTCAGTTTACATGGTTATTCATTTAACCATACATTATTCACTTATTTATACATATCATCTGAACTCATTGTTTTTCAAATGATTTACAAGACAAAGCAAATTACAAGGTTCATGACTAAACATTTTCTCAAACATAAGTCATGAAACCTATTTTCACAAAACCTATGTATCTCACAGGCATTTTTATGCTGACGTACCTATTTTCACATGTGTTTTTCAGGAGCTATTGCATAAGATGATCAAGATATACATAGGCAGATTTGGGCTTTAGTGACAATAAAAGATGCAAGACTAGTTAATTATGTTGTATTTATTTGTTTGTTAAGACATTGTAACACTTTTAATCAATAAAACGAAACTTCAATTGCCATGGATTTGAAACAATTAATTCTGTTACAACACTCCCCGACATTTCCGCCACGTTTTGTATGTTCTACGTGGTCGGGGTGTGAAACTTGGATTGGATGCTTGATGATCGAAATTTTTGGTGGTGTAAGGGGGTAGTTCGGCCGAGCTTATGTGAGGGAGAGGAGAGAGTGTGGAGTGGATGAAGATGATAAGTGTTTATGTTTACTTATAATCCTTCAAGATCTATTATCCAAAGGTTTTTGTGTCCAAGGTAGTACAAACACAATCTACATAATCCCAAGAAGAGATTATGAAGGGATTTTAGAAGATTTAGAAATCTTTGGTGAGTGGGGCCCCTATGAGCCGTAAATCAGCCAAAAGGGGGGGGGGGGTAAATTGTAATTTTGAGGGTAAGTAAGGGTAATTAGTGGAGGTGTTAATTGTAAGTCTTGTGTTTAATGTGTACCATGCTTTATGTAGGAATTTAAGTGTTCGGGAACCAATACTAGCTCAGAAAAATAAAAACAATGCTTCTAGCAATATTTTAGTGTTCCGGGTAATGTCCGGTTGTTCGGTTAGATACCGTTCCGTTAAAGTGCTAAGTTATTCCGTATAGTGTCCTTTATGTAACTTTTTGTGACACTTTTAATTCCCGACACTTAGGAAAGCATACAGGACCATTTTGCCATATTTTTGCACATTACTAGCATGTTAAAATGCTGATTTTTGTTAATTAATGAAGAATTATGCACTCTAAGTGGGTTTTAGGCACTTTCCGGCACCTAAACTATCAACTAGTGACGTAGTTTTATGGTCCTTACTTCCCTACACTCCATACTAGTGTAGTACCTTGTCTCTGGCTTATACTGGGCCTCAAAACATTATCTGTCTATGTACTGGCACTGTCAGTATGTTTCTGAGTTATCCGCTAACCGTGCTAACTGTGCTTTGTGCATCATGTATGTCACTAAAGTTTGTATGTGATAAATGGAGTGACAGTTATGAAATGTGATGCATATGTATGTATGATACAGAAATCATAAAGCAGTTTACATCATCAGTTGAAATTAAGCACAGTCATTAAGCACAAATTATTATTAATTATTTGTACGGATACCTGTAATTATGAGGGTTGTCACATTCTCCCCCTATTAAGAAAATTTCGTCCCGAAATTTAAGTTCTGCTACTAGATGCAGGGGTCTTGGGGAATAAATGTGGGTACTTTTCTTTCATGCGATCCTCACGCTCCCACGTGAAATCTGGGCCATGCCGTGCATTCCATCGAACTTTGACGAGTTTGGCACTACTCCTGCGCGTCTTGTTAACCTTCCAATCGGTAACCTCAACAGGTTCTTCAGTAAAGTGGAGTGTGTCGTCAATATGAACTTCGTCGGCAGGAATGACCATTGTTTCTTGAGTTGGACTCTTTTTCAGATTTGATACATGAAATGTATCATGAACGCCATTTAGTTCAGCGGGTAAATCCAACTTGTATGCTACGAGACCAATCCTTTCCAGGATTTTAAATGGTCCAATGTACCGCAGATTCAACTTCCCACGCTTCCCAAAGCGTGCCACACCCTTCCAGGGTGAAACCTTTAATAACACCATATTTCCCACCTCAAACTCCAGAGGTTTCCTTCTCAGGTCCACATAACTCTTTTGACGATCGCGAGCCGCTTTAATGCGCTCTCGAATCTGTGCAATCTTGTCTGTCGTCTCCTGGACCAATTCGGGACCAACAAGTTGTCTATCACCTACGTCTGCCCAGCATATTGGTGATCGACACTAGCGTCCATAGAGAGCTTCGAATGGTGCGGCTTGGATGCTTGCATGGTGATGCGTGTGTAGTGTGTATATAAGTTTAAGTATATTTTAAGCCCTTTTACACTTTTTAGTCAAGTTTTAAATTTATAAAACACGATATTTACTAACACTAAACACACATATGGGCAAGTGCACCCATCGTGAGCGTAGTATAGTGTTGGTAAGATACCGAGGTCGTCCAAGGACACAAGAGCTTTTAGTACCGGTTTATCCTCAACGTCTAATCAAATCAAAAGCTAGGAAAAAAAGTTTTATACTAGAAAAATAAAAACTAACTAAAATGCTGAAAATTAAAATAAAAGTAAAAACAGATAGACAAGATGAATCACTTGGCTCCGACTCGTGTTTAGTGTAACCTTTGATTATTTCCGCACTTTTGCACTTTTTAAGAGATTATCTTAGTTATTTTAGTAGGCCCCTCTTTTGAAGGTAACGTTACCCTCAACCCAGTAGTTTGAGTCAGCAAGGATACAATCCTAAAGGGTCGGATTATTGAAAGATAATTAATTAAGTTATTAATGCATATTATGGTAGGCCCCTCTTTTGAAGGTGACGTTACCCTCGGCTAAGTAGTCTGAGTCAGCAGGGATACAGTCCTAAGTAGCCGGATTAAAGTATTAATAGTAGCTTACATATGAGGGGATCAAAGAGTTTGGACCCCCGCCATCCAATACCGGTAGGTATAGATCCTACTAAATTTGACCCAGGTCCTTGCAGGATCACACAAAACAAGGCAAGACTCTTACCAAACCGTTCCCTTAACCCCCGACCAGGTAGCTAACATATCTCCATATAGACCGTGGAGATATGAATGGTGAAAATCATTTATTTTATATAGACAGTAAAATAATGCCAAGACACCACTGACAAACGATAAGGAAGAATCACCTTCAACATAAGAAACTAGTTATTAAAGTCATTAATACATAACCAAGTAAAAAGTGCGAAAAGATTAAAAATAAAAAGTATTACACTAGACACTTGTCTTCACCAAGTGATGTAAGAGACTTAGTCAAACATGGCCTTTGATTGTCAAGAACTCTTACGATCAATCATGGATCCCGAGACGACTCACACACTCTATGATGGACAATGGATGTTGGTGGTGGATGATGGTGTTGTGATGGTGGTGGGTGGTGGGTGAAGTGTGAGAGAGGTGGTGTGCCAAGGGATGGTTTGCAAATGAGCCAAGCACCCCTATTTATAGGCTGAACAGAGGCTCGGGCACGGCCCCGTGTCCATTGGGCACGGCCCCGTGTCCACCTTCCTTCTCTTTCTTCATTAACTGCAGTTTGTCTGCATTAGTTGACCACGCCCCCGTGCCCGCTGGGCACGCCCCCGTGTGCAGAAGCATATCTGTACTATCAAGATTTCCTCAGATTCTGCGAATCTTAGAGTTGACCATGGCCCCGTGTCTGCTGGGCACGCCCCCGTGGTGGGTGATAGAAGCTTCTACAGGTTTGTCTTTTTTGCTGACACTTGGGCACGCCCCCGTGCTCATTGAGCATGGGGCGTGTTCAGTCTTCTGTTCTCTTGTTTTGCTTGGGAAGATGCTGTCGGGGAGGTCGGGCATGCCACGTTTGTTCCTTTTCTTGTATTTATGTTAGATTTAACTGCCTTTTTGCTTCTTTTGTTCATTTGAGCTCATTTAATCCTGAAAATACAAAAGGAAGACAAAAACACACTTTTTCCAACATTAGTACTAAAAAAGTGTTAGCTTTATGCCACAATTGATGTAATTTATATGTTGCATTTTGCACACATCAAATATCCCCACACTTGAATCTTTGCTTGTCCTCAAGCAAAACCCTTTATAATGTGGCTTTATACTCCCAAATGGAATGGGTAGAAGAGAAGGTTTTTGGGCTACTCATAGAGTGTCGGGATTTCCAAGATTCTTTATTAAGTTTTATTTTTATTTATTTACAATCCTATTCGTCATGATTTATTTAAAAATTACATAAGATAAATTACTTATTAGGGCATAACATGCCTTTTTTTAAAATTCCACTTATATACAAGTTCACATACCTCATGGGGGATCACTCAACACTCGGCCGAAGATGTATTTTTAGTGAATCTCTCGAGAGCGGCATGGAACTTACTCCTACCATAGGCTTGCCAAGCAATCAATCCTCCTCCTTTTTAACTATATACCTTTGTAAATATCAAGAGGACTTTTGGGTGAAGGGTTAGGCTTGGGTTAAAGGTAGGTGGTTGGGTTAGTGGTTAGTAAAAGGGCGAAAGGCGTAAAAAGCGTCGGTTTTTCATAAGACTTTATATATATATATATATATTTAAATTTTTTATTTTGATGAAGCCATTATTCAAACAAAGTTATTTTTGATAAACTTGTTTGTTTATTTTTTTCTTTTGCTTCATCATCATCATCATTTTTTTTTATGAAAGTCATAAGAAAAACCGAGCTTGTTACTAAAACAAAAGGTTTAAAAATAAAAAGGTTTTAGTGGGTGAAAGGGTGTTTGTTTTGGGTTATGAAATGAAAAGGTTTAGGCTCAAAGGGGTTAACTAGGGAGATTTTGGGTAGGTGGTAAAAAAAAGAAAAATAATGGTGTAGAAATAAAAAGGGTTAGTCCTAATGCCTCCGTCATTTACTTACTCGGGTTTAAGTTGGTAAGGACCGGGAATGTATCGTCGTGGCAAGTTCTAGAGTTGTAAGAATCAAGCAGCTATTCACACAAGAAACGAAAAATGAGCATTTAGTTTAAAGATATATATATTTGTATGCTCAATAAAGGCTCAAAACTCACTTTTTGTGGGAATGGGTTTTTATGTGATCAAGTATATATAATCAAATTTTTAAATAAACTTGTCATGCCTTTTCATAACTTTCTTATGTTGGTTCTTTTTATCACGACGCTATTGGTTGTAAATTTGTAAAAATATAACTTTTTTAGAACTTGAAATTCCCAAATTAAACCTAGACAAGTAAAAAAAATGAACATTTTTGAAAAAATTTGGGGTGATAAGCGGTTACAATAGAGTTTTGTGTAAGGCTTGTTTTTAGGACTTGCAAGATTCAAGGTTCTAGCATCCCCCCACACTTAAATTACACATTGTCCTCAATGTGTCCCGAAAATAAGTTTTTAGGTTGATTGAATGTGTAAAAAGGTGTGAAAAAGCAAAAATTTGTGTTACTGGGTGTCTGGACACGGCCCCGTGTCGGATGGACACGACCCCGTGGTCAGAGTGCCAGTAACGAAAACTTACAGAAGGTGGGCACGGGGGCGTGTCGACTGGACACGACCCCGTGTCTGGCAAAAGTCCGCAGAATTAAACAAACAACAGGTATGGGGAAGTGGGCACGGGGGCGTGTCGGCTGGACACGACCCCGTGTAGACAATCTGCAAAGGTGAAAAACAGGTTTCTGGCTTCGGTTTTCTTGTCCCGGCTTTAGTAGTACTAATATTTAGCACTCTAAGCCACGTATGTACCTGTTTTATCAATAAACACTACACCCAACCATAGCAAACATCCTAAATTACCATCGTTCAACATCCACATCACAAAGTTAAAAAGAAAAATAAATGCAGAAAGTAAAAAGAGTTAAAGGAAAGTAAATTGTTCAACACACGGCACGCAGGCCGGAAATTGTTCAAGATAAAAGAGGGTTAACCTGTGGGACCTCCTACCAGCTGCTCCTGCCTCTACTCCACCCGCCTAGTCCATATCCTCATCCTCATCACCACCTTCTCCTCCGTGCCCCGCTATGTACTCCCGGATGCTCCCAATGTCATCCTGAATGTCGGATATGTTTCTCTTGATTGCTCCGACCCAGGTGTACGTGTTGCTCGCCATGTTATAGGTGTTCCTGGTGCACATGAGGTTTTCCAGCAATAAATCATGTAAACTTTGGAAGTTAGGAAAACCGCCTCCTTGTGAGGAGGACTGGCCCGGATCACCGTGGGGCTGGTATTGGTGTTGAGGAGGATGTTGGAACTGTGGAGCGTGAAGGACGAGTGCCTCTTGCGGGTTCCATGCATGCCCTTGGACTCGTTGGAAGCTAACCGACCCGTCTTCGGCTTCATAGATCAAGTTCATAGAGCGGCAAATGTGTATGTCCACTCTTCCCGACCATGGGCTTTTTCGGAAAGACCGAGGCATGTCCACGAAGTGCTTGAAGAGGCGGTAAATCCACCCCCGAAGAAGATAGGGGTTGGTGGAGTAGCAAGCCGGTTCCAATGCATGTTTCGGAGCAGGAGGTACCGAACATCGAGGTTTCTGCGGTTGTGAATGCAATGATGGACCACCAGATCTCTCAACCCAACGACGCCACTGCTATCATACCTTTGACTAAGAGAGTAGGTGAGGACCGATGAATGTAACGGTTAAGAGGGTCCCTCAACCTAGTGCTCTTAGTGCTGCTTGGGTTGTAGTGCCCTTCTCCTATTTGAGCCCAAGCGGCTTGGCGTTCGTTTTCTGATAATTCTCGTAACCCTCCTGTGTTTTCTTCATTACCCGCATCTTCCTCCGCATACAACCCAACTATCGACCCAAACTGTGCCATCGAAATCGAGTACTTAGTCCCCCCACATCGGAACTCTACCCCATCATTGTCAAATGGGTCACTCCTTGAATTGAACACGAATGTGCTATAGAATTCCAGAGTATATTCGGGAACCGAGCGAAGGCGAGTAGTAAGAGCGACTTTTAGCGGCCCGGTGACTAGGTTGTTGAAGCGGTCCCATTGGTTCACTAATCCCAAAAGATCCGTGCACACTTGTCTTGGGTATTCTTCCGGTCTGGTTCGAAGCATGTCGTATCTTGCCTTAGCGTCCTGCTCACCTGCATTGAACCTCGTGAATTTCTTTGACATCTGAAAGAATACACCAAAAGTTAGCACGAAACAGTGAAATTTTCGGACGAAACTGAAAACAGCGAGCTGGACACGGCCCCGTGTCTGGCGGGCACGACCCCGTGTCCAAGCGTCTGTTACTCAAAAACTTCATTTGGAAGGTCGCGGGGGCATTACATAGACCGAATGGCATGCGTCGATAAGCAAAAGTTCCATAGGGACATGTGAAGGTTGTCTTTTCTTGGTCTTCGGGTGCTATCGGGATTTGAAAGTAACCTGAAAAACCATCCAAGAAACAGTAAAATTTATGACCGGATAATCTTTCTAACATTTGATCAATGAAGGGCAAAGGAAAGTGATATTTCCTTGTTGCTTCATTTAATCGTCTATAATCTATACATACTCTCCATCATGTGACGGTTCTTGTTGGTATTAATTCATTCTTTTCGTTAGTTATTACCGTCATACCTCCTTTCTTTGGAACTACTTGGACGGGACTTACCCAAGGACTATCAGATATAGGATAAATAAGTCTGGCATCAAGTAATTTGATGACTTCGTTTTTAACCACTTCTTGAACATTTGGATTTACTCGACGTTGTGGTTGTATTACCGATTTGTAGTCATCATTCATTAAAATTTTGTGTGTGCACATGGAAGGACTTATTCCTTTAATGTCTACCAACTTCCAAGCGGTTGCATTTTTGTGTTTTTTCAAAAGTTTAATTAATTTTTCTTTTTCTAAACTACCTAATTTAGACGAAATAATTACAGGTGATTTACCATCTTTGTCTAGAAAAGCATATTCCAAACCTTTTGGAAGTTCTCTGAGCTCAAGAGGTGGGACTTTAGGAGACTCCTTATTTGGTTGCTCGTTTTGATCAAGAACTTTAAAAGTTTGTTCTATGGCGACCTCTTCTTCAACAAAGTGGTCAATCTTTTCACTTGTATCGGGTGGTTCATCTTCATCTTCAATTAGGGGGTCATTATTGCCGAATGGATATTTCATTGACCGCTCAAGATCAACACTCTTTTTAAATGCCCCTAATTGAATTGATAGATTGTTGTACTTCCGGTTTTTCAAAGCTTCATGAGTTTTTACAAAGGGTCGTCCCAACACTAGAGGAGCGTCATCGAGAATGACAAAGTCGGTTGGGATTACCATTTGATTTGTTTGAACCAAGACATCCTCAACTACACTGATTGATTTTATTACTTTTTGATTAGATAGAAAAATGGGTATTTGAAGTGGAGAAAAATCACTAATACTTAATTTTTCGAAAATGTAGTTGGGCATTATGTTAACACAAAGATCTTTATCAATTGTGACATTACTAATAAACGAATTTTGAAAAAAACATGGAACCGGTGTAATGTTGATTTCAAATGGATCTTCTTTTATTAGCGAGGTTTGATCATTAGTTAAGTTAATGCTTACCGTTTCGTCAATTTTAGTGTTAGTGTTTAACTCTTTTAAAAACTTAGCATGAGTGGGTACTAAACAATGATTTTCAAAAGAAGGAGACAAGAGATTATTTTTTTCAAAATTAGACTCTTCTTGAATTTTAACGTTAACAGACTCACCTTTTTCGTTGTTTAACTCATGTGTCGGTTTTTCACTTATTTGTTCTTCCATTTTTACACTTTCAACTATCTCTTCTTTATTACAAGTTAATTCTTCTCTTGCCCGGGACTCCTCTTCCCTTGCGCGAGATTCTTTTATGTAGCGCTCGATAGTTTTAAGGTGTTCTAATATCCTATCGGTCACTTCGGTGATAGAGTAAGGATCGGGATTTTCAAAGCTTGAATCCGGTTGTTCGATCCTTTATTCCTCATAATACTTATAGGAAGTAGATGGTTCACACCATTGTTCTTCATTGTAAGTATATAATGGATAAGGGTCGAAATTTTGTTCTTCATAATACTCATATGAGGTGGGTTGTTCACGCCATGGTTCCTCATAATAAGCATACGAAGGTGGTGGCTCATATCTTGGTTCCTCAAAGTATGAGTATGAAGGCTCATACCTTGGTTCATCAAAATATGAGTATGAGGGAGGAGATTCATACCTTTGGTCTTCATAGGAAGTGTATGAAGTTGATGGCTCATACCTGGGCTCCTCATAGTAGGTGTATGAAGTGGATGGTTGAAATAAGTTGCAATATTGTACCGAGTGAGTGTTACCGCAATTGGTGCAATAGTCTTCCCTATAATCATCCTCCTCATAGGTGTAGTTGTAGCCTCCTGAGTATTGATCCATAAGAATCACTCAGCAGACCACAACAGAGTCTCGAGACCAGAAAACAAAAATAAAGACGGAAACAGAGGCTGGACACGACCCCGTGTTCAGTGGGCACGGCCCCGTGTTCAGGATCTGTATCTGGGCGTTTGAATTAAAGTTACTAGTTTCGTTGAGCACGGGGCGTGTTCAGTGAGCACGGCCCCGTGTTCAGGCTCTGTATCTGGGTGTTTTTATGAAAAATGTGCAGCACGGCCCCGTGTTCAGTGAGCACGGCCCGTGTTTAGGTTACTGTAAATGCAAAACTAAACTAAAATGCAGAAAAATGTGCGCGCGTTTTGAAAAAGGTTTTGAAAAACTGATTAGGCCGTCGATTTTAAGCTTTCTTAAAATCCTTGTGTCCCCGGAAACGGCGCCAAAAAACTTGATGCGTGTGTAGTGTGTATATAAGTTTAAGTATATTTTAAGCCCTTTTACACTTTTTAGTCAAGTTTTAAATTTATAAAACACAATATTTACTAACACTAAACACACATATGGGCAAGTGCACCTATCGTGAGCGTAGTATAGTGTTGGTAAGATACCGAGGTCGTCCAAGGACACAAGAGCTTTTAGTACCGGTTTATCCTCAACGTCTAATCAAATCAAAAGTTAGAAAAAAAAGTTTTAAACTAGAAAAATAAAAACTAACTAAAATGCTGAAAATTAAAATAAAAGTAAAAACAGAAAGACAAGATGAATCACTTGGCTCCGACTCGTGTTTAGTGTAACCTTTGATTATTTCCGCACTTTTGCACTTTTTAAGAGATTATCTTAGTTATTGTAGTAGGCCCCTCTTTTGAAGGTGACGTTACCCTCAACCCAGTAGTTTGAGTCGGCAAGGATACAATCCTAAGGGGTCGGATTATTGAAAGATAATTAATTAAGTTATTAATGCATATTATGGTAGGCCCCTCTTTTGAAGGTGACGTTACCCTCGGCTAAGTAGTCTGAGTCAGCAGGGATACAGTCCTAAGTAGCCGGATTAAAGTATTAATAGTAGCTTACATATGAGGGGATCAAAGAGTTTGGACCCCCGCCATCCAATACCGGTAGGTATTGAAGGAGATCCTACTAAATTCGACCCAGTTCCTTGCAGGATCTATACACTGAACAAGGCAAGACTCTTACCAAACCGTTCCCTTAACCCCCGACCAGGTAGCCAACATATCTCCATATAGACCGTGGAGATATGAATGGTGAAAATATTTTATTTTATATAGACAGTAAAATAATGCCAAAACACCACGGACAAACGATAAGGAAGAATCACCTTCAACATAAGAAACTAGTTATTAAAGTCATTAATACATAACCAAGTAAAAAGTGCGAAAAGATTAAAAATAAAAAGTATTACACTAGACACTTGTCTTCACCAAGTGATGTAAGAGACTTAGGCAAACATGGCCTTTGATTGTCAAGAACTCTTACGATCAATCTTGGATCCCGAGACGACTCACACACTCTATGATGGACAATGGATGATGGTGGTGGATGATGGTGTTGTGATGGTGGTGGGTGGTGGGTGAAGTGTGAGAGAGGTGGTGTGCCAAGGGATGGTTTGCAAATGAGACAAGCACCCCCTATTTATATGCTGAACAGAGGCTTGGGCATGGCCCCGTGTCCACCTTCCTTCTCTTTCTTCATTAATTGCAGTTTGTCTGCATTAGTTGACCACGCCGCCGTGTCCGCTGGGCACGCCCCCGTGTGCAGAATCGTATCTGTACTATCAAGAGTTCCTCAGATTCTGCGAATCTTAGAGTTGACCACGGCCCCGTGTCCGCTGGGCATGCCCCCGTGGTGGGTGATAGAAGTTTCTACAGGTTTGTCTTTTCTGCTGACACTTGGGCACGCCCCCGTGCTCATTGAGCATGGGGCATGTTCAGTCTTCTGTTCTCTTGTTTTGCTTGGGAAGATGCTGTCGGGGAGGTCGGGCATGCCACGTTTGTTCCTTTTCTTGTATTTTTTTTAGATTTAGCTGCCTTTCTGCTTCTTTTGTTCATTTAAGCTCATTTAATCCTGAAAATACAAAAGGAAGACAAAAACACACTTTTTTCAACATTAGTACTAAAAAAGGGTTAGTTTTATGTCACAATTGATGTAATTTATATGTTGCATTTTGCACACATCAATGGTAACTATTGTTGTATGAAAATTCAACCAAGGGTAATTGAGTATCCCAACTACCACCCAAATCCATTACGCAAGCTCGCAACATGTCTTCCAACGTTTGAATTGTTCGTTCGCTCTGTCCGTCTGTCTACGGGTGAAAGGCAGTACTCAGATTCAACTGAGAACCAAAGGCTTCTTAGAGGGATTGCCAAATCCTTGACACGAACCTTCCGTCTCTATCAGAGATAATTGAGAGTGGCACTCCATGTCGTGCAACAATCTCTCTCATGTATAGTTCAGCAAGCTTACTCGTGTTGACTTTCTCCTTGATTGCCAAAAAGTGTGCTGATTTCGTCAGACGGTCTACAATTACCCAGATCGTATCGTGACCTCTAGGTGTCCTTGGAAACTTTGTTATAAAATACATGGAAATCTGTTCCCATTTCCACTTGGGTATTTCTGGTTGTTGTAGAAGTCCTGAAGGCTTCTGGTATTCGGCCTTTACCTTGGCGCAAGTTAAACATTTGCCAACATATATCGCAACATCGCCTTTCATTCTAGCCACCAATAAAAATCCTTTAAGTCTTGGCACATTTTATCCGATCCTGGATGGATCGAGTACCGTGACTTGTGAGCTTCATCAAAAATAACATCTCTAAGACCACCAAATAAGGGAACCCAAATTTGTTTCATGAAGCACAACGTTCCTTCCTCGTTTGGTACCAACTGCTTCTCCATCCCATGAAGATATTCATTTTCAAGATTCCTTTCCTTGAGAGCTTCTCTCTGTGTGGCACGAATGCGCAATGAGAGGTCCGTTTGTATAATCATTTCCAATGCTCGAACCCTTATGGGCTTAATCCTTTCCTTCCGACTCAGGGCATCGGCGACCACATTCGCTTTCCCTGGGTGATACTTGATCTCGCAATCATAGTCGTTCAATAGTTCTACCCAGCGTCTCTGTCTCATGTTAAGCTCTTTTTGATCAAAGATATGCTGCAGACTCTTGTGATCAGTATAGATTGTGCATCGCGTGCCATACAAGTAATGTCGCCAGATTTTCAAAGCAAACACCACCGCGCCTAATTCCAAATCATGCGTGGTGTAATTTTTCTTGTGTACCTTCAACTGGCGTGAAGCATAAGCTATAACTTTCTGTCACTGCATCAGTACGCAGCCTAAACCTTGACGCGAGGCGTCGCAATATACCACGAAGTCGTCAGTGCCTTCGGGTAGAGATAAGATCGGTGCATCACAAAGCTTGTTTTTCAACAATTGAAATGCTTCTTCTTGCTTGTCTCCCCATTCGTACTTCTTGTCTTTTTGTGTGAGGGAGGTCAACGGTTGAGCGATTTTCGAGAAATCCTCAATAAATCTGCGATAATACCCAGCCAAACCTAAGAATTGTCGAATCTCAGTTGGCGTTTTCGGAGTCTCCCAGTTCTTGATCTCCTCGATCTTTGTGGGATCCACATGGATTCCATTTCCATTAACCACGTGACCAAGAAACTGAACCTCACGTAGCCAGAACTAGAACTTCGAGAATTTAGCGTACAACTTCTCCTTCTTAAGCAGCTCTAGAATAACTCTTAAGTGTTGTTCGTGCTCATCCTTCGTCTTTGAGTAGATCAAAATGTCATCAATAAACACGATCACAAACTTATCGAGGTACGGCTTGCAAACTCTATTCATCAAATCCATGAATACTGCTGGCGCATTCGTCAAACCGAACGGCATAACCAGGAACTTGTAATGTCCATAGCGAGTTCTAAAGGTCGTCTTTGGAATACTTTCTTCTTGAATACGCAGCTGGTGATAACCCGATCGAAGGTCGATCTTGGAGTAAAAACTCGAACCTTGTAACTGATCGAACAGGTCATCAATCTTTGGCAAAGGATATCTAATCTTGATAGTCAACTTGTTCAGCTCACGGTAGTCTATACACATGCGGAAACTATCGTATTTCTTTTTAACGAACAAAACTGGAGCTCCCCATGGCGAGAAGCTTGGTCTAATAAATCCCTTATCCAGTAGCTCTTGAAGTTGTGTTGACAGTTCTTGCATCTCTGAAGGTGCAAGTCGATAGGGTGCCTTAGCTACAGGGGCGGTGCCTGGAACTAAGTCGATATGAAACTCGACTTGTCTTTGCGGTGGCAATCCTGGCAAGTCTTCTGGAAAGACTTCAGGATACTCCTTCACGACTGGAATATCTTCTAGTTTCGGCTCAACGGCTTCTTTATCCACAATGTGTACCAGGAAGGCAACACATCCTTTCTGTAAACACTTTCGCGCTTTCAAACAGCTAATGATCCTTAGAGGCGTATCGCGTTTTTCTCCATGGACTACAATCATTTCTCCATTCTCCATTAGAATACGAATGGTCTTCTCATGACATACAATTTCTGCTCTGTTGCTTGACAACCAATCCATCCCTACTACCACGTCGAAGCTTCCCAACTCGACTGGCAGTAGATCCAGTGTAAACTCGTGTTCTCCCAGTTCTATCACGCATCCTCTAATGACTTCATTTGTTTCTACTAGCTTTCCATTAGCCAGTTCAATTGAGTACGGAATGTCTAACTTACTAGCAGTTAACCCAAGCATACTTTTAAATTCTAGCGATACAAAACTATAGTCGGCACCAGTGTCAAATAGTACAGATGCATAGCGTTGATTAATAGGGAACGTACCAGTAACGACATTTGGATCTTGGCGTGCTTCCCTTGCACCGATATTAAAAACTCTTCCTTGTGCCTGATTGAGCTTTGGGCACTCCCGCTTGAAATGCCCCATGTCTCCATAATTGAAACACCCTGGTCCTCGACCATTAACATTCCCATTACCGCCTTGATTGTTATTGTGGTTCCCAGCTTGATTCACAAAACCACCGCGATTACCATTTCCGCCGTTGCGGTTCCCATTCATGTTACCACCGCGATTTCCGTTCCCATTACCATAACCTCTTTGATTTCCACGACCAACACTAGTACCAGCCCAGCATGTTTCCTTCGAATGGCCAGTCTTTCCACAAGATTCACATTTCCTTAACCTGCACTGGCCGGAGTGGTGGTACTGACATATATCAAATTTAGGCAGAGCGCCCATGTATCCATTTCCCTTGACTTCAACCCCAGACTTAGCTTCAGCTGGTGGGTTCACCTCCTTCCTCTTGTTGGCACTGCCGGTGCTCTTTTTAAAGTTGGAGAACTTTCGCTTGTTCTCGCCTGATGACTCCACATGAGTCTCCTTTTTATTCTGATCAGAAATTGAGAACTTGTTCAATCTGATTGCTTCTTCAGTAAGTGACACACTCAGATCGATAGCCTCAGTAATCGTTGCAGGCTTTGACGATGTCACCATGCTCATAATCTGAGGTGCCAACCCCCAGATGAAACGCTCCACGCGTTTGAATTCCGGACTGACCATGTATGGTACCACATGCGATAAGTCGTGAAATCTTTGCACATACTCTGCGATCTTCGGGCCGTCCATCTTAAGGTTCCAAAATTCAGTTTCCAGCTTTTGAATTTCGGCCCTGGAGCAATACTTTTTACGCATGAGTTCCTTTAACTCAGTCCAAGTCAAAGCGTATGCTGCTGCCTCTCCCAGAGTTTGGACTTGGAGATTCCACCACGAAAGTGCTCCATCTATGAACAACCCAGAGATGTAGGTGACTTGTTGTTCTAGTGCGCATTTGCTCATCCTTATTGCAGAATCCGTCTTCTCGGTCCATCGAACAAAGGCCACAGCACCCCCGGTGCCGTCAAAATTTAGCGGTTTACAATCTAAGAATTGCTTGAAGGTACAGCCTGTACAAGTAACGCCATTCACATAAAGCATTAGCGATTGCACATGGAATCTCCAAAGGTAACGTAAAGTGTCTCAAGCGACTTGAACATTACCATTAGGTGGGTTGTTATTTCTTTAGGTGCCTCTGCTAGTTTCAGCGCGCGAGGCCTCATATTGTGCTATCGCTGCGGAAATTCGTTCCTGTAATTCCGCCTCTGTCGTGGGCAGCGTATTGTTTCTTCGAGGAGGAATTTTCTAAAAGAAGATCGTATAGGTCAGGTCATAATAAGTATAGTGAGTATGTAATACGCATATGTAATAACATTCATCAACACAATAACACATAACATCCCATGTTATCACACAAAACAAATAATCCAACAACGCATGTAATGAGAATGCTGCGATTGAGCTATCATATAACAAGACCACGAATACAGTTTACAAGTTTCATAATTGTATCATACATCAAAAGAGACTACGGGTCACTTCACCTTTGTATGAATCGTCTATAATCTACAACAATGAAAAGTCAAATGTCAAAAGTCACACCGTGGTCTTCAAAATGTTGTGCAATCTGGCTCAATAGCTGCACTCTCATCAAAATATGCTACCTGCAGAAAACCAAAAACCTCAAGCTGATGGTGGAGGAGGAGGAGGTGGAGGAATGAAAAGCAAACGGCGCATACGCGCTAGCTCCTCCTCGAGCGTATGAACAAGCTGCAACAAACAGGCAATCTGCTGCTCCATCGTGAGAAAACAGATATCAAAATCTGGGTAAGGAAACCGTGGAGCAGGGGGAAAAGCAAACTGTGATGGATCAGTACCAGGTGGAGGATGCGGGATCCTCTCTAGCTCAGTGACTCTACGGCTCAACATATCCTGCTGTAGCTGCAAGGATAAAAGCAGATCATCCCTCGAATATCCGATGTGAAAGGGATGGTATGGATCCGATAAAGGCATGAAGTTGGGCGAAAACCACATAAATGGCTCGCCCGTGGGTGCAGAAGAAGAAGCAGCGTGTGGAAACTGTGGCATAAAATGACCGGCTGCTGCCATAAAAGGTACGTGACTAGCCTGCTGGCTCGACGGTCCTTCCCCAGGACGGGGAGGAGGAATGTCCTGAAGAAAAGTAACTGGTAGATCTGTGCGGTGCACATCTGACAAGTGTGGGTGAAACTGTGTGACATCAACGGGTGCCTGAACAGGTGCAGAAGGGGGAGTAACTGGTCTGACAAAAGGAGGATAGTCGTCGTCATCCTCAATCCACCCATTGTGGGTGTGTGCATAACGGGGGTCGATATGTGTAGCAAACGGGGCATGATCAGCAAGCACAGGGACTGGGTCAGGTAACAGTGGTGCAATAACTGGAATCTCAGCAGGAACTGGGTCAGGCTCAGGTAAGGGATCATGAGCAAGTACAGGCTCATGAACAAACACGGGCTCGGGGTTGACTGGTGCTATATCAACATCAGCAGGTACATCAAGGGGCTGGTCAATAGGAACAACAGGTGCCTCAACAGGCTGCTCCTCAGGGATAAACTCAATCTCGTGGTCTGGATCAAAGTCATGTGGAAAGATGGGATCATCGTCAAACTGGAAGTATAGAGGAGGGACGGGTGCAGCAGACATCGCAGTGTCGGAATCAGTGTCTGAAGGATAATGCTGCACGCCCCGTGCGTGTAAAGTGGCAGATGATACAGACTCAAATGAGTCGGGACCAGACGGGTCAGATAAAACATCCACAACAGGAACTTCGACAGGTGGAATAACAATGGCATCAACAACTAGAACCTCATCAACAGGAATAGCAACATCATCATCAATCGGAGCCCCGCCATCCTGGTCATCCTCAGGGGGACCCTCGATGAAGAGATCGACGTCATCCTCCGACATATCGTCGAGAGGTAGATCCTCAACAGGAAAAGCAGCAAGAGGAATAGGTGCAGGGATCTGAGCAAGGGATAGATCCCCATCAAGAAAACCATCAGCTAAAGGTAAATCATCTCCAAAATTCGGTAAGGCGAAGGGCTGAAAGTCATCGTCGTCGCTACTCGTGGTATCCGATGTATAAACCTCGTCCTCTGGGATGATCTCGTCATCCGATACTATGGCTATAGGGTCTATCATGTCTGATACTGCACTCTCAGAAGAAGATGACATGGTGTCTGTAACAATACAATCACTAGTATGCACATATATCAACAATTTTCCAAATAAGCATGTAAGTAATGACAATGTAAGCATGTATGTAATCCTAGTCTTCCCAAGACTATCCCACCCAACCTCTACTTAGTCTCTCAGACTAAACCTCCCAGTTTCCCAAACTGAATTACCCAGCCTCTACCCAGCCTCTCAGGCTAAACCTCCCAGTTTCCCAAACTGAACTACCCAGCCTCTCAGGCTAAACCTCCCAGTCTCTCAGACTGCCCCAACTAGTCTCTCAGACTACCCAGTCTCTCATACTGAACTACCCAGTTAGTCTCTCAGACCAACTCCCCAGTCTCTCAGACTGAATTACCCAGTTAGTCTCTCAGACCAACTCCCTAGTCTCTCAGACTGAATTACCCAGCTAGTCTCTTAGATTAACTCCCCAGTCTCTCAGACTGAACTACCCAGTTAGTCTCTCAGACCAACTCCCCAGTCTCTCAGACTGAATTACCCTGTTAGTCTCTCAGACCAACTCCCAGTCTCTCAGACTGAATTACCCAGCTAGTCTCTCAGACTAACTCCCCAGTCTCTCAGACTGCACTACCCAGCTAGTCTCTCATACTAACTCCCCAGTCTCTCAGACTGACTCCCCAGTCTCTCAGACTGAAATTAGAAATGATTTTTTTTTTGGAAATGTATTTTGTGTATTTTATTTGTAAAAATGTTTGTTCCCTGGATCTGGACGTTTAGTGTATGCAATGTAAAAATGTTTGAAAACATTTTCGTGAGAGCCCTGATGATCATAGTCTAGACTCGAGAAAGAATCCTAGTTCGCTATGATCGAGGCTCTGATACCAAGCTGTCACACCCTGGCTTTTGCGGAAGTGTGGTTTATTTGGTGTGACTTCTTAGTACCATAGCAATCAATCATAACAATGCTATATGATAAAAACACGAGATGTTTATCCATTAATAAAGTTTTGAAACTACCACAATACCATTGTTTGAAAAACATCAATATCGAATTAAGTTACAAACCATGACATACTTCTTTGAAACGAGTTCATAAAGACTCAACAAAAGTACTTAAATAAAACCTGAGTTTATAATTATGTATCCCGTCCAGGAAAGGAATACACCATCTAAACTCAATAACCATGGATAACATCTTTTATTTCACTACGCAGCTTGACCACACATGCATACCCTGCTAGATCCACTAGTTCCCTGAAATACATGTAATTTGAAAAACATCAACAAAAAGTTGAGCGAGTTCATGTGTATGTCTATGTGTATAAACCTTTAAAGTATGTATGTATGTATAAAAGTCCCTGGTATATAGCAATAAGGAAAAAGAGATCACCAATGGGTTGCAAAGCCACTGGTATGTGTGAAATGGTGCAGGAAGTACTCAAACCTAGCAAATTTGTACCGAGCCTCCGGCTGGAAGACATAGTCACCTCTATGGGCCACCCTGGCCTCATGGGTGTGGGCTCGCTACACCCAAATAGATCTATCACTCATGTCCCTCGGTCCGACGACGAGGATTAATGGCCTTAAGTGTTGTACCCACCACTCACATGATCTAAGTAGTAACCCTCCTTAAGCTAACCATACCATGTATAAAACATTTGTATATAATCGTAACATGTATTTCACCCCCGAAGTATAAAACTGAAAACAGTTAAAAGAAAAGGGGGACATGAACTCACATTAGTGCGTCTTCAGTAACCGTCAACTCAAATCTCCGCAGCTAATCACGACTACCTACAGTGTACTAACGTCTATTAGACGAACGGGCCGTGCCTTGGCTTAGAGTTTAATGTTTTTGAGTTGCGTTACTTGTGTTTCCCAAAATTATTCCAAGTTATAATTATTTGTTAAAATAATAATTATTTTAACTTTAAATTATATTTGTTTTGGAATAATTGTTTAATCAATGTTTTGTATTAATACTTCTCAAGTATTTTATTTCCGTATTTCCTTCCCAAGGATGGGGGGTAATTTATACATGTATATTTGTAGTTCCAAAATAATATATTTTTAAGTCCCACTTAGAAAGTATATATAATTTATTTGTTAAAAATAATGTATTCCCAAAATATATATATTTTCACTTCTTGCATTTAAAACAATATTTACCAAAAGTATATTCGTAGAAATATTTTCCGGAATATCCCATAAGTTACGTTTTGTCGTTTGGCTTCACAATATTAAGTGTGTAACTTAAATATTTATTCCTTGTGATTTTTGGTATTATTTTGGAGTTGTAAATGTCATGGTATTTGTTAGTTATATTATTTTACCCTAAAATAATATAACTAGTTCACCAAATATACGAATTTTCACACAAGTGTCTTAATATAAAATATATATTCTAAATATATATTTACCCATTTCATTTACAAAAACCAACCTCCGATACTTTGTATTTTTATAACAAAACCTATGGCAAAGTTTATATTGAAAAACAAAGTTAAAAGCATACTTGTAAACACTTGTTAGAAAATATTTTCTAAGTGTTGGGATTTTTAGAAAATTTCGCCATAGTTTCCTTTATAAACGGAGGTGTCCATGCTATTTAGCATATCATTTTCTTTTCAAAAATTCATCCAAACAATCAACAACAAATCACTAATCATCTTACACTTACCAAGTGTAAAGACTATATATTTTACAAACTAACATGAACTTGATTCTTCACAAACATGTGTAGTAACTTGGTAAAGTATTTAGTGGGTTTAGTTACCCTCCAAAGTGTGTTTACTTTTGTTAAAATCTCATTCTCGGGATTTCTAGATGTTTACAACTTGTGAACTCATTTTACAAAAATATTTATTTACAACATCTTCTTGGAAAATCATACACAAGTCTTGGGTTCACAAGTTTACTGGTTCACTTGGTTTATTACTTTTCAAGAAAAATCATTTTACTTTCAAGTTCAAATTTGATCAAGAAGATGATTATTTCATGTAAACCCATAATCATCTCCTAACTTGTTAAACCATGTTTTTAATCATACTCTAACAAGTTTCATATGATGATCAATCATTATATTACCAAGAAATCAACAAGCAATCATCAGCATATTCAAAACAACATCATACTAACAATACTTCATCAAATTTCAAGTTTATGTAGACTTTATGTTCAAGCTTTAAGTTTATGTTCTTTAGTGTTCTTGTATAAATCAACATAATATAACCTTTAACCACTAGAAATATGAAGTAACAAGAGTTTATAAGCATCTTACTACTAGCTTGAAGCTAGGGAAGAACAAGATGAAAATGTGGAGGATAATAGCAAACGAGTGAGGTCCTTCAAGTTCCGTGAACACCGAGCCTCCTAATTCACCTTCTAGCACCTTGTAGTAGCCTTGGATTGGATGCTTGATGATCAAAATTTTTGGTGGTGTAAGGGGGTAGTTCGGCCGAGCTTATGTGAGGGAGAGGAGAGAGTGTGGAGTGGATGAAGATGATAAGTGTTTATGTTTACTTATAATCCTTCAAGATCTATTATCCAAATGTTTTTGTGTCCATGGTAGTACACACACAATCTACATAATCCCAAGAAGAGATTATGAAGGGATTTTAGAAGATTTAGAAATCTTTGGTGAGTGGGGCCCCTATGAGCCGTAAATCAGCCAAAGGGGGGGGGGGGGTAAATTGTAATTTTGAGGGTAAGTAAGGGTAATTAGTGGAGGTGTTAAGTGTAAGTCTTGTGTTTAATGTGTACCATGCTTTATGTAGGAAGTTTAAGTGTTCGGGAACCAATACTATCTTAGAAAAATAAAAACAATGCTTCTAGCAATATTTTAGTGTTCTGGGTAATGTCCAGTTGTTCGGTTAGATACCGTTCCGTTAAAGTGCTAAGTTATTCCGTATAGTGTCCTTTATGTAACTTTTTGTGACACTTTTAATTCCCGACACTTAGGAAAGCATACAAGACCATTTTGCCATATTTTTGCACATTACTAGCATGTTAAAATGCTGATTTTTGTTAATTAATGCAGAATTCTGCACTCTAAGTGGGTTTTAGGCACTTTCCGGCACCTAAGCTATCACCTAGTGACGCAGTTTTATGGTCCTTACTTCCCTACACTCCATACTAGTGTAGTACCTTGTCTCTGGCTCATACTGGGCCTCAAAACATTGTATGTCTATGTACTGGCACTGTCAGTATGTTTCTGAGTTATCCGCTAACCGTCCTAACTGTGCTTTGTGCATCATGTATGTTACTAAAGTTTGTATGTGATAAATGGAGTGACAGTTATGAAATGTGATGCATATGTATGTATGATACAGAAATCATAAAGCGGTTTAAGTCATCAGTTGAAATTAAGCACAGTCATTAAGCACAAATTATTATTAATTATTTGTACGGATTCCTGTAATTATGAGGGTTGTCACAAAGTCCCGGGTTAACCATTGACCCGACAACTGACCGAGTTAACCGGTTTGACCGAGTTGACCTGAAACAAACTGAACCGGGTCGCACCAGTACTGAACCGAGTCACGAATCTTGAACCGAGTTAACCCGTTAATATTATATAGGTATTGAAATAAATTGTTAATTATTATCAAGTTTAATGATTTTAGAAAATATAATAAAACTGTTTTGTTATAAGGATAAAGATTAAAAGAATTAAATTAAAGAAAAAGAATTCATTACTTATTATACTTAAGCCTATTCACCGTACCTTCATTAACCAGCTCTATATAAAATAAAATAAAATAAAAAAATTGCATTATCAATACAAAATTTATTTCAGACATTTATGTATTAACAGACTAGTATAATATCACTGTTTTGACAACTCAATGTCTAAAAGCATATAACAGTATGTCGAACTTGTACCTTATACTAGTAAAAAGACCCCTTTAAAAGAAAGATCATGTATGAAAGAAAAAAAAAACATAACAATGATCGATTTTCTTGATTTTTATTTCACTTAAGCTTTGTCTTCACTCTATCATCATCTTCATTTTACATACCCAAACCAAAACTGAAACAACCTGACTGAATCTTGAACTGAACCATGAGTCGAGTGGGAGGGGTGACCGAGAGGGTGTTTGGCCTGTGGAAGTGCGTGTATAATTTGAGAGATAAGTGAGATTTGGTTTGGGTTTTTTCTGTGAGTAAGATCGAGAGAGAGGGTAAGGCATAAAAGATGTTAGTGTATCTTGTGTGAGGGTTTAGAGATGGTAGACAAAGAATTGAGAGGAAAAGAATGGAATAAGTAGCAGATGATATAAAATGGTAGGTTTACGGTTCTCTTCTCTATTTATATGTAGGTTAGATTTTGTTTTAGGTGGGCTTGGGCCCAAGGCCCACAAGCCCAATCTCGTGTTTAAGTGGCCCGTAATTCCTACGAGTCCCGTTACCAAAACCCGAATACTTCGTAACATGTCATATAACATTAGTTTAGGGTTAAAAGTAAGAAAGGTTGGTGTCGGTATTTGGCGCGTATTCCGTCGCTCGCGTTAAAGTCGCGTAAAATGCTTTGGTGATCGTTTCTAGCTCGTTTTTCGATCTGATTTCGAATGTGACTCTAAAAAGAATAGGAAACGAACACGAATTCTCTAAAAGTGTAGTAATACGAAAATACGAGGCGTTACAGTCTCCCCTACTTTAGGAAATTTCATCCCGAAATTTATTCAAAAGGAAGACCTTGGGAAGGATGGCATTCTCGAAGTGCGTTTGGGTATAATCGAGAAATAGGTTGTGAGTGATCAAAGTTTGTATTCGATAAGGTCCAAGGAAACACCTAATTTCTCATGGCACGTTTTTACGAAAGTTTGGTAATATGGTAGGAACACTTATATATAGGAAGTACCAGCGGCGTATCCACCATGTTCATATCATGTTACGTTCGTTTCGCGACTCGGCGTCATGTTACGTTCCGTGTTATAATACACAGTAGAACCTGCTATGGTTTTCATGCATCTACCATTATAATCTTGTATGCATCCGCGATTATTTTGATATGTGCATGATCCGCATAGTTTATACTAGTAGTGTACGGGCCAGGGTACATTATTGTATTACGAGTATGAATGTGTGCGTGTGATAACGTATAAAGATTTAAGTATGTAAGCATGATTGTATTTAAGTATGAGAGGGGTTATAAGTATGAGTATGATTAAAGACTTTGAATAGTCCACACGAGATATTTAGTTAACTAGATTAACGCATTACTGGCATGTGATCTCACTGGTCAAACCATCGTGTCCGCAAGTATGTATGAATGTCTTAACATGACCGTAAGTCCATGCGGTGGGCGTTACTCCTATAGCGCTACACAAGTGCTATATATGTTAAGGTGAGGCTTCATCCGAAGTTAATGGCAAAATGTCAACCCAGCGTTTAACGCAAGCGTCATCTAATCATAGCACATGTCATCATTTTGTTGCTATGAAAAGATCCGTAATGTATGAATGAAGGTCTTGACATTACCACAAATCCATGTGGCGGTGCGTTACTCCTATAGTGCTTCACAAGCACTACATATGTCAAGGTGAGGCTTCTCCCGAAGTTAATGACAAAATTGTCAACCCAACGTGTCCGCAAGCGTCATCTAATCATAGCACATGTCATCGTTTCGTTGCTATGAAAAGATCCGTAAAAATTTAACTTAACATAACCACAAATCCAAGTGGCGGTGCGTCACTCCTATAGTGCTTCACAAGCACTATATATGTTAAGGTGTGGCTTCTTACGAAGCTAATGACCAGTTTATCACATAAGAATGTCCAGTAATCCCGAATCAAGTATAACGTATCAGTATGCGTGTATTAATTTATTGTGTAAAAACAATGATTAGGTAACAAGTATTAAATCGCATAAAAGTTAAGTTAATATAAAAGAGAGGCTTGATAAGTATTCGAGTGCTTCGGGTTTAGAAACTTCGACTATTCCAAAGTGAATCGCAAGTCCTTCTGAATTAGGGAGACATGCTTTGGCCTAATAGGTATAATACCCTCGTTGCCAGGCGATTAACGGTATTTTACCCTTCCAGTTAGTACATGTCCCTAATTTGATTGAAAATACGAAACTTTGGCGAGATTGAAAATCGTAGAGCGGGACCAGTCACCAAGGTGTGGATATCAATCCTAGCTTGACAATTTCGTCCCAAAATGTGGTTTATTGAACGAAACAAGATAAAATCTCGACTCGTCAATAAGGAACCACTAGAGTATGAAATAAAAATTCCCATCAAGATACGGATATCACTCCTGACTTGATGGTGAAATTTCGTGCAAAATAACATGTAAGGTGGATTGAAATTCGTCACCAAATGCGGGAATCACCCCTATTCTAGTGAGTCATTTCGATTGTGGAATATGAGTATCTTCAAGTATGTATTGTGTGAAATGTTTTAGAAAAGACACATTGTATATTTAGACAAAAGAAAAGGTAGAAGCAAATAGGAAGAATTACATATTAAGCAAGAATAAGGAATGGTCCAGTTTTGGTACTTAGACTATAGACTAGGTCGAACATGGCAATTCTACCTAATTCTCTATAGTTATGGCTCTGATACCAATCTGTCACACCCCAACCGATGGCGGAAACATCGGAGTGAGACGAAATAGATTGCAAGAGACTTCATAACACTAATTGTGACGAGTATTTAATAATTACTTTTTACATTGTTTGAACTAGAAATGCCACAAGTTTGAAATAAATTAAATACAACGAGTATTCAAGTAATTAAGTTTCATTTCATTGATTAATGGTCTCATACAAAGATTGGAAACAAATTACAACATGTTTGAAAATAAAGTACAGTACAACAAGTATTAGAATTTAAATACGTTTCTAGGCAATCCTACTAGATTCCTTGCATCATCCAAATCCTGCAATACATGTTAAAGCATAGATCAATACAAATAGTATTGGCGAGCATACAAGTTTTATTATAAGTATAAAAATGTTTTAAACAGATTTTTCATGGCAATAACTAATTATAAGCATATGAATTTAAACACGTAGGATTTCAAGTATAACACGTATGATTACAAGTATAACACGTATGAGCATATGTAGAGATTATTTGTTTAAAAATTCTAGCATGTTTGTGTATTTGATTCAAAGAACATGTATTGCATCCCAAAGGTAATAAAGCGTAAAAAGGGATCGAGTATGCTCACTGTTTTGCAAAGCTCCCATGGTAATCCCGTGAAGAGTTGAACGCTGACTGATGGAACACCGAGGTCACCTCACATGGGAAAACGAAGGTTACAGAAGTGTTGTTAAAACAAATATATTTACAACTATTTTTATAAAAATTAATTGAATCTAATAGGCTCCGTTTTATAAATTAACGCGTTTAGTTTTACGGATTTTTTCGAAAAACGGGCAGAGTTTCCTCTATTTTGGACGATCCCGACAATCAAAGTGTCGATATATTTTTCAAAACTCAATCAAATAATTTCAACAACAATAAATATAACTTTCGTCAAATGTGCAAACAGCGTACGAAATCACTAAATGTATCGGTTCGACGTTTAAAACAATATTTATATAAACAATATAAATAGAAATTGTCTTTAAACTTTCACCAAGTCCCGGGTTAACCATTGACCCGACAGCTGACCGAGTTAACCGGTTTGACCGAGTTGACCTGAAACAAACTGAACCGGGTCGCACCAGTACTGAACCGAGTCACGAATCTTGAACCGAGTTAACCCGTTAATATTATATAGGTATTGAAATAAATTGTTAATTATTATCAAGTTTAATGATTTTAGAAAATATAATAAAACTGTTTTGTTATATGGATAAAGATTAAAAGAATTAAATTAAAGAAAAAGAATTCATTACTTATTATACTTAAGCCTATTCACCGTACCTTCATTAACCAGCTCTATATAAAATAAAATAAAATAAAAAAATTGCATTGTCAATACAAAATTTGTTTCAGACATTTATGTATTAACAAACTAGTATAATATCACTGTTTTGACAACTCAATGTCTAAAAGCATATAACAGTATGTCGAACATGTACCTTATACTTGTAAAAAGATCCCTTTAAAAGAAAGAACATGTATGAAAGAAAAAAAACATGACAGTGATCGATTTTCTTGATTTTTATTTCACTTAAGCTTTGTCTTCACTCTATCATCATCTTCATTTTACATACCCAAACCAAAACTGAAACAACCTGACTGAATCTTGAACCGAACCATGAGCCGAGACCCGAGCCGGAACCAGAATCAAATCATCTTTCATCAGATTTGAAGGAAATAACAGAAACCAAAGTGAAAGAAAAGAAAAAAGGGGTTACCGATTGAACCCGCCTAAGTTTATCGAAGATGAGACACCGTGGTTCCCGGTGACCGAACGTCATCGACGCCACGCAGCCACGACGACCGCGCACCACCACCGCCGCCGTCTTCTGTCACAAAAACTGCACGCTACCGCCGTAATCGCACCTCCGCTCCACCGTCCATACACGGCCGATCACCACTGTTGTTGCAAACGGCTCCACCGGCCTTTGGCCGCCGGCCTTCTGTCGAGTGTGAGGAGTGACCGAGAGGGTGTTTGTCCTGTGGAAGTGTGTGTATAATTTGAGAGATGAGTGAGATTTGGTTTGGGTTTTGTCTGTGAATAAGATTGAGAGAGAGGGTAAGGCATAAAAGATGTCAGTGTATCTTGTGTGAGGGTTTAGAGATGGTAGACAAAGAATTGAGAGGAAAAGAATGGAATAAGTAGCGGATGATATAAAATGGTAGGTTTAGGGTTCTCTTTTCTATTTATATGTTGGTTAGATTTTGTTTTAGGTGGGCTTAGGCCCAAGGCCCACAAGCCTAATCTCGTGTTTAAGTGGCCCGTAATTCCTACGAGTCCCGTTATCAAAACCCGAATACTTCATAACGTGTCGTATAACATTAGTTTAGGGTTAAAAGTAAGAGAAAGGTTGGTATCGGTATTTGGCGCGTATTCCGTCGGTCGCGTTAAAGTCGCATAAAATGCTTCGGTGATCGTTTCTAACTCATTTTTCGATCTGATTTCGAATGTGACTCTAAAAAGAATAGGAAACGAACACGAATTCTATAAAAGTGTAGTAATACGCAAATACGAGGCGTTACACAAACACCAATCTACTATGTCAGCAAAATGCTCAACGATCCGGAGACCAGATACTCCATTATGGAGAAGTTGATTCTTGCGCTGGTACATGCTTCTAGACGGCTTCGCCGATACTTTGCAGACCATGTCATCACCGTTTTAACCAACTACAGGATCGGGAAAATCCTATCCAAGCCTGAAATCTCCGGAAGACTTGCCAAGTGGGCTATTGAACTCGGTGGGCACACTCTTGTTTATAAGCCACTCCCAGCAATTAAGGGGCAGGTTTTAGCTGACTTCGCTGCAGAAGTACCAGCGAATCGCATCCAAGAATGTGAAGATGAACAAAATCCTACACCCTGCCATCCCCATCGGACATCTAGGCACTATACACTGATGGTGCGTCCAATGAGGACGGTGCGGGTGCAGGTCTGTGACTGGTCAGCCCTGACGGCCAAGAATTTACTTATGCCCTACGCCTCGACTTCAAAAGTACAAACAACGAGGCTGAATATGAAGCATTACTCGTAGGGCTAAGGTTGGCAGTCAAGCTCGGCGCACAACACTTGGAAGCTCGCGTCGATTCATTACTAGTTGCGGTACAAATCCGCAGGGACTACGCCGTGAAAATGGACATCATGATCCTCTATCTCAAACAAGCCAAGCAACTAACATCACATTTCACCTCCTTCAACATTCGCCATATAAACAAGAGTGAAAACAAACCGGCGGATGCACTTTCAAAACAAGCATCCACCAGCTTCCAACACCTGGAAAAGGAAATACGTATTGAGATCATGCAAAATCCCTCAGTACCCCTGCACCAAGTCAACGTCATCCAATACGGTACAACGTCTTGGATGACACCAATCATAAGATACCTACAATCAGGTATTGCCCCCGAGAATAAAGCAGAAGCACGCAAGCTACAATACAAGGCGTGTCACTATCAAATGGGGGACAGAATCTTATACCGCAAGTCATACCTTGGGCCACTCATGCGATGTGTTGACCCTCAAGATGCCACGTATCTTGTCCGAGAAGTACATGAAGGAATATGTGGCATACATGCAGGCCCGCGCATGTGTAACACCTCGAAAATTCACGTCCTATAATGTATTGACATGTGTCATAAGCTTGAACGTGTGAAAGAATACTCTAGACGGACTAAAGTTTACAAACATGAAAAGTATGTGAATATAAGGGTTCAAATAGTCAACAATGGATAAATATACTTTAAAATAACCCTACATACTGTTTATACCTTCATACGAATAAATCATGGATCATACGAAGCTAAATATGAAAGAAAGTGAGAGATTACAAACCACAGGGGTTAAATGTGTCAACATGTTTAAAGAATACCTCTGAGTGACCTTTTAGCAAACCCGAAGCTTTGTAACGATTAATTATGCTCACTAGAATACATGATAAAAATTTCACCAAGTTTCGTTATCGTATGAGAAAGTTATGATCAAATTCGTATAAGAGGGGTTAAAAGCGTCAACGATGAAGTTTATGACTTTTCGGGTGATAACCAAGTTAACCAAGGACTTAACAAAGTGGGTATAAGACTTGAAGCCCTTATAAGTCAATTAGAGGGGCTCAAAATGCAAAGAATAAAGGTGGATTGACCTTTCGAAGGACCAAGAGCCAAGGATGCAAACTGAAAAAGAAAGAATTGCCCTGATGACAGGCTTACGGACCGTAAAGGTCGACCCTTACGGTCCGTAAGGGGTCCCCAGATACAGAAAATCAGGCTGTTGGCTGTTGAGAGCTTGTAACCGACATAATTAGATATTTTCTCATCCATGGGCGACCTCTAACAGTTCCTAGGCCTTAGGGACACATGTAAATGATCTAGGAACATTGCTAGCCTTGTGTGTCATGATCTAATGAGATCAAAATCACTATAAAAGGCCTTCATAGTTGCAACATTATGATCATTCATTCCATCTGCTTTCTTGGAGCTTCCTGGAGCATAAGAGCAGACCCAAGCCATCTCTAATAGTGCATTAGACTTTGGTAAGTATGCTTAACCTTTCTTAGTTGAGTTTTTACTTAGTTTTAGCTTAAAAGTCAAACCGTCGTAATTAACGGTTGACTTAGCGATTAATCATTAATGGTCCAGTGATTAGTCGAATTAAGAGTAGTTATAATTTGGTAATTATGTGGTCAATAAACCCTTAAAAGGGCACCCTCTGATTCCCATTCTAACTAGATCAAATGTCGGGTCAAAGTTGTTTATAAAAAGTCAACAGGATCCTAATTTGCGATTTAAAACATAATTATCAATGTAGAAGCTTTGCAACCTATTTTATTACTCTTATAACTTAGTAATTAATGTAAGAACATGTCTAAGCATGTTCGACCAGACAATTTTCTCTTTAGACCCGGTTCGGAACCGAAAGTCGCAAAACTTTGACTTTTGCTTTGACTTCAGTTCTGACCCGATTTAGTATGGTTTGGAAAAGCCTTAGAGCTTCCTTAGGACCAGGTTACATGATAGTATAACCCTCTGTGGTTGGATCGTTGATTGTCCGATTCGTTTACACGTTTCCGTTAAATGCTTAATGTTGACCATAATGCCCTTTTGACCATAAAACGAGAATTTTGGAAATATGAAAGGACAATAATCTTTACTACTGATTTATAAACATGTCCCTAAAATTTCACATCAGTTGGAGGTCTAGATTAGGAGTTATGCTCATTAGCGTAATTATAACGCCTTTTAGTAATTAAACGGCGCAATTAGCATAAAGCCTATCTAAACCCAATTTTTGACACCAAACCCTTTACCCACTGATGTAATATAATATTTTGAGATTTTTAATTATTTTTAAACTGATCAAAACCTAGGGTTATAGCCTTAATTCGGTAAATACCGATTATGCCCTTTTAGGCCATAAAATGAGTTTTACAAGCCCTTTTGATACCAATCCAATTGATACTGATTTTATATAATAAATAAAGTATTTTGAACTTTATAACCTGATCAGAAAACTCAGATTTCCTGTATAACCCGGAAATCGCTTAAAATAGCTTTTTACGCGTATTAAACGCATAGTTTGGGTTTAAAACCATTTTGTCACATAAGACTTATTACCAATTGATATACCCTATTAAAATAAGTCATTTTACTGATGTATTCAGACCCGAACCTCAGAAGTTCATTAAATCTATTTTATAATCTTTAAAATGACCAAAATACCCCTACAGGGCTTATTTTGAGATTAAACTCGTTTTGGGAATAATGGAAGGTATCCTACTGATATCACAACATATTTAAGGCATATTAACTTAGGAAACCTGTATATGACTCTTTTGGTTACTCGTTACGCACTTGCCGCGTTCGGATCGGCTTATGTGACTAGTTTGCATATATTAGCCGAAACGGGCCAAACCATATCCTTTTTGTCTCAAAATCCAGAATGTGTTTAAGTTACCCATATTAAACAAGCATACAAGCTTGTCGGGTCGAAACCACATTCTAAACCGGTCTTCGCCTTATCGTGCGTTTGAACCGTATCTTTCTTTAAAACTAACCGGTCTAAGTTTAGGCTTAATTAAAGACCCATTCTAATTGGTTATTTATACCATCATTCCAGACTAGAGCCTTCCGGTAAATTTTACCTACGCTTACTTAAGTGAATACGGCTGAGTTATTATAATTCTTGCTATTTAAGACAGGAGCTAGCTCAGGTAAATACTCTTAACTTATTTTCCCTATACGGGCTTGGGATACGGTATTATAATAATACCGCTTGGTCGGGTATTGAATGTTTAGTCGTATTGTGATTAAATTATTGAGGTAACCCGCTTTAATCTGTATTGTTTGAAATAAAAGCCTTTAGGGGTTAATGACCATGTCCCGGATATCCTTGACATCATTGTATTATAAAATGGCCACGACTTATGCACGGGATGTAGGCATACACCTGGCAGTGCGTAAGGGAAACGGTATCCCACTCTCTTGTGGGCCTATACTGTGGTGTGTCTGTTAACTTTGACTCGGTTTCTACATCGGGCCCTGAACGTACAACGAACATGTAAATCTGTATACAAGATTATAAATATGATTGTCCCAAGTATAAAAGATTAATTTTGCCTTGTGCATTTTAATCAAAGTGTCAAAAATATTTTCGTGCCTTGTGCACCTAAACCAATTTTCATAAACATTTCCAAATGAGTCGGTTGAGTGTATTTACCAGTGAAAACTGACGTATTTTCAAAAGTCTAAGTGACAGGTACAAGTACGTAATAGGCTGGAAGCTGCTCAGGACGTTAATAAGGAATCTTGCAAGTTCTAGGCGTCTAAAGTCTGTTGAACAATGTTTATGTTTTAAGATCCCCCTGTGGATCCTTTACTTTCCGTTGTAATACTTGATATTACTTTATATTCGGATTGTAATATATTTATCTTTTGCTTCCGCTGTGCATTTATATATTGTGTTGTTTGACTATGATGATATCAACTACGTCACGATACTCCCCTACCGGGCCAACCGGTCAAACGTGGAAATATCGGGGTGTGACAGGTTGGTATCAGAGCCAACACTGAGTGAATTAAACGCTAGCCTTTTGTGTTTAATCTCAGTTACACAGTTGCACATTCTTGAGTCTAGACAAGAACATAGGACAAATCCTAATTCGTTTTATTTTGTCCTTATTTGGTTCCTTTGTTATTTTTCTGATTAGCCCTTGCATGGGCAAGTCATTTTCTGTTAGAAGTCCCGTTTAGGGCAACCATATACTTGTTTAAATTTTAATGGAACGATTATATTTAAAATATCATTCCTATATTATAAGATCTACCAGTATAATAAAATGGCAAAATCTAAAAAGGACAAGACCTAGCCACGTGTTATTTTGAGACAGGGCCAAGATGGTAGTTCCACAATTAGATTCAGATCCTTGTTAACATTTCAATTTAGGATTGCTCTGCATTAAATATTAAAAGAATCTTAAAGGTAAAACCTAGCCTAAATGTCAATGCAGACATGGCCAAGATGGTAAAACCTAGCCTAAATGTCAGTGCAGACATGGCCAAGATGGTAAAACCTAGCCTAAATGTTAATGCAGACATGGCCAAGATGGTAAAACCTAGCCTAAATGTCATTGCAGACATGGCCAAGACGGTAAAACTTATCTAAAAGATTCCAATCCCTGTTTACATCTGTAAGTATGTTAACATTTTTGGTAAACTGTGAATCGTTAAAGTCACACAGGCAATCTTTAAAAAGGGGGGTTAATCTAAATTCCCTTATTTGAAATAATCATCCATTAGTGATGAAGTGCCTACGGGCCAAACTTGTTGTCCGATAAGACAACGACCGTGGTGGTCTCTGACCCCCGTCTAAAGATGTTGGACTACGTCCAAACATAATTGTTTGTATGATCAATGCGATCCTGACTAATATCATCAAATGAAGATGATCATATTATAAACATCCCATAGAAGGGAAATGCCTACGGGCTATAGTTAATGTCCTCTGAGACTAAAGGCAGTGGTAGCCTACAACTCCCTGTCAAGAAAAGGTAATGAACTTTGATTCAAACCTTAATGCCTCGATTCTCTGAAATCATGGCTTATATCATCCTATAAGATGATCATATTATAAACATCCCTTAGAAGGGAAATGCCTACGGGCTATAGTTAATGTCCTCTGAGACTAAAGACAGTGGTAGCCTACAACTCCCTGTCAAGAAAAGGTAATGAACTTTGATTCAAACCTTAATGCCTCGATTCTCTGAAATCATGGCTTATATCATCCTATAAGATGATCATATTATAAACATCCCTTAGAAGGGAAGTGCCTACGGGCTATACTTAATGTCCTCTGAGACTAAAGACAGTGGTAGCCTACAACTTCCTGTCAAGAAAAGGTAATGAACTTTGATTCAAACCTTAATGCCGCGATTCTCTGAAATCATGGCTTATAAATTAAACTTGTCTACGCGACTAGGCCATTTGTGCCATTATTAACTTGTAAATTAGGATTTATGATAAAAATCCTGAATAAAATAAATATCATCCCTTTCCTACCAGTATACATATTGAAAAGAATCTTAAAGGTAAAACCTAGCCTACATGTCATTTTAGACATGGCCAAGATGGTAAAAACCTATTCAAGAGATTCAGATCCTTGTTAACACCTGAGAACGTGTTAGCACTCTTGACAAATGTGATTCGAGAAAATCACAACAGTCATTCTTATATTGGATTCTTCCAATTTTCTTATCTAGCCTAGTGATTTAGAAATCATGGCTTAAATCATCAAATGAAGATGATCATAGTGTTAACACCTAAGAACGTGTTAACATTCTTAACAAAAGTGATTCGAGAAAATCACAATAGTCATCCCTATATTGGAATTCTTTCAAATTTCCTAATTTGGCCTAATGACCTAGAAATCATGGCTTATATCGTCCTATAAGATGATCATATTATAAACATCCGTTAGTGATGAAGTGCCTACGGGCCAAACTAGTTGTCTGATAAGATAGCGACAGTGGTAGTCTTGACCTCCTGTCAAAAAAAATGTTGGACCATGTCCAAGCATAATAGTCGGTATGATCCGTACGATCTCGACTAATAGCATCTGAAAAGATGATCATATCATAAACATCCCTCAGAAGGGAAATGCCCACGGGCTATATCTATTGTCCTAAAAGACAAAAGACAGTTGTAGTCTTCAACTCTCTGTCAAGAAAGGTAAACAACTATGTTCAAACCTTAATGCCTCGATTCTCTGAAATCATGGCTGGTAAATTTAAAACTGTCCTTGTGACTAGGCCCTTTGCGCCACCTTAATATCCTTAATCTTTTATAACTAGGATAAATTATAATGAAAATGCACCAACAAATCTTAGATTGATATTTTATATCTATTAGGAATCACTCTTTTCTGATACCCTTATGATAAGCTTTCAAGCTGTTCAAATTCATCAATATAATAAAGATAGATGTGACATTTTGATCCCCTGTCAAAAAGGTGATGGACTAGGTCCAACCCTTAAATGCCATTGATGGTCTTTTGTGACCTAGGCTAAGTGATATTGATATATTTTAAAAATAACGTTCATAAAGAATATTAGTGCCATATTGGCCTGGATAGTTTAATGAAACCATGGTTAGTACATGTTAAGGCCATCAGGGTGATGAATAGCAGTTGTTGAATTGCAACTAAGTAAATGATTCATTTGTTAATAGGAACCAAATCTTGAGTATGAAAAACTTGGATAAGACAACAGTCAATCGTGCCATTTATGATGCGACGCATGCTAATGATGCTACAATTGTAAACCTTAGAAGTTCCAAAGATGTTCTTCAAACTATGATAGACGCAGCTGTTGGAAAAGCTGTGAAGAAGGCCGTGAAAAAGTTCAAGGAGCCAAATGCTACGTGCCCCAAATCTGTCAAAGGAAATACGGCTAAGGATAGAAAGCCTAAGAATGATAGCGCTTAAACTCTCCTAAAGAGTGTCAGGAATAGTGCATATCAATAATAGCATTAGGTACGTCCTTACCTTTTAGCATCGATTGTATCTGCTAAGTATTTTACGTTAATGCAAGGGATAATAAACCTTTAGTAAACCATAAGCTTAGAAAACTTTTGATTACATTCATAAGAACTTCAGATATTAAAAATAAGGTATAATTTACCAATGGAATCTTTAATGACCCTCTCTCCCATCCTCGGAGATAATCCTTTCATAAGAATCTGGAGTACTCTTCCCCAAAAAGAGTACGACAATATATATTACTTTATTTTATTATTTTTCTCATTGTTTTCTATCGCCTGCGAATGCCAAACTATGTTTGATAAAAGTGCCATATGAGGATTGGCGTATCCTAGTGTGTCCCATAGATTGCTTCCATGCCTGATCAGTATGGAGGTTTAATGCATGGAATCCCTGAGATATCCCAATGGTCATATCGTACTAAAGTCGACTAGTAGTATTCAAAGAAGATATCCAGAATGGAATTATCCCAGTAAATGTTCCCGCTTAAAGAATTCATGGACTTGTAACATAAGTGTGTCACTCATTTGACACAAGCAATGATGGATGAACTGGAGCCTGAGATTTGGAAAAATATCTGTAACCTCCTTGTATCTTGATTACTCTCTCCTAAGACTACCCTGTTTACCTCCCAAGAGGCAAGTAGAGTTAAGATTAACATCCCGCTTTGGGTTGAAGTGTTGTAAGAACTCGTGTTGATTATGGAATAACCGAAACCCTGATTAAGTAAATTTTAAGATATAGATTCATATAGCCTGACTCAATATCCTGAGAATTCGGTATAGTTAAGTAAGAAAGACGGTTCATTTTGCTTATGCGTTAATTACCACAACCCTAATTAGGCAACGATTAAGAATTGCCATCAGCTACCCAGGATCGTCGATTTGTTCGACTAACGACAAGGATTAGCTATTCCTTAAAATTAGTTAAGCAGTGGTTGGAATAACCATCTCACCTTAAGATAAGCTTTTCTATAATAGTTGATATGTAAGCATCAAGGCTGCTCCCTTGGAGACCTTGTATAAATGGAATGTTAAACATCTATTGTTAGGACAATAGATTGGTAAGTTCAATTATTAGGATCTGAAAGTTGCATTGGAAACAACAAATAAGATCACACAAATCCCTAATTATCTGTAAGTTGCCAGTATTCGGCAGAAAATCAAGGATTAATGGAAAGTAGCAACCTTCCTAAATTCTTGTTAAGGAATAGGGTTCAACAAGGGATATCACCCAGGAAGGGTGTGCCAAATTTGTTAAATTATCAGGTTAGTTAAGCTCTGAAATATAAATTCATTCGAAGGATTCGAATGTATCAAGTTTAAATAGCTTACGAGCTAAGACCTAATTAAGGAGCTTGGTGGAACGCGGAATGTGAACCACACAAATGATTTAAGGATGTGTCACCAATAAGTCTAAAAGCACCATCACATAATGATATATGATGAACAACCTGTTTCGATTAAGGATCGACGGGATTAGAAGCTTCAAAAAGATACATGTACCTATTATAAAGGTCAATTGGAATGCCTTAGAGGCTCAAAGGTACTGGGGAAGATTAAGCCCAATATAAGGCAGGAAATACTTCCTTTACTTTAACAAATCTCTAGGTCGAGATTTCTTTTAAGGGGGTGAGGATGTAACACCTCGAAAATTCACGTCCTATAATGTATTGACACGTGTCATAAGCTTGAACGTGTGAAAGAATACTCAAGAGGGACTAAAGTTGACAAACATGAAAAGTATGTGAATATAAGGGTTCAAATTGTCAACAATGGATAAATATACTTTACAATAACCCTACATACTGTTTATACCTTCAAACGAATAAATCATGGATCATACGAAGCTAAATATGAAAGAAAGTGAGAGATTACAAACCACAAGGGTTAAATGTGTCAACATGTTTAAAGAATACCTCTGAGTGACCTTTTAGCAAACCCGAAGCTTTGTAACGATTAATTATGCTCACTAGAATACATGATAAAAATTTCACCAAGTTTCGTTATCGTATGAGAAAGTTATGATCAAATTCGTATAAGAGGGGTTAAAAGCGTCAACGATGAAGTTTATGACTTTTCGGGTGATAACCAAGTTAACCAAGGACTTAACAAAGTGGGTATAAGACTTGAAGCCCTTATAAGTCAATTAGAGGGGCTCAAAATGCAAAGAATAAAGGTGGATTGACCTTTCGAAGGACCAAGAGCCAAGGATGCAAACTGAAAAAGAAAGAATTGCCCTGATGACAGGCTTACGGACCGTAAAGGTCGACCCTTACGGTCCGTAAGGGGTCCCCAGATGCAGAAAATCGGGCTGTTGGCTGTTGAGAGCTTGTAACCGACATAATTAGATATTTTCTCATCCATGGGCGACCCCTAACAGTTCCTAGGCCTTAGGGACACATGTAAATGATCTGGGAACATTGCTAGCCTTGTGTGTCATGATCTAATGAGATCAAAATCACTATAAAAGGCCTTCATAGTTGCAACATTATGATCATTCATTCCATCTGCTTTCTTGGAGCTTCCTGGAGCATAAGAGCAGACCCAAGCCATCTCTAATAGTGCATTAGACTTTGGTAAGTATGCTTAACCTTTCTTAGTTGAGTTTTTACTTAGTTTTAGCTTAAAAGTCAAACCGTCGTAATTAACGGTCGACTTAGCGATTAATCATTAATGGTCCAGTGATTAGTCAAATTAAGAGTAGTTATAAGTTGGTAATTATGTGAGCAATAAACCCTTAAAAGGGCACCCTCTGATTCCCATTCTAACTAGATCAAATGTCGGGTCAAAGTTGTTTATAAAAAGTCAACAGGATCCTAATTTGCGATTTAAAACATAATTATCAATGTAGAAGCTTTGCAACCTGTTTTATTACTCTTATAACTTAGTAATTAATGTAAGAACATGTCTAAGCATGTTCGACCCGACAATTTTCTGTTTAGACCCGGTTCGGAACCGAAAGTCGCAAAACTTTGACTTTTGCTTTGACTTCAGTTCTGACCCGATTTAGTATGGTTTGGAAATGCCTTAGAGCTTCCTTAGGACCAGGTTACATGATAGTATAACCCTCTGTGGTTGGATCGTTGATTGTCCGATTCGTTTACACGTTTCCGTTAAATGCTTAATGTTGACCATAATGCCCTTTTGACCATAAAACGAGAATTTTGGAAATATGAAAGGACAATAATCTTTACTACTGATTTATAAATATGTCCCTAAAATTTCACATCAGTTGGAGGTCTAGATTAGGAGTTATGCTCATTAGCATAATTATAACGCCTTTTAGTAATTAAACGGCGCAATTAGCATAAAGCCTATCTAAACCCAATTTTTGACACCAAAACTTTTACCCCCTGATGTAATATAATATTTTGAGATTTTTAAAGATTTTTAATTATTTTTAAACTGATCAAAACCTAGGGTTATCGCCTTAATTCGGTAAATACCGATTATGCCCTTTTAGGCCATAAAATGAGTTTTACAAGCCCTTTTGATACCAATCCAATTGCTACTGATTTTATATAATAAATAAAGTATTTTGAACTTTATAACCTGATCAGAAAACTCAGATTTCCTGTATAACCCGGAAATCGCTTAAAATAACTTTTTACGCGTATTAAACACATAGTTTGGGTTTAAAACCATTTTGTCACATAAGACTTATTACCAATTGATATACCCTGTTAAAATAAGTCATTTTACTGATGTATTCAGACCCAAACCTCAGAAGTTCATTAAATCTATTTTATAATCTTTAAAATGACCAAAATACCCCTACAGGGCTTATTTTGAGATTAAACTCGTTTTGGGCATAATGGAAGGTATCCTACTGATATCACAACATATTTAAGGCATATTAACTTAGGAAACTTGTATATGACTCTTTTGGTTACTCGTTACGCACTTGTCGCGTTCGGATCGGCTTATGTGACTAGTTTGCATATATTAGCCGAAACGGGTCAAACCATATCCTTTTTGTCTCAAAATCCAGAATGTGTTTAAGTTACCCATATTAAACAAGCATACAAGCTTTCCGGGTCGAAACCACATTCTAAACCGGTCTTCGCCTTTTCGTGCGTTTGAACCGTATCTTTCTTTAAAACTAACCAGTCTAAGTTTAGGCTTAATTAAAGACCCATTAGTATTCTAATTGGTTATTTATACCATCATTCCAGACTAGAGCCTTCCGGTAAATTGTACCTACGCTTACTTAAGTGAATACGGCTGAGTTATTATAATTCTTGCTATTTAAGACAGGAGCTAGCTCAGGTAAATACTCTTAACTTATTTTCCCTATACGGGCTTGGGATACGGTATTATAATAATACCGCTTGGTCGGGTATTGAATGTTTAGTCGTATTGTGATTAAATTATTGAGGTAACCCGCTTTAATCTGTATTGTTTAAAATAAAAGCCTTTAGGGGTTAATGACCATGTCCCGGATATCCTTGACATCATTGTATTATAAAATGGCCACGACTTATGCACGGGATGTAGGCATACACCTGACAGTGCATAAGGGAAACGGAATCCCACTCTATTGTGGGCCTATATTGTGGTGTGTCTGTTAACTTTGACACGGTTTCTACATCGGGCCCTGAACGTACAACGAACATGTAAATCTGTATACAAGATTATAAATATGATTGTCCCAAGTATAAAAGATTAATTTTGCCTTGTGCATTTTAATCAAAGTGTCAAAAATATTTCCGTGCCTTGTGCACCTAAACCAATTTTCATAAACATTTCCAAATGAGTCGGTTGAGTGTATTTACCAGTGAAAACTGACGTATTTTCAAAAGTCTAAGTGACAGGTACAAGTACGTAATAGGCTGGAAGCTGCTCAGGATGTTAATAAGAAATCTTGCAAGTTCTAGGCGTCTAAAGTATGTTGAACAATGTTTATGTTTTAAGATCCGCCTGTGGATCCTTTACTTTCCGTTGTAATACTTGATATTACTTTATATTCGGATTGTAATATATTTATCTTTTGCTTCCGCTGTGCATTTATATATTGTGTTGTTTGACTATGATGATATCAACTACGTCATGATACTCCCCTACCGGGCCAACCGGTCAAACGTGGAAATATCGGGGTGTGACAGGTTGGTATCAGAGCCAACACTGAGTGAATTAAACGCTAGCCTTTTGTGTTTAATCTCAGTTACACAGTTGCACATTCTTGAGTCTAGACAAGAACATAGGACAATTCCTAATTCGTTTTATTTTGTCCTTATTTGGTTCCTTTGTTATTTTTCAGATTAGCCCTTGCATGGGCAAGTCATTTTCTGTTAGAAGTCCCGTTTAGGGCAACCATATACATGTTTAAATTTTAATGGAACGATTATATTTAAAATATCATTCCTATATTATAAGATCTACCAGTATAATAAAATGGCAAAATCTAAAAAGGACAAGACCTAGCCACGTGTTATTTTGAGACAGGGCCAAGATGGTAGTTCCACAATTAGATTCAGATCCTTGTTAACATTTCAATTTAGGATTGCTCTGCATTAAATATTAAAAGAATCTTAAAGGTAAAACCTAGCCTAAATGTCAATGCAGACATGGCCAAGATGGTAAAACCTAGCCTAAATGTCATTGCAGACATGGCCAAGACGGTAAAACTTATCTAAAAGATTCCAATCCCTGTTAACATCTGTAAGTATGTTAACATTTTTTGTAAACTGTGAATCGTTAAAGTCACACAGGCCATCTTTAAAAAGGGGGGTTAATCTAAATTCCCTTATTTGAAATAATCATCCATTAGTGATGAAGTGCCTACGGGCCAAACTTGTTGTCCGATAAGACAACGACCGTGGTGGTCACTGACCCCCGTCTAAAGATGTTGGACTACGTCCAAGCATAATAGTTTGTATGATCAATGCGATCCTGACTAATATCATCAAATGAAGATGATCATATTATAAACATCCCTTAGAAGGGAAATGCCTACGGGCTATAGTTAATGTCCTCTGAGACTAAAGACAGTGGTAGCCTACAACTCCCTGTCAAGAAAAGGTAATGAACTTTGATTCAAACCTTAATGCTTCGATTCTCTGAAATCATGGCTTATATCATCCTATAAGATGATCATATTATAAACATCCCTTAGAAGGGAAATGCCTACGGGCTATAGTTAATGTCCTCTGAGACTAAAGACAGTGGTAGCCTACAACTCCCTGTCAAGAAAAGGTAATGAACTTTGATTCAAACCTTAATGCCTCGATTCTCTGAAATCATGGCTTATATCATCCTATAAGATGATCATATTATAAACATCCCTTAGAAGGGAAGTGCCTACGGGCTATAGTTAATGTCCTCTGAGACTAAAGACAGTGGTAGTCTACAACTCCCTGTCAAGAAAAGGAAATGAACTTTGATTCAAACCTTAATGCCGCGATTCTCTGAAATCATGGCTTATAAATTAAACTTGTCTATGCGACTAGGCCATTTGTGCCATTATTAACTTGTAAATTAGGATTTATGATAAAAATCCTAAATAAAATAAATATCATCCCTTTCCTACCAGTATACATATTGAAAAGAATCTTAAAGGTAAAACCTAGCCTACATGTCATTTTAGACATGGCCAAGATGGTAAAAACCTATTCAAGAGATTCAGATCCTTGTTAACACATGAGAACGTGTTAGCACTCTTGACAAATGTGATTCGAGAAAATCACAACAGTCATTCTTATATTGGATTCTTCCAATTTTCTTATCTAGCCTAGTGATTTAGAAATGATGGCTTAAATCATCAAATGAAGATGATCATAGTGTTAACACCTAAGAACGTGTTAGCATTCTTAACAAAAGTGATTCGAGAAAATCACAATAGTCATCCCTATATTGGAATTCTTTCAAAATTCCTAATTTGGCCTAATGACCTAGAAATCATGGCTTATATCGTCCTATAAGATGATCATATTATAAACATCCGTTAGTGATGAAGTGCCTACGGGCCAAACTTGTTGTCTGATAAGATAACGACAGTGGTAGTCTTGACCTCCTGTCAAAAAAAATGTTGGACCATGTCCAAGCATAATAGTCGGTATGATCCGTACGATCTCGACTAATAGCATCTGAAAACATGATCATATCATAAACATCCCTCAGAAGGGAAATGCCCACGGCCTATATCTATTGTCCTAAAAGACAAAAGACAGTTGTAGTCTTCAACTCTCTGTCAAGAAAGGTAAACAACTATGTTCAAACCTTAATGCCTCGATTCTCTGAAATCATGGCTGGTAAATTTAAAACTGTCCTTGTGACTAGGCCCTTTGCGCCACCTTAATATCCTTAATGTTTTATAACTAGGATAAATTATAATGAAAATGCTCCAACAAATCTTAGATTGATATTTTATATCTATTAGGAATCACTCTTTTCTGATACCCTTATGATAAGCTTTCAAGCTGTTCAAATTCATCAATATAATAAAGACGGATGTGACATTTTGATCCCCTGTCAAAAAGGTGATGGACTAGGTCCATCCCTTAAATGCCATTGATGGTCTTTTGTGACCTAGGCTAAGTGATATTGATATATTTTAAAAATAACGTTCATTAAGAATGTTAGTGCCATATTGGCCTGGATAGTTTAATGAAACCATGGTTAGTACATGTTAAGGCCATCAGGGTGATGAATAGCAGTTGTTGAATTGCAACTAAGTAAATGATTCATTTGTTAATAGGAACCAAATCTTGAGTATGAAAAACTCGGATAAGACAACAGTCAATCGTGCCATTTATGATGCGACGCATGCTAATGATGCTACAATTGTAAATCTTAGAAGTTCCAAAGATGTTCTTCAAACTATGATAGACGCAGCTGTTGGAAAAGCTGTGAAGAAGGCCGTGAAAAAGTTCAAGGAGCCAAATGATACGTGCCCTAAATCTGTCAAAGGAAATACGGCTAAGGATAGAAAGCCTAAGAATGATAGCGCTTAAACTCTCCTAAAGAGTGTCAGGAATAGTGCATATCAATAATAGCATTAGGTACGTCCTTACCTTTTAGCATCGATTGTATCTGCTAAGTATTTTACGTTAATGCAAGGGATAATAAACCTTTAGTAAACCATAAGCTTAGCAAACAAGAACTTCAGATATTAAAAATAACGTATAATTTACCAATGGAATCTTTAATGACCCTCTCTCCCATCCTCGGAGATAATCCTTTCATATGAATCTGGAGTACTCTTCCCCAAAAAGAGTACCACAATATATATTACTTTATTTTATTATTTTTCTCATTGTTTTCTATCGCATGCGAATGCCAAACTATGTTTGATAAAAGTGCCATATGAGGATTGGCGTATCCTAGTGTGTCCCATAGATTGCTTCCATGCCTGATCAGTATGGAGGTTTAATGCATGGAATCCCTGAGATGTCCCAATGGTCATATCGTACTAAAGTCGACTAGTAGTATTCAAAGAAGATATCCGGAATGGAATTATCCCAGTAAATGTTCCCGCTTAAAGAATTCGTGGACTTGTAACATAAGTGTGTCACTCATTTGACACAAGCAATGATGGATGAACTGGAGCCTGAGATTTGGAAAAATCTCTGTAACCTCCTTGTATCTTGATTACTCTCTCCTAAGACTACCCTGTTTACCTCCCAAGAGGCAAGTAGAGTTAAGATTAACATCCCGCTTTGGGTTGAAGTGTTGTAAGAACTCGTGTTGATTATGGAATAACCGAAACCCTGATTAAGTAAATTTTAAGATATAGATTCATATAGCCTGACTCAATATCCTGAGAATTCGGTATAGTTAAGTAAGAAAGACGGTTCATTTTGCTTATGCGTTAATTACCACAACCCTAATTAGGCAACGATTAAGAATTGCCATCAGCTACCCAGGATCGTCGATTTGTTCGACTAACGACAAGGATTAGCTATTCCTTAAAATTAGTTAAGCAGTGGTTGGAATAACCATCTCACCTTAAGATAAGCTTTTCTATAATAGTTGATATGTAAGCATCAAGGCTGCTCCCTTGGAGACCTTGTATAAATGGAATGTTAAACATCTATTGTTAGGACAATAGATTGGTAAGTTCAATTATCAGGATCTGAAAGTTGCATTGGAAACAACAAATAAGATCACACAAATCCCTAATTATCTGTAAGTTGCCAGTATTCGGCAGAAAATCAAGGATTAATGGAAAGTAGCAACCTTCCTAAATTCTTGTTAAGGAATAGGGTTCAACAAGGGATATCACCCAGGAAGGGTGTGCCAAATTTGTTAAATTATCAGGTTAGTTAAGCTCTGAAATATAAAGTCATTCGAAGGATTCGAATGTATCAAGATTAAATAGCTTACGAGCTAAGACCTAATTAAGGAGCTTGGTGGAACGCGGAATGTGAACCACACAAATGATTTAAGGATGTGTCACCAATAAGTCTAAAAGCACCATCACATAATGATATATGATGAACAACCTGTGTCGATTAAGGATCGACGGGATTAGAAGCTTCAAAAAGATACATGTACCTATTATAAAGGTCAATTGGAATGCCTTAGAGGCTCAAAGGTACTGGGGAAGATTAAGCCCAATATAAGGCAGGAAATACTTCCTTTACTTTAACAAATCTCGAGGTCGAGATTTCTTTTAAGGGGGTGAGGATGTAACACCTCGAAAATTCACGTCCTATAATGTATTGACACGTGTCATAAGCTTGAACGTGTGAAAGAATACTCAAGAGGGACTAAAGTTGACAAACATGAAAAGTATGTGAATATAAGGGTTCAAATTGTCAACAATGGATAAATATACTTTACAATAACCCTACATACTGTTTATACCTTCAAACGAATAAATCATGGATCATACGAAGCTAAATATGAAAGAAAGTGAGAGATTACAAACCACAAGGTTTAAATGTGTCAACATGTTTAAAGAATACCTCTGAGTGACCTTTTAGCATACCCGAAGCTTTGTAACGATTAATTATGCTCAATAGAATACATGATAAAAATTTCACCAAGTTTCGTTATCGTATGAGAAAGTTATGATCAAATTCATATAAGAGGGGTTAAAAGCGTCAACGATGAAGTTTATGACTTTTCGGGTGATAACCAAGTTAACCAAGGACTTAACAAAGTGGGTATAAGACTTGAATCCCTTATAAGTCAATTAGAGGGGCTCAAAATGCAAAGAATAAAGGTGGATTGACCTTTCGAAGGACCAAGAGCCAAGGATGCAAACTGAAAAAGAAAGAATTGCCCTGATGACAGGCTTACGGACCGTAAAGGTCGACCCTTACGGTCCGTAAGGGGTCCCCAGATGCAGAAAATTGGGCTGTTGGCTGTTGAGAGCTTGTAACCGACATAATTAGATATTTTCTCATCCATGGGCGACCCCTAACAGTTCCTAGGCCTTAGGGACACATGTAAATGATCTGGGAACATTGCTAGCCTTGTGTGTCATGATCTAATGAGATCAAAATCACTATAAAAGGCCTTCATAGTTGCAACATTATGATCATTCATTCCATCTGCTTTCTTGGAGCTTCCTGGAGCATAAGAGCAGACCCAAGCCATTTCTAATAGTGCATTAGACTTTGGTAAGTATGCTTAACCTTTCTTAGTTGAGTTTTTACTTAGTTTTAGCTTAAAAGTCAAACTGTCGTAATTAACGGTCGACTTAGCGATTAATCATTAATGGTCCAGTGATTAGTCGAATTAAGAGTAGTTATAAGTTGGTAATTATGTGGGCAATAAACCCTTAAAAGGGCACCCTCTGATTCCCATTCTAACTAGATCAAATGTCGGGTCAAAGTTGTTTATAAAAAGTCAACAGGATCCTAATTTGCGATTTAAAACATAATTATCAATGTAGAAGCTTTGCAACCTGTTTTATTACTCTTATAACTTAGTAATTAATGTAAGAACATGTCTAAGCATGTTCGACCCGACAATTTTCTGTTTAGACCCGGTTCGGAACCGAAAGTCGCAAAACTTTGACTTTTGCTTTGACTTCAGTTCTGACCCGATTTAGTATGGTTTGGAAATGCCTTAGAGCTTCCTTAGGACCAGGTTACATGATAGTATAACCCTCTGTGGTTGGATCGTTGATTGTCCGATTCGTTTACACGTTTCCGTTAAATGCTTAATGTTGACCATAATGCCCTTTTAACCATAAAACGAGAATTTTGGAAATATGAAAGGACAATAATCTTTACTACTGATTTATAAATATGTCCCTAAAATTTCACATCAGTTGGAGGTCTAGATTAGGAGTTATGCTCATTAGCGTAATAATAACGCCTTTTAGTAATTAAACGGCGCAATTAGCATAAAGCCTATCTAAACCCAATTTTTGACACCAAAACTTTTACCCACTGATGTAATATAATATTTTGAGATTTTTAGAGATTTTTAATTATTTTTAAACTGATCAAAACCTAGGGTTATCGCCTTAATTCGGTAAATACCGATTATGCCCTTTTAGGCCATAAAATGAGTTTTACAAGCCCTTTTGATACCAATCCAATTGCTACTGATTTTATATAATAAATAAAGTATTTTGAACTTTATAACCTGATCAGAAAACTCAGATTTCCTGTATAACCCGGAAATCGCTTAAAATAACTTTTTACGCGTATTAAACGCATAGTTTGGGTTTAAAACCATTCTGTCACATAAGACTTATTACCAATTGATATACCATGTTAAAATAAGTCATTTTACTGATGTATTCAGACCCAAACCTCAGAAGTTCATTAAATCTATTTTATAATCTTTAAAATGACCAAAATACCCCTACGGGGCTTATTTTGAGATTAAACTCGTTTTGGGCATAATGGAAGGTATCCTACTGATATCACAACATATTTAAGGCATATTATCTTAGGAAACCTGTATATGACTCTTTTGGTTACTCGTTACGCACTTGCCGCGTTCGGATCGGCTTATGTGACTAGTTTGCATATATTAGCCGAAACGGGTCAAACCATATCCTTTTTGTCTCAAAATCCCGAATGTGTTTAAGTTACCCATATTAAACAAGCATACAAGCTTTCCGGGTCGAAACCACATTCTAAACCGGTCTTCGCCTTTTCGTGCGTTTGAACCGTATCTTTCTTTAAAACTAACCGGTCTAAGTTTAGGCTTAATTAAAGACCCATTAGTATTCTAATTGGTTATTTATACCATCATTCCAGACTAGAGCCTTCCGGTAAATTGTACCGACGCTTACTTAAGTGAATACGGATGAGTTATTATAATTCTTGCTATTTAAGACAGGAGCTAGCTCAGGTAAATACTCTTAACTTATTTTCCCTATACGGGCTTGGGATACGGTATTATAATAATACCGCTTGGTCGGGTATTGAATGTTTAGTCGTATTGTGATTAAATTATTGAGGTAACCCGCTTTAATCTGTATTGTTTAAAATAAAAGCCTTTAGGGGTTAATGACCATGTCCCGGATATCCTTGACATCATTGTATTATAAAATGGCCACGACTTATGCACGGGATGTAGGCATACACCTGACAGTGCATAAGGGAAACGGTATCCCACTCTATTGTGGGCCTATACTGTGGTGTGTCTGTTAACTTTGACTCGGTTTCTACATCGGGCCCTGAACGTACAACGAACATGTAAATCTGTATACAAGATTATAAATATGATTGTCCCAAGTATAAAAGATTAATTTTGCCTTGTGCATTTTAATCAAAGTGTCAAAAATATTTTCGTGCCTTGTGCACCTAAACCAATTTTCATAAACATTTCCAAATGAGTCGGTTGAGTGTATTTACCAGTGAAAACTGACGTATTTTCAAAAGTCTAAGTGATGGGTATAAGTACGTAATAGGCTGGAAGCTGCTCAGGATGTTAATAAGAAATCTTGCAAGTTCTAGGCGTCTAAAGTATGTTGAACAATGTTTATGTTTTAAGATCCGCCTGTGGATCCTTTACTTTCCGTTGTAATACTTGATATTACTTTATATTCGGATTGTAATATATTTATCTTTTGCTTCCGCTGTGCATTTATATATTGTGTTCTTTGACTATGATGATATCAACTACGTCACGATACTGCCCTACCTGGCCAACCGGTCAAACGTGGAAATATCGAGGTGTGACAGGTTGGTATCAGAGCCAACACTGAGTGAATTAAACGCTAGCCTTTTGTGTTTAATCTCAGTTACACAGTTGCACATTCTTGAGTCTAGACAAGAACATAGGACAAATCCTAATTCGTTTTATTTTGTCCTTATTTGGTTCCTTTGTTATTTTTCAGATTAGCCCTTGCATGGGCAAGTCATTTTCTGTTAGAAGTCCCGTTTAGGGCAACCATATACTTGTTTAAATTTTAATGGAACGATTATATTTAAAATATCATTCCTATATTATAAGATCTACCAGTATAATAAAATGGCAAAATCTAAAAAGGACAAGACCTAGCCACGTGTTATTTTGAGACAGGGCCAAGATGGTAGTTCCACAATTAGATTCAGATACTTGTTAACATTTCAATTTAGGATTGCTTTGCATTAAATATTAAAAGAATCTTAAAGGTAAAACCTAGCCTAAATGTCAATGCAGACATGGCCAAGATGGTAAAACGCAGACATGGCCAAGATGGTAAAACCTAGCCTAAATGTCATTGCAGACATGGCCAAGACGGTAAAACTTATCTAAAAGATTCCAATCCCTGTTAACATCTGTAAGTATGTTAACATTTTTGGTAAACTATGAATCGTTAAAGTCACACAGGCCATCTTTAAAAAGGGGGTTAATCTAAATTCCCTTATTTGAAATAATCATCCATTAGTGATGAAGTGCCTACGGGCCAAACTTGTTGTCCGATAAGACAACGACCGTGGTGGTCTCTGACCCCCGTCTAAAGATGTTGGACTACGTCCAAGCATAATAGTTTGTATGATCAATGCGATCCTGACTAATATCATTAAATGAAGATGATCATATTATAAACATCCCTTAGAAGGGAAATGCCTACGGGCTATAGTTAATGTCCTCTAAGACTAAAGACAGTGGTAGCCTACAACTCTCTGTCAAGAAAAGGTAATGAACTTTGATTCAAACCTTAATGCCTCGATTCTCTGAAATCATGGCTTATATCATCCTATAAGATGATCATATTATAAACATCCCTTAGAAGGGAAATGCCTACGGGCTATAGTTAATGTCCTCTGAGACTAAAGACAGTGGTAGCCTACAACTCCCTGTCAAGAAAAGGTAATGAACTTTGATTCAAACCTTAATGCCTCGATTCTCTGAAATCATGGCTTATATCATCCTATAAGATGATCATATTATAAACATCCCTTAGAAGGGAAGTGCCTATGGGCTATACTTAATGTCATCTGAGACTAAAGACAGTGGTAGCCTACAACTCCCTGTCAAGAAAAGGTAATGAACTTTGATTCAAACCTTAATGCCGCGATTCTCTGAAATCATGGCTTATAAATTAAACTTGTCTACGCGACTAGGCCATTTGTGCCATTATTAACTTGTAAATTAGGATTTATGATAAAAATCCTGAATAAAATAAATATCATCCCTTTCCTACCAGTATACATATTGAAAAGAATCTTAAAGGTAAAACCTAGCCTACATGTCATTTTAGACATGGCCAAGATGGTAAAAACCTATTCAAGAGATTCAGATCCTTGTTAACACCTGAGAACGTGTTAGCACTCTTGACAAATGTGATTCGAGAAAATCACAACTGTCATTCTTATATTGGATTCTTCCAATTTTCTTATCTAGCCTAGTGATTTAGAAATCATGGCTTAAATCATCAAATGAAGATGATCATAGTGTTAACACCTAAGAACGTGTTAGCATTCTTAACAAAAGTGATTCGAGAAAATCACAATAGTCATCCCTATATTGGAATTCTTTCAAAATTCCTAATTTGGCCTAATGACCTGGAAATCATGGCTTATATCGTCCTATAAGATGATCATATTATAAACATCCGTTAGTGATGAAGTGCCTACGGGCCAAACTTGTTGTCTGATAAGATAACGACAGTGGTAGTCTTGACCTCCTGTCAAAAAAAAATGTTGGACCATGTCCAAGCATAATAGTCGGTATGATCCGTACGATCTCGACCAATAGCATCTGAAAAGATGATCATATCATAAACATCCCTCAGAAGGGAAATGCCCATGGGCTATATCTATTGTCCTAAAAGACAAAAGACAGTTGTAGTCTTCAACTCTCTGTCAAGAAAGGTAAACAACTATGTTCAAACCTTAATGCCTCGATTCTCTGAAATCATGGCTGGTAAATTTAAAAATGTCCTTGTGACTAGGCCCTTTGCGCCACCTTAATATCCTTAATGTTTTATAACTAGGATAAATTATAATGAAAATGCTCCAACAAATCTTAGATTGATATTTTATATCTATTAGGAATCACTCTTTTCTGATACCCTTATGATAAGCTTTCAAGCTGTTCAAATTCATCAATATAATAAAGATAGATGTGACATTTTGATCCCCTGTCAAAAAGGTGATGGACTAGGTCCAACCCTTAAATGCCATTGATGGTCTTTTGTGACCTAGGCTAAGTGATATTGATATATTTTAAAAATAACGTTCATTAAGAATGTTAGTGCCATATTGGCCTGGATAGTTTAATGAAACCATGGTTAGTACATGTTAAGGCCATCAGGGTGATGAATAGCAGTTGTTGAATTGCAACTAAGTAAATGATTCATTTGTTAATAGGAACCAAATCTTGAGTATGAAAAACTCGGATAAGACAACAGTCAATCGTGCCATTTATGATGCGACGCATGCTAATGATGCTACAATTGTAAACCTTAGAAGTTCCAAAGATGTTCTTCAAACTATAATAGACGCAGCTGTTGGAAAAGCTGTGAAGAAGGCCGTGAAAAAGTTCAAGGAGCCAAATGCTACGTGCCCCAAATCTGTCAAAGGAAATACGGCTAAGGATAGAAAGCCTAAGAATGATAGCGCTTAAACTCTCCTAAAGAGTGTCAGGAATAGTGCATATCAATAATAGCATTAGGTACGTCCTTACCTTTTAGCATCGATTATATCTGCTAAGTATTTTACGTTAATGCAAGGGATAATAAACCTTTAGTAAACCATAAGCTTAGCAAACTTTTGATTACATTCATAAGAACTTTAGATATTAAAAATAAGGTATAATTTACCAATGGAATCTTTAATGACCCTCTCTCCCATCCTCGGAGATAATCCTTTCATAAGAATCTGGAGTACTCTTCCCCAAAAAGAGTACGACAATATATATTACTTTATTTTATTATTTTTCTCATTGTTTTCTATCGCCTGCGAATGCCAAACTATGTTTGATAAAAGTGCCATATGAGGATTGGCGTATCCTAGTGTGTCCCATAGATTGCTTCCATGCCTGATCAGTATGGAGGTTTAATGCATGGAATCCCTGAGATATCCTAATGGTCATATCGTACTAAAGTCGACTAGTAGTATTCAAAGAAGATATCCAGAATGGAATTATCCCAGTAAATGTTCCCGATTAAAGAATTCATGGACTTGTAACATAAGTGTGTCACTCATTTGACACAAGCAATGATGGATGAACTGGAGCCTGAGATTTGGAAAAATCTCTGTAACCTCCTTGTATCTTGATTACTCTCTCCTAAGACTACCCTGTTTACCTCCCAAGAGGCAAGTAGAGTTAAGATTAACATCCCGCTTTGGGTTGAAGTGTTGTAAGAACTCGTGTTGATTATGGAATAACCGAAACCCTGATTAAGTAAATTTTAAGATATAGATAAATATAGCCTGACTCAATATCCTGAGAATTCGGTATAGTTAAGTAAGAAAGACGGTTCATTTTGCTTATGCGTTAATTACCACAACCCTAATTAGGCAACGATTAAGAATTGCCATCAGCTACCCAGGATCGTCGATTTGTTCGACTAATGACAAGGATTAGCTATTCCTTAAAATTAGTTAAGCAGTGGTTGGAATAACCATCTCACCTTAAGATAAGCTTTTCTATAATAGTTGATATGTAAGCATCAAGGCTGCTCCCTTGGAGACCTTGTATAAATGGAATGTTAAACATCTATTGTTAGGACAATAGATTGGTAAGTTCAATTATCAGGATCTGAAAGTTGCATTGGAAATAACAAATAAGATCACACAAATCCCTAATTATCTGTAAGTTGCCAGTATTCGGCAGAAAATCAAGGATTAATGGAAAGTAGCAACCTTCCTAAATTCTTGTTAAGGAATAGGGTTCAACAAGGGATATCACCCAGGAAGGGTGTGCCAAATTTGTTAAATTATCAGGTTAGTTAAGCTCTGAAATATAAAGTCATTCGAAGGATTCGAATGTATCAAGATTAAATAGCTAACGAGCTAAGACCTAATTAAGGAGCTTGGTGGAACGCGGAATGTGAACCACACTAATGATTTAAGGATGTGTCACCAATAAGTCTAAAAGCACCATCACATAATGATATATGATGAACAACCTGTGTCGATTAAGGATCGACGGGATTAGAAGCTTCAAAAAGATACATGTACCTATTATAAAGGTCAATTGGAATGCCTTAGAGGCTCAAAGGTACTGGGGAAGATTAAGCCCAATATAAGGCAGAAAATACTTCCTTTACTTTAACAAATCTCGAGGTCGATATTTCTTTTAAGGGGGTGAGGATGTAACACCTCGAAAATTCACGTCCTATAATGTATTGACACGTGTCATAAGCTTGAACGTGTGAAAGAATACTCAAGAGGGACTAAAGTTGACCAACATGAAAAGTATGTGAATATAAGGGTTCAAATTGTCAACAATGGATAAATATACTTTACAATAACCCTACATACTGTTTATACCTTCAAACGAATAAATCATGGATCATACGAAGCTAAATATGAAAGAAAGTGAGAGATTACAAACCACAGGGGTTAAATGTGTCAACATGTTTAAAGAATACCTCTGAGTGACCTTTTAGCAAACCCGAAGCTTTGTAACGATTAATTATGCTCACTAGAATACATGATAAAAATTTCACCAAGTTTCGTTATCGTATGAGAAAGTTATGATCAAATTCGTATAAGAGGGGTTAAAAGCGTCAACGATGAAGTTTATGACTTTTCGGGTGATAACCAAGTTAACCAAGGACTTAACAAAGTGGGTATAAGACTTGAAGCCCTTATAAGTCAATTAGAGGGGCTCAAAATGCAAAGAATAAAGGTGGATTGACCTTTCGAAGGACCAAGAGCCAAGGATGCAAACTGAAAAAGAAAGAATTGCCCTGATGACAGGCTTACGGACCGTAAAGGTCGACCCTCACGGTCCGTAAGGGGTCCCCAGATGCAGAAAATCGGGCTGTTGGCTGTTGAGAGCTTGTAACCGACATAATTAGATATTTTCTCATCCATGGGCGACCCCTAACAGTTCCTAGGCCTTAGGGACACATGTAAATGATCTGGGAACATTGCTAGCCTTGTGTGTCATGATCTAATGAGATCAAAATCACTATAAAAGGCCTTCATAGTTGCAACATTATGATCATTCATTCCATCTGCTTTCTTGGAGCTTCCTGGAGCATAAGAGCAGACCCAAGCCATTTCTAATAGTGCATTAGACTTTGGTAAGTATGCTTAACCTTTCTTAGTTGAGTTTTTACTTAGTTTTAGCTTAAAAGTGAAACCGTCGTAATTAACGGTCGACCATACCGTTTCCCTTACAAACCACACGGGTCAAACCATATCCTTTTTGTCTCAAAATCCAGAATGTGTTTAAGTTACCCATATTAAACAAGCATACAAGCTTGCCGGGTCGAAACCACATTCTAAACCGGTCTTCCCCTTATCGTGCGTTTGAACCGTATCTTTCTTTAAAACTATCCGGTCTAAGTTTAGGCTTAATTAAAGACCCATTAGTATTCTAATTGGTTATTTATACCATCATTCCAGACTAGAGCCTTCCGGTAAATTGTACCTACGCTTACTTAAGTGAATACGGCTGAGTTATTATAATTCTTGCTATTTAAGACAGGAGCTAGCTCAGGTAAATACTCTTAACTTATTTTCCCTATATGGGCTTGGGATACGGTATTATAATAATACCGCTTGGTCGGGTATTGAATGTTTAGTCGTATTGTGATTAAATTATTGAGGTAACTCGCTTTAATCTGTATTGTTTGAAATAAAAGCCTTTAGGGGTTAATGACCATGTCCCGGATATCCTTGACATCATTGTATTATAAAATGGCCATGACTTATGCACGGGATGTAGGCATACACCTGTCAGTGCATAAGGGAAACGGTATCCCACTCTCTTGTGGGCCTATACTGTGGTGTGTCTGTTAACTTTGACTCGGTTTCTACATCGGGCCCTGAACGTACAACGAACATGTAAATCTGTATACAAGATTATAAATATGATTGTCCCAAGTATAAAAGATTAATTTTGCCTTGTGCATTTTAATCAAAGTGTCAAAAATATTTTCGTGCCTTGTGCACCTAAACCAATTTTCATAAACATTTCCAAATGAGTCGGTTGAGTGTATTTACCAGTGAAAACTGACGTATTTTCAAAAGTCTAAGTGACAGGTACAAGTACGTAATAGGCTGGAAGCTGCTCAGGACGTTAATAAGGAATCTTGCAAGTTCTAGGCGTCTAAAGTCTGTTGAACAATGTTTATGTTTTAAGATCCGCCTGTGGATCCTTTACTTTCCGTTGTAATACTTGATATTACTTTATATTCGGATTGTAATATATTTATCTTTTGCTTCCGCTGTGCATTTATATATTGTGTTGTTTGACTATGATGATATCAACTACGTCACGATACTCCCCTACCGGGCCCACCGGTCAAACCTGGAAATATCGGGGTGTGACAGCATGGTAGTGGCCAAAATCATGAACGCTGGGTATTACTGGCCTGGCATGCACCTGGACGCTGTTAAGATCTTACGCAAGTGTTTCAACTGTCAACGACATGCACCGAAAACACTACGCTCGAAGAACAACCTGATCCCTGTTACCACCGCGTGGCCCTTCCAAAAATGGACAATCGACGTGGTAGGACCCTTTCCAGATGCACCAGGTGCGGTGAAATTTATTATAGTGGTTGTCGACTACTTCACCAAATGGGTAGAAGCAAAACCGCTAGCTTCTACCATCGCTATGATAACAAGAAAGTTTGTCTGGGAACACATCATCTGTCATTTCGGTCTACCAATGTGCATCGTAACCGACAACGGCACCAACTTCGCTACCGACGACTTCCAAAACTAGTTGAAAGAATTAAATATCGAACACGTTTTCTCTTCCGTGGCGCATCCTCAATGGAACGGTCAGGTAGAAAACATCAATAAAAGTTTAGTCGAAGGAATAAAGGCACGGTTGGGAACAGCCAGGCATGGTTGGGTCAATGAACTCCCAAGTATCCTATGGGCGCATAGGACCAACCCGAAAACAAGCAATGGCGAGACACCCTTCAGTCTAGTCTACGGCTCTGAAGCGCTGATCCCAACCGAAATTGGTCTCCCTTCACCTAGAATGCTGGCTGTCAACAAAATCGACAACAGCGAAGAGCGCAGGCTTGACTTAGACCTCTTGCAAGAAAGACGTGAAAACGCAGCAATCAACGAGGCTAAGTACAAAACAAAGCTTGAAAAATACTACAACACGGGCGTCCGAATTTGCACGTTCAATCCGGGAGATTACTTTCTTCATAATAATGAAGCTTCTAATGCAGAGCGCCAAGGGAAACTAGCAACTAAATGGGAAGGCCCGTATCTCATCCAAGAGGTCTTGGGCAAAGGCGCATACAAACTGTAAACGTTAGAAGGTGACCCTATCGCAACGACCTGGTGTGACATCTGTCAAAATGGATTTCCAAAAGCCGACCCGCTTAGAATTTTGGATCCTAACCCGTGAAACTCTGAAATTTATCGCGAACTAAATAACCTTCGAAAGTTTTTTTTATGTTAAAATAATTATCAATATGGTTAATTATCTATTTAGTAAAAAAATGAATACAGTTATTTAATGTAATTAATTTAAAGATTTACATTGCATAATCTATATGAACCTATAAAAAAATAATGATTTTATGTCTATCATCAAGTTCCAAAATACATAAAATAGCATATTCAATTTCAAGCATTGCCGCCCAATAAGCCAGCAATAACAAGCTGTCCATTTCTATTTTTTTTTACATCCTGACTTTTCGATTACCTTTGATCCTTTCGCGTTTCTTTTTTTTTAAGTCCCATAAATCTAGACTACGAATCAAACATCATTCAACCCTTTTTTTTTTACACACTCTCAACCAAGAATCAAAATGTATTAGTATATATACAACCTCTCGGCACCCCCACAGACCCTTACTTCACCTTTGTGTAACCTGTAACGAGACAGACGGAACCGGAGCACTCGCCAGAGTATATAACGGAACTCTGCTTCGCCTCGGAGTTTTGGCATTGTTTCGATCACACCGCTGCATACGTGACGTAGCCGGGAAGACGTTACAAGATTGCGCCACATCAGAGGCGACGACGGAGACAACCGAAGCTCACTGGAGCCGCCCGTAATCCTCGACTGAGTTTCGCTCCTTTCATTTCAGTATACTTTTTTTTCCGTTGTTCAAATCATTATGGTCTTTTTTTTATTGTTTTGTTTGATATAATAAACTACAATCAAATTAACATAAAGCAAAAACAAATTAATGGGCTGGGACTTTCTTTTTTTTTTTTTTATAATTGTTCAACGTACTATTGCTTCTTTAAAATGAAGAAGATGATGGCTTTAGCTTGTATTTAAATGAAATAAAATTCTCATTCTTAAACACAAACAACAAGGTATCCCAGTGGTTATTGTTGCTATTATGGGTTGGGGTCAGGGGTTCGACCCCATTTTCACACGCCTAGATTGTTCTTTTTCCTTTGTTTTTGTTATGACCAACATAAGAGATATGCACGGTGTTTTAATGATATAAAAAAACATTTTTATTTTAAAATAAACTATTTATATAGGATGTTTATTTACATAATCCAATTACTTAAATACTTATTTATATAAAAGCAACTTACATATTTACATACATCCAAACTGTTTATATATATATATATATAAATTTATTTATCAGAACATACATTAAGGGCATGTTATATTTATATGACTATATAAATTAGAGTTATATATAAATATAAGTCAAGTTGTTATAAAGTAAATAAATCAGAATATTATATTATGGTAAACTCAAGAATTGATCACTTTAATTTTATATAAATTTATTATGAGATAATTTATAATATTTATATACACAAGTTGTAAACAATAAATATTAAGTTATTATTTAATCTACAACTTTTAACGAGATCGTTACGTGACATTTTAACATCTAGGATAAACCATTCGTTCGGATTTACCCAATCTTTACTCATGCGTTAATTCAAGAAATTCTCAAACGCAACCAAGGTGAGTATACATGATCCCATTTTCATTTTAAACACTTTTGGGTGCAACTTGTATGCTTATGCAAATTTCACAAACACGTTAAACTTTATTTATTCACACTCTATCCAAATTGCACATGAAATGTTTGATTCTTGTTATACATGTGATGCTAATGTAAACACTTCATGACTATATGTTCATTAACTTCGATCAAGTCTACCTTAACAATTATGGTACTATGCATATGCTATAGGTTGTAACGCCCCGCCCGCTATTCTTTTGGGTATTGTTAAGTTAAACATGTTAACCATCCCGCTAGACTCTTGGGATAGGCACTTTAATTGCGTTGGAAACTTTGGTTTGAGCATGTAGAGTAACATCGTTTCGGCATAACTGTTAACTAGTATCATCTTATTCATGTTGGATATGAGCACATTTAAACATTTTATTCTACTATGCTATGTATCAAACTTGTATACTCGCCTTTGCTTTTGCATTGAACTCTATTTTAATACATGTTGCAGGTTGATAGTCAAGATGTTGAAGAATCAAGTTAGGATGGACTAGATACCCATTTTAATAATAAACCATGTTTGTTGCAATTTGTCTTTATTTGAAACAATGTATTTGAATTTAGTCATTTATGAAAATTTGATTTAATCTATATTGTCACAAATAGTGTTATGATGCTTTTGAGCGATTTGTTCGTCTCATCCCGATGTTTCCGCCATCGGTTGGGGTGTGACAGATTGGTATCAGAGTCATAACTATAGGGAATTAGGAAATGTAGGAATGCTTTAACCTAGTCTATAGTTTTAGAGCTTTATTCTTGTATATTTCTTGAAACTACTTGCATGCTACTTTACTCGCTTCTCATTTATTCGCTTCGACTTTTTAAACATATAAGTCATTTGTGTGTTAATACTTGACGTGCTATTCTTATGTGTCAATACTTATCTTACTATGTGTCGATACTTGATTTATTGATCTATTCTTTGTGTGTTATTCTCGACATGCCTTTTATGTGCTTATACTTGTTTGTTATTTCCTTTAACATACGCCTTTTTCAAGGCATTTTACTCGATTTTTCTTAAACTTGAAAGCACTCATATCATACAAACGAGATGAGTTTACCAAAATAGGCGTGAAACCCACAATTTGGTAAACGACTCTCATCCCGCTTGATTCCATTTTTCGCACGAAACTCACCATTAAGTTAGGAGTGAAATCCACATCTTAACGGAAATTTCAAATTTAAATTCTAGTGGACGCTCGTCAACGTGTTGAAATTTAATTTGACCCGACGAGTGCCAACTATACTTAGGGTACGAAGTCGTCAAGTTAGGGGTGAAACCCGCACCTTGTCGACTAGTCCTGCTCCTTGTTTTTCAAAAAAATCCCGCCAAGTCTCGAATTTTCGATTGATTTGGAACATGTAGTAACCGGAAGGGTAAATACCGTTAACCGATGTGTCGGCGAGAGTATTTCACCTATTAGGCCAAAGCATGCTCCCAAATTCAAAATACTCCTCGACCACTTTGGTTAGTCAACTTTCCGTTTTGGAACCATCCGAGTTTTTTTTATCAAACTTACGCTTTAGTATTCCGATCTTTCATAATGAAACTCTCTTTTGTCAAGTTTGAACCATTTTCGAGATTTCACTTTTGCGCATACATCATACTATTACTTTTCATACGATCATACATTATTAGCATACATAATTTTACGTAATTTTATCTACACTTCTTGCAACAACAAATGGAGACATGTCATCAAGATATGAGTGATTCCCTTACCTTGACGACTAACTCCGTTTTACTTCTCACCTTACAACGACCTCACCAACGAGTTAGGGGTGATTCCCTTACCTAGGTGATCGTTACCAACGCTTTCTTTTAATAGGCTATATTATGTAAACACGATCATGTTTATACCTAAATCATTTATCATGTATTTCAAAATGCTTCATTTATTTAAACGTACCTCTTATTCTATAATCTATTTTCACATCACTCGCATACACAAAGATTTTAATGTTACCATAAACGCTTGTTCCTCGATTTTCAAAATTTCACGAAATACTACTTGTCAGCCTAGTCGGTCTAATGAATCCGTTGCCCACAAATTCACCAATCAACGTAAATATTGAAACACGCTCCTCTCACACCATTAAACTAGAGATTTTTATTTTCAATTGAGAATCAAATCAACTTTTTCGCACACACCTATAAAATATTACCAATATTATTCAATCATTTACTAAAATTCCTTTTCAAAACCAATGAAACATTTTTCAACAAGCACTAAGTTCATGTACCAAATTCCTTTTTCTAAGGATCAACTTTTTCACAAGAAGCTGTAAGTTTCAAAAAAATTTAACACGAAGTTACTTAAAACGATGCAAACTTATTAATCTCTAAAAACTTTTTCAAAACCTCACTTGATACGTCAATTAAATTCAAAACACATGGGCAAGGAAACTTCATAAGAACCGACAAATTTTCAACTTATGTAAACTCTTTTAAAACCGCAGTAGCATTTCCATTCCTTTACAAAGTACTTTCCACATAACCAATAGACGTTTTATACTCTCTTACATTCACAAACTAGAGTCTATATTTCGTGACAACTCAATCTATTTTAACTTCACATTTTGCGCAAACCACTATATATGCATATCATTTTACACGTTTCAGTCAATATCTCACAACAATCTCATGGGTGTCACTCGTTTCCTTTTTCTTTCATACTCAAAACTTTTAAACCTTTTACACACATAAACTCATGTATTTCGATTTATACTATAAACAAAATCATTATTTCCTACGTCCATACTTGTACATTTTGTGCCTTCACTTATGCTCACACTTACACATTTATGTTATACTAATGATTCAAAATTCATACGTTTTACGTTTATGCATACACTCACAACTATACATTTATGTTGTACTTACATCAATGTTTATACTACATTCATATTCATATTCATGTTCATGTTCATGCATTTTATATTTTCAAATACATTTAAACAACTTTGTTTACATTTATATTCATACACATATATCTTATTCATACTTAAACCTTCATGTTTTACACCTATATTCACGTTCATATCTATGCTCATACATCTTATGTTACACTTATACTCGTATTCATACTCATACGCTTTGTCTTTATACTTATACTCATGGTTGCATTCACATTTTATACTCACTTTCATACGCGTTATGCTTATACTTGTGCTCACACTCTTGTCATACGTTTTGTGTTTATGCTCACATACGTATTCATATTTAAACTTATACTAGGTTCATGCTTTTATTCATACTCAAAGTTTATACATTCGCACCTGTACACGAGCGAAACCCGAGGGATTCGCTTACGTGGGCCTCATGCTTAATTGAACGCAAACATGCTTAAATACTACATTCTTTTACGTACGCAATCTTATTTTCAAAATTTGTGTATACCTTGATTCGTACACAACTAGTACAAGTTATGCGGATCATGCGACGATTGGTATAATCGCGGGTGCACACGGGATTATAGTGATAAGCGTATGAGAACCATAGAGTGTACTACTGTGTATGGTAAGACACGGAACGTAACATGACACCGAATACGAAACAGACGTAATATGGGTCAAAACATGGTGGATACGTCACCATGTTACCAAACTTTCGTAAAACGTGCCATGAGAAATTCAGTGTTTTGCAGACCTTTTTGAACCTTTTATATGCTATGTGAAAAAAAAAGTATATGCTTGCATTCATGAAAACAATTTTCTTTAAACAAAACATTATGATCAAGTCTCGTCTATTCTTTATTTATTCTTTCTTTTGAATCTTTAGAAGTCTTCCTCTTAGATTTCGAGGACGAAATCTCCTAAAGTAGGGGAGACTGTGACATCTGTCAAAATGGATTTCCAAAAGCCGACCCGCTTAGAATTTTGGATCCTAACCCGTGAAACTCTTAAATTTATCGCGAACTAAATAACCGTCGAAAGTTTTTTTTTATGTTAAAATAATTATCAATATGGTTAATTATCTATTTAGTAAAAAAATGAATACAGTTATTTAATGTAATTAATTTAAAGATTTACATTGCATAATCTATATGAACCTATAAAAAAATAATGATTTTATGTCTATCATCAAGTTCCAAAATACATTAAATAACATATTCAATTTCAAGCATTGCCGCCCAATAAGCCAGCAATAAGACCGCCTCCAATGCGCATTTAAATAGGATGCATTTGATGAGTTGGAGGATGCATTTATAAAGGAAGCATTGGGGTAGGTGGCATTTAAGGGGGTTTGCACGTAGGGAAGTGCACACACATGCAGGAGAGAGAAGGTAAAGGTGGGCCCTGTATTATTAATATATGTTTTGTATAATTAATAAAGTTGAATTTTTGCCCACCTGAAACACATCCCCCACCCGAAACACATCCCCTCCACCCCAAAATACCCACCCGAAACACATCCCCTCCACCCCAAAATACCCACCCGAAACACATCCCCCCACCCGAAACACATCCCCTCCACCCCAAAATACCCACCCGAAACACATCCCCCCACCCGAAACCTTTAGCTTCTTTTTTTAGACTATGTTTTTTACACTACCCACCCGAAACCTTTAACCCACAACCCGAAACATCCCTCTATAAATTAAGTTCTTTTACTTTTTTTAGACTATGTTTTACCCACCCACCCGAAACTTGCATTTTTAAATTAAGTTATAGTTTAATTAGATTTGTAAATTAAGTTTTGTTTTACCCACCCGAAACTTGCATTTTTGTATAATGAGATTTGTTTTTTTTTTTAAGTTTTCTTTTCATTTTTAAATTAAGTTATAGTTTAATTTGAGTATTTGCATTTTATTTTTTAGGAAAATGTATTTTCTTTTTTATGTAATGCAAGTTTAATTTTTATTTATTTTTAGCTTCTTTTTTTTATTTTATATTATTTAAATATATTTTTACAATTATTTATTAAATATTTTTTAAGATTACAAATTAAATGTTTTTAAAGAAAAATAGAATAAGAAATGGTGATGTGGAAGAGAGAGGATGCATGTGGGAAGGATGGGTTGGAGTTAAAAAGAGGAGAGAGAATGCATGTTGGAAGAATGGGTTAAAAGCTGATGTGGCAGTGATGACTAGGATGCATGTAGTAAATGCAGCCTCTTGCATTGCGGACAGTCTAACAAGCTGTCCATTTATATTTTTTTTACATCCTGACTTTTCGATTACCTTTGATCCTTTCGCGTTTCTTTTTTTTTAAGTCCCATAAATCTAGACTACGAATCAAACATCATTCAACCCTTTCTTTTTTACACACTCTCAACTAAGAATCAAAATGTATTAGTATATATACAACCTCTCGGCACCCTCACAGACCCTTACTTCACCTTTGTGTAACCTGTAACGAGACAGACGGAACCGGAGCACTCGCCGGAGTATATAAAGGAACTCTGCTTCGCCTCGAAGTTTTGGCATTGTTTCGATCACACCGCTGCATACGTGACGTAACCGGGAAGACGTTACAAGATTGCGCCACATCAGAGGCGACGACGGAGACAACCGAAGCTCACCGGAGCCGCCCGTAATCCTCGACTGAGTTTCCCTCCTTTCATTTCGGTATACTTTTTTTTTCCGTTGTTCAAATCATTATGGTCTTTTTTAATTGTTTTGTTTGATATAATAAACTACAATCAAATTAACGTAAAGCAAAAACAAATTAATGGGTTGGGACTTTTTTTTTTTATAACTGTTCGACGTACTGTTGCTTCTTTAAAATGAAGAAGATGATGGCTTTAGCTTGTATTTAAATGAAATAAAATTCTCATTCTTAAACAAAAACAAGAAGGTATCCCAGTGGTTATTGTTGCTATTATGGGCTGGGGTCAGGGGTTCGACCCCATTTTCACACGCCCAGATTGTTCTTTTTCCTTTGTTTTTGTTATGACCAACATAAGAGATATGCACGGTGTTTTAATGATATAAAAAAACAGTTTTATTTTAGAGTTAATTGCACGGATGGTCCCTGTGGTTTGCCATTTTTTCATGTTTAGTCCCCAACTTTTCAAAATAGCATGTTTGGTCCCTGTGGTTTGCTCACTTGTTACTCGGATAGTCCCTGGGCTGGATTTTTTTTTTTAAAGTTGGGGACTAAACATGAAAAAATGGCAAACCACAGGGACCATCCGTGCAATTAACTCTAAAAAAAAATCCAACCCAGGGACTATCCGAGTAACAAGTGAGCAAACCACAGGGACCAAACATGCTATTTTGAAAAGTTGGGGACTAAACATGAAAAAATGGCAAACCACAGGGACCATCCGTGCAATTAACTCTTTATTTTAAAATAAACTATTTATATAGGATGTTTATTTACATAATCCAATTACATAAATACTTATTTATATAAAAGCAACTTACATCTTACTAATATAATAAATCAAAGCCAAAAAATCCTAGGTGTCAACATAACAAAGTATCCACGTTTCTTTTTTCTGATGTGTCAACAAACCAGGCTATCCACATTTGTTTTCCCTTACGTGTCAAATTTTCAGAATTTTTCTTTTTTTTTAATAAATTTCAAAGTCAAACTTCATCACGTGTACGTGTTGAGAGAGGTTGCTGACAAAACCTCTATCTCTCTTCCCTGCATTGAAAGCTCCATCTCTCTTCCATGTCCAAAACCCTACACGCTCAAACCAGCTTTATCTGGTTCAAACGTCAGAAAGATTCCACCTTTCCAGTTTCCTCAAACAGTTTCTCATTCAAAGTTCAAATTCCTTATCTATAGAGAGAGAACCAGAGAAAAAGAAGAGAGAGCGGGGAGAGAGAGCAACGATTCTTCCCTCAAAATCGTTGATGTTCCAGAAATTGTTGTTCAAGTGCTTGATCTGAAACCAACCGGTAATAGATACAGGTATGGTTTGTGTGTTTCATCTAGGGTTTTGGTATTTTGGGTATATCTTTTGATTTGTGTGTTTGATTTTGGGGGTGGTTGAGTGTTTGTTATGATTTAGGGTGACGAAGACATTCAGCCATTTAAAACCCTAATTTCTTCATCTGTTCATCTATAGTGAGAAAACTTCCAGAAATTAAACTCCGGCGAAAATCCAAATCTCCGGTAGACCTAGATCTGGATCTGGATCTAGAATAGAACCAACCACTTCCTCTCCTCTCATCGATTCACTGTGATGTTATGGATTCTTCATAATGTACTCTTAAGATTATGATTTAGTTCTTCATGTACACTTCTGGTTAATATGGGGTTTTGGATTTGTTTGCAGGGTGTTATGACAAATATCATCGTAGGTTCCGAGATGTGGGTTGAAGACCCATCAGTTGCTTGGATAGATGGAGAAGTTTTAAAGATTAACGGAGAAGAAGTAGAGATTCATACTACTGATGGGAAAACGGTAAGTTCCTTTCTTCTCAATGCTTTTCAGGTTAAGGATCGTGCCTTTTCTTTTCTGTTGACGTTCTATGCTTTCCGATTTACATATGTATGTTGCATTTCTTTCACTTTTAAATTGTCAGTGCATCGATCTGTGGTTTAGGTCAACTCGATTTTAGGGTTTATGTTTTTACTTCTTATTTATGGTTTCAATATGTTAATTTTTTTTGTTCTGTTTTTAAATTGTGTGTTTGAGAAGTTTTTTGGAGTTTTGAGTACCCTTTGGGCTTCCTTTTGGTGGGAAATGTTTGTTAATGTTTGGGTGTTTGAGAAGATTGATAAAGTTTTGATATTTGTTTTGTTGGTTTCTTTAATTTTTAAGAATCTTGGAACAAGAACTGTAATTGCTGGATGTTTGGAGTTTTGAGTACCCTTTTGGCTTCTTTTTGGTGGGAAATGTTTGGGTGTTTGGGAAGATTGATAAAGTTTTGATCTTTTTTTTTGTTGGTTTCTTTGATCTTTAAGAATCTTGGAACACGAACTGTAATTACTGGATATTCAGCCCCCCACTAACGCAGCCCTAAACTTTTGCTCTTTATTGACTGGTTTAAGGTAACTGAACTGAGACCTGTTGAACCCAGATGGGTTGACCCACTGATAAGGTGGAGTCATATAAGTTATAGAGTGTGAACGGAATGACTGGAGAAAAGAAGCGAATACATGGTTATACTTTTAATAATACGCAGACCGAAAAGCTCTTTGTAATAGTTTTCTCATAAATGGAGGGGTTGTGATTGGAATTGGTATAAAATTAAGTGAGCTCTCCGTACATGTAGGCTTCAAGTGAAAAATAATTTATAGTTTAGTACTTTATTGTTACTATTTTTCATTTTTTACTTTAGGGAGCTCTCCATACATGATACATACTAACTTATTATTATTATTTAACATGCATTTCTTACCTGAATGTGATTGACTTACTCTTAGTGTTAACTGTTAACAGTGCTTTTGATTACTTGTGAGATGTTTTCTGGAGTTCGTTGGCGTTTTTCTGTTATTTAGCTGACAGTTTAGGCTTTAAGAATTTCTGTGTAATTTTATTACATTGATATGCTGCAGTATTGTATTTGTGACAATGAATACATGTCAATCTTAGGTACATTCAAGCTGACTCTTCAGTTTTCAGAAGATTATCCAAATAAGCCACCAACAGTGCGTTTCATTTCTTGAATGTTCCATCCAAACAGTAAGTGATCATCATCATCAGCTTAAGTAAATTCTTCGGTATTCTTTTATTCGAGATGGAGACTGTGACAACTCAGAGGCTTGTGTTTGTCTTTGAGATTTTGATATATCATGATTCTACTGTTTTTAAGGTTTAATTTTTCATGCAATTTTTGTCGTATGCCAGTTTATGCAGATGGAAGCATATGCTTGGACATCCTTCAAAATCAATGGAGTCCAATTTATGATGTTGCTGCTATTCTGACCTCAATTCAGGTGTGATATTAGCTGTTAATTTGTTTTCTTTAAATAATTAAAACTTGATCAACAGTGCTTGGCGTTGATTATTTTCTAAACTTCTAATGATTTTGTGATCCAAACCCAAACTCGCCAGTGTACTCAGAAGCAGCACGGTTATTTAGTGAGAATAAGCGCGAGTATAACAGAAAAGTGAGAGAAGTTGTTGAGCAGAGTTGGACTGCCGACTAGACTAAGATAACAGTGCTCGGGTTTATGTCTCCTCTACTTGTGCATTATATTCGTGATCTGAGAACCGCTTATAACAGTAATAACGCGTGTTGTGGAAACTCTGTTAGTTTGAAAGTCCTAAGCTTCTATTACCTAATGACAGTTAATCTATTTCTAAATGAATATTTGTGATGAAAACTTGGGTTGTTAACTTCATATGCACTGTCCCTGACCCTCTCTCACACGCAGCACACACATATGTTGGCTATATCAACATTTTTAAAAGTTTTTTTTTTTTAACTTTTGTAAATATATATTATGTAAGTTGTATTTTTACGTGGAAGTGTTTATTTTATTTGACTGGGAAAAGGTATATAATGTCTTATTAAGAATAAGCGCGAGTATAACAGAAAAGTGAGAGAAGTTGTTAAGCACAGTTGAAATACCGACGACGTCACAGTATAGTTCAGAATATGACATCGCTAGGTTCCTTTGAAATGTATCTATCGAAGTTCAACTGCTTGAGTGCGTTCTCTTTGTTAAGCCTAATGCCAATTTATCTATAACCTGTGCTACATCTATTTGATGTATGATCGTTCAATTAGGTATTGTATATTGGTTTAACCAAGGATTTTGTTTAGTGATTTTTTTGCATGTTGATTATGCAGGAACCTGACATGGTAGGATTGGGTGAACTTCTCAAGCCATTAAATGACAAGTTAATGAAAGCAATTAGCCTGACAGAAGGAAGGCGGTCGGATTTATTCAACCACCAAAAAGTTGTTGCAGAGTCTCTAACAGCTCTAGCATGGATTGCATACGTGGGAAAAGATTGTGGTGAGAAGTATTCTTCATACTTTGTGTTATGACAAAGTCCATATTGGGTCATGCATCAGGGTGCTTAATTGCTTATTGTCGATGTTATTTCATCAGGAATGAGCATGCCTATTGCACATGTCGAAGAATTTTGGCAGGCAGCCCAACAATAAGGTACTAATGTACTACAGCCGTTTTTCAAGAAATTAGTTCGAAGCCGGTTACTGCTGGTACCTTACGTTTTCATTTTTCTTTTTCTTTTCCCATTTCTTTTTCTTTATTACTATATGGGTATGGGGAAATATCATAAAAAAACACTATATTTTTTTTTGTTTTTGAGTAAAATGCCATTTTCGCCCCCTGGGGTATGGCCAGTTTTGCAACTTTCGTCCAAAGGTTTGCTTTTTTGCATCTGGATCCACATGGTTTGAAATCTTGCCATTTTCATCCGGCTTATTAACTCCATTCATTTTTCTCTGTTAAGGGGTATTTCTGTCATTTTTGCTAACTTAAAGGGCAATTAAGTCTTTTTCACATTATGTAAAAAGACCAAATACCCTTGAAAAAACCGAATTGCCCTTTAAGTTAGCAAAAAAAGACGGAAATACCTCTGAGTTAACGGAGAAAAATGGATGGAGTTAACCAAGTTTTAAAAAAACGGAAACGAGTTTCGAGGCGTTTTCCCTTCGCCTCACGAGGCGTAAGCCTCGAGGCGAACCGAGGCGTAAGCCCGAGGCGGAGTTAAAAAATAATTATATATATTCTAAAAATAGTAATACTAACTAAATTCATCATCAAAAACACACATAAAAAAGACCTAAATTGCTTGAAATTGACACAAAAACTAAAAAACATCAAAAACAAATATAAAAAACCCTTGAGGCGCAGCCTTTTTAGCGCCTCAGCCCCCTGAAGCGCACATACAGTATAAACACCCTGAGGCGCGCCTCAGAATCGATTTTTGGCCATTTCGCCTTGAGGCGCGCCTCGAGGCGCACGCCTCAACCATTTTTTAAAACCATGGAGTTAACGAGCTGGATGAAAATGGCAAGATTTCAAACCTTTTGGATCTAGATGCGAAAAAACAAACCTTTGGACGTAAGTCGCAAAATTGGTCAAACCTCACGGAGGAAATTTGCATTTTACTCTTTGTTATTTCTCACAAAAGTCACTCCACATTTTTTGCATATAAAAAACACTACACTTTCTGTTTTTTTTCTCGCAAAGTCACTAAACCTTTTAACTCATGGCCAAATAAAGCGTAAATGACTTAAAGAAAAATACACTTATATATTATAGTTAAACTTAAAACTTTTAAAATTAGAAAATATAGATTATTGTAATAGAATGTTCGATGTCTACATGGAATTGATGTTTTGGGTTAAAACAGTGTTTTGAAACCACTTTTAGGTTAAAACAGTGTTTGAAACCACTGTTGGGTTTAAAAACTGGTAGATCAAAATCATCTAAAATGTGTATTATACAATTAAAATAATTGAATTTTCTAGATCAAAATCAATGTTAAACTATTGGGTGTGCTTTGAGGTTGAAACTTAAGGTCAAAATTCACATTTCATAAGGTCAAATATAGTTGTCGGGAAGATTTTAAAATCTGGTTACACATTTTTTATGAACAAAAGTTTTTTCCTAAATTTTATTGTTATATTGGTTAATCACAAAACTATAGGGATATGATTAAGCCAGTGCCTGTGTACAGTTTGTTCTAAATTAACCGAACGTTTATCCTTTATTAATTCTGCAAGAATGGTATATCAATTGCAATGTAAGGGCCGAAAGGAATTGACTAAAATTAGTGCATCTTTAGCATTATAAAATCATGCACTATATTCACTTATTTAAATGCATGTTTCCATCTCATAAACCATGTATAGAACTCATTGAAGTTATGTTCTTAGATTATGTTAATTTTAATCAATTTTCCTGAACCATGTATTCAACTTATCGAGTCATTGGTTTGAATTTGGGCTAGCTGGTGTTTGGCATTACCTTTTGAAAGTAATATATGTCATAGAACAATGCATGTGTGATTAGAAAGTGAAATTAATGATCTTTAATTCATTGGTCTAACATAACAAGGTCTTAATTTGTCTTTAAGTTTGCTTAAAATGAAAAGATGAGACATGATGGCCTTGAATCATAGCATGCTCCTTCAAAGGTATTGCTTTGTTACTCATGTAAAAACATTGAAATATTATAGAATTCTCATGTTGTATTCATATTTTGATTGACAAGTACATTGTTATCAGTTGATTAACACTCATTTTGACAAGTACGTTGCTTTGTTTTTCTTCAGCTTGCTTTTTTGGAGTATAAAGTATCACACTATCTGCCTTGAGGCCCAATGAGTTTGGGTTTTCTATAAATTGATGTGTAAGTTTTGGTTTCCTATGATGGCTGATAGGGGCGGGTCTAGCACCTGGTGTGAGTCTTGGAGTGAGTTTCATGAGGCTATAAGATTCTTAAAACTTAAAGAAATGTGTGGGGTATTCTGATATCTAGGTGTTGGGAGCTAGAGGTTCAGTCATATAGTTGTTTCATGTTGATTTTTCGCGTTATTTGATTCTGGGTTGGAGTTTGAGTTCAGGTTTTTTGGAAATATAAAGTGATCACAATATCTGTCTTCAGGTCCAAGTGGGAGAGGCTGTGCAGAATGAATGTACGTGTAAGAAGAAGGATTGTGGTCATAGGATGCGACTGGTTGTGTTTGTGGCCCATGATTTGCTGCACTACATGAAAGGTTTAAGCAACGATGTTTGTGCTGGGATCAAAACTATCAATCAAGTTTTCATAATGTGATGGGACAACCAAGAGAGTTACTTGCGGCCCTATTTCACTCGGTCAACAACATGGTTCGAGCTACCAGTCGAGGGTGACTACTTCACAAAAAAACACGAACACGTGAAGTAAACTATTATGTTCGGATCATTATTAGTTTGTTTGCTGACACTAAGATTCAAATGAATGTTGTAGAAAACAGATAAACTGCCAAATCGGAAAAGAAAAACTCAAGAAATAAGATTGAAAATTAAATACCGATTGAATCTCGGCGTCTGCCCTATGAATCCAGAGATATAGGAGGTTAGGTTAGAGAATCTTATGAGAAAAGATTGTTTTTGGTGATAAAGAACTCAATAACTGAGAAAATAGGAGGTTAGGTCAGCAAAGGTAAAAGAAAAGTTTGTGATGAAGAAGACCAATAATGGAGTTGTAGTGTTTATTTTATATGAATAAAGTTGGATGATCCGAAAAAAAAAAGATCCACATTCATTTGGATCCCGTGTGAAATTATGTGTTTATGGTATGGTACATTTTTTTGTTGGTAATGTTTGCCAAACATGAATGGTTATCCACTTATAAGAAATCATATAAAAAAATTTCTTTTGTAAATATAATTTTTTTAACACAACTCATAGCCCGTGAAGCTCACGGGTATATAACCTAGTATTTACATACATCCAAACTGTTTATATATATATATATATAAATTTATTTATCAGAACATACATTAAGGGCATGTTATATTTATATGACTATATAAATTAGAGTTATATATAAATATAAGTCAGGTTGTTATAAAGTAAATAAATCAGAATATTATATTATGGTAAACTCAAAAATTGATCACTTTAATTTTATATAAATTTATTATGAGATAATTTATAATATTTATATACACAAGTTGTAAACAATAAATATTAAGTTATTATTTAATCTACAACTTTTAACGACATTGTTACGTGACATTTTAACATCTAGGATAAACCATTCGTTCGGATTTACCCAATCTTTACTCATGCGTTAATTCAAGAAATTCTCAAACGCAACCAAGGTGAGTATACATGATCCCATTTTCATTTTAAACACTTTTGGGTGCAACTTGTATGCTTATGCAAATTTCACAAACACGTTAAACTTTATTTATTCACACTCTATCCAAATTGCACATGAAATGTTTGATTCTTGTTATACATGTGATGCTAATGTAAACACTTCATGACTATATGTTCATTAACTTCGATCAAGCCTACCTTAACAATTATGGTACTATGCATATGCTATAGGTTGTAACGCCCCGCCCGCTATTCTTTTGGGTATTGTTAAGTTAAACATGTTAACCATCCCGCTAGACTCTTGGGATAGGCACTTTAATTGCGTTGGAAACTTTGGTTTGAGCATGTAGAGTAACATCGTTTCGGCATAACTGTTAACTAGTATCATCTTATTCATGTTGGATATGAGCACATTTAAACATTTTATTCTACTATGTTATGTATCAAACTTGTATACTCGCCTTTGCTTTTGCATTGAACTCTATTTTAATACATGTTGCAGGTTGATAGTCAAGATGTTGAAGAATCAAGTTAGGATGGACTAGATACCCATTTTAATAATAAACCATGTTTGTTGCAATTTGTCTTTATTTGAAACAATGTATTTGAATTTAGTCATTTATGAAAATTTGATTTAATCTATATTGTCACAAATAGTGTTATGATGCTTTTGAGCGATTTGTTCGTCTCATCCCGATGTTTCCGCCATCGGTTGGGGTGTGACACCTGGAACGCACAGCAGCTTCGACGTTGCTATATGTAAGCGGTAGTTTACATTTTCTATGTAACCCAACGGCCCACAAGCCATCTGTGAATAAATAAATAGTTCAATACAACATTGTTTATATTTTCTATTACAAATGCGTGTTCCACTTTGCGGTATCTACAAAAACAGTTTGGCAAAATCTTCATTCGCGATACCCATACTAAGTGGCAACCACACACAAATATTGTAATAGGTCAGCACGGGCAAACGTTGCGGTGTATCCGGTCGGATGCACACAGCGGATTGCTCGCAGTTTTTTTCAAACCAGCACACAATTCCTAGACCCTAACAGGATAAAAACAGGAATTGACTACTACTTACACGACAATGGTGTACAATATACTCATTACTTCACGCATTCCCTAACCAGTGGAACGTGACTTATGAAAGGTGTCGACTCACCCACGCTCTACAAAAAGCAGAGTCACATGTTAACATACTTGCATATCATCCAGACATGCAAATGGCAAACCCTGACTTAATGTTATTTACATGCTCCTTAAACATTGTCCTTAAATAATATTAACTCACCCGCGCTCACACAAAGGAACGCAGTAAATACCCTTTACTTTCATACTTTGAGCCAAACAAAAATCTTATATCCAAAATACTTATGCACCCATCCGGTACATAAGGGACAACCTTTACATGGTTTTCTGAAAATTTACATGAAAGAAAGCAAAAGCAGGCACGCAGGCCCAACCTATTCTACATTTGCACCACTAGGGCCTTCACCCTCCTTCGCTGGGTTAAACATCATGGGTAACCGGTCCACGTAATCTTCCGCTTCCAAACATGCTTCAATTCGATCAAGGGCAGGAATGGAAAGATTGTTGTATGCATCTACCTCGGCATCAAAAGCAGCTTAGGTATCCACACCATGGAACCCATACCGTTCATCAGTGAATTTGCAAGTAAATAATGGGTTCACATCCCCAAGGCACTTGTTATAACTAGCCTTGAACCCGGCCTGGCACGCACGCTCGTTCATATCAGCAACCGCAGTCGCGTTCTCAGGTGCGTCAAGGATAGTCTCTACAATCTGATCACATGACAGTAACAATATTACTAAGGCAAACACAACAGTAAAAACGGCATAAGGTACTTACATGCCTAATACCGTGCTGACGCACCCACGCATGATCCTCAGTAACCTGGGCTAGAGAGGTGGCAAACCCATCTCTAGCCTCCTCAGCTTGCCTAGCCCGCGACTCAGCCTCAGTAGCGCGGGAGGTCACTTCCTCAAGGATAGTTACGCGGCTTTGCACTTCCGCCTGTTCGCAAAAAGCAGAGACAAGTATAAGCAGACAACCTATTACACTTATCAAAATAAAGAAACAACTCATGCATAGTCATAGTTCATACCTGGAGTTCCTCCACAACTTTGTTCAGCTTTGAGCGCTCAGCATTCGTATCCACAAGCTCTTTGGCAGCACACGCCTCCGCCTCCTTCAGCGCGGTAGCACCGCGTGTCTCCGCTTCCTTAATAGCCGCTTCAGCTGCGGTCTTTTTCTGGACCAATGCGGCATTAGCGGCCTTCAAATTATTAAGCTCCTGACGAACACGGAATAGCTTTTCATTCTCTCTAGCACAAGCTTCCTTCCAAAGCTTGCGCTCATCAGAAAGCAATTTGGCAAGAGAACGAACCTGTTCAAGGCCAGCGGATGCGGCCCACCTTTCAGTCTGCTTTAGCTTCTCAAAAGCAGCTTTATCCTTCTCCAACTGCTCCATATCTGCTTGAGCAGCTTCCATCATCGCCTCAGCTTGCGCCCTTAGCCTGATGGTTTCCTCTTCCCGGAGAGCTAGGATATTATAATCCTCCATAACCGCATTCGCGATTATGGAACCTCCAACAAGCATGGAGGCAAGCTGACTGTGCAAGTTTTGGCGATTAAGGCCACAGACTCGAGCAGTCTCAACAGGGGTCCCCAATCCCCTCAAAGCTTCCCTACAAGCAGAGGGATCATTCATCACCTCATCCCCCTGCAGAATACTCCAAGGGGGATGGTGTAAATCAAAACTTCGCTCTGCCGCATAAGAACGATAATAATAATCCAATTCAGTCTCCCCCGGCTGAATTGGAGGTTGATCCTCAACTCCGTGACCCGCGGCAGAACCGGATGCCTTTTCAAATATATGGGAGTTCGGCTTTTCGCCCCCCTTATCACCTTCACCGCGCGGGTCAATCAAATTATTAGATGAATCCAACGTATCAAAGATAGTGTCACCCCCGGTTTTCCTTGACGACTGCTCAACATGCACAACCGTAGGGTACTCTCACTACTCACCACTTCAATAGAAGGGTCTTCTCCACCCTTCTTCTGGGTTTCTACGTCCACCACTTTCGGTGGAGAAGGCGGTGTAGTAGACACAGGGACCGGTTCCTCCAAAGGTTCCACAAAAGCAAAAGACATCTATCAGATACACTGCGGCAATAAAACTTCCAAAGTATACTACCAACTTACCGGCTGAGACCATACGCTTTTGCCTCGCGACCGCAGTCGCCCGAGTTTTCCGAAACTTAGGCACCTTCTCCCCACCGCCAACAGAGGCATCTGCCCTTCGTTTTTTATCATCAACGGGCTTAGTAACCGCGGTCGTGGAAAACGCACCACCCGCTGCCGAAGAACCACCTGGAACACCCAAGCCCTCAAGGGTGTCAGACACTACTACGTAATCTTCGTATTTGTGTAAACGAGTACGAAAGGTACCTGCTGCTTCTGCCACCAAGGGGGAAAGAGTGACCGGCTCATGTGCCTTTTTCCTGTGCTTTTACTTATCAACAAACAGGATCCCAGTCACCTTTGGAACACCTGTAGTATCTGGGTCTCCCAACGCCCCAACATGACCTACGGATAATTACGAATCAAACATCAAATAGAAGTCACCAAAAGGCAATGCGAACAAAAAAATTGCACCTTTGCCTGACGGCAACACCGCATTCAGTGCGGTTTCAGTAGGGATCCGGAAGTTGTTTATGTCACAACCCCCCCGGCCCCTATCTCCTGGGAACGCGCGGCCGCGAGCCAGCTGGAATCATCTTGGCTTCTTCTGCTGTCAGAACAAATGCTCTTGCATTCTTCTTAGGTGCTTCAGTCATCTTAGCAAAATTTACAGGTTTCCTAATGCGTCAATAATAGTAACGCAAGGGAATTCTTATACTTTGGATGGCATTTTAACTTAAAAAGTTCCTGCCATTTATCTTGTCGCATGAATTACGAGATTGATGATCAAACAAAAAATGTTTGACATCAGAATTTTATAGATATCTACGAGAGATTCCTGATAAATCTAAAATTATCATTGACATACCTGTTCGTGATTTATCCCTAATTGTTAAATCATTATAGCCTTCGGATTTTCTTATAGATATACATATCTATGTAATCGTATTTTTCATATACTGTAATGTACACACCGTTCATACGGTCAATGTATCTAACAATTTCATATTTTCAAAAACAAGTCAGACATCCACTCATGGTACTATTTAGGGAATTCCATTAACATAACATATACCCCATCTCACCAGGTCTCACCGGAGAGGTACCCCCATCTTACCCGGACAAGCTGGAGTGTTTACCACATCATACCTAGTCTTGCCGGAGAGGTAATTATCATTATATTTCCCATACATAGAATTTTTGTTAAATCACGATTTTGAAAAATTCATCATTTATTATGGATTGCATCAAGAAACAAGGAAATTTGTATTCTCATGATGGATCATATTCTAGAATTGAGTAATACTAATAAACAAGAAATAACAGTGGCCAAGTGTTATTGCTTATTTATCATATTTGCACTGTTCTATTCATCATCCTCATGGCATACCAATATCCATCACAATTTATCTACACTAGCACTAAGGCAGAGCATTTATAATTTATAGTGCTACTATGTGTTGGATGGCATTGTTATTTCTTAGGTATTCGTTATTTTCATTATTCTGGTTTTCCTGATTTACTTCGTTGTCCATCTGAATTATCAACATTTATCAGGTATTAATTATCACAGACTAATATCTAGTACAAACATTTATGCACAATCATACAAACAGATTGATCAAAAACGTCGAACATTGCGACTTTTACTCTTTTCATATATATATATATATATATATATATATATGTATCTATTACAAACTACAACTGAAATTCAAATGTACTAGTGGCTATGCATCCATAACTTATTTTAATCTATCTAGGTTTCAGGTATATCATGCTCAACATGCTTCCATGTAAGATTTTCTTTTATTATTTGAATTTTATTTCCTTCCTCTACTAATTTATCACCTAATGAGTGAAGTTCCTCCAAATTTCCTGGCTCATAGGTGGCATGGGTGCTAGTACTGGTTCAGGGTTTTGAGAGATAGGTCGTCCATAAGGGTATGGGTTTTTCTGGTTGAGATCTAATTCCATTGGTTGGTCCTGGTTTGGTGGTTCAGCTATTTGATTTAAGCTGGCATCTACTGGTGTAGTGGCTAACATATGGAGATTTGCCCATTGTTTATCTAATTTCTCTTCCCATGGTGATCTATTGCCTGTTCCTTGAGTTTGTGCATTTATTTCCTTATTGACTATCACTCTCTTTTGTTGTGACTTCTTCATTTTCTTTATTCTCTCTTGGGTTCTTCTACTAAGCCAACTTCTTTTCTTAGTGGTAAATGGTTCCTAAGACTGTGCCTTACGAATAAATATTCCTTCCTCAGTATCTGCTGAGTACTCTGAGGGATCTGATTGAAATAAAGTTCCCTTATCTTTTGGTGAACTATCTAATTGATCATAGGCGTCCGAAGTTCCTTGTTTACTCATACTGTAAACTAATAGATAGTTAAATAACACAAAATCACATAAGTTATTTCCTAACACAGAATTTTAAGACTTAAGTGCCAGCAGAACACTTCTTTGGCTTAAACCTGTGGCAAGGTTCTGATACCACCTTCTCTGTCACAACCCCCGGCCCCTATCTCCTGGGAACGGGTGGCCGCGAGCTAGTTTCGGTGGTATCGGTTGTTTAATCATTTTGGCAGCGGAAATTTCATCAGGACCGTAGTTATGAAATATTTTATCAGAGTAAAGCCACCATATTTTAATAAATATAATATACCACATTTTTATAAATAAGACATGGGAAAACCCAAGTTTTCATTACAATCTGTTTATAGGGATAAACCCTATTTTATTTAAATAAAACATCTTCTTTATTTAGATAACTTTTTATAGCCACTTTTCCAAGCCTTCAGTGCTCTCTAGCTGGCTTCTATTTTGGCTTTCACATTTTGTTAGCTGAAACGCGTTTTACAAACATTTGTCAGTGGGAAATACTGGTGAGTGAATCCCAGTTTAATCATGTGACAACTCGTATTTCCGAACTTATCTATGTGCTTAATGTAACGTACGTGAACACTTTGTGATTATGTGAGCTTGATAATTAATGGAATGATATCTGTTTATGTGTAATGTATGTATGTATCGAATGAACCGATCACACAACACAAGCCCATTCGGGCCATACTTTGGGTTCGGCCCACAACTCCCATATGTCGCATAACAATTAGGAGATAGGGTATACTCCTCATATTTTGCAAATCACCTTACACACAAACCCTAGCTCTCTCTCATCCTTCTCTCTAGAACTCGACGGCAACAGCACCCTCTCCATCGAAGATCTTGGTTAGTGAATCCGTAGTTATTCTAATCCTCAATTAATTGGGTTTGCGATATATGAATGATTTGTATATATATACGTATGTGTTATGTGATTATGATTGCATTCATGAATTCTGTTAAATGCTTAGGAATACTTGTATGAGATCAAAAGGGTATTGTTATTGGAAATCTAAATGAGTGATTGGTGGTCCTATTAATACTCGATGATACATGATCACATATGTATGTTTTAGATGGTTAGAATTAACTATGTGTATGATTCTAGGATTGTTTGTAAATCATCTTTAAGGGTCAGAATCCATTTAATAAGAGGCTCAATAGGATAATATTATGTATTGTATTGTCGGCCATATATATTGAAATTTCATCAATCTGGAATTGCAGACACTCATGCACATGGCTCGAATTGGAATTGGCCCAATGAGGGTCTTGTAGTGTCAGATTATTCATGTGATTATATCAATAGGATCGGCCATGTGTATATTGATGTGAGTAGTATAAGGTCTTTGTAAATTGTGATGTGTATCATGTGCAAATAAATGTTGTTATCGAGGGGTGTGCACAAAGACTAGGAGTTAGGTGTGATAATGATTATGTCTCTGATGATGATCTTGATATGTTGATGAATATACAAGATAGGGTTCATAAATATTTGATGTTAAAACACTTATTTGATCGATTAGATGCATGGTTGGAAACTGGTAATTGTGTTGATTGATTATTGGATAAAATAAAAGGAAACTTTGCAATTGGTTGCAAGATAAAAGTTGTGTAACAGATTTCCATATTATTCGAATCACTAAATCCACTCGCACAAGACATCCGGTTCGCACAAGAGGTCCCTTCGCACAAGAGGACCTGATCGCACAAGTCATGATCAGTCGCACAAATGAATTGTTTATTTGTTATTTGGGCCGTATGTTATATGTGTTGGGCTGGGAAACAATACTGATCGCACCAGATGGATTAATTGTTTATATGTTGGGCCGTGTATATGCATGAAGATGTATTGGGCTTTCTTAGTTACGGGCTGGGTTTTATTGTGTTCTAATGGACGACTCGCACAAGGCCACTAAGCTTGTGCGAGCCCAATCTTGATTATGTTACAACTGTTAAACATGATGTTGCATGTTACCATGTTCCGTATGTGTTTCTTATGTGCTATCTATGTGATGCTTGTATGCACTACTTGAAACCAAAACCTGACTTGTATTGGTAACCATGTTAGGACGTGGTTGACCACTAGCTGCTAGACTTGACCTTTCTGTGTAATCTGCCGAGCAAACCAAGGTGAGTTCACACTAGCCAAGGCATGGGATTCCCAGGGGTTGGGAATGGGATTGGATAACTACTCGTACAATAATTACATTGAAACTAATTACTACTGTCCTCGGATTGAAGGGCACGTACGTAAAACCTACGTACAGTTATACTTACTACTGTCCTCGGATTGAAGGGCACGTACGTAAAGCCTACGTACACGATCTTAAGACCATCACCTCTATCAAAGGAAGTCCCTCAATTATCGACTTAATCGCCGAGGCCTAGGGCGAGCGGGTCATTAGTTAATAGCGCTATTAGGTTTAACAAACCTCACACGGTGCCAGTCGGACGGGCGTGTACTAATGGACTATGGGCAAAGGGTCAATGCTGATAGACATTGACTTAGGGCACCTCTTATATTTTCGTAGCAGTCGATACGCGTGGTCTTGTAACACATGGGAAGCCCCCACTAATCATCGCACGCATGCCTGGACTGGCAGCAAGGATTAACGCGATACATGGTTTACAAAACGAATACATACGATTTATGAAATGAACACATTAACCAAACAACTGTCTGTGAACTCGCTCAACTTTGTTGTTGATTCATTGCTACATGCCTTGCAGGTCATTAGGTACCCATGGAGCTTGCACAGGGAGGAACGGTCGTTGTGGGACATGGCGTTGTGTGCCATGCTTTAGACTTTACCTTATTTCATATTCAATAATTGCTATGGGTTTTACAAATTATGCTTCCGCTAAACACTTAACTATACTTTGGTTTTGAACACCTTTCATATTGTTTGATTGAATTATGACTACTTATCTACTTGTTCAATATGATTGGTGGCTTGATCCTGGTCAGTCACGCCTCCAAGCGGTGATACTCCGCGTGTGGATTTTGGGGGTGTGACAGATTGGTATCAGAGCCATTGGTTATAGAGAACTTGGTTTTAATAAAGGAAAACATTTTTGTTAAAACCAGACTATAACCTGTACAGTGCTCTACGATCCACAACGACGCTTCACTCCACGTGCAAGGCTCGACATTCTAGGTGATATAATTTATGCTTACATTGCCTACTTGCTAGATTATGTAGAACTTTGCTCATGATATGCTTAGCTAGTATAGCTATTGTTGCTTGAACACGAGTGTGCTTACTCTCCTCTGTTATCGCACTTTCGCGAACCTCCCTCACACATGTTTCTTTTGATATGAAGATCATGTCTGGATGCATTAACATGACACAAGCCCAGTTGACGTCTCTGATTAACGAACAGGTTGTTGCGGCACTTGCAGCCGCACAAGCAGGAGGTATACCCTGCTGTTTAAAACTCATTCTAGGATCTTTAGGTCCTACTCTCGTGAACCTACCCTTGTGTTAAATTTTGTCCTTTCTTATACCCACAACAGGTCAGCATGCTCAGCCACCTGTGTGCACCTTCAAAACTTTTATGGACTGCCGACCCACTACTTTTAGCGGCACTGAAGGAGCAGTAGGTCTCCTCCACTGGTTTGAGAAACTAGAATCTGTGTTCGAAATGTGTGAATGCCCTGAGGCACGCAGGGTGAAGTATGCTACCGGCACTCTTGAGGGTTTAGCCCTCGCATGGTGGAATGCTCAGGTCCAAATGCTGGGGTTGGTTGCTGTTAACGCCACCCCATGGAACAATTTCAAAGAGATGATCAAGGAAGAATACTGCAGTCGTGATGACATTCACAAGCTGGAAGTTGAGTTCTTTAACCTCAAGATGACGGGGTCAGAAATTGAGGCGTTTACAAAGAGATCGAATGAGCTTGCATTACTGTGTCCTACTATGGTGGACCCTCCAATAAAGCGTATCGAACTATATCTTAAGGGTCTAGTGCCAGAGATCCAAAGTCATGTGACTTCAGCAAACCTCGCCACCTATCAGCAGGTTGTTCAGTTGGCTCACCGTCTCACTGATCAGGCGGTGGAGCAAAACAGGTTACCAAAACGTATTAGTGCTACAGCTACCTCTGAAACTCCTAGTGACAACAAACGTAAAAGGGATGGAGCTTCAAGCAGAGGTTCGACTTCTGTTCAGTCCCAGTCACAGCAGAGAAGAACTGAAGATTATAAGAGCCCTGGTCAGCAATCCTCTGGTAGCCAAGGGCAGAGTGGTTATCGAGGGAACCTTCCAAAGTGCAACAGATGCAACAAACATCATAGCGGTCAGTGCAACAAGGTTCGTTGTCAAAGGTGTCTCAAGTTGGGTCACGAAGCTAAGGATTGTAGGAGCTTACGGCCTGCAAATCAGAACCAGCGACAATAGCCACCAGCTCCACAAGACCAGCAGCAGCAACAGCGAGACAACAAGGGATGCTTTCAGTGTGGAGCTGAAGGCCACTTCAAGAGAGATTGTCCCCAGCTGAACAGGAACCCTAACAACAACAAAAACAATCACAACAATCAGGGGAATGGGAACAACGGGGGTAACAACGGCAATGGTGCAAGGGGCCGTGCGTTCGTTATTGGCAATGGAGAAGCTAGGAATGATCCCAATGTTGTGACGGGTAAGTTCCTTCTCGACGACTTTTACGTTACGGTCTTATTTGATTCGGGTGCTGATACTAGTTATGTGTCCCAAAAAGTTAGTCAACTGCTTAAGCGTACCCCAACACCTTTAAACCCCAAGCACGATGTAGAGTTAGCTAATGGTAAAAGTATAGAGGTCACACACGTAGTCAAGGGTTGTAACCTAGTACTTGCTGATCACACTTTCTCGATCGACCTTCTTCCTATCACTCTGGGTAGTTTCGACGTTGTCATTGGGATGGACTGGTTATCCCAACACCAGGCAGAGATTCTTTGCAACGAGAAGGTTGTTCGTATTCCTCGCCCAGGTGGTGAACCTCTCATGATTCGTGGCGACAAGAGTGGTGCTGTTGTGAGCATCATTTCTTCCCTTAAGGCTCAAAAGTGTTTGCGTAAGGGACACACTGCTTTTCTGGCTCTCGTTACCGACACCTCGAAGAAAGAGAAAAAGATAGAAGACTTTCCGATTGTACGTGATTATCCTGAGGTATTTCCTGAGAAACTACCTGGCCTCCCGCCTCATCGTCAGGTCGAGTTCCAAATCGAGCTAGCTCCTGGAGCAGCGCCCATAGCTCGTGCACCGTATCGCTTAGCTCCATCAGAGTTGAAAGAGCTATCTACGCAACTACAAGAACTCTTAGATAAGGGTTTTATTCGTCCTAGCTCTTCGCCCTGGGGAGCTCCAGTGCTATTTGTGAAGAAGAAAGACGGTACGTTCAGAATGTGCATCGACTACCGTGAACTGAACAAGGTGACTGTGAAGAATCGCTACCCTCTTCCACGAATTGACGACTTGTTCGACCAGCTGCAAGGGTCGAGCTACTATTCAAAGATTGATTTGAGATCGGGATATCACCAGCTGAGAGTCCGAGAAGAGAACGTCTCTAAAACAGCCTTTAGAACCCGTTATGGACATTATGAGTTTTTGGTCATGCCGTTTGGGCTAACAAACGCACATGCGGTCTTCATGGACTTGATGAATCGCGTGTGCAAGCCGTACCTAGACAAGTTCGTTATAGTTTTCATCGATGACATCCTGATCTATTCTAAGAGTCAGGAGGAACACGAGCAGCATCTACGACTCATTTTAGAACTCCTTCGAACAGAACAGTTGTACGCCAAGTTTTCAAAATGTGACTTCTGGCTTCGTGAAGTCCATTTCTTAGGCCATGTAGTGAACAAGGATGGGATTCACGTTGATCCATCCAAGGTAGATTCGATTAAGAGCTGGCCTGCACCTCGTACCCCAATGGAAATTCGCCAATTCTTGGGATTGGCAGGTTACTACAGGAGGTTTATTAAGGATTTTTCCAAGATCGCACAGCCTCTCACCTCACTAACGCAGAAGGGCGTTGTTTATCGTTGGGGAAACGCACAGGAGTTAGCGTTTCAGCACTTAAAGGATAGACTTTGCAGTGCACCTATCCTTTCATTGCCAGAGGGCACAGACGACTTCGTGGTCTACTGCGATGCATCAATTCAGGGTCTTGGTTGTGTATTGATGCAGCGGGATAAAGTTATAGCCTACGCCTCACGCCAACTTAAAATTCATGAAAAGAACTACACTACACATGATCTAGAGCTGGGAGCGGTTGTTTTTGCACTTAAGATATGGAGACACTACCTGTATGGTACCAAATGTGCTATCTACACTGATCACAGGAGCCTCGAGCATATCTTCAAACAGAAGGAACTCAATATGCGACAGCGACGATGGGTCGAACTACTGAATGACTACGAATGCTCGATCAGGTATCACCCAGGCAAAGCCAATGTTGTGGCTGACGCCCTCAGTCGGAAGGACACTGCACCTAAGCGCGTACGAGCTTTACAACTCACTATACAGTCTAGTCTTCCTTCTCAAATACGAGATGCTCAGGTAGAAGCATTGAAACCAGAAAACGTCAGGGCTGAAGCCCTACGCGGCTCAAGGCAACGCTTAGAACAGAAGGAAGACGGTGCTTACTACGTCACAGGACGCATTTGGGTCCCACTTTATGGCAACTTACGAGAGCTTGTGATGGATGAGGCACACAAGTCTCGCTACTCAGTGCACCCTGGTTCGGATAAAATGTACCACGATATCAAAACCACATATTGTTGGCCTAGCATGAAGGCCCACATCGCAACTTACGTTAGCAAGTGCTTGACTTGTGCGAGAGTCAAGGCGGAATACCAGAAACCTTCAGGCCCCCTTCAACAACCAGAGATACCACAAAGGAAATGGGAGCAAATTTCCATGGATTTTGTTACTGGCCTGCCTAGATTACAACGTGGTAACGATACTATTTGGGTGATCGTGGATCGACTCACAAAGTCTGCTCACTTCTTGGCTATCAAAGAAACAGATAAGTTCTCCACCCTAGCAGAAGTATATCTCAAGGAAGTTGTCTCGAGGCACGGGGTGCCCACCTCTATCATCTCGGATCGAGATGCGCGTTTTACATCAGAATTGTGGCAAGCAATGCACAAGTCCTTTGGCTCAAGATTAGATATGAGCACAGCCTATCATCCGCAAATGGATGGGCAGTCGGAACGTACCATCCAGACTCTAGAAGACATGCTTAGGGCATGTGTAATTGACTTTGGCAACGGCTGGGAAAAGCATCTGCCACTTGTGGAATTTTCGTACAACAATAGCTACCACACCAGCATTAAAGCTGCTCCGTTTGAGGCATTGTACGGGCGTAAATGCCGGTCACCTCTTTGTTGGGCAGAGGTGGGGGATAGTCAGATTACTGGTCCAGAACATGTGGTTGACACAACAGAGAAGATTTCTCAGATACGACAACGAATGGCGGCGGCTCGTGAGCGTCAGAAAGTCTATGCCGATAAGGGCAGAAAACCATTAGAGCTCCAGGTTGGGGAGCGGGTTCTACTCAAAGTTTCACCCTGGAAGGGTGTGGTTCGTTTTGGTAAACGGGGCAAACTTAACCCACGATACGTTGGACCTTTTGAAGTCATTGAGAAAATAGGCAAGGTGGCCTATAGACTGAACTTACCAGCGGAACTCAGTGCAGTTCACGATGTTTTCCACGTGTCGAATCTAAAGAAGTGCCTGTCAGATGAGACCCACGTAGTTCCTTTGAAGGAGCTCACTATCAACGAGCAGTTACGATTCGTCGAGGAACCAGTTGAAATCACGGATCGGGATGTTAAGGTCCTCAAGCGCACCAGACTACCTCTTGTTCGAGTTCGTTGGAACTCCCGTCGTGGCCCAGAGTTCACCTGGGAACGCGAAGATCAAATGAAACAAAAGTATCCCCAACTATTCACAGACAGTACAACCACTACTGAGGCCGAAGCTACGGAATTTCGGGACGAAATTCCAGATCAACGGGGGGAGGATGTGACACCCCAGGAAAACCATGCAACTTAACTAGCTTCCTCAGTGAGTACGTGCTAAATTTCGGGACGAAATTTCTTTCAACTTGGGGATAATGTGACAACTCGTATTTCCGAACTTATCTATGTGCTTAATGTAACGTACGTGAACACTTTGTGATTATGTGAACTTGATAATTAATGGAATGATATCTGTTTATGTGTAATGTATGTATGTATCGAATGAACCGATCACACAACACAAGCCCATTCGGGCCATACTTTGGGTTCGGCCCACAACTCCCATATGTCGCATAACAATTAGGAGATAGGGTATACTCCTCATATTTTGCAAATCACCTTACACACAAACCCTAGCTCTCTCTCATCCTTCTCTCTAGAACTCGACGGCAACAACACCCTCTCCATCGAATATCTTGGTTAGTGAATCCGTAGTTATTCTAATCCTCAATTAATTGGGTTTGCGATATATGAATGCTTTGTATATATATACGTGTGTGTTATGTGATTATGATTGCATTCATGAATTCTGTTAAATGCTTAGGAATACTTGTATGAGATCAAAAGGGTATTGTTATTGGAAATCTAAATGAGTGATTGGTGGTCCTATTAATACTCGATGATACATGATCACATATGTATGTTTTAGATGGTTAGAATTAACTATGTGCATGATTCTAGGATTGTTTGTAAAACATCTTTAAGGGTCAGAATCCATTTAATAAGAGGCTCAATAGGATAATATTATGTATTGTATTGTCGGCCATATATATTGAAATTTCATCAATCTGGGATTGCAGACACTCATGCACATGGCTCGAATTGGAATTGGCCCAATGAGGGTCTTGTAGTGTCAGATTATTCATGTGATTATATCAATAGGATCGGCCATGTGTATATTGATGTGAGTAGTATAAGGTCTTTGTAAATTGTGATGTCTATCATGTGCAAATAAATGTTGTTATCGAGGGGTGTGCACAAAGACTAGGAGTTAGGTGTGATAATGATTATGTCTCTGATGATGATCTTGATATGTTGATGAATATACAAGATAGGGTTCATAAATATTTGATGTTAAAACACTTATTTGATCGATTAGATGCATGGTTGGAAACTGGTAATTGTGTTGATTGATTATTGGATAAAATAAAAGGAAACTTTGCAATTGGTTGCAAAATAAAAGTTATGTAACAGATTTCCATATTATTCGAATCACTAAATCCACTCGCACAAGACATCCGGTTCGCATAAGAGGTCCCTTCGCACAAGAGGACCTGATCGCAAAAGTCATGATCAGTCGCACAAATGAATTGTTTATTTGTTATTTGGGCCGTATGTTATATGTGTTGGGCTGGGAAACAATACTGATCGCACCAGATGGATTAATTGTTTATATGTTGGGCCGTGTATATGCATGAAGATGTATTGGGCTTTCTTAGTTACGGGCTGGGTTTTATTGTGCTCTAATGGACGACTCGCACAAGGCCACTAAGCTTGTGCGAGCCCAATCTTGATTATGTTACAACTGTTAAACATGATGTTGCATGTTACCATGTTCCGTATGTGTTTCTTATGTGCTATCTATGTGATGCTTGTATGCACTACTTGAAACCAAAACCTGACTTGTATTGGTAACCATGTTAGGACGTGGTTGACCACTAGCTGCTAGACTTGACCTTTCTGTGTAATCTGCCGAGCAAACCAAGGTGAGTTCACACTAGCCAAGGCATGGGATTCCCAGGGGTTGGGAATGGGATTGGATAACTACTCGTACAATAATTACATTGAAACTAATTACTACTGTCCTCGGATTGAAGGGCACGTACGTAAAACCTACGTACAGTTATACTTACTACTGTCCTCGGATTGAAGGGCACGTACGTAAAGCCTACGTACACGATCTTAAGACCATCACCTCTATCAAAGGAAGTCCCTCAATTATCGACTTAATCGCCGAGGCCTAGGGCGAGCGGGTCATTAGTTAATAGCGCTATTAGGTTTAACAAACCTCACACGGTGCCAGTCGGACGGGCGTGTACTAATGGACTATGGGCAAAGGGTCAATGCTGATAGACATTGACTTAGGGCACCTCTTATATTTTCGTAGCAGTCGATACGCGTGGTCTTGTAACACATGGGAAGCCCCCACTAATCATCGCACGCATGCCTGGACTGGCAGCAAGGATTAACGCGATACATGGTTTACAAAACGAATACATACGATTTATGAAATGAACACATTAACCAAACAACTGTCTGTGAACTCGCTCAACTTTGTTGTTGATTCGTTGCTACATGCCTTGCAGGTCATTAGGTACCCATGGAGCTTGCACAGGGAGGAACGGTCGTTGTGGGACATGGCGTTGTGTGCCATGCTTTAGACTTTACCTTATTTCATATTCAATAATTGCTATGGGTTTTACAAATTATGCTTCCGCTAAACACTTAACTATACTTTGGTTTTGAACACCTTTCATATTGTTTGGTTGAATTATGACTACTTATCTACTTGTTCAATATGATTGGTGGCTTGATCCTGGTCAGTCACGCCTCCAAGCGGTGATACTCCGCGTGTGGATTTTGGGGGTGTGACAAATCAAAACAGTTTTATCCTTTTTCAGTATTGAGGGCGATCACGCAATTACGTTTGTTTCCAATTCTTACTTTAATTACCACCCACGGTACTGTCGACCCGACTTATGGTCATGTTACTACTCACAGTGTAGTAACAAATTTTGTATACAAAACCCCAAATATACCGACGATAATTGTAGAATTACAAATACTCAATCACTGGCAATATAATGTAAAACATTGAGGTTTTGTAAAAATAGTTTGCACAAAAAGGAGATTACTCACATTGCTACTTTAAGGTTTTCCTTTGTGTTTTCCTGGTTATAATATATAATTTAAACAATTCACACGCGTTAGTATGATAACCCATTTTACATTAGTAATACCCTCCCCGAGACAGAAACTCCAACGACTACGTCGGGCAGAACCACGACAGCCATTACGGAGCACTAGATCAATCGGGCAGCGTATCTAATACGTAACCGGGGTTAAAATACTTACAATGAGGCAGGGCTTCGCTATTTTAGTGGGTATTATGCCCGGGTATTATGATTCGTACGCAGAAATTTGAGAGAGAAAGTTAATGTGAACGAGTTGGGAGTGAGGCCGATGGCCTACTTTTATAGTGTCTGATCGACACTTCCTCGTGGCCCGCGTAAGAGAAGGAGAGGGCCTTCGCAGCCCGTGACATAGACTATGTAGGCCCTAGCTTAGCCTGGTCATTGGACTAGACTCGACACACGTTTGACACGTGGCACCTCAGGGTGCGACCTGATCTCCTAGCTGTCGCGCCCCGCGTAGAAGACCACCATGGTCTTCGCGGCCCGTTAGCGACCCCAAATTCTTGTTTTTATTTTATATTTATAAATTTAAAGTATATAGGGCCAAATCTCATATACGGGGTGCATTTTAGGACGTTTAGGGATATTTTAAATATATTAGGGGTATCGGAAATATTTTAGGAGGGTTGTTATATCCTCCCCACCTTGTTTTAGAACTCGTCCTCGAGGTCTACTGGAACAGGTGTGGGTATTTCCTTTTCATCTCTGACTCGAGCTCCCATGTGTATTCTGGTCCTCTCTTGGAATCTCATCTTACTTTGACTAGAACCAATCTCTTGTGTTTGAGATTCTTGATTTTCCTGTCTTCAATTTGTAGAGGCTTTTCTAAAAACTCCAGCTTCTCATTTACCTCTATGTCCTTAAGAGGTACTACTAATGATTCATCGGCTAAACACTTTTTGAGGTTACATACATGAAACACATCATGTATTCCTGCCATTTCCTCTGGTAGTTGTAACTGATAAGCTACAGGTCCTATTATTTTAATAATTTCAAAAGGTCCAACGTATCTGGGACTTAGCTTTCCCCTTTTGATAAATCTTATCACTCCTTTCCAAGGAGAAACATTGGACAATACCTTATCTACTACCTGAAATTCTAGTGGTTTTCGCCTGTTATCAGCATAACTCTTTTGTCGATCGCGTGCTGCTTTTAGTCTTTCCTTGACTTGTATAATCTTGTCCGTTGTTTCTTGTACTATCTCTGGCCCAGACAATTATTTTTCTCCAATTTATGCCCAACAGACTGGAGTTCGGCATTTTCGTCCATAAAGTGCTTCGAATGGTGCAGCATTGATACTGGTATGATAGCTGTTATTATAGGAGAATTCTATTAATGGTAAGTGATCATCCCAATTTCCTCCGAAATCAATTACACAAGCTCCAAGCATATCTTCCATTGTCTGAATTATCCTTTCGCTTTGTCCATCCGTTTGAGGATGATAAGCTGTGCTTAGATTTAGCTTGGTTCCCATTGCTTTTTGGAAACTTGTCCAAAAATGAGAAGTAAAACGGCTATCTCTATCAGAAACAATAGATAAAGGAATTCCATGTAATGAAACAATTTCATTTACATACAACATGGCTAACTGTTCCATACTGAAAGTTTCCTTCATCGGCAAGAAATGAGCAGACTTAGTTAACCTATCTACAATCATCCAGATTGTATCATTACCTTTTCGAGTCTTGGGTAATTTGGTAACAAAGTCCATTGTTATCAATTTCCATTTCCATACAGGCATTTCCAATGGCTGTAATAAACCTGAGGGTTTCTGATGTTCAGCTTTAACTTGTGAACAAGTTAAACATTTAGCAACATAGGCTGCTATATCCTTTTTCATTCATATCCACCAAAAATTCTTTCTTAAATCTTGATACATCTTATCACTTCTAGGATGTATCGTATACTTAGATTTATGGGCTTCGTCTAATATTCGGTGGCGTAGATTTCTTAGTTTAGGTATCCAAACCCTTTTCTTATGGAATCTTCAAATTCCATCTGTTCCTTGTTCTAATTCCTTAATCATTCCTTTTATTTTTTTAGTATCGTCCTTGATTACTGATTCTTGTACTTCTCTAATTTGTTTATTTAAATCTATCTGCAGATTTAATTTAAGAGAACGTATTCTTCTTGGCTTTTCATGATATTTTCGACTTAAAGCATCAACTACTACATTAGCTTTTCCAGCATGGTATTAGATATTACAATCGTAGTCACTGAGAAGTTCCATCCATCTTCTCTGTCTCATATTTAACTTTTTTTGCCCAAAAATGTATCAGAAACTTTTATGATCAGTAAAGACAACAAATTTATTTCCATATAAATAGTGTCTCCATATCTTAAGGGCAAAAATTATGGTTCCTAACTCTAAATCATGGGTTGTATAATTCTCTTCATGATTCTTAAGTTGTCTAGAAGCATAGGCTATAACCTTTTGACGTTGCATTAACACACATCCATAACCTAACTTAGAAGCGTCACAATAGACTTACAAGTCTTCAGTTCCTTCTGGTAATGCTAGTATGGGTGTGTTGGTTAATCTTTTCTTAAGAATTCTAAAGGCTTCTTCTTGGTTTGGTCCCCATTCAAACTTAATGGATTTATAGGTTAACTTTGTTAATGGAATTGTTATTCTAGAAAAATCTCGAATAAATCGTTTTTAATAACCTGCCAGTCCTAGAAAACTTCTAATCTTCGTTAGTGATGCAGGGACTTTACATTTGGTATTGCCTCGATCTTTGTGGGATCCACATGAATTCCTTCAGGATTAACGAGGTGTCCAAGAAATTGTACTTCTTCTAACCAAAATTCGCATTTTGAAAATTTAGCGTAAAGCTTTTCTTTTCTCTGCAAATTTAGAAGTGCATGCAGATGCACTGTATGTTCCTCTTTACTCTTAGAGTAAATGAGAATATCATCTATAAAAACAATTATGAATTTATCCAAATACGGTTTACATATCATGTTCATCATGTCCATAAATGCGGCTAGGGCATTGGTTAAACCAAATGGCATGACTGTAAATTCATAATGATCATACCTTGTCCTAAAAGCAGTCTTAGGAATATCCTCTTTCTGTATCTTCAATTGAGGATATCCTGAGCGTAAATCGATCTTTGAAAAAAATTGAGTTCTTTGCAGTTGGTCAAACGGATCATCGATTATCGGTAATGGGTACCGATTCTTAATCGTGACTTTGTTCAACTTTCGGTAATCGATGCACACACACATTGATTCGTCCTTCTTCTTCACAAATAAAATTGGTGCTCCCCATGATGATGAACTTGGCTTTATGAATCCTTTCTCCAATAATTCGTCTAATTGTTTATTGGTAAGGTGCTTTGGCAAATGGTGTTGTTCCTGGTAGCAGGTGAATTCTAAATTCAACTTCCCTGTCCGGTGGTAATCCAGGTAATTCTTCTGGAAACACATCTGCAAATTGAAATACTACGGGAATATCTTTCAATTCTTTTCCTTTAGTGTTAATGGAAATCATATACACTAACGATCCTTTTCTTGCATAACTTGCAGTTTTCATCACAGAGATGAATTTTTGTAGATCTGGTTAGCTTATTTCCTTTAATTGTGATATTTTCACCCTTTGGTGAATTTACTTGTTTTGACTTTTGATCACATAAGATACTAGTATAATTGGCTACCAACCAATCCATTTCTAATACAATATCGAATCTGGCCAGTTTCATTGGATAAAGGTTAGCAAAGAAATGATCGTTTAGGATTTCTATTCTGGCTTCCTACAGGATTTCAGTGTTCTTAATTGATTCTCCATTTGCCGGTTCTACCAGACATTCTTGTTGGAGTTTAGTTAATGGTTGATCGAGAATTTTGCAAAATGAAGTATTAAAATTTTTTTGGTGCGGACCAGAGTCAAATAATACTTTTAGCAAAAACGTCATTGTACCGGCAATCATATCCGGAATCATCTTGGCTTCTTCTGCGGTCAGAACAAATGCTCTTGCATTCTTCTTAGGTGCTTCAGTCATCTTAGCAAAATTTACAGGTTTCCTAATGCGTCAATAATAGTAACGCAAGGGAATTCTTATAGTTTTGATGGCATTTTAACTTAAAAAGTTCCTGCTGTTTATCTTGTCGCATGAATTACGAGATTGATGATCAAACGAAAAATGTTTGACATCAGAATTTTATAGATATCTACGAGAGATTCCTGATAAATCTAAAATTATCATTGACATACCTGTTCGTGATTTATCCCTAATTGTTAAATCATTATAGCCTTCGGATTTTCTTATAGATATACATATCTACATATTCGTATTTTTCATATACTGTAATGTACACACCGTTCATACGGTCAATGTATCTAACAGTTTCAAATTTTCAAAAACAAGTCAGACATCCAGTCATGTTACTATTTAGGGAATTCCATTGACATAACATATACCCCATCTCACCCGGTCTTGCCGGAGAGGTACCCCCATCTTACCCGGACAAGCTGGAGTGTTTACCACATCATACCTAGTCTTGCCGGAGAGGTAATTATCACTGTATTTCCCATACATAGAATTTTTCTTAAATCACGATTTTGAAAAATTCATCATTTATTATGGATTGCATCAAGAAACAAGGAAATTTGTATTCTTATGATGGATCATATTCTAAAATCGAGTAATACTAATAAACAAGAAATAACAGTGGCCAAGTGTTATTGCTTATTTATCATATTTGCACTGTTCTAGTCATCATCCTCAAGGCATACCAATATCCATCACAATTTATCTACACTAGCACTAAAGCATAGCATTTATAATTTTTGGTGCTACTATATGTTGGATTGCATTGTTATTTCTTAGGTTTCCGTTATTTTCATTATTCTGGTTTTCCTGATTTACTTCGTTGTCCATCTGAATTATGAACATTTATCAGGTATTAATTATCACGGACTAATATCTAGTACAAACATTTATGCACAATCATACAAACAGATTGATCAAAAACGTCGAACATTGCGACTTTTACTCTTTTCGTATATATATGTATCTATTACAAACTGTAGGTCCCCGTGTTCGTATGGATCGTCACAGAATTGTATATCTAACCTAGAGTGTGGAATCCTCTAGATCAGATTTGTTACAGAAACGAGTAGAAACACAGAATTCACAATCAAACAGGTCTTCTATTGATTATCCAAACTAGAAGTTTTACAATCAACTCAAGACCTCACAACCTCACAGCCTCTCTCTGTGATCTTGCTCTACAACCCTAATTTCGTTTTTCATTTCTCTCTCTACATTTTCTCTCACTAGCCACACACTAACTAACTCAAAGCCTAATCACAAAACATGTTTATATACCACATGTTTGTGAACTAGGCTTCCTACTGGGCTAGGCCATTTTCCAAGCCCATTACAACAATAAACTCACTAACCAATAAGCTAAGCCCATTACAAAATATCCAAAGACTAAATAATCAAACTATTAAGCTGTTGTCACCGAATATGCACCAACAGACTCCCCCTTGACAATAGCTTCTTAGTGTAACTTTGTCTTCAAACATCCTGTGTTCTTTTGGTCTTTGGATAGCGTCAGCTACACAGTTTCTAACATCAACAGACTCCCCCTTAGCTGATGCTTCCAATCTCCAAAACTTTCATTCGTTGTAGATTAGTTAGCTAGCAATCTTTGGTTAAGCAAGTAAGCTCCAACTCTTCATATCACTTTGCAATGTAGTAGAAGGATCCTACCATGCATCTTCACACATCTTCACTTCACTCTCAATCTGTACTTTACTTGTATTCTGCACTTCATTTTGATAACTGCATCAATCTGTTTAGCAACACAAGCAAGTATCTCGAAAAAAACATTAGTCTTTTTCACATTTAAAGATAAACCAATATTTTATCTTATCATGCAAAAACAACAACTTGTCAATTTAAAATGGAAGTCCTTCTAAAAGGAAATATTTTTGGTATTTTTGATATTTTAAGAAAGCAATAAACTATTTACAAAAGCAATAAACACTCTATTTTTGTGAGAATCACCGGTAAGAAGATCATATCAGCAAAATCAAAATGTTTTCACACTATTAGATAATTCTTTATTTAATTTTTCATGAAAAGCAGTCCAAGACGATTACCAGTATGTTTGTCCACTAAAACAAAATGCATGAACATTTCAAGTACCATTACCGTATGATACGTTAAGGTAATTTTATTCTGATATATTAGTGTGTCCCACTTCAGGATATACCCCCGCGATCAAGGTATGCACAAAGATTTATCGTAGTAGGTGAGTATACTGAATTCATCCGTTTTGTTTTTCAACGTTTAGATAATTGGTGAACAGGTCAGTACTTCCGTACAGCAAAGAGACAAAAATATCTAACGAGGGCTATGACAAATACCATTTTTGGTACGATTTATGCATTTTGCACATTTTGAATAACTCTCTATGAGAGCTTCTTCATTTATGGGATTTGGCATTTTTTGCTCTTTTAAGATATCCTGGTTGTGCCTAGGTCAGCATGTATCTGGATGCAGCATAAGGACAACCCTAATATCCCCAGATGAAATAACAGTATAAAGACCCAAAACTTCAGATTTTTGCAATCTATCAACGCAAGATTTAAGGTCATTAAACCATACACCACTGATGTGTTCCCCACTCATACACAGTTCATTTAGGTTTATATCACATTGGTAAGTTGATTATTTCATGCTTTTTGCCTACTGGTACATCATATGATGAAGCTGCTATCACACTTAAGCATTTTAATTTCATTTTCAGTGTGACAGTCTAACATGCTGATGTCATTTCTTCTTTTTCACACAGTGATAACTCATTTTTTATTTTTGATTTTCTATTTTTTTTATTTTTGATTTTTCAATGTTTTTGTATTTTTTATTTTTAATTTATAACTTACTCCCCCTACACACGCACTAACTAAATTCTTTTTGGCTTAGGGAAATTTATCCCCCTAAATTTTTGTTTTCATGGAGTAAGTTATGAAAACACAAATTTACAAACACAAACAGACTCCCACTTTAACCTGACAACAATTTTTTCACTTTTAAAGTTTTAGAATAATCATAATAATCACTAAAGTAAATAGTCCGTTACCAAGGTTAACCTACTATTCACCTCAGATGCTTTACAGGAACAACCACTATCGAACACATCAACAGTCCTTCTTGGTCATCCTGCACATTCTCAACAACTTAGTTAGACTTAACAACCCAAACCTGACCGGTTTTGGGTTGACCATGTAAATCCATATATGATGCTTCTAACCAATATCCATCACACCTTACTGGTGTCTTGGATGTTGTACTTGTTGTTGAACAAGATTTATAACTTCCACTAGGTCTTTGATCACTAGAGTTCCAATAAAATCTCGGATTTTCTGACCTTTGAAAATTATTATCTTTATACCTTCTTCTCCCATTATTATATCATGAATTTTGAAAATTTTTTGGATGTTGTTGAACATTTGAGTTACTAAAACCCCTATGTTCGTTTCTTCTTTGAAAATATCGATTACCAGAATTCTGGTATCGATTTTGATATCCAAAATTTCTACTTTGATTTTGAAACCAATTTGATTTACCATTGAAATGACTAAATTGTGTAGAAAAACTTCGTGGTCTATCAAATCGTCTTGATGTTGAAGTTTTAGATTGAAATCTTGGTTGATTACTTTGACAATGTGGTTGCACATTATTATTTAAACCAACCCTATTCCCATCCTTAACCTCATCAACTTTTCCCTTATTTTTCTTCAAAGGACAACAACTCGCTACATGCCCTTTGTTGTGACATCTAAAACAAGATTTTTTCTTATAAATTCGCTTTTTGTTAAATCTCTTTTTAAATGTTTTCTTCTTTTCGTCTTCAGTATCCTCATCCGATTTATGAGGTGTACTGTTAGATTCAACAGATTCTTTCAAAGATACTGGACTACTTGGCAAGTCCACAGCTATCGGATCCACTACAGCTGGTGTAGTAGGCACAAAATCAATTAACTCATTTTCATCAGGTAAAAAAGAGTAGTCTTTATTTTTAGAAGATGAGGCTTTACTAAACCCCAAACCCTTTTTATCATTACTCTTTTTCAAACTTGCTTGAATTTGAGTCCTAACTAATGAAGATTTTCCAAATTTGTCTAACTTTCCTTTAAGTTCAACAATTTGGTCTTGTGCAACGACCAAATTTGTCTAACTTTCCTTTAAGCCAAATCAATAACCTGTAACAGTTCATTGACTTTGCTTGTTAAACTGTTGATTTCTTGTTCATTTGATTTGATTTTATCTAAACAATTTGACTCTCGTTTAATCAAAAGAACATTTGACTCTTTTAATTTTTGCAATTCAGCTAACTGAATTTTGTTTTGCTCCGATAGTCTGTCAACTTTACCCTGTAGTTCAGTGCAATTATGACACGCATGACTTGCAGATTTTGATGATACATTCACCTCTGCTGTAAGTTCATTCACACCATTCATGCACTTTGAAACTTCTGCAACCTTCTTCTCAACAGCTTTCTTCTTCTCTTCTACCACAACATCTGCATTTCCCTGATATCGCTTTTCTAATGCATCCCACATATCCTTTGAATTAGTGTACTTCGTAAAGGTATGCTTGATGCCATCAGGTAAGGAAATTTTTATTGTAGCTAAAGCTTTCTTCTCAGCATCAACCACCTGTCTCTCAGATTCATCCATCATCTCATAAGAAATCACCTTAACCCTTCCTTCAACACGACGTGTAGGAGCAACATATCCATCAATCATACAATACCACATTCTGCTATCTTCACTTTTCACAAATACCTCAAACTCCTCTTTCCAGACAGAATATTCTTTGACGTTTCTCAGCTTTGGCCAATTCTTAACTTTCTCACCAACATTGTCCACTTTAACCATCTTTAAACACGTTTTACCGTAACCGTACAGATAAAAACGTACAAATTTTTTCCGAAAACGGTTTTTACCAAATTATACCGTTAGAATCGTCTCAAAAAAATGAATCCAATGATATATAATGTCGAAAACCAAAATCGGGGAATTTCCAGAGTTTTTTTTTGTCTTAAAAATCCAACGAGTCCAACGGTGCAAACGGTTTCGGCAGATGAGCTACGGATCAAATTCTATTCACGAAAACGTTAATTTCTCTATGCGTATCTAATTACTCCACAAAAATAAATACTCCACCTTTTAATTCCTCTAGCTAATTTTGCTGGCAAACCAAGTTAATTTCGCTGAATGACGTTAATTATGCTAGCAAACCAAGTTAAATATGCTGATGGAGTAATTATAATTATGTTGGTAGAGTGATTATAATTATGCTGGATTAAATTCGCTGGTAAATCAACACAATTTCGTTGGTTCGCCGGTCAGTTAATTTCGCTGGCTAATCAAGTCGCTATTACGACGACGTTAAATTCGCCGATCACCGTAATAATGTCGCTGAGGACAATTACACGATTACCAAAGTCTCCTTTGGATTTAATTTCGCCGGTCACCAATGTTAAATTTGCTGGATCAGATAATTCCTCTGATTTGTCAGCGGAATTGTTAATTATGCTAGGAAACTATGGAAACTCAATAATTTCGAATTTTCTGAAGATTTTACAGATCCTTCTAACAGTTTCCTGCAAAATCAACACAGCAAATTATCAGTAATTTTCTGCAAATTATGATGAACACCACGAAGAACACGAAGAACAGTTCTTCAAATCTTCAAGTTTCCTTCAAGCAAAAACACCAAATATGCAGAATTAAATTCGCTGAACACCAACAACAGCCTATTTTCAACCAAAAACCCTAAAAATTTTGAAAATTTTCCTCCAAAATTTCGAAACCCTAGGTGTACCAACTTCAAAATTTTCGAAAATTTCAACACAGAACCCGAAAATCCACCCTTTTCTGCAGCAACAAATTCTGAACCGAGCTTCTTCAAGAGCCTAAAGCTCTGATACCAATTGTAGGTCCCCTTGTTCGTATGGATCGTCACAGAATTGTATATCTAACCTAGAGTGTGGAATCCTCTAGATCAGATTTGTTACAGAAACGAGTAGAAACACAGAATTCACAATCAAACAGGTCTTCTATTGATTATCCAAACTAGAAGTTTTACAATCAACTCAAGACCTCACAACCTCACAGCCTCTCTCTGTGATCTTGCTCTACAACCCTAATTTCGTTTTTCATTTCTCTCTCTACGTTTTCTCTCACTAGCCACACACTAACTAACTCAAAGCCTAATCACAAAACATGTTTATATACCACATGTTTGTGAACTAGGCTTCCTACTGGGCTAGGCCATTTTCCAAGCCCATTACAACAATAAACTCACTAACCAATAAGCTAAGCCCATTACAAAATATCCAAAGACTAAATAATCAAACTATTAAGCTGTTGTCACCGAATATGCATCAACATAAACTACAACTAAAATTCAAATATACTAGTGGCTATGCATCCATAACTTATTTTAATCTATCTAGGTTTCAGGTATATCATGCTCAACATGCTTCCATGTAAGATTTTCTTTTATTATTTGAATTTTATTTCCTTCCTCTACTAATTTATCACCTAATGAGTGAAGTTCCTCCAAATTTCCTGGCTCATAGGTGGCATGGGTGCTAGTACTGGTTCAGGGTGTTGAGATATAGGTCGTCCATAAGGGTATAGGTTTTTCTTGTTGAGATCTAATCCCATTGGTTGGTCCTGGTTTGGTGGCTCAGCTATTTGATTTAAGTTAGCATCTACTGCTGTAGTGGCTAACATATGGAGATTTGCCCATTATTTATCTAATTCCTCTTCCCATAGTGATCTATTGCCTGTTCCCTGAGTTTGTGCATTTATTTCCTTATTGACTGTCACTCTCTTTTGTTGTGACTTCTTCATTTTCTTTATTCTCCCTTGGGTTCTACTACTAAGCCAACTTCTTTTCTTAGTGGTAAATGGTTCCTCAGATTGTGCCTTACGAATAAATATTCCTTCCTCTGTATCTGCTGAGTACTCTGAGGGATCTAGTTGAAATGAAGTTCCCTTATCTTTTAGTGAACTATCTAATTGACGATAGGCGTCCGAAGTTCCTTGTTTACTCATACTGTAAACTAACAGATAGTCAAATAACACAAAACACAAAATCACATAAGTTATTTCCTAACACATAATTTTAAGACTTAAGTGTCAGCATAACACTTCTTTGGCTTAAACCAGTGGCAAGGCTCTGATACCACCTTCTCTGTCACAACCTCCGGCCCCTATCTCCTGGGAACGGGCGGCCGCGAGCCAGTTTCGGTGGTATCGGTTGTTTAATCATTTTGGTAGCGGAAATTTCATCAGGACCGTAGTTAGGAAATATTTTATCAGAGTAAAACCACCATATTTTTATAAATATAATATACCACATTTTTATAAATAACACATGGGAAAAAACCCAAGTTTTCATTACAATCTATTTATAGGGATAAACCCTATTTTATTTAAATAAAACATCTTCTTTATTTAGGTAACTTTTTTTAGCCACTTTTCCAAGCCTTCAGTGCTCTACAACTGGCTTCTATTTTGGCTTTCACATTTTGTTACCTGAAACGCGTTTTAAAAACATTTGTCAGTGGAAAATACTGGTGAGTGAATCCCAGTTTAATCAAAACAGTTTTATCCTTTTTTAGTATTGAGGGCGATCGCGCAATTATATTTGTTTCCAATTCTTACTTTAATTACCACCCACGGTACTGTCGACCCGACTTATGGTCATGTTACTACTCACAGTGTAGTAACAAATTTTGTGTACAAAACCCCAAATATACCGACGATAATTGTAGAATTACAAATACTCAATCACTGGCAATATAATGTAAAACATTGAGGTTTTGTAAAAATAGTTTGCACAAAAAGGAGATTACTCACATTACTACTTTAAGGTTTTACTTTGTGTTTTCCTGGTTATAATCTATAATTTAAACAATGCACACGCGATAGTATGATAACCCATTTTACATTAGTTATAGCCACCCCGAGATAGAAACTCCAACGACTACGTCGGGCAAAACCACGACAGCCGTTACGGAGCACTAGATTAATTGGGCAGCGTATCTAATACGTAACCGGGGTTAAAATACTTACAACGAAGCAGGGCTTCGCTATTTTAGTGGGTATTATGCCCGGGTATTATGATTCCTATGCAGAAATTTGAGAGAGAAAGTGATTGTGAACGAGTTGGGACTGAGGCCGATGGCCTCCTTTTATAGTGTCTGATCGACACTTCCTCGCGGCCCGCGTAAGAGAAGGAGAGGGCCTTTATGGCCCGCGACGTAGACTATGTAGGCCCTAGCTTTGTGTTAGGCCCTAAAGTGTGAGACTGACGCATCAAATTAATACAACGAGCTATGGTTATGAACTGGGTCTTACCGGGTTAGTTTATGTTAGGTTGTGGACCTTTATAGGTCATTTGGGCCAAGCTTTAGGCCATGTGGGCCAAGCAGGCCTAAGGAAGCCCATGTAGGGAAGTGGACTTGTCCATGTATATAAACAAGTTTTCAACTTGTTTTTAGGTTTGAACCTCCTAGTTACAGAAATTCTCGAGAAACAGAGAGTGGGAGGCTATTTGGTTGTGAGCACTTGTACTAGATGATTTTGCTTTGATAGTAATAGAATCGTGTGCAAGTGTTGAAAGTGATTCGGTGTGTTCTTCGTATTCGGTTCGTACTTTCATATTTCTTCGGTTTATTCTTGAATCACATCAAGTTTGGATTCCGCACAAACTTGGTGTTGTTTGATATCATTGAAAGATCCGGTTATACGGGATTTACAAGTGGTATCAGAGCCTTCAGAACCTGTTTCTAGGCTCGGTGTGATATCAAAGATTCAAGATTTTGAAAAACTAAAATTTTCGGCTCGGATTTGTGTTTTTCGAATCTGTTTTGGTACGAAGTTACTGATGTTTAAAACTGTTTCAAGTTCATATTTCGCTTTTAATCATCGTTTTTTTGGGTTTTGGATCGAGGTTGGGCAATCTATTGTTTTAAAAACTTGAAATTTTTGGTTTCATGTTCATTGTGTTCTTCGGGTCTTGCATGAGTGTTCATCAAGATTCAAGAAAATAATAGATATCTGCTTTCTTGATCTTTTCAGAAACTGTTAAAAGATTAAACAAATTTTTTTTAAAAATTTGGAAAGAGTTTTTGTCGCATATTTTTTTTTTTTAAAAAAAAGGAAAGGATCTCATCATTTCAAAATTTTCGGAAATTTGTTTTACAACTGTGATTGAAAAAAAAAAATCTTCAAGCACTATTTCGATATTACAAGATCAGCACACCTCCGAGTCGCAACCGACAACAAATCCTTCAAGGTCTCGAGTTATCTCCATCATTCAAGGTCTCGACTCACTGGTCTCGACTCCATGTTCTTCGGATTATACAAAAGCTCCGAAGTCTCGACTCAACTTCAGCAGGTCTCGAGTCAAGGAGGTCTCGAGTTACGGTCTCGACTCTTCATCATCCTCACACGGTCTCGAGTTGCAAGCTTCACCGTCTCGAGTCGCAATCACGATTTCGACTTCACATCTTTCAAACAGTCTCGACTCATCAAATTTCACAGAGGTCTCGACTCACTCATTTCACTGTCTCGAGTCGCAACCACGTTTCCGAGTCGCAACCGAGATCTCGATTCATCTCTTTTGTTTTCGAGTCGCAATCAGCAAAGGTTTCGAGTCATTGATCTTCCGAGTCGCAACGATCATCGCCGGAACCTGCAACTCCGTCTCCGGTCGTCGTTCATCATCATAAAACATCGCATCTCCGACAGACACCTTCACCAGTTACCACCCTCATCGTCGTTAAGTTCATCACTGTGCCATCTCCACGAACCACCATCGCCATTACCCACCTGCAACGAACAAGACAATTCTGATCATCTTCTCCGTTCATTACTATTCACGTCCGACCACTACCTCCGTCAACGTCATCACCATTGTCTACACCGCTGTCCCCAACTCCGATCACCACCTTAGTTCATCTTCTCCGGTCGTCACCAGCTGCAACGGTGAACTTGTTTTGAACATTATAGTGGCGGCTGAAATCTGATTAGGGTTACGTTTGAAATCGACGGAGAAGACAGCTGTTTCGTTTTTATTAATAATAATAATTATGATATTTAATAATCATTAGGTCATCATTGCATAATTAAATAATAATAATAAAATATATTCTAATTAAATATTAAAAAAATAATAATTTTGTTTGTTTGTGATAACAATTGTGGTTGTGAAAAGTTTGACAGGGTTTTGAGGTGCAGGTCAGAAAGCGAGTTCGATCGCGTGCAAAGTGTTTGAGTTAGCGAGGACACGGGTTCTTGTTTGGTTTGTGTTTTGAGAAGTAGAATAAAAGTATCTACCATCCACTGAAACTATGGCATTCATGTTTCACAAACCAGTGGCTCATGAAATTACCAAAGAAGAGATACTTTCTGTTTTCTGTACTCCTGAATGTAGAGAACGAGTTGAAGCCTATAGAATACACAACGCTGAGCTAATCGAAGATTATAATGACATTAAAAGGAAAAATTTCACTTTAGCTAATAATGAAAAACTTTTTAAAGAGAAAATCGAAGCTCAGCGAAAAGACATCATTAAACTTAAGGATGATCTAAGTGTAAAGACTTGCCATTTCTTAGAAGCTCAGGAGAAAGTATGCATTTTGACTAAAGAACTGGAAGATATCAAAGATAGATATCAAATAAATGAACTCAATATTAAGAAATTTGATTCTTCCAGCAAACTAGTCAAAAACTTGTGTGATCAACAGCTCGCATACAAGAAAAAGAAAGGGCTGGGATTGGGTTTTAATCAGGCTCCTCCTCCTTATAATGACAATTATACTTACTTACCTATGACTGAGGAGGAGATGATGAATGAAAGTAATATGACTTATGGTCCCAAAAACAATAAGTCATCATTTAATGGCAGACCAGTTGAGAAACAGAAGTCTACTCCAATAAATTTTGTTTCTAAAGGCTTAATTGATCCTAACGCTTCGTCTTCATGTGCAGATAAAGTATCTGAAGTAAAGTGTGGAGATGTTCTTGGGAGTGAACCAGTTTTTCATTCTGATTTTTCTGAAACTTATGTTGAACAAACTGAGTCTGAAATTGCTTTTGGAAAAACCTTGTTTGAGTCGTTTTGTGCTTATGTGTCGTCAAGTGAGCCTGATGTTTTGGGCAAAACTGATGATGTTTGTGTTGAATCTGTGAACAATAAGTCTGGTGATGAATTTTCTTCAGTTAATGATTGTGAATGTGATGTTTCTAACCCCTTGGTTGATGATAGTGTTACAGGTGAAGTCCCTCAGGATACATTCAGTGAAACCACTGAAACTACTCCTCAAGAAAATCAAGAATATCCTGATTCTTCTTCTAAGTCGGTCTCAGTGGGTGTCCCTAATGTTGAATCTAGTGGGACCCCAATGGAAACCGTTGATACATGTGTTGCAGAAACATGTGTTAATGAAACTTCTACATCTTCTGAAATTAAAACTGAACCAGATTTTGAAAAAGAAGATGTGGTCACTATAAATGAACAGTCACTAGAAGATGTTTCTGAAAAGGAAGTTAAAGCAGAAACAGAATCGTCTTCTAAAGGTCAAATGGTTCGTGATCTACCAATCAAAGACTTCATGCTGGTAGAAAAGTGTGTTGCTTGCGCAAAAGGAAAGGCTGATCGAAAGCCTCATAAGTCCAAGTCTACACCTTCCACAACAGTCGTGCTTGAATTACTACACATGGATCTTTTTGGTCCTGTAAATGTGGTGAGCATTGACAAGAAGGCATATTATCTTGTGATCGTAGATGACTATTCTCGTTACACATGGGTATACTTTCTTAGTCACAAGAACGAGGCTACGAGTTTGATCAAACAATTTGTCACTCTAGTTGAAAATCAAGCTACTACAAGGGTGAAAGCAATTAGATCAGAAAATGGCACAGAATTCAAGAATATCACCTTAGATACATTCTGTGCAGAAAAGGGAATCGAACGACAGTACAGTGCACCACAAACTCCACAACAAAATGGACTGGCTGAGAGACGAAATCGTACTCTTATAGAGGCGACATGAACCATGCTGACTGACTCGAAGCTTCCTAGTTTCTTCTGGGCCGAAGCAGTTAGCACAGCTTGTTACATCCAGAATCATGCTTTAGTAAACAAACGTCATATGAAAACTCCATACGAGATTCTGGAAGGACGTAAACTCTCGGTCTCACACTTCCGTAACTTTGGTTGTCCGTGTGTCTTGTTGCTCATGAACACTAATGGGAAGTTTGAGGTCAAAGGGGATGAATGTTTCTTTATTGGATACGCTAAAGGATCCTCCTATAGAGTGTACAATAAAGTAACCAAGAAAGTCGTTGAGTCGTGCAACATTGAATGGCTCGAAGAAAATACTACGGACGTTAGAGTTGGTCCAGATTGGTTATATGATTATGCTGATTTGTTCAAATCCTTTAACATTTTGTCTAGTGTTTCCCCTGATGCAGGTGTGTCGACTCCGAAACAACCAGTTTCGTTTGGTCATACAGAAGAAGAGAAACATGAAGAAGGGAGCTCGCGAAATCATACACCTTTGGTACATAAGAACTCAGAAAAGGCATATGGAACACAAGCAAAGCAATCTAAACCCATCAGATTAGCTACTGCTGCTAGTTCTTCGAATCTCCATACATTGAAGCGACAAACATGTTTCAACTGTTGAATTCCTGGACACATTGCTAGAAATTGTGTTCATCGCCCAAACGTGCAACAAAATGCGAATATTCACTCTTGTGCTGGTGTTTGTGAGCCGGTTCACAACACACAAAAGGAGCCAAAACGAGCAGATCAAAGTCGAGGATATAAGAAGTCTGCTCATCAAGGACAATCACGATCCCATAAGGCTCATGACAAGGTGATTGAAAGCTCCAATCAGGGAGAAAAGACGAAGAATGGTGCTCAAAGCAACAAGACTTCTGCAACCAGCACATACAAGCACCCAAATTCATCTTCGTCTAAGAGAAATGTGCAGGCGCATCCAGCGCAAAAAGGACCGGTTTGTCCTTCAGGACCTGCTAGAGCGAATCAAGCTGCTCAAAACGTCTTTCCAATGAAAAGACAAACTTGCTACAACTGTGGCATTGCGGGTCATATTGCTAGAAACTGCACAAGGCGTCCCTACGTACCCTACTATATGCAAAATCAGAGGGTTACATCAAAGGATAACAATCATTCCAAGCCAATGAAGGTATCATCACCTAAGGCAATGAAGAATGTGAATCCCAAGGTTAAACCTTCTGATGGGGATTGGAACGCTGCTAAAAACAAACGCAAGGCTGTTCAAGAACAAAAACATATTTCTAAAACTGAATCAGCTAATGTTGCTCAACCGAAGGCAACAAACACGTTTGTTAAACCGAAACAGATTTGGAAACCCAAATCCAAAGCAGCAATATCTCCAATCCTTGAAACCAAAGGGGACCTATGTTTAAAGGAAGTGTCTTATTTTGATGCTTCAGGAAATCCCAGGACCACGATGGCCTGGGTACCCATGTCTTACTAATCTCCTTATTTTTCAGGAACAACTAAGGAGGAGCTGTTGACAATCTCTGGAATGTTGATAGCGGTTGTTCCAGAGATAAAAACGGGTAACATTTCACTGTTGTAAAAAGTTCAATTTTTTTTTTCACAGATGATATGTTTCCTTTGGAGGAGATTAGAGAAGTAAGAAATGATCAGCAAAAGGTACCGTTTAAATTCAGTACTTTGATTTGAATTTGATTAGTCTTCAATCTGATGATAGAACGGTTAAACAAAAATATTTTCTCTCTTTCTTAGTTCATTGCTTTGTATATAAATTGTCCTTTCTCTAGTAAATGGTAAATTTGCGCAAAAATACAAGATTTATGCACAAATTTAGGGGGGGAGAGGAACATATAGATAGATATAGAGTTTAGGAGGAGAAAACTCAGAAAAATACAAAAAGAGTTTGCTGTAAATATGCATTGTTTTAGGGGGAGAAATTGAGAAAAATGAGAAAGCCAAAAAGAAAGATTGCATGATATGGGAAGTGAAATAAATGTTCGTGTTAAAGGGTTTGACTAACACATGTAAGGTGCCATAGCTGAAAAGACTAGGATCTACTGCGATATGTCGATAGGCTTGACGCTCAACATGATAAAAGATACTAAGTGATATAAACATAACGAACTATGTACCATGTGGGTAACATACAAACGGTGTATGATTTTATGGTCTTAAATCTTGTGTTGATAGATAGCCAACATCTGAGGTTTCGGGTCTTTATATTGTTGAATCATCCGGGGATATCTTGGCTGTCCTTCTGTTCAGAACTAAAATTGTACATGACCCCAGGAAAGAAAGTCACTTGGAATTAGCTCATTTCTATTTGAATGTCTGTATGTTGTCCCGATACACAAAATTTTGATCTGATTCTGAAATCTTCTCTGAAAAAAGTCGTGTATCTCCTCTGCTGCATCCAGATATATGCTGACCTGGAGGTGCTAGGCAACGACAGCTTCTGCTGCATCCAGATATATGCTGACCTAGCTGTACGTTGTCGCGCTATAGATCTAATACACCCGAAAGAGGCCCTCAAGTGCCCAAAAGAAACCCAAGAAACCTATATCAAACTGAGAAAAACTCATTTGATCTGTATATTATACCATCTCTGCAAAAGATCTATTCTGTTCTCTTCTGAACCTATTCCCAGTTAAGATTTCAGAAATCTGGATTGGACTTGTGAAATATGTGGTAGGGAAGATACTTGCATGATAGAGTGTGCTGTTGATATTTCCAGGATTTGATTAGTATTTATTTGGGTGTTCATTGTTAAGAAATCAAAACATGATAAAACAGATTATATGCAGACCTAGACACAGTCAGGATATCTTAAAGGATGACATCAGTATACTCACCTGCTACGATGAATCGTTGTGCTTACCTTGATCGCGGGGGTATGCCTTGGAATGGGACACACGGGTATAATAGTATAATATTACCTAAAGCATATCACGAAGTTGAAAAATTGAAAGTTGAGCGTTAAAGTTTAAGTGGACAAACATATTGGCAATCGCATAGACCAGTTTGATTAGGCTCGTACTGAAAAGTGTTCCTTAGTCTGCCTGAGAACGAATTTTGATCCCATTGCAATTGTAATTATATATTATGGTAGTTGTTTATATTTTGAGTTTTTATTTGTTTTAATTCTTAAAATTAAAAAAATTTGAAAAATTTAAAAATACAAAAATAGTGTCTTGCTTTTCTATAAAACCAAAAATCCAAAAATCCAAAAATAGAGTGTTTATTTGTTTTCTTAAAAATTAAAAATATAACCGTTCTTGAAGATTTGACTGATCATCAAAAGTTGAAAGAATTTAAATTGTGAAATCCGAGTACAAGTACTTGGATGTACCTGGTGTTCATATGGTACTCTCCCTGTTGCATAAGAAATGTTTGCTTATGAGTTTGTGAGCATGTGCAGAACTTGATTTCATTCAAGTACAGGGGTTGATGAAGATTGAGATGCTGTTAGTTCCTGAAGAAGCCTGAAGCAGCACAAAAACTAGATGTACCTGAGTCAGAAGAACCGGATATGAAACGCCGTCTGCCAATGAAAGTACATTTGAAGAAGTACCTGTGAACCTGCTTGAAAGACAAAGATTGAAGAAGAAAAGAGCTGCTGAGAATCCTCCTCTCACATTTTGTTCCACAAGATTTTCAAGCAAATGCTGATCAAGATCCTGATATGAAACTAACCACAAGAACTGAAGAAAGAGACCCAGTGCTGAGAGTTCAGAAGTCAAGAACTTCCACAACATCTGCAGCATAGTGACAACCATAGACTTCGTTGAAGACGTTGCTGATTTCATGTTATGAAGACAATTTGATGGCATCAGTCTAGGGGGAAATTGTTAGGCCATAAAGTGTGAGACTGACGCATCAAATTAACACAACGGGTTATGGTTACGAGCTGGGCCATACCGGGTTAGTTGATATTAGGTTGTGGACCTTTATAGGTCACTTGGGCTAAGCTTTAGGCCATGTGGGCCAAGCAGGCCCAAGGGGAGCCCATGTAGGGAAGTGGGCTTGAGTTAGTATAAAAACAAGTTTCTAACTTGTTTTTAGGTTTGAACCTTTGGAACTTTATTGTTACAACTTCTAGAGAGCTAGAGAGAGAGAGGTGATTTGGTGAAGAACACTTGTACTAGACGGTTTTGCTTTTCAAGTAATAGAATCGTGTGCAAGTGTTGAAAGTGATTCGGTATTGTTCTTTGATTTTTAGTTTTTCGTGTTTATCTTGAATCATCTTGTGATTGGTTTCCGCACTCTCACAAGATTAGGTTTGATATCATTGAAAGATCCGGTTTACGGGACTTACAACAAAAAGAAAGATTGCATGATATGGGAAGTGAAATAAATGTTCGTGTTAAAGGGTTTGACTAACACATGTAAGGTGCCATAGCTGAAAAGACTAGGATCTACTGCGATATGTCGATAGGCTTGACGCTCAACATGATAAAAGATACTAAGTGATATAAACATAACGAACTATGTACCATGTGGGTAACATACAAACGGTGTATGATTTTATGGTCTTAAATCTTGTGTTGATAGATAGCCAACATCTGAGGTTTCGGGTCTTTATATTGTTGAATCATCCGGGGATATCTTGGCTGTCCTTCTGTTCAGAACTAAAATTGTACATGACCCCAGGAAAGAAAGTCACTTGGAATTAGCTCATTTCTATTTGAATGTCTGTATGTTGTCCCGATACACACAATTTTGATCTGATTCTGAAATCTTCTCTGAAAAAGTCGTGTACGTCCTCTGCTGCATCCAGATATATGCTGACCTGGAGGTGCTAGGCAACGACAGCTTCTGCTGCATCCAGATACATGCTGACCTAGCTGTACGTTGTCGCGCTATAGATCTAATACACCCGAAAGAGGCCCTCAAGTGCCCAAAAGAAACCCAAGAAACCTATATCAAACTGAGAAAAACTCATTTGATCTGTATATTATACCATCTCTGCAAAAGATCTATTCTGTTCTCTTCTCAACCTATTCCCAGTTAAGATTTCAGAAATCTGGATTGGACTTGTGAAATATGTGGTAGGGAAGATACTTGCATGATAGAGTGTGTTGTTTATATTTCCAGGATTTGATTAGTATTTATTTGGGTGTTCATTGTTAAGAAATCAAAACATGATAAAACAGATTATATGCAGACCTAGATACAGTCAGAATATCTTAAAGGATGACATCAGTATACTCACCTGCTACGATGAATCGTTGTGCTTACTTTGATCGCGGGGGTATGCCTTGGAATGGGACACACGGGTATAATAGTATAATATTACCTAAAGCATATCACGAAGTTGAAAAATTGAAAATTGAGCGTTAAAGTTTAAGTGGACAAACATATTGGCAATCGCATAGACCAGTTTGATTAGGCTCGTACTGAAAAGTGTTCCTTAGTCTGCCTGAGAACGAATTTTGATCCCATTGCAATTGTAATTGTATATTTTGGTAGTTGTTTATATTTTGATTTTTTATTTGTTTTTAGTTCTTAAATTAAAAATAAAAAATTGAAAAAATCAAAAATCAAAAATACAAAAATAGTGTCTTGTTTTTCTATAAAACCAAAAATACAAAAATAGTGTGTTTATTTGTTTTTTTTAAATTAAAAATCTAACCGTTCTTGAAGATTTGACTGATCATCAAAAGTTAAAAGAATTTAAATTGTGAAATTTCATGTACCTAGTGTTCATATGGTATGTTCCTCTGTTGCATAAGAAATGTTTGCTTATGAGTTTGTGAGCATGTGCAGAACTTGATTTCAATCAAGAACAGGGATTGATGAAGACTAAGATGCTGTTAGTTGCTGAAGAAGCCTGGAGCAGCTCAACAACAAGGTGTACCTGAGTCAGAAGAACCGGATACGAAACGCCGTCTGACAGTGAAAGTACATTTGAAGAAGTACCATGAACCTGCTTGAAAGACAAAGATTGAAGAAGAAAAGAGCTGTTGAGAATCCTCCTCTCACATTCTTTTTAACAAGACTTCAAGCAAAGCTGATCGAGATCCTGATATGAAGCTAACCACAAGAGCTGAAGAAAAGAGACCCAGTGCTGAGAGTTCAGAAGTCAAGAACTTCCACAACATCTGCAGCATAGCGACAACCATAGACTTCGTTGAAGACGTTGCTGAATTCATGCTATGAAGACAATTTGATGGCATCAGTCTAGGGGGAGATTGTTAGGACCTAAAGTGTGAGACTGACGCATCAAATTAATACAACGAGCTATGGTTATGAACTGGGTCTTACCGGGTTAGTTTATGTTAGGTTGTGGACCTTTATAGGTCATTTGGGCCAAGCTTTAGGCCATGTGGGCCAAGCAGGCCCAAGGAAGCCCATGTAGGGAAGTGGGCTTGTCCATGTATATAAACAAGTTTTCAACTTGTTTTTAGGTTTGAACCTCCTAGTTACAGAAATTCTCGAGAAACAGAGAGTGAGAGGCTATTTGGTTGTGAGCACTTGTACTAGATGATTTTGCTTTGATAGTAATAGAATCGTGTGCAAGTGTTGAAAGTGATTCGGTGTGTTCTTCGTATTCGGTTCGTACTTTCATATTTCTTCGGTTTATTCTTGAATCACATCAAGTTTGGATTCCGCACAAACTTGGTGTTGTTTGATATCATTGAAAGATCCGGTTATACGGGATTTACACTTTGCCTGGTCATTGGACTAGACTCGACATGCGTTTGACACGTGGCACCTCAGGGTGCGTCCTGATCTCCTAACTGTCGCGCCCCACGTAGAAGACCACCATGGTCTTCGCGGCCCGCGAGCAACCCCAAATTCTTGTTTTTATTTTATTTTTATAAATTTAAAGTATATAGGGCCAAATCTCGTATGCGGGGTGCATTTTAGGACGTTTAGGGATATTTTAAATATATTAGGGGTGTCGAAAATATTTTAGGAGGGTTGTTATATCCTCCCCACCTTGTTTTAGAACTCGTCCTCGAGGTCTACTGGAACAGATGTGGGTATTTCCTTTTCATCTCTGACTCGAGCTCCCATGTGTATTCTGGTCCTCTCTTGGAATCCCATCTTACTTTGACTAGAACCAATCTCTTGTGTTTGAGATTCTTGATTTTCCGGTCTTCAATTTGTAGAGGCTTTTCTACAAACTTCAGCTTCTCATTTACCTCTATGTCCTTAAGAGGTACTAATAATGATTCATCGGCTAAACACTTTTTGAGGTTACATACATGAAACACATCATGTATTCCTGCCATTTCCTCTGGTAGTTGTAACTGATAAGCTACAGGTCCTATTCTTTTAATAATTTCAAAAGGTCCAACGTATCTGGGACTTAGCTTTCCTCTTTTGATAAATCTTATCACTCCTTTCCAAGGAGAGACTTTGAGCAATACCTTATCTCCTACCTGAAATTCTAGTGGTTTTCGCCTGTTATCAGCATAACTCTTTTGTCGATCGCGTGCTGCTTTTAGTCTTTCCTTGACTTGTATAATCTTGTCCGTTGTTTCTTGTACTATCTCTGGCTCAGACAATTGTTTTTCTCCAATTTCTGCCCAACAGACTTGAGTTTGGCATTTTCGTCCATAAAGTGCTTCGAATGGTGCAGCATTGATACTGGTATGATAGCTGTGATTATAGGAGAATTCTATTAATGGTAAGTGATCATCCCAATTTCCTCTGAAATCAATTACACAAGCTCCAAGCATATCTTCCATTGTCTGAATTGTCCTTTCGCTTTGTCCGTCCGTTTGAGGATGATAAGCTGTGTTTAGATTTAGCTTGGTTCCCATTGCTTTTTGGAAACTTGTCCAAAAATGAGAAGTAAAACGGCTATCTCTATCAGAAACAATAGATAAAGGAATTCCATGTAATGAAACAATTTCATTTACATACAACATGGCTAACTGTTCCATACTGAAAGTTTCCTTCATCGGCAAGAAATGAGCAGACTTAGTTAACCTATCAACAATCATCCAGATTGTATCATTACCTTTTCGAGTCTTGGGTAATTTGGTAACAAAGTCCATTGTTATCAATTTCCATTTCCATACAGGCATTTCCAATGGCTGTAATAAACCTGAGGGTTTCTGATGTTCAGCTTTAACTTGTGAATAAGTTAAACATTTAGCAACATAGGCTGCTATATCCTTTTTCATTCATATCCACCAAAAATTCTTTCTTAAATCTTGATACATCTTATCACTTCCAGGATGTATCGTATACTTAGATTTATGGGCTTCCTCTAATATTCGGTGGCGTAGATTTCTTAGTTTTGGTATCCAAACCCTTTTCTTATGGAATCTCCAAATTCTATCTGTTCCTTGTTCTAATTCCTTAATCATTCATTTTATTTTTTTAGTATCGTCCTTGATTACTGATTCTTGTACTTCTCTAATTTGTTTATTTAAATCTATCTGCAGATTTAATATAAGAGAACGTATTCTTCCTGGCTTTTCATGATATTTTCGACTTAAAGCATCAACTACTACATTAGCTTTTCCAGCATGGTATTGGATATTACAATCGTAATCACTGAGAAGTTCCATCCATCTTCTCTGTCTCATATTTAACTTTTTTTGCCCAAAAATGTATCTGAAACTTTTATGATCAGTAAAGACAACAAATTTATTTCCATATAAATAGTGTCTCCATATATTAAGGGCAAAAATTATGGCTCCAAACTCTAAATCATGGGTTGTATAATTCTCTTCATGATTCTTAAGTTATCTAGAAGTATAGGCTATAACCTTTTGACGTTGCATTAACACACATCCATAACCTAACTTAGAAGCGTCACAACAGACTTACAAGTCTTCAGTTCCTTCTGGTAACGCTAGTATGGGTGTGTTGGTTAATCTTTTCTTAAGAATTCTAAAGGCTTCTTCTTGGTTTGGTCCCCATTCAAACTTAATGGATTTATAGGTTAACTTTGTTAATGGAATTGCTATTCTAGAAAAATCTCAAATAAATCGTTTATAATAACCTGCCAGTCCTAGAAAACTTCTAATCTTCGTTAGTGATGCAGGGACTTTACATTTGGTAATTGCCTCGATCTTTGTGGGATCCACATGAATTCCTTCAGAATTAACGAGGTGTCCAAGAAATTGTACTTCTTCTAACCAAAATTCGCATTTTGAAAATTTAGCGTAAAGCTTTTCTTTTCTCTGCAAATTTAGAAGTGCATGTAGATGCGTTGCATGTTCCTCTTTATAAAAACAATTATGAATTTATCCAAATACGGTTTACATATCATGTTCATCATGTCCATAAATGTGGCTGGGGCATTGGTTAAACCAAATGGCATGACTGTAAATTCATAATGATCATACCTTGTCCTAAAAGCAGTCTTAGGAATATCCTCTTTCTGTATCTTCAATTGAGGTGTCACACCCCCAAAATCCACCTGCGGAGTACTACCGCTTGGAGGCGTGACTGACCAGGATCCAGCCACCAATCATATTGAACAAGCATATAAGTAGTTATGAAATCCAACCAATACAATTGGTGTTCAAACAAAACATAGTTTAAGTTGTAAGCGGAAGCATAAGTCTTAAAGCCAAAACATAAGTTTAATTGTTTCAAAGTTTAACATGGCACACAGCCGTCCATGTTCCACAACGATCCTCCTCCATGCAAGCTCCAGCTAAGTACCTAAGGACCTGCAAAGCATGTAGTAACGAGTCAACAACAAGTTGAGTGAGTTCACGGTTGGGTGTTCGTTTTAAGTTGTTTCGAAACAGTTTCCTTTATCTGGCATCCTGCCGTGGGGGTTACCCCATAGTTAAAAACGTGACATGTTTATTCCCGGTTACTCTGGCAATCCAGCCGTGGGGGCTACCCCGTGTTAGTTATCTGGCATTTCGGCCGTGGGGGCTACCCCATGTATATACTAGACTCGTTACCATATCGACTGCTGACTGTAGTCATGTTTATGTGCCCTGAACTGTCAATGTCTATCATCATTGACGTGCCAGTAGTCCATTAGTTCACGCCCGTCCTCTGCGGCACGGTGTGAGGTTTGTCAAACCTAAATAGCGCTATCTAACTAATGACCCGCTCGCCATTGGCCCGGCGATTAAGTCGATATAAAAAGGAGGGACTTCGTGATAGAGTTTTGGTCTAGTACAAGTTATCTGTCCGTGAGGACGAGGAATTACATTCCTGAACCAATACTGTCCTACCCAAGGAGGACGAGGAACCCATGTTCCTTAACCCCATTCCCAACCCCTGGGAATCCCATGCTTTGTAGAGGGTGTGAACTCACCTTGGTTTGCTCGGTAGATACACAGAAAAGTCAATCAAGCAATATTGGGGTCAACCACGTCCTAACATAGTTGTATCATACAAGTCAGGTTCGTATCCAAGTTGTGCACGTATGTTCTACACGTATTGTACTCAAGTAATAATCATGGCATACATGTATCAACATGGCAGTTTGCAATAATGCCTACGGATTGCACAGTAGCATATAAATAAACAAAGCCCAAGGTCCGGCCCATCAACTAAGCCCGTAATATGCAAGTCCAAAACAGTGAGTCCGTGTACATGGTCTCGAGTCGAGACTAGGGATCTCGAGTCGAGACTGCGTGGTTCCGAGTTGTACATGCATTAGTCGAGACAGACGGTCTCGAGTCGCAAACGTGAAGGTCTCGGGTCATGTCTCGAGTCGCAACCGGACTCGCAACCCCGTTCTCGAGTCATGATGTGTGTGTTGATGAAGTATGGTCTCGAGTCGAGACTAGAGGTTCTCGACTCGCAACCTTGTGTCGAAACCGTGATCTCGAGTTGGCATATGGTGGTCTCGAGTCGAGACCGAAGGTCTCGGCTGGACATCTGCTGATTCTGCACAGTGTACTATCCAATGGAAAACCGATTTCATGTAACAGTTTGTACTATCCACTTAAACATGTTTTCTTGTCTAGTAATTTACCAAATTGGATCAAACATATCAGTTTTCAAATATTCAAAACATGTTCATATGATATTCAACAAGTTCTTCATATGTTCATCATGTTCATCAAATATTCATATAAACTTTAACCAAACAAAAATCATGATCAACAACTTATCAACACTAACATGCACCCTATGATATCAACACAAAATGAATCGTCCTAATCGTGCACATACCACAGCCGATTACAAGTATTCGGTTTCCATTCATCAATCATTTCAACTTATATCAACATCCAAACCATATAGAGCCGATAACACTCATACCTAGTCAAGCATACATTATTCACCCTAACGAAATCAACACATTAACATATAATCATCATCAACCGAATGTAAACACATAACATAGAACATTTATGCATCGATTACTTGAACACTAACTCATCATCAATGTATACCATCATATTAATCAAAACATCATTTGACCAAACATCAAGTCATAAATCACTAACCGGTTAGAGAAGTAGTGGTGAAAGATGAAGCTTTGTTTGGTGTGAACAAGCAAATCCGAGAACCCTTTTGTGGTCGGTTGGTTTGATCCGAGAAGAAGGAGGAAAGGTGATGTTTGAGACTTAGGGTTTAATGGTTTCTAGAGAGAGTAGGGGAGTATGTGTATTGGAGAGTGTGGGTTGCTCAAAAATGGTGATGTTGGCTATCCACATGGGTTAAATACTAGTTCCAAGTAATGCACCCTAATGGGCTTTTTGGTTGGGTTAAATGGGGTGCGTGGCCCATCCGGCCCACTGTTTCATTGTTCACTCGAGACCGCATGGTCTCGAGTCGGGTCCTTGTTGTCTCGGTTCATATACATACACGCATACATACAATTACAACACATATCGTAACACGTAGTCACATAGGATGATCACATATATCATTACACCAATACGTCGACTAGTCACATAATGTTTCGAGTAGGTTACACTAAGATACACGAAAGGTTCTAAATTTCGAGTTGTCACATCATCCCCAAGTTGAAAGAAATTTCGTCCCGAAATTTGGTAGGCACTCACTGAGGAAGCTAGTTAAGTTGTATGGTTTTCCCGGTTTTCCTGGGGTGTCACATCCACCCCCCGTTGATCTGGAATTTCGTCCCGAAATTCCGTAGCTTCGGCCTCAGTAGTGGGTGTACTGTTTGCGAACAGTTGGGGATACTTTTGTTTCATCTGATCTTCGCGCTCCCAGGTGAACTCTGGGCCGCGACGTGAGTTCCAACGAACTCGGACGAGAGGTATTCTAGTGCTCTTGAGGACCTTAACATCCCGGTCTGTGATTTTTACTGGTTTCTCGACGAATCGTAAATGTTTGTCGATAGTGAGTTTCTCCAGAGGAACTACGTGGGTCTCATCTGACAGACACTTCGTCAGATTCGACACGTGAAAAACGTTGTGAACTGCACCGAGTTCTGCTGGTAAGTTCAGTCTGTAGGCCACCCTGCCTATTTTCTCAATGACTTCGAAAGGTCCAACATATCGTGGGTTAAGTTTGCCGTGTTTACCAAAACGAACCACACCCTTCCAGGGTGAAACTTTGAGTAGTACCCGCTCCCCAACCTGGAGCTCAAGCGGTTTCCTGCCCATGTCGGCGTAAACTTTCTGACGGTCGCGAGCTGCCGCCATGCGTTCTCGTGTTTGAGCAATCTGTTCGGTCGTGTCTACCACATGTTCTGGACCAGTGATCTGACCATCCCCCACCTCTGCCCAAGAAAGAGGTGACCGGCATCTACGTCCGTACAATGCCTCAAACGGAGCAGCTTTAATGCTGGTGTGGTAGCTGTTATTGTACGAGAATTCCACCAGTGGCAGATGCTCCCCCAGCGGTTTCCAAAATCGATTACACATGCACGAAGCATGTCTTCTAAGGTTTGAATAGTGCGCTCGGACTGCCCGTCCGTCTGAGGGTGATACGCTGTGCTCATGTCTAATCGCGAGCCGAAGGATTTGTGCATCGCTTGCCACAGTTCTGAAGTAAAACGTGCATCTCGATCTGAGATAATGGAGGTGGGCACCCCGTGCCTCGAAACAACTTCCTTGAGGTATATTTCTGCAAGAGTGGAGAATTTATCCGTCTCCTTGATAGCCAGGAAGTGTGCAGATTTTGTAAGTCGATCCACGATCACCCAAATAGTATCGTTTCCGCGCTGGGATCTAGGCAGGCCAGTAACAAAATCCATGGAAATTTGCTCCCATTTCCATTGAGGTATCTCTGGCTGTTGGAGTAGGCCTGAGGGTTTCTGGTTTTCAGACTTGACTCTCGCACAAGTCAACACTTGTTGACATAGGTCGCTATGTGGGCCTTCATGCTAGGCCACCAATACGTGGTTTTGATATCGTGGTACATTTTATCCGAACCAGGATGTACCGAGTAGCGAGACTTGTGTGCTTCGTCCATCACAAGCTCTCGTAGGTTGCCATAGAGTGGGACCCACACGCGTCCTGTTACGTAGTAAGCACCGTCTTCCTCCTGTTCTAATCGTTGCCTTGATCCGCGTAGAGCTTCAGCCCTGACGTTTTCTGGTTTCAGTGCTTCTACCTGTGCAGCTCGTATCTGGGAAGGCAGACTAGAATGGATCGTGAGTTGTAAAGCTCGCACGCGCTTAGGCGCGGTGTCCTTTCGACCGAGGGCGTCAGCCACAACATTGGCCTTGCCCGGGTGATACCTGATTGAACACTCGTAGTCATTCAGTAGCTCGACCCATCGTCGTTGTCGCATGTTCAGTTCCTTCTGCTTGAGGATATGCTCGAGGCTTCTGTGGTCGGTGTAGATGGCGCACTTGGTACCGTACAGGTAATGCCGCCATAGCTTAAGTGCAAAAACAACAGCTCCCAGCTCTAAGTCGTGAGTAGTGTAGTTCTTCTCGTGAACTTTGAGTTGGCGTGAGGCGTAGGCTATAACCTTATCTCGTTGCATCAATACACAACCAAGACCTTGAATTGATGCGTCGCAGTAGACTACAAAGTCGTCTGTGCCCTCCGGCAAGGAAAGGATAGGTGCGCTGCAAAGTCTATCCTTCAAGTGCTGAAATGCTAACTCCTGTGCACTTTCCCAGCGCTAAACAACGCCTTTCTGCGTTAGCGAGGTGAGAGGCTGTGCGATCTTAGAAAAGTCCTTTATGAATCGCCTGTAGTAACCTGCCAAACCCAAGAATTGGCGAATTTCCTTTGGTGTACGAGGTGCAGGCCAGTTCTTAATCGAGTCTACCTTGGGTGGATCAACGTGGATCCCATCCTTGTTTACCACGTGGCCTAGGAAATGGACTTCTTGAAGCCAGAAGTCGCATTTCGAGAACTTGGCATAAAGCTGTTCTGTTCGAAGGAGTTCCAGAATGAGTCGTAGATGTTGCTCGTGTTCCTCCTGACTCTTAGAATAGATCAGGATGTCGTCGATGAAGACTATAACGAACTTGTCCAGGTAAGGCTTGCACACTCGATTCATCAAGTCCATGAAAACCGCAGGTGCGTTTGTCAGCCCAAATGGCATAACCAAAAACTCATAGTGTCCATAACGAGTTCTAAAAGCTGTTTTGGAGACATTCTCCTCTCAGCTGGTGATATCCCGATCTCAAATCAATCTTTGAATAGTAGCTCGACCATTGCAGCTGGTCGAACAAGTCGTCAATGCGTGGTAGAAGATGACGATTCTTTATCGTCACCTTGTTGAGTTCCCGGTAGTCGATGCACATTCTGAAGGTACCGTCCTTCTTCTTCACAAATAGTACTGGAGCTCCCCAGGGCGATGAACTAGGACGAATGAAACCCTTATCCAAGAGTTCTTGTAGTTGCGTAGAGAGTTCTTCCAACTCTGATGGGGCTAAACGATAAGGTGCACGAGCTATAGGCGCAGCTCCAGGAGCTAGTTCGATCTGAAACTCGACTTGGCGATGGGGTGGAGGACCAGGTAATTCCTCAGGAAATACCTCAGGGTAGTCGCGTACAATTGGAAAAAATCTTCTAGCTTCTTTTCTTTCTCCGAGGTGTCAGTAACGAGCGCCAAAATGGCAGTGTGGCCCTTTCGTAAGCACTTCTGGACCTTAAGGAAAGAGATGATGTTCCCGACAGCACCCTTCCTGTCGCCACGAATCATGAGAGGTCCACCACCGGAACTAGGAATACGAACAATCTTCTCGTTGCAAAGAATCTCTGCTCGGTGTTGGGATAACCAATCCATCCCAATGACAACGTCGAAACTACCCAAGACAATAGGAATGAGGTCGATAGAGAAGGTCTGGTCAGCGAGAATAAGTTTACAACCCTTGACTATGTGTGTGGCTTCTAAACTCTTACCGTTTGCTAGCTCTACGGTGTGCTTGTTGTTCAAAGGTGTTGGAATACGCTTAAGCATTCGGCTAACTTCTAGTGACATGTAGCTAGTATCGGCACCCGAATCAAATAATACTGAAACATAAAAGTCGTCGAGAAGGAACTTACCCGCCACAACATTGGGGTCATTCCTTGCTTCACCTTGGCCGATCACGAACGCTCGCCCCCTGGCGCCATTGTTGTTGTTGTTCCCATTGTTACCATTCCCTTGATTATTGTCGTGGTTGTTGCGTTTGTGCCTCATCTGCGGACAGTTCCTCTTAAGATGGCCTTCAGCCCCACAACGGAAACACCCCTTTTTGCTACCCTGCTGCTGCTGCTGGTTTCGGTTTGCAGGATATGGGCTCCTGCAATCTCTCGCTACGTGTCCCGTCCTCATGCACCGATGGCAACACGATTCCACACATGACCCGGTGTGGTGTTGACGGCACTTACGGCATTCCGGCTTATTCCCAAGATATCCCCCTTGGTTTTGGTAGTTAGGCCCTTGATGTACGAGTTTCCTGTGCGGGCCCTGTTGTATAGAGCCACGACATTCACTCTGGTGATCACCCCAAGTATGCTTGGTGTAAATAAGAGCATTTGCATTGGAAGGGTTACGCTTGGGTAACTTGCCCTCTTCCACTGCCTGATCAGTGAGCTGGTGCGCTAAACGAACGACTTGTTGGATTGTGGAAAGGTTGGCCGCAATTACAGACCCTTGGATTTCCGGGGCTAAGCCTTTGAGGTATAGCTCGATTCGTCTAGAAATGGGTTGTGACAAGTTAGGACATAAGGCAGCCAAATCGTTGGACCTTTTCGTGTACGCTTCGATCTCTGATCCTTCCATTTTCAAGCCAAAGTACTCTATTTCAAGTTTGAGGATGTCGTCCGGATGACAGAATTCTTCCTTGATCAAATCCTTGAAGTCGCTCCAGGGGGTGGCATTCGCATCCGCCAATCCGAGCATCTGAACTTGTGTGTTCCACCAAGAATATGCTTTCCCTTGCAAGGTACCAGCAGCGTACTCTACTCGTTTACTGGTAGGGCTTTCACTTTCTTCCCATGCAGATTCGATCCTGCGAATCCAGTGTAGGAGACCTATCGCTCCTTCGGTGCCACTAAAGGTACCAGGTCGACAGTCCATAAAAGTTTTAAAGGTGCACACAGGTGGCTGAGCGTGTTGACCTATTGTGGGTGAAAGAAAAGACAGGGTTTAACACAAAGGTTGGTTCACGAGAGTAGGATCTACAGATCCTAAATTGAGTTAGAACTGCAGGATATACCTCCTGCGTGTGCAGCTGCAAGTGCTGCGGCAACTCGTTTGTTAATCAGGGCCGTCAACTGGGCTTGTGTCAGGTTAACGTGTCCGGACATGATCTTCATATCAAGAAGAACGGGAGTGAGAGGGATTCGCAAAAAATGCGATGACAGAAGGGAGTAAGTACACACATGTTCAAGCAACAGTAGTTCTACTAACTAAGCATACCATGAGCAATGTACCATGTAACTAACAAGTAGGCAATATATACACAGATCATACCACCTAGAATGTCGAGCCTTGCATGTGGAGTGAAGCGTCGTTGTGGACCGTTGAGCACTGTATAGGTTATAGTCTGGTTTTAACAAAAACGTTTTCCCCTTTATTAAAACCAAGTTCACTATAACCAATGGCTCTGATACCAATCTGTCACACCCCCAAAATCCACCTGCGGAGTACTACCGCTTGGAGGCGTGACTGACCAGGATCCAGCCACCAATCATATTGAACAAGCATATAAGTAGTTATGAAATCCAACCAATACAATTGGTGTTCAAACAAAACATAGTTTAAGTTGTAAGCGGAAGCATAAGTCTTAAAGCCAAAACATAAGTTTAATTGTTTCAAAGTTTAACATGGCACACAGCCGTCCATGTTCCACAACGATCCTCCTCCATGAAAGCTCCAGCTAAGTACCTAAGGACCTGCAAAGCATGTAGTAACGAGTCAACAACAAGTTGAGTGAGTTCACGGTTGGGTGTTCGTTTTAAGTTGTTTCGAAACAGTTTCCTTTATCTGGCATCCTGCCGTGGGGGTTACCCCATAGTTAAAAACGTGACATGTTTATTCCCGGTTACTCTGGCAATCCAGCCGTGGGGGCTACCCCGTGTTAGTTATCTGGCATTTCGGCCGTGGGGGCTACCCCATGTATATACTAGACTCGTTACCATATCGACTGCTGACTGTAGTCATGTTTATGTGCCCTGAACTGTCAATGTCTATCATCATTGACGTGCCAGTAGTCCATTAGTTCACGCCCGTCCTCTACGGCACGGTGTGAGGTTTGTCAAACCTAAATAGCGCTATCTAACTAATGAACCGCTCGCCATTGGCCCGGCGATTAAGTCGATATAAAAAGGAGGGACTTCGTGATAGAGTTTTGGTCTAGTACAAGTTATCTGTCCGTGAGGACGAGGAATTACATTCCTGAACCAATGTTGTCCTACCCAAGGAGGACGAGGAACCCATGTTCCTTAACCCCATTCCCAACCCCTGGGAATCCCATGCTTTGTAGAGGGTGTGAACTCACCTTGGTTTGCTCGGTAGATACACAGAAAAGTCAATCAAGCAATACTAGGGTCAACCACGTCCTAACATAGTTGTATCATACAAGTCAGGTTCGTATCCAAGTTGTGCACGTATGTTCTACACGTATTGTACTCAAGTAATAATCATGGCATACATGTATCAACATGGCAGTTTGCAATAATGCCTACGGATTGCACAGTAGCATATAAATAAACAAAGCCCAAGGTCCGGCCCATCAACTAAGCCCGTAATATGCAAGTCCAAAACAGTGAGTCCGTGTACATGGTCTCGAGTCGAGACTAGGGATCTCGAGTCGAGACTGCGTGGTTCCGAGTTGTACATGCATTAGTCGAGACAGACGGTCTCGAGTCGCAAACGTGAAGGTCTCGGGTCATGTCTCGAGTCGCAACCGGACTCGCAACCCCGTTCTCGAGTCATGATGTGTGTGTTGATGAAGTATGGTCTCGAGTCGAGACTAGAGGTTCTCGACTCGCAACCTTGTGTCGAAACCGTGATCTCGAGTTGGCATATGGTGGTCTCGAGTCGAGACCGAAGGTCTCGGCTGGACATCTGCTGATTCTGCACAGTGTACTATCCAATGGAAAACCGATTTCATGTAACAGTTTGTACTATCCACTTAAACATGTTTTCTTGTCTAGCAATTTACCAAATTGGATCAAACATATCAGTTTTCAAATATTCAAAACATGTTCATATGATATTCAACAAGTTCTTCATATGTTCATCATGTTCATCAAATATTCATATAAACTTTAACCAAACAAAAATCATGATCAACAACTTATCAACACTAACATGCACCTTATGATATCAACACAAAATGAATCGTCCTAATCGTGCACATACCACAGCCGATTACAAGTATTCGGTTTCCATTCATCAATCATTTCAACTTATATTAACATCCAAACCATATAGAGCCGATAACACTCATACCTAGTCAAGCATACATTATTCACCCTAACGAAATCAACACATTAACATATAATCATCATCAACCGAATGTAAACACATAACATAGAACATTTATGCATCGATTACTTGAACACTAACTCATCATCAATGTATACCATCATATTAATCAAAACATCATTTGACCAAACATCAAGTCATAAATCACTAACCGGTTAGAGAAGTAGTGGTGAAAGATGAAGCTTTGTTTGGTGTGAACAAGCAAATCCGAGAACCCTTTTGTGGTCGGTTGGTTTGATCCGAGAAGAAGGAGGAAAGGTGATGTTTGAGACTTAGGGTTTAATGGTTTCTAGAGAGAGTAGGGGAGTATGTGTATTGGAGAGTGTGGGTTGCTCAAAAATGGTGATGTTGGCTATCCACATGGGTTAAATACTAGTTCCAAGTAATGCACCCTAATGGGCTTTTTGGTTGGGTTAAATGGGGTGCGTGGCCCATCCGGCCCACTGTTTCATTGTTCACTCGAGACCGCATGGTCTCGAGTCGGGTCCTTGTTGTCTCGGTTCATATACATACACGCATACATACAATTACAACACATATCGTAACACGTAGTCACATAGGATGATCACATATATCATTACACCAATACGTCGACTAGTCACATAATGTTTCGAGTAGGTTACACTAAGATACACGAAAGGTTCTAAATTTCGAGTTGTCACAGAGGATATCCTGAGCGTAAATCGATCTTTGAAAAAAATCGAGTTCTTTGCAGTTGGTCAAACGGATCATCGATTATCGGTAATGGGTACCGATTCTTAATCGTGACTTTGTTCAACTTTCGGTAATCGATGCACATACGCATTGATTCATCCTTCTTCTTGACAGATAAAATTGGTGCTCCCCATGACGATGAACTTGGCTTTATGAATCCTTTCTCCAATAATTCGTCTAATTGTTTATTCAATTCTTGCATTTCTGCTGGTGTCAATTGGTAAGGTGCTTTGGCAATTGGTGTTGTTCCTGGTAGGAGGTGAATTCTAAATTCAACTTCCCTGTCCGGTGGTAATCCAGGTAATTCTTCTGGAAACACATCTGCAAATTGAAATACTACGGGAATATCTTTCAATTCTTTTCCTTTAGTGTTAATGGAAATCATATCCACTAACGATCCTTTTCTTGCATAACTTGCAGTTTTCATCACAGAGATGAATTTTTGTAGATCTGGTTAGCTTATTTCCTTTAATTGTGATATTTTCACCCTTTGGTGAATTTACTTGTATTGACTTTTGATCACATAAGATACTAGTTTAATTGGCTACCAACCAATCCATTTCTAATACAATATCGAATCCGGCCAGTTTCATTGGATAAAGGTTAGCAAAGAAATGATGGTTTATGATTTCTATTCTGGCTTCCTGCAGGATTTCAGTGTTCTTAATGGATTCTCCATTTGCCGTTTCTACCAGACATTCTTGTTGGAGTTTAGTTAATGGTTGATTGAGAATTTTGCAAAATGAAGTATTAAATTTTTTTTGGTGCGGACCAGAGTCAAATAATACTTTTAGCAAAAACGTCATTGTACCGACAATCATATCCGGAATCATCTTGGCTTCTTCTGTTGTCAGAATAAATGCTCTTGCATTCTTCTTAGGTGCTTCAGTCATCTTAGCAAAATTTACAGGTTTCCTAATGCGTCAATAATAGTAACGCAAGGGAATTCTTATACTTTTGATGGCATTTTAACTTAAAAAGTTCCTGCTGTTTATCTTGTCGCATGAATTAGGAGATTGATGATCAAACGAAAAATGTTTGACATCAGAATTTTATAGATATCTACGAGAGATTCCTGATAAATCTAAAATTATCATTGACATACCTGTTCGTGATTTATCCCTAATTGTTAAATCATTATAGCCTTCGGATTTTCTTATAGATATACATATCTACATATTCGTATTTTTCATATACTGTAATGTACACACCGTTCATACGGTCAATGTATCTAACAGTTTCAAATTTTCAAAAACAAGTCAGATATCCAGTCATGTTACTATTTAGGGAATTCCATTGACATAACATATTCCTCATCTCACCCGGTCTCGCCGGAGAGGTACCCCCATCTTACCCGGACAAAGCTGGAGTGTTTACCACATTATACCTAGTCTTGCCAGAGAGGTAATTATCACTGTATTTCCCATACATAGAATTTTTCTTAAATCACAATTTTGAAAAATTCATCATTTATTATGGATTGCATCAAGAAACAAGGAAATTTGTATTCTCATGATGGATCATATTCTAGAATCGAGTAATACTAATAAACAAGAAATAACAGTGGCCAAGTGTTATTGCTTATTTATCATATTTGCACTGTTCTAGTCATCATCCTCATGGCATACCAATATCCATCACAATTTATCTACACTAGCACTAAAGCATAGCATTTATAATTTTTTGGTGCTACTATGTGTTGGATTGCATTGTTATTTCTTAGGTTTCCGTTATTTTCATTATTCTGGTTTTTCTAATTTACTTCGTTGTCCATCTGAATTATGAACATTTATCAGGTATTAATTATCACGGACTAATATCTAGTACAAACATTTATGCACAATCATATAAACAGATTGATCAAAAACGTCGAACATTGCGACTTTTACTCTTTTCGTATATATATGTATCTATTACAAACTACAACTGAAATTCAAATATACTAGTGGCTATGCATCCATAACTTATTTTAATCTATCTAGGTTTCAGGTATATCATGCTCAACATGCTTCCATGTAAGATATTCTTTTATTATTTGAATTTTAATTCCTTCCTCTACTAATTTATCACCTAATGAGTGAAGTTCCTCCAAATTTCCTGGCTCATTGGTGGCATGGGTGCTAGTACTGGTTCAGGGTGTTGAGAGATAGGTCGTCCATAAGGGTATGGGTTTTTCAGCTATTTGATTTAAGTTATTTGATTTAATCCCATTGGTTGGTCTTGGTTTGGTGGTTCAGCTATTTGATTTAAGTTAGCATCTACTGCTGTAGTGGCTAACATATGGAGATTTGCCCATTATTTATCTAATTCCTCTTCCCATAGTGATCTATTGCCTGTTCCCTGAGTTTGTGCATTTATTTCCTTATTGACTATCACTATCTTTTGTTGTGACTTCTTCATTCTCTTTATTCTCTCTTGGGTTCTTCTACTAAGCCAACTTATTTTCTTAGTGGTAAATGGTTCCTCAGATTGTGCCTTACGAATAAATATTCCTTCCTCTATATCTGCTGAGTACTCTGAGGGATCTGGTTGAAATGAAGTTCCCTTATCTTTTAGTGAACTATCTAATTGACGATAGGCGTCCGAAGTTCCTTGTTTACTCATACTGTAAACTAACAGATAGTCAAATAACACAAAATCACATAAGTTATTTCCTAACACATAATTTTAAGACTTAAGTGTCAGCAGAACACTTCTTTGGCTTAAACCAGTGGCAAGGCTCTGATACCACCTTCTCTGTCACAACCTCCGGCCCCTATCTCCTGGGAACGGGCGGCCGCGAGCCAGTTTCGGTGGTATCGGTTGTTTAATCATTTTGGTAGCGGAAATTTCATCAGGACCGTAGTTAGGAAATATTTTATCAGAGTAAAACCACCACATTTTTATAAATAACACATGTGAAAAAACCCAAGTTTTCATTACAATCTGTTTATAGGGATAAACCCTATTATATTGAAATAAAACATCTTCTTTATTTAGGTAACTTTTTTTAGCCACTTTTCCAAGCCTTCAGTGCTCTACAGCTGGCTTCTATTTTGGCTTTCACATTTTGTTACCTGAAACGCGTTTTAAAAACATTTGTCAGTGGGAAATACTGGTGAGTGAATCCCAGTTTAATCAAAACAGTTTTATCCTTTTTCAATATTGAGGGCGATCGCGCAATTACATTTGTTTCCAATTCTTACTTTAATTACCACCCACGGTACTGTCGACCCGACTTATGGTCATGTTACTACTCACAGTGTAGTAACAAATTTTGTATACAAAACCCCAAATATACCGACGATAATTGTATAATTACAAATACTCAATCACTGGCAATATAATGTAAAACATTGAGGTTTTGTAAAAATAGTTTGCACAAAAAGGAGATTACTCACATTGCTACTTTAAGGTTTTACTTTGTGTTTTCCTTGTTTTAATCTATAATTTAAACAATGCACACGCGTTAGTATGATAAGCCATTTTACATTAGTTATCCCCTCCCCGAGATAGAAACTCCAACGACTACGTCGGGCAAAACCACGACAGCCGTTACGGAGCACTAGATTAATCGGGCAGCGTATCTAATACGTAACCGGGGTTAAAATACTTACAACGAAGCAGGGCTTCGCTATTTTAGTGGGTATTATGCCCGGGTATTATGATCCCTACGCAGAAATTTGAGAGAGAAAGTGATTGTGAACGAGTTGGGACTGAGGCCGATGGCCTCCTTTTATAGTGTCTGATCGACACTTCCTCGCGGCCCGCCTAAGAGAAGGAGAGGGCCTTCGCGGCCCGCGACGTAGACTATGTAGGCCCTAGCTTGGCCTGGACATTGGACTAGACTCGACATGCATTTGACACGTGGCACCTCAGGTTGCGACCTGATCTCCTAACTGTCGCGCCCCACGTAGAAGACCACCATGGTCTTTGCGGCCCGCGAGCGACCCCAAATTCTTGTTTTTATTTTATTTTTATAAATTTAAAGTATATATGGCCAAATCTCATATACGGGGTGCATTTTAGGATGTTTAGGGATATTTTAAATATATTAGGGGTGTCGTAAATATTTTAGGAGGGTTGTTATATCCTCCCCACCTTGTTTTAGAACTCGTCCTCGAGGTCTACTGGAACAGGTGTGGGTATTTCCTTTTCATCTCTGACTCTAGCTCCCATGTGTATTTTGGTCCTCTCTTGGAATCCCATCTTACTTTGACTAGAACCAATCTCTTGTGTTTGAGATTCTTGATTTTCCTGTCTTCAATTTGTAAAGGCTTTTCTACAAACTTCAGCTTCTCATTTACCTCTATGTCCTTAAGAGGTACTACTAATGATTCATCGGCTAAACACTTTTTGAGGTTACATACATGAAACACATCATGTATTCCTGCCATTTCCTCTGGCTGTTGTAACTGATAAGCTACAGGTCCTATTCTTTTAATAATTTCAAAAGGTCCAACGTATCTGGGACTTAGCTTTCCTCTTTTGATAAATCTTATCACTCTTTTCCAAGGAGAGACTTTGAGCAATACCTTATCTCCTACCTGAAATTCTAGTGGTTTTCGCCTGTTATCAGCATAACTCTTTTGTCAATCGCGTGCTACTTTTAGTCCATTGTTTCTTGTACTATCTCTGGCCCAGACAATTGTTTTTCTCCAATTCTGCCCAACAGACTGGAGTTCGGCATTTTCGTCCATAAATTGCTTCGAATGGTGCAGCATTGATACTGGTATGATAGTTGTTATTATAGGAGAATTCTATTAATGGTAAGTGATCATCCCAATTTCCTTCGAAATCAATTACACAAGCTCTAAGCATATCTTCCATTGTCTGAATTGTCCTTTCGCTTTGTCCATCCGTTTGAGGATGATAAGCTGTGCTTAGATTTAGCTTGGTTCCCATTGCTTTTTGGAAACTTGTCAAAAAATGAGAAGTAAAACGGCTATCTCTATCAAAAACAATAGATAAAGGAATTCCATGTAATGAAACAATTTCATTTACATACAACTCGGCTAACTGTTCCATACTGAAAGTTTCCTTTATCGGCAAGAAATGAGCAGACTTAGTTAACCTATCTACAATCATCCAGATTGTATCATTACCTTTTCGAGTCTTGGGTAATTTGGTAACAAAGTACATTGTTATCAATTTCCATTTCCACACAGGCATTTCCAATGACTGTAATAAACCTGAGGGTTTCTGATGTTTAGCTTTAACTTGTGAACAAGTTAAACATTTAGCAACATAGGCTGCCATATCCTTTTTCATTCCTATCCACCAAAAATTCTTTCTTAAATCTTGATACATCTTATCACTTCCAGGATGTATCGTATACTTAGATTTATGGGTTTCGTCTAATATTCGGTAGCGTAGATTTCTTAGTTTAGGTATCCAAACCCTTTTCTTATGGAATCTCCAAATTCCATCTGTTTCTTGTTCTAATTCCTTAATCATTCCTTTTAATTTTTCAGTATCATCCTTTATTACTGATTTTTGTACTTCTCTAATTTGTTTATTTAAATCTATCTGTAGATTTAATTTAAGAGAACGTATTCTTCTTGGCTTTTCATGATATTTTCGACTTAAAGCATCAACTACTACATTAGCTTTTCCAGCATGGTACTGGATATTACAATCGTAATCACTGAGAAGTTCCATCCATCTTCTCTGTCTCATATTTAACTCTTTTTGCCCAAAAATGTATCTGAAACTTTTATGATCAGTAAAGACAACAAATTTATTTCCATATAAATAGTGTCTCCATATCTTAAGGGCAAAAATTATGGCTCCTAACTCTAAATCATGGGTTGTATAATTCTCTTCATGATTCTTAAGTTGTCTAGAAGCATAGGCTATAACCTATTGACGTTGCATTAACACACATCCATAACCTAACTTAGAAGCGTCACAATAGGCTTACAAGTCTTCAGTTCCTTCTGGTAACGCTAGTATGGGTGCGTTGGTTAATCTTTTGTTAAGAATTCTAAAGGCTTCTTCTTGGTTTGGTCCCCATTCAAACTTAATGGATTTATAGTTTACCTTTGTTAATGGAATTGCTATTCTAGAAAAATCTCGAATAAATCATTTGTAATACTCCAATACTTCCACCACGAAAACCGTCAGTGGAAGCCGGAGGTTACAATCACCGAACCAGTCAGCAAACATGCTGATATACCCGGCCGGAGCGTCATTGGCAGTGTCACCTTCCTGGGGATACCTAACCCCATAATCATCAGGCATTTGAATGGTCATCATCAAGTTCCGGAACGACGACTCAGTCCACCTCAACACTGGCAAAAACTTGCCCGGAGCCTTCACTTCAGCCTCCTCCCCCGCCTTCGGTGACGACAGCGGTTCAGGGTTTTCAGCAGCAGTAGAAAAAGGGTTGGAAGGATTAGCCATTGAGAAAAGAAAACAACGAACATGAGCAAGAAAATGCGAAACTCTCACCGGAAAACTCAAAGATTTGATCGGAGAAGAAGAAGGAAATTGATTTTTCTATCGCTGGAAAATTTTTGAAATTTCGAAAAGTGAGGGGAAACCCTAAAAGGTTTCCCCTTTTATACTCATCGCAATTAATGCGATCACAGTAACCAAACAGACATGCAATACGGAGCCCGTTGTGACAACTCGAGTTTCCAAGATTTCAACCTTCGCATTTATTGCACGTTAATTGTTTAACTTGTTTGTTTCACAAATTGTACACGCTTGTAATATGTTAAAATCGTATTGTGGTTGGTATGTTTTATATGGTGGTTGTTAAATGTGATATATATATATATAGTGTGTGCTCTTATATATATATGATTGGCAATGCAAGAGTGTTAACTGGTATATGTTTAGTATGGTTATAATGTTAGTACACTTGATAAAAAATGGAACCTTTGTGGAACACCCAACACCTGAAACACACCTCTCCCCTTGCCGAATATCCTTACCCCACGAAAACACCACTTGGTGAAAACACCTTGGTGTTTTCGTCTAGTATCAGACCGGCAAAAACAATATGGGCCACGAGCCCACTGCACACTTAAATTAATCTCGGCCCACTATGTCTTGTGATTATTACTGAATGTTACAAGTACCATCGGCCCACTTAGTCTATTAGTATTATAGTAGGCCTTACGTGAACTTATCACATCATCATACAAACCCTACCCCTCCCTAGAGATCGACGGCAACAGGAGACACCCCCACCCCCATTTGCAATATCATTCTGACCAACTCAGAATCCGGTTAGTGGCTCTCCTTTATTGACTTTTCATGTTGTGTGATGGCTTAATAATGCAATTAATTGGTTATGTAACACTACTTGATTTGTCGGCCATTGTCTTTATATGTATGCATGAGAATTGACAATAGCATGTGATGATGTATATGGATATTCGGATATGTGTCAGTAGCATGGAAATTGTTAGATAATTAAATGGTTAGTGGGATTGGATGTGCATATGAGTAAAACTCTTGTCGTATGTGATAGTCCATGTGATTCTGTGTTTAGCAATTGTAGTTGTTGGCCATGATTAATTATAGGGATGATGATTTTATGAATGGATTGAGTGGTATTACCGTTATGTCTGTTAAGTGGTTAAACCTGTCTGTTAAGTGGTTAAACCTGTTAAGTTGTTAACTTTGTTAAGTTACATATATAACACTGTTAGGTATGTAACTATGTTTAACCAACTAACTGAGTTAAGTTTATTAACTCAGTTAACCTTATTAACTCCGTTAGACTCATGTACGACACTTTGTTAAGAGGGTAACCTTTGGTTAACTCTGTTAATTGTATTAATTCTGTTAAGATATGCAACTCTATTAAACCTGTTAACTCGGTTGGGTATGTCAATGGATAACTATGTTGGAATTAACTGAGAAAACTGTTATGTGAAACATGAAGTTGCATGAGTTTGATTTAGTGTTTACATGATACAAGATGCTAACTGCTAAGCACACTTTGTGATAATATTGTGATGCAAGTTACATGTGAAATATTACGAACATGAACTGATTGAGTATACGTGCACTATAGGACCTGATTGATTGACTGTGAGCACGTACTTTAGCATACCGAGCAAACCAAGGTGAGTTCACACTAGCCAAGGCATGGGATTCCCAGGGGTTGGGAATGGGATTGAATAACTACTCGTACAACTATTACTATTAAACAAATTATTACTGTCCTCGGTTGAAGGGCACGTACGTAAAACCTACGTACAGTTATACTTACTACTGTCCTCGGGTTGAAGGGCACGTACGTAAAGCCTACGTACATGACTATAAGACCATCAACTCTATCAAAGAAAGTCCCTCATTTATCGACTTAATCGCCGAGGCCTATGGCGAGCGGGTCATTAGTTAATAGCGCTATTAGGTTTAACAAACCTCACACCGTGCCAGTCGGACGGGCGTGTACTAATGGACTATGGGCAAAGGGTCAATGCTGATAGACATTGACTTAGGGCACCTCTTACATTTTCGTAGCAGTCGATACGCGTGGTCTTGTAACACATGGGAAGCCCCCACTAATCATCGCACATATGCCTGGATTGGCCGCAATAAGGATAAATACGATACATGGTTTACAAAACGAACATACGAATTATGAAATGAATACTATAACCAAACAACCAACTGTGAACTCGCTCAACTTTGTTGTTGATTCGTTGCTACATGCCTTGCAGGTCATTAGGTACCTATGGAGCTTGCACAGGGAGGAACGGTCGTTGTGGGACATGGCAGTGTGTGCCATGCTTTAAACATTACTTTATATCACATTTAATACTTGCTATGGGTTTTACAAATTATGCTTCCGCTAAACATTTAACTATGCTTTGGTTTTTGCACACCTTTCATATTGTTTGGATGAATTAAGGTTACTTACATGCTTGTTCAATATGATTGGTGGCTTGATCCTGGTCAGTCACGCCTCTAAGCGGTGATACTCCGCGTGTGGATTTTGGGGGTGTGACAGATTGGTATCAGAGCCATTGGTTATAGAGAACTTGGTTTTAATAAGGGAAAATGATTTTTTTTAAAACCAGACTATAACCTGTACAGTGCTCTACGATCCACAACGACGCTTCACTCCACGTGCAAGGCTCGACATTCTAGGTGATATGGATTATGTTTATATTGCCTACTTGCTAGATTGCATAGAACTTTGCTCATGGTATGCTTAGATAAACGTAGCAACTATAGTTTGAAAACACATTTGTGCTTGCTCCCTACTGTCACTCCACACTTACACACATTCGTGACACCTTTCCTATTTGTGTTTCCTTCGATGTGAGATCATGAGGGAACGTGTGAACCTAACTCAAGCCAGCTGACGGCTCTTATCAACGAACAAGTTATGGCAGCACTCGCAGCCGCTCAGGCAGGAGGTATAACCTGCTATTACGAACCTACCCTAGGATGTTAGATCCTACTCTCATGACCCAACTCTCGCGCTTAACCCTGTCTTTCCTTCCTCGCGCAACGAGGTCAGAACGCTCAGCCGCCTGTATGCACATTCAAGACGTTCATGGACTGTCGTCCTAGTACTTCCAATGGCACTGAAGGAGCTGTAGGTCTCCTCCACTGGTTTGAAAAGCTCGAACTTGTTTTGAGATGTGTGAATGCCCTGAGGCTCGCAGGGTGAAGTATGCTACCGGTACTCTCGAGAGTATAGCGCTCACGTGGTGGAACGCTCAGGTCCAAATGCTGGGGTTGGTTGCTGCTAATGCCGCCCCATGGAACACCTTCAAGGAACGGATCAAAGAGGAATATTGCAATCGTGATGACATTCATAAGTTGGAGGTAGAGTTCTTCAACCTCCAGATGACGGGGTCAGAAATAGAAACGTATTAATACTGCTGCAATTACTTCGGATGCTCCCAGTGACAACAAATGCAAGTGGGATGGAATTCGAGCAAGGGTTCCACTTCGGTTCAGTCTCGGTCGCAGCAGCGAAAAACGGATGAGTACAGGGGCCCTAGTCAGCAGTCTTTTGGTAATCGAAGTCAGGGTGGATACCGGGAAACCACCCTAAGTGCAATTGATGTAAATTGCACCACAGCGGATCGTGCAACAAAGATCGTTGGCAAAGATACAACAAGCTTGGTCATGAAGCCAAAGATTGTAGAAGCTCACGTCCTGCAAATAAGAACCGACAACAGCGGCCACAAGCTCCACAGAATCAGCAGCAACAGCAGGGTAACAAGGGATGCTATCAGTGTAGTGCTGAAGGTCACTTCAAGAGACACCGTCCACAGTTGAACCAGAACCAGAATCAGAGCCACAACCAAGGAAACGGGAACAACAATGGAGACCACAACGGGGGTAATAACGACGGAAATGGTTCCAGGGGTCGAGTGTTCGTGATTGGTCAGGATGATGTTAGGAATGACCCCAACGTTGTGATGGTTTCAACATCGTCATTGGGATGGATTGGTTATCCCAACAGCAAGCGGAAATCCTATGCAAAGAGAAGATTGTTCGTATTCCCCGTTCTGGCAGAGAACCTCTCGAAATTCAAGGCGACAAGAGTGGTGCTGTAGTGGGCATCATCTCCTTCCTTAAGGCCCAGAAGTGTTTGCGAAAGGGCCACACTGCTATTTTAGCACTCGTTACTGACGCATCGACGACTTGTTCGACCAGCTGCAAGGGTCGAGCTACTATTCAAAGATTGATTTGAGGTCAGACTACCATCAACTGAGAGTCCGGGACGAGGACGTCTCCAAAACAGCATTCAGAACACGCTACGGCCATTACGAGTTTCTGGTCATGCCATTTGGATTAACAAACGCACCGGCAGTCTTCATGGATCTTATGAATAGAGTGTGCAAACCTTATCTTGACAAGTTTGTTATTGTTTTCAACGACGACATCCTGATCTATTCGAAGAGTCCGGAGGAACACGAGCAGCATTTACGACTCATTTTGGAACTCCTTCGAGCAGAGCAGCTGTACGCCAAGTTTTCAAAATGTGACTTCTGGCTTCGTGAAGTCCATTTCTTAGGCCATGTGGTGAACAAGGATGGGATTCATGTTGATCCATCCAAGGTTGATTCGATCAGGAACTGGCCTGCACCTCGTACACCAACAGAAATCCGCTAGTTCTTGGGTTTGGCGGGCTATTATAGAAGGTTCATCAAAGACTTCTCCAAGATTGCACAACCCCTCACCTCACTAACTCAGAAAGGCGTTATCTACCGTTGGGGTAATACACAGGAATCAGCATTCCAGCACTTAAAGGATAGACTTTGTAGCGCACGTATTCTCTCATTGCCTGGAGGCACAGACGATTTTGTAGTCTACTGCGACGCATCCATTCAGGGTCTTGGATGTGTGTTGATGCAACGGGATAAAGTTATAGCCTACGCCTCACGCCAACTCAAAGTTCATGAAAAGAACTACACTACACACGACTTAGAGCTGGGAGCTATTGTTTTTGCGCTTAAGATATGGAGGCATTACCTGTACGGTACCAAATGCGCCATTTACACCGACCACAGAAGTCTCGAACACATATTCAAACAGAAGGAGTTGATTTTGCGACAACGACGATGGGTCGAGCTACTAAATGACTACGAATGCTCGATCAGGTACCACCCAGGCAAAGTCAATGTTGTGGCTGACGCCCTCAGTTGAAAGGACACTGCGCCCAAGCGTGTACGAGCTTTACAACTCACTATACAGTCTAGCCTTCCGTCTCAGATACGAGATGCCCAGGTAGAAGCATTAAAACCAGAAAACGTCAGGGCTGAAGCCCTACGTGGCTCAAGGCAACGCTTAGAACAGAAGGAAGACGGTGCTTACTACGTTACCGGACGCATCTGGGTCCCACTTTATGGCAACCTACGAGAGCTTGTGATGGATGAGGCACACAAGTCTCGCTACTCAGTACATCCTGGTTCGGATAAAATGTACCACGATATCAAAACTACATATTGGTGGCCTAGTATGAAGGCCCACATAGCAACTTACGTTAGCAAGTGTTTGACTTGTGCGAGAGTCAAGGCGGAATACCAGAAACCTTCAGGCCCACTTCAACAACCAGAGATACCACAATGGAAATGGGAGCAAATTTCCATGGATTTTGTTACTGGCCTGCCTAGATCTCAACGTGGTAACGATACTATTTGGGTGATCGTGGATCGACTCACAAAGTCTGCTCACTTCTTGGCTATCAAGGAAACGGATAAGTTCTCCACACTAGCAGACGTATATCTTAAGGAAGTTGTCTCGAGGCACGGGGTGCCCACCTCTATTATCTCGGATCGAGATGCACGTTTTACTTCAGAACTGTGGCAAGCAATGCACAAGTCCTTTGGCTCACGTTTGGATATGAGCACAGCTTATCACCCGCAAACGGATGGGCAGTCTGAAACACACCATCCAGACCCTAGAAGACATGCTTAGGGCATGTGTAATTGACTTTGGCAACGGCTGGGAAAAGCATCTGCCACTTGTGGAATTTTCGTACAATAATAGCTACCACACCAGCATTAAAGCTGCTCCGTTTGAGGCATTATACGGGCGTAAGTGCCGGTCACCTCTTTGTTGGGCAGAGGTGGGGGATAGTCAGATTACTGGTCCAGAACTTGTGGTAGACACAACAGAGCGAATTGCTCAGATACGACAACGAATGGCGGCAGCTCGTGACCATCAGAAAGTCTACGCCGTTAAGGGCAGAAAAACACTAGAGCTCCAGATTGGGGAGCGAGTACTACTCAAAGTTTCACCCTGGAAGGGTGTGGTTCGTTTTGGTAAACGGGGCAAAATTAACCCACGATACGTTGGACCTTTCGAAGTCATTGAGAAAATAGGCAAGGTGGCCTACAAAATGAACTTACCAGCAGAACTCAGTGCAGTTCACAATGTTTTCTACGTGTCGAATATGAAGAAGTGTCTGTCAGATGAGACCCACACAGTTCCTTTGAAGGAGCTCACTATCGACGAGTAGTTGCGATTCGTCGAGGAACCAGTTGAAATCACTGACCGGGATGTTAAGGTCCTCAAACGTACTAGAATACCTCCCGTTCGAGTTCGTTGGAACTCACGTCGCGGCCCAGAGTTCACCTGGGAACGAGAAGATCAAATGAAACTCAAGTATCCCCAGTTATTCGAAAACAGTGCAACCACTACTGAGGCCGAAGCTACTACAGAATTTCGGGACGAAATTCCAAATCAACGGGGGGATGATGTGACACCCCAGGAAAACCAGTAAACGATACAACTTAACTAGCTTCCTCAGTAACCGCATGCTAAATTTCGGGACGAAATTTCTTTCAAGTTGGGGATAATGTGACAACTCGAGTTTCCAAGATTTCCACCTTCGCATTTATTGCACGTTAATTGTTTAAGTTGTTTGTTACACGACTTGTTTGTTTCACAAATTGTACACGCTTGTAATATGTTAAAATCGTATTGTGGTTGGTATGTTTTATATGGTGGTTGTTAAATGTGATATATATATATATATATATAGTGTGTGCTCTTATATATATATGATTGGCAATGCAAGAGTGTTAAGTGGTATATGTTTAGTATGGTTATAATGTTAGTACACTTGATAAAAATGGAACCTTTGTGGAACACCCAACACCTGAAACACACCTCTCCCCTTGCCGAATATCCTTACCCCACGAAAACACCACTTGGTGAAAACACCTTGGTGTTTTCGTCTAGTATCAGACCGGCAAAAACAATATGGGCCACGAGCCCACTGCACACTTAAATTAATATCGGCCCACTATGTCTTGTGATTATTACTGAATGTTACAAGTACCATCGGCCCACTTAGTCTATTAGTATTATAGTAGGCCTTACGTGAACTTATCACATCATCATACAAACCCTACCCCTCCCTAGAGATCGACGGCAACAGGAGACACCCCCACCCCCATTTGCAATATCATTCTGACCAACTCAGAATCCGGTTAGTGGCTTTCCTTTATTGACTTTTCATGTTGTGTGATGGCTTGATAATGCAATTAATTGGTTATGGAACACTACTTGATTTGTCGGCCATTGTCTTTATATGTATGCATGAGAATTGACAATAGCATGTGATGGTGTATATGGATATTCGGATATGTGTCAGTAGCATGGAAATTGTTAGATAATTAAATGGTTAGTGGGATTAGATGTGCATATGAGTAAAACTCTTGTCGTATGTGATAGTCCATGTGATTCTGTGTTTAGCAATTGTAGTTGTTGGCCATGATTAATTATAGGGATGATGATTTTATGAATGGATTGAGTGGTATTACCGTGATGATCATTAGGGTTGCGTAGGTAACTGCTGTTGATGAAGATCGAGATCCACGAAAACACAAGGGTCAGACGAAAACCCTTTGTGTTTTCGTCACACCTTATGCTCAGCAAAAGCCCAAGGGTTTTCGCCCAAGTTGATTTCGGCCCAACTGTTATGTCTGTTAAGTGGTTAAACCTGTTAAGTTGTTAACTTTGTTAAGTTACGTATATAACACTGTTAGGTATGTAACTATGTTTAACCAACTAACTGAGTTAAGTTTATTAACTCAGTTAACCTTATTAACTCCGTTAGACTCATGTACGACACTTTGTTAAGAGGGTAACCTTTGGTTAACTCTGTTAATTGTATTAATTCTGTTAAGATATGCAACTCTATTAAACCTGTTAACTCGGTTGGGTATGTCAATGGATAACTATGTTGGAATTAACTGAGAAAACTGTTATGTGAAACATGAAGTTGCATGAGTTTGATTTAGTGTTTACATGATACAAGATGCTAACTGCTAAGCACACTTTGTGATAATACTGTGATGCAAGTTACATGTGAAATATTACGAACATGAACTGATTGAGTATATGTGCACTATAGGACCTGATTGATTGACTGTGAGCACATACTTTAGCATACCGAGCAAACCAAGGTGAGTTCACACTAGCCAAGGCATGGGATTCCCAGGGGTTGGGAATGGGATTGAATAACTACTCGTAAAACTATTACTATTAAACAAATTATTACTGTCCTCGGTTGAAGGGCACGTACGTAAAACCTACGTACAGTTATACTTACTACTGTCCTCGGGTTGAAGGGCACGTACGTAAAGCCTACGTACACGACTATAAGACCATCAACTCTATCAAAGGAAGTCCCTCATTTATCGACTTAATCGCCGAGGCCTATGGCGAGCGGGTCATTAGTTAATAGCGCTATTAGGTTTAACAAACCTCACACCGTGCTAGTCGGACGGGCGTGTACTAATGGACTATGGGCAAAGGGTCAATGCTGATAGACATTAACTTAGGGCACCTCTTACATTTTCGTAGCAGTCGATACGCGTGGTCTTGTAACACATGGGAAGCCCCCACAAATCATCGCACATATGCCTGGATTGGCCGCGATAAGGATAAATACGATACATGGTTTACAAAACGAACATACGAATTATGAAATGAATACTATAACCAAACAACCAACTGTGAACTCGCTCAACTTTGTTGTTGATTCGTTGCTACATGCCTTGCAGGTCATTAGGTACCCATGGAGCTTGCACAGGGAGGAACGGTCGTTGTGGGACATGGCAGTGTGTGCCATGCTTTAAACATTACTTTATATCACATTTAATACTTGCTATGGGTTTTACAAATTATGCTTCCGCTAAACATTTAACTATGCTTTGGTTTTTGCACACCTTTCATTTTGTTTGGATGAATTAAGGTTACTTACATGCTTGTTCAATATGATTGGTGGTTTGATCCTGGTCAGTCACGCCTCCAAGCGGTGAAACTCCGCGTGTGGATTTTGGGGGTGTGACACCCGTCCTAAGCCGCCACGTGTCAAGCGACGCTTCTCCTGACGGTTATCACGCGCGCATGGCCGCCCACGCGCCTGACAATACACGACCTTTTGCACTCCTGCTACAGTGCATTTATGGTCTTGGGCAGTGCAAACGTCCTTTCATTTCAGCACATGCCAGCTAAATCTAACCAACTTCCATCAACCCGCACGTGCGGCTTACAACGTTTACAAAAAGGAACAAGTGAAGACAAAACTCATGTGCGCGACATGCAGTTTATCTCGTAATTCATACCACAACCTATACCGCATGTCGTTTTTTACATACCCCCTCAAAAAAAGAAAAAATATATATACATACTATGTAAAGGGGATAACCAAGATCTTCATATCTCCACTTTCACACGTGGAATATGCGGAGATGACACACACGAGCCCGCACAGGTGTGTTAGATACTCAGAACCAACAATGTTCTTTGGACTGTGAAAGCCGCATCTCAGGAACTAGCAAACCACAATGCCTTAAAGCTTCTTCAAGCTTTAAATAGCTCATTTCCGGTTCACAACCACGGAGGGGATACAAACAGTTTCTCACTAGAGAAAGGAAGGTTATGATAAGCGACCGCACATCAGCAACCCTGACTCCTGAACCTTCAAGATCCACATTCAACACTCTTTTAAAGCGAGTCTTCTGTTATAAACCGCAAACACTCATGAGTCGTTGCGGCCATCCCATGAATATGGAAACGGTAGCTACGGAAGAGCCACGACTAAGTCATCACACAGATGATCAAAGCTACTTCAAGGAAAACGGTCCACTAACTTCTTGTGAAGGAAAGTGGCTACAGAACGAATGCGGACGAGTTTCACCCAAATTCCTAAGTAACCGTGGTGATCTCATTGAGCAACAAGCCAAGCAATGATGGTAACTAGTCTGCTTATGACTTTGTTTGCCTACTAATTGGCCGCATAGAATAAACAATGGTGGGCACAATAATGCCTATGACCATGCTTATTTGCCCATAGTTCAACCGAACTATTCACATTGTTCGACCAAACATGGTCAATGACGCTCGGTAACGAGGTAACCGCAAAGGACGTGCGGTTACTTGAGAGCTAAACTGGAAGAACACAAATACCCCACAAACAAGGTATCATCGTTTCATGTCCAGTTCATAAACATAAAGCGCCGACATGGCACTAAACGTATTGCATCCGCAGCCGCAAAGGTTACAGCTAGAGTCGCGGATTCTGACGACTTCATACTCATCTTCAGTCACCATCTCAAAGGTTGGTCCGGTACACCAACAGATGGCGATCAAGTTTGATGACATCAGAAAAAGGTAGACCATACTACCGGCCCAAAGTTATCGGCTGAGAATTTCGCATCAAACGGAATGTAACGCCCTGCGTTTTCATACTTTCCATATTTAGAAACCATTGCTTGAAATTCTAATTTTGGAAATCTCGTGTTCTTGTAATCATTCTTTCATCAAATACGGGACTTGCTTCATAAATAAAACTCGTATTTCTTTAAATTTGTGTTAAACATACTTCATGCATACTCATACGTTTGATTTTGGTAAACAATTGATTCATATTCGTAAATCTTGGAAACTATGTGCCAAACTTACAAATACGTGAAACTTATGCATAATACATCTTTTTAGCGAATACGATACTTAAATACGACATTCATATGCCTAATTATACTTAGTTTATGTTCCTCATACTTAATTTATCCTTAAACAATGTTTAAATTTCATATAATACCCTAAAACCCTAAAATATAAAATCAAGGGACCAAAGTGTCAATTCAAAAACTTGAATTGAAGACCTGATGGTCTCTGGCACCCCGCCACCGTCCTTGGTCTCTCTCGCGCCCTGCCAGAGGCTGTAATCCGCAGCCAGCATGTTTCAGCTTACGGGATTGGGCTATTTTGGTGGTTTTGTTGCTTCCAATGTGTGTTTCTTGCATTAAAAACTCACAACCACTAACCCCAACCCTTCCCCTATAAATACCACATTAATCAAAGCTCTAAACACTTTACAAACTCATCTAAATCTCTCTCAAATCACCTAAAATGTAGTTGCAATTCAGTGTTCGAGCAGATTCTTCAAGCTTCACGAAAATGAGCATAACTTCTTCATTTCTTGTCCGATTTAGTCCATTCATTTTCCTATGTGCTTGGATTGACCTTAGATTCGATTCCATGGGTTTTTCACAGGAAATAAGTCCCTGGAACTCCGGCAAAAAGGCTCCAAAGTTCACTGTTTGTTTTGTTTTGAATCAAACCTTACTTAACTTGTTCAAACTTGAGTCTAACTCATCTCAAACCTATGTCCTTATGCTTATAACCACTTCTATGGTTAGTTAGGCTTAAAAACAAGGTTGAGACATCCAAAATCAGAGGATTAATCCTCACAAACTTTCTGTTTTGTCAAGGGTTTAACCCACAAGTGATGTTCAAGTCCAAGACTTGATGTATGTGTGATTAAGGATTAACTTGGGTTGTCCTACATAAAATCCACACATTGCTTGATGGTTTCTTATAGATTAGTGTTTAATATTCTTGTATTACTTGTAGTTCATGACCCTCCTTGTATGTTTTTACATTAAGTGTAGTGGTGAACACTTAGAGGTGCCTAAATGGAAGAACTTGTTCTTCCTACCTCCTACATGACTTCTATGATACAAAGAGGTGCCTAAATGGAGATTCTAATCTCCTACCTCATACTTGACCATTAGGACTTTGTAATCTTTATATTATCTATGTATTCCATATATATATATATATATATATATATATATATATATATATATATATATATATATATATATATAGGGAGGAGCTCATGCGAGAACCACCTTTATTGTGATAACCGCGAGAACCAATGTGAACACAACCTAAAATAGCTAAAAAAACCTAACCCCCACCCCCAAAAAAACCTAAACCCCCACCCCCCCCCCCCCCCAAAAAAAAACCCAAACCCCCCCCCCAAGCTAAATGCTAAAAACTAAAACCTAAAAAAAACCTAACCCCCCCCCCCCAAAACCTAAACCCCCCTCCCCCACCCCCCAAAAACCTAACCCCCCCCCCCAAGCTAAAATGCTAAAAACTAAACCCCCAAAAAACCTAAAAAAAATAAAAAAAAATCTAAAATTTTTTTTTTAATATTTTTTATGTTAAAATCGCTACTTTTAGAAGCAAAAAAAAAAAATTTTGAAAAAAAAATTTTTTTTTTTAAAAAAAATTTTTTGCTTCGAAAAGTAGCGATTTTTTTATAAAAAATATTAAAAAAAAATTGTGTGATTTTTAGCTATTTTTAGGCATTTTTAGTTGTGTTCACATTGGTTCTCGCGGTTCTCGCAATATGAGGTGGTTCTCGCATGATCTTCTCCCTATATATATATATAGGGTAGGGATCCTAAGAGAAGTCCACCCTATTTGAGAAACTTGAGAAGCAATCTGGACCACACATTTTCCCTAAACAAAAAATGCAAAAAAAATTCAAAAAAAATGCAAAATTTTTTTTTTTTTTTTTTTTTTGAAAAAATCGCAGCTTTTTCTTTAAGGATTAAATTTATTATTATTTTTTTTAAAATTTTTTTTGGATTTATACACATGTGTATATTGTTAATCTTTTAACTATACATATATGTATATTGTCTATTATACATATATGTATATACGTGTTTAAAATTGAAAAAATATGTGTTATAAATCCTAAACCTTAAACCTTAAACCATAAACACTAAAGCTAAACCTTAATGCTAAACCCTAAAGCTAAACCCTAATACTAAACCCTAAATACTAATGTTAAACCCTAAACCCTAAAGCTAAACCCTAATTTTAACTCCTAATGCTAAACCCTAAAGTTAAACCCTAATTCTAAACCCTAAAGCTAAACCCTAATGCTAAACCCTAAAGCTAAAACTAAACCCTAAAGCTAAACCCTTAATGCTAAACCCTAATGCAAACCCTAAATATAAAGTTAAACCCAAAAGTTAAAGCTAAACCCTAAAGCTAAACCCTAATTCTAAACCCTAATGCTAAACCCTAAACCATAAAGCTAAACCCTAAACCCTAATGCTAAACCCTAAATAGTAATGATAAACCCTAAATAACACTTATTTTTCAATTTTAAACATGTATATACATATATGTATAATTGACAATATACATATATGTATAGTTAAAAAGATTAACAATATACACATATGTATAAATACAAAAAAAAAAATTTTAAAAAGTATTCTTAAAGAAAAAGCTGCGATTTTTACAAAAAAAAAAATTGCATTTTTTCACCTTTTTTTTTTTGCATTTTTTTGCTTAGGGAAAATGTGTGGTCCAGAATGCTTCTCAAGTTTCTCATTTAGCCTACTATTTCTCACATGATCCTTATCCTATATATATATATATATATATCTAAGTAACTAAGCTTGATGATAACTTAGTAGCTATTTGTCAAGAACGTGTAACATCATCTATGACCATACACTTGTTATGATTCTAATGGACCTTTAATCCATGAAATCCTACAAACTCCTTGAGTTTTAATAGTGTCAAAAACATGTGCTATGTGTACAAGATGATTACTTTTCATATACATACTTTTCATGCCCTTTAAACTTCACATCCATAGACCAAATGTATCCGTCTCTTAAAATCCCTAATCAAATGTATTCAACCTTCTAACCTCAACGACTTCGTCATATTGGATAATCGGAAAGCTTATGCAAACTTTGTGAGTATACTTGACCCATTTTACCATTTTCACACTTTTGGGTGTAACATGTTATTATATACAAAACACACTTACTATACATATTCTTATGCAAATGTACAAACAAACAATCCAATACATGCTTACTATTTGTTATGCTTGATTCGTGTTTTCTGGACCATACTTATGTGATGAACTTGTCATTAGCTTCGTACGAGCCTCCATTTAACATGTATAGCGCTATAGGAGTAACGCACCGCCCGTAGACTAGTGGTCATGTTAAATTTCATTCATACTTGCGTAAACAGATGGTTGACTTGTAAATCGCATGCCAGTTAATACGTTAATCTTGATAACTAGGTTTGTCATGTGGATTGTTCCTTATCATTTTTATACTTATATACTACGCATTAAACTTGTATGCTCGCCAATACTTTTTGTATTGAACTACACTTTTAATACATGTTGCAGGTTTAGCGATGATGTTGGTGATGCATGGAATCTAGTAGGATGCTTAGATACACACTTTAAATTTGTATTCTTATTGTATTGTATTTCGTTACTCATGATGTATTTATTTCAAATCTTTGTAATTGACTCTTTAGAAATGAAATGGAAATTTATTATTTAAATACTTGTCACAAATAGTGTTATGAAGTCTCTTGCAATCTATTTCGTCTCACTCCGATGTTTCCGCCATCGGTTGGGGTGTGACAGATTGGTATCAGAACCATAACTATAGGGAATTAGGAAATGCTTTTTACCTAGTCTATAGTTCTAGAGCTTTATTCTTATGTTTTGCTTGAACCACTTGCATGATAATTTATTTGCTCCTTATTTATTTTCGTTTAGCCTTTTAAACATATGTGTATCTTTTGTGTTAATACTTGCTTTATTATTTGTTAATACTTGTTGTATTATTCCATCCTTTATGTGCTATCCTTGAAATGTCTTTTACGTATTATTTCTTGAGATGCTTATTGTGCTTATACTTGTTATTATTATTTTGAACATACGTCTTTTACTCGTTTATACTAAAATCAAAACCACTCGTAATACACAAACGAGACGACTTCACCAAAATAGGCGTGAAACCCACAATTTGGTGAACAACTCTCAATCCATCTACTTTTCATTTTTACATGAAATTCACCATCAAGTTAGGAGTGAGATCCTCACCTCGATGGAGAAATTCAAATTCCAAATTCTAGTGGACCCTCGTCAAAGTGTTGAAATTAAATTTTGACCCGACGAGTACCAACCACACTAAGGATACGAAATCGCCAAGTTAGGGGTGAAACCCGCACCTTGTCGACTAGTTCCACTCCTTGATTTTCATAAATCCCGCCAAGTCTCGAAATTTCAATTGATTTGGGACATGTAGTAACCGGAAGGGTAAATACCGTTAACCGACTTTTCGGCGAGAGTATTACACCTATTAGGCCAAAGCGTGCTCCTCAAATTCGAAAGACTTTTCGACCACTTTGGTTAGTCAAAGTTCCGTTTTGGAACCATCCAAATTTTAATCAAACATGTGTTTCTATTATTTATCTTATACGATGCAACCTTTCAAATTCAAAATTTACTTTCGATATTCTCTTTTCACACACAACATATTGAATCTTTTCCATATATTTATACATATGCATGATTTCATATAATTTAAATTCATATTCCTTGTAACGACAAGTGGAGACATATCATCAAGATAGGAGTGATTTCCTTACCTTGACGATTAACTCCACTCCCTTTTTTCCTAAAACGACCTCACCAACGAGTTAGGGGTGATTCCCTTACCTAGGTGATCATTACCAAAACGTCTCTTCAAAATATCTTATTATGCAAACTCGATCATATTTTATACCTAAATTGTTTATTATTATTCAAAATACCTACTTATACCGATTTCAAAATACATTGTTTTATCAAGCGTACTTTCTATCCTACAATCTATTTTCACTCAACTCATATACATGAGATTCTTAGTCATACATTAAAAATGTTTTGCTACCCGAATTTCAAAACCTTACGAAATGCTACCTACCAATTTAATCGGTCCAATGAATCTCTTGCCCATGAACTTCATATCCGACTTAGTCACTAAAACACGCTCACAATATATCATCGTACTAGAGACTTCCACTCTTAATCAAAATCAAACCAACCTTTCTCATATACTTATAAGATCTTATAGATATTATACGATCATTTTACCAAAGACGCTTTACAACATCAACAAATCATTTGCTAAAATTTTTTTTAACAATCACTAAGTCCTTTTGCTAAATCCCTTTTTCTAAGGATCAACGTTTTTACAAGAACCTCCTACATTCAAAATTTCTTGTTTGATGAAATGAACTTACTTATTTTCGAAAACCTTTTTTCTACACCACTTAATTCGACATTCAAATTTCAGAACACGTGGGCTAGAAGACTTCATGGGGACCGACAATCTTCAACATACGTAAACTCTTTTTTTAAACAAGAATAAAAGCTCATCAGTTCAATCATCCAATCGCAATCAAAAACCTCAAAAATTGAAAAATTAAAACTCAAAAATAGTTGGTAATGAGTGGTGCAGGTTTGACCACAGTGCTTCAAAGCCAAATCCAGCTTTTAGGAGGAGAAATGATTATCACCAAGCCAAACAATGCTATGATCTGAATGTTTGGACTGGAAGTGGTGATTGGTACGATAACAGAATGTGTTACAGATGCGGTTATCAAGGACACATTGCTGTTAACTGCTAGAGTTGGAGTTTTGATTACGTTTTATGTCTATACTCATACTTATGTGCATATTCATACTTAAACTTATATTTATGCTTATACTTTCATTCATTCTCATGATTCATACATTCGTACCTGTACGCGAGCGTAATCCGAGGGATTCGCTTACGTGGGTCCCATACATACTTAAGCATGGACTTGCTTACATACTATATTCTTATACGTACACATTCTTATTCTTTTTATGTATACCCTGATTCATACACAACTAGTACAAGCTATGCGGATCATGCGATGATCAAAATAATTGCGGGTGCACACGGGATTATAGTGATAGGCATATGAGACCAATAGAGTGTACAACTGTGTATGGTAAGACACGGAACGTAACATGACACCGAATACGAAACGGACGTAATGTGGTCAAAACATGGTGGATACGCCGCTGGTACTTCCTATATATAAGTGTTTTCACCATGTTACCAAACTTTCGTAAAACGTGCCATGAGAAATTCAGTGTTTTGCAGACCTTTGGACCTAATACAAACTTTAAACAACTCACAAACGCATTATATCCGATTATCCACGACGAGACTTCACCTTTAACACGCTACTTTCATCTATCCAATACTTATATCATTCATATACTTGCATTCATTAAGAGTCAATCATCCACTTCCATACTCATGTTATTCTCCCTTATCCTTTTCTTTTATACGAACCTCGTTCACAATCAAGCCTGTTTAAACGTTCGAATCCTAACTTATCCCCTTACCCTGAAAACCATCTTCCTATTCTTTATTCTTGTGTAAACATAATCGGTGGACCATTATCACTATATTTAAAGTACCAAACCTTCTCGTTCCTCTCAATAAATAATTTTTACGAAAGTGTGATTTGTATACTATCCTTAAAAACTTCCCCTGTAAACTACCCCACTTTCCAACAAAATACAAACCATTTTGTACAAAATCTTCCTTCTTAATACGTCACATTTTAATACATCTCCAATTTAAGTTATCCAAACTTCTTTAGACTCACTTTACCTATATGCGTACCTACACGTTTTCAACTATGTTTGGTACCTCAAATCATTTTAGACAACGAACTCCCTTGCAAATCTACCTTATCGTTCTCCAAAATTTCATACTTTTCAAAACGTTTCAAAATTTTCAAGTCTCAATTTTTGCAAAAACTCTTTCAAGTCTTCCTCTTGAATAAATTTCGGGACGAAATTTCCTAAAGGAGGGGGGACTGTAACGCCCTGCGTTTTCATACTTTCCATATTTAGAAACCATTGCTTGAAATTCTATTTTTCGAAATATCGCGTTCTTGTAATCATTCTTTCATCAAATACGGGACTTGGTTCATAAATAAAACTTGTATTTCTTTAAATTCGTGTTAAACATACTTCATACATATTCATACGTTTGATTTTGGTAAACAATTGATTCATATTCGTAAATCTTGGAAACTATGTGCCAAACTTACAACTACGTGAAACTTATGCATAATACGTCTTTTTAGCGAATACGATACTTAAATACGACATTCATACGCCTAATTATACTTAGTTTATGTTCCTCATACTTAATTTATCCTTAAACTATGTTTAAATTTCATATAATACCCTAAAACCCTAAAATATAAACTCAAGGGACCAAAGTGTCAATTCAAAAACTTGAATTGAAGACCTGATGGTCTCTGGCACCTCGCCACCGTCCTTGGTCTCTCTCGCGCCCCGCCAGAGGCTGTAATCCGCAGCCAGCATGTTTCAGCTTACAGGAATGGACTATTTTGGTGGTTTTGTTGCTTCCAATGTGTGTTTCTTGCATTAAAAATTCACAACCACTAACCCCAACCCTTCCCCTATAAATACCACACTAATCCAAGCTCTAAACACTTTACAAACTCATCTAAATCTCTCTCAAATCACCTAAAACGTAGCTGCAATTCAGTGTTCGAGCAGATTCTTCAAGCTTCACGAAAATGAGCATAACTTCTTCATTTCTTGTCCGATTTAGTCCATTCTTTTTCCTATGTGCTTGGATTGACCTTAGCTTCGATTCCATGTGTTTTTCACAGTAAATAAGTCCCTGGAACTCTGGCAAAAAGACTCCAAAGTTCACTGTTTGTTTTGTTTTGAATCAAACCTTACTTAACTTGTTCAAACTTGAGTCTAACTCATCTCAAACCTATGTCCTTGTAGGATCGATTTATCGACCGAGTGAGTCAATTCAGAGTCAATACACACTGTTTGAAAGGAGGAATCAATCAAACAGAGTAGAATTAGCAAGAACGGAGTAGAAAACAGAAAAGTATCACTTTTAACAATTGTTTCTCATTAATACTTCACGTGGAAAACTGGCAAGAGTTCGGTACAATACTTCTGATTCCGTGCCTAAATGAGAAACACACTACCTATTTATAAGGTTTCTAATTCCGCTCCAAATGACACCTTTGTCATTTCGGGCGGAATCATAAACATGACCTTACGAGCGGAATCACCTTAAACAATAAGTCAACCCTATCTTATTACAATTCTAGAATACTGTTTCATATGTAAGTATTGAATATTGTGTGCCATCTTATCTCCATGATGTCATCATTGAGATCACTTGTATGATGTCATCATTGTGAATGATGACATCATTCTTGTTCAGATCCATAACGAAAACTGAGACTCGATATAAAATGCAGTCTTCAGACTCTTTCACAATCTGAGACTCGAACTAAGATGAAGTCGACAGACAACTGCACTAACAGACTCCCCCTTGAATGTTGATGGAATCTTCAGTGAGAGTCTTCATCATAACGACTCTTCAATCTTGATCTATCTCTTTTCTTTCATAGCATGTACCAGGATCATCTCTTTGGCTCTAACCTCGTCAAACTCCCCCTTTCATCATGCTGGGATCGCCGTCTGGAATTAGTTATCACCTTGAGATCACATCCTGGCTTTAATTATGTTCAACTTATCTCCTGCACATATTTTCTCACCAAAAACATAAGTTTTTACTTAAATCAATAAGAAAAACTTATTAGAAATAGTTCCATCAAGTTCAAATTAATGACCCTGATTAACTAATCTCAACTTCTTTCTCAAATCAAAATTTTTCAATTCAATACACACACTCCCAAACCAGTTCATCTTGTTTAGCACTTGGAATTTTGAAAATCGGCTCATCAACATCAGTTGTCGAAAATCTTTTTGTATTTTTCAAAATATGTAACATAAATGCAAATAACAGAAATTAATATGCAGAAATGAAATATGTACAAAACAATATTTTTGTGAGTTCGTGCAAGAGGATCATATCAGTGTGTGTGACCAATCACTAGCACCGTTAAGCTTTAAACATTTTCAGTTCTAAACGATTCACATTGATTGACGATATTGTTGTCCACTTAAACTCAATCTAAAAACTTTCGACATGCTTACCGATACGTTTAAGGTATATTTAGATAGCACTAAATTCTTATGGACCCCACGATCTCAGCATATCCCCTCATCATGCAATACACTATCTCGAGTAATGCCTTTAAACTTTTATCAACTGTGATTTGTGCAAAAACAAAGCAGAATGTTTAAACATTAACAATCAGGTCGATACTTCCATATACGCAGAGAAAGTCCAATGTTTAAACAAAATAAGAAAATAAAAATAAGTTGAAGTTGTTTAGGCTTTAACCACCAGGTCGATACTTCTGTATACGCAGAGGTGATCCAAAGCATAAACGAAACACCAAAGAAAATAAAGAAGAACGTTTAGGCAATAACATCCAGGTCGATACTCACGTATACGCAGAGGATGTCAAATGCTTAAACAAAATAAAGAAATAAAACAAGTTTAAATCTTCGCAAAATGAAATGCACAATCACAGCGACTTTTTAGCAAAGTTGTGAAAGTTCACAAACTTAACCAGTTTTATGTCTTTCGACAATCAGCGATTACTGAGTAGGCACACAATCAAGAAGGACAAAACTAAGTACTATGCTTTCAATCATGTTTCCCACTAGAACTAGGCTTTTTCATTTAGGTTTGTATCGTTATCGCAAATCTACTAGTCTAGCTGAGCCTACCGTCACATCTTAAGTGAGATCGTTTATCACATTTTATCTCTCCATTTCTTTAGCATGTTGTGACAGTCTCACTGATCTACTATCATTTCCTCTTTTTACAACAAAACTCATTTTTTCATTTTTCAATGTTTTTGTAATTTTCAAATTTTCTAATTTTTTTAAAATTTTTACTCCCCCTAAAATCAAAATATGTTTCAATTTTGATTTTCTGGGAAAATTTGAAAACGAACTGTACAAGAAATGTGACAACATGATGAGAATCACTTCAATTCTCCATTCACTTGGCATAAACAATCAGAACTCCCCCTGACGACAAAACATTTTCCCATAGTGATTTCAAAACACTTAAGTTTATTTTAATCAAAATGGTTTTTCCGGAAAATAAGTTTTGTGAAGTCATTTCTCAAACATGGGGATCTTTCATCACCTTGTTTTTTCAACCACTTGTAAAAACTAACATTTCCCAATTTTCTCAACACAATCACTTGTAGAAAATCAAGTACAACTTAATGTCCCTGATTTACCACATGTATGACGAAATCACTTTCGTGAATTTCTCAAGACATATGCCGATTCCTGCTTCACTCTTACCAACCTGGAAGCTCCGGCAAGTCAGGTTTTTCATTTAAACAGATTCACCCAAGCCTGACGGTCCTTGGGTGATTTTGAATTCTTGTTCAACAATGGTGGAAAATTTGCATCATCCATTGTTAAACCAGAATTCTCAATTTTTACCTCAACACAAGGCTCTTCTAGTTTTACCATACCAGAATCATTGCCTGAATATGGCTTGTCTGACTTTGATGAGCCAGATTCATCGCCGACATGTGGCTCCTTTGTTTCCACATAAACAGATTCATCACCAGATTTGTTAATCTCTTGATTAACTGCCTTCTCTTTCTTTACTCTCTCCTCTGTCCTCAGATTTGTATCTGATGAATTCGTTTTGCTTGATTTGTCATTCTTTGGTGAGCAAGACAATTTATCAGAACTTTTATCTGTTTTACCAGTTGTATTCGAGGACAAAATCTTCTCCAGATACTCTCTGGCCTTCTTCCTCTTTTTCCTCAGTCTGTCTTTATGCCCTTGAGAAAGCTTAACTTTCTTTTCTTGAACTTTCTGTTCTTGAACTTTAGATTCTTGAACTTTCTGTTCTTTGGGCTTGACATTGACTGGTTTCTTCATTGCTATTTTCTGAGATTCAGCCCTCGATCTTCCCTTTGATCTCATTGGGCAATCTTTGGCAATGTGACCTATGATATTGCAGTTAAAGCACCTCCTCGTCTCAAAACTCCAACTCTGGCAGTTAACAGCAATGTGTCCTTGATAACCGCATCTGTAACACATTCTGTTATCGTACCAATCACCACTTCCAGTCCAAACATTCAGATCATAGCATTGTTTGGCTTGGTGATAATCATTTCTCCTCCTAAAAGCTGGATTTGGCTTTGAAGCACTGTGGTCAAACCTGCACCACTCATTACCAACTATTTTTGAGTTTTAATTTTTCAATTTTTGAGGTTTTTGATTGCGATTGGATGATTGAACTGATGAGCTTTTATTCTTGTTTTGACCATTTTCTGAATTTTTAATTTTTTGTTTCTGTTCCACTTTCTTCTTCAAAGGTTTTTGCGTAGAGCATTCACCCTTTTCAGTCGATTGCAGAACAGTTTCTTGAAATTTTTCTTTTAATTTCAAAAATATTTTCTTTTTCTCATTTTCAGCATCAGACTCTGACTCAGACTCATCTACTGAATAAAACTCTTCATTTTCATCATCAATTTTCTCATCACAATCTTCAACTTTGACTTTGTCAAAGTTTGTGACATTGTCACTTATTGGAACAGAATTGATCGGTTTTGGACAGGGGAACTCAAATGAAGTCACAAAACCTTTCAATTTCTTTTCAAGTTCATCAATTTTGTTCCTTGAATTCTTAGCTTCATTTTCAAGCTGAGATATTCTCTCAAAATGAGACTTAATTGTTTTTTCATTTTCAATTTTAATGTTTTCAAGAACAGACTTTTCATTTTCCAAAACTTTTAACTGTTCATGAAATTTAGTTTCATTTGCTTTCAAATTTTTGTTCTCCAATTTTATCCAGAAATCTTCATCTTCTGAAGATTTCTTTTTGCTTTCAAAATCTTATTCTTTCTCTTTCAAAACCTTGTTTTCTAATGTCAAACTGTTCAAATCATTTAACAGTTTGTCATTTTCAGATTTCAACCTCTCACAATTTTCCTGCAAAACAAGAATCTGTTTATCAGCAGATTTCTTTTCATCCTTCATAACTGAAATCTCTTCAGTCTGTTCCTCTCCCACTTGGACACCTGTACTCTTGCTCTTCTTTAATATTGATTTTCCACTTTGACTTTTCTTCTTCTCAGCATTTCTCTCCATCTGTTCTTTAAGTTTCTCAATGAATTGACAAATTGTCAATCTAGAGTATTCTCCAGTTCTTTTTTAAATCCAAAAGATATGTACCCCACTCTTGTTGAGGTATGGCATTGGCCAATCTTTCAACCCATTCATTTGGACTTTTCTGAATACCCTTCTCAGACATTGAGCGAACAAGATGGCTATACCTCTCAATAATAGTCTTTGTACTTTCTCCTGGACAACCTGAAAACGAGTCAAATTCTTTCTTTAATACATGTATTCTATTAATTGTTTCACTAGTCATATTAAAGAAATTTATGTCCATGATTCAAAAACACGTTCATCAAGACAATCCCGTTAAGCAAAATATCAAGTCCAAGCTAGATCATCTTTCAAACAAAATACTAAACACTTAAAATTTTGATTGGGCCGATCAATCAATGGACAGTATTGGACCGAGATTAAATGAACTTTGAAATGATTAATACTCAATGATGATTGGGCCGCAAAGTCTGTATGATATTGAAACTTGGGCCTATTAAAACGATTCACAAAAGTATTAGATGATTGGACCAACACTTGATTGTGGCCGACATGTTTGATATTACTTCACATGCACATGAACCGATTCCTTGATGTATCTAATCACATGTAAATCTTGATCTTATAAATGTTCAAAAAATTGTAGACTTCACATGCAAACATATACAGACTCACATGTGTCTGACACACAATCACTTAGCCGACAACTTTATATATTCAGATACTATTCTTGAACCAAGCATTCACGTGACAAACTGACAACTTTGTTTAAAGTTTTCCACAACCCGATACACTTTCACGTGAAATGAAATCAACACGAAATAAAATTTTAACGTTTCAAGCAAAATCAAAATGATGATTCGAGCGGAATCACGCTTTTCAGGCAGAGTCAGGTAGTCCCTCGAGCGGAATCAGATAGTCCCTCAAGCGGAATCAGATAGACCCTCGAGCGGAATCACAGATTCGAATTAAAACTCTGATTTCGCTCCTAATTCTCGAGCGGAATAAGAATTTTTTGATGAAAAATCTGATTTCGCTCTAAAATCAAGTATAAACTCAAACTATCTCGTTCGAGCGGAATCAGGTTTTATGCCATTTTTTACCACTTTTAAGTCGAATTTTAAGCTGATACTTTCAAGGATTTGTTAAAAGTTACTTTTACACAATATGTCAAAAACTCAGTCCATTTTGTCCATCCAAACGTTCAGAAATCCAAAAAGTGTAGAAAAAATGCACTAATTCACGCGTATTGGCTCATCACTGGCTCTGATACCAATTGTAGGATTGATTTATCGACCGAGTGAGTCAATTCAGAGTCAATACACACTGTTTGAAAGGCGGAATCAATCAAACAGAGTAGAATTAGCAAGAACGGAGTAGAAAACAGAAAAGTATCACTTTTAACAATTGTTTCTCATTAATACTTCACGTGGAAAACTGGCAAGAGTTCGGTACAATACTTCTGATTCCGTGCCTAAATGAGAAACACACTACCTATTTATAAGGTTTCTAATTCCGCTCCAAATGACACCTTTGTCATTTCGGGCGGAATCATAAACATGACCTTACGAGCGGAATCACCTTAAACAATAAGTCAACCCTATCTTATTACAATTCTAGAATACTGTTTCATATGTAAGTATTGAATATTGTGTGCCATCTTATCTCCATGATGTCATCATTGAGATCACTTGTATGATGTCATCATTGTGAATGATGACATCATTGTTGTTCAGATCCATAACGAAAACTGAGACTCGATATAAAATGCAGTATTCAGACTCTTTCACAATCTGAGACTCGAACTAAGATGAAGTTGACAGACAACTGCACTAACAGTCCTTATGCTTATAACCACTTCTATGGTTAGTTAGGCTTAAAAACAAGGTTGAGACTGATCGGAATGTATGCTCCGGTCAAAGATAATATTTATAACCCTAATTACCCTTAACAATTAGCTAGTGGTAGTAAGGGGTCGAACCACGAAGAGTATATGTGGTTTGCGAATGGACTTTGAATGAATTGTAATAGTTGTCACTTTTAAGAAGCTTGCTAAATTGTTTTTATGGTTTTTGTTTATTGAAAAGATGTTGAACAAAGTTCACTAAATTAATTGGATTGCTTATCTACTAGAAATTAAGAAATGCAAAAACACAATTGGTAACTTAAACAATAATGAGAAAATAGGTTCACACCCGGTTTCGGTAATTGCAAACCTAGGTTCCTATAAGTTTTAGAATTGACCTAATTGGATAAATGATTAACGGATTTAGTGTACCGTGACTTAAGTGCCAATAACTATCAACAATCCTAAGAATGGAAAAGAATGCACTTTGTAATCACAGTAAATCATAACCAAGATAACGCATAAGTGCACAAATTCATTTCACAAAGTCATAACTTTATCATCGTTTGACAATTTGCAAATCCAGTTCAAATACACGACAATTATCAAAGGTGTTCAAAATCAAAACACAATTTGTCACACAACTCAAAACTAAACACAAATCGAAACTCTAGATAATACAACTACCTACACCGGGGTGAAACCAAGGTGATTAGCAGCTCATGGTTGAAGGAACTTGATCACCGGATGATTGGAACTCGAATTGAATCATTTTAAAGCTTATGAAATGGTAGAATGATGAGGATTAGGGTTTTGGTGGATGATGATGGTGAAGGGAATAATGGATTGGATGAACTAGGGTTTTAGGATGGTGGTTGTGGATGATCTTGGATGAAGCTTGATGATTTGGGTGATGATTGATGTTAGAGATGGATTGGGGATGATGATTGTGATGATATTAGGCTCCAAGAACAAGTTTCAAACTCAAAAACAAGTGTAACCCCCGTTTCTTGGTCAAAATTGATGTCATAACTCGTCCCCAACAACCCAAAACTCAATTTTCGCGAACCAAAGCAGTGAGGGGCGTCGCCGACAGCCCCTTGGGCGTCCCCGGCGGCCCCTGGAAGTGCCAAAACCACCCGACGGCTTAAACGGCTGTTTACGGACTAAATCTACCGACGGACACTTCTAAGGGGCGTCGCCGACGGTGCCTATAAACCTCACTTTTTGTTTTCTTCGTAACTTCTTCGTTTTAGCTCCGTTTTACTCACCGTTTTCGCCCACGTACTCGTAATTCAGCCCTCTATCATGCCATCTTCCAATATATTCATTTTAAATCCATTAACATCCCCCAAAACACATCCAAACTTCATGATTAACCCGGTTTTGTTCATTTCACATCCCTGGTTGATCCCGTTTGCTCCCGGTGGCCTGTAAAGCTCCCGAAAAGCACCTTAAACTCCATTAAACCTGCAAAACACAAATCTAATTAAAAGTAGGCTATTCGGAATAAAAAGTCAAGTAAAAACTCAAACTTAGACACAACTGAACACCGTTATTCGGCCACGTATCACATCCCCACACTTGTCTTTTGCTTGCCCTCAAGCAAATCTGTAATTCACTTTCACGTGGGTCGAACAAGAAACACACTCCCCATTCCTGAGTCGAAGGTTAAGGTCCAAAGTCATACTCGGTTCAAACTTTTTACAATTTACAAAATATCTAACGGTAAAGTGAATAATCACATATAAAATGGTTATCCAAGATTAACCCGCCCTTGAAACCAATAAGTCATACACATCCCTCACAATGTTCTCTCCACTCGGTTTATAAATTGGCTAATTTTCATGATGTATTAGCACTTTCAAAAAGTAATCACTCAAAACCGATTAGAACACGTACCCGCATAGGCTTGCAACTCAATCATTCTCCACCACCGAACACGAATACTAAGCACAAGTCATAAGGTCTTTGTAAGGGTTGTAACAGGGTTAGGCTAAGGGTAGGAAATAGGATATTTAAAGTGGCTAAGGTGATGAAAATTCGATTTTTATTACAAAACAACTATTCTAAACACGACTAGCTACCAACATCAAACTAGAAGGCAACAATTTTTGCTTTTTATTCCACAAACTAGAAACGCATATTTTTGTTCTTTTCTCAATATATTTTTTTTCATTCTTTCTTTTTTTTTCGCAACAATTTCTGATTTTTTTTTCGTAAGCAAACAATTCACAACTATACAAGCTTAACTTCTATCATCGAATTTCCATCACACGGGTTTAAAAGAAAAGGTTTAAAGTTATGGGCTGAAGGGTTGTCAAATGAAAGGATTAGGCTCAAAGTTGGCTACTAAGGGATAATTTTTTTTTTTGGTAGGGATGGATAAATGTTGTAAAAGGAAAAGGTTTACCTAATCCCTTAATCATTGTTGTGCTTGTATTCGGTCTATGGTCTCAAACGTATCAAAAGTCGCAAGTTCTACAATACGTGACTAATGGTCCACTCAAACAAAGAAACATAAATATATAATCCTATGATGTAAAAGTGGCTCAAAACCTCACATATATAAAGGGTATGGTATGTGACATGCATGATGTGCTAGTTTCTTAGGCGGATTATTCCCAAATAACCACCCGCTAAATACCCGTCATGCTATTAATTCGAACTTGACCATGACAAAAGACCAAATGGGTTGTTTCATCCCTTGTTGACTTAGTTACTTGTGCTTTTAAGATCGCTTTTGAATCAAGACATTTTTTAAAAAATTTTGAAATTTTCCCCCATCCCCACACTTGAGGTAAACATTGTCCTCAATGTGTAGTGTTTAAATGAACGGGTCAAAAATCGAAAAACTTTTACTACTCCCACATCCCCACACTTGAGGTAAATATTGTCCTCAATGTGTAAGAACTAGAGTTTATAAAACGCACAAGGGATGTGACACGGCTAACCTCCCCAAAATTTCACCCCGAAAACTATGGTACAATTACAATCCACTTATTACTAACTAAGAATCAAGGTAAAAGGAAACGTATGCACCTGATTTTTTCGCTAGATGCTCATGTATTCTTCTTCTCTTCAAGAAAGCGGTCGTCCCTCGAACATAATGTACCTACAAATCTTAACCCTTGTGTAGAAGCATGCTTCTCACAACCATTAAAATTTGTTAGCTACCTAGTTCTACCACTTTTATGAAAGTATTACCAAGTCATACGTTAGTTTACCTTGATTTATGTGGAAAATTAATTTACAACAACAACAATCCTAACTCACTTTCGTAGGAATCACGGTTGCATTTAGCGTATGCAACAAGCCCTTTTAAACCACCTGATAGCTCGGGAGGACGAGTAGGTCTCGTGAGGGTTATATAGGGAACACACCCACAACGTTCATTTAACTACTAAAACGAAATAACAAATTATACAACAACAACAAAACTACAAAGAAAAACTAAAACTAATTGTGAAAGAACTATACAACAACAATTAACTGACCACCTCATGGTGGTCGAATGGCGTGCTTGCCACCCACGAACTCTTCAAAATCACCTACCGGTGATTCATACCATTTGTTGCCAAACGGTCCAAACTTCCTCACCTCCTCTTCCTTTTTTTTTCTATAGGTGACTTCTTTGCTTTCTTCTTCTTGACTGTCTTCTTCTTTGTTTCTCCAAACCTACCAACCATAGCACACACCTTTTTGTTTGGATTCATGTCCTTTTTAGGACACTTATCCTCACCGAGCTGGTTAGTGAAATTTGGAAAAACATTTAAATTTAATTCCCGGTCCCCAAACTTCATGCTTACCATTCCCGTTGCACAATTTATTATAGCATTAGCAGTTGCCAGGATCGGCCTACCCAAGATAACTATCGGTTGGGTGTCCTCAACACACCCAACATAGTCTACTACCAAAAAGTCAACTGGGTAGTAGCAATCATCCACCTTAACAATCACATCCTCCACCATCCCCCGTGGATACGTGGGAGTCTGATCGGCCAATACCACGGGAGTATCAAATTTTTTCAATGGACCAAAATCGTATTGGTCATACAAACTCCCGGGTAAAATGTTCACACAAGCTCCAAGATCGAGGAGCGCCCTCTCAATTTTAAATGTTCCAATTTGAATTGGAATAAGAGGATCTCCTGGATCTTGAGCTTTTTGGGGGAGCGCACTTGATAAAACGGCACTAACATGAGAAATCAAATCAACCGATTCGGGTAATTTGTTGTGCCGTTTTTCAATGCTCAACTCTTTCAAACATTCCACATGAGCCGAAACTTTTTTAATGTCATCAAGCAACGGCAAATTAATTTTTGCTTGTTTAAAAATTTCCCACCTCTCATCCTTTGGTGGGCACCGTTCTTCAAGCTTTGATGCATTAATCGAGTTAATTTGATTTAAACAATTTTCACAAAAAGAATTTTTATTCATGTTTTCAATTTTAATTTGTGAAATAAATTCTTGTTCATTTTTACTTTCCGATTCATCACTTGTATTTTCCACTATACCATCAACGCATTGTGGTGGTGGAATGTTTTCAACACTACTACAAACCTCATCATTTGAAAGAAGACTTACCGCGCTGATGTGCACATTCCTCACATTGCCTGTGCTTAAACTTTGATGCTTTGGGTTCATCGTAGTGTCACTTGGAAGCTTTCCAATGTTTCCTCTCATTTGAGCCACTTCCTCCGCGAGTTGGCCCACTTGCTTTGCCAATGCTTCATGTGATTTGTCCCGAATCTCATTCTCTTTCTTGGACTCTTGCATCATTGAAAGCATTGCATCCATTTTGGCACTCAAATCACCACCACCTCCTTGATTATTCATCGACCCGTGACCATCTTTATTGTAACCTCTTTGGCGAGTTTGGTGCGAATACCCACCTTGATTTCCCGATTGGAAATTCGGGTTCATTTGGTTGGAGGCATTACCATACCTAAAGTTAGGATGGTTCCTCAACCCGGGGTGGTAAGTGTTGGAGTTCATATCATATTGCCTTCGGTCCCCATACACTTGATTCACCTCCACGGTGGCTTGACAATTCTCGGTCCGGTGACCGATGTCTCCGCATTCTTCACATACGGCTTATTGCACCGCATTCACTTCCCTTTTCTTCATGCGAGCCAACTCCCGCTCTAATGTTTCAATTCGATCCTTAGAACTCGCATCACGGTCGGGCCAAGACCTTGAGGTGGGGTGCTTTTTGGCCCGATCAGCCGACTCTTTCGCTTTTGAACTTTTACTCATCCTTTCAAGGAACTCCCAATCGTTGTCCTCGTGATTGCTTAATAAGGTTCCATTACTAGTCGACTCAAGGTGGTTCCATGTCTCATCATCCAAACCCCTTACGAAGCATTTGACCAACTCCCATTTTTCAATTTGATGATGAAGGCATTTCCGAATCAATTCCTTGTATCGGGTGAAGGCTTCATGTAGCAGTTCACTTGAAAGTTGGCGAAAAGACCGAATTTCGTCTCTAGCATCATCGGTCTTCGCCATTGAGTAGTATTCATCAAGAAAAACTTGTTGTATTTCAGCCCGTGTGCGAATACTACTCGCCGGAAGTGTGAGAAACCACTGCTTCGCCTTGTCCTTCAAAGAAAATTGAAACAATCGAAGTTTGACCTGTCATGGCCCCAGCCCCGATTTGACCCAGTCAGGAGCCGCGGGACAGGAACCCGTGGTATTTATGATGCGACAGCGGAAGATTTTAACAGGATCTTTAAAATTTGAAATGCTCGATTATTTTATTTCATAATTCGGGATAAACCCCGTAAATTTACAATAGAGGAATTTTACTAGGAAATTCCCTGATTTATTAAAACATGTTTATTCATTTTAACTGAGCCACCTCTTCAAGCTTGTTAGTGCTCCGTAGGACGTTTTCCTTGATTTAAAGTAGGTCTCTTGAAACATGTTTTAAAAATATTTTTGTCAGCGGGGATATACTGGTGAATCATTCATTTTAACAAAATGACACATAGTTATAAATTACAGCATAAGAGCGATTACAATGGCTTCTATCTTATTTTTATCTGGCGCCGTGTCAGCTGGTGACGATGGTCATACCACTATTGGGTCTTTCCCCAAGTAGTGACGTTTATCTCTATTAGGATTTATTAGCCTAACCGTGAGAAATTAGTAATGTGCACAATACCCCACTAGCCAGTGATTCAAGATAACCACGACCTAATCCCTGTAATTATAACCTTTGAAAATAATTGGAGTATTGTAAAATACTTTTGATAAAAGAGAATGACTCACTTTGCTAATTTACGCGGGCAAAGTTTAGCCTACTGATTAGCCTGATAACCTAATTTAAATAACAATGCACACGAACTAGGTCAGTAACTAATACAGCATTTACGATAACTCACGAGATTAAACCCTTACGACAAATGACAAAGTGCAATACTTAAACATCCATCGAATTCACGACGAATGACAAAGTATAAACCCAATTTGAGCAGCACTTAAACATTCATCGGATAGTTTCAATCGATCGGACATTGAATCATAGCAGCGATCGAGTTAATACCCTGTATCGTAGCAGCGCCTCGCTATTGTGAATGTATTTTACGAATTAGAGCAGCCTAATTTCGTTTTTGTGAAATGATTTCGACACCAGAGGACTGCTCATGATCCAACCTATTTATAGGTAAAATTTGGGGTTCACACGGCCCGCGTGAACCTTGGCTCGATCTTTACGCGGCCCGCGAGGGGCACCTATTCGTAGATTAGGGCTACGTTGTCATCAGTAGACTTGCCACGCGTGCGACACGTGGCCCGGATGCTTATCCGGTCATCACATTGACGCGGCCCGCGTAAGGATATGCTCAACCCTTACGCAGCCCGCCTGAAACCCAAAAACCTTGGTTTCTTGGTTTTTCATGCACAGTAGGGTTCCAGGGGTACGGGTTTTTATTTACGGGTCAAATTGGGACATTTTTTTAGAGTCCTTACATCCTCCCCACCTTATTTAAAATCTCGTCCTCGAGATTTACTGAAATAAGTGAGGATACTTTCGCTTCATTTCCAATTCCAGTTCCCAAGTGTATTCGGATCCTCTTTTAGAATCCCATTTGACTTTGACTAGTACCAATCTTTTGTGTTTGAGAAACTTGATCTTTCTATCTTCTATTTGAAGTGGTTTTTCTACGAACTTCAACTTTTCGTTTACCTCTATGTCTTGGAGAGGTACTACCAGCGATTCGTCCGATAAACACTTCTTGAGGTTGGATACATGAAATACATCATGTACTCCAGCTAATTCTTCTGGTAGTTGTAAACGATAAGCAACTGGTCCTATACGTTGGATCACTGGCAATGGTCCCACGTATCTTGGACTTAGCTTTTCTTTCTTACCAAATCGAACTACTCCTTTCCAAGGAGAAACTTTCAAGAGTACCTTGTCTCCAACTCGGAATTCTAGTGGCTTGCATCGATTGTCGGCATAACTCTTTTGACGATCACGAGCCGTTTTCAGTCTTCCCTTGATCTGAGTGATCTTGTAGGTAGTTTCTTGTACAATTTCAGGACCTGATAATTGACTCTCCTATTTCTGCCCAGCAAACTGGAGTTCTGCACTTTCGTCCATACAGTGCTTCGAATGGGGCAGCTTCAATGCTCGTATGATAACTATTATTATAGGAGAATTTGATTAAAGGTAGGTGGTCGTCCCAGTTTCCACCAAAATCTATCACACATGCCCGGAGCATGTCTTCCAGGGTTTGTATCGTCCTTTCACTTTGTCCGTCTGTTTGTGGATGATATGCAGTACTTAAATTTAGTCGGGTTCCCATTGCTTCCTGAAAACTAGTCCAGAAATGGGAAGTGAAACAACTATCCCTATCTGATACAATGGAGAGTGGGACTCCATGTAAGGATACTACTTCATCTACATACAACTTGGCTAACCTTTCCATCCTAAAGGTTTCTTTCATGGGTAGAAAATGAGCTGATTTGGTTAATCGATCCACAATTACCCAAATCGCATCATTACCTTTTCTGGTTTTGGGTAACTTAGTAACAAAATCCATAGTTATAAGTTCCCATTTCCATACAGGCATTTCTAATTGTTGTAGTAGACCTGAGGGTTTCTGGTGTTCTGCTTTAACTTGTAAGCAAGTAAGACACTTAGAAACATATTTAGCTATGTCCTTTTTCATTCCTATCCACCAGAAATTATTCCTTAAATCTTGGTACATCTTATTGTTACCGGGATGCATAGTATACCTAGATTTATGGGCTTCCTCTAAAATCTTATTTCTTAATTCTCCCTGTTTAGGTACCCATATCCTTTTCTTGTGGAATCTCCAAATTCCATCACTTCCTTGTTCTAATTCTTTTACTCGTCCCTTCATTCCTTCAGCATCATCTTCGATTGCTGTTTCTTGAACATTCTTCAGTTGTTCCATTAAATCTAATTGTAGATTTAATCTAAGGGCACGAACTCGCTTTTGCTTTTCATGATACTTACGACTTAAGGCATCTGCAACTACATTGGCCTTTCCTTCGTGATATTGAATATCACAATCGTAATCACTTAGAGTCTCCATCCATCTCCTTTGCCTCATGTTTAATTCTTTTTGCCCAAATATGTACCTTAAGCTCTTATGATCCGTATAGACAGTAAACTTACTTCCATACAGATAATGTCTCCAAATCTTAAGGGCAAAAATTATGGCTCCTAACTCTAAGTCATGAGTCGTATAGTTTTCCTCATGCTTTTTCAATTGTCTTGAGGCATACGCAATTACCTTCTTGCGTTGCATTAGCACACATCCTAATCCTAGCTTAGAAGCATCGCAGTAAACTTCAAAATCTTCTGTTCCTTCTGGTAAGGATAGAATTGGGGCGTTTTTTAACTTTTGCTTTAAAATCCTAAAGGCCTCTTCTTGCCTAGGTCCCCATTCAAACTTAGCTGCTTTACAGGTTAGCTTAGTTAATGGTACCGCTATTTTAGAAAAATCCTTAATGAATCGTCTATAATATCCTGCTAACCCTAGAAAGCTTCTAATTTCCATAGCTGATTGCGGGACTTTCCATTTGGTGATTGCTTCTATTTTGGAGGGATCTACGTGAATACCTTCATGATTCACCATGTGTCCTAAAAATTGCACCTCCTGTAGCCAAAATTCACATTTTGAGAATTTAGCGTAAAGCTTCTCCCTTCTTAACAAGGTTAAGAGTGCATGCAATTGCTGACAATGTTCCTCCTAACTTTTGGAATAAATAAGTATATCGTCGATAAAGACAATTACAAATTTATCCAAATACCGTTTACAGATTCTATTCATCATGTCCATGAATGTCGCAGGTGCATTCGTTAGTCCGAAGGGCATGACTGTAAACTCGTAATGACCATACCTAGTTCTGAAAGCAGTTTTAGGTATGTCCTCTTCTTGTACCTTCAATTGATGGTATCCGGAGCGTAAGTCTATTTTAGAAAAATATCTAGCTCCCTGGAGTTGATCAAAGAGATCATCGATCCTATGTAATGGATATCGATTCTTAATTGTAACCTTATTTAATTCCCTGTAATCGATACACATTCTCATTGACCCATCTTTCTTTTTCACAAACAACACTGGAGCTCCCCACGGGGATGAACCAGGTTGTATAAATCCTTTGCTTAATAATTCATCTAACTGCTTTTTCAGTTCTAACATTTCGGTGGGTGCTAACCGATAAGGTGCCTTGGCTATCGGTGTAGTTCCCGGAATTAGATGAATCCTAAATTCTACTTCCCTGTCGGGTGGTAATCCCGGGAGTTCTTCTGGGAATACATCTGGGTATTCTGATACTACCGGAATTTCCTTAAGTTCCTTACCTTTCGTGTTAATGATTACTGAAATCATATACACCATTTCTTGTTTTCTTGAATAACTGGCCAACTTCATTACTGAAATGAATTTCAGTGGCTTTCGTGGTTTATCTCCTGTAATTAAAATTACCTCTCCTGTAGTTGTATATATTTCTATGGCATTTTTATCACAAAGAATTCGAGCATGGTTGGTTACTAACCAATCCATTCCTAACACGACATCGAATCCGGCTAAATTCATAGGTAACAGGTTTGCAGAAAATTTATGACCTAAGAGTTCTATTTTTCCTTCTCGCAAAACCTTATCTATGTGAACAGAATTCCCATCTGCTGTTTCAACTGTAAAAATCTGCCTAAGGGTGGTTAAGGGTAAATTAAGAGCTTGGCAGAATGACGTATTTATAAAACTTTGGTTTGCACCAGAGTCAAACAGTACTTTTGCATAAACGTTGTGAACTAGGAACGTACCAGCTATTACGTCAGGAATTAGTTCTGCTTCCTGAGTAGTCAACTGGAAGGCTCTTACGTTCTTCTTGGTAGTTCCTTCTGCAGGTTTGGCTTTGTTATCAGCTGGTTTGGCCAATTTCGGGTAGTCTGGCCTAAAATGTCCAGCTTCTCCACAGTTGTAGCAAACTGTTGCTTTCTTCTTTCTGCAATATTCCTCTTGGTGTCCTGGAATTTTGCAAAAATTGCAATACCCTTTGCATCTTCCAAAATGCTTTCTTTTGCAGGAATTGCAAAATGGAACAGTGGAAGATTGCCCAGTTCCCTTTTTCCTGAAACTACTACGGTTACCCACACGGAATCCTTGGGTAATCTTTTGGGCTACTTCCTTTTTCCGGTTTTCTTCACTTGTGCATACCAATTCATCAGTTAGGGTGTTAGATAATTCTACCGCATCGTCAATAGTGCGAGGTCTCACAGCTTTAACGATATTACGGATTTCACCAATCAATCCCCAAATATAGCGGGAAATAAGCACCGGTTCTGGCGAAGCTAGGGTTGGTACCACTCTCGCATACTCGAAGAATGTCGAAGTATATCCTCGACAATCTACACCCATCATCTGATGGTTCAGGAACTTATTCGCCATTTGTTTTTTTTTCATATTCGGGACAGAATTTTCTTTCCATTATCTGCTTAAATTCTTCCCAACTCATGGCATAGGCCATATTTCTTCCTTTGGCTTGAAGTACCGTATTCCACCATTCTAGCGCCCCTTCTTTAAAAAGATGCGACGCATACATGACCTTGTCTTCCTCAGCACATTTACTTATCATAATTATTGCTTCAGTTTTCTCCAACCAACGCAGTGCAGCAGTTGCCCCTTCGTTGCCTGCAAATTCAGCTGGTTTACAAGCAAGAAACTCCTTGTAAGTGCAACCAGGCGTTGCAACTTTCATTCTTTTGAGAATTGGGGCTTGCCGTATCTCATTATCGTTGTTAGTATGATTGCCACCTCCGTTTACGCTATTACTGAAGTTATCTTCATGAGTACGTTTACTAGGAATAATTTGTTGAGGTTCAACAGGTTTCTGGGCAGCAGCAAGGATTGCTGGAATATCATTGGCTATTCCTTGAGCAACGATATTCTCGATATCTTGCCTAGTCATGAATTGATCTTCCTGGTTTTGTTCAGATTGGTTAACTTCATTAACTGGTTCATTATTAGCGTTTTCCATCTGGTATTTAATATATATAAATTATTAGCATAAAATAAATAATAGCTATATGCAATTAATCACACAATTTCACAACACATGTTTAGTCAAAATTGTTGATTTCTCAACTGCCATTTTTATATATTATAATATGCATCAGTACACACCGTTATCTTACAAAAGTTTTATTTGTAGGTTATTTACAGACTTATTTTATTATTACTATTACTATTATACAATCACAGCTTCACAACCATCCTATCCCTGGGCACTTTAGAAGCGACGTTCCCTCTCGTCGTATTTCCAGGAGATCTGTTCTCCTACCTCCCGAATTCTATTCCCTGCATTCATCAGTTCCTCACCAAAATGGCGGAGTTCAGCTAAGTTTTCATTGCTCATTGGTGGGTTTGGTATAGGTTCTGGGTCGAACTGAGGGAAAAAGGTATAAGGGTTATTGAGGAGGTTTTGAAACTGCCAATCATTGGTCCACCACTCGTCTATTTCTCCTAGAGGTTGGGTATGGATCAGAGGATCTGGAATAGCAGGTTCTAAGTTTATTGGAAGTTGGGTTTCAGCAGGATAAGGGAAGAGATTTTCATTGATAGGTCTAAGGATATCGCAGTTTGCAAGTATGCGATCTAATTCTTCCTGCAAAGGCAATTCCTCGACTTGCCTAGAACTTTCCCCAATTTCCATTTCTACTTGCCTAACATTTTCCTCAATCTCGATCCCTTTTCCTTTATCAATGGGATTTTCTATTTTGGGAACTTTCCTAGTTGCTGGTTTCCTCCTGCATACACGCCTCCAGCCTACAAATCTTCTCCTTTTCTTAGGCCTTGGTTTCTCCGGAGGTGGAGCTCGAAATTCCATAGGTTCCTCTACATCGGGTAAGTAACCAGTAAAGTCTTTGGAAACTTCCACTTTCACGGGATAGAGATTGAGATTCTGAAGGGCTTCAGATAACTCATTCATGCTGTTTAGCATATATGCAAAAATGCACACAAAATGCTAAGTTAAAATTTTATAATAAAAATTTCACAGGCGAACATTTAATTTATTCAAATATTATTGCAAATACTGCGACTTTCTAATACAAATTGCAAATGAAATTCACAATATACTAAGGTTGCACAATCCTAATTTATTTTATTTTCTCTTACTAAGTTGTTTATTTAATTGGTAAAGTTTCTGACTTGTAGGTGATATGGGTGCTAGGATTGGGTCAGGGTATTTAAACGTTAGCATTTACTGCTATAGTTGCTAACATATAGAGATCTGCCCATTTTTCATCTAACTCATCTTCCCATGGCAGGTTATTGCCTATTTCTTGAGTTTCCTTAGGAATCATCACTTCTTTTGGTTGTGACTTCTTTATTTTCTCTTGACTTTTTCTAATAATCCGACTTCTTTTCTTAGGAGAAAGTGGTTTCTCAAACTGTGCCTTATCTGTTGGGTATTTTGAAGATGAAGTTTCTTTTTCTTTCGGTGAAGTATCTAATTTATGATAGATGTACGAAAGTCTTTGTTTACCCATACTGTAAACAAATATTCAAATAATAAAACACGTAACCACAAAATGGCAATTAGTAAAATTAAGTATTCTCTAAATACTTAATTGGATTAAATCAGTGGCTCTGATACCACATTTTCCTGTCACGGCCCAACCCCGGTTTGACCCAGTCAGGAGCCGCGGGACAGGAACCCGTGGTATTTATGATGCGACAGCGGAAGATTTTAACATGATCTTTTAAAATTTGAAATGCCCGATTATTTTATTTCATAATTCGAGATAAACCCCGTAAATTTACAATAGAGGAATTTTACTAGGAAATTCCCTGATTTATTAAAACATGTTTATTCATTTTAACTGAGCCACCTCTTCAAGCTTGTTAGTGCTCCGTAGCACGTTTTCCTTGATTTACAGCAGGTCGCCTGAAACACGTTTTAAAAATATTTTTCTCAGCGGGGAAATACTGGTGAATCATTCATTTTGACAAAATGACACATAGTTATAAATTACAGCATAAGAGCGATTACAATGGCTTCTATCTTATTGTTATCTGGCGCCGTGTCACCTGGTGACGATGGTCATACCACTATTGGGTCTTTTCCCAAGTAGTGACGTTTATCACTGTTAGGATTTATTAGCCTAACCGTGAGAAATTAGTAATGTGCACAATACCCCACTAGCCAGTGATTCAAGATAACCATGACTTAATCCCTGTAATTATAACCTTTGAAAATAATTGGAGTATTGTAAAATACTTTTGATAAAAGAGAATGACTCACTTTGAAAATTTACGCGGGCAGAGTTTAGCCTACTGATTAGCCTGATAACCTAATTTAAATAACAATGCACACAAACTAGGTCAGTAACTAATACAGCATTTACGATAACTCACGAGATTAAACCCTCATGACAAATGACAAAGTGCAATACTTAAACATCCATCGAATTCACGACGAATGACAAAGTATAAACCCAATTTGAGCAGCACTTAAACATTCATCGGATAGTTTCAATCGATCGGACATTGAATCGTAGCAGCGATCGAGTTAATACCCTGTATCGTAGCAGCGCCTCGCTATTGTGAATGTATTTTACGAATTAGAGCAGCCTAATTTCATTTTTGTGAAGTGATTTCGACACCAGAGGACTGCTCATGATCCAAACTATTTATAAGTAAAAGAGTAAATTACACAGATTATCCTTAAATTACACCCTAAATTGCAGTCCCTGCCCTTTCCCTTTAATTTGTGCATTCCATGTCCTTTAAATAACAAATTTGCACACTCCTTGTCCTTTGCTCCAAACCCCATCCAACAACCTAGTTAAATGCACCCATGTGCCTCTCACATGATGTGTAAAATTGTAATTAACCTTCCACCTACCCTTAAAAACCCCAGAGTCTTCTTCCTCCCAGAACACACTCTCCAAACCCTTCACTCCACACAATCAACCCAATACCATAGAAACCCTAATCAAACGAGCCGAACCAAATCCGATTGTAAACCGAGCCCACTGTAATCGAACTGACCGAAACAAATCAAAAACGGAAACTGATTTTTGAAACAAAACTGAAATTTAAACAAATAACGCTCGAAATCCTTACCGGAAAGAACCAAACTCGAACTGGGACTACGTTGAACTGACATCACCATAGCTGGCCCGAGTCGGATCGAAATTCTGACCGTTAACCGTCTTGACCGGACCAAACATAACACGAGCCGAAGTAAAACTGAAATCTGACCCGAGGTTTGAACCATACGAGACCCGAAACATCCGAAGCTGAACACAACAATAAACACCACCACTGCCGTCGCGGCTTCGCCGCCGTTGGCGGGTCGTGCCGGAAAACGGCGCCGTCGCGTATGGCGGTGCTGCCGCCATCTCCTTTGCCCGTCTTTCTCTCTCTCCTTATCTCCGTCGCCGCTCCACCATCAGACGGTGGTGGCGGTGGTGCGTTTTGTCGATCGAAAAAAGGGGTTTAGGAAAGGTTGAGGTGTTTTGGGGGGGAGTGTCTCACCGGTTCTCCGGCGGCGGTGAGGAACGTCGAGAGGGTGAGGGAGCAGGTTATGAGCTTGTGTGGGTTTGCAGGTTTTAGATCGAGAGGAGAGAGAGAGCTGCTTGTGAATATCTGTGTGTGTTTGAAGGAGATGAATGTACAGAGGAGTTTTTGTGTGTATTGTTTGTTTATAAGTTGCAGACAACAAAAGTTGGGAGGGAACGAGATGGGAGGAAGAAGACTTGGGGTTTTTAAGGGTAGGTGGAAGATTAATTACAATTTTACCCATCATGTGAGAGGCACATGGGTGTATTTAACTGGGTTGTTGGATGGGGTTTGGAGCAAAGGACAAGGAGTGTGCAAATTTGTTATTTAAAGGACATGGAATGCACAAATTAAAGGGAAAGGGCAGGGACTGCAATTTAGGGTGTAATTAAAGGACAATCTGTGTAATTTACTCTAAGTAAAATTTGGGGTTCACGCGGCCCGCGTGAACCTTGGCTCGATCTTTACGCGGCCTGCGAGGGCACCTATTCGTAGATTAGGGCTACGTTGTCATCAGTAGACTTGCCACGCGTGCGACATGTGGCCCGGATGCTTATCTGGTCAAACCTCACATTGACGTGGCCCGCGTAAGGATATGCTCAACCCTTACGTGGCCCGCCTGAAACCCAAAAACCTTGGTTTCTTGGTTTTTCATGCACAGTAGGGTTCCAGGGGTATGGGTTTTTATTTACGGGTCAAATTGGGACATTTTTTTAGAGTCCTTTCATGACCTCTTCCAAGGCGAAATCATGCCCTCCAATAGTACTACATATGGCCGAAAACTCCGCCAAATGAGTATACGGTTCATCATTGGACCTTCCGTTGAAGTGGGGGAGGATGTTGATGTAATGGGGCTTGCAATCAAACATTCTCCTCTCGCATACAATTGGTGAGTCATTTTCGGTGACCACCGGCCTAAAACGGTCATTTACTCCCCTTGGAGGTTGTTGACGCCGACGTGGGCCGTTAACTTCTTGATCAACCGGTCTTCGATTATCCCTTCGATCACCTCCTCTATTACCTCCTCGGTTTCCACCTTGATTACCTCCTACCACAAAACGAGGAATCCGGTTATGGTTCACATTATTATTGTTGTTGTAGAACCCATCATTCCGGTTCCTTTTGTTGTTGTTTCGTGGGTTTCGGTTGTTTCCGTAACCGTCGTTTCGAGCATTCCCAAAACCATAATTTTCATTCCCCACAAAGTTGGCGTTTTGATAGCCAAACTCATCATCATCATCAAATCCCCTTGGATTGTTGATATTATCCTGGTTCACATACCCCCAATCGTCATCATCGACCCGATCATCATAGTTACCCCCGTCATCCGAGTATTCCGAATGAATACTCACATGCTCCGGCGATTGATAACCGGGAACACTAAACGGCTCATCATCGGGGATAGCATTTCGCAAGTCGTCAATGTTGAAAAACGGGTTTTTGTTTGCAGGATTGCCACGATCTCGGTTGCCTCTACGATCGGAATTAACATTCCGGTCATCAAGGTTAGTAGGTAGGGAGTTGTGTCGGTTGAGGTTTTATTGTTGGGGTGTTCTTTGGTTGTTGTTTGGGCCTCGGTTTTGAAAAGGTGGTGTGGGTGGTCTTGAGTTATTACCACCACCCGGTTGATCTTGGGGTATGTGTTGTTGGACATTTTGAGCTGGGCGGAGATTGCCTCGGTATTGGAATTGGTTTGGATTTTGGTTTTGATTGAGGTTTTGGTTTGCCATTGAATCAGCTTTAATGGATGGTGTGAATTGTGGTGTTTGGGAGACTTGGTTAGAAACAAGGGTTGCTTCTAACCGGCTTGCTAAGTTTCTTCTTGCAACTCTTTCAATTTCCGATTCGTAGACTAACCATGAAGTCCTCCCGGAATTCCTTGTATGCATGCACTACCTGTAATCTGCACAAGTAACACAACCCGCGTAACAAGGAAAAAGACAAAGTACAAAAAGAAACTAAACAAATTAAACAGTTAATCACGCAAAATTCAAACAATAATCCAAACACAAAGCACACGCACTCCCCGGCAACGGCGCCAAAATTTGATCGGAATGTCGCGCTCCGGTCAAAGATAATATTTATAACCCTAATTACCCTTAACAATTAGCTAGTGGTAGTAAGGGGTCGAACCACGAAGAGTATGTGGTTTGCGAATGGACTTTGAATGAATTGTAATAGTTGTCACTTTTATGAAGCTTGATAATTTTTTTTATGGTTTTTGTTTATTGAAAAGATGTTGAACAAAGTTCACTAAATTAATTGGATTGCTTATCTACTAGAAATTAAGAAATGCAAAAACACAATTGGTAACTTAAACAATAATGAGAAAAAAGGGTTCACACCCGGTTTCGGTAATTGCAAACCTAGGTTCCTACAAGTTTTAGAATTGACCTAATTGGATAAATGATTAACGGATTTAGTGTACCGTGACTTAAGTGCCAATAACTATCAACATTCCTAAGAATGGAAAAGAATGCACTTTGTAATCAACACAAGTAAATCCTAACCAAGATAACGCATAAGTGCACAAATTCATTTCACAAAGTCATAACTTTATCATCATTCGACAATTTGCAAATCCAATTCAAATACACGACAATTATCAAAGGTGTTCAAAATCAAAACACAATTTGTCACACAAGTCAAAACTAAACACAAATCGAAACTCTAGATAATACAACTACCTACACCAGGGTGAAACCAAGGTGATTAGCCGCTCATGGTTGAAACTTGATCACCGGATGATTGGAACTCGAATTGAATCATTTTGAAGCTTATGAAATGGTAGAATGATGAGGATTAGGGTTTTGGTGGATGATGATGGTGAAGGGAATGATGGATTGGATGAACTAGGGTTTTAGGATGGTGATTGTGGATGATCTTGGGTGAAGCTTTATGATTCAGGTGATGATTGATGTTAAGAGATGGATTGGGGATGATGATTGTGATTATATTAGGCTCCAAGAACAAGTTTCAAACTCAAAAACAAGTGTAACCCCCGTTTCTTGGTCAAAATTGATGTTTTAACTCGTCCCCAACAACCCAAAACTCAATTTTCGCGAACCAAAGCAGTGAGGGGCGTCGCCGACGGCCCCTGGAAGTGCCAAAATCACCCGACGGCTTAAACGGCTGTTTACGGACTAAATCTGCCGACGGACACTTCTGAGGGGCGTCGCCGACGGTGCCTATAAACCTCACTTTTTGTTTTCTTCATAACTTCTTCATTTTAGCTCCGTTTTACTCACTTTTTTCACCCACGTATTCAGCCCTCTATCATGCCATCTTCCAATATATTCATTTTAAATCCATTAACATCCCCCAAAACACATCCAAACTTCGTGATTAGCCCAGTTTTGTTCATTTCACATCCCCGGTTGATCCCGTTTGCTCCCGGTGGCCTGTAAAGCTCCCGAAAAGCACCTTAAACTCCATTAAACCTGCAAAACACAAATCTAATTAAAAGTAGGCTATTCGGAATAAAAAGTCAAGTAAAAACCCAAACTTAGACACAACTGAACACCGTTATTCGACCACGTATCAGAGACATCCAAAATCAGAGGATTAATCCTCACAAACTTTCTGTTTTGTCAAGGGTTTAACCCACAAGTGATGTTCAAGTTCAAGACTTGATGTATGTGTGATTAAGGATTAACTTGGGTTGTCCTACATAAAATCCACACATTGCTTGATGATTTCTTATAGATTAGTGTTTACTATTCTTGTATTACTTGTAGTTCATGACCCTCCTTGTATGTTTTTACATCAAGTATAGTGGTGAACACTTAGAGGTGCCTAAATGGAAGAACTTGTTCTTCCTACCTCCTACATGACTTCTATGATACAAAGAGGTGCCTAAATGGAGATTCTAATCTCCTACCTCATACTTGACCATTAGGACTTTGTAATCTTTATATTATATATATATCTAAGTAACTAAGCTTGATGATAACTTAGTAGCTATTTGTCAAGAACATGTTACATCATCTATGATCATACACTTGTTATGATTCTAATGGACCTTTAATCCATGAAATCCTACAAACTCCTTGAGTTTTAATAGTGTCAAAAACATGTGCTATGTGTACAAGATGATTACTTTTCATATACATACTTTTCATGCCCTTTAAACTTCACATCCATAGACCAAATGTATCCGTCTCTTAAAATCCCTAATCAAATGTATTCAACCTTCTAACCTCAACGACTTCGTCATATTGGATAATCGGAAAGCTTATGCAAACTTTGTGAGTATACTTGACCCATTTTATCATTTTCACACTTTTGGGTGTAACATGTTATTATATACAAAACACACTTACTATACATATTTTTATGCAAATGTACAAACAAACAATCCAATACATGCTTACTATTTGTTATGCTTGATTCGTGTTTTCTGGACCATACTTATGTGATGAACTTGTCTTTAGCTTCGTACGAGCCTCCATTTAACATGTATAGCGCTATAGGAGTAACGCACCGCCCGTAGACTAGTGGTCATGTTAAATTTCATTCATACTTGCGTAAACAGGGGTTAACTTGTAAATCGCATGCCAGTTTATACGTTAATCTTGATAACTAGGTTTGTCATGTGGATTGTTCCTTATCATTTTTATACTTATATACTACGCACCAAACTTGTATGCCCGCCAATATTTTTTTTATTGAACTACACTTTTAAAACATTTTGCAGGATTAGCGATTATGTTGGTGATGCATGGAATCTAGTAGGATGCTTAGATACACACTTTAAATTTGTATTCTTATTGTATTGTATTTAGTTACTCATGATGTATTTATTTCAAATATTTGTAATTGACTCTTTAGAAATGAAATGGAAATTTATTATTTAAATACTTGTCACAAATAGTGTTATGAAGTCTTTTGCAATCTATTTCGTCCCACTCCGATGTTTCCGCCATCGGTTGGGGTGTGACACGGAACCTACTCACCGGTCTGGAAGAGGAGTCACACGACTCTACCGGATTCCCGAATTGATTTACTCGAAGCAGGAGCGACGAGTCGGGTCTTGAATCTTCACCAAACCGATTTCAAAGGTACCCAGTCGACCAAATAGTCCAGTATTCCTCTCACCTGCAACTTGCATGAGAAAAAACATTGGATTGGTGGGACTTGAAGGGGTATGGTCCCAGATCTCGCACCGAAGCAGTCGCGAGTGACCATCACCCTTATCAAATACTCCCACCGACAAGATCTTATCTGCGTCCGTGCAGGCACGCGCGAACACATATACCGAATCCAATCGGTCAAGTGATGAGAAGACTGACCTTGTGTACGAAAATGGGTGTCACACATAGCGATGTGGTTTAGCACCGCATCCTATAAACATTTTCGTCATGACAAGGGGTCTAGGTAACAACAGTTACCACACATAGCGATGCGACTTGGCACCGCATCCTATACGCACCTTCATCGAAGCAAGGGACGCGGAAACAACCGCAGTTACCGCAGATAGTGATGCGGCCCAGCACCGCATCCTACCGACGACAAGTGGGGACTGATGGTTTTGACTTAAGTGGCCAAGACAGCAAGTGGCACTGACAGCAGTCATCCGTCCAGTCCACGCGTAAGCAACGCTGGCACACAGACTGACAGCCACAGTGGGACCTGGCACCATCTCCGTGGCCTATGCGCATGACACACCTGCAAAGGGCTACGCGTTGTCAGTCTAGCCACTCAATTACCTTCCTTCACTCCTCGGCTATATATACCCATCCCAGACCAGGTTTGAGGTATCGCTTATCTACTCTCTCACTCCTACTACTATCACACACTTTGCTCTCAAACAAATACTGATTCTCATGCCGGAGAGTGGTAACAAGGAGCACCCCCACCCTATCCTCCTTGTTACGAGTCACGGTGTGTTTTTCCTTGTGCAGGAGACCGATCAGCGGACGATCCAGCCACCGATCCTCGGAAAGAAGGGATTAACCCTACTTGACGAGACCAGTGAATTAACCTCCTTTGGTTAACCACTGTTTCATCAGGTGCCGAAGACGGTGAACAACGAGCATGTGCTGGAGGTGGCATTGTATAAGAGTTATGGGTTGCAGGCACATAAAGATGAGTTGTAAAGGAAAGAATTAGAGGCTAGGGACTGCATTTTTTCAAGGTTTAATGGTGGGTTTCATGTGGGTTTTGAAGATCTTGTTGGGAAGATGATGGTGACAGGATGTGGTGGTGGCGGCAGGATGAGGTTGGTGGTGGTAAGATGTTGTGGTTAGAGTTTTAGGGTTAGGAAATTGGGGAAGATGAAGTGTGTATGCAATTTGTTTTGGTTTTATTTATTAAACATTGAATTAAAAGCATGAATTGACCATAATACCCTTAAGTGAATAAACTTAACTGAAAATTTTAATCTGGTTAGTGCTAAATGACGTAAAGTGTAACGGGTTTTGCAAATAAGTGATTGTGACTGTAATTTTGCTCTATTTGCTAAGAATGATGTCCCTTGTGATAAATTTTGTTGTGCGGCATTAGAGTCAATTCCAGAAGGGCTGGAAACTGAAGAAGTGGAACCCAGTGCTGAAATAGAGGATGAAGTTGCTGAAGTAGTGGTTACTGCTGTTGTTGGTGAACAGCTATTAGAGAAAGAACCTGAACCACTGTTGGAACCTATTGCTGACCTATGGTGTGTTCATGAAGTGGAGAAGAATACTAGTGCTTGTGAAAATGAATGTGACTGTGCCATAATGGCTGCAGCTAAGGTATCACCTTAGGTCTTGAAAAACCTATGTTTAGACAAATGCATCATAGCATTTGCTAATATAAAAGAGGTGAATGAAAACCTTAGAGACAAAATTTTAAAAGATGAAGTACAATTTGAGAAAACAGTTATTGAATTGAAAAACAAATTGTATGAAAAAGATAATGAAATCTGCAGTCTGAAACATGAACACAGCATAACCAAGGACCAACTTCAAACTATGGTAGAAAAATACCAAGTTTGTAAAAAGGAGTTGGAATCCACCCAAATCACTTGTGAAAAATGGGTGGAATCCTGCAAAGGTTATGAGCTGATGTTGGAGAAACAGATTAAAAGCAATGTAAAGTTTGGCATATGATTTAGGAAAAATGACCAAACTGAAAACACTTCTGTAAATGATTCTGATTCTGGTTCAGATGAGATAATACCAACAAACAAGGATGGTCAAGAAATTAAAATCACTGATAAAAATGGTAACAAAATCGTTTTGGAAAAACTAGAGGGGTCGTCAACCTTTGAAGAGATTGAAAAATATCAATTCAAACCCACCTGGTCAGATGAATGTGACATCCTTGAGAATTTCAAACCAATGGATTTTCCACAGTTGAGGGTGTGAAAGCACCAAAGGCTAAGGTAATTCCTCTTAAAGACATCCCAACAGTGGTTCAACACTCTGTTGCAAAGGAAGTTGAAAAGAAGAAGAAAAGAGAAAAAAATAAAAATCTGTTTTGTGACTTTTGTGAAAAGATAAACCCTTCCACAAAGGATTGTTTTCATTTAAAAGCTTTTGACATTAACAAAACAAGTATAATTGAGCCTGCACCAAGTTGCACCATCTGTGGAAAAACCAATCATCTCACTCAAGAGTGTGTGTACCTTAAAACTTTTGAGGTTAAAAGAAAAGAGTACACTTCAAAAACACTTGAGAGTTCATCAAAATCATCCATCAAGAAACAAAAACCATTTGTGTCTGTCCAAACAGCTGTTACAAAATAGTTGAACAAAAACTCTGTTCCCAGAGAAGCTCAAGTGACAGATGCACCACCAGCCAACCAATTCCAAAGAGGAAAAGGTCAACCTCCATACCAAAGGGTCCCACATGTTTATGAAGCTTACAAAAAGCCTTTTAAACCCAAAGTGAATAGGCATCCTTTTAGTTTTAAACATCTGACAGGAAATGGCTCACAACAGTGGTTAGGGAAAATGTTCAAAAACAAGTTCAAAACCCTGACCTAACCACTGTCCATGTTCCCAGACTTGAGGCTGACTTACTTGAGACCCCATCCAAAGCCTTATTGGCTTTGGAGACCCTCTTGAACTAATTATTTACTTGATGTGCAGGGAGCTTCTGCATGCTTAGATAGTTTATGGTATGTAGATAGTGGAGGTTCTAGGCACATGACAGGATGTAGAGCCCTGCTCAAGGATTTCAAAAACCATGGAGGGGGTGATATATCTTTTGGTAATAATTCTAAGGGAAAGGTGTTGGGGTCAGTGACAGTTCAAGCTAGAAAACTCAAGTTTGAAAATGTCAATCTCATTGATAATCTGAAGTTCAATCTCCTTAGTGTTTCACAAATGAGTTACAAAGGCTATGGGTCATTCTTCACTAAGGACAATTGTAAAATTGTTGGACCAGAAATGGTAAGAAAAATTGAAGCAATAATAGCCGAGGGAAAAACACAGTTTGTTGCTCAAAGAAGTGGCAATGTGTATGTGGTTGATATATCAAAAGAAAGTCCAATGACTGATGCATGTCTGTTCTCAGCTGCCTCTAAGAAAGAGACAGATTTATGGCACAGGAGACTTGGGCATACAAATCTTAAAACAATCACCACACTCTCAAAACAAGGTCTTGTAAGAGGCCTTCCACAAAAACTGTTCACTTGTTTTGAGCATTGTATTTTCTGTCTAAAAGGTAAACAACATAAAATCTCTTACAAGTCCATTGAAGAGTCCAAAACAACCAAGTGTCTGCAAATGCTGCACATGGATTTGTTTGGCCTAGTAAAAATCATGAGTTTAAAAAAGAAAAGATATTGTCTAGTTATTGTAGATGATTTTTCTAGGTTTACATGGACTTATTTTTTATATTCAAAAGATGAGACTACAGGTATTTTGCAAGACTTTGTCAAACAGGTTGAAAAGCAATTTGATTTGCTATTAAAAATCTTTAGAAGTGACAATGGAACAGAGTTCAGAAACAAGGAGTTAGATGATTTATGTGTGTCAAAAGGGATTGTAAGGCAGTACAGCATCCCAAGAACACCAGAATAAAATGGGGTGGTTGAAAGGAAAAACAGAATTTTGATTGAAGCTGCCAGGACAATGCTTGCAGACTCAGGTTTACCCTTAACTTTTTGGGCAGAGGCTATAAACACTGCCTGTTATGTGCAAAACAGAGTTTTGATCAACCCCAGGCATCAAAAGACTACCTATGAAACTCTATTCAAAATCAAACCACTGATCTCATATTTCCAAATCCTTGGCTGCCCATGTTTTATCTTAAACCTAAAAGATTCAATTTCAAAATTTACAGCCAAAGTAGATTGTGGTTATCATTTGGGATACTCAACCACTGCCAAGGCCTACAAAGTGTTTAACACAAGGACTAGGTGTGTGGAAGAGACTTTGAATGTGAAGTTCAATGAACTTTCTTCACTGAAAATCCCTGCAAACCCTGCTGAATTATTTGATCTTGATAAATTTACCTTTGAAGATGTGTCTGTCAAGACTAACCCTATAGGTACTCCACAATCTACACCACAAGACAATGGATATGATGTTGTGATCCCACAATACAAAATCACATCCACCACAAGAGCAGCAGATGTTCAAAACAGCTGTCAAAGCTCATCCACTGTTGCATCAACAGTTGTTGACCAAAGTAGCCCTATAACCTCTGCCATGTCATCTCCAACCACTGTTGATAAAAATCTACCAACAGTGGATAAAATTCAACTTTGTGCTACACCTATTCCTCCACCTCCATTTAAAATAGATGTTGGATCATCAAAGTCACCAACAGATGTTAGCTCAGATAATTCACATCTGCAGCCTTCACCTTTAAATGCCATTGTTCCATACAAGGGAGATCTGATCTTTCTTAAATCTCATCCACCAGATCAAGTGATTGGCAACATCAATGAAGGGGTTCTCACTAGAAGTCAATCCCAAAACATTTGTCTTTTTGCAGGCTTTCTATCACTCCATCAACCAGTCAAGTACCAGTAGGCATTAAAAGACAATAGTTGGGTAGAAGCTATGCAAGAAGAGCTCCAACAGTTCAAAAGACAACAAGTATGGGAACTTGTACCATTTCCAAAGGATGTAAGTCCAATTGGCATAAAGTGGGTCTTCAAAAATAAAACTGATGAAAGGGGCATTGTTGTCAAGAACAAAGCCAGGCTTGTGGTTCAAGGCTTTAGACAAGAAGAAGGCATTGATTATGATGAAACCTTTGCTCCTGTGGCAAGGCTTGAAGCCATCAGATTGTTCTTAGCCTTTGTTGTCAACCACAACATAAAGGTGTATCAAATAGATATCAAGTGTGCATTCCTCTATGGCAAAATTCAAGAAGAGGTATATGTTTGTCAACCTCCTGGTTTTGAGGATCCTTTTTTATCCAGATCATGTCTACAAGCTAAACAAAGCTTTGTATGGCTTGAAACAAACACCAAGGGCCTGGTATGAAACTCTTTCCACTTTTCTCATATTTATTGGGTTCATAGGAGGTAAACTTGATAAAACACTGTTTCTAAAATGGAGAGGAAAAGATTTGATGATTGTCCAAATTTATGTGGATGACACCATCTTTGGAAGCACATGTAACTCAATGTGTGAAGAGTTTAGACAACTCATGACAGTAGAGTTTGAAATGAGTGCAATGGGTGAACTCCAATGCTTTCTTGGTCTCTAAGTTAAGTAATTGCAAAATGGAACTTTCATTCATCAAAGCAAATATGTAAAAGATCTTTTAACAAAATTTGATATGAATGATTGTAAACCATGTAGTACACCCATGGAAACCACAAAGCTTATCATGTCTGATGCAAAAGATGTACTGGTTGATCAAACATTGTATAGAAGCATGATTAGGTCTCTTTTGTACCTAACTACATCAAGGCCAGACATCATGTTTGCAACATGTGTCTGTGCTAGATCCCAGTCAGCACCTAGGCTATCTAATCTCATTGCTGTAAAAAGAATATTCAGATACATAAAAGGTGCTCCCACACTTGGTATCTGGTATCCTGCTAATGGGAATATTAAGCTTGCAGGTTATTCAGACAGTGACTTTGCTGGATGCAACACCACCAGGAATTCCACATCAGGAGGGTTTCAATTCCTAGGCGATTGCTTGGTGTCTTGGCAAAGCAAAAAGCAAGCAGTTGTTTCAACATCCATTGCTGAAGCTGAATACATTGCTGCTGCAAGCTGTACAGCCCAACTTTTGTGGCTTCAAAATCAATTGTTGGATTTTGGTATAACTGCTTTAAAGACACCACTCATGTTGGACATTCAAGCAGTTGAAAATATCATCAAAAATCCAGTCTCTCATTCAACCACCAAGCATATTGACGTCAGACATCACTTTGTGAGGGATTGCTATGAAAAAGGTTTGATTTCTCTATATCATGTTCCAACTAAAGATCAGCTGGCAGATGTGCTAACAAAAGCATTAGACACATCCACCTTTGAAAGCTTGATATCTAGAATTGGCATGCTTAACATGGACTAACAAGCAAAACTTGGTTTTCCTTGAATAAAGAGCATTAAAATGTTTTCAGAAATTCAAAAATTCATCCTTAAAAATAGTTAAAATGAAAATTTTTCATCAATCCTTAAAAGTCTGTTCATATCCACTGATTGTTGAAAATTCACCCACTGCTGAAAGACAACCTCTGTTTCTTCAATTCACTGATTGTCCACTGTTGCTTAAACATCAGCGTTTCAACCACTGATAGTTAAAATCAGCCACTATTTTCACCAATCACTGTTCTCAACCACTGATATTGTCCATCAGTGGTTTCCAAACAACTATCTTCCACTTTGTCCATCAGAGGTTGCCATGTGGGGAGATGTTAGTCGTTAGATCTTTGAAACCGTAGCCACGTCAGCATTCACTTTTTTATCTCAATAAAACCCTGATAAAACCCCCAAACAGAGTTTTCATCACCATATTGAATTCAAAAAAAAATCTCAAAAGCGGTTACACTCTTCTTCTTCATTTTTCTCTCAAACATTCGTGATTTTCCATTCTGATCATGTCTCTTATCATCAAACATCCACACAATTATCTCTGTACTTTCAAAAAAACTACCAAAAATACCGACTTTCATACCATTATTGATACCCTATCATCCTCAAAGTACAAAACTTTGCTCACTTGTAATGCACCCATTTATCAAGATACCCTATGGGATTTTTGGGCTAATGCTAAACTTGAAATTCAAGATAAAATGCCTTGGGCCATTACATCAAAAGTGGGAGATATTTTGGTCTCAATAACTCCACAAACCATTTCAGAGGTTTTTCAGATAAATGACCTAGCAGGTAAAACTTCATTCCCTAAAAGTGAGTATCAAATTGATTTGATCGAAAGAGGGTATGCAGGACAATTAACAAAAACAACCATGCAAAAAGGAGAATTTCCACCTCCTATGAAATTCCTGTTTCATACTCTGCTCACTTGTGTTTCAAATAAAACAACTGCTTTTAATGAAATTCCTTTAAAAATCAATACCTGGGGTACGCTATTATGTCTAAAACTGATTTCAATTACTCCCAAGCATTGTTTGCTGATATAGTTACAAATGTGAAAAATGTTAAAGAAAAGAAGCCACAGGCTTTCTTGTTGTTTCCTAGGTTCTTAAGCTATTATTTACAACAGAAAATTCCAAAAGACATTGCAAAAGTTTTAGAAAAAGGAACACCTTTTCAAATAAATAGTTTGTCTGCTGAAACTTTTACTCGCCTAATGGCCAAAGAGTCAAAAAGTTCAAAAACACAAGCAGGGGAGTCTGAGCAAATTTTGGATGTGTCCACATATGCTCTTCAGACTTCAGCTGTTGAGCCTACTGCTCATGGTGACCATAGCAGCACAACCACTGTTGTGCAACCCCCACCAAAAATCACCAAAAAGACCAAAAAGAAATCCACCAAGCCCACTAAACCCACCAAAAAGGGCCTTCTGGAAGATGAGATCCCAGAAGTTAACCCAGTGACACCACAAAAGTCACCTGAAACCACTGTTGCTACTTCCTCACAACAGTTGGAAAGATCTCCACCTCAAACCTTAACTCCTCATGTCTCCTCACAAAAGGAACATGTTGTATGGACAGGGACACCTCAATATGAAGTATTACCCTCACTTGAGAGTATGCTTACTCCTTCTCCTGGGGCAAATTCTCTTTCTACACCACTCTCCACATCTCAAATACCACCATCAATAAAACCTCTATTTGATGCCATTGAGATTCAAACTCAAAGCAGCCCCTCTCACCAACACATTACTGAGAGTACAACTTCTACAATGGTTGTGCTTGAACCACCCAATTAGTTATCCCACAAACAGCTGAGGAGGCTACACCACTTGAATTTCACGAAATTCTTGTTAGTAGTTCAAGTGGAACAGCTACTATAGGTGTTGGATCCACTTATCTACATCTGGACAGTAGTTTCATCATTAAGACTCCCATGAAGGCAACCACTGCTGATGCTACCAAGGTATCCACTGGTATGTTCAAGTTAACCATTGGTGAGATTTCTAAGGTAACCACTGCAGATGGAAGTCCCTAGTACCAAGAAAAAGGGACATCTGCTGATAATAACTTGGAGACACCTCCTGTTTCAAAAGCAAATACAACCACCACTGGTGGGAAATCAGATGATTCCATTTACTTGGGTGTTGGTTTAAAATATCAGGATTTGACGGAGAGGATTTCTACTATTGAAACCACTGTTGCTGAAATGAATACATCAATCAAATTCTTGGTACAAGCTTCCAAAAGTCAACCAACTCCACAACAGTACTCTCAAGAGCTTTGGAATGTTGTTCAACCTATTTTATCTGCTCAAAGAAAACTGGCTGCTGCTCAACATAACACCCAAATAGAACTCATAATGGTTATGGTTGATGCAAGATATAATGATACAAAGGCAGATATCAATGGAATCAAAGAAGCCCTTGTAAAATTGACTAGCACTACCCCTGCACCTATTTCTGAAAAAGAAGATGATGCCAAAAAGGGGGAGAAACATGATATGAAAAAGTTTGGCAAGCCTACTCCAAGACAACAGCCAAAACAAAAGCCAGAGCCTGAAAAGAAGTCTTCTGCAACCTCTGCTGAAAAATTTGTCAAAGAAAAGGAAAAGGGAATTGATGAAACCCTGAACATTCAACCAGATGAAAAGGCTGCTAACAAAAGGACTGTTCAAAATCAGAATGAAACAAAGGAGAGAGTTTGGAAAAAGGAACAACAGGAATTGAAAGATTTTGAGATAAAAACAAAGGATCTTGGTACTTCTGATAGAAGAAAATCACACAAACACAACAAACCACCACTTGCCACATATCCAAGATCACCTTCACCACCAAAAGAAACCACTGACAAACCTGAAAAGCAAACCACTGATGGTCTCAAAACCACTGCTGGTATCAAAAAGTCATCCACTCCCACATCTAAACCAACACCACCACCACAAAAACAACCTGCCAAAAAGCAGAAAACAAAACCATCATCACCACTACCATCCACCACTGCAACAAATGTTGACACTTCAACAGTTGTTAAGACAACAGCGGTTGAGACACCAGTTGTTTCAACAGTTGTTAGTCAACCAACCACTTCCATAACTTTCTAATTTCCTTCTCAATCAATCTTCATTCCTATCTCCAATTCTCCTACAAAAACTCCCTCTCCTAAATCGGTTTATACAAGAAAAAGGAAATTGACTGTGAATGAAGATGATATACCTGCACCAATTCCTTTATCTTCTGAACCATTCATTCAAACAAACCCTGAACCATTTATTCCTCCACCATCACCAACTTCAAATCCACTCACTCAACCACAATCACTCACGGGTCAAAACCCTTCAAGAGATATTCCATTGGCAGTAGCTTATCCTCTGGAATTGCATGCATTGAAAGATGAAATGAGGCAATTCTTTACAGAGGATGATCCATCCAAGAGAACCTTCCCAACTCTTTATGGCTTCAGAACTCCAAGAAACATGGATGAATATCTGAAACTAAAAGCCAAGCAAGCTGAATATATTGCTAAACAAGAGAGTAAAGGGAAAGGTGACACCAACTTCTTAAGTCGAATGTAGCATGGGTTAAGTAAAGTCAGAAAACTGGAAGACATTGCAAGAGACTTGAGCAAGGAGATGTCTAATCTGCCACCAAATGCTGATCTTCAAAGAAAGCTGAGGAAAGATCTCTTAGAGCTTATCATGAGAGACAAACCATACCCTGCCAAAGAACACCAGTTCAAAGACTAGCCTCTCACAGCTCTCAAAGAAGAAGCAAATAGAATTGAAAGGACGAAAAATGATCCTTAGATGAGGAAGACTGCACCAGACTGGAACAAGTTCAAAAAGTCAAATGCAGATCTTGCCTTAGAATACAAAAGGAAGAGAGCTGAGCTGGTTGCAGCCAAGTATGGGAGTGCAAGGGCCATTTCAAGATGGTCCAGGAAATATGTTGATCAAATTTATGATAAGCTGGAGAAACTAAGAGAGACAGATCCTACAGCACCAAAGAAACCAGCATACAAAGACAAAACCACTGACTTATCCACCCATGTCTTAAATCAAAGAAAAAGACAGAAGCAGATGGATGAGGAAGATGCAAAGAGAGAAGCTGAAATCATGAAACAGGCCATCAAGAATCAGATCTTATATGGATTGGATGATGCTTCATTAAAGCTTCAAGCTCAACTTGCTGAAACTGTCCAAAGACTGACAAGCAGGCCTCCATCTCCAAACTCATCACAAATAAAGTCTCTCCCAAGAAACCCATTGAACTCAAAAATACTAAAATGGAAGTCTGATAAAAAGACCCACGTATTGACTTTGCTCAAGTCCAATGGTGCAGTTGAACATATATCAAGGGAGGATGCACTAGGTCTGAATGTAGCTGACCTCCAAGATCTTTTAGAACTTCAACTTCATAGGGATGAGGATGATGAAGATTCCCTCAACTTTGAACTCCAATTCAAAGGGCAAGTTAGGAAAAAATTGATGAGAGAATAAAGAACAAGAATAAGGAAGTGTTTTGGCATCATCTGTTCTAGGGGGAGATTGTTGGCCCATATAATCAAACCTAGAAGAACAGATGATACTGAAAGCCAAAACTGGTTCTCAACAGTTGATCCACAATAAGCTTGCATGTTCTAAGTTCCCTCCAATGGAAGTGCTTCTATCAACTGACAGTCCTAAGGTCTGATCATCTCAACATCTGTTCATATAAGCACTGCTGATACAAAGACTGAAGACCTAACAACTGATGTTTGTCAAAGCCTGTTGAAGAACAAAGCACTACTGATTCAAAGGACTGATCAACCAATGAAGAAAGCACTGATTGCTACATCAGTGCTTAGGCAACAACAGTGGATAGTAATCAGTGTTTAGTATCTCAGTTGTTTCAATGTAACAGTTGTTGTCTAGATCAGTGTTTAGAGGTTGTTAGTCTGTTAGATGTCACTGTCTTGGTGACGTCAGCATTAGATGCTCAGTGGTTAGGATTGTACTATAAATAGAACAGTACTTGTACTGTTCCATAAGCTCTCTTTCACCGATCATCTTGTACGAACTAGCTGTGAGCTCAGGCTGAGGGGGAGTTTAGTAATTCATACAATCATTTGACTAATGAAAATCATGTTTGTTGAAAACTATCTCTCTTTGATTGTGTTATAAAGTTTACTTTCATTTCCGCTGCAATCCATCTCTGATTTACTTCTTTCATTAATCAATTGTTAAACAAACACAATCAATACAAACTCGGATCCTAACATATATATATACACACATATATATACACATATATATACATACGTATATAAAGTGACTCCGTTTTATCTTTTAGTTATTTGAGTAACATAATATAACTTTTTTATGAAATTCTGAATATAACGTTGTAACAGTTTTATTTTTATGTACGATTTGATAAAAGTTTTACACAAGCGGGTTAAATACAGTTGTTTTTTATTCTTTATTGTGATGAACTGGATAAGTATATATTGTTCGAACTACATTCGTAGCGATACGTATTTGTTTTCTGGTTTTCTCTAGATCAAAGATTAGATTTGATTGAACATACCACATTCACAATAGAGGGTTTTTTTATTGTGATGAACTGGATAAGTATATAGTGTTCCAACTTGGACTTCACACATATTTCATATAATTCCACGTAAGAGTCCTACTAAGTGTAATCCTTATGTGCTATGTATTTAAACTAGATGGTTTTCCATGCGCGCGTTGCCGCGCCTTTTTTCAGCTATGTTTTACATACATTTAAGCAGCTATCTGTATCAACTTTAATAGCCATACAATTAGTTGAGTCAGTATGGTTTTGTTACTAAAAATACTTGCTTTACGTGTGCAAATGGTTGCAAAACATATGAATAGATGTTGTGCGGCTCCTTTCAAAAAAAGATGTTGTGCAGGTTAGTAGCGCCATATAGATGCTTTAGTTGGTATTGTTTGGTTACAGAAGACACTTACTTTAGGTGTACAAGTGGCTGCAAAACATATGAACAGCTGATGTGCCTTTTATGGCCCAAAAGTGGTGTTTTTTTTAAATTATTTCGTGAGTCTGGGTATCAAATCCTTGTGTCGCTGATGTCGTGAGCAGATGTATGAGAAGCCAGACACCAAACCTTGTAGCCAAAGTTGCATTTCAAAACATATACAATGAATCAACATTAAATAACATGAAAAGTTAGTTAAAGAGAGGAATCAATGATTTTCAATTCGATTTGCAAAAACAGTACCTAACATAAATAGTTCGCAGAGATCCACAATAATTTGAATAAAATTCAATATATAAAGAATATTGATTCCATTTGTAAATAACAAAGAATAGCAATATTCTTTCCATGGGTATTAGACACAATATTGTTTGGTTACACTTATTGTGCGTGCATAAACATGAATTTAAGGCTCAAAGAAACCATATATACAAATAATCTAGTTGCCTATATACCAACCCAAATTCATGATAAACATAAAATGTAATCCTCAAAGATAGCAGATCTACTGATAGTTTTCCATGCACCTTTTGTTTTTGTGTGAAGTGATAAAGGATTACCAAAATTAAAACCTCAATCAACATCAGAGGCTACAAACATGAAAGAGATGAGCTTTTTCTTTATTTTATCTCATATTTTTTACTATTCTTTTTCAAAATAACTACATCAATTTACTATTATTTTTTCCCATATATGATATCATTCATGTTAACTTTCTCTCTCTATCAAACTCTTTAACTTCTTTTGTATCGTATTTTTAGTTTTCCAAAAGATTTTAACATCACTTGTCTTCTCATCCCACTCCAGCATGACCTCATCATCTGTCCACCATCACCACCCACCATCATGAGATGTTATCACCACCAGTCCATCACCAACCGCTATGGCGTCCAGCCACCGCGACCTCATGACCAGTCTTCCTCTCTCCATGTCAAGACAGCTAGAAAACCCCTTTGCAAACACTGTCATAAAACTCCCTAGAGCCACCGTCGCCAAGAAACCATCGGCTGCCTGCCACCATCTACTCCCTCTCTAGTTACTCTGTTTTTCTCTCTCTACACGCTTTTACCAGTTAAACCCTAGATCTGGGCGTGCAACCTATGTTTCCGGCGAACTTCCGGCGACTCGATCTAACCTTGCATGTCTTATTTTGGTGTGGATCGGCATCGGTAAAGTACAAATCCACAACCTCTAGCTCGTTTCAGACGTGTTTACATTTTCTGACAGCCGATGTTAATGGGTGAACTTATGGCGTCTCCGGTGACGGTTGTTGCTGGTCGAAACCCTAGATTTACACATGACACTTCCACCGTCACTACCACCCGCCAACGGCAGTCGTGATGTGCCACCGTGAAATCTTGCGGCAGCGGTGGCGACGAGCTTTTGGGTGTACAACCTCTTTCTGTGAATCATAGTTTTGGAAAAAGGAAGATGGCAAAAATGTAATTTGGAAGGACAGGGTAAAACCGTAATTTTTTTTGCCTTGATCACCGCCAATTGCTGCGAATCACCAGGTGCCAGGCAACAGCCAGGCACTATTCCCCGCCATGGGGTTTGTATGTATTGAAAATGCTTGCAAGTTGTTTTGTGAACAATCTGTTACAATCTGTATAAAATATGTACACCAAATGTTTGATTACATGTGTCAAAGAACTTGGCTTGAATTTCAAAACCGTAAACCCATAATATATTAACATACATATGCTATTTCTTCCTCTGCTTTGTTTCACCCTGTGTTTTTTAAATTCCTTTATTTGATTTATGTATTAGCATGAAGGGTAGGGATCCTAAGAGAAGTCCACTCTATTTGAGAAACTTGAGAAGCAATCTGGACCACACATTTTCCCTAAGCAAAAAATGCAAAAAAAGGTGAAAAAAATGCAATTTTTTTTTTTTTTTTGGAAAAGTCGCAGCTTTTTCTTTAAGGATTACATTTTTTATTTTTTATTTTAAAAAAAAAATTGGGATTTATACACATGTGTATATTGTTAATCTTTTAACTATACATATATGTATATTGTCAATTATACATATATATATATACATGTTTAAAATTGAAAAAATATGTGTTATAAATCCAAAACCTTATACCATAAACACTAAAGCTAAACCTTAATGCTAAACCCTAAACCCTAAAGCTAAACCCTAATTCTAAACCCTAATGCTAAACCCTAAAGCTAAACCCTAATTCTAAACCCTAAAGCTAAACCCTAATGCTAAACCCTAAAGCTAAAACTAAACCCTAAAGCTAAACCCTTAATGCTAAACCCTAATGCAAACCCTAAAGATAAAGCTAAACCCAAAAGTTAAAGCTAAACCCTAATGCTAAACCCTAAATACTATTACTAAACCCTAAAGCTAAACCCTAAACCATAAAGCTAAACCCTAAACCCTAATGCTAAACCCTAAATACTAATGCTAAACCCTAAATAACACTTATTTTTCAATTTTAAACATGTATATACATATATGTATAATTGACAATATACATATATGTATAGTTAAAACATTAACAATATACACATGTGTATAAATCCAAAAAAAAAAAATTAAATAAAAAATTAAATCCTTAAAGAAAAAACTGCGATTTTTCCAAAAAAAAATTGTTTTGCATTTTTTTTTACATTTTTTTACATTTTTTTGCTTAGAAAAAATGTGTGGTCCAGAATGCTTCTCAAGTTTCTCAAATAGCCTACTACTTCTCACATGATCCTTATCCTTAGCATGAATATATTCTGACACTGCTATAGGTATGACAATGCCACTAAAAATGTTCTTGCTACATCAACTACAGCAACTTCTGGGAAAATGTTACGGCTTTATGTAAATCTGAAAGGATCATTTGCTTGCTATCGGGCGTATAAATGTGTTATCATGGAACCATCAACTGATGAAACAGACTCAAGTTCACTACTGCTCTCCTCAGAGTAAAAGGCTGGATGTTTAGGTTGAGGCAACACACTCTCACTGACCAGCATTAAAACCACCGACAACATAGTTGGCCTATCTTTTGCATGATTTTGCACACATAATAATCCAACATGTATTGATCTTAGCACTTCAGGGATGACACAAGAGGCATGTAAAGATGCACACATAAGTTCAATGGATCTGCCTTGTTTATAAAGTCTCCATGCCTGAATCAGATCAAACATATAAATTACCAAAATGACATTGTTTAACGAAAAACATTAGTGAGTGTAACATACATGTCCAAGAAGGTTGTCATTATGATCATCATGAGAGAATTCTCTGTTTTTCCTACCACTCACGATCTCCAATACCAAAACACCAAAACTATATACATCAGACTTTGTAGAGAATCGTCCGTGAACTGCATACTCAGGAGAAATATAACCACTGCAAAGAACTTATTCATTAGGGGGAGTAGAAGCAAAAATAATTCAATAAATTACTGTTTAAGATTCTTACTATGTTCCCACAACTTTCTTTGTCTTAGTAGCAGTATCGGATCCTACAAACTTTCTAGCAAGCCCAAAGTCGGAGATTTTGGGGTTCATGTCACCATCTAAAAGAATATTACCTGCCTTGAGATCTCTGTGGATGATTTGAAGGCGGGAATCTTGATGTAGATAAAGAATACCTCGAGCCATCCCTTGTATAATATTAAATCGTTTTGGCCAGTCAAGCATCGAGCTCCTTGTTTCATCTGACACAAGTGAATTACTTAGATAACAAAAGTGAATTACTTATGAAACACTAATTTGATATGAAAGCGTGAAAACAAGGTACTATATGAAATCATAGAGAGAGCCGAACCAAATAGATATAAGTCTAAGCTTTTGTTAGTCATGTATTCATAAACTAAAATTAGTTCATTTCTGTGATTGCAGTATCCAAGAAGCTTCACAAGATTGCGATGCTGAAGTTTGGCAATACAAATGATTTCATTCTTGAATTCTTCAGTCCCTTGCTGGGATGTTTCTGAGAGCCTCTTCACAGCAACCTCTTGCCCGTCTTCCATCACACCCTAAAATAATAAGGTTACAGTTTTTTGTTACACTTTTGATAAATAAATGGTACAAATACAAGTTCCTTTCTGTATTATGGTACCAATTAGTTACCTTGTAAACTGGACCAAATCCACCTTCTCCAATCTTATTGTTGATGTTAAAGTTATCTGTAGCCTTGACTATTTTATTTAGACTAAGTAAAGGTAGCTCGTCAAGATCTTCCATCCACACACTATTATCCTTTTTATCAAGGGCATACCTGTCTTCTACAAAATAACATGTGCGGTGTACACAAACATGCCAAGAATTATATAAGTTTCCAAAGTGTATAAAAACTACTTAAATTACCTCTTTCTTTCATATGAAGCCTTTTCTGTTTCTTTATACAAGCATATGCCACCATCAATAGAAGTAGCACAACAGATGTTGAAAATACCACTGTAAATACTCTTTTCTTCTTGTTTAAGCTAGAGGGGGAAAATTCGTTTCCTTCACGAACGATTAACAATAATGTTACAAGTCTATTAAGTTTATTACAACTCAAAACTAAGTTAAAACCTTAAAGGTGTACCTGCTAACTCAGAGGCAGCCAATTTTATGTAAAGATCCTGGTTTTCATCATTCTCTGTGGTGTCCATAAGCTCATCAAACCAAAGCAAACATCCGCTTCCTCCATTTCTGATATCTGAATTTGCATAAGCCGTACAATTGCAGTTCGTTCTGCAAGCCATCTCACATTCTTCAAGCGTCATGCTATAATCATACCATGAACGACGTGTGTCCGGAAATACAACTCCTGTAATTTTTTTAAAGCTAGACCCACTCCCACAATCTAAAGCCCGTTTACGTTCACACCCACTCGACCCATTTGCTCTATCCCATTCATCTGGGACCCGAGGCTTAAAACCTGCCATACAAGTACAAGGGGGGTACCTTTTAGCGTTGCAGCTTGCATATGGCCCACAAAGTCCATAACCACCACAACTATCTGTTGCTACTCCAATAGTATGCACAACCCACTTTTGGGTTTGATCCATCCATCGCAAATGCACTGCGATGTCATCTGGCAACACGAAGAGCCTTTGAACAACCGAATTTTTAAGCTCATATTTGGTATATATTTCCTTTTCGTTAAAAACAAAGTGAAACGAGTAAATAGGATTTGGGTTTCCCATGTGTATAGCTTGAAATTTAAGACCATTCCATGGTCCATATCTCCGTCGTATAACCGAACCTTGTCTGTCAAACAGTTGTGGATATCCATTTGTGTCTAGCCAGTGTAAATATTCACCTGGTGCAGGATCATCTGCACTCTTCCAAGGTGTTATAACCCGCTCTATTCCTGTTACTAAATCTTTTCCAAGTTTCATTCCTGGTAACAAGGTGTTACCTGGATGATCAAAACTTTGCCAGATTAGACTTTCGTCCTTGGTACTTTTATCCCACACAACAAGATTTCCAGTATCCAGAAGCTGCACCACCACCACTGTATTATTACTCATCGTCAAAACCATGGAATTGGATGACCAGATCACTGTATTGTCACCGCTGCGAATTAGTAGGTTTCCCTGTTCACTAAGTTCGAGAATGCCTAAGTTATCTGTGATTGGTGTCTCCCTATTAGCAACCCATACGACCGTACCCGTTGATATTTTCTTGTACCAGATCCCTACGTACCGATTCTTGGATTTTCCCGGGCTAAAGAACCCAAGTTCAAACATTTTATCATCTGATACTATTGTGTCTCCATCTTTAATAGCTTGATTTGTAGATATGGTGTCTAGTGTTGCACAAGGTGACAGAAGCAAGAAAAAGGCACATGAGAATAGTAGAATCATGAAAGCAAATTCCATTGGTGTGGGTGTGAGATTTGGATGATGGTTGTGATATAAAGTAAACTTGACTCATCTTTTGGTCGCCACCTTTGAAAACTTCCACCAATTATTAGGTACATGAAAAGTCCTTGTTCAGTTTGAAAGTTTCTTTGTTTTGAATTTTCTCTAATCACAATGACATAGGGCTGTTTGTTTACCTCTTAATGAGGCTCCTAATGGTTCAGACCTCTTACTGGTTCAACACTTAATGGTTCAGACTGTTTGTTTCACGAGCAGATGTCCAGATGGTTCAGACATTTGCCTCTGAATGATTAAACATTAGACAGAGTCTGAATGATTAAGACCTATATTCTGAATTGGTCAAACATTTGCCTCTGAACGGTTAAGCATTATATAGGCTTTTAATGGTTCAGACCTCTTACTGGTTCAGCACTTAATGATTCCCTCTTACTTGGTTCAGCACTTAACCATTCGAATGTTCTCATTAGTGCATACCTTGATAGAAAATTTCCTATTTTTAAAATTAACATCTTTATTCTTAGTTTATAAATAGAGAAAAGATAAATTACCCAACTCCGGTCAGCCTCTCTCCGGTCAGTAAATACTCCATGAAAATCAAGGAATTGAAAAAACAAATTGGATTCATTCTCATCGTTTAGTTCCGTCGACTGATTCATCTTCTCCAATGTGAACATCACCAAAATAACAACAATCGGTCAGTCAACCATGATTCCCCAACGGAGCTTCCTGAAAATCAATCACCAAGCCGAAAACTGCCGGAGAGTCGCCGTTTTCTGTCATGATTGGTGGAACTGGTTACACAATTGAGAAATGGGAAAGGTGATTGAAGTTTGTGGGGTTTGATTTTTTTATTATTTTGGAATTTGATTTTTATTATTATTATTATTATTATTATTATTATTATCATTATTATTATTATTATCATTATCATTATTATTATGATTATCATTATCATTAAGATTATGATTATCATTATCATTATCATTATCATTGTAACTAGGTATTGCCGTGTAAACACACAAAATAGTTTAGTGATATTAATTGATTTTTGAAATAATTTTCAACGGGTCCTATAAGTAGTTATGTAAGTTGGTGCGCATCTCTTTTCTTTCTTCCGACTTGAGTTAATGCCAATGGGAAATACTTTTCGACCTCATCAAAAGGAGCCAAACATATAGTTTAATTTATCAAAATCATATTATTTAAAAAAATGAATCTTCTGTAATAGTAGTTTACACCCATTTCAAGACCATACGATTGAGATTATTTATTACATATAACAAAGAAAAATGATCAATCAGTGTTGTATTTTATCAAATTGGACAATCGGATAACATGTTTTATTTTTATCCAATCTAAACATGGAAAAGTCCTTCCGATGACATAGTACCTATACTGCATTCAAAAAAAGGCAATAAAGGTAAATTGCATATATGGCCAAACTATTATTTAAAAAAAGTAGTAATACAAAGAACATATACAACACACACTATAGCATGTTTATAAGGATTTCATTGGTCATAATTAGAACCAACACTTACATGTTGATGACAATATCTATGGTTAGAAGGTCAATAATTTCTTCAGCCAAGGTTCTACACTCACAAAGACATAATCCATAACTTAGAATATCATAAAACACATCATGTTCATAGTATAAACTAAGCGAGCAATCATCTTTAGACAACTTTTCACATTCAGAATTAGAAATATCGTAATGATTTTAAAAAATAACTAAATTAACTTCTAACACTATTTCATCATCTTAATAAAATTCATATTATAGTTTAAGTACGTAAAATCTCGGAATTTAATAACGATCTTCACCATAACTCGATCATTATAAAGATGTGAAAGAACACAAACATAAGTTGGGCCCATGATAACCCAATTAAACAAAAATAAAACCCCCTTATAATTCTATTGCTATATGTCAAAAACCTTCCCACAACCTGCTGAATCAATCTCTATATTTTCATGCATGGTACCAAACATTATAATGCTAAAATTTCTATAAATCAATTACTTCTGAACAAAAAAAACACCACATAACGCTCACACGAAAAAAAAAAACCAACGCACCACCAAACGAACATGTTAATCATGAAAAGGGGACACATAATTACTTACGTTTGGGAGGTTCTGCCACTATGGGATAAAAAAAAACCTGACTTAGCTAGATGAGAAAAAAAAACTGGGACGTACCATTGTCATCTTCTCCCACATCTTCAACACAGAAGTCCTGGTCCAACCCGAGTTCCTTGCTTTTATCCCAAAAGAATCCTCGTTCTCCTTCAACATGCAACCTATAAACAATAGATATCAAATTAGAGAACGAAAACATTGTTAATAAAATATAATAGTACCATCCAAAACAAAACTTACATGCAACACCAACTAATAATAATATCAAAAAACCCTTTTTGATTACTAAAATGTTTTCATAGCTAGGTACATCTCAAAACACCATCATATGAACTTAAAGTAGTTTTTATTAAAGTGTTTTGAAGAAAATCGTAAATTTGTATCTAGTGTACCTTCATCTTATGAAAACCGTAAATTTGTATTCAGCTGTGCATCTCTTTTAGAATTCAGTTTTGGACCTAAAGGATTTATGTTTGTTGGCCCATCTAATACTTCCTTGAAGAACAGATGATTCAAAAGCCAAAACTGGTTCTGAACAGCTGATCCACAATAAGCAGTGCTTGAACTTAATTGCCTACAATGGCAGTGGCTTCGAACAACTGATGATCCTAAAGACTGTTATGCTCAACAACTGTTCTATCAAAGCTCTGCTGATTACAAAGACTGTTAAGACCTATCAACTGCTGATTGTCAAAGCGCTGTTGAAGACAAAGTACTGTTGAATCAAATGCCTGATCAACCTAAGAGGAAAGCACTGCTGAGCATCATTTGTGCTTAAGCATCAACAGCAGATAGAAGCATCAATGTTTTGTTTATCAGTATTTCAATGTAATAGTGTTTATTTTGCATCAGTGTTTAGAGGTTGTTATAAATGTTAATTGTCATTGTCTAGGTGATGTCAGCAAAGATGCTCAGCGGTTAGGATTTGTACTATAAATAGATAGTGCATGTACTGTTCTATTTAGATCTTTTACACAGACATTCATCTTGTACGAACAACCATAGTGAGCTCAGGCTGAAGGGGAGTTAGTGTTCATGCATGCATAAGTCAATCATTGTGTATTCAATCTTATGACTAAAGAAAGCATTGTGTGATGAAAACTAATCTTTCCTTAATTGTGTTATAAAGTTTTACACCATTCCGCTGCATATTATTCCCTGTTTTATCTACTTTCATTACATCTTGGTATCAGAGCATAGGATAATCAAATTCGCTCTAACAATCAATTTGACATAAAAGTTCGACTCAATTTCATTGATACTAAGATTGTTCGTATCAGTTGAAAAACAGAGTACAAGTGTAATTATGTCCAAAGTTGATTATTTGAAAACTTCTATAAAACAACCAAGTTGTCTTCACAATCACAAGACCCTCACAACACCGAAACACTTTTCAAGTCACTTATGCTTGTCAGATCTGAATACAATATCTGGCAACGTAGGATGGGCCATGTACTAGCACAACAAAACACCGACTGCTGGAAGTCTGTCATCTTTGGACCTCATATTCCAATGGTGCAAAGCACAGAAGATCCCAAGGTCCAAGTACCTAAAAGCCTTGAAAATTACTTAGATTGAGATTTTCAAAAAATTGAATTAGATGCAAAGGCTTTTAGTATTGTGGCCTCAGCTCTACCAAATGACATATACGTTGGGTTGTTACATTGTAACAGTGCCAAAGAACTTTGGGATGCACTAAAAGAGCAGTTTGGTGGGACAGAAGAGGTTATAGAAAACAACAGGGAGGTTTTAAACCAACAATACGAAACATTCTGTCATGTTAAATGAGAGTCACTGACCCAACAGTTTGAAAGATTTAACTGTCTCATTAGTGAACTTAAATTGGTTAATGTTGAATTTACAAAGTCCACTTTAAATAGTAGGTTTCTTAGATCATTACCAGATAAGTGGGACACTATAGCTTTTGTGACCTGAAATTCTGTGGGATTCAAAGAGTTAAGTCTAACCCAACTTCATGGTAGGCTTCTCACATATGAGAGAGAGCTAAACCAGAAAAAGAAGTTACAGGAATCTGGAAAAATTGCTAATGATTACACTTTTGGTAACACAATACTTTTGGGTCAAGAAGAATCTGGTGGTAGTAAGGACCAGAGTTATGATCATTACATTGACATAACTGCAGGTGGAGCCTTCAACTCTGAGCCTTACTCACCCAATTATGCTTTCACATCAAATGGGGAAAACCAGATCTCAGATAACTTATCCTTTGAACTCAATGACCTCGAACATTTTGATCACGCTAATTTGGAAGAGATGGACATTTTGCACCAATTCGCTTTGTTGAGTGTGAGAACCAGCAAATTTTACAAGAGAACAGGTAGAAAGTTTCCAGGGCTGCATGGGAATTTAAAAGTGGGGTTGGATAAGTCCAAAATTAAGTGCTACAAGTGTAACAGGCTAGGACACTTTGCTAGGGAATGTAAGAGTCAAAATAGTGGTCCAATCATAACTCACCATAGTCCTAGACCTCAAAACACACAAAACACTGTGCACTATTCCCAATATACCCATGCTCCTCATATGCAAAACACTGCCCATTTTGCACATCCTGTAAACACTGTTCCAATGCAATATGTTCAAACCACTGTTCCACAAATCCAGTATGTCCAAGCCCCTGTATCTCAGGTCCAAGTGCAACAATCTGCACCACAACAAACTGCACAAACATCTGCCCCAGCAGAGACTAGTCAACAAAGCTTCTTTACTCGGGGCTTTGTTGATTGGAGCAGTATGCCTGATGATTTAACTGATGAAAATTTTGCTCTATTTGCTAATTCTGATGTTCCTTGTGATGAATTTTGTTTTATGGAATTAGAGTCAATTCCAGAAGGGCAAGAATCTGATGAAGTGGAACCCAGTGCTGAAATAGTGGATGAAGTTGCTGAAGCAGTGGTTACTACTGTTGTTGGTTAACAGATGTTAGAAAAGAAAGAATCTGAACCACTGTTGTAACCTCTTGCTGATCCATGGGATGCTAGAGTGTGTGAGGATGAATGTGACTGTGCCATGATGTCTGCAGCTAAGGTATCACCTCAGGTCTTGAAAAACTTATGTTCAGATAAATGCATCATTGCATTTGCTAATATAAAAGAGGTGAATGAAAACCTTAGGACAAGATTTTAAAAGATGAAGTACAATTTGAGAAAACTGTCAAAGAATTGAAAAACAAATTATATGAAAGGGATAATGAAATCTACAGTCTGAAACATGAACACCGTGTAACCAAAGACCAACTCTAAACTATGGTAGAAAATACCAAGTTTGCAAAAAGGAGCTTGAATCCACCCAAATCACTTGTGAAAAATGGGTGGAGTCTTGTAAATGTTATGAGCTGATGTTAGAACAACAGATCAAGAGCAATGTGAAGTTTGGCATAGGCTTTAGAAAACATGACCAAACTGAAAACACTGCTGAAATTGATTCTAGCTTAGTTGAAGTAATTCCTAAAAACAAGGATGGTCAAGAAATTAAAATCACTGATAAAAATGGTAACAAAATCATTTTAGAAAAAACCAGAGGGGTCATCAACCTTTGAAGAGACGGAAAAATGTCAATTCAAACCCACCTGGTCAGATGAATGTGACATCCTTGAGTATTTCAAGCCTATGGATTTTTCCACAATTGAGGGTGTCAAAGCACCCAAGGCCAAGGTCATTCCTCTAAAAGACATCCAAACAGAGGTTAAAAACTCTGTTGAAAAGGAAGAAGAAAAGAATATAAAAGGTTAAACACCTGTTTTGTGACTTTTGTGAAAAAAGAAATCATTCTACAAAAGACTATTTTCATTTAAAAGCTTTTGATATAAACAAAACAAGTGTAATTGAGCCTGCACCTATGTGCACAATTTGTGGAAAAACCAATCATCTCACTCAAGAGTGTGTGTACCTTAAAACTTTTGAGGTTAAAAGAAAAGAGTACACTTCAAAAACACTAGAGAGTCCTCAAAAATCATCCATCAAGAACAAACAACCTTTTGTGCATGTCCAAACAGTTGAACAAAACCTCTGCACCCAGAGAAGTGCAAGTGACAGATGCATCACCATCAAACCAAATCCCAAGAGGAAAAGGTCAACCACCATACCAAAGGGTCCCATGTTTATGAAGCTTACAAAAAGCCATCTAAACTCAAAGTGAATAGGCATCCTTTTGGTTTTCAACATCTGAAAGGAAATGGTCCACAACAGTGGTTAGAGAAAAATGTTCAAAAACATGTTCAAAACCCTGATCTAACCACTGTCCATGCTCCTGGACTTGAGGCTGACCTATCTGTGACCCCATCCAAAGCCTTATTGGCTTTGGAGACCCTCCTGAACTAATTGTTTACTTGATGTACAGGGAGCGTCTGCATGCTCAGATAGTTTATGGTATGTAGATAGTGGAGGCTTCAGTCACATGACAGGATGTAGAGCCCTACTCAAAGATTTCAAAAAACATGGAGGGGGTGATATATCCTTTGGTAACAATTCAAAAGGAAAGGTGTTGGGGTCAGGGACAGTTCTGTAACAACCCGCACGTTCGTGCGTTGTTACTACTCGTTATACTCGTTACGCCTAGAACCAGAGATTCGGATCATAATGTAGTTATATCGCATACATCGCTATTTCGCAAATATTTTCGCATATTATGCATACTTTATCGCTATCACATCACATTGCACTTGCTGACAACCATGAAGATATCAAAGGAGGACCAATTCTACCCTCCTTGATAGCCGTGATGTGTCGCAGTGCAACTCATTACTCAAAACGCACATCGCATCAAACACATTAACGTTCATGATGGCGTTGAGTGAGGACCTATTCTACCCTCCTCGATGACCGTGAAGCGTCGCAAAGCAACGCTTATTCGAAACGAAACCCGGTTATTGTATCGCAACTTTGAAATATGGATATGTGTATACGACCCAACGTAGCTAATTATAATAAATATATGGAAATGTGGATGAGAATGTGTAACCAAACTATCGCAACGCTTAGCAATCGAAATGGAACGCCAAAACTCAGCTCGCCGGAGGCGTTTGATCGAATGGCACTTCGATTGAATGGCCATCCAATCGGACAGCCATCCGATCGGACAGCCCACCGATCGGATAGCCATCTGATCCGAGGCACTGCACCGCCTTTCTCCTCCTTTGCCTATAAATACCCCACTTGTCACATCAACAACACTTGATGTGACTGCTCTCTCTCGACCAGACGCCTTCTCGCCTTTTTCTCTCGATTTCTCGCAATCCTTGTAAGTTTCTACCTCAAATCTTGTACTTCCTTAATCTACACGCACTCCTACACCTTTCTATCTTTTAAATCTTAACTTTTAACCATGAAATCGTCGAGATTTAAGGTGTTCTAGGATGACGTCATCATGTGTTCTTGAAGAACTTCATGTTTTGGCCTCAATCCACCAAGAACAACTTAGATCTAACCGATTTCCACATAAACTAACAAAGATCTTCCATAGATCTAAACATATTCACAATGAAAAGAAGTGAAAAATGGTTTTCCAACTTTCTTTCAACTCTTTTAAACTCAATGCACTCAAAACCGATAGAATCGGAACTTGTGCCGGCTTACTACTCATTATTGTGGTTGTGTTGGTTCAAGATCCGTATCCTATCCACGAAATTATCGATTTCGGGTTAACCAAGAACAATCGTCCTGAACCGGTGGACTGACCGAACTTGGGTGGTTCCTGTTCGATCGGGTCACTAGAGCTTAGGATGGAGTTCTGTTGGTTAGCACGATATCAACACATCTCGATAAAATGACAAACTATCAAAACAACCAAGTGTAAGACGAATAGGTCAACCAGGACGGAGTGCCGTCCGAACGGACAGCCAAACCGCACGACTGGCCACCCGTACGACTTGCACCTTGGACCCACACTTAACCATTTTTGCCAACATTTGAAGTCTGAATGTTGAACGACTTACTGTCCGATCAGACTACCATCCGATTGACCTGCTAATCGAATCATGAGACGTTTAAACTTCAACACTTAAACAATTTTCAACATGTTCAATGCACAAAGGATGCCACCCGATCGAACAATCGTCCGATCGAGTGACACCCTGCTATGAACTTGTTCTCACTGAAGTGCCCAACCGAACGGGTTGCCGTCTGATCGAACGACCGTCCGATCGACCGATCTGAAAGGTAGAGGTACTTCAATGTTTTCAAAATGCTACAACAAAAACTTCAAAAGTCAAGCCATCATACACAAACACATACTTCCCAAAGGAATAAACAATCCACTCGAACAGTCATCCAACCGGACGACCGTCCGAACGGAAAACCACTTGCACGACTGGCTGTCCGATTGAACTACCATCCGAACGGACTGTTGTCCGAACCACTTGTACTTTGCACCGTTTTACGCGTCACTTATCAATATGCTATCAATCTATTCAGGCTAACCCTACTCCCTAGCGCTCCCTTCAATCCATCAACCGTTGTGAGTATACTTGAACCCTTTTTGCTTTTGCACTTTTGGGTGTAACATACGTTGCTATCAAATCAAATCACATTAAATGCTTAAACTATTTATCACTTGCGAATGACCAATGTGCATAGTTATACGTGATGCTAGTTACATATGTGCTAGGACTTATACGCGCGACGTCCCACCATGACTAGTATAGTACTATTGCGCCCGACGGGGTCTAGTTTAGCAATCGCGATCGAAGCTCGAGGACTTAGCTGGTAGTATCAGTTTTGTGAGTATATATGTCGTGTATTACATTTATGTATGTGGAAATTCGCAGCTTTTATCTATTACACTATTACATATCAAACATGTATACTCGCCAATGCTTTTGTATTGACATTATTTTTAACGTATGTTGCAGGTTTAGTCGCAGACTACATCAAATCAAGCTAGGAAGTCTAGAAACACACCTAAAATTTAGGTTGTCGGATTTGAATTGTTTGAGAAAACAGGAAATTCGTGACAGCTTATGTGATTGTAATTGTTTATTAGTATGGGATAATGAACGCATTAAATACTGTCGCAATATAGTTGTTATGGATTCTCTTGAGCAATCTGATTCGCCTAGTGCCGCGCCCCGATGATTCCGTCATCGGTTGTGGTGTGACAGATTGGTATCAGAGCCATAACTATAGGGAATTAGGCAAGACTTGACCTAGTCCGGGTCGATGTCTTAGAAATGACCTAGTCTATAGTCTAGGTACCAACGGGCTGACTCGTGCGAACCCAGTAGGAATTGCACGGGCCTACTTGATTCTCTCGTTCGAATTTGCTAAAAGCTACTACTTCGCGTGAACACCGTATACTACAACTTCACACGAAGAGCCTTTCCTAAGGCTAGAATATTACTTAGCCTTTCCTAAGGCCAACACAATACACACATTTTCGAAAATACTCGCGTAACACAACCGAGTGATCTAGTCGAGATCAGGCGTGAAAACCAAGAGCTCTCGATAAGATCGCTCACTCAGCGCATTTTCTAGCACGAGAACTTTCCGTCGAGCTAGGAGTGACAACCATATCTCAACGGAAGTCTCCATTTCAAAATCCAGTGGAACTCCCGGATTTATTCGAAGAGCACAACCACAGTTAGGAGCGAAGTTATTAAGTCAGGGGTGAAACCCGTACCTTAATAAACCGTTCCGCTCCCTATAAAATGGTTTTCAAAAGCTCTCACCAAGGACTCGGCTATAACAATAACTCGAGCCACGTGATGACCAGGAAGACGAATGCCATGAGCTGCATCCCAGTGGAAGCATAAGCCTTCTAGGGCAACGCACGTGCACGAACTTGTTGGGTATAGTTGGGCTACCTTGGGCAGTCGACGCCTAAACACCCAAGGCACTCTATCTATTTTTCTAGCATACGACTCGCCGATTTTACACTTTATGGAATCTATTTATGCTTATATGGTTACAATTTAAACTTTACGCTTTATCGATTTCTCAATTTATCGATTTTCGCTCCCTGGTTTATAAACGCACGACTCGCACAGCCATCGCAATCTAAAACGAAAACCGAATGTTCGCAACAAAACTAATGTCAAATTACTCGCTCTCACCCTCGCTCTCTGCATCACGTCCTCGCGCCTTCTATACCGACATGTATGTGTACAAGTATAAGCTGCAACTAATTATGTATACAAACGAATCAATTGTGTGGGAATTTAGGAATATCGTGTCTCCTATATGGCTCCTATGTGAAATCTATTATACTACCTATAACAAGTTTTGATCGCGCTCAATCGCATCGCAAAAACTCAAAATCATTATGATCGAATCTCACTCCAAATCTCTCTCTGTCTAGATGTCTTCAAACGACTCTACCTCGAGACGAACAGCTAGGAGAAGAGCCAAACGAAGCGCCGATAAGAGGATTGCCTCGCTTGTGGCCAAGGAAGTGGCCAAAGTCATTCCTCAAATTGTCGCTCAAGTGCACTCTCTCAGCAACTCTCGAACCTCGACAGACTTCAAGACAGAAGTGCCGCAATCTGCTTTCCTCTACAAACACTTCAAAGCCTGTAACCCGATGGAGTTCACGGGTGAAGGAGGTATGTCCCAGTTATTCCAGTGGTTTGACTCTATCGAAGTTACCCTTCGTCAGAGTGGGTGTCCCGATGGGTTTCGTACTACTTGCGCTACCGGAGTATTTCAATCGTGAGCACTCGACAGGTGGACGGCCGAACGTAATAAACGTGGGATCTCCGCAGCTTACGCTCTCTCTTGGGATGAGCTGAAAGAGCTCATGATGAAAGAGTACTGCCCTCCCCACGAAGTCCAGAAGCTAGAAGACGAATTTTGGGAAATCAAGCAAGTCAAAGGTGACAATGCTGGCTACACCGCAAGGTTTAAACAGCTTAGCATGATCTACCCCAGTCAAGTCAACACTTCAGAAAAAGCCATCACGACGTACATTCGCGGCTTGCCTGAGTGTGTGGGTGATTTTGTTAAAGCAGCAAGACCTGCTACCATCGAAGAAACCTACCGCTTGGCCGCAGAAATCAATGACAAACGAGTCTTGGACGGATTTTTCTCCAAGAATCCTATCAAACAAGCTCATCAAGTAATCGTCATCGACTCTTCTGACGATTCTTCCGACGATTCCTCCGACGATTCTACCAACGATTCTTCAGGTGCGTCCTCGGATGAATCCTCCAACACCAACGCACCGCTTCAGGAAGCTCAGTCCAACCACAAACGAAAGACCATGAGCCCAAACTCTTCAACAACCGAACTGTCACAGCCAGAACCTCTCCAATCAATTCCAGTTCACTCGAAGCGTGACTACAATGGAATTCATCCCATGTGTCTCATGTGTACGTATCACCACCCGCCAGAAGCTAACTGTCACTTTTGCGCAAATTGCAACTGGTATGGTCATCTTACCTAGCACTGCCGCACGGGGCCGCAGACTTGAGGAATTTCAACAACAACCGCAGTCTCCGTAGAAGTCCTCCACATCAACATTAGTCATGCTTCCAATGATGTTGTAATGATACGATTTTCGCCATTAGTTTCTTTTATGTGTTGAATTTGTTCTATTCCTCGACGCAATGTGGACTCTATGTATCTCTCTCTTTCTCTCTCGTCTTTGTACTTAATCCGGAATCACCCACATGCTATATATTATATCACGATATAATGTGTTATACCCCCAATACACTCTTAGAATAAGGTACAATAAACGTGCAAGGAACGACTAATCACGGGTGCACACGGGATTATTTGGGTCAGTGCACGGAGATCGTAGTGAGTTCTAATGGTGCCATAACGTTAAAAAGCATGGTCGAGCATGGTGGATACGCCGCTGGTACTTCCTATATATAAGCATCTTGACCATGTCAACAAAGTGCGACATCTATTCACGGGATGCAAGTAGTAGGGGTAAAGCAAGGTGTGCTTTGCCATACTACCGAAGTCTCGTGAAGAAAGTGCCACGTGGAGTTGAATGTTATTTAGACCTATACTATTATGGTTATTTTTCGACACACTACACTCATTCGCAAGGCGTAACAATTACATCGCATCATCACGAGACTTTTCGTAAGTCTGCAAATGCCTCATCGATGGACTCTGGAGAGTCTACCCCCGCAGGGCAATTGCATCGACGCAAGACTAGTCGTAAGTCTTTAATCGCAACTCAATCACAATTTCGCTGGAATCTAACGTACATCACCCTCGCAACACTTTAACGCTTAACGCATCTATCGATTTCATCGCTTCGATACTCGCATCGCTTATCGCTTCTAACGCTTATCGCTACTTGTGTATGTTGGCACACATGACATCGACTCACGTAACGGATCTAGTATGGATAAAACATGGTGGATACGCCGCCGGTACTTCCTATATATAAGTGTTTTAGCCATATTGGCAAACTTTTGTGGAAAGATGCCATGAGGGGCTTAATGTAGGTTTTAATGTGGAATCTAATCGAAATCGTACTATTCGCTTAATCGCACTATCGCATATCGTGGGTATCACTATATCGCTTGTGTATTGCTCCATCGCTCATTGTGTATCGCTTAACGTAATCGCTATCGCTATCGCTTACCAATAATCGTGCTGTCTGTGTTAAGTTAGCACACATGACCTCGCTTCATGGGACGAAACTCATATGGTTAAAGCATGGTGGATACGCCGCTGGTACTTCCTATATATAAGTGTTTTAGCCATATCAGCAGAACTTCGTGGAAAAAGTCCATGTGGGGTCTAATGTTAGTTAAAACTTGTGGTGTCGTTTAATCTAATCAAATCGCATATTTCCTATCATTTGCAACGCATCGACCGTCGCCTATCGCTCGACGGTTGTCGCTATCGCTCGTCGCTTATCGCTTATCGCTTTACGCTTGTCGCCGCCGTCTTCGCTTATTATGTTTGTGTTGTACTATCGAATTTTTTTCGCATCCCGCTTACCGCCTATCGCACTCGCTAGTGTCACTAAACTGAGTTGAAAACGACTCATCACTCGGTTCACCTTTCAAAGACTTGATCCAACCCTTTCTCGTTTGGATCGAGTCATCGCAAATCTGACTTTACTATGTTGACACGTATGACACCGCCTCACGAGACGGAAGCCATATGGTTAAAACGTGGTGGATACGCCGCTGGTACTTCCTATATATAAGCATTTTAGCCATATTGTCGAACTTTCGTGGAAAAGTACCATGCGGGGCCGACCTTAAAATTTAAATTCTTGATATTACTAAAAAGCTTTATTTACCAAAAGTTTAAACCGACCTTTTCTTACAAAACGTTTTCTAAAAATTTTGATCAAAACTGTTGTACAAAACGAGATTATCTTGTAACGATGGGGTGACAATCGACTCAAGTTACTGCCGCGTGACGAGAAAACCTCGTAAAACGAGTTTTTTTTTACACCCTAAAATCTTTTAGTAACCTAATAAAACCCTTCCCATATCGCTGGTGTGGACATCGGTACAGTTAATGCCGCGCCATGAGAAGATTTTCATAAACAAGTTCTCCAAATTAATCAACTTTTCGGAAATTTAAAACGTTGGGGATCGCATTCTCGTGTGTGTTATCGCTTTTGGTTGTTCGAATCGTATTACTCGTCGCTCTAGCTTAGTCTTCGCAATGCTCTCGCGCGTTAATTCTCTATCGATCGCTCGCTATCTCGTCGCTTTTATCGCTTACTCGCTCACATCAACTCTCGCGACCCTTCTTGTGGATTAATTTCGGGACGAAATTTCCTAAAGCAGGGGAGACTATAACAACCCGCACGTTTGTGCGTTGTTACTACTCGTTATACTCGTTACGCCTAGCACCAGAGATTCGGATCATAATGTAGCTATATCGCATACATCGCTATTTCGCAAATATTTTCGCATATTACGCATACTTTATCGCTATCACATCACATTGCACTTGCTGACAACCACGAAGATATCAAAGGAGGACCAATTCTACCCTCCTTGATAGCCGTGATGTGTCGCAGTGCAACTCATTACTCAAAACGCACATCGCATCACACACATTAACGTTCACGATGTCGTTGAGTGAGGACATATTCTACCCTCCTCGATGACCATGAAGCGTCGCAAAGCAACGCATATTCGAAACGAAACCCGGTTATTGTATCGCAACTTTGAAATATGGATATGTATATACGACCCAACGTAGCTAATTATAATAAATATATGGAAATGCGGATGAGAATGTGTAACCAAACTATCGCAACGCTTAGCAATCGAAACGGAACGCCAAAACTCAGCTCGCCGGAGGCGTTTGATCGAATGGCACTTCGATCGGACAGCCATCCGATCGGACAGCCAACCGATCGGATAGCCATCCGATCCGAGGAACTGCACCGCCTTTCTCCTCCTTTGCCTATAAATACCCCACTTGTCACATCAACAACAGTTGATGTGACTGCTCTCTCTCGACCAGACGCCTTCTCGCCTTTTTCTCTCGATTTCTCGCAATCCTTGTAAGTTTCTACCTCAAATCTTATACTTCCTTAATCTACACGCACTCCTACACCTTTCTATCTTTTAAATCTTAACTTTTAACCATGAAATCGCCGAGATTTAAGGTGTTCTAGGATGACGTCATCATGTGTTCTTGAAGAACTTCATGTTTTGGCCTCAATCCACCAAGAACAACTTCGATCTAACCGATTTCCACATAAACTAACAAAGATCTTCCATAGATCTAAACATATTCACAATGAAAAGAAGTGAAAGATGGTTTTCCAACTTTCTTTCAACTCTTTTACACTCAATGCACTCAAAACCGATAGAATCGGAACTTGTGCCGGCTTACTACTCATTATTATGGTTGAGTTGGTTCAAGATCCGTATCCTATCCATGAGATTATCGATTCCGGGTTAACCAAGAACAATCCTCCTGAACCGGTGGACTGACTGAACTTGGGTGGTTCCTGTTCGATCGGGTCACTAGAGCTTAGGATGGAGTTCTGTTGGTTAGCACGATATCAACACATCTCGATAAAATGACAAACTATCAAAACAACCAAGTGTAAGACGAATAGGTCAACCAGGACGGAGTGCCGTCCGAACGGACTGCTGTCCGAACGGACAGCCAAACCGCATGACTGGCCACCCGTACGACTTGCACCTTGGACCCGTTCGTTTAACCATTTTTGCCAACATTTGAAGTCTGAATGTTGAACGACTTGCTGTCCAATTGGACTACCATCCGATCGACCTGCCAATCGAATCATGAGACGTTTAAACTTCAACACTTAAACAATTTTCAACATGTTCAATGCACAAAGGATGCCACCCGATCGAACAACCGTCTGATCGAGTGACACCCTGCTATGAACTTGTACTCACTGAAGTGCCCAACCGAATGGGTTGCCGTCTGATCAAACAACCGTCTGATCGACCGAACTGAAAGGTAGAGGTACTTCAATGTTTTCAAAATGCTACAATGAAAACTTCAAAAGTCAAGCCATCATACACAAACACATCCTTCCCAAAGGAAGAAACAATCCACTCGAACAGTCATCCGACCGGACGACCGTCCGAACGGACAACCACTCGCACGACTGGCTGTCCGATCGAACTACCATCCGAACGGATTGCTGTTCGAACCACTTGTACTTTGAACCATTTTACGCGTCACTTATCAATATGCTATCAATCTATTCAGGCTAACCCTACTCCCTAGTGCTCCCTTCAATCCATCAACCGCTCTGAGTATACTTGAACCCTTTTTGCTTTTGCACTTTTGGGTGTAACATACGTTGCTATCAAATCAAATCACATCAAATGCTTAAACTATTTATCACTTGCGAATGACCAATGTGCATAGTTATATGTGATGCTAGTTACATATATGCTAGGACTTATACTCGCGACGTCCCACCATGACTAGTATAGTACTATTGCTCCCGACGGAGTCTAGTTTAGCAATCGCGATAGAAGCTCGAGGACTTAGCTGGTAGTATCAGTTTTGTGAGTATATATGTCGTGTATTACGTTTATGTATGTGGAAATTCGCAGCTTTTATCTATTACACTATTACATATCAAACATGTATACTCGCCAATACTTTTGTATTGACATTATTTTTAACGTATGTTGCAGGTTTAGTCGCAGACTACATCAAATCAAGCTAGGAAGTCTAGAAACACACCTAAAATCTAGGTTGTCGGATTTGAATTGTTTGTGAAAACAAGAAATTCGTGACAGCTTATGTGATTGTAATTGTGTATTAGGATGGGATAATGAACGCATTAAATACTGTCGCAATATAGTTGTTATGGATTCTCTTGAGCAATCTGATTCGCCTAGTGTCGCGCCCCGATGATTCCGCCATCGGTTGGGGTGTGACAAGTTCATGCTGGGAAGCTCAAGTTTGTGTGACAACCCTCATAATTACAGGTGTCCGTACGATTAATTAATATTAAATTGTGCTTAATGACTGTGCTTAATTACAACTGATGACTTAACTGCATTTTTCAGCAAAATTCAGCTTTTTATCATACTAGTCTTGTGCAGAAAATTGACTAAATGGTCCTGAATATTTTCCTAAGTGTTGGGAATTAAAAGTGTTACAAAAAGTCACATAAAAGACACTATACGGAACAACCTAGCACTTTAACGAAACGGTATCTAACCGAACAACCGGACATTACCCGGAACACAAAAATTTTGTCAGATACATTGTTTAATTATTTCTTGACTAGTTATGGTCCCCGAACACCATAACACCCACTAGATATCTACAAACTAAAACATGTAACCTTATACTTAGAATTGAACTATTATTTACCTACTTACCATCAAAAGTTTCACTTAACCCCCCCCCCCCATGCCATTTACGGTCCAAGGAGGACCCACTAAATCCACCACCTTACCTCCCAAGATTTGATCACTATATTTTATTTGATCTTTGCTTGTGATCTTGGACATAATATTAGAGAATCATTATAAGTATGGTAGGATGATATGCAAGATCATTTCTTTCTAACACCTCACAACTTCACCCCACTCCCTCAAACTCTCTCTCTCCCTCTCGGCCTTGTTTGTGCCGCCACCACCACCATACAACCACCACATCCATCCATTTTCAAGCTTAATTCAAGTGTTAGAAGGTGATTCTTGGAGCTTGAAGCTTGTGGATCATCAAGGAGTTCTCTTACTTGCTTTTACACACCAAAATTCATCATCATTTTCTCTAGTGATCTTCCCTAGCTTTGAGCTAGTTGTAAGTTCTTGATTAACCCTTGTTTACTTCTACTTTAATGGTTAAAAGATGTAGTATGTTGATTATCACTAGAACCCTAAAAGACATGAACATAAATCTTGAACATAAAGATGTAATATGATGAAATAATGCTAGTATGATGTATGGTGAGGATGATCTGCTAAAAATAAAAGTCGTGGGTCTTTGGGTGCATTAGTTGATCGGTTGCGGGGGTTCGGGTAACGATTAGAGCTGGAACAGAATCTGTCTATGATTCTGCAGCCAACTTCAATTGGCTGTAAAAGGACCGTTATAAATCGAAAAATCGATTTTTTGAAGTCTAAATTATATGTTTTCGAAAAACGAATCAAATGGCACTGAAATCATATTTTTCGAGGTAGTTTACTATTTTTAATGGTCCGTTTTGTACAGCAGCAAAAGCTGCGTTTTTACAGCAGAAAATGTGTGTTATTTTTTTCGTCATAACTTGAAATCTGTGTAGAGTTAGCTAATGAAATTTGTACTGTAGATGACCACTGATGTCGTTGTAATGCTCCAACTGGAATTTCATCAATCGGAGTTACGATGAATTTTAAAGGAATTATTCCGTGGACTGCAGTCAGAAAGTGACGAATCTGATTCCAGTCCGGTAAATGATCTTTTATAAAATATTGGTAATGAATTGGATCCCGATATTTTTACACAATAATATTTGGATCGTTTAAAACATTCTGTAAAAATTTGAGAATTTTTGGAGTAAGTTAACTATTTTATTAAAATTCCCGAAAACAACCCAGTTTTGAATGTTAAAGCTGAAACGACATAAGTAGTAATTTGCGTGTCTAAATGTCGGGTAGGTTATCTGAGAATGATCTAACGTGTTATATGTCAATGAAAGTGTTATGTGCAATATCGTATGTTTGCTTTTGAATGGGTATAGATGAGATGTTTATATGGGCGTGAAATGTTAACGTGAGTGCGTGCTATGTGATAGATGCGTGTAGGAACTTTGTGTTTTATTTAAAACTATTAACAAACTTGTAGGATCGTTGTGCGACCTTAACGAGTCAATCAGAAGAGTTCTTAGACTAAATCAGAGGCGGAATTCATTGATTCAGTCTTCGTTCAGCTTGTATTAATATCATTAAGCTGTCTTATTTATTGATCTATTACCAATTTACAGGCCAGAGACACTTCGACAGCACTTCGGCACCGGAAATCAGAATCGTTACAAATGACTTGGCACAACAGCTATATATAGGAGAGGGTATTTCGTACGAAATGACCAAGAGTCATTTCGTGCGAAATCAACTTCCATCACACATTCTCGTTTTTCATGCCCTGATCTTTCTAAACTAGTACAAGACTCGATACAAGACGAAGTCGACAGACATATGCACCTACAGACTCCCCCTTGGATGTTGACGAAGTCTTCGGTGTCGAGTCATCACAGTCTTCAGTCTTTATCAGTCTTCTCACTTTCTCCGAAGTATCTGACAGTGTAATCTTCCTTCATTCTCTTTCAGACTCCCCTTTGCCAGACTCCCCCTTAAGTTGTGCTAGGATCGTAGTCTGGCTTTCACAGGTTCTAGAATCGAAACCTGGCTCAACTTCTGCTCAGGTTTAGACATGGGGACCTGCACAAATCTCTACCTCACAATAAATCTCACAAATTTAACATTTGACAAAATTTATTTTCTACTTATCACTTGTAGAAACACACTTAAACCATCATTTGTAAATATCATTTTTCATCATTTTTCATTTTTTAAACAACTTTTCCCAAACTTGTTCATCATGTTTAGCACTCGGAATTTTGAAAATCAGCTCTCCAACATCAGTTGTCGAAAATATTTTTGGATTTTTTCAAAAATTTTATACTAAAACACTCCGAAAATCTTTTTGAATTTTTATTTTTAATAGAATGCAGTAAATAAATATTTACAAACAATATTTTTTGTGAGTTTGTGTAAGAGGATCATATCAGTTTATGAGACAAATCACCAACACCGTTAAGCTTTAAACATTTTAAGTTCTAAACGATTCACTTAGATTGTAAGTATACTGATCCACTTAAATTCTCACACAAAGTTCAACTGTTTCGAGATACGAGATTAATGTTTTAGAAACTTAAACTTATTCGCGTGTCCCACCTCAGAATATACTCCCGTATCCAGATCCCAATATTCAGTCTTACAGGTGAGTATACCTAGATGATATCTGTATGGGGTTAAATGCGAGGGCCATGAGAGCTCAGGCTATTGCTTCCGCAAAATTAGAGAGATTATGACTTCGACTTTAGGTGTGTTCCCTTTAGAGAATCTTTTCTTCAACAGCACATGATTAGCATTTTGCAATGTTTCATCATTTTTTATGCTGAGGGGGGTGCTATTATTTCAAGCAAGCGAAAAGTATTATACGGGGACTAGGCCATTGCTTCCGCAAAATCAGAAGTCTCGGGATAATACCCCAGATATCACTAAGCATAAAGACCTAGTATCTCAGAAAGAGGGATCTTTCAAACAAGATTTCGGGGTTTACCCATATATCCGAGAGATGTTCCCCACGAAATAAGTAAGTATGAAATTTAGATTTATATCTCGACACAATCTACTAAGCGTGTAAAAACCTACTGGCATATCATCAGTGAGATCGTTTATCACATTTTGACTTTCCAATTCTTTAGCATGCCGTGAATGTCCACTGATATACTATCATTTCCTCTTTTTCACAACAAAACTCGTTTTTGATTTTATCATGTTTTTTTACTTTTTCAAATTTTCTAATGTTTTTGGATTTTCCGAAATTTCTTACTCCCCCTAAAATTCAAAATCATTTAAAGGAAATTTGAAAACAAACTGTACACATAAACTGACAAACTGATTCGAATTGCTTCAATTCGCCATCCTCTTGGCATAAATAATCAGAACTCCCCCTGACAACAAACTATTTTCCCATTATGATTTCAAAACACTTAAGTTTGTTTTAATCAAAAATGATTTTTCCGGAAAATATATTTTGTTGATTTTACCATTTGTAAGATCGGGGTTATGATCATCACTTTGTTTTCTTAACCACTTGACTGAAAGTTAAATCAAGTTCAACTTAATGACCTTGATTAACCACTTGTCGATTCAACCAAACTAATTTTTTTAAAAATGAAATATGACAATTTTCAAGAATAACTACCACTTGTAGATTGAAATACCACTTGTAGTTGTAGGAAGATGCCGATTCCTACTCCACACTTACCAACCTGGGAGTTCCGGCAAGTCCACACTTGTAGGATTTTAACAATTTTAATTATTTCACAAAAACAAATTTTTAAGAATGATGCTAATTCATGCTCCACGATTACCAACTTGGGAGCTTCGGAAAGTCAGGATTTTAAGTAGAGAATGTTGTCACCCAAGCCTGACCAGCCTTAGGTGATTGTAATTCATCTCTATCCCACCATCTTTTTTATTTATAAAAATCTTTCACACCCTTTACCTTCCCGTCAACCATCTTCCCAAAAATATGTTTGACTTTTCCATTAAAAGCCTTTTCAGCATCAAATTCTTCTTTACCAGAGAAAAATTGATCTGAAATTTCAACCTTACCAACTTTCAATTTCAAGTTTTCTTTTGACAGTGGCGGAAAGTTTTCTTCGTTCATTTCTGGAACGGAATTCTTCTCACTATTCACAACAAATGACTCCTTTGACTTTGACGAGTCATATTCATTGTCAGAACTAGTTTCAGATTTAACAACCCATTTTTGTTTGTTCAAATCGACTTTTCTTTTATAAAAACGTTTCGAACTTTCACCAGTTTTGAAAGTCAAATTTTTGAACTTTTTAAAACTTTCTGTTGGTTGTTTCTTGTCATCAACACATTTCTTTTTCAACTTTGAGTTAGAAGAAACTCCCTATTTTGTGTTAGTGGACTTTGTACAGTTCCATGCAATGTGTCCAACTTCTTGGCATCTGTAACAGGTTCTTCTTTCAACTCTTCGTTCAGATTCGTTCACCACATTCTTCTTTCTTTCAGCAAGAAACTCTTTATTTGTCTGTCTCCAAAACGGTTTCTTCTGCTCTACTTCAGAACTTCCTCCTGAAACAAATTTATTTTTTATTTATAATTTTTCTCATTTTTATAATTTTCTGAAGGATTAGAACCTGAACCTTTCTTTTTGAAATTACTGTTATGGTTTGGTTTCTTTTGAAAACCATAACCAGAACTGTAACATTTTTTCTTGTTCAATCTCTGTTGAACTCTTGAAGTGTATTTTTTAGGTTTTTCAGTAAGATTTAAATCTTTTATTTCAGAAATATTAATTTCTATCAATTTGAAAACCTGCTTGATCATTTCAGATTTGACACTTCTTATTGGGAATTCTTTATCAGAATATAATTTGTCTGAATCATTCAAAGTATATGCCACTTTGATTGGTTCATCATTCAAATTAGATTTTGATAACAGAAATTCTTTATCATAAACCCGTTTGACCGGTGAACTCGGACTCTTGTCTGATGAACTCGAACTTTCAGATTTAGACTCCGACTTTGACTCTTCATCCATATCTAACACCTGATCGACCACTTTCTTTAACAATTCAGACTCATGATCAGTGTCAGACGCTGTGAATGTGACATCAATGTTGTCTGGTAACTCATCAATCGTTTCAGACTTTAACTTTATGTTGACTCCCTTTTTTAGAAGTTCCTCATTTGGCTTTCTGGGGGAATAACTCTCATAGATTGGAGGCGGACACTTGTTATACTTGACACTTTGTTTCTTACCAGTATCTGTTTCTTCCGTCTGTTTATCTTGAAAAGCTTCAAGACCTGCAACAGTAGGATAAACTCGATCAATCAAATAATCACAAGTTGTATAACTCAACAGTAATCGTTTGATTCTCTCATTCTCAATCTTTTCAAGTTCCAGATCTTGCTTCAGCTTAGCACAATCTTCAATATACTCATTAATAACCTTTAGCTTTGTCATTAGTGTTGAACTCATCATTGTCTGAGCAGCTCCCATTTCTAAATTCGTTTTGTTCAAACTATCAACCGTTCTGTTCAGGACATATGATTCCTTTACATATTTCACATCAGATAACAATTTTTCTTTCAACTCTTCTAGTTCACAAATCTTCTTGTCTTTCTTCTCACAATCTTCACAAGGAGCTAAACACTTCAAACACGGTTTTATAATCTCAACTATCTTTTCAACTTCGATGATTTTTTCAACTTCCACAACTTTTTCAACTTCGACTATTTTCTCCACCTCTACAATTTTTCTACCTCAACAATTTTCTCGACCACTTTTTCAACAATACTCGGTTCTTCATCGAATTTTATTTCTTTTTCCCATCTTTCAGCTTCAACCTTTTCTGTCAAATTTTCTTCAACTTCTACTTTTTCAACTTCCAACTTCGCCTTTTCTTCAGCAATCTTTCTTGCTTCCAATTCTCTCTTCAATCTAGCTGCCTTCTTCTCATTCAACATCTCGACTTTATCTGCAAAAAACAAATTAAAACTATAAGTATCCAAACCTTTTCTAGTTTTATTGATATACTCTTCCTTGTCATCGGTGTCTGCATCAATTCCTAATTCACTAAAAATCGGTATTCTTTTCAGATTAGATTTGACTTCTTCTTCTCCCAGAATTCTAGCAACAAGTCCTGAACCAGCCGGAATGTATTTATCCCAGCTAAATCACTCTGCAACTTTTTCATCATCTTGATGAATAAGATAAGCTTTCTTCTTTCCGTCATCAATAGCACGGGATGATGATGGTTGTTGAGCAATCTGATGAAAATTTGATTTTTGATAATAATCGTTCTTTTCTTGTCTTCCGGTTGCTTCTTTGTTTGTACATTCTCGCTTAAAATGACCCTTTTCTCTGCAACGAAAAGATGTAACCTTTGATTTGTCAAACCCTATCGGAGACTTAGCAATCTCACTAAACTCATCTCTACCGGTGATTTGTTGAAATTTTTCTGCTCTTCTTACAGCACTAGCTAAACACCACTTGATGTCCATCAATTCAAGTTCCTCATAATCAATCTGGTCATAATCCTCTTTGATGAGCATCGGATTTCCAATTCTTCCAGCAACTAAGCTTTCATACGACTCTAACATAGCAACAAGTGAAGCCATGTGTTGCTTAGCCATTTCTGGAGAAAGATTTTGACCATTTTGAATGTTCAATGTTACATTGCATTACAGATTTGTTGAATTCTGTCGTTGAGGACTTGGTGTTGTGAAATTCGGATCAAAACTTGAATATGAAGATGAATGTCCACCACTCTGAGTTACAGTACTAACATTTGTTCCAGAAGAACCATCAGCACTAAAAGCAGTTTTAATCTTTGGACTTGGAGTAGTCTCAAATTTGCTTCCTTTATAGTATAGACTAACATCATGTTGAGCGCTTGGATTATTCATGATAGCAGTTTTCTGAACATCCAATTCATGTTCTTCAAGCTTCTGAATGAACCTCGCCAAATTCATACTTTCAGATTTTCTTGTATGTTTTAGGATTAACAAATATGTTCCCCATTTATGTTGAGGTAATGCATCAGCAAGCTTATCAACCCATTCATCGTCTTCTTTCTTGATCTCCATTCTTCTCATTTCCTGAACAAGACGACAATATCTATCGATGGTTGTTTTTGTTGTTTCACCTTCAAAAGCTGTAAACATATCAAAAGATTTCTTTAATAAAGCACATTTATTTTTGATCATATCTGCACTTCCTTTAAACTTTTGAATTAATGCCAACCAAATTGATCTAGCAGTGTCCTCATGTTGAAGCAACACAAAGATGTCTTCTTTTACCGCTTGTTGAAGAATGCTAATCGTCATTTTCTCACTGTTGTACTTTAATTTCTCACCATCTGAATAGTCACTTAAAGCTTTTTCATTCCCACGTTCATCTTTTGGTTTAACGTAATCTACATCTAATGAACACCATGCATCAAACCTATAAGCTTGCACCCAGTTTTCAAAACGATTTTTCCATCCTTTGAAATCCTCAATATACATAAGCTTTGGAGGCTTTTGATGGGTTCCTGTCTCATTTTCACTATAAAAAGTTTCAGCAACGGTGGCTGGAGTAACCGGATCAGTAGCAAACGCATTGTAAAATTCCTCTTCCATGTTTCAGTACAAACTTTCACAAATTTTCAAAGTTCAAACGAAATGAATATTCACACGAAATGAGATTTTGATGCGGAATGAACCCTTCAAGCGAAAGCACTTTTGTCACACCCCGATATTTCCACGTATTACCGGTGGGCCCGGTGGGGAGTATCGTGACGTAGTTGATATTATCATAGTCAACCAACACAATTTTTAAATGCACAACGGAAGTAAAAGATAGATTTATTTCAACCGAATAAATTGTAATATCAAGTATCACAAAATAGTTGAAAAAGATCCACAGGCGGATCAAATAAAAAGGAAACATAGTTCATCAGTTTTAAAATGCATCCAAGCTTGCGAGACTCTTATTGATGCTAAGGAGAGGCCAGCCTATTTCGAGTAGTACCTGCACTTAGCCTTTTTGGGAAAATACGTCAGTTTACACTGGTAAATACAATTAACTGACTCATTTTGAAAAGGTTTAGAAAATTGATTTGAATGCACAAGGCACAAAATATTTTATAACTTGGGACAATTATTTATATATAAACTTGTAAAAGAATTACATGTTCGTTATATGTTCAGTAGCCCGGGTTGAATACCGGGTTAAAGATTAATAGACACACCACATGGTATAGTCTCGCGGTGAGTTATTCTCGTAACCGGCGGTTATACCTTATTATTTATATATGCACTGGCGGGTGTACGCCTACACCCCGTGCTAAGGTCGTGGCCATTTCATGAATGATGCCAAGGATATCCGGGACATGGTCATTAACTCCCCAAAGGCTTTAAGCAAACACAACAATTTAAACGGGTCATCTCAATAAAGTAACCTTCATATGATTAAAAATTCAATGCCCGACCAAGCGGTATTTTATATACCGTACCCCAAGCCCGTATAAGGGAAAATAAGTTAAAAGTATTTACTTGAGCAAGTATGATTCACAAACAGCAAGTGCAAGTAGCTTTTACCGGGTCTCCTAATCTGGAACAAAGGTTTTTAATAACCTATTAGATTCCTAACGGGTCTTTAATTAAGCCTAAACTTAGACCGGTTAGTTTTAAAAGAAGATACGGTTCAAACGCACGATTAAGCGAAGACCGGAATAGAATGTGATTTAGACCCGAAAAGTTTGGAGACTTGTGTAATATGGGTAAACTAAACACATTCTGGATTTTGAGACAAAAATGATAAGGTTTAACCCGTTTCGGCTAATTTATGCAAACTAGTTACATAAACCGCACTGAACGCGAATAATGCGTAACGGGTAACCAAATGATTCATGAACAGATTTCACAAGTTAATATGCCTTAAATATGTTGTGACATCAGTAAGATATCTTCTATTATGCCCAAAATGGATTTAAACTCAAACTATGCCCCGTAGGGGCATTTTGGTCATTTTAAAGCTTATAAAAGGGTTTAAATATAAATCTGAGTTATAGGTATGATATATTTAGTAAAAATACTTATTTTTATAAGTTATACAGTAGGGTATTACATATATGTGAAATTTATCATTTATAACTAAACTATGCACCGTAGGGGCATTTTGGTAATTTCACATAAGCCTAAAAGGTCAAAACTGGAAATCTGAGTTTAAAACTTTTGCTTACTGTTAAAATATAAAAATTTACTAAAAATATCAGTAAGCATCAAACCTTATATGTTAAAAATAGTTTTAATACATACTATGCGTTAAAAATGCGTAAAAATGTAGTTTTAAGCGATTTCCGGGTTTTATACGAAAAGCTGATATTTTTATTATTCCAGAAGGATTAAAATATTCTATTTATCATATTATATCAGTAGAAAAAGGTTTGGTATCAAAAGGATTTGTAAAACTCATTTTATAAGCCAAAAGGGCAAAACCGACTATAACCGAGTCAAGCTTAGAACCCTATGTTATGCTCAGCTTAAAAATAAATAAAAATCTTCAAAAATCCCAAAATATTATATTACATTAGTGGGTAAAAAGTTTGATGTCAAAAATTGGGTTTAGATAGGCTATACGCTAATTATGCCGTTTAATTAATAAAAAGCTTTCCATTTACGCTAATGAGCATAACTCTTAATCTAGACCTCAAACTGATGTCAAATTTTAGGGACAAGTCTATAAATCAGTAACGAAGGTTTCCATTCTTTTACTTTTTCAAAATTCACGTTTTAAAGTGGAAAGGGCATAATAGTCAACATTTAAGCATTTAACGGAAACATGCATATGAATCGGATAACTAATGAACCAAGTTGTATAATCTCAGAGAGTTATACTTATGTGAAACCTGGTCCTAATAAAGCTCTAAGGCCTTCCTAAACTATGCTCTAATGGGTCAGAACTGAAAGTCAAAGCAAAAGTCTACTTTTGCGATTTTCGGTTCCGAACCGAGCTTAAACTGAAAATTGTCGGGTTGAACATGTTTAGACATGTTCTTACATTAATTACCAAGTTATATTAGTGATAAAACAGGTTGCATGGCTTCTACATTGTTAATTATGCATTTATTTGAAAATAAGCTTTCTGTTGACTTTTTAAGATTAGCTTTGACACGACAATTGACCTAGTTAGAGTGGGAATCAGGGGGTGCCCTTTCAAGGGTTTATTACCCACATAATTACCCACTCATAGGTACTTTCAATTCGAGATTTGACTGGACAAATTATGAGTAATCTCAAAGTAAAACATTAATTACGACGGTTTGACTTTAGGCTAATTAACTAGGCAAAACTGAATTAAGAAGGGTTAAGGACACTTACAATAGTCCTAAGTACGACTAGTGACTTGTGAGAAGTGTGCTTGAGCTCCAAAATTCTCCAGAAGTGAAGTTGTGAAGTTTACAAGTGAATGTGCTCAATGTTGCAACATTGGAGCTTCTTATATAGTGAATTTGATTCACCAAGATCATGACAAATAGGTCTAGAAGTGTTACAAGATGGTCCCATCTGTCCCTATTGCATGAAAATACCAGTGGGGGAGTCCCTGGTATAAGAAAACAAGCTTTTAAGTCGGTTACAGACCTGAAACTGGCATCTGCAGGTGAAATCTGTCGCTGGCAGTCCCAGGCGGCCCGCGTAAGGATCCATACATACCTTACACGGCCGGTATGAGGCCCGGATCAGGTTTCACAAATTTCAACTATTTACAAATTGGCCCCTGGTCCTTTATAAAGTGGTTTTAAGCTCCAAAATTGCACTTTTAACCTTCTAACTTGATTTCTAAGTTCCTTAGGACTTAACCAAACTTTATTAAGTCCTTGGTTAATTTTGTGTTCACTCGTAAAGCCTTAAATTTCAACGTTGACGCTTTTAACCCCTCGTATACGAATTTTATCATAACTTTCTCATATGATAACGAAACTTGGTGAAATTTTTATCACATATTCTAGTGAGTATAATTTATCGTTACAAAGCTTCGGGTTCGCTAAAAGGTCACTCAGAGGTAAACTTTATACATGTTGACACATTTAACCCCTATAGTTTGTAATTTCTCACTTTCTTTCACAATTAGCTTCGTATGATCCATAATTCATTCGTTTAAGAGTATATACATCGTGTAGGGTTATTGTAAGGTATGTTTATCCATTGTTGACACTTTGAACCCTTTTATTCACATACTTTCTTTGTTTGTCAACTTTAGTCCCTCTAAAGTAATTCTTTACACGCTTAAAGCTCATGACACGTGTCGATATATTATTGGACATAAATTTACGAGGTGTTAAATCCTCACCCCCTTAAAAGAAATCTCGACCTCGAGATTTACTGAAATAAATGAGGGTACTTTTCTTTCATTGTGGACTCTACCTCCCATGTATATTCGGGACCTCTACGGGCATCCCATTTGACCTTTACAATCGGCACTTGCTTCCTTCGAAGCTTCTTAACCTGTCGATCCTCGATCGACAAAGGTTTTTCAACAAACTTTAAGCTCTCATCTATGTGCACATCCTTAGGTGACATGACTAGTGATTCATCAGCTAGACATTTCTTCAGATTGCAGATGTGGAATACATTATGAATACCACTGAGCTCTTCAGGCAAATTTAACTTATAAGCCACTGTTCCGACACATTCGATGATCTCGAATGGTCCTATGTATCTTGGGCTTAACTTGCCTTTCTTACCAAATCGCATTACCCCTTTCCAGGGTGATACCTTCAGTAACACTCTGTCACCAACCTCAAACTTCAGAGGTTTACGCCTTTTATCTGCGTAGCTCTTCTGCCTATCTCTGGCAGCTTTGAGACGATCTCTTATCTGTACAATCTTATCGGTCATCTCTAGGACTATATCAGGTCCTGTCAGTTGGACATCTCTAACTTCTGCCCAACAAACGGGCGTTCTGCACTTCCTTCCATATAAGGCTTCAAATGGTGCAGCTTGGATACTTGAGTGATAGCTATTGTTGTATGAAAATTCGATCAATGGTAGATGTTCATCCCAACTTCCACCTAGGTCAATAACACAAGCCCTTAACATATCTTCCAGTGTTTGAATCGTTCGCTCACTTTGACCATCCGTTTGCGGATGATATGCTGTGCTGAAGTTCAATCGAGTTCCTAGGGATTGCTGAAAGCTTTTCTAGAAATGCGAGGTATACCTTGTACCCCTATCAGAGATGATAGACACTGGCACTCCGTGGAGAGATACAATCTCATCCACGTACAGTTGAGCTAACTTATCTGAGCTATGTGTATCCTTAATTGGTAAGAAGTGGGCTGACTTGGTCAATCTATCCACTATAACCCAAATAGTATCAGTTCCTCGTTTAGTCTTTGGCAATTTGGTGATAAAATCCATAGTCACCATTTCCCAGTTCCAGGTGGGAAGTTCAGGCTGTTGTAGCAAACCTGACGGCTTTTGGTGTTCAGCTTTAACTTGCGCGCATGTCAAACATTTGGCTACATAGGTAGCTATAGACTTCTTTAAGCCTATCCACCAAAAAATTTCCTTCAGATCCTGGTACATCTTATCAGCTCCAGGATGAACGGAGTATTTAGAACTGTGGGCTTCCTGGAGGATCACATCCCTAAGTCCTCCATAAATTGGAACCCATATTCGTCCATTTAATCTCAGGATTCCGTCCTTGCCATAGGATAACTGTTCAGCAGTTACTCCTAGCTTTTCATCAGGATAGTTAGCTTCTAGTACAGCTTCTCTTTGAGCGGCTAACAACCTTTCATTCAAACTATTCTTTAATTCAATGCTTTTGGCATTGATTCTTATGGGTTTAACCCTTTCCTTTCTACTTAAAGCATCGGCAACCATATTTGCCTTGCCTGGATGGTACCGTATCTCACAATCATAATCATTCAAAGTTTCCATCCATCGCCGCTGCCTCATGTTCAAATCCTTCTGATTGAACAGATGTTGAAGGCTTTTGTGATCAGAATAGATCACGCACTTGGTTCCATACAAGTAATGCCTCCATAGTTTTAGTGCAAATACAACGGCACCCAGTTCCAAGTCGTGGGTGGTGTAATTTTTCTCGTGCACCTTCAACAGTCGAGAAGCGTAGGCAATAACCTTGCCTTTCTGAATGAGCACACACCCCATACCAGTGTGTGACGCGTCACAGTATACTACAAATTCTTCTATTCCATCAGGCAACGTCAACACAGGTGCATTACTCAACTTCTGCTTAAGAATGTCAAAAGACTCCTGCTGCTTAGGACCCCAATCAAACTTGATATTCTTGCGGGTTAGTGAGGTTAGGGGTGAAGCAATCCTTGAGAAGTTTTCAATAAATCGCCTATAGTATCCTGCCAAACCCAGAAAGCTACGAATTTATGTGGGCGTCTTTGGCTCTTGCCAATTCATGACAGCTTCAACTTTAGCGGGATCCACCTGGATACCACGCTCACTAACCACATGTCCGAGAAACTTGACTTCACGAAGTCAGAATTCACACTTTGAAAACTTGGGATAGAGTTCCTCTTGTTGAAGCAGTGAAAGAATACAACGAAGATGCTTCTCATGGTCAGCTTGACTCTTCGAATAAATGAGGATGTCATCGATGAAGACGGTGACAAATTTATCCAAGTAGGGCTTGCAGACGCGGTTCATGAGATCCATGAATGCTGCTGGTGCATTAGTGAGCCCAAAAGGCATCACCAAGAACTCGTAGTGACCATAGCGAGTTCTAAATGCAGTCTTATGCACATCTTCATCTTTAACCTTCAATTGATGATAGCCTAACCTCAAATCGATCTTAGAGAAGTAACTTGCCCCTTGTAATTGATCGAACAGATCGTCGATCTTGGGCAATGGATATCTATTCTTGATAGTGACTTTGTTTAGCTCACGATAATCAATGCACAACCGCATTGATCCATCTTTCTTCTTAACAAACAGAATAGGTGCTCCCCAAGGAGATGAGCTAGGCCTGATGAATCCTTTTGCCAACAAATCATCTAGTTGGGTTCTCAGCTCTTTCATTTCTGTGGGTGCTAACCTGTAAGGTGCTCTTGTGACCGGCGCTGCTCCAGGAATGATGTCAATTCTGAATTCTACTTGCCTATCTGGTGGTAAACCAAGTAGTTCTTCAGGGAAAACTTCTGGATATTCAGAAACGACAGGGATATCTTCAATCTTGGGCTTTTGTTCATCAATGGTTACTTGTGCCATGTAAATGACACAACCTTTCTTCAAACACTTAGATGTCTTGAGCATGGACACCTGCTCAGGCAATCCATACTGAGTATCTCCCTGTATGGTAAGTGGCTCACCGTACGGGGTCTTGATCACCACTTGTTTCTTGTTACACAAAATCTGGGCTTGGTTATGGGATAACCAGTCCATGCCTATAACTATGTCGAAACCAGCTAACTTTAAAGGAAGTAAGGATAATGGAAAAGAGTGGTTCCTAATGGATATAAAACATCCATCTAACACAGTTGAGGCAGTTTCTAAGGTTCCATCAGCCAATTCTACTTCATACTTCACGCTTAGGGTTTTAACAGGTAAATTCAACAACTTACAAAACTTATTATCTACAAATGACTTATCCGCACCCGAATCAAATAGTACCCTTGCATAAACATCATTGATGAGAAAGGTACCTGTGATCTCATTATCGTCATGAATGGCTTCTCGTGCATCCATCCGAAAGACCCTAGCATTGGTCTTCTTCCCATCCTCAGCCTTCTTTGCAAACTTAGGGCAGTTGGATTTGATGTGCCCCTTCTCATTACAGTTATAGCACATTGCATCCTTTATCTTCTTGCACTCTATCGTCTTGTGCTCACTTGACTTACAAATCCTACAAGGCCTTGGTTGCGATTGGGATTTCGACTCGTATCTGCACCTCCCGAAATGGTGCTTCTTACAGATTTTACACTTGGGCTTATCGTCCGACTGATGACCATCCTTCTTGGTTCCAGAACTCTTTTTGTGGTCATTGTTTCCCTTATGCTTCTTGTCTGGCCGTCGTGAGTTGTCATCCCCACGCTTCCTCTTCTCAGCATCTGTGTTTCTCAGCGACCTCTGTCTGACCGCGTCCAAAGTAAGGGACAATGATATATCAGCTGCAGACCGAAAAGTAGTTGGTCTAGAGGCCTTCACACTCGCCTTGACTTCTGGGGCTAAACCCCCAATGAAACGAGCTATCCTCTTGGGTTCCGGAGACACCAGATACGGAACCAGTCTTGACATAGTGTTGAAGCTCGTAAGGTAGGCTTGACAATGCAGATTTTTCATAACCAACGATAAGAAATCAGCTTCAATCTTTTCAACCTCGTGCTGAGGGCAATAGTTTTCCTTAATGAGAGTAACAAACTGATCCCATGTCAGATTGTACAATGGGATCTTCCCAGTGGCTTGAATCAAAGACCTCCACCACGCTAGTGCCTCGCCTTTGAATGACTGAGATACAAACTTTACCACATCCTTATCAGCGCAACCACTGATATCTACCACAGTGTCCATCTCGTCTAACCATGAAATGCAATCAACTGCTCTTTTTTCCCCGGTGAAATCCCTGGGTTTGCAGGAGACAAAGTATTTATAGGTGCAACCTTTAGCACGTGGTTCTTGATTTAACACAACTCTCTTAGATGGAACACTCCTCTGATTTGATGAGTGATGAGAATCACTTTTGTGAGCGGTATGAGTTTTAGAGGGTGGTTTAGAGTGTGGTGCTGACTGAGTCCTGACCTGGGTACCACTGGATTCTTTGAACTGTCTATCCAGAGCTCGCGTAATAGCATCATCTATCAATGTCTGTAATTCTGCTCCTGCTATGTTGACTCTGGAAGTGTCATGATTATCTCTGGGGTGGCTGTTGACTTCGTCTGACCCAGCCATGTAGCTTGATTGCTACATAAAATAATGATTTTTCAATTTATTCAGAGGTCTATAACAGTTTTATCATTCTAGATGATTTATTAATCATGGTATTAAGAAACCATTTTGATTAATTGGTTAAGCATATATATATATATATATATTCAGGATTTTTCATTATAATAATCCTTAGTTATAATTAAACTATATTAATGGCAAAAAGGCCAAGTCACATGGACAGTTTTAAATTTTTACTCATGATCCTGTAGGATCAAGGTATGGAGGTTTTAATCATAATTTATTACCTCTTCTTAACAGGGGGTCGAAGACCACAACTGTCTTTTGTCTTATATGACAATGAATATAGCCCGTAGGCATTACATCCCTATTGGATGTTTATTATAATAAAAGAAATTGGAAGAATTCAATGTAAGGATGACTTATGCGATTTTATCGAATCACATTTTGCCAGGAGTGTTAACATGTTTTCAGATGTTAACAAGGAATTGAATCTTTTAAATAGGTTTTACCATCTTGGCCATATCTAGAATGACATGTGGCTAGGTTTTACCTTTAAGATTCTTTTTAATATTTAACGAAGAAAATTCTAAATTGAGATGTTAATAGGGATCTGAATCTAATTTGAGTAACTACCATCTTGGCCCTGTCTTATTATAACACATGGCTAGGTTTTGCCCTTTTTAGATTTTTATTATTTTATTATAATGGTAGGTTTTATAAAGGGAATGTTATTTTTCATTTATTTCACATATTATATTTATGCATATAATTTAAAAAAATGAAAATTTGAAATTAAGTCATTCCACTACAAAATTAAACAAGTACAGGTTTGCCCTAAACGGGACTTCTACAAGAAATAACCTGCCCACGCAGGGGCGAAACAACCTAACATACCCACGCAGGGGTTAAACAGAAAAACACATGCCAACGCAGGGGCGGAATACTGGAAGACATGCCCACGCAGGGGCTGAATACAGAAACAAATATCCACGCAGAGACTTGATTACAACACTAAAAACAAATAAATAAATAAAGGATTTAATGATCCTTTTTGCTTTTCCCCTTGATTAAGTTCACCAGACCCTTGAACATTCCTCGGTTTTGCCTACGGTCTTCCCGAACTTCCTGCTGCACCTGAGTCAACCTTTGAAGAATCTCCTGATGCTGCGGTGGTGATATCACTGGCGGCTGTGGGGGCTGCTGAAACAGCGGAGGTTGAGGAGGTGGCGGCTGTTGATACCTATAAGGTGGGTACCCATAGTGTGGATATCCCGCTTGATATGGGACTCCAAAGGTTCCCTCAGGATGAAGAGCATGGTAGTTTGCTGCCGCTACCAGGTATGGGTCAGCCTCGGCATAGTTGTAGTTGGTGTGGGCCGGCTGCTCAAAAGGGTTGTACGTCGCTGAACCAGCGTATGTAGGAATTGGGTTGTCAAAGCCCAACGGTGGTGGCGCGACAGGCGCAGAGTTTACTTCCGAGATGGGGTTTGAAGGCCCACCCATCTGCGGGTCTTCATGGAGTGGCGGGTAGCGGTTGCCACTTGAAGGTTGAGGGGTGCTGATACGCACTCCTCCTCGCACGGACATCCGTGCGTTCGATCTTCTTCACCTCGGTGGCTCCGGAGGCTGTTGCTGAACTGGTGGTGGTGGCGGAGTGACCGCGACAAAACGAGAATCCTCGAAGGGATCCTGCTGCTGCTGCTGCAGAGAGTTGTGGTAACTGGGAGAAAACACCCAGTCAATCTGTCTGAACCTCTCCTCATAGCTGTCGGGACCATTATAAGGTGATCCGACAAAAGGTGACCCATCCGAAATTTCGATGGGGTGTTTAGGGGTCCCGGTTAGAGGCTCGGCGGGATCCGTGTCTTCGTCCATGTCCATCGCATGGTCGCCCGAGAAGTGGTCTTCAGGTCCTAGTGGGTTAAAACCCACTGGTTCTTCAATGTAGTTTGCCGGGTTGAACCGGCTTCGGAAGACAGGTGTCGGGTCATCAAATGTATGGTGAGGGCTGGATCTCTGGAGAGGGATGAAAGATGGCTGCGGGTTATGGGGCTCATTTTCAGAATGAGGCCCGTAGGAATGGTGATAGGATGGTGACGAACTTAGCGAGACGGATCGCCTCGCTGGCTCTATATACGTCCCCCAATGCTCTTGAGGACTCGTACTCATTGAGGCTGGTGGGGTTCGTCTGTGTGATGGCCCGGCTTCATTGTCGTGGCCCGTGATTGGTGCCTTTCCTCTTCCCCTGATGAACCTTGGTGGCATGATTGAACCTGTCAACGTAAACAAAGATAACAACAAGGAAAAATATAAAAGACAAAAATAAAACAAATCGGGATTTGTCCTAAGTTCTTTGTCTAGACTCGAAAATTGAGGAATGTGCAACTGTGTAACTGAGATTAAACACAAAAGGCTAGTGTTTAATTCACTCAGTGTTGGCTCTGATACCAACCTGTCACACCCCGATATTTCCATGTATTACCGATGGGCCCGGTGGAGAGTATCGTGACGTAGTTGATATTATCATAGTCAAACACCACAATTTTTAAATGCACAGCGGAAGCAAAAGATAGATTTGTTTCAACCGAATAAATTGTAACATCAAGTATCATAAAATAGTTGAAAAAGATCCACAGGCGGATCAAATAAAAAGGAAACATAGTTCATCAGTTTTAAAATGCATCCAAGCTTGCGAGACTCTTATTGATGCTAAGGAGAGGCCAACCTATTTCTAGTAGTACCTACACTTAGCCTTTTTGGGAAAATACGTCAGTTTACACTGGTAAATACAATTAACTGACTCGTTTTGAAAAGGTTTAGAAAATTGATTTGAATGCACAAGGCACAAAATATTTTATAACTTGGGACAATTATTTATATATAAACTTGTAAAAGAATTACATGTTCGTTATACGTTCAGTAGCCCGGGTTGAATACCGGGTTAAAGATTAATAGACACACCACATGGTATAGTCCCGCGGCGAGTTATTCTCATAACCGGCGGTTATACCTTATTATTTATATATGCACTGGCGGGTGTACGCCTACACCCCGTGCTAAGGTCGTGGCCATTTCATGAATGATGCCAAAGATATCCGGGACATGGTCATTAAACCCCCAAAGGCTTTAAGCAAACACAACAATTTAAACGGGTCATCTCAATAAAGTAACCTTCATACGATAAAAAATTCAATGCCCGACCAAGCGGTATTTTATATACCGTACCCCAAGCCCGTATTAGGGAAAATAAGTTAAAAGTATTTACCTGAGCAAGTATAATTCACAAACAGCAAGTGCAAGTAGCTTTTACCGGGTCTCCTAATCTGGAACAAAGGTTTTTAATAACCTATTAGATTCCTAACGGGTCTTTAATTAAGCCTAAACTTAGACCGGTTAGTTTTAAGAGAAGATACGGTTCAAACTCACGATTAAGCGAAGACCGGAATAGAATGTGATTTAGACCCGACAAGTTTGGAGACTTGTGTAATATGGGTAAACTAAACACATTCTGGATTTTGAGACAAAAATGATAAGGTTTGACCCGTTTCGGCTAATTTATGCAAACTAGTTACATAAACCGCACCGAACGTGAATAATGCGTAACGGGTAACCAAATGATTCATGAACATGTTTCCTAAGTTAATATGCCTTAAATGTGTTGTGACATCAGTAAGATATCTTCTATTATGCCCAAAATGGATATAAACTCAAACTATGCCCCGTAGGGGCATTTTGGTCATTTTAAAGCTTATAAAAGGGTTTAAATATAAATCTGAGTTATAGGTCTGATATATTTAGTAAAAATACTTATTTTTATAAGTTATACAGTAGGGTATTACATATATGTGAAATTTATCATTTATAACTAAACTATGCACCGTAGGAGCATTTTGGTAATTTCACATAAGCCTAAAAGGTCAAAACTGGAAATCTGAGTTTAAAACTTTTGCTTACTGTTAAAATATTAAAATTTACTGAAAATATCAGTAAGCATCAAACCTTATATGTTAAAAATAGTTTTAATACATACTATGCGTTAAAAATGCGTAAAAAGGTAGTTTTAAGCGATTTCCAGGTTTTATACGAAAAGCTGATATTTTTATTATTCCAGAAGGCTTAAAATATTCTATTTATCATATTAGATCAGTAGAAAAAGGTTTGGTATCAAAAGGATTTGTAAAACTCATTTTATAAGCCAAAAGGGCAAAACCGACTATAACTGAGTCAAGCTTAGAACCCTATGTTATGCTCAGCTTAAAAATAAATAAAAATCTTCAAAAATCCCAAAATATTATATTACATCAGTGGGTAAAAATTTTGATATAAAAAATTGGGTTTAGATAGGCTATACGCTAATTATGCCGTTTAATTAATAAAAAACTTTCCATTTACGCTAATGAGCATAACTCTTAATCTAGACCTCAAACTGATGTCAAATTTAGGGACAAGTCTATAAATCAGTAATGAAGGTTTCCATTCTTTTACTTTTTCAAAATTCACATTTTAAAGTGGAAAGGGCATAATAGTCAACATTTAAGCATTTAACGGAAACATGCATATGAATCGGATAACTAATGAACCAAGTTGTATAATCTCAGAGAGTTATACTTATGTGAAACCTGGTCCTAATAAAGCTCTAAGGCCTTCCTAAACTATGCTCTAATGGGTCAGAACTGAAAGTCAAAGCAAAAGTCTACTTTTGCGATTTTCGGTTCCGAACCGAGCTTAAACTGAAAATTGTCGGGTTGAACATGTTTAGACATGTTCTTACATTAATTACCAAGTTATATTAGTGATAAAACAGGTTGCATGGCTTCTACATTGTTAATTATGCATTTATTTGAAAATAAGCTTTCTGTTGACTTTTTAAGATTAGCTTTGACCCGACAATTGACCTAGTTAGAGTGGGAATCAGAGGGTGCCCTTTTAAGGGTTTATTACCCACATAATTACCTACTCATAGGTACTTTCAATTCGAGATTTTACTGGACAATTTATGAGTAATCTCGAAGTCAAACCTTAATTACGACGGTTTGACTTTAGGCTAATTAACTAGGCAAAACTGAATTAAGAAGGGTTAAGGACACTTACAATAGTCCTAAGTACGACTAGTGACTTGTGAGAAGTGTGCTTGAGCTCCAAAATTCTCCAGAAGTGAAGTTATGAAGTTTACAAGTGAATGTGCTCAATGTTGCAACATTGGAGCTTCTTATATAGTGAATTTGATTCACCAAGATCATGACAAATAGGTCTACAAGTGTTACAAGATGGTCCCATCTGTCCCTATTGCATGAAATACCAATAGGGGAGTCCCTGGTATAAGAAAACAAGCTTTTAAGTCGGCTACAGACCTGAAACTGGCATCTGCGGGTGAAATCTATCGCTGGCAGTCCCAGGCGGCCCGCGTAAGGATCCATACATACCTTACGCGGCCGGTATGAGGCCCGGGTCAGGTTTCACAAGTTTCAACTATTTACAAATTGGCCCCTGGTCCTTTATAAAGTGGTTTTAAGCTCCAAAATTGCACTTTTAACCTTCTAACTTGATTTCTAAGGACCTTAGGACTTAACCAAACTTTGTTAAGTCCTTGGTTAACTTTGTGTTCACCCGTAAAGCCTTAAATTTCAACGTTGAGGCTTTTAACCCCTCGTATACGAATTTTATCATAACTTTCTCATATGATAACGAAACTTGGTGAAATTTTTATCACATATTCTAGTGAGTATAATTTATCGTTACAAAGCTTCGGGTTCGCTAAAAGGTCACTCAGAGGTAAACTTTAAACATGTTGACATATTTAACCCCTGTAGTTTGTAATTTCTCACTTTCTTTCACAATTAGCTTCGTATGATCCATAATTCATTCGTTTAAGAGTATATACATCGTGTAGGGTTATTGTAAGGTATGTTTATCCATTGTTGACACTTTGAACCCTTTTATTCACATACTTTCTTTGTTTGTCAACTTTAGTCCCACTAAAGTAATTCTTTACACGTTTAAAGCTCATGACACGTGTCGATATATTATTGGACATAAATTTACGAGGTGTTATAACTTTTGATGCAAAATGACTATTTCGTGCGAAAAAAGTCACGCGAAGTGACAACTTTGTGAGAAATGATCTGATTTCGTGCGAAAAACGATGATTTCGTGCGAAAAATGATGATTTCATACGAAATAGGTGATTTCGTGCGAAACAAATGTCTTTTCAAGCGAAATGAGGTATTTCGTGCGAAATAGAAGTTTCAAGGTTGATTCCGTGCGAAATACACTGATGATTTCGTGCGAAATAAAGGATCTGTTTCAAACAAAATAGACTATTCCGCGCGAAATGCTGCTGATGTCATCATTTCGATCAGTTTTTGCTAAAAATGACCAAGTTTTTGTCCGATTTTAAGTCTGATTCTTTCAAGGCTTTGTTAAAACTATGTTTCGCACTTAATATGTGAAATTCAATCCATTTTAACCATGAAATTCTGTTAAATTTTGAAAAGAAGGTTTAGAAGTTAGAAATTTTGGTGAAATCAAGCTAATTTGTCAAGAACTCTTCCTTCTGAGCTCTGATACCACGTGTAGGATCGTTGTGCGACCTTAACGAGTCGATCAGAAGAGTTCTTAGACTAAATCAGAGGCAGAATTCATTGGGTAGAATACGTACGTTCGTCCTCCTTGGGTAGGACAACAACCTTAAACTTACTAGACAAAACTCTATCATTAAGTCCCTCATTTTTATATCGACTTGTAGGATCGGATTTCGACCTAAACGAGTCGTTTGGAAGAGTTCTAGTCCGTTTCAGAGGCGGAAACTAAGAAACGGATCTGTAAACAGCTTGTTTCACACTTTAATCTTCTTTTATATTAATTTGACAACCTTTACATTCAGAAGAAAAACCGGCAGCACCTCGGTATAACTCTGAGATCAATGTTACAAATGAAATGCCTATCAACCTATTTATAGAGCACATGATTTCGCTTGGAATTCCTCAAGCGAAATCCACATGATATTTTGAAGCGAAATTGACAAACTCATTTTGTCTTGAAGCGAAATTCCCATGCAAATGAGAAATCTGTTTCAATTTGTTTTGTCTTCATATGAGGTGATGTCACTAGTGATGTCACATGATGATGTCACTAGTGATGTCATGTCTTGTTTAGATCCGCACCGAACAGAGACTCGATACAAGACGAAGACGACAGATGTGTGCACCAACAGACTCCCCCTCAGATGTTGACGAGTCTTAAGTGTCGAGTCTTCTCAATCTTCAGTCTTTATCAGTCTTTGAGCTTTCTTCAGGATCTCTACCTGGCTCTATTCTATCTCCAATTCTCTCTCTCTCTAACAGACTCCCCCTCAAAACATGCTGGGATCGTAGTCTGACTTTTACAGTATCAGAATCCTCAGGTATCGGAACCTGGCACTCTATCTGCTATCCTGCACATCCTCTACCCAAAAATAAGATTCACAAGAATAAAATATTTAACAATTTGTCAAATATCAAACACCAACACTGAGCCTTCTCCAATCAATATACAATCAAACATTAACAATGATCATTTAACAAATTTTTATCTCTGAAAAACTTTTCAATCAAAATTACCCAAACCTATTCGTCATGTTTAGCACTTGGAATTTTGAAATTCAGCTCTTCAACATCAGTTGTCTAAAATCTTTTTGGATTTTTCAAAAGATTTATGCTAAAACACACCGAAAATCTTTTTGGAATTTTGAAATAACAGAAATAAAATGCAGAAATGAACTATTTACATACAATATTTTTGTGAGTTCGTGTAAGAGGATCATATCAGTTTCTGAGACAAATCACCAACACCGTTAAGCTTCATTTCATTTTAAGTTCTAAACAATTCACTTAGATTGTCAGTATACTGGTCCACTTAAATTCTCACACAAAGTTCAACTGTTTCGAGATACGATATTAATGTCTTAAGTACTTAAACTTATCCGTGTGTCCCACTACTTGAATATACTCCCGTATCCAGATCCCAATATTCAGTCTTACAGGTGAGTATACCACAGATGATATCTGTAAGGGGAATAAATTATGCAACCGTGATAGCTCAGGTCAGAACTTCCGTTCAGCAGAGAGCCTAGTTGACTTTTAGGTGTGTCCCCTTTAGAGGATCTTTTGTATTACAACAGCCATGATTAGCATTTTTCAATGTTTTATCATTTTTAGCTGAGGGTGGTGCTGTATTTCAAGCAAGCAGAAAGTATTCTCCGGGGACTAGGCCATTGCTTCCGCAAAATCAGAAGTCCCGGGATAATACCCCAGATATCACTAAGCATAAAGACCTAGTATCTCAGAATAAGGGACCTTTCAAACAAGATTTCAGGGGTTACCTATATATCCAAGAAGTTTTGTTAACCCACAGAACAAGCAAGTTTGAATTTTATGTTTATATCTCGTCACAATTTACTAAATGTGCAAAAACCTACTGACATATCCACAGTGAGATTGTTTATCACATTTTTACTTTACATTTCTTTAGCATGTTGTGACAGTCCACTGATGTACTATCATTTCCTCTGTTCACAACAAAACTCATTTTTGAATTTTATCATGTTTTTGGCTTTTTCAAATTTTCTAATGTTTTTGGATTTTCTGAAATTTTCTACTCCCCCTAAAATGCAAACACATTAAGGAAATTTGAAAATAAACTATACAATAAAGTGACAACTGATATCAAATCACTTCAAATCGCCATCCACTTGGCATAAACAATCAGAACTCCCCCTTACACAAAGCTATTTTCTCATTATGATTTCAAAACACTTAAGTTTGTTTTAACCAAAATGATTTTTCCGGAAAATAGGTTTTGTTGATTTTACCACTTGTAAAGTTAGGGATTCGTCATATCGTTCCTCAATCATTTGTAGAAAATCAAGTACAATTTAATGTCCTTGATTTACCACTTGACGTTGAAAACCTCTTTCAACCACTTGTAAATAAACACAATCAAAATCTGTTATAAAGAATGATGCCGATTCCTGCTCCACTCTTACCGACCTGGGAGCTCCGGCAAGTCAGGTTTTTCAATGAAATAAAATATCCACCCAAGCCTGACCAGCCTTGGGTGTAACCTTCTCAACTTCACTAGGGGTTGGACTATAAGTTGCCTTCTTTGTAGCATAAAACTCCTTTACCCCTTTTACCTTCCCATCGATCATTTTTCCAAACATTTTCTTAACTTTCCCATTAAACGCTTTTTCAATATCAAAGTTATCCTTCTCAGAATAACCCTGATTTGAAATATCAACTTTTCCAACCTTTGATTTAAAATTCTCAGCTCTCAATGGTGGAAAATGAACATCATCCATTAGAGTCACTGAGTTTTCACTTTTTACCTCAACCTGTGGCTCCTCTGACTTTGTGGAATCAGATTCATCGCCAGATTTTACCTCTGATTTCTTAACAACCCAAGCTTGGTTGTCAAGATTTCCCCTTTTCTTGTAAAATCTTTTTGAACATTCACCAACTTCATATGTAGAATTTTTAAACACTTTGAACTTTTCAGTTGGTGGTTCAGTTTTGTCAACAATAACTTCTTTCAGTTTTTGTGAGACTCCCTGTTTTGTTTTTGTTGCTTGGGGACAGTTCCATGCAATATGACCAACTTCATTGCATCTGTAACAGGTTCTTGTCTCCTTTATTTGATAAGCTTCATTCTTCACTTTCTTTGCAAGAAATTCTGTGTTTGATTGCTTCCAAAATGAGCTTTTTGATTCTTCTTCATGGCTAGTTCCTGCAACATATTTTGTATTTGTTTTAGAAATTTTCTCATTTTTATAATTTTCAGGTGGAATAAAACCAAGTCCTTTCTTTTTGTAGCTACGATTGTGGTTTGGTTTCTTTTGAAAACCAGAACCAGAATTGTAATATTTTTTCTTGTTTAACCTTTGTTGAACTCTTGAAGTGTATTTTTTAGGTTTTCCAGTAGAATATAAATCTTTAATTTCAGAAATATTAATTTCTGTCATTTTGAAAACCTTTTTAATCATGTCAAAACGAACACTTCTAATTGGAAATTCTTTATCAAAATATAATTTGTCAGAATCATTCAAAGTATATGCAACTTCAAATGTTTCGTCATTCAAATTAGATTTTGACAACAAAAATTCTTTACTATAAACCCGTTTTCCCGACGACTTTGAATTCTTTTCGGACGAACTCGAACTCCCGATTAACTGACACGAATTTTCGGACTCGGACTTTGACTCTGACTCCTCATCCTTATCCAACACCTGATCGACCACTCGTTTTATCAGTTCGGACTCATGATCTGTGTCGGACGCTGTGAACGTGATGTCAATATTGTCTGGTAACACATCGGTTAACTCGGACTCTAACTTTAGATTGACTGCCTTTTGGACTTGTTCCTCATTCGGTTTTCTAGGCGAATACCCTTCCCAAATTGGAGGCGGACACTTGTTATAACAGACGTTCTGTTTCTTACCAGTATCCGTTTTCTTCTTTGATTTCTTGTCTTTATCTTCATCTTTAAACGCCTCGAAACCTGCAACAGTAGGGTAAATTCTATCAATTATGTAATCACAACTTGTATAACTTCTCAGCAATCGTCTAATTCTTTCGTTTTCAACTTTTTCACCATCCAACTCTTGCTTCCATTTAGCACATTCTTCGATGTAAAAATTTATCTCTTTTTGCTTCGACATCATTGTTGCATTTAACATCTTCAAAGCAGCTTCTCTTTCTGAATTAGTTTTCTGCAAACTATTCACTGTTCTATTTAATACATCGTATGATTCTTTCACATTTTTTAAATCAAACAGCAACTTTTCTTTCATCTTCTCTGAATCACTAAACCTCTTGTTTTTTTCTTCACATTGTTTGCAAGATTCCAAACATGTAAGACAAGGTTTTGTGACTTCAACAATCTTCTCAATCTCCACAATCTTTTCAACTTCAACCACTTTTTCCACTTCAACTATTTTCTCAACAACCTTGACTTCCTTCATTACTTTTGCTGCTTTTCTTTCTTTGAGCTTTCTCAATTTGTCTGCAAAATAAGATTCAAAATTATCAGAAGATAGATGAGTTTTTTCAATATTAATCTGTTCAATTTCTTCATCACTATCACTTGTCTCTGACGAACTGTTTTCAGATGAAACAGATCCTTCATCTTCACTTTTCTCTTCATCAGATAACACTTCCATCCATTCCTTCAGCATTTCCGGCTTTCGAATAATATGAGCAATAAACGCTCCAACATTTGAATCAGCTGGAATGTACTTGTCCCAGCTAAATCCTTCAATCACTTTCTCGTCATCTTGTTGATGAGTAGAACTGTTCATTCTAGCAATCTTCTGCTGCTCCAGATCTTGTTCCTCCAACTTCTCTATAAACTGTGCAATCGATAACCTTCTAAACTGTCCGGAATTCTTCAATATCATCAGATATGTACCCCATTCCTTTTGAGGTAACGCGTCAGCAAGCTTTTCAATCCATTCTGCTGGAGTTTTTGTAATCTTCAACTGTGACATGGTGCGTACAAGATGACAATATCTTTCAATAAGAGTCTTTGTAGATTCACCTGGCATGCTTGAAAACGAGTCAAATTCTTTCTTTAATACATTTATTCTATTAATTGTTTCACTAGTCATACTAAAGAAATTTAAGTCCATGATTCGAAAACACTTAAAATGAAATTAAATCCTCTTTCAAACGAAATGATTCACCTCATGAAACACCTTGTAGAACCTGACAAACAAACAAGCAAAACACAATCAGTTTAAAGATTTATCAATTAACTGAAACAAACTGGTACTCGAACTGATGATTTTCTGTGCTGACTGAACGTTAACCAACAGTGCGGACAGAATGACCCGGTTCGAATTCAATTGACCTGACCCTTCGAAATCTTTGAACTCCAAATCGTATGAACTGGACTATATCACTTGACTTGTCCACACAAAACAAACTTGACTGAAACCGCAACTTGACAGACAAAAACGACTGATCGAACCGTGCGAACCAACTAAAAACTCCAAACCTGTGACCTCGATAACTGACAACAAATGTGAATCGAATTTTTCTTGCAATCAATTTTTTAATCAAATAAGCCGCAACTAAGATCCAAACACATGGGCTTCACATATATTGAAACATTATTATATCATATGCACTAAAAACTATATTGGGCTTTTGATATGGTAAAGCAACATGGGCTAATCAACTAACACAACAATGATTGGACCAAATACTTTTAGATCAAAACAAATTTCATACTTGCTGACAACAACTAGTGACTTTACAATTTTAATGGCAGACAAACACTTTAAAAAATCATCACATGTATCGACAAATTTTCACATGAATTCAAACACACTAACACCATTTGACCGCAACATCCACTAATCTGACAACAACTAAGATTCAATTGAAATGATTATGATATCTTTCACATGTAATCTGACAAAACACTTTGCTATGATTCACATAGACCTACACTTTATATGAACCGACACTTTGCTATGATTCACATCAACCGAGATACAATCAATACACATCACATGTATATGAACCGACACTTTGCTATGATTCACATAGACCTACAATACATGTCAGACAACAATTTTTTTAATTTCTATTTTAACACAGTGTCCACTTCACCATCATGTACCGACAATCATCATTTAATTCATTCACATGCCAAACAGTTTCCAAACATTAATTGATAACACCTTTTCATGCAGACACTGACTGAATTTATTATGTTTTAAAATCTATTTGATCGATGTATCAGACTTCTCATTCACTATATAAACCAATATATTCTCACAACACGATGTATTTTCCACACTAAACACAAAGTTGTTCACCAAAAATACGATACAGTGCACTATCCAGCAAATTCAAGGTAATTCAGATCTAAATGAATATTCAAGCAAACACTCAAGATATTTCAAGCAGACTCAGTGCAGATTGAAGCGAAATCTTAAAACAGTTTGAAGCGGAAACTCAGTTTTCAAACAAAGTACACATTTTCAAGCGGAATCAAGACCAATCTTCAAGCGAAATCTGCGATTTGTTAACTTTCAAGCGAGATCTAACAAAAATCTCAAGCGAAATCTGATATAACACGTGATTTCAAGCGAAATCAGACCCAAAGTGTTGCTGATGTCATCATACTTTCGAGCAATAGAAGCGAAATCACAGAAATTTACAAGTTTTAGATTGAATTTTAACTTGAAACTTTCAAGGATTGATTAAATCATGTTTACGCACAATATATGTGAAATTAGTTCGATTTTGACCGTAAAAAGTTTTGTTTTTCGAAAAAGAAAGGTGTAGAAACAGATTTTACGGCTGAATCAACAAGAACTCTTCTTCACTGGCTCTGATACCAATTGTAGGATCGGATTTCGACCTAAACGAGTCGTTTGGAAGAGTTCTAGTCCGTTTCAGAGGCGGAAACTAAGAAACGGATCTGTAAACAGCTTGTTTCACACTTTAATCTTCTTTTATATTAATTTGACAACCTTTACATTCAGAAGAAAAACCGGCAGCACCTCGGTATAACTCTGAGATCAATGTTACAAATGAAATGCCTATCGACCTATTTATAGAGCACATGATTTCGCTTGGAATTCCTCAAGCGAAATCCACATGATATTTTGAAGCGAAATTGACAAACTCATTTTGTCTTGAAGCGAAATTCCCATGCAAATGAGAAATCTGTTTCAATTTGTTTTGTCTTCATATGAGGTGATGTCACTAGTGATGTCACATGATGATGTCACTAGTGATGTCATGTCTTGTTTAGATCCGCACCGAACAGAGACTCGATACAAGACGAAGACGACAGATGTGTGCACCAACACGACTTAATCGCCGGGCCAATGGCGAGCGGGTCATTAGTTAATAGCGCTATTAGGGTTGACAAGCCTCACACCGTGCCGGTAGGACAGGCGTGTACTAATGGATCTGGGCACTCAGTCAATGATGATAGACATTGACTTTGGGCACAACTTACTTTCGTCAGTTGTCGATATGGTAACGGTCTAGTGGTTCATATGGGGAAGCCCCCACGGATTATGGATATGGTTTGGGCAAAAACAAAGACACTGGTTAACTCGTGGTCTACGAAACAACTTATGGTTTTCAAAACAAACTTTTAAAACTAAACAACCATATGTGAACTCGCTCAACTTTGTTGTTGACTCCTTGTTACATGCCTTGCAGGTCGTTAGGTATCTATGGAGCTTGCACGAGGAGACGTGATCGTTGTGGGGCATGGACAGTGGTGTGCCATGATAAACATTTAAACTTTATGAACTTATGGAACTTATGTTTTGGTTTTACGTTTTATGCTTCCGCTGTTTAAATTTTGAACTTGGTTAACTCGCTTTCGAACACCAATTATATTGCGTGGTTGGATTTTATCTATTTTAAATACATTATTCAATATGATTGGTGGCTTGATCCTGGTCATGTCACGCCTCCAAGCGGTGATACTCCGCTTGTGGATTTTGGGGGTGTGACAGTTTGAGTATGTCAATCTTATTGACAATCTGAAGTTTAACATCCTTATTGTTTCACAAATGAGTGACAAAGGCTATGGGTCATTCTTCACTAAGGATAACTGCAAGATTGTTGGGCCAGAAATGGTGAAAAAGATTGAAGAAATCATAGCCGAGGGCAAAACACAGCTTGTTGCTCAAAGGAGTGGCAATGTGTATGTAGTTGATATGTCAAAAGATAACCCAATGGCTGATGCTTGTCTGTTCTCAGTTGCCTCTAACAAAGAGACAGAATTATGGCACATGAGACTTGGGTACACAAATCTTAAGACTATCACTACACTCTCAAAACAAGGCCTTGTAAAAGGTCTTCCACAAAAACTTTTTACTTGTTCTTAGCATTGTGTTTCATGTCTAAAAGGTAAACAACATAAAAGCTCATACAAGTCCATTGAAGAGTCCAAAACAACCAAGTGTTTGCAAATGTTGCACATGGACTTGTTTAGCCCAGTAAAAATCATGAGCTTGAAAAAGAAAAGATATTGTTTGGTCATTGTAGATGATTTTTCTAGGTTTATATGGACTTACTTTTTACATTCTAAAGATGAGACTGCAGGTATTTTGCAAGACTTTGTCAAACAGGTTGAAAAGAAATTTGACTTGCCAGTAAAACTATTTAGATATCATTGTCATCTTCTCCTACATCTTCAACACAAAAGTCCCAGTCCAACCCGAGTTCCTTGCTTTTATCCCAAAAGAATCCTCGTTCTCCTTCAACATGCAGCCTATAAACAAAAGATATCAAATTAGAGAACGAAAACATTGTTAATAAAATAGAAAAGTACCATCCAAAACAAAACTTACATGCAACACCAACTGAACGAACACATTAATAATAATATCAAAAACCCTTTTTGATTACCAAAATGTTTTCATAGCTAGGTACATCTCAAAACACCATCATATGAACTTAAAGTAGTTTTTATTAAAGTGTTTTGAGGAAAATTGTAAATTTGTATCTAGTGTACCTTCATCATATGAAAACCGTAAATTTGTATTCGGTTGTGCATATCTTTCAGAATTTAGTTTTGGACCTAAAGGATTTATGTTAAATTTCCATTTTTATGAGATAACATTCCTTCATCTAAAACTCTTTCTAGAAGTGTAACCTAGTGGCAAATTGCAATTCTAACCTATTCACACCAGTTACATAACTGTATAGGCCTTGCTTAGGTTCATTTTTCAATCGCCTTAACCTAAAAGAAAATTTCATGTCAAATTGTCCACTTAGACATCCGTATCTACTACACCTTCCTCTTATAACAATTGTAAATTTGTAATCAAGTGTTAATCGCTTTTAGAATTCAGGTTTAGACCTAAACAATCTATGTTCAGTTTGCATACTCCTAATATAACATTCAATTTCTACATACTACATAACATAAACAATAAACAACTATTGTATGAGATTGTTCATCGGCTGAGATAGGCGACTCCCAAACGAGCATGATATCAAACGTCAACTTACTGAACGATCCTTCTCGAATCGTCTGTTAAACATCCTTACACATTTCATACAGAGTTTTCGAAGAACAATACTCCACTTCACTAATTCTTCGAATATTCTTCGTTCTCACCTTTCCAACCGCCTTCAAATTCCTTCGCCAATCCGCTTACCAGCATCTTTAATCTCCTACAAAATCATGCAAAATCAAAATAAAAATAGATATATCTTGTTTACACCTACACGCGCACATATGTTCAAAGCATCAAAACCACTAGCAGTAGTGATCTCTTCTACCTTCAAAACAGAGAGTTATATATATCTTCTAAACCCTTAAAAAAAGATAAAAGATATAAATGAAAAAATGCGCTACTAACTCGTTTATTGTAGATGCCATATCCCAATCTTAGATATAACCAACCTCTAGTATGTACATCAAGCTCAAATGATGAGAAGTCTATCCATTGCTCACTATAGCCTTCTAAGGAGTCTCAAGAGCGGGAAACTACAGTAATAAAAATCCTAAAATAGTAAACAATATATATTATTTTTGTATTTTATCAGCATATGTGAATTAGATTAAACCACAAAACACTACCTTTCCGTCGATTTACTGATAGGATGTTCAAGATGTTTTAAATGATCGTATGTGCCTGAACAATGGATTGTGAAACAAGATTGTGAGAATATATGAAGGGAATGAAATTAATTAGGGTTTTATTACAATTACAAATATATCTAAATTGGGAAATAGTAAAGGTCGGGTCGGGTTATTCGGATTAGCAATCGGGTATCTGAAAAAATAACTTAGGCCATCCGTAGTCATAAAGCCCTTTGTGGGGCGTTATGCGACACGTGTCGTGCCACGTCACACAGGGGTTTTATGGGGCGTTATATCACTAGAGCTCGTAGTCATAAAGCCCCTATCCATCAATACCTAATTATTAATTTTCGTTTTTATTAATTAATTATAAAAACACTAACTAATTTTTTATTGGTCCAAACTTTGATACCTCCCCCCATACCGGCGCCATGCATATCACGCCACCCCCCTTTTTTTTGTCTCATATGAATGGAGCGGAACATACAACAGGCCACAAATGAATGGAGCGGTGATGGTCCTCCAATTGCCCCGTATCAGGAAGCGTTGGGAGAGCGGCGAGGATGGTACCGCGGGATGGGGCCTAAACCTTCTTCCAACACGTCCTCGAACATGTCGTCTTCGCAAGCTCGGACGCAAGAACCCTTTTCCGAGGTAAACTACGCAATTTATAAAATGACAAACGAACACATGTTTCCTTGTTAAATATATGTTGGTAGCGTTAATTAATATGCTAATATACGTTTTGATATCTATTATTGTAGGATTTTGTTAACAGCTTGTTCCAAACCCCGTCCTTTTTTAACCAACTTAACAACTATCTTGCTTCACAAGGAAAAGGAAAGTCAAACGACTACGATTCTGATGACTTATTCGATAATGATTCCGACGACGAGTGACTTGTTGTTTTTAATGTATGATTTAATTAAACGTTGTAGGATTATAATGCACGACTTAAACGTAGTTTTTAATTATATTACCTTTAGTATATGTTCATGGCGTATGTTTGCGTTGTTTGAAATAGGCAGGTTCTGTTTTTTCGGCCGTAAAACTGGCTGGGTGTTGTATATACAGCTGCTGTATTAAAAAAAAAAAAAAAAAGACTTTTAGCGGCGACACGTGTCGCCGCTATTGCCTTTAACCCTTTACCGACCATTACTAATACCGTCGACCATTTAGTGACGACAAGTGTCGTCGCTAAAGGTCTAAGATCAATACCGGCGACGTAGGCCTTTAGCGACGACAGGAGGCCAATAGCGGCCGATCAATACCGGCGACCATTTACCGGCGACATGTCGCCGCTAAAGATCAATACCGGCGACATTTTCCATCAATACCGGCGACAGCTGTCACCGCTAAAGGTGGTCCATTCTTGTAGTGCATAAAGCCCTTCGTAGTGGTGTTTGGGGCTTTATGTGGGCATATAACACCCCACTACACACACTCTTAGGAGGATGAGAGTGTGTGAAAAAGGCGGGAAAACACAACTGAGGTGAAATCAGGGAGTGACACGTGTCATCCAATGGTTTCTTTTATATAGATATAGATATAGATTATGTTTATGTCATGGACTCGTGTATTCTTAAGTAATGAAAAAATAGATTTTATAAATCTATAAATACCACTTATAACTTAAATCGTTATTAACTCGGTAGTCAAGTTGATGGAACATAGTGTCCCATGTTATTATTTTTATATCGGATATGTGACCTTGATCAATTATAAGTTATACATTTTTTATTTAATTTTTGTAATAAGTTATACATTATGTATTTAATTTTTGTAATAATAAGGGTGGGAAGGGCATTCCTCTCAAGTACTTATTACTACCCTAAAATTCAACCAATAAGGGAATGTTTGGTATGGGGTGATGGATTGATGAGGGAATGGAATGAACGAGTTAATGGAATGGACAACGGAATGAAATGAACCATTTCATTCCATTGTGATATTTAGTTACTCATATGTGAATAGAATGAATCATTACTTTGTACAATTTGATAGACAAAAAAGGACGAAGTAACGAAACACAATTGTATTAAAAACGACAAAAATATAATTGCCTCAATAATAATAATAATAATATATTAATGGTAAAAATTAATAATAAAAAAATTGATATATATTAACATTAGTATTATATATATATATGTGTGTGTGTGTGTCCTATATATCTAATAATAATAATAATAATATATTTATTTTCATTCCTTGAAGGAATGAAGAAAAAGAACACCCCTTACCAAATAATGAAAATTGTTATATTTGAAAGGAGTTACATTCCTTTGGATTGCTCCATTCCATTACCACATGATAACATGTTTTTTTTCATTTCATTCCATCAGAATGATCCATTCCATTCCACCTTCTATTCCTTCATACCAAACACTACTTAAGATTTGGTCGCTTCCAACTTATCTTATACTACGCTAGTTAAAGCGTCACTCCTTTCAAGTATCCTAAACCAACTTTTTTTAATTCAAAATAAATCAAAAGGCACAAACCATTCTTCGGTAAATAGTACCCAGATTCACTACCCTAAGATTCAACCAATAAGATTTGATCGCTTCCAACTTATCTAATACTACCCTTATAAAGATCATATGGTGTGGAGGGGCATGAAAATTTGGCTTTATTCGCCACGTGGACGACACATCAGCGCGCGTCAGAAACGAGGCGTGGTGCCAAAAAGGGGGTGTGGGAAGGGACGTGAAAGAGTGACGTTATTCGACACGTGGCACCTAGTTTTTGTTATTATTTTTATTGTTCAAAAATATAAAATGTGTATTTTTTTTAAATACCTATATAATAACAATAATAAAAAAGATTACCTAATGTAAATAAAAAAAGTTTCATAAATTAAGAAAAAAGGTTAAATAATTTAAATACGAAAAAAAACTACATAAATTTAAAAAAACAAAAGGAAAGCTAAAAAAACCGGAACTAAATACGATATGTTGCCTTTATTTCTTCTTTTAGTTTCTCGTACATTTCCCTTTCTTCGTCGTCTCTGGGTGATCGATCTTTATAGCGAGGAATTTCATATCCGATTTCCTTTCATTTTGCTTTAAAATATGGAGGGCTTGCATTTTTTTTGGGTGTTTCTTTCTTGTTGAATGTTATTGAACGTAGTTATTTGATCTACGATACCGACCAACGTAGGGTTTCTTTCATCACTCGTAGTGAATGATTTTTGGGTGTTTCTTTCTGCTGATGATGAAAGCCAAAACCCATGGGAACCATCTTCCCTACTTGATGGAATAAGTTGAAGTACAAATCAGTGTCCCAAGGTTTCCCTACAAGAAAAAACCCATATAGGGACGACACCTATAGGGACTACAAAGGTCCTCTCTATAGATCACCCTATAGAGACGACATGTCGTTTCTATAGGGTTTTCGTGTCTTTTAAGATAGGCTACCTTATAGAGACGACATATCCTCTCTATAAGGTGAAAATAATTTTTTTTTTTTTTTGCTTTTTTTTTTGTTGAGCTGGAAACTTTAAAAAAACATTTTAATTTATAGAGACGACATGTTGTCTCTATAACTTTAAATATTTTTCTTTTAATTTAATTTTATTAATGATCAATATGTATGAAAGTTAAAATAAAATTAAAAAATAAAATTTAACTTATAGAAACGACATGTCGTCTCTAAAAAGTTTGACTAGTCAAAAAATTATTTAAATTTAGGCGGCATAATTTCCCACCATTCCAAATTTGTTCGGGGAAAAAAAGCCCAGCCTATAGAAAGGACATATCGTCTCTACAGGGAAACATAAATTTGTTTTGTTTTTTTAGTTTTGGTTAATAAATAATTTATTCTTGATTTTTAATTAAAAATATATATATTTAACCCTATAGAGACGACATGTCGTCTCTAAAATATTTGAAATAAAAATTTTTAAAAATAAATAAACTAACCTTTAGAAAGGATATATCGTCCCTAAAATGTTGGAAATAAAAATTTTAAAAAATAAATAAACTAATATATAGAAAGGACATGTCGTCTCTATAAGGAAACATAATTTTGTTTTGTTTTTTAGGTTTGGTTAATAAATAATTAAAAATACAAAAGATGTTATTCGCATATAGAGACGACATGTCGTCCCTATAAACCCAATTAAGTTTATTAATTTATTCTTGTTTTTTACCTAAAAAATATATATTTAAACCTATAGAGACGACATGTCATCTCTAAAATGTTTGAAATAAAAATTTTAAAAAATAAATAAACTAAACTATAGAAAGGACATATCGTCTCTAAAATGTTTGAGATAAAAATTTAAAAAAAAAATAAATAAACTAAGTTATAGAAAGGACATATCGTCTCTATAGGGAAACATATTTTTTTTTTTTTGTTTTTTAGTTTTGGTTAATAAATAATTAAAAATACAGAAAATGTTATTCGCATACAGAGACGACATGGCGTCCCTATAAACCCAATTAAGTTTATTAATTTATTCTTGTTTTTAACTAAAAATATATATATTTAAACCTATAGAGACGACATGTCGTCTCTAAAATGTTTGAAATAAAAGTTTTAAAAAATAAATAAACTAACCTATAGAAATGACATATCGTCTCTAAAATGTTTGAGATAAAAATTTTAAAAAATAAATAAACTAAGCTATAGAAAGGACATATCGTCTTTATAGGGAAACATAATTTTGTTTTGTTTTTTAGTTTTGGTTAATGAATAATTAAAAATACAAAAAATGTTATTCATATATAGAGACGACATGTCGTCTCTATAAACCCAATTAAGTTTATTAATTTATTCTTGTTTTTTAACTAAAAATATATATTTTAACCTACAGAGACGACATGTCGTCTCTAAAATGTTTGAAATAAAAATTTTAAAAAATAAATAAACTAACCTATAGAAAGGACATATCGTCTCTAAAATATTTGAAATACAAATTTTAAAAATTAAATAAAGTAAGTAACCTATAGAAAGGACATATCGTCTCTAAAATGTTTGAAATAATTAAATTGTTTTGTTTTTTTATTTTTTATTAATAAATAATTAATTTTTTTAAAAATATTCACCTATAGAGACGAAATGTCGTCCCTATAAGACAAATTAAATATTTCTTATTTTATTTATGATTTTTACCAAAAAATAATAGTCAATTATATAATTATCATTTTATTAAGTAATAAAGAATTAGGTTCTATAATAAAATTAATTTTATTTGGTTTATTAGATGTATTTGAACTTATATATGTGTGTGTGTGTATATATATATATATATATATATATGAATACTATATAAATATAATTTTAAATAAAATACATAAACTTAAAAGACCGACATACTAAAACATAAAAAACACGTAATATCAAACATAATAAGATATTTAATTTCATCAAACGAGCAATCTGAATTCGGTGAACGGTCGTCTTCATATTGATATGTGTATATGTTATGTGTTCGTGTATATGTGTATGTGTGTGTTAGTGTATGTGTGTTAGTGTATGTATGTGTGTGTATGTGTTTGTATGTATGTGTGTGCATGATGTTGTCGGCGTGTATGTGTAGTATGTGTGTATATATGTGTGTACGCTTGTATGTATGTACGTACATGTGTGTGTATGTATGTATGTACGTACGTGTGTGTATGTATGTATGTTTGTGTTTGTGCTAGGGGTACAAACGAGTCGTGCGACCCGCGAGCTGCATGGGATCGGCTCAAGATAAAGCTCGAAACGAGTCGAGTCTTGTCGAACCTGTGCCGAGCCTGAGCCTAAAATAAAGCTCATTTATTTATCGAGACTAACAGGTGAAGCTCGTCAGGCTTGTTCTTGACCCTTAGTGTAATATTTGTTCTTTATAAATATTTAATTGAGCTTGATAAACTACCAACGAGCCGAGCTCAAGCTCTCACAAGTTAATTGAGCTCAAGCTTTGTCCAGCTCAGGCTCATGTACGTGTTTGTGTGTTTGTATATAGGGTTATTGGATTTTATCACCACTAACTATTGGTTATTTGCCGCCGCCACCCCCAGCTCGGGCTCATGTACGTGTTTGTATGTGTGTGAGCGTATAGGTACGTCTTTGTGTAGTGTCTGTGTATGTATATGTGTACGCATGTGTGTGTGCGTATGCATGTATGTATATTTAATTGTGTACGTATGCGTATGCGTATGCGTATGTGTGTGTTTCATTATTGAGGTTTTATTCTTGAACTTTTTGGTTCGACCCTCCGATTTTAATCATTCGAGTTTCTTGAGCTATTTGATTGCACGTGAAATAGCATCAGTTGGTATCAGAGCTCTTGGTTATCAAATGGCTCGTTGTGGAAGTAAGTATTTGTGTAATCGTAGAACGACCACCTTACCAAATACAATGTCCACACTCACTATAACTTTAACCCCCAACCGAAGTTAATCGGAACCCTAGATTGCACCAACAACCACCTACCTAACCCACCCAATCACTTAAACCCAAAAGGCACCTATAAACAGTTAGGGTCTCCTCTTTCATTCCCCACACTCTCCACACCTGTTACCACATTGACGATGGTGGATGTTGACTTCACCGGAGTCGTCATCTGTTTCCACAATAACAAGGGTTACGACTTCATCAAGCCAGACAACGACGATTAATGTTACGGCTTCATTCACCAATAAAATATTCAAGCCAACGGTTAATGTTACAGTTGTGGATGTATCTGGTGGTGATTGGGCTCGTAACCGCGACGATTATGGTGGCAGAGGTCGTAGAGGCATTGACGATGAGGAGAATGGTAAAGGGTGGTGGCAGATGGGGGCGATGGTGGTGTTGGTTGGTGGTGATGGTGGATAGCAAGGGAGGGAGGGAGAAGTAGATAGAAAGAAAGAAGTATTAAAGGGTTTATGGTGGTGTGTAGGTGGTGGTGACATGTCTCAATGAACCATATTGGGCCTTAATGGATCACAACGGATAATAGTAGGTCATATAAGTCTTTATTAACCATGACGTAAAAAACGGAGCTATGTACTTACCCACGGGCGGAGGTGCTGGTGGTGGCAGTTGTTATAACTGTGGCGTCGATGGGCATTTTGCTATAGAGTGCCCTACTTCTAACAAACCGTTGTTCTGTTGCAGTGGATAATGGAGACTTTGCTTTCATTTTATTTACTTTTAGTTTTTCCTTTTTATGCTTATGAATCAATTGGTGAACTGAAACTATGTTTGATTTCTATATACTCTTTTCGGTTAGCTGCTTGCTTCAGGTATCGTATGGTTGCCTTACCAAACATATTTTGGTGGGTTATTGGATTCTGCAGGTTTGCTTTACAAGTCAAACATATGACTTTTCAAAAATTTATTTAAACACAATAAAGTAATAAACTATTATGAGAGTGAAGCCAGTTAGGAACAACTCATGTGTATGTGTAATCAAATTGTTCGTCTTGAGAAAAATCATATGCCATTGAAATGAAACTGATTATAAATAAATAGTAATTTAATTTAATTGATAAGAAGGTGTAAATATAACTATTAATACATACTAAGGGGAGGCTGGGTGGAGTAAGTATAACGCGTGATAGCCAAAATCAACGAGTGATAAAAAAAATTCCCACCGCCACCATACTTTTATAACGCGTGGAAGATGCTGAAAAGTATAACGCGTGACAAAATCAACGCGTGATGAATTGATTTTGTGAGAGGAATTGTTGGTTTGGGGGGAAATTGTTGGGTGTGGTGGTGAGTGATGACCATTGCCACTAAAAAGGTTGTGAGTGATGGAAAAATGGTTGATGACATGGCGGAACTTGATTGGATGTTTGTGAGTGATGGAATTCTATCACTAGTGACCACCCCCACTCCCCTAAAAATAAATATACCCATATAGATTGTTTTGAAATATTGTTTTTTATTAAACTTGAATATAGACTATTAGGGATTACAAGGGTGCAAATCGATAGATAAGCTAAAACCTAAAAATAAGTTCATTTGATAAAATAAGTTGGAGCTTGGTCTTTCCTTATCGAGCTCGAGTTGGCTTGCGAGTTTAACCATCCGGTTACATATACATGTGTGTATTCAGTTGCTATAACGAGTAACGAACTGAACTCATATTAACCGATACTATATTATTCTAATGATTGTTAACGAACTGAACTCATATTAACCGATACTATATTATTCTAATGATTGTTTACTTAGGTTTTATTATTGTTTTGAATTAGTTATTTTTTTACGACATTGTTTTATGTTTTTGTCTAAATTTGGCGAGTTAATGGTTTGCAATGCACGGACGTTGTTTAACATTTTTACGTCTATTTTTTGTTTAGTTTAGCGGTTCCGCTGCAACGCGCGGGTCTTTTAAACTCGTTATTTTAAAAAAATGAATCTTCTGTAATAATATTTTATACCCATTTCAAGACATTACGATTGGGATTATTTACTACATATTTACTACATATACAATTACAACTTGAGGGAATAGTGCCAGGCAACTTGCCTGGCACTTACCAACTCATTTTTAATTTAATTTTATTTCCAGTTTAAAATTACACTTTCGTCATTCGTTTAAAATTACGTTTTTGCCCACAGCTCAAAATAAAAATATAATTTTGTCACTGGCTCAAAATTATGCTTTTGCCCTCGTGACTCATTTTTAATTTTGTTCTCAGTTTAAAATTACGGTTTCGCCCTCCGTTTAAAATTACGTTTTTGCCCCCAGTTCAAAATAAAATGTTGTTTTACCTCTAGCTCAAAATTACGATTCAGCCTTCAGCTCAAAATTACGTTTTTGCCCACAGTTCAAGTATTTTCAAGTTGAGAAAATAGTGCGAGGCAGCTTGCCTGGCACTTCCTTATTGGACCAACACATTTTTAATTTAATTTTATTCCCAGTTTAAAATTACGCTTTTGTCGTTCGTTTAAAATTACGTTTTTGCCCTTAGCTCAAAATAAAATTATAATTTTGCCCCTAGCTCAAAATTACGCTTTTGCCCTCGGGTCAAAAACTCATTTTTAATTTTGTTCCCAGTTTAAAGTTACGGTTTTGCTCTCCGTTTAAAATCATGTTTTTGCCCCCAGTTCAAAATATAATTTTGTTTTTCCTCTAGCTCAAAATTACGATTCTGCCTTCGGCTCAAAATTACTTTTTTGCCCACAGTTCAAGTATTTTCAAGTTAAGGAAATAGTGCCAGGCAGCTTGCCTGGCACTTCCCTATTGGACCAACCCATTTTTTACTTAATTTTATTCCCAGCTTAAAATTACACTTTCGTCCTTCGTTTAAAATTACGTTTTTGCCCCCAGCTCAAAATAAAATTAAAATTTTGCCCCTAGCTCAAAATTACACTTTTGCCCTCGGTTTAAAAACTCATTTTTTATTTTGTTCCCAGTTTAAAATTACGGTTTCGCCCTCCGTTTAAAATTACGTTTTTGCCCCCAGTTTAAAATAAAATGTTGTTTTTTCCTCTAGCTCAAAATTACGATTTTGCACTCAGCTCAAAATTATTTTTTTGCCTACAGTTCAAAATAAAAATATGTTTTCCCCCCTAGCTCAAAATTATGATTTTGCTCTCAGTTTAAAATTATAATTTCGTCTCCAGTTTAAAATATAATTAAGATTTTGCCCTCTGTAAAAACATACATGTTATGAGAGAGAAATATTCGGCTTAATTGCACCGCAACGCGGACGGGGCAAAAACTAGTTTATTACATATAACAAAGAAAAATGATCAATCAGTGTTGTATTTTATCGAATTGGACAATCGGATAACATGTTTATTTTTGGGTTATTGGATTTTAATAATCCTAAGTTTCACCTGTTAGCCGATAATAATCCCAACTTTAAAAATTCACTTCAATAATCTCAACTTGTAAAATTATAAACTAAGCGAGCAATCATCTTTAGACAACTTTTCACATTCAGAATTAGAAATATCGTAATGATTTTAAAAGCCTTGAATAACTAAAATACTTTCTAACACTATTTCCTCATCTTAATAAAATTCATGTTATAGTTTAAGTACGCAAATCTCGGAATTTAATAACGATCTTCACCATAATTCATCATTATAAAGATGTGAAAGAACACAAACCCATAAGTTGGGCCCATGATAACCCAATTAAACCAAAATAAAACCCCATATGATTCTATCGTTATGTGTCAAAAACCTTCCCACAATCTGCTGAATCAATCTCCATATTTTCATGCATGGTATCAAACATTAGAATGCTAAAATTTCTATAAATCAATTACTTCTGAACAAAAAAAAAAAAACACCACATAACGCCCACATGAAAAAAACAAACCAACACACCATCAAACGAACCTGTTAATCATGAAAAGGGGACACATAATTACTTACGTTTGGGAGGTTCTGCCACTATGGGATAAAAAAATAACCCGACTTCGCTAGATGAGAAAAAAAAACTGGGACGTACCACTGTCATCTTCTCCCACATCTTCAACACAAAAATCTCGGTCCAACCCGAGTTCCTTGCATTTATCCCAAAAGAATCCTCGTTCTCCTTCGACATGCAACCTATAAACAATAGATATCAAATTAGAAAACGAAAACATTGTTAATAAAATATAAAAGTACAATCCAAAACAAAACTTACATGCAACACCAACTGAACGAACACATTAATAATAATATCAAAAAACCCTTTTTGATTACTATGTTTTCATAGCTAGGTTGATACGTATCAAAGTGAGATCGATAATGAGAAAGAAGAAACACAGAGAGAAAGAGGAAAATTCCCAAATCATCGATACCATTCTCATTGGTGACTCCTGCTTATGTATATGATCATATTACAAATGTAACCCTAAACTATTGAAAACATACAGTTTAGACCCTCTACTATTTAATACCTAACATTACTCTCCCCTCAAAAGATTTTTGTCCCCAAAAATCATTATAACAAAAAAAAATAGCTAATCAAAACTATCATATCCAAACTGTGAAAAGTCTTGTGCAACTTTATCTGAATGAGATTCCTTTGTATAACCAAGTGCAAATGGGATCAACAACATGCTTTTTATCAGATATGTCCAACTCAACTGCTCGAACTCGTTAAAAGTATTAGTATCATATCGAAGAATTTCATCAGTAGTAACATCAAGCCTTCGAACCATCCAAATATCATAACCATCCGATTGAAAAATTAAATTCTGATGCGTCCATATCATGAAACTCATATATCCATATCTTCCCCAACCGGAACCATAAAACATATCACCACCCGCTGTATGTTCAGCACCAACAACAATCTTTATCACATTTAACATTGGTAATCTACCAAGAGTTACTTGTTGTACAACAAACATGAAGTTATTTGGAATGCCAATTTCACTTTCAGCAATTTTCCCAATCTCACATGGATTCCTAACCTTCACTTCAAAGTCCTTCACACATGAAACTTCCTTCGCATGTTCATAAACAGTTTCAAAAGATGATAAACTACACTTTTTACAATTGTAGTTGGCCATCACTTGGTACAAGGTAATCGAACCCATCACTACTGAGTCATCTTGCAAAACATCTGAACACCCCAGTTTTGCGTCCTTATTTGGTACAGGGTATTTAACGGTCTTCTGTGAGCTATTCAAATCAAACAGAAATTCCCTATCAGATCTCATGTCCCAGTTAACATAGACTAATTCTTTTCCATTAACCATTGTGAACAGGACACTTCTTTTTATGCCACCAGAATTCCGCCTCAGGCTACTCCTACTATCATGTATGACACCCTTTAACCTATCTTGCGGCACCATTTTTTTGTATTTAAACATCAACTTGCCAACCCAATAAGCATGGCAACCTCCATCTTGGATGTTGGAATATTCTAGTTTAATTTGACTATTAAAAAAATCAACAAAATCACCAGATTCCACCTGGATAAAATCAATTCCTAACTTCTCAAGAGTAGAAAATTCATTTGAATTATGTTGAATGATGCTCAAATTTTCCACCCAACCATATTGCCAACCTGGTTTCCATTCAAAGATTTCCATAAATGTCGAATCAATACCTAACCGTCCTATTTCCTTAGGTTTAATAAAAGCAATATCAACCACATCCCTGATTTTTATAAAAGGCAGCCAATGATATTTCTTAATATCTTCACCCATCATGTTCTTAGTTTTGGATATGACAACTGGTATTTTTCCAGCTTTGTTAACATCATCATCATTCACTTCAATTACAACCTCCATATCTTGATTTAAAAAAATCATCTTCAGTTGATTCTTGAATGCTCAAAATTTGATTTAAAGAACCTATTTCATTTTCAAACATGCCATTATCATTTTCATACGTACTAGTTTCTTGAATCTCATGCCCAATTTCAGATTTCTCAATATTTACTTGAATCTCATCACAAAAGCTTTTAGGCATTTCATCAAACAACTTAAGGGCATGCTTACTAACACATGAATCTTGACATGAAAAACCCATTTCATGTTGGCCAATTTCCATTGAATCTTTCCCTGAATCCTCACCCATATCTTCACTTGTTTCACCATTATCATTCCCAGACATTATATCAAACACCTTGTGGGGCTCATAAAGAGAAGAATTTGGATCATAAGGAGAAAACGAAACCTTCAACTTATGTGCATCTAACTTCAAGGCTAAAGAAATGTAGTCTTTCAATGTGTGAAAACTATATTGATGCCATGTTATAAAAACATCTCTAATTTCTACTTCAAGACCATCCATAAAGAGATATATCGCATAACATTCACTAATTTCATCAGAATTTTTAACTTGATCAAACAAAAATTTGAATTCATCACAATACTTCTTAATCGTACCTTCTTGCCTTAGTGCCATAATCTCTTCCACTGCTAACTCCATGGTCGAGTTGTTGTTGTGCTCTGAATCACAAAATCTAACTGATATCCTAATTGCCACAGTTTTTGTTCAATTGGTTGAAACCCAATCTGATCAAAAGCCCCAATTGATTTGTTGATGCTGTTGTGAATCTTGATGGTTGTTGTCAAAATGAGATCGATAATGAGAAAGAAGAAACACAGAGAGAAAGAGGAAAATTCCCAAATCATCGATACCATTCTCATTGGTGACTCCTGCTTATGTATATGATCATATTACAAATGTAACCCTAAACTATTGAAAACATACAGTTTAGACCTTCTACTATTTAATACCTAACATAAATGGTAATCAGGATAGATCGATAAAAGAAAGGAAGAAACACAGAAGAAGAGGGAAAACCCTTTATCAATTCATCGATACCCATTTGTTACAACACACTCAACTATATAGTCACTAACGAATCAATAACCTCCTACACTATAGAACAATTACATTGAGGCCCCTCAACTTATTTTGACACGTAACAATAGTTCCCTCCTATAAGACTTTTGACCTCAAAAGTCCAAAATAACAACCCAACCCATTAATCAAGTGTCAAAAACAAAAAAGAATGCTTGATTTTTATCACCATCAACGACAGAAACTTTAAATCCTTGTTGCAATACTGGACTTTCTTTGGTATCTCTTGTTGATGTTAATACAATTTTCTTGGCCCTGTTATATCTTTTGTGAACAAGTTCTCTCATATTTTCACAAACTCCTCCAAATGAACACTCATCTTTGGCCTCAAAATAACACCTACCAATAGCAACATTAGCATGAGCAGCACCGTTGATTATTTGAAAGTTGAATGCTACATTTGTTCCTAAACCTCCCTTTGAATACACATACAAGTCTTTTAAATCCACATCCACAACCCTTTGAATCCATTGCCACCTTGGTTCCCAAGTAAACGTTTCATCTTTGTTGTAGACACCAATATTTAAGTGTGTCATTACCGAGTTTAAAGAAGTTTCAAACATGGACTGTAACAGTGATAAGCGATCCCCATGAATTCCTGCAACCATACCCCACTTTACGCTACCTTCTACCTTCTTTTCCTTATCATTATGTACATGGATATAACAAACTAAAGATGTTCTTGAATCGAGTTCAGTTCCAGAATTTACATCATCTTTAACATTATCAAACTCAATATTAGCCTGAACCCGACCGTCAATCATGAAGTGGTTTATACCTGGTTTCCATTCAAATGTGTCTAAACCAGGAAGCATTTTTACCCTGTCCTTAATTGAATTAGCCTTCAGTCCTATGTTTTCTTGATCATAAGGTATCACAGGGATAGTAGTTTTGTTGTTCACATAAACTTTTTCAAATTCAACACTCACATCTTGATCTAGAGACTCACTACCATGAAAATCCTTAGAAACATCAGTTCCTAAAAACTCATTATCACCGAATTCTCGAACAAAAATAATAGACTCATCAATTACTTCATCGCCAATCGTTTCTTGAACAATATCAACTTCTTGAATTTTTCCATTCTCAAAACATTCATTACCTTCCATTAATTCCCAAAGACTTTTCTTAAAATCGAACTCTAATCCTTCCATGTAAAAAGAAGATTCGGGATCGAATGGAGAGAAAGAATCATTCAGATTATTGATATCTAATTTCAAAGCCAAAGATATGACATCTTCCACTTTAAAACAACTATATTGATGCCATTTGACAAAGATGCCCCTAATTCTTGGTTTTAAACCACATATAAACAGGTAGATAGCATAGAAATCGGTCAATTCTTCACAATTTCTAACCTGATTGAACAAGAACAGGAATGAATCACAATAATCTTGGACAGTACCTTCTTGTGTACAAGCCATAATCTGCTCCTTTGCGAATTCCATGTTGATTTGCTGCTGACTTTGAAACCCCCAACTGATTTATACTCCAATAGTAGTTTCTGCTGTTATGAACGTGACTCTAAAATCAAACTCAAATGCGAACTCCGAAGCCGATTGTCTGGTTAACCGATTGTTGTTGTTGGTTGTTGCTTGCAAAAATTCTTCAAAACACTCGATTGTTGCCCTAATTCGAAGTCACCCACATCTGATCGTTGAACCCTAATTCGATTGCTGCAGTAGAACACCGTTGTTACCCTAATCTTAACCCACGGTCGAGAGGAAAGATTGCTCTGATACCATTGATACGTTTAGAAATGGTAATCAGGATAGATCGATAAAAGAAAGGAAGAAACACAGAAGAAGAGGGAAAACCCTTTATCAATTCATCGATACCCATTTGTTACAACACACTCAACTATATAGTCACTAACGAATCAATAACCTCCTACACTATAGAACAATTACATTGAGGCCCCTCAACTTATTTTGACACGTAACATAGGTACATCCCAAAACACCATCATATGAACTTAAAGTAGTTTTACTAAAGAGTTTTGAGGAAAATCGTAAATTTGTATCTAGTGTACCTTCATCTTATGAAAACCGTAAATTTGTATTCAGTTGTGCATCTCTTTCAGAATTCAGTTTTGGACCTAAAGGATTTACGTTAAATTTCCATTTTTTATGAGATAACATTCCTTCAATCTAAAACTCTTTCTTAGAAGTGTAACCTAGTTGCAATTGAAAATTAAGCATTCAGCACTGCTAACCTATTCACACCAGTTACATAACTGTATAGGCCTTGCTTATGTTCATTTTTTCAATCGCCTTAACTTAACCGAAAACTTCATGTCAAATCGTCCACTTAGACATCCGTATCTACTACACCTTCCTCTTATAACAATTGTAAATTTGTAATCAAGTGTTAATCGCTTTTAGAATTCAGGTTTAGACCTAAACAATCTATGTTCAGTTTGCATACTCCTAATATAACATTCAATTTCTACATAATACATAACATAAACAATAAACAATCAGTTTCTATTGTATGAGATTGTTCATCGTCTGACATAGACGACTCCCAAACGAGCATGATATCAAACGTCAACTTACTGAACGATCCTTCTCGAATCGTCTGTTAAACATCCTTACACATTTCGTACAGAGTTTTCGAAGAACAATACTCCACTCCACTAATTCTTCGAATATTCTTCGTTCTCACATTTCCAACCGCCTTCAAATTCCTTCACCAATCCGCTTACCAGCATATTTAATCTCCTACAAAATCATGCAAAATCAAAATAAAAATAGATATATCATGTTTACACCTACACGCGCACATATGTTCAAAGCATCAAAACCACTAGCAGTAGTGATCTCTTCTACCTTCAAAACAGAGAGTTATATATATATAGAGGCCGGTTATCATACAAATAACCTAATCGTACATTATGTACGCTTCATCCACAACCTTCAGATCATCTCATTTAAACAGCGTGTTTTACTATTAAATTTATCAAATTAAAATTAATAAAAAGAAACCGCCAAGGTTAAAATCGTCAAATGCGAGATCAAAACCCTTGATAATTAGCAAATAAAAACCTCAAAATCATAACGTAAGATTCTAAAATCAAAACCGAAATCGAAATTATAACAATTAATCAAAAATCGATCGATTCCTATTCACCAAATCCTTCTGTGAAAAATGAAATTCTGATGAATTTAGAAATTCTGAACTAACACAAATCGATGGACACGTTTGTGAACTTCTGATGAATTTATAAATCGAAATTATAACAATTAATCAAGAAGATGATGCAGGTTGTGATATCATGTGCGAATTCATGGACAATGCAAATGCGATTTCAATTAAAAAAAATTCTTTCAAATTTCATATAGTGTGCGAATTCATGATAAAGCATTGCGATTTCAGTAAAATGTTAAGTATTCTTTGAGATTTTATATAGTGTGCGAATTTGTATCCATTCAAATGCGATTTCGAATAAAAACAGTGCAAAACAATTAAAAATTGCTTTCTCCTAAAAATGCAAAAAAAATAAATAAATAAATAAATAAAAAAACAAAGTACGAATCTTAAAAACTAAAAATAGTAGTATTATATATAAAAAATACTTAATTTATGACCGATGTGACTGTAATTTGACATGTAATGATCAATTTTACAGTAAATACTAGAGAACTTACCACCCTACCTATATAATAATTTCACTATATTAATATAAAAAACCTAGATATAACTACCTTCCATATTAAGACATAGAAGACAAAGAAATACACACACAAAAACACAGACCAACAAAAATGGCATCTGAAGATATAGAAAAAATCAAAAACATTGCAATCAAAGAGTTATTGTCAACTCGCACGTTGACAGAATTAAGCACTGATGTCACCTCTTCTCATCTGATTCTTGATGTGCAGGGCAAAATTCTTGAACAAATCAAGAAAAATCAAGCAGTATGGGAAAAGCTACTTCAAGAACCACCATCAACCTTCAGAGACAGAGCTTTGGATCACATAAAAGAGCAATCTCGAGCTGATGACTTGGCCTTCTCTTTCCTGACAGATGCTCTGAACACTGTGAAGGAGAAGATGGAGTTCAGCTCTTCTAAACGTGACAAAATATTTACTCCAAGTAACTAAAAAACTCTTTTTAATCGTTTTTGTGGTAATGGCTGTGTTAGACAATAACTATTATTATATTTTGGGTACATATTTTTGAACATATTATGTTATCTCTTAATATTAAATCGCATGAATGATATAGCCATCATTATCACATAACAAAAAACAAGATAACTAACAAATCGCATGTAATAAAAGTGAAATCGCATGTAAAAATTTATATAAACTGCTGATTATAAAATCGCATGTTTAAAAACTATAATCGCATGAAAACTGATATAAACAGATGAATATAAAAAATCGCAAGTGTTTCGTATAAATTCGCATGTCCATTTAGAAAAAAACTACTCATCCTCATCATCTTCCGAAACCTCCTCCCACTGATCTTCTTCTTTGGATCCATCATCACTACTACTGTAATCTTCAAACTCATCTTCCTCTTCATCATCTTCAACCTCATTGTCTTTGTCTCTAGCAACATTTTCGATCTGGATGCCCTTCTTCTTCTTTTTTTGTTGTTTACCTTGTAGTTTGGCTTTCAGCTCCTCGCAAGTCCGAATGTCATGACCTTTTTCATTACATACGCTACATGTCCTTGACCTTTTCCCCTTGCGGCTGATCATTTGTTCTTTCTTAGATTTAATCCTTTTATGCGAGCCGCGACCTTTGTTTCTTATACCAGCCGGCACACGGATAGTAGGAGGAGCATTAGTTACTGGTTGTTGATAACCAATCAACTTTGAAAATCGGTCAAATTTTGGATCAAGTTGCTTGGTTATTCGACTCTGATCAACTCTCTCTTTAAGCTGCATCATTTGATCCCTGACTAAAACAAGTTGATCAAGGTCGGAAATCAAATTACTAACCAAATACTCCCCTGTGTGGATGATTTCACGAGCAATCCGTTTAGCCTTGTGTTGCACATCCTTGCCACCCACATTTAGATTGTACTTCACATTTAACTCATTCGGAACAACATCCTTCGTCCACCTCTTCATAACATATTTGTTTGGTATTTCTTTAACACCAAACATCTTGAAAAGAAAATAAATGTGTTTGCATAGCAGCCCATACTGCTCAAAACGCAAACAGCTACACTGTGCAGTTACATCATCTTCAAGATTCTTGAACCACACATAGGAAAAACCAATATATATATATATAGTAACAATTAAAATCGCATGTATAACATAACAATTTCGCATGCCTAAAAAATCATGCAAATGAATAAATTTTGAAAATCGCATATTGCAAGATGATAATTCTGAAAAAAAAAAGAAATTCGCATATATGTTATCAACAAATCGCATGTGTGAAATAAATATGCTATAATACCTCCAATAAACCATTTCCATGGGCTTTAAAGTCCTTCAACATTATCCTGATCTGTGGACCCTCTACTTTGGTGTCCATCGGCAGACATTCAGAAATTGTACCACAAATCTCTATTTGCTGATCAAAGAATATAGACCTGGTGAATCTCTTAGCAGCATCTTCTTCCAAAGAAGTTCCGGTCAAATCAGCAGGCTAAGTATATCTTGAAATATGATCATTCTTTCTATGATTAAAACGTTGGACATCCATTGCACCGTCGAAATGATTCATAAACTCTACGAGAGTGAGTTGTGAATTAGACACCTGGCAGAAAAAATGGTTCTCACTCTCTGATCTTGAGGTTGTTCTCATAAGTCCCGACATTGGCTCGTGTCGGTAAAAAGCCGGAATCCACATGGATCTCATCACAAACATATCATCGGTCCATTTGTTTTCTGTGAGACCAAACTCAATCATCACCAACTTCCACTGTCTCTCGAATTCTTCGGGCTCAATCGAATCAGTCCATACAATGTCACACACCCTCCTTCTAAACTCATCGTTATTGCACAACTCGTGTCCAACCTATGACAATAAATGCTTTTTATATCAACCTATAACAAAAATATATAATATACAAAAAAATAACACTAACAGAAGACAATATAGCATACTATACCTTATCTGCCACTTTTTTCATTATGTGCCACATGCACAATCTGTGTTTGCTGACAGGGAAAACCTCCTCAATAGCCTGTTTCATAGCAGGGTCTTGATCAGTCACTACAACCTTTGGCTGCTGACCAAATGACTTTAAAAATGAATTCAGAAGCCATTTATATGATTCAATGCTCTCCGATGCCAACAACCCAGCTCCAAATGTTACATTTTGACAGTGGTTGTCAATGCCAGTGAACGGGACAAACACCATCTTGTACCTGCACAACACATGCGAAAATACGTTGAAAACATGCGAATTACAAAAAACCACATGCGAAAACAAAAGTATAACATGCGATATAGTCAACACCAATTTTACACATGCGATATAACAGCTCATGAAGACATATAACATGCGAAAATAGTAAAAAAAAAACATGTTTGTCTTCAAACACTAACCTGTTTGTCTTGAAAGTTGCATCAAAGGATATCACATCCCCAAATTCCATATAGTTAAGCTTGCATAAACCATCAGCCCAGAACAAACCAGTTAAACGTTTGCCATCATCAACAGAATATTCAAACGAATAATCAGCTAAATACTGTTTTTTGTCAGTCATCCTATTAATCACCATGTCAGCATCATATTCTCCTATATAGCTGTTAATTTGCTTCCTCACATTTTTGCAATCATCAACCGTGGCACCAACGTTCTCGAAACCACCATAACGTTTCCTCATTATATGGAAAGCTTTGACAGTGTAACACCTCGAAAAATTCACGTCCTATAATGTGTAGACACGTGTCATATGTTTGAACGTGTGAAAGAATGTTATAAAAGGACTAAAGTTGACAAACATGGAAAATATGTGATTATACGGGTTCAACAGTGAATAAATATACTTCATGATAACCCTACATGATGTTTATAACATCAAACGAATAAATCATGGATCATGCGAAGCTAAAAGTGATAGATTACAAACTACAGGGGTTAAATGTGTCAACATGTTTAAAGATATACCTCTGAGTGACCTTTTGACAAACCCGAAGCTTTGTAACTGTTAATTATGCTCACTAGAATGCGCGATATAAATTTCATAAAGTTTCGTTGTCGTATGAGAAAGTTATGATCAAATTCGTGTGCGAGGGGTTAAAGCGTTAACATTGAAAGTTATGACTTTTCGGGTTAACCGGAAGTGTCCAGGGACTTGGCAAAGTGGGTATAAGTCCTAAAGCCCTTATAGGTAAATATTAAGGGGTCAAAATGCAAGTATTAAACTTAGTTGACCTTTCATGAAGCCAAGGGACAAGATGCAAAAACTAGAAAATGTTAAATCTGTTTTCAAGGCCCATCCGGCCCGCGTAAAGGTCGGTTAAAACTCATGCGGGCCGCGTCAGACGCCTAGTATCAGAAAAGGCAGACAGCCTCCTGCATTCGCGTTTAACCGCCCTTTAATCAGATATTTCTCATCTTGGACGACCCCTAGGCACCCCCTAAGCACTAGGGACACTTGCTAATCAGTTGTGGTCAGTGGTAGAGTTGTGTGTCAACATTCTATGATGGATTAAACACTATAAAAGGCCACAAGACTTCAACTTTGAGCTCACACCTTCCTTCAGCATTTTGATCGATTCTGGAGCTCCCAAAGCAGACTCAAGAGGTCACTAATCAAGCATAGGACTTCAGTAAGTATTCCTGACCCTTCTTAATTAAGTTTTAGCTTAAAAGTCAAACCGTCGTAATAAACGGTTGACTTTAAGATTAATCACTAATGGTCCAGTGATTAGTCGAATCAAAAGTAGTTATAAGTTGGTAATTATGTGGGTAATAAACCCTCAAAAGGGTTCCCCCTGATTCCCACTCTAACTAGGTCAAATGTCGGGTCAAACTTGTATTTAAAAAGTCAACAGAATGTGTAAATTACAATTTATGCATAATTAGCAATGTAGAACACATACAACCTGTTTGATCATTAATATAACTTGGTAATCAATGTAAGAACATGTCTAAACATTGTTCAACCCGACAATTTCCTGTTTAGACCCGGTTCGGAACCGAAAGTCGCATAGTTTGACTTTCGCTTTGACTTTCAGTTCTGACCCGTTATGGTATGTTTTAGAAATTCCTTAGAGCTTTATTTGGACCAGGTTACATGCTAGTATAACCCTCTGTGATTATACACCTCGGATCATTAGCTATCTAATTAATATGCATGATTCCGTTAATTGCTCATATGTTGACCATTATGCCCTTATTACCTTAAAACGTGATTTTTGGAAATGTAAAAGAGTAGAAACTTTAATTACTGATATATAAACGTGTATGCAAAGTTTGACATCAGATTGAGGTGTAGATTAAGAGTTATGCTCGTTAGCGTAAAATGAAAGCCTTATGTTAATAAAATGGCATAATTAGCGTATAGCCTAGTTAAGCCTACTTTTTGATATCAAAATCTTTACCCACTGATGTAATATATTATATTGGGATTTTTGAAGATTTTTAATTAATTTTAGGCTGAGCATAACTAGTAGTCGTAGGCTTAATCCGGTAATTGTCGGTTTTGCCCTTACGGGCCATAAAATGAGTTTTACATATCTAAACGACTCCAAACCTTTTTCTACTGATTAAATATGTTAAATAAATTATTTTAAGCCTTCTGGAACAGTAAAAATATCAGCTTTAGGTATCAAACCCGGAAATGGCTTCTAATCGCCTTATTAAGCGTTTTTAGCGCATAGTATGTACTAAGACTATTTTTAAACATACAAGGGTGATACCTACTGATATTTGAGGTAAATTATAATATTTTAACAGTAAGCAAAGGTTGTTAAACTCAGACTTCAATTTGGAGCTTTTCGGCTTATGTGAAATTACCAAAATACCCCTACGGGGCATAGTTTGGTTATAATTGATAAATTTCACATATATACTTTACCCTACTGATATAACTTAGCAAATTAAGTATATTTTCTGATTACATCAGACCTGTAACTCAGGTTAACACTTAAACTCTTTTATAACCCTTTAAATGACCAAACTACCCCTACGGGGCCTAGTTTGTGTTTAAATACGTTTCGGGCATAATGAAAGACATCTTATTGATGTCACAACATATATGAAGCATATTAACTTAGGAAACCTATAAATGGCTCTCATTATTACCCGTTACGCTTATTACGCGTTCGGTTCGGTTTATGTAACTAGTTTACATAAACTAGCCTAAACGGGTCAAACCTTATCGGTTTTATCTCAAAATCCAGAATGTGTATGAAATACCCATATTAAACAAGTCTCTGAACTTGTCGGGTCTAAATCACATTCTATCCGGTCTTCGCTTAATCGTGCGTACAAACCGTGTCTTTGAAACTAACCGGTCTAAGCTTAAGCTTAACTAAAGACCCGTTAGGATTCTAATATGTTATTATAAAACTTCGTTCCAGATTAGGAGAACCAGTAAAAGCTACGTGCGTTTGCTTGTTGTGATTTATACATTTCTCAGGTAAATACTTTTAACTTATTTTCCCTATACGGGCTTGGGTTACGGTATATAGCATACCGCTTGATCGGGCATCAAATCTTCCATCGTTGGGTGGTTAATTGAATAATTTGATCGGCTCGTTTAAACTGTCTTGTTACTTAAAGCCTTTGGGGGGTTAATGACCATGTCCCGGATATCCTTGGGATTATTTTATGAAATGGCCACGACTTAAGCGCGGGGTGTAGGCGTACACCCGTCAGTGCACAAAAGAATAATGTGGTGTGTCTATTGATCTTTAACCCGGACTTGATGCGGGCTACTGAACGCACAAGGAACATGTAATTCGTTCACAAGATTATATATTTAAATAATTCTCCCAAGTTAAATAAAATGTTTATGCCACGTGCATCCAAACCAATTTTCAATCATTTTTCCAAAATGAGTCAGTTGATTGTATTTACCAGTGTAAACTGACGTATTTTCCCAAAAAGATTAAATGCAGGTACTAAGCGTAATTGGCTGGGATTTCTCCTTAGCATCACTAGAAGTCTCGCAAGCTTAAGATGCCTGAAGTTTGTTGAACTATTGTTTCCATTTTGTTTCCGATCCGTCTGTGGATAAACTTCCGAATATTGTGACATTTGATATTACAATATTAAATTCGGTTGTATTATATCTTTTAAATTGCTTCCGCTGTGCATATTAAATATTGTGTTGTTTGACTATTATGTTGCCAACCACGTCGCGATACTCCCCACCGGGCCCACCGGTGACATGTGGAAATCGGGGTGTGACAGACAGGACCAAGGTTTAAAGTGCCTAGTTCCCAAACCAACTCCTCCTGGACATCTGACAATTGTCTGTAAGCTGGCAGCATGTGAATATCATCTTGACAAACAAACTTATGATTATGACCATCAACAAATCTCTTTACTGTATATAATCTACCATCCACTGTGCAAATCATAAGTTGAGCTTTGCATCCAGTTCTAATAGTCCCCCTGTTCCTTGTTTTGAATTGCTTTTTTGACTTCGAACGATCGTCAATACACAGTGGCTTATGTCCCTCTTTAGAACAAACAAAATACTTAGTTTTGATTATACCACCACTGTGTAGTTCACCACCTCTCCGGATAGAAAAACCAGCTAACTTAGCATATGATTGGTAAAACGCATATGCTTGTTCAATAGAGATAAATTGCATTCCAACCACAGGTGTAGCTGATGCTTGAACCTCCGGAGTGTAAACCCTTTCATCTAAATGAATCAAATCAGAAAAATCAAAAACATGCGAAATCTATGAAGAAAACATGTGAAATTGATGATTTTGATTAATCTGATTTATCTATGCGATTTAATATACCATAGCATGCGAAATACTTAAGGAAAAAAAACATTAAATGCGAATTGAAAGACTAATAACATGCGAATTTGTACATGTTGCTTTCATGTCAAAAATATACTGAACATTCAAACTTCAAAAACAGTTACAACAATGTAAAATCAGAGGAGCGATTAAACAAAAAACAGGTATACGAACATTTTAGAGATCTGAATTAACATAATTACCATTAAAACAATCGTTTAGAGCACTTGAACTTGCAATTGGATTTGAATTTGCAGATGGCGGATTTAAAACATCCTCAATAGAAACTCTCTGATATGCAGATAATTGAGCATGATCACCGATAGGTCGACTTTCTTCAACATCAACATTTGCACGTCCAGTGCTGCTCTGTGGATCCATCGAAAAAAAAAATAACTGAATAAAACCCTAACACAGAAGAACGATAACTGCAAATTGAGAATTATGAAAAATTTGAAATTGATTCGAATGATAAATACCGGGATATTAGTGTAACGAACTTCTCGCTCGCTGATTGAATGAAGAGACGAATTTACCCTCAGATGATTGAATTGATTGTCTCATTTAACCTTATATATGAAAAAACCAATCAGGACACGTGTATGGCTATTATGTTCGCGTATATAATGTACGATAAGGTAATTTGTACCGTACTCTTTACATATATATATATATATCTTCTAAGGGGATGGATCATGAGAAAACCAAAAAAACTAACCAAAAACGCCTAAATAAAACCTAAAAACATACCAAATTTTTTTTTTTTACAGTTTTTTATAGAAAAATCGCTACTTTTTATGTATGGAAAAAAAATTTCAAAAAAAAAAAATTTTTTTTTTTTTGGTTGAACTGCACATGTGCACTAATACATAAAGCTTAAACCACTTAACCCACCCCCACCGACACCCCCCAAAAACCTAAACCCCCCACCCCCACCCCCCAAAAACCTAAATTCACCCTCCCACCAAAAGCCTAACCCCCCCACCCCCCACCCTCCCGAAAACCTAAAACTAAACCCTAAACATAAACCCGAAAAAAACCTAAACCCCCCTCCCCCCCCCCCCCCCACACCCAAAAACCTAATCATAATCCTAAACCTCCAAAAAACTAACCCTAAAACCTAAATTAGACTCAAAAGGCTAATTTTAAACATGTAATGCAATTGTAGTACATGTTATATTGCACATGTGCACTACTATAATAATAGTATTGAAAACAAGACGACATCATAAATCTTTTTTTATGTCATAAAAAATATGCTCGAATATACTTGAATGAAAGATACAAAAATTTGTGATGTTATGGTGCCATTTTTGTTTTAAAATGATAATGTATGGAGAAATGGGAAATGTTTGAAAAGTTATATATATTTTTTTTTCCAATTTTACCCATCCTTCATTAAAAGTCCACCCCTCCTTCATTAAAAGTCTACCCCTCCTTTTTAGTGGTTTTTAGTTAGTTTTCTAGTTTTCTCATTTATATCTAGTTTTCTTATGATCCTCTCCCTATCTTCTAAACCCTTAAAAAAGATAAAAGATATAAATGAAAAAAGGAGCTACTAACTGGTTTAATGTAGATGCTATATCCCAATCTTAGATATAACCAACCTCTAGTATGTACATCAAGCTCAAATGATGATGAGAAGTGTATCCATCTAACTTATAATAAAAGACTCCAAATAATGCCACATGACATTCTCTCCTTCAACCTTATAAATTTTATTTATAATTATTTAATAAATTTCTTTTAATATTAATATATTAATAAATAATATATATATATATATAGGGGCCGTTAGAATAAGAACCACCTCGAGTTATGAGAACCGCGAGAACCACACCGTACGGGGCAAGGTAGACCAAATTTTTTTTTCAAAAACGTAGATGCATGTATTATAAACACATTCGTAAAAAAAAAATTTAAAAATGCCGTGTGTGTAGTTTTTTACACCACAAGTTTGTGGTTTACGAGTTCCGTAACTCGTAAACCACAAACTTGTGGTGTAAAAAACTACACACACGGCTTTTTTTTTAATTTTTTTTTACGAATGTGTTTATAATACATGCATCTACGTTTTTGAAAAAAAAATTTGGTCCACCTCGCCCCGGATCAAGTAGTTCTCGCGGTTCTCATAACTCGAGGTGGTTCTCATTCTAGCGGTCCCCTATATATATATCATTTATTTTTATCCTTATCTTTATCTAAGATTAATAAATAACTTCAATTTTGCAATTTAGACCCTTTGTTTTTTTACTTTTAACCCAAAGCTTTTCATCCTTTCCGATTTAATCCCAACTCCTTTTTATTTTCAATTTTGGTCCACCATACTTATCATCTTTCCCAAGTTTTTGGTTTCGTTCTAAACTTTTTGAGTTATTGCACCGCAACGTGCGTGTGGGGTTCAACATTTTTTTTGTATATTTTTTCCCGTTTGACTGGCCTGTCGCAGCACATCTAGTTTTCTCCGTTTAACAAGTTCGACCAACGCGCGGGTTCTGGATTGACTTAGTTATTTGTTTTCTATGTTTTACATTTCGGTTTAATTTCTTTGCAACGAGCGTTCGTGATTCAAAGATTTTAAGTCTGCTTTTCGCTCGACGTTATTTTTTTCGTTTTTATTTAATTTGTTTTACGAGCTTTTCCGGTGTTGGTGGTCGCTGACAGTGGTATAACATTGGTACTACTTAACACAGTTTTATAACAACAGGTGCAACGCAGGGGCTTAATACTAGTTGCTCACTATAGCCCTCTAAGGAGTCTCAAGAGCAGGAAACTACGGTAATGAAAAATCCTAAAATATAAACAATATATATTATTTTTGTATTTTATCAGCATATTTGAATTAGATTAAACCACAAAACACTACCTTTTCAGTAGGGTTCATCTTAAGGGTGATCGGGGCACTCGCGGGGAGGGGGATCGGTGACCCCATTCACCGCTCGGGAACACCGGCGCCATCGGTGCGGGGAGGGGGTGCGGGGAGGGGAATCGGGGAGGAGACACCGCTTGAAGGAGGGAGAGAGATGGTGGGCCACCCTTTTTTCAACCAATCAAAACGGTTCAGCTCGAAACGGTTCAGCTCGAAACGGTTCCGCTCGAAACGGTTCGGTTCGAAACGGTTCAGCTCGATACGGCACGGTTCGGTTCGAAACGGTACGGGTCGAAACGGTTCGCGTCGAAACGGTTCAGCTCGAAACGGTTCGGGTCGAAACGGTACGGGTCGAAACGGTTCGCGTCGAAACGGTTCAGCTCGAAACGGTTCGGGTTCGAAACGGTTCACGCTGAAACGGATTTTTTGGATTTTTTAGAATTTTTTGGATTTTTTAGAATTTTTATGATCTTTTAGAATTTTTATTATTTTTTAGGATTTTTTGGAATTTTTTTGATTTATTGGAATTGGATCAAAATGGCAATTGAAAACATTTAAAATGAAAATCCCCAAAATACCTCTGGTTAAAGATGGAGTTTTTTGATGGAGTTAGTATATGTGATCAAAATGGCAACAAAAGGGAAAAGTCAGGGACCCAGAGGCGAAAAAAAAACTATTTGGACTAAAATGGCAAATTTGGACAAAACTCAGGGACTAAAATGGCAATTTACTCAATTTTATATTAAACACTATAATTAAACATCAAAACATAACATAATAAAAAAAAACCAAACAACACATAATATTATATCTAAAATCATATCCTAATAGCCTCCCACTCCGAGACATGTTTGAAATCATGTCTCTCTTCATGACGGTAGTTGATGAGGGCCACCTCCTTCTGATCGTCCTCCCCAAGGTCCGGCATTTATGTCTCGACCTTCTTGAAATAGCGATCAAATCTCTCACATTCTAACCGCACGACACGGAACCTGGAGGATAGTGCGTCAACGGTCCGGTTGTGGTCCGGACCACGTAATTGGGCGAAATTCTGTTGAACACGGAGCCAGAGCCCACCGTGTCCTCGACGTGGAGGATCGATCATGGCCTGGTCCCATGCTTCGCACAGAGCAATATCCTCAACGTCAGTCCAGGAGTTGGCCATTGTCGGGTCGTTGACGGCGTCGGGTTTATAGTGAAATGGCTGATTTTTGTTTGCAATTTTTTTGAAAACGGCGGGTGTTTGATAAGTGAAAAGCGAACGGGTTATATAGGGGGTAAATACGTGTGCATGCAACGGTAACAGTTAAACGGCCTTTTGAGTTTCCATTTTTTTTTCGTAAGCTTCGGGAAGCGTCGGTCAAGCATTGGGAAACGTCGGCCAATCCTCGGGAAGCGTCTGGTCAAGCCTCGGAAGCGTCTGGTCAAGCCTCGGAAGCGGCGGCAAGCCTCGGAAGTGTCGGCCATCCTCGGAAAAGAAAACGGACGCATTAAAAAAATTAATGTTAATCAACCTGACAGGCGGACGCTTGAAAAGAAAACGGACGCTTGAAAAGAAAACGGACACGTGTCGCTTGAAAAGAAACGGACGCTTCAACGTGAAAGGTGGACGCTTCAACGAGACATGCGGACGCTTCCGAGGCTGAGTAGTCCTTCCAAGGACACAGGAGGGTGACAAATTTGAAAACACACTTGGTAAAGCAACATTTTTGTAATTTTCCCAAAAATAAATTAGGAGGATGAGAGTGTGTGAAAAAGGCGGGAAAACACAACTGGGGTGAAATCAGGGAGTGACACGTGTCATCCAATGGTTTCTTTTATATAATTTACTAGATTTTTACCCGCGCCGCGCGTTGCGGCGGCGACATCACGTCACACGCGTGACGATGATGACATTGATGTGCGGCGCGCCACGCTTGACGTGTGAGTTTACCTTTGAAAGAAATAAACCAAAAAATACCTTGAAGTGACACATGCGATCCCACCCTAACTTTGCAAGCTGATTCAATACACAATAATACAAAGTAAAGTTAATTTGAAAAGGCCAAAAAAATAACAAACAAAGAAATAAAAACAACAATTCGACTACTAATTTCAAATTATGTTGGTGTAATTTAGCAACTAATAACCAAGTCAGTGATAGCTTGGTATGAACAGTTTATATCTATCAATCCTACGAATCTGAAACATAATTAAATAACTTACATTTGGTGGAGTTTTGTGGTCCTTTAGAGCATTTCACCTACAGGATAACATGTTGGAAATTTTAGTGAAAATGAGTTTTTCACAAAATATTTTGGACATCAATAATATTTATATATGTGTTGTATAAATAATTATTTATGGTTTGTGTTCAAACTATGTCCAAATAGAGCTAAGATGAATGAGATATCGAAGCTTGAAGTTGTATGTTTGGAACAAACAAAGATGAATAAAATGGATTAGTTTTGTCAACTTGTCCCACATAGGTGGGATGACAAAACTTAAAGTGGTTTATAAGGAGGAGCACTCCTTGTATATTGTTTCCTTAAAGGCAAACACTAGTGGGGACACTAAAGGGTGCGCAGCACCCTTACTCGTGCACATATGCGCGCGTGACATGGGCTATAGGCCTAATGTGGTGCACTTTGAACTTCGCACACCGCCTTTGTATTTTTGCCCATGAGCGCGTGGTCAAATACATGGCGGGTCCGCGTATGGCGCACCTTTGGGTGGCGTAGGCGGATGCCATGACATGGCACATGTCAATACGGCGCGAGCTCCTTAGGCACATGGCGCACGTCATTGGCTATGACGAAAGATGCTTGGTGGCATCCGTGTGGTGCGTGAGTATGGATGGCGCATAACTAGGTGGCGTCCTGGTATGCGCAACGACTTCTAATTGGCGCATGGCGCAAGAAGGTGTGTCTCCGCGGAAGCGCAATACAGACTCAACTAAGGCGCGCCTGCATGCGCACTCGACCGGTCAAACCAGTCTACTTACTAGAGAGTTATTGTTAGACGGTTTCCACTAGTGCCATAAGTTGAATGGCGGTTTCTTTTTCTACCACTTAATATCCATTAAGTTAGTGTTTAAACCCTTTTTTATTACAAGATTAATTATCTTGTTAATAACAAGATTAATTATCTTGTTAATTACTTGATTAATGATCTTGTTTATGACAATCATTAAGAGGGTTGAATGAGTCTATACATCTTATTATAAAATGAATATTGTTTATTCATTTGATATAGAGAAGAAAAATAGACAACAAATTCATCTTTGTTCCATGGAAATTTAGAGAAGAGCTTTCTCTAAATTGTGTTAAACAACTTAAATTTTCCACTAAATTAGAACACCATTATACCCGGTGTAATCTCGGGCGTGAGTGCCATCTCCGGCAGTACACATACTGTTCCGGTTGTTGTACCCTGGGAGACAGACCGTCTGAGAGGAGGCGCGGAATCTGTTTTAAGGGAAGCGTGTTGAACACGTGCCTCAACCAAAACCGTCAACAATTTTGCTTGTCTTGCAGCGGAGTTTCGATCTCGTAGATGCGGTTGAAGTTTTCAAAGACATTGGCTTTGAATCAAGATTGGTACCATTTAGTTGTATTTTATATTCGTTTATTTATTATTTATTTTGTAATATATTTTAATAAAAAGTGAACCTAGTTCCTACATAACAAACCCAAAACAGATTAGGGGAATCCCAAACCCGGTCCCCGTCAAATAATCAATCGCCACTCGGACAAAGCATAAGAACGGATTAACCGGAACTTTTTCCCATAAGCACACCTGGTCCTAAAAAACTTTGGAAATGCTACAACACAAAAGAATATGATCTGCAGTCTCTAAATAGTTACTGTATAACGGGAAATTTGCATCTGCAACCTGAATTCCTATTAGAATAAGGCCGCTTTTGTTGGTATATTCCCATCGATTTCCCTCCATGTGAAACGGTTTAATTTAGTTGGGCCCTAATCAGGGCCGGCTCAACCATTTTGGTGGCCTAAGGCGAAGTAATAGTTTGTGGCCTTTTTCCGAAATTTTTTTTTTGAGAAAAACCCTTCTCTTTTACCCGGGCTTGAGACCGGCAAAATAAACTATAAGGTTTATTGTCAATCTAAAACTAGGGCCGGCTCTCACACAGATCATTCACCTAGGTCCACAATCAATCAAATTCGACTTAACTTACAAAAACACAAAACCAAAATGGCCACTCACAGATAAAATCCAGATAACCTAACATACATATACAAAATCCAATCGAACAATTCAAACTACCAAAATCATACACAGATCATTCCCACAATCAATCAAATTCAACGTATTACAGAAACACAAAACCTAAATCATCAGCCACAGATAACCTAACATACATATACAGTTGATGCATAAATCAGTAGTTTGTTTGTATGTGAGTGATTGTACCTTGGCAACATAGTCCATTTCGGCGAACTTGAATGCGATTATCGCCATACCCGCTGCCATAAGTGATAAGTCGCCCTAATAACCTATACGACCAGAGAATACATATAATATATATATATTTTTTTTAAATGGAGGCCCTGTAGTTGATGTGGCCCAAGGCCCAAGCCTCATTTGGCTTACCCTTGGGCCGGCCCTGGCCCTAATTTACCCATCTAAAAGAGCCAGGTCCAGATTCGATTCCCTTGGCCTCCTCTATTTCTTTCCTAGTCAGACCTGTTGAGAAATCAAGCCCTTTTATATTCTCCAAAAGCCATCTGCCCTTCCCACCATTTATATTGGTGCATTGGTTTAGAGTACACCACTTAAATGATTATCTTGTATGTTCCTGACATTGTATGAATTTGAATTTAGCATCAGAAAAAAACTCATGAAAGACTCTACAAACAATTTACAGACCCTTTAGTTACGAAGACCAGCTAGAAATATTATTTATTGTTTAAATTCATGATGCTGTGAAAACGTTTACATGAGACTAACACCAATTGCATATATAAATATAGATTGTGTAAATATTAGTAAATTGGTAGACACGCTGATAGTTTTGATAGTGTTCCAAACAAACTTGGTATCTACTTATTGGTGTTAAAATTATTTTCTGTTAAAATATTAGTAAATTGGCAGGTGTAGCGATAGCGAAATTCTGAGCTGCCTCTCGTTTTTTAGCATTTCCTGACGTTTGAGCCTTGGCGTTAGCCGCTTTGGTTGAGCTGGATGAACCCTTCGACGACGTGTTACCATCACCCTTACGAGTTAAGACCTTATCCTTGACCATAGCATCGGTAAGAGTAGCAGAGAGTTCGTACGCATCACGGATCGTGGTTGGTTTGCTCCCAGTCATAATGTGTTTGATGCAGCTGGGTAAACCATCAATGAACTTCTCAATGGTACGCTCAGGGGTCGTCAATAGGTAGGGGCAGAGAATACACAATTCTTCAAAACGGTCAATGTAGGCTCGGTTCTCCCCACTATTTTGCTTTAGGTTATGAAATTCTTCCTCGAGTGCTCGCATCTCATTGCGAGGACAAAACTCCCTTAGCATAAGAGTTCTCAAATCATCCCAAGATAAAGCCAAAGCATCAATGGCACCTCGATCTGTCATAACCCCGTTCCACCATGTTAAGGCTCGCTTCAGAAAACAGCTGGTTGCAAATTCCACCTTGCGGGCTTCAGTACACTGACTGTGTCGGAAAGTGTTCTCGATGCTTTCAAACCATTGCAGAAGAGCAGTGGCACCTTCACTACCAGAGTACTTAGCAGGATGACAGGAATTAAACTGCTTGAACGTGCATGGAGGATTGGGATTGTTGTTTTGGGCAGCCTGGTTGAACTGGGCAAAAACATTGGGTAGTTGTGCAGCAAACTGCTGGGCAATCAGGGCAGCCAACTCAGCATTTTGATTATTATTCTGAGGTTGAGGACGTGGAGGCATCTATAAGAAGGAAAACATCTTATCAGAACGGGATACATTTAAATCAATTTAAAATCAATGATGGCGAAAGAAAATACACAACAAGATGGACATCGTTTATTCCACGAATAAACAATATCAGTGACTAATCAAAGTAGTTGGGTCCTTATAACTTAATGAAGTCATGCTTTAGCCTATAAGTGGACACTCATCCCAAGAATTCTCAGGTAAGCACAACTGGTCTCGCGTCTGATGAGATATATACGAAGTGCTAGCCTTAGACAGAAAACTCAGAATACAGGCACCCACCCTTCCAGATTGCACGAGTTCGTTATTAGAGCCCAAGACTTTGACGAGAGTAAAAATCAGAGGAAGTTTTGAAAAATTTTAAATCACCTGAGGACGGATGATGAGTAATTTGTATAGCCTAAAAGTTAAACGAGAGAAATCCACCATGACGAGGCTAGGGTTTCAAGAGTAAGAATAGAGGTAGAGACAAAGAAGCGGACAGAGTATCTAGTGGATAAGGGTCCCAGGTAAGTTATAGTCTAGGTCAAAAGAAATTTCTACTAACCTAATTCCCTATAACCATGGCTCTGATACCAACCTGTGACACCCTGACCGGAGGCGGAAACGTCGAGGGCATCACAAAACTTGATAGAATGCATATGAGCTCATGGTGGTTAAATTAAAGTTGAAATATAATTAAGTTGATTGGTAGGATTGCATTCACATCCAAACTAGTACATAACAACTATAACACATTGTTCACAATAGTCTTTGTTTTTATTTAAGCTAAGGCACTTGTCTTGAGCAATCCTATGTGATCCTTGCATAAGCTAACTTCAAACATTTTCACCTGAAACATATGTTAAAAACAAATTTGGGTCAACAAACGGTTGAGTGAGTTCATAGGTTTTGGTTAGTTTGGTAACAAACAAATAATGTGATAATGAAATAAAATGTTTAACAATGTGGCATTTGATATGTTCTAAACAATTGAATGAAACAAGTCCCGCTTGGTGAACATTCAAACCTTGTAGACGGAACACGGCATTTATCACCCAGACTTCCGCAATGAATAACATGAACAACAACAACAACAACAATAGAGCTGCACTGGAAGTCGGATGGGGTGTCACCCCTATAGCGCTATAATGTACCGTTCGGCTTGATCGGAGTTAATGAACGTAATGATTAAGCATCAAGTAATCAAACAATTGCAAGGAAACAATCAAGATAGCCACAACAATGCAAATGAGTTTGTATCACATTATTACATATGTTTCACCCCGAAATATCGTAAAACAGAAAATGGGGACTATGAACTCACCTTGTTTTTGAAATAAATCCCAAACAAGTATATAGATAAGAGTTGGCAGGAACAAGTCTTTCCACGCTACTTTATAAACATGCATGAAACAAACACATATGGAACATAGCATTAACAAGGGCAACACTGTGATTTTGTATAAACGGGTGACAAGGTTTTGTGTTGTATGGTTTGACAATCTGTTTGGGGAACACTTGGTAACTTGATAAATTTGAGAAGTATAAAATACTAGGTTATACAAATAATAAGTAAAATATTATTATTTGTACATTTAAACAGATAGTATATATATATAAAAATAAATAATTATACTTTTAAGTTTATTTATATATATATATATATATATCTTATAAAAGTTATGTAAACAGTTTGTATAATTTAAGAGTTTAAAAAATATATTTCAAAAGTCCAAGTTTAATTACAGAATTTATAAATTATTTTCAGTATTATCAAAACATATGTGTTTTCAGAATAATATGCTAATTATTCAAATTAATTATCTAATAATTAATTTAGGGCAGAATAATTAAAAATAACATTTTAATTATATAACAAGTATAAATCAGATTAAAAATAATTATCATGGCAGAAATAAATATATTTAAAATAAACAGTTAGTTATTTGTTTAAAAATGAAATAACTGAATAATTATCTAAATAATTGTCTAATTAATTGATTTAAATCAGAAAATTAGAAATATCATTTATAATTATTAACATGCAATATTACAGATTTAAAATAAATATTATGGTCTCGAATAAATTTTGTATAATATTCTGGAATTAAAAATAATAATTGCACATAAACTGATTTATAAAGTTTATTATATAAAAATAACATGCAAAATAATTAAACATGGTTTTTGATTTTTAATAACCTCAAAATAACATGCATGAAATTATAAAAATAATTTGGAAATAATTTACAACTCAGAATAATTAAATTAATACGATTAAACTTAATAAAATAAGAGATTTAACTGTTTTAATTATATAAATATCAAAAAAAGTTTCAAATATTAGTGACAAAAATATTTTTACAAAGTATACTGTTCAACATAAAAATTTCATAAATTAATTCTAAAAATTCGAATTAATATAATTATTTTAAGTCAGAACAGGTTTTAATTAAAATAAAATAGATTTATAAAAATTTTACAAACTTTTATATTTTTTATAAATACACCAATATGTCAGGAACATATGATAAAAATTTCGTATTTTATAACAATAACATTGAATTAATATGAATTAATCTGTAAACTGTTTAAAAAAAGAAAATTAAAATACAAAAGAAATTTATCATCTTCCCCAATTTCAAGTCAACAGAAGTCAAACCGATTGAATTAACCTATCAAACATGAACTAAAGCTAAATTAAAGTTACAGAAACATTTAGTGATCGATGATATACCGGATGATCGAAAAAGAATGTTCCGATATCGATTCAGATGAGCTTCCGGCTAGTTCCGGTGAACTGTAAGTCCGGCGAAGATACAGAGATGAACCAGGAGCGATTTAAGAAGTGTTTGTGTGTTTTGAAGGGTCAGTGAGGTTTGAGAGGGTTGCAGGAACTTATAAAAAGGTTTAATTGATTCAAAAACAATCGTAATTGCATGATTTCCGACTTAAATTTTTAAAATGATTTCCGATTTCGTAGACATAATTGCATGGTTTGGTGAAATTGAAAGCTTTGGACGGTTCAAGATGTCGAGGAGAACAAGCAAGTGTGATAATCGATCAGTGTGCATTGTCTGTTTGTGTTTTGGACCGATTTCCGGCGATACAAACGGTAATAACCGGTTTGAATCTAAGTTACAAGATCAGTCCCTGGTGTTTCTGAGTTAGTCATAACAGGTCCCTCATATTTAACCAAAGAGTCTAACTAAGTTAGTTGTTTAATAAGGAATCCTTTATAAGATGTTTAATTGGGTTAATTAATCCGGTTAAATAACTTTGAAATTCGACAAGTATGGTCCCTGAACTTGTTAACTGAACTAGTTAACTGAGTTAGTGTTTAAACTTGAATTCCTTTTATAAATTTTAACCCGGTTAGGGTTTTTAACTGAAAATCAGTTTCAAAAATGACAAGGATAGTCCCTAGACTACAAGTTTGATAAAATGACCGAATGGTCCTTGGACTTTAAAATTTAAAAATATAAGTTTTTTTTTATTTTATAAAATATAAGTTTCTAAAATTACATTTTAGTCCCTAAACTTTTAAAAGTTTTAAAAACTTGTATTTTTATTTATAAAACTAGTTAAAAAAATGTCATAAAGGACCCTAAACTTTATAGTTTTCAAAAATTACACTTTTAACCCGAACTTATAAAATTTCAAAAATGACAATTTAGTCCCCGGACTTTTGTATTTTCTAAAAGTGACGGTTTTAGTCCTCGGACTTAAAATCAGAGTTTTCGAGCAAGTTTCAAGGAATGACAATTTGGTCCCTAAACTTATACTTTCACATAATGACACGTTAGGTCCCTGTAACTAATGTAACCTTGTTTTTAAGCATGAAACTTATTTAAATTTGTAAATGTTCACATGTTTGGGCCGGTAAAACTTGTAAGAGCATAAGCAAGGCAAGAATCAAGCAAAAATGCATCTCAAAATGCGATGTGTGTATCAAACGAGTACATGTTTGAAAACCAAGGTTGTTACAGCAAAGTATAAGTGATTCGATACCTCCACGAGAAGTATAACGTCTTCAACCATATAATAGTCTCGGATAGACTATTTGGGGAAAAACAACTCGATGTTGTTATAAATATAATAAGTTGCTCAACTACTTGCGAGTAGTTAATTGTAAACAACTTTATATTTTTGGACAACTTGTGATTATTCAAGTTTAGAGTTTTAAGACGAAACAAGTTATACGTGTTCCTTTGAGGGAGTACCTCAAAACATGACAGAACGATGTAATTGAGTTTATTTCGTTCTAAAGTATGTTGAAAATCATAACACTTTGGGATTTGATATTTAGATATCATTGGTGTATCCGTTATTTGACTACTAATAAGTTGTCAAAAGGATACACATTTTGATACAAAGTGTAAAAATTAATTTACACGGACACAACGAGCGGGTTGTGATCATGACTTATGTAATAAGTCACAAATCAAACATCAAACATCAAACGTATAACGAGTTTGTGAGAAACGTGGTGCATGGTTTGAGATGAAATGCACGAAAACAAGATATGTCATCTAATGTTGAGAGCATCAACATGGAAATGCACATGTAAGTTTTCAAAGAATATAACATATGAAACAAATATATGTTATCATTGTAAATGATTTTAATAAATTTAGCAAAATTATTAACGGAAATTTACAATAGTGATGGACTTGTAGATGCTTCTACCACCATCAAGGTTGTTTAAACTATGTGGAGGCTTGGCCCTCAATTTTTGGAGAGTATCCCAATACATGGTATTAATGAAACAACAACGTAAATGTATATATCACTATAGGCATTCGTGAATGCTTTGTTGTTGAGAGTCAATCTAATTGACTATATCTGACTCAAGTGAGTTTATACAAAGATCTTTCATCAAAGTGACTTGGAATAAGACTTATGTTTAAGTCTTTAGGAAGTAAATGGTGAAGCCTTGGAGATAAAAAGGTAAACGAGTTATGATCCTAATGGATGAAGTTAACTATGGTTTTGAGGCCATCCTAAAAACCGATGGTTTTGGAATGGTGAAATAAAATTTCATTATTGTGTTTAAAATAAGAAACGAATGTTCGGAAGAGATAGTGCGTTATCTCTTAAGGCTGTGAAGAATCAGAATGATGCATCTTCTGTTCACATGCTAGAGTATTGTAGTCTAAAGCATGCTAGACTAATACTTGTTAATTTATATGCTCGACGGAGATTAAATTAACTTTAAACATTCAAAATATGTGATGACACAAGAACGAATTTTGTGCTAAACAAAACTATAAATATAACTTCATTAAAATGCAAGCAATGTGGGGGGAGGAAACCATTTAAGAAACAAACCCTTTAGGGTATGAAGAAATGGTAGTTGAGAAGTTTTCTCAAACTCGAAATGAAAGGGAGAACCTTTCATCACCTCATTTGGATGTTATCCAATTACACTTAAATGTGGGGGTGACTTGCATTTGAATGTGGAAATGGTAGTTGAGAAGTTTTCTCAAACTCGAAATGAAAGGGAGAACCTTTCATCGCCCCATTTGGATGTTATCCAATTACACTTAAATGTGGGGGTGACTTGCATATATTGCAAACGCATGACCAAGTGGAGTACACAATGGTTATATGGAGTCAATCGAGTAGATTGGACTCAAATGCCAATTGGTTAGATTCAATCTAATAAGATGTCAGTCATGACACACCAAAGACATGGTGAAAACGTGTCTAGCCATGAATCGAGTTTCATGTCATTCTAAAGACAAGGTACATAATTGGATCCAGGTTGAGATCACGAGTTATAAGTCTTATGAATTGACTAAAAGTCAAAAGTGACTAGCAAGTCAAGAACACGTTAGAACAACTGATCGCAATTTAAATTATCGTTGGTGACTTAGCGAAGTCAAAGATAATTTTGGATCCAACAACCAGTGGGTTGATAAGAGATCAGGTTGTGGAACGGGACTAAAGCCATGGAAAAAGGGACATGAGGGAAACCTAACCTAGTTGACTGGAGATCCCAAGATCTAGGTTCAATAGGCCAACTTAATCATGAACCGAAGGGTAGTCACTGTGGGGGCGTAGCTAATATATATGTTTATATATGAGCTAGTTTATATGTTTCATATATCCCCCTAAAACTATAAAAGGGTGTTTAAATACGTCCTAGTCCATTCCTATAATATTCAGTGACATTGTTGTGAGGTTAAGCATAATATGTGGTTTTATGATTTGTGTAAATCATAGTAAACCATAATGCTTTTAATGATTTAAAGGGAAATCACCTATGTTGGAGAGAAGTGTGGTCGCTTCGAATGGAATTAGGGCATAATTCCTAGAGCTCCCGCAAAACCAGGAAAGTGCTCCATGACCATTATAGGACACGATAGTGAGGGGATGGCCCGGCTAGGGAAAGTATTGTGTGAATGTATATTGTCGTTTACACAAATGGGGGTTGTTCAAGGACATCACGTCTACAAAACCCTAGTAGACTAATTATGCTTCACAAAGGAAGGTTCAAAGGCAAAACCTACCTATCCTGCAATACTCGACTGTCGAGTTTTCATCGGGGAATTTTGTGTGTTTTAATCGATCTCCATTCATGTGGGAGATTGTTGGAAATTTTAGTGAAAATGAGTTTTTCACTAAATATTTTGGACATCAATAATATTTATATATGTGTTGTATAAATAATTATTTATGGTTTGTGTTCAAACTATGTCCAAATAGAGCTAAGATGAATGAGATATCGAAGCTTGAAGTTGTATGTTTGGAACAAACAAAGATGAATAAAATGGATTAGTTTTGTCAACTTGTCCCACATAGGTGGGATGACAAAACTTAAAGTGGTTTATAAGGAGGAGCACTCCTTGTATATTGTTTCCTTAAAGGCAAACACTAGTGGGGACACTAAAGGGTGCGCAGCACCCTTACTCGTGCACATATGCGCGCGTGACATGGGCTATAGGCCTAATGTGGTGCACTTTGAACTTCGCACACCACCTTTGTATTTTTGCCCATGAGCGCGTGGTCAAATACATGGCGGGTCCGCGTATGGCGCACCTTTGGGTGGCGTAGGCGGATGCCATGACATGGCACATGTCAATACGGCGCGAGCTCCTTAGGCACATGGCGCACGTCATTGGCTATGACGAAAGATGCTTGGTGGCATCCGTGTGGTGCGTGAGTATGGATGGCGCATAACTAGGTGGCGTCCTGGTATGCGCAACGACTTCCAATTGGCGCATGGCGCAAGAAGGTGTGTCTCCGCGGAAGCGCAATACAGACTCAACTAAGGCGCGCCTGCATGCGCACTCGACCGGTCAAACCAGTCTACTTACTAGAGAGTTATTGTTAGACGGTTTCCACTAGTGCCATAAGTTGAATGGCGGTTTCTTTTTCTACCACTTAATATCCATTAAGTTAGTGTTTAAACCCTTTTTTATTACAAGATTAATTATCTTGTTAATAACAAGATTAATTATCTTGTTAATTACTTGATTAATGATCTTGTTTATGACAATCATTAAGAGGGTTGAATGAGTCTATACATCTTATTATAAAATGAATATTGTTTATTCATTTGATACAGAGAAGAAAAATAGACAACAAATTCATCTTTGTTCCATGGAAATTTAGAGAAGAGCTTTCTCTAAATTGTGTTAAACAACTTAAATTTTCCACTAAATTAGAACACCATTATACCCGGTGTAATCTCGGGCGTGAGTGCCATCTCCGGCAGTACACATACTGTTCCGGTTGTTGTACCCTGGGAGACAGACCGTCTGAGAGGAGGCGCGGAATCTGTTTTAAGGGAAGCGTGTTGAACACGTGCCTCAACCAAAACCGTCAACAATTTTGCTTGTCTTGCAGCGGAGTTTCGATCTCGTAGATGCGGTTGAAGTTTTCAAAGACATTGGCTTTGAATCAAGATTGGTACCATTTAGTTGTATTTTATATTCGTTTATTTATTATTTATTTTGTAATATATTTTAATAAAAAGTGAACCTAGTTCCTACATAACAAACCCAAAACAGATTAGGGGAATCCCAAACCCGGTCCCCGTCAAATAATCAATCGCCTCTCGGACAAAGCATAAGAACGGATTAACCGGAACTTTTTCCCATAAGCACACCTGGTCCTAAAAAACTTTGGAAATGCTACAACACAAAAGAATATGATCTGCAGTCTCTAAATAGTTACTGTATAACGGGAAATTTGCATCTGCAACCTGAATTCCTATTAGAATAAGGCCGCTTTTGTTGGTATATTCCCATCGATTTCCCTCCATGTGAAACGGTTTAATTTAGTTGGGCCCTAATCAGGGCCGGCTCAACCATTTTGGTGGCCTAAGGCGAAGTAATAGTTTGTGGCCTTTTTTCTGAAAAAAAAAATTTGAGAAAAACCCTTCTCTTTTACCCGGGCTTGAGACCGGCAAAATAAACTATAAGGTTTATTGTCAATCTAAAACCAGGGCCGGCTCTCACACAGATCATTCACCTAGGTCCACAATCAATCAAATTCGACTTAACTTACAAAAACACAAAACCAAAATGGCCACTCACAGATAAAATCCAGATAACCTAACATACATATACAAAATCCAATCGAACAATTCAAACTACCAAAATCATACACAGATCATTCCCACAATCAATCAAATTCAACGTATTACAGAAACACAAAACCTAAATCATCAGCCACAGATAACCTAACATACATATACAGTTGATGCATAAATCAGTAGTTTGTTTGTATGTGAGTGATTGTACCTTGGCAACATAGTCCATTTCGGCGAACTTGAATGCGATTATCGCCATACCCGCTGCCATAAGTGATAAGTCGCCCTAATAACCTATACGACCAGAGAATACATATAATATATATATATATTTTTTTAAATGGAGGCCCTGTAGTTGATGTGGCCCAAGGCCCAAGCCTCATTTGGCTTACCCTTGGGCCGGCCCTGGCCCTAATTTACCCATCTAAAAGAGCCAGGTCCAGATTCGATTCCCTTGGCCTCCTCTATTTCTTTCCTAGTCAGACCTGTTGAGAAATCAAGCCCTTTTATATTCTCCAAAAGCCATCTGCCCTTCCCACCATTTATATTGGTGCATTGGTTTAGAGTACACCACTTAAATGATTATCTTGTATGTTCCTGACATTGTATGAATTTGAATTTAGCATCAGAAAAAAACTCATGAAAGACTCTACAAACAATTTACAGACCCTTTAGTTACGAAGACCAGCTAGAAATATTATTTATTGTTTAAATTCATGATGCTGTGAAAACGTTTACATGAGACTAACACCAATTGCATATATAAATATAGATTGTGTAAATATTAGTAAATTGGTAGACACGCTGATAGTTTTGATAGTGTTCCAAACAAACTTGGTATCTACTTATTGGTGTTAAAATTATTTTCTTTTAAAAATCATATTTCCTAACGATCATAAACATTTAAATGAAAGAAACGTTTCATTACTTATGTAAATATTAAATTACGAATACGAAAAAATCGCAAGTCAATTATATTGTTTATAAGTACTTAAATAAAATTTTGAAATGAACGAAATGTTTCATAACTTATGTAAAAATTAAATTATAATGAATTGATTTGAACAAATAAAAAGATTAAAGTCTACCTAGTTCCATTGAGAGTTGATACATCTATTGAAAGAGAAAGGTTGAGGTCATTTTGCATCCACGGCAGCAACACTCTACTGCTCCTACTCAATTCCTTTAAATTTTTAAGAAATATTCAATCCCGTTAGTAGAATTACTTATGTTGGAGAGTCAACAATTGCAGTAGTAGGTGAAGAAGAACCCAAACATATTTCGTCTTCGAAGGACCAGACACCTATACTTTTTCCATCATTCCATGAAAACTTCAATTTTGATGCTTCTGTTTTTGCAGCCTCAAATAGTTTAGACATTTAGTTGCCAAATATACGATACCATGTATTAAATATTATTAAACACTAGTAGGGTGCCCGCGCGATGCGGCGGGGGCGACACTTTGGATTGCGGCACTCGTTGCTGGTAGTTTTCTTATTTGTATATGATAACATTATTGTGGTGGATATATGTCATAAGTGTTACACATGGGAGCCTAACACCTATAATGTCTTGCAATGTTCGATCAACTGCCTCTATCACCTGACCGTTTCGCCATCGATGCCTCATCCCATATAATTTACTTGGAGGACCTAATTAGTTGACTTATAATTCCTAAAATTTTGGGACATAATTTACTATTTATCTACTAAATATCGTAAATTAGTATTAAATAATTCCTAAAATTTTGGGATATAGTTTACTATCTATCTACTAATATTGTAAATTAGTATTAAATAATTCCTAAAATTTTGGAACATAGTTTATCTTCTATCTACTAAATATCAAAGTTTTGTTTTGTTATAAAAATTAATAATAAATAAAGTATAGAAAAACTGTTTTAAACATGTAAAGATTCGTTTGTTAATAAAAAATACTAAACAAATGACAAAAAATAAAAGATAAGTTGTTATCGTTATAAAGTAAGTTTATTTTGTTGGTGAAATGATAAAGTTTATAATTTTATTATTTAAAGTCCATAACTTTTTTAAATATCCACATCATACTCATCCAATAAACTTTAATTTTAAAATTTTCGTTTTTGAAAAAGTAAAAAGTAAAAAATAGTAGGTGACTTGTAGGTACCTTTAACTAATGTTAAATTTCATTTTTATAAATATTTAAAAAAATCATATTTTTATAAAACAATTTTTATAAAAAAATATGATGTAAAAGTTTATATCTTTATTAACTTTATCTTTTTATTTAAGAAATACAAATTATTCGAAAATCTATAATATTATATAATTATTTTTTCATATCTCGTGTCGTCCAACAATTTTTTTTATAGAAGGCACTAATGGATATATACGAAATCCTCGTGGAACATGACTGTTAAATTGAATAAGTTTAGTGTGCTTTGTAAATACAATCTTGAATTTACTCCAAACCAAGAGGTAGTTTTCATGTTTTGGCCATTCTTGGTAATCGAATTTATCTCTTTGGAAATGATCAAGTACGAACATGTAAATTATATAATACGAACATGATTAAGTACTAAAGTATATTAGTTCAATCGAGATGTAAATTATAAGTGCAATAAAATAACACAAAACATAAACTTCAAATATAAAATAAACTTTATTATTCATGGGATAGTCTAGATCAAACAAAAACAACTGAAAATAAAAAAAAACATAAAAACACTTGATATATTTCATCTAATTTCTCTTCTTTTTTGATCCGTTTTTCTTGTTTGTGCTCGAATCAGCAGTATCATCTAATTCATCTTCTTTCTCATCGTCCTCAGAATCATCTAAATTTATAACTTCGACCCATTTCCATTCAGAGAGTCTCTTAGATCTTTTCTTTTGATTCTCATACTTCCGATCCTTAAAAAAACAAAAATTTAATAAAAAGGTTAAAAAATGATTAAATGAATTTTATAAAAAGAAAAAATATTGAATAATTTTTTTTTAAAAAGATTAAATAAATTTTAAAATTACCTCTTTACTAAATTGACGTTGAAGATTAGACTTGTATGGACTGAACATTGCACCATAAGAAATAATTTCAACACTATTATCACCATCATCCTACAATAAAACACCAAATAATAACATAACGAACTTGTTAATATGAAAGATTATAAGCGAAAATATTACTTAAAAACTAACAAAAGCTTGTTCGACAACTGGGGTGTTTAAATTGGTGTGTTGAATCTGAAAAATCAAATAAGTTAGTATTCACATAAAAGTAAATAAAAGAAAATAATTATTCATTATTGCGATATAACAAAACTTATCATAGAACCGACCTTAGATTTTTCAATATCGCATGCTTGTTTTTTCGCATCACGTGAATTCAGAACTGGCTCCATATTTTAAATCTGTTTAGCAATAGAAATGTAGAATTGTGAGTGTTTGCTAAGTATTTATAGTAGTCCATTAGGGTTTAGTTTTAGATTGGTCATCCATTTATTTAGGAAGTTTGTTGTGAGTTTTAAGTTTTTAAAATAAGATGCACATATCCTGTTTAGTTTGTTGTGGCATGTTTAATAGGAAGTTTGTTGTGAGTTTTATCTATACTATATTAAACATGCCACAACAAACTGACTCTGTACAAGTAAAATTAGGGAATATTTTAGTTTATTAATGCCGTTCAAAACAAAAAAACTTGGGTAAAAAACAAATGTTAATGCACGGTAGCTAGGTAATGGTCAAAGCTGGCTTGGGTAAAAAACAAATGTTGGCTTTAATCAATTGTACATTTACGCATCGGCTATTTGTACTTTATGAACGCACGACGAAACAAAAAAAAACAACTATCGAAACGTTTAAAAAAATGTGCCGATCGTCATGGTACCTTCGGATTTTTTTAAAACATTACGGGTTGTAAGATATCGCAGGAATACATTAAAGAATTAAAGAGGGGGAAGTGTAACTAATTACCCATAATTATGTTAAATGTCAAGGATTTAAATGTAATAGATTGAGGGACTAAAAAATAATTATGGTTTAAAAGACCACTTTACCCTCATTCTAGGGGTTTATTTATAAATAATGGGGGAAGAAGTTCTTAACTTTTGGGAATCCTTCCCTCATGTATTATAATATAGTATAGATATTTAAAACACTTATTTATAGTTTATGTGCAAATGCAAGTTCTCAAAACACTGCAAATTGCTACGTTAAGATTCCAAAAACCGAAAAAAGTCGAATCAGCAGCAGGGATGGTGTACCATACTGGCCAGCCTATCTCAACAAACCCACTCTAACCCTTTCGTGATGAAATAAGTCGGTAGCTACATTCTCAAGCCTTTATAAATCACATTTTCTACATAGATTATCAGTATAATGAATGCCTGTTGTCATAAATGGGTCGAGTAAAACAACGGCATGACAAAAAATGGGCTCATGTTAAAATGGGTTGGCTGTGGAAACAGGTAACAAAACGGGTTCACCTACTATACATAATAGTTTCATTTTGATTATAGAACAAAAGCATAAAAAAAGATTATAATACTAACATATCTCACTTTTATATCATGGTCGGCATCAAGAGGGGTCAAGGGACCCCCTGTTCGTTCCATAATTCAAGAAGAAAAACTGAAATAGTCAAACATCAATCCATCCATTTAATGAATTTTTCAACTTGACAATAACATACAAAATCTCTGCCAATGCACTCGATAACACAAACCCTAATTTTAGGACTAACAAACTCGTTTGGAGATTGCAGATACATAAACCCTAAAATCCATAAATTAAACAATAATCACAGAAAATTGACCTGAGAAGGAGGAGGAGCAACAGAAAAACCAAGGTCGGCGGCGATTGAGAGAGCATCGGACATACCACCAAGTCGCCGGAGAGGTTTTCTTCCCACCCAACTACCGTCGCTTCCTTGAATCGACGCCATTTTCAATTATATGACTTGGCGGATCCAACACTTTGTTTTGTGATCTTCGTGGCTGGCTGTCACTTTGCCCGGCTTAATTTAGCAGAGGAAGGAATGATCTGGAAGATAATGTTGTAAGAGATAAAAGAGAAAGGGTAAAGGTATATAAGACAAATGAGGGGCATGTATGTCTTTTGGTTGGGTCACCGACCTTTGGTTTTAAGATTATATAAATATATAGATATGTCCAAAATCAGGTTTCTTTTATTATATAATATAGATATAGATATAGATTATGTTTATGTCATGGACCGTGTATTCTTAAGTAATGAAAAAGTAGATTTTATAAATCTATACATACCACTTATAACTTAAATCGTTATTAACTCGGTAGTCAAGTTGATGGAGCATAGTGTCCCATGTTATTATTTTTTATATCGGATATGTGACCTTGATCAATTATAAGTTATACATTTTTTTATTTAATTTTTGTAATAAGTTATACATTATGTATTTGATTTTTGTAATAATAAGGGTGGGAAGGGTATTCCTCTCAAGTACTTATTACTACCCTAAGATTCAACCAATAAGGGTCTGTTTGGTATGGGGTGATGGATTGATGAGGGAATGGAATGGACAACGGAATGAAATGAACCATTCAATTCCACTGTGATGTTTGGTTACTCATATGTGAATAGAATGAATCATTACTTTGTACAATTTGATAGATAAAAAAGGACGAAGTAACGAAACACAGTTGTATTAAAAACGACAAAAATATAATTGCCTAATAATAATAATAATATATTAATGATAAAAATTAATAATAAAAAAATTGATATATATTAATATTATTAATATATATATATATATATATATATATATATATATGTGTGTGTGTGTGTGTGTCCTATATATCTAATAATAATAATATATTTATTTTCATTCCTTGAAGGAATGAAGAAAAAATACACCTCTTACCAAAGAATGAAAATTGTTATATTTGGAATGAGTTACATTCCTTTGGATTGCTCTATTCCATTACCACATGATAACATGTTTTTTTTTCATTCCATTCCATCAGAATGATCCATTCCATTCCACCTTCTTTTCCTTTGTACCAAACGCTACCTAAGATTTGGTCGCTTCCAACTTATCTTATACTACGCTAGTTAAAGCGTCACTCCTTTCAAGTATCCTAAACCAACCTTTTTTAATTTAAAATCAATCAAAAGGCACAAACAATTCTTCCGTAAATAGTAACCGGATTCACCACCCTAAGATTTGATCGCTTCCAACTTATCTTATACTACCCTTATAAAGATCATATGGTGTGGAGGGGCATGAAAATTTAGCTTTATTCGCCACGTGGACGACACATCAGCGCGCGTCAGATGCGTGGCGTGGTGCCAAAAAGGGGGTGTGGGAAGGGACGTGGAAGAGTGATGTTATTCGACACGTGGCACCTAGTTTTTGTTATTATTTTTATTATTAAAAAATATAAAATGTTTATTTAATTTTTTTAAAATACCTATATAATAACAATAATAAAAAAGATTACCTAATGTAAATAAAAACAGTTTTCATAAATTAAGAAAAAGGTTAAATAATTTAAATACGAAAAAAACTACATAAATTTAAAAAAACAAAAGGAAAGCTAAAAAAACCGAAACTAAATACAATTTTTTGCCTTTATTTCTTCTTTTAGTTTCTCGTACATTTCCCTTTCTTCGTCGTCTGGGTGATCGATCTTTATAGCGAGGAATTTCATATCCGGTTTCCTTTCATTTTGCTTTAAAATATGGAGGGCTTGCATTTTTTGGGTGTTTCTTTCTTGTTGAATGTTATTGAACGTAGTTATTTGATCTATGATACCGACCAACGTGGGGTTTCTTTCATCACTCGTAGTGTATGATTTTTTGGGTGTTTCTTTCTGCTGATGATGAAAGCCAAAATCCATGGGAACCATCTTCCCTGCTTCATGGAATAAGTTGAAGTACAAATCAGTGTCCCGAGGTTTCCACCTTAAAAGCTTTCCAAACAACCATCAAACTATTGGAACAAAACTGTTGCATCAGAATAATAGAAGACATAGTACAAGAGTGCTGGATTGATAAAGTGTTGGTCCACAACCAAGTCAATAAAGTCAAATCGGAAGACCAAGTCAACATAAGACCAGATGTACTAGATTCAAAAAGTGCTAGAATTCCAGCAGTTTTGGGAATCCAACTACTTTCTCTTAATTATTAACAGTAGTTCAATGTAACAATATTTTATCTAACTGTTCAGCAGTTATGTGAACCTCTGGAAATTACATCAATTAATAGGTTGTTTAGGGTCACTTTCATGGTGACGTAACCAACAGTACTCTCGTCTATATATAGTTCTCCTATGAACGTAATCTGTAACACTAAGAGCTGAAAAAGTAGAATTTAGTGAGAGAGTGCACCTGGTAGGGGGAGTGTGATGTGCTTTTGATTATATCGAAACATTGACAATAATATGAAATCATTCTCCAATCATTCCCAAATACAGTTGTGTTAGATTGATGAGTTTATTATCATTGTTTGATTGAATTTCCAAATTTGTTCAACTGTTTTATCAAAAACACACACTGCACACGCTCTCAAATCTAACAAACATCAAGTCAAGCGGGTAAAAACACTCAGCAGGCATATCTTGCCTACAAAATGAGTTATGGGAGCCATAATAGATGAATCGTGAATATCTCAGCGATACGAATCCAAATTTCAGGTATTAAAAAGGTAAAAAGAAAAAGTAGTCTTGGCATCGCTGATGCGGGCGACGTATTTGGCGGCATAATTTGGCGTCAACCAGCACTCGATCACATTGGGAGTCACCAGCGGCGTCGGCGACGCCTATTTCAGCTTCGTGGATTTTGTGGAAAACAACAATTGTGATCAATTAAGAAGGGAGCATCTTGTCTTGTTCAGTTGTTCTTGACCCACTCCATCATCCAATTGAAGATTCAACATCGAAAATCAAGAGATTGAAGATGATTTCCACCACCATGCTAGTCCAATCTACTTGTGTTTAACCCGAATGTAGATTTTTGTTGGGATTGAACCCTACCAAAGGAACAGTTGATTAAAGCCAAAACTGGATCAGAGCAGTGGATCCAGAATAAGCAAATGTTTGTATACAATTCTCTCCCCTTGAAAGTGGCTAAACAACTGATGGCCTCTATCTACTGCTCGTCTACAATAATTGTCCTTCAACAACTGCTGATGATTAAATACTGTTGAAGAACTAACACTGATGCTCAATCTACTGATCTGAGTCAAGCACTGCTGAAGATGTAAAGTACTGTTGGAGTCACAACAGTGGAATGGGAAGCAGTAGTTTGTTTACTTATTGAATTGTAATGTAATCAGTAGTTTGATAGCAGTAGTTGTATTAGATCAGTAGTTACAGGTTGTTAGGAAGTTAGATGTCACTTTCATGGTGACGTCAGCCAAGATGCTTCAGTAGTTTGCTCATGCCTATAAATAGAACAGTACCCTGTACTGTTCTATTAGCTCTTTCATCACTTGTCTTCTTGTACGAACAAATCATTGTGAGCTCAGGCTGAGGGGGTGTTTGTAATACATGCATGCAAAGTTGTAATTGAAGATTGAAATAAATTTAATCATTCGATTCAATGTCAAACATGTGTGTTGAAAGCAATTCTCCTATTTGATTGTGTATGAAAGTTTGTTTCCATTTAGTTTCCGCTGCAATTACTCATTTATCTTCTTAATTATCAAACAAAAACACAATCATAAGAAACTCAGATCCTAAAAATTGGTATCAGAGCTTGGACAGTCAAATTTGATCTAACAGTCATTTTGACATAAATAGTTCAGCTCATAATCGTTGATACTATTAAAGTGTTCGTTTCGTTGAAAAACAGAGAAAGGGTTAATTACGATCAAAGTTGATTAACCAGTGCCTGTAAAACAACCAAGATGACGTCACAATCACAAGATATGAACAATAACATCGGTTCTCTCTTCAAACCACCCATGTTAAAGCGAAATGAGTACAACATCTGGTAGAGAAGGATGTGTCACATCCTTGCTCAACAGAATACCGGATGTCGAAAGTCGGTTATCTTTGGACCACACGTTCCAATGGTGCCGAGTGCTGAGGATCCAAAGCAATATGTACCTAAGAAAACTGAAAATTATACTGAACTGGATGCCAAGGCATTTAGCATTGTTGCATCTGCATTACCCAATGAAATTTATGCTGGACTGTTACACTGTAACAGTGCCAAGGAATTATGGGATGCACTAAAGGAACAGTTTGGGGGGACTGAAGAAGTTATTGAAAACAACAGGGAAATTTTGAACCAACAGTATGAAACCTTTTGTCACGTTAAGGGTGAAACATTAACTCAGCAGTTTGAGCGATTCAGCTGTCTCATAAGTGAACTTAAACTTGTTAATACTGAATTTCCAAAATCAACTGTTAATAGCAGGTTTTTAAGATCACTTCCTGATAAATGGGACACCATTGCTTTTGTGACCAGAAACTCTGTTGAGTTCAAAGATCTGACACTGACCCAACTTCATGGTAGACTCCTGACCTATGAAAGGGAGTTAAACCAGAAAAAGAAGTTGCAAGAGTCTGGCAAAGTTGCAGATGACTACTCATTTGGCAACACAGCTCTTCTGGGTCAGGAAGAGTCTGGCAGCAGTAAGGATCAGAGTTATGATCATTTTATTGACATAACTGCTGGTGCAAACTTCAACTCTGATCCTCACTCATCCAATTTTTCTTTCACGGCAAATGGAGAAAGTCAACACTCTGATAATCTGTGCTTTGAACTCAAAGACTTACAGCATTTTGATCCAACTGACCTTGAAGAAATGGACATTTTGCATCAATTGGCATTGCTAAGTGTAAGAACTAGCAAGTTTTACAAAAGGACAAGGAGAAAATTCCCAGTGTTACATGGGAATCTAAAAGTGGGGTTGGATAAATCCAAGATCAAGTGTTATAAGTGCAATAGGCTAGGTCATTTTACTAGGGAATGCAGGAGTCAAACCACTGGTCCAATTATTACACATCCCAGCTCAAATCCTAGACCACAAAACCACCAAAGCACTGTGCACTTTGCCCAATATACCCCTACAACCCATGTTAACACTCCTCACTATGCACATGCTGTAACCCCTGTTCCTGTGCATTATGTTCAAACCACTGTTCCCCAAATTCAGTATGTCCAAGCCCTTACTCCCCAGGTTCAGGTGCAACAAGTTGCACCTCAGCAAACTGCACCAACAGTGGATCAACCAGACCAACAAAGCTTTTTCACACAAGGGCTGGTTGACTGGAGCAGTTTACCTAAGGAGTTAGGAGATGAAAATTTTACACTGTATGCTCAAAGCACAGCTTCTGGTAATGATATTTGTTTTGTTGCTTTGGAGACCATACAGGAGGGGCTGGAAGCTGAAGAAAGATAGTCAAGTGCTGAAACAGTGGACAAAATTGCTGAAGCAGTGGTTACTGCTGTTGCTGATGAAGTACTGTTGGGTGAAAGTTCAAAACCCCTGTTGGAACCAATGTCCGACCCTTGGTCCAAAGAAGAAGAAGAAGAAAAAAAAAAAGAAGGTGAAAAAGAAGAGAGAGCTGAAGAAGAAAATGATCATGAATGTGATTGTGCCATGATGGCTGCAACCAAGGTATCACCTCAGGTTCTTAAAAATTTGTGTTCAGACAAATGCATCATTGCATTTGCTAACATTAAAGAGGTGAATGAAAACCTTAGGGATAGGTTGTTAACTTCTGAAGTTCAATTTGAAAAGTCATTAAAAGAACTTAAAAACAAGTTGAATGAAAAAGAAAGTGAAATTTGCAGCATTAAACAAGAGCATAGCATAACCAAGGACCAACTCCAAACAATGATAGAAAAATATCAAGTTTGCAAAAAGGAGTTGGAATCCACCCAGATCACTTGTGAAAAATGAGTGGAATCCTGCAAAGGTTATGAGGTCATGCTTGAGAAACAGATCAAAAGCAATGTGAAATTTGGTGTAGGTTTTAGAAAACATGACCAAGTTGAAAACAATGCTGCAAATGAATCTGGTTCTGTTGAAATCATTCCCACAAACAAGGATGGTCAAGAGGTTAAAATAACTGACAAACTTGGTAACAAGATCAATCTGGAAAGATCTGTGGGGTCCTCAACTTTTAAGGAAATTGAGAAATACCAATTTAAACCCACATGGTCTGATGAGTGTGACATCCTTGAAAACTTCAAGCCCATGGACTTCACAACCTCTGATGGTGTAAAAGCTCCTAAAGCAAAGGTTATTCCTCTTAAGGACATCCCAACAGTGGTTAAAAACTCTGTTGAAAAGGAGTCTGAGAAGAAGAAAAGAAAAGAAAAAGTTAAAAACCTGTTTTGTGATTTCTGTGAAAAGAAGAATCATCTAACAAAAGATTGTTTTTCATCTAAAAGCATATGATATCAACAAAACAAGTGTAATTGAACCTGCTAAGAGCTGCACCATCTGTGGTAAACCAAACCACATCACTCAAGAATGTGTGTATCTCAAATCCTTTGATATAAAAAAGAATGAGTACACTGCAAAAACATCCTTGAGTTCATCAACACCACAAATTAAGTTTCAAAAGAATCAACCACTGTTTGTGCTAGTTCAAACAACTGTTACCAAACAGCTGAACCAAACCTCTGTTAAAAGAGATGTTCAGGTGACTGATGCACCCCCTGCTAACCAATACCGAAGAGGTAAAGGTCAACCACCATACCCAAGGGTCCCACATGTTTATGAAGCCTACAAAAGGCCTACTAAACCAAGAGTGAACAGGCATCCCTTTGGGTATCAACAACTGATAGGGCAAGACCCCCAACAGTGGTTAGAGAAAAACAGTTCCAAAACTGTCCAAACCCCTGAGCTAACCACTGTCCATCCACCTGAACTTAACCTAGACACTATTGAGACCCCATCCAAAGCCTTATTGGCTTTGGAGACCCTAATGAACTAACTTTTTACTTGATGTGCAGGGAGCTTCTGCATGGTTAGATAGTCTTTGGTATGAAGATAGTGGAGGCTCCAGGCACATGACAGGATGTAGAGCCTTACTCAAAGATTTCAAAACTCATGGAGGGGGTGATATATCCTTTGGTAATAATAGTAAAGGGAAGGTTCTGGGGTCTGGTACAGTTCAGTCTGGTAATGTTAAGTTTGAAAATGTCAATCTAATAGACAATCTAAAATTCAACCTCCTAAGTGTCTCACAAATGAGTGATAAGGGCTATGGATCATTCTTCACCAAGGAGTGTTGTAGGATTGTTGGACCAGAAATGGTTGAAAAGATTGAACAAATAATAAAAAATGGAAAAACCCAACTTGTTGCTCAAAGAAGTGGCAATGTTTATGTAGTTGAGATGTCAAAAGAGAGCCCCAGGACTGATGCCTGTCTGTTCTCAGCTGCCTCTAACAAAGAGACAGAACTATGGCACAGGAGATTGGGGCACACAAATCTCAAGACAATCACTGCTTTGTCAAAACAGGGGTTAGTAAGAGGTTTACCTCAAAAACTACTCACCTGTCCTGAGCATTGTGTTTCCTGCCTAAAAGGAAAACAACATAAAAGCTCCTATAAATCCATTGAAGAGTCCAAAACAACCAAGTGCTTGCAAATGCTTCACATGGATCTGTTTGGCCCAGTAAAAGTCATGAGTCTTAGGAAGAAAAGATATTGTTTGGTTATTGTTGATGACTTTTCTAGGTTTACATGGACTTACTTTGTACACTCCAAAGATAAGACTGCAGGCATTCTGCAAGACTTTGTTACACAGGTTGAAAAGCAGTTTGACTTGCCAACAAAAATCTTCAGGAGTGACAATGGCACAGAGTTCAGAAATAAGGAGTTGGATGATTTCTGTGTGTCAAAAGGAATTGTAAGGCAGTACAACATTCCAAGAACACCAGAACAAAATGGGGTTGTAGAAAGAAAGAACAGGACTTTGATTGAGGCTACCAGAACCATGCTTGCTGATTCAGGTTTGCCATTAACTTTCTGGGCAGAGGCAGTAAACACTGCTTGCTATGTCCAGAACAGAGTTTTAATCAACCCCAGGCATCAAAAGACTGCCTATGAACTGCTGTATAAAATAAAACCACTGATCTCATATTTCAAAGTTTTTGGCTGCCCATGTTTCATTTTAAAATTAAAAGATTATATCTCCAAATTTGCAGCCAAAATTGATTGTGGTTATCATTTGGGATACTCAACCACTGCTAAGGCCTACAAAGTGTTTAACACAAGGACCAAAACAGTGGAAGAGACTTTGAATGTGAAGTTCAATGAACTTTCATCAATGAAAATCCCTGCAAACCCTGCAAAATTATTTGATCTTGATAAATTCACATTTGAAAATGTTTCTGTCAAGACTAACAATGCAGGTCCATCAGAAAATCCTCCATCAGACTATGGATATGAAGTCATCATTCCACAACAAAAATCTGCTTCAATTGGAAGAGCATCAGATGTTCAAAACAGTTGTCAAAGCTCAACCACTGCTACCTCAACAGTTGTTGACCAAAGTAGCTCATCATTATCAAGCACTGTTGACAAAAGCCATCAAACAGTGGATAAAAGTCAACATGTTTTCACACCTGTTCCTCCTATTCCTCCACCTCCATTTGAAACCACTGCTGGATCATCAAAGTCACCAGCAGTGGTTAGCTCAGATGAATCACTGCAGCCCTCACCCTTAAATGCCATTGTTCCATACAAAGGAGAGTTAATCTTCTTGAAATCTCATCCACCTGACCAAATCATTGGCAACATCAGTGAAGGGGTGCTCACAAGAAGTCAATCCCAAAACATCTGTCTTTTTGCTGGTTTCCTATCTCTCCATCAGCCAGTCAAGTACCAAGAGGCACTAAAAGACAACAGCTGGGTAGAAGCCATGCAAGAGGAGCTCCAACAGTTTAAAAGACAACAAGTATGGGAGCTTGTACCACTGTCAGAGGGTGTAAGTCCTATTGGCACAAAGTGGGTCTTCAAAAATAAAACTGATGAAAGGGGAATTGTTGTCAAGAATAAAGCAAGGCTTGTGGTTCAAGGGTTCAGAAAGGAAGAGGGCATTGACTATGATGAAACATTTGCCCCTGTAGAAAGATTAGAAGCTATCAGATTATTCCTGGCCTTTGCTGTCAACCACAACATAAAGGTGTATCAAATGGATATCAAATGTGCATTCCTCTATGGTAAGATTCAAAAAGAGGTATATGTGTGTCAACCTCCAGGCTTTGAGGATCCATTTAATCCAAATCATGTCTACAAGCTATATAAAGCTTTGTATGGCCTGAAACAACACTACTAGAAAAAGGGGGATTTCCTACCAAAATTTCCGACAAAACCAATTACGTCGGAAATTTCCGACCATTTTCCGACAAAATACCAACTAAAAAAATACTCTGGTTTTACCGACTATTTTCCTACAATTTACCGACAAAAAAAAAATGGTCGGAAATTTGAAGGAAACTTCCGACTAAGTTCCGACCAAAAAAAAAAAAGAATAAAAGAAGAAAAAAAGTGGTCGGAAAATGGTCGGAAAAGTTAACTATACAAAAAATAAAAATAAATCTTTGTCGGAAAATGGTCGGAAAACATAAAACCAAATTCTAATTACTGTATATTTTAAAAATAATATTTATGAGTCTTAGTTGATACAACTTTTGTCATTAAAAGGAGTCTCATTGTATACACAAACACACACATGTATACTTGTAAAAGTATTATAAGCTAGTTTTAAGTAATCGATCCTGATAGTATACACGTATGTATATATATGTATAATATGTAAAAGTTGGTAAAAAAAGTATTTCATATATGATTAAGGTGTACAAAAGAAGGAACGAAAAAAAGACATTTAAAGCTCCGAAAAACAAAAATAAAACACTATGGTCGGAAAATGGTCGGAAATTTCCGACCACTTTCCGACAAAACACAACATTGGTCGGAAAGTTGTCGGAAATTTCCGACCATTTTCCGACTAAAACCATTATTCTTTTGTTATATAATCATGTGGGGGTATATGTGTGTACGTAAATGTATTTGCTTGTGTCTATATGTATGTAAGTATATATATATATATATATATATATATATATATATATATATATATATATATATATATGTATAAGTATGTGTTTGTCCAAGTGTACACACACGCATACATACACACATACATATATATACACATATTTAGCCTGTTTTAATTAATGGGTCCCGATAGTGTAGATACACGTATAAACGTGTACAATGCGTATAAGTTGGCAAAGTAAAAGTATTTCATGTATAATTAATGTGTACAAAAGATGGAATGGAAAAACGATGTTTAAAGGTTGAAAAAATGAAAAAAAAACAAAATTTGGTGTCGGAAAATTGTCGGAAATTTCCGACCATTTTCCGACAAAAACTCTTATTGGTCGGAAAGTTGTCGGAAATTTCCGACCATTTTCCGACTAAAACCATTATTCTTTTGTTATATAATCATGTGGGGGTATATGTGTGTACGTAAATGTATTTGCTTGTGTCTATATGTATGTAAGTATATATATATATATATGTATAAGTATGTGTTTGTCCAAGTGTACACACACGCATACATACACACATACATATATATACACATACTTAGCCTGTTTTAATTAATGGGTCCCGATAGTGTACATACACGTATAAACGTGTACAATGCGTATAAGTTGGTAAAGTAAAAGTATTTCATGTATAATTAATGTGTACAAAAGATGGAATGGAAAAACGATGTTTAAAGGTTGAAAAAATGAAAAAAACGAAAATTGGTGTCGGAAAATGGTCGGAAATTTCCGACCACTTTCCGACGAAACACAACATTGGTCGGAAAGTTGTCGGAAATTTCCGACCATTTTTCGACTAAAACCTTTATTGGTCGGAAAGTTGTCGGAAATTTCCGACCATTTTCCGACTAAAACATTTATTCTTTTGTTATATAATCATGTGGGGGTATATGTGTGTACGTAAATGTATATGCTTGTGTCTATATGTATGTATGTGTGTATATATATATATATATATATAGAATAAGTATAATGTACAAAAAGGCTTATCATACGTTATCATACGCGACAAACAATATAACTTGCGTAATTATGTTCCATGCGTTATTATTAGATAGGTTTGACAAAATGAACTTGCGTAATTATGTTCCAATGCGTGATTAGGTCAAAAAAAAAGGATCCCATGCGTTATTTTGTGTCCCATGCGTGATTAGTGCCTGATCGGACGGTTCCCTGCTTCGCGTATGTAATGTACGATAACACTTAATGTACGTTAACCCCTCTCTCTCTCTCTCTATATATATATATATATATATATATATATATATATGTGTGTTTGTCCAAGTGTACACACACGCACACATACACACATACATATATATACACATACTTAGCTTGTTTTAATTAATGGGTCCCGATGGTGTACATACACGTATAAACGTGTACAATGCGTATAAGTTGGTAAAGTAAAAGTATTTCATGTATAATTAATGTGTACAAAAGATGGAATGGAAAAACGATGTTTAAAGGTTGAAAAAATGAAAAAAACGAAAATTGGTGTCGGAAAATGGTCGGAAATTTCCGACCACTTTCCGACGAAACACAACATTGGTCGGAAAGTTGTCGGAAATTTCCGACCATTTTCCGACTAAAACTTTTATTGGTCGGAAAGTTGTCGGAAATTTCCGACCATTTTCCGACTAAAACATTTATTCTTTTGTTATATAATCATGTGGGGGTATATGTGTGTACGTAAATGTATATGCTTGTGTCTATATGTATGTATGTATATATATATGTGTGTATAAGTATGTGTTTGTCCAAGTGTACACACACGCATACATACACACATACATATATATACACATACTTAGCCTGTTTTAATTAATGGGTCCCGATAGTGTACATACACGTATACACGTGTACAATGCGTATAAGTTGGTAAAGTAAAAGTATTTCATGTATAATTAATGTGTACAAAAGATGGAATGGAAAAACGATGTTTAAAGGTTGAAAAAATGAAAAAAAAACGAAAATTGGTGTCGGAAAATGGTCGGAAATTTCCGACCACTTTCCGACGAAACACAACATTGGTCGGAAAGTTGTCGGAAATTTCCGACCAGGTTGACCCGAACCCGACCTGTTAACCTAAACGGGTTCGCGGGTTCAACCTGAAACTGACTCGAACCCGTTTAGACTAAACCTGAACCCGCAAATTTTGTGTTAGGTTCGTGTCGTGTTTTCGGGTCGTGTCAGAAATTCGGTAACCGTCGTATTTTATTATTTAGGAACAAGTCGTTTAAAAAGTAATTTGGTAATTAGCGGGTTTATATGTGACAACCGGTAATTAACGCCTCCTAATTACACGAATAACAAATGTTTAAGGGAATAATATGTGACAACCGGTAATTAACGCCTTCTAATTACGTGATTAATAAACGTTTAGGCGATAATAAATAGTGTCTAAGACACGAATTAACTTAATTAGGCTATTAGAAAGCCTAGGAACGTCTAATTGATTCACGTTACGCGATTTGGCGATTTTTCGAGAATTTAAGCACGCAGTTAAACGACAACGAACTGGCACAGAACGAAATACTGACAACGCATAACAGTACAAATTTTGTGCTTATATTTATCATACATTTATTATTATGCGAATTATTCGATTTATCGGACAAGTCAGAGCACAAACGCGAGAGTTACGCGGAAACCATAACACAACGTCAATCAACAACCAAACGGAAGCACCAGACTCGAATTACGTCTCGATATTAATATATTATGACATATTTAGCTTTTTTTTCAAAATTTTATATTCACGGTAGAAACCGGGTCGAAAAACGGACCGGAAACGACAATAGACGCATTTACTCGATTTTTACGCAACTGATAAACGAACATCGCAAAACATCGACACCTGGCATAATTTTAAGTGTTTTCAACCCTAAACAAACATATTACGACAATTCACGATGTTCGGGTTCAAAACGGGTTTCATAAATGTAAATTGTAATTGGGCCGTACAAACACACTAAAAACGAGCTAACGGGCCTTGGGCCCAACCCACTTAAACCCTACATATTTAAACCACTCTTTTATCTCCTTCTTCATTTTTCCCCTAACCCTAGCCCCCATCTCATCTTTTCCTCTGCCAAGATTTATCACACACAAAACCATACCTTTCCTTCTCTACTCTCACTTTGCTCTCTCTAGAGTCTAGATAACTAGCCGGCCACCACTGACGATGGCGGCGAACCACGGTGGCGGCAGAGCCACGACAAGCCGGAAGTCCAAGGAGGACCACCACCACCACAGGCGGCGGCGCTGTGGTGGGTGGTTTCGGGATCGAGCAGGAGAGAAAGAGAGACCTAGAGAGAGAAACAGTGGCGGAGGTGGTGGTGGTCTTGTGTCGTGACTACAACGATCGGCGGCAAAGCCGATTTTCCGGCAGCCGGTGTGAGGGACAAAGTGGGAGGGGGTGGTCGATGGTGCTTGGGACGATGGCAGGCGGCGGAGGTGACGTCCAGTCACCGGAAATGATGGGTGTTTGGGACGATAGTCAAGACAGATACGGCCAAGAATGTCATTTCGGAGCCCTTAAATATTCAACAAAGGTTTACATCTAACCTATATTGTTTTATCCTGAGTATTAAAACAACATATTTAGTTCTTTTGGAAAATCTGATAATATGTAATTGTTACAGCGACCCAAGAGAGACACGACCCCATACCCCATCACACTATACACAGTCGAACTTTACTCTCAACAGTTTCATCTAATCAGGTGCAACCCTTTATTTAATATTACTGACATATTGGCAACATATATGAAGCTCTCAAGTCTCATTTGATATTGCATTGTATTTGAAATATCTGAATGTACCGCGGCATGCTGAATGAATCTGTTTACCATGAAATCCACTAAGTTTTTCTTAGTATATGAAATGAAGATGCATAATATTATAATATCCGAAATTCCTTAAGTTATGTTTAAGATTATAGTCAAAGGCGGGAGCCTAATATGTAATGTTAAGAGTTTCCTCAATTTGTATGACTTAAAAACTAGGATTTATGTTTGTATGGCTGAGAAAGGGGCGAACGCTAAGAGTATTAAATCATGTAAGTAAAGCTTTAGTCATATGTGAACTCATTCATTAAGTAGGGAAGTACAGATGAAAGTATGGGGAATCAAGAGCAAAAACTCTGGAAACTTGTAGAAAAATTGAAATCCCATTCAATCTTCAGATATGGTTACCAAATTCAGCAATTTATGAGTGCACTTAGAGAGTTACACGTATATGTGTAGTATGCTTTAGTATCCTACCACATAAAAGGCTACATTTAAGATGCAAACAACAAGTGACTGTAGACTACAAGCATTTTAGAATGTTTGATAGGCTGAGCACTTGAACAGAAAGTACCCGTCATTCAGTCCCAAACCATGAGCCAAACCGTAAACCAAATAAATCAGAATGACAGTGTTGCAGTTTCAAAATTAAGTTGTAAATTACCTGCTTGTTCTGGAACGGACTGGACCAAACTGAGAACCTGAACAAATGTAACTAGTCTGGTTCTCGGACTTTGTTGTTCTGGAGATCTAGAGGTGGGAAGATGGTAATTTTGACCCACTGATGGATAAATATCATGTTAATGGTTAAATATCATATTAGGTTATATTTTACCTTAACAGGTCATGGATAAAACAAAAGCATATATTTTGCCTTCTCAATAATTTCCTACTTTGTTTTTTCTCAAGCAATATTGTGGATTTAAAACAAAAGCATATAATTTGTTTTCAAAGAAAGTGTTACGAGCCACTAGAAATTGTGATTTAATATTACTAATTAATAAGAGAAAGATGAGAAAATAAAGGTTAGCAAGCCTTAGAAAATGACACGTTCCTAAAAGATTTTCATTTATTATAGAGTACAGATAAAGATATTGATATAGTTGTAGTTATAGATAAAGATATTGATATAGTTTTACGCCCCCCGCCATGTAGCTCAGTTGGTTAAGGGGGCGTTAGATTTGCACAATAAGCTCAAGGTCGCGGGTTCGATTTTGATCTTAAGCGCCAATCGTCTTGACGCTGAGTTAGACTGATTTACCTCTCACACGTTGGGCCTGGGATAGCCTGGTGTGGGCCGGTTAGCGTGTCCGAACATACACGTTTTGCACAAAAATTAAGTTTTAGTTACTTATTAAGCTACTGTATTCGGGCCAGATATTATACCAACAGACACGAGTTGTCACATCTAATTCTAGTCATATATTATGATTGCGTGATTATGATTGTCACTTGCATGATACATGGAAGGGATGTCGGCAAAACTAAAAAAATTGCAAAAGAAAGGACAATAGTTTGGATAACCAAATTGCAGGATGGAGATTTTTATTTAACGTTAAATATGTACTAGAGTCTAGACAATTTAGAAAAAATATAAGGATTTGGTCATTCTAATTTGAAGTTTTTTCAAACCTATTTGAGTCAAATAATTTTCTAAAACTAATTCATGTAGTTTTTCTTCTGTATAATCATCGTACCTATAGGTTTACAGCCCATCCCCCCCCCCCAAAAAAAAAATTGTAGTAAAATTCTATTATAATATTTATTTAAACCATAATTTAGTTTATAAGTCAATGTTTATAGTTCAGTTAATTTAAAAAAAAATCAGTATAAATATTATTGAAAATTGAATTGTATATCCAACATACCATATAATTTTGATCTCATAATTTTTAAGAACACGTTATGTTGGGTACAAGACAACTTCCTTAAGACTCTTGTTGAACTTGTGTAACATGATACATTTCATGATACTAAAATAAGTGAGATTTCGTCAGATTTATAAAATTGATGATTAAAAAAAGATCGAAAACCACATTGGAAGATATGATACTTATATCGACTTGTTATTAATGTGACTTTAGTAGTTTGGTAAAGAATATAGATATATGTGGATACTAAAATAAATACATTTCATGAGGATCAAAATCACTTCAATAATCCCATCTATTATTCTTACCTAAATTGTTGAATGACTTGATTGATGTTGATATCTAAACTATGGAGTTAGATAGGGCAGTTGAAGGTAAGTGTCAATTACTTATAATTTTTGAACCTACATACACCTAAATGAGTGTTCATAGTTCATACACCATAATTTCAATAAAGATCTGTTTGTGTTCACTTCTTGCGATGTGTGTATCCAACTTTGCTTAATTTTGTTGCTTTTTTAGGTACAAAGAGGAAAAACGGACGCGCTCATGGCCTTGATACCACAAAGTGATTTCTTTGCAGATTTATGGTTTTATGTTTGTGGTAAGTTGGATATTTATGTGTGAAAAAAAGAACGCGCTGTGTTAAAAGGGCAACATTTTTTCGAATTTCTCACAGGCATACACCCTCTATTGTGATTCGGATTGTGGTATTTTTTTATAAAATTTATTGATAGAAATCAATAAAAAGGAAAATCGATAAAATGCGTTTTTGGTTTTACATTCGTATTATGTCAAACGGGTTGCATCGCATGGGTTTCCTACTAGTGTGTCTATATATATAGCTTTTTTACTAATATTATGTATGCTGTTTAGGTGTGGAACTTGCAATCCCAAGTGGAAAAGTTAAATAAATGATTCGAAGAGGCGCAACAACCCCACACGGAAGTGTTGCAAAACCGAGTCGAAGAGATGCAATACAAATGAGAGAAGATATGCAACGACAAATAACCGAGTTGATGAAGCAGTTTGGTAATCCTAGCAATCCTCCACCATAGTTTAGTTTTGTTTGTTGTCTTTTGCGGTTGAACTTGTAATTTAAAAACCGTGGCATATTTTGTTGTTGAACCTACAATTTGACAACCGTTTTGTATTTTGTGGATGAACTTTCAGTTCTATAATCGTGTCGTATTTAGGATTTCTATTGGTTTTTTTTTTCTGCATTTTTAGTAGAAAAATCTGGATTTTTTAGTTTTTTTATAATTTTTTTTATTAAAAAGTATTATAGTCGGAAATTGGTCGGAAAACTGTGGTCGGAAAGCTGTAGGAAAATTGTGGTCGGGACTTTGTCGGAACCTTTTGGTCGGAAAATAGTAGGAAACCGGCAGTCGGAAAGCTGTAGGAAAACTGCGGTCGGGACTTTGTCGGAACCTTTTGGTCGGAAAATAGTAGGAAAACGGCGGTCGGAAAGCTGTAGGAAAATTGTAGTCGGAACTTTGTCGGAAACTTTTGGTCGGAAAATAGTAGGAACACGGCGGTCGGAAAGCTTTAGGAAAGTTGTGGTCGGAACTTTGTCGGAAATAGTAACTACTTTTTGTCAGAAATTTGTCGGAAATTTAGTCGGTTACTTGTCGGAAATATTTTCCTACAAGGCTTTTTCCTACAAACGTATTTTTGTCGGAAACTGGTCGGAAACGCCGTTTTCCGACAGGTTTCCGACAAAAACCTTAGTCGGAAATGAGACAGTTTTTTTAGTAGTGCAAGCACCAAGAGCCTGGTATGAAACTCTTTCCACCTTTCTACTTTCCATTGGTTTCACAAGAGGTAAAATAGACAAAACACTGTTTTTAAAATGGAAAGGGAAAGACTTGATGATTGTCCAGATTTATGTGGATGACATCATTTTTGGAAGCACATGTACTAAAATGTGTGAAGAGTTTAGGCAACTCATGACAGCTGAGTTTGAGATAAGTGCAATGGGTGAACTCCAGTGCTTTCTTGGTCTCCAAGTAAGGCAACTGCAAAATGGTACTTTTATCCATCAAGGCAAATATGCCAAAGAACTTTTAAATAAATTTGAGATGGATGATTGTAAGCCATGTAGTACACCCATTGCAACCACACAAATAGTCATGTCTGATGAAAAGGATGATTTGGTTGATCAAACTCTATATAGAAGCATGATTGGGTCTTTATTGTACCTAACTGCATCTAGGCCAGACATCATGTTTGCAACATGTGTTTGTGCAAGATCCCAATCAGCCCCTAGAAAGTCAAACCTTATTGCTGTAAAAATGATATTCAGATACCTAAAAGGTGCTCCCACACTTGGTATCTGGTATCCAGCTGATGGAAATATCAAGCTTTCAGGTTTCTCAGACAGTGACTTTGCTGGATGTGACAAGACAAGGAAGTCCACTTCAGGAGGGTGCCAATTCCTAGGTAGTTGCTTAGTGTCTTGGCAAAGCAAAAAGCAAGTTCAAAAGACAACATCTGCTCCAACATCTGTTCCTACTCCCAATGAGCTCTGGAGTTTATTTCAACCTATGCTCATCCAACAAAGACAATTTGCTGAACAGCAACATGAAATTCAAGTTCAAAAGATCAGAAATATCATGGAAGCTAGGTTTAAAGACACACAAGCATATATTAAGGCAATCAAGGCCCACTTGCTGAACACCACTGGCACTGCTCCTCCCTCTATCATCTTTGTGGACAACCCACCACCAGCTGATGCCAAAAGGGGGGAGAAAATGAAGCAGTTGAAGAAAAAGGGATATAAAGATGGGTTATACATTGAACCAGATAATTCAAGTATGCTTGCAGACATCCCTAAGCCAGATGGTTCCAAAAAGGTTGATGTAACCTTAAATGCCTTAGCTGATGAAAAGACAAGGCTGAAAAAGGATATGGAGGCAAAGGGCAAGTCAAGGTTTGACCAGGAGAAGAAAGTTTTTATGGAAATGGAAGTTCATGGTACTTCAGAGCCTAAAGATGAAGAAAATCCTAAGCCCCAAAGAAGGCAGCCCACTAGAAAAGTGAGGCAACCCAAATCCACACCTTCTAGGCTCACAAAACATGCTCCCCAAACTCCCAAAAACTCCTCACATCAAACCTCCAAACCAGCAGATGTTCAGACACCTGTTGTATCAACTGCTGTTGGTACTTCAGTGGTTTCAACAGCTGTTAAACCAACAACTACCACCAATACATCAACACACACTACAAGTACTGCTCCCACTTCAACCACTGCCCCACCAAAAATCTCATCACCACCAAAAACATCCTCATCACAAAAGCCTCCTGCCAAAAAGCAAAAGACAGCTGATGACCCATCATCAGTTGTAATGACAACAGTGGTTGAAACACCAGTTGTTTCAACAGCTGTTAGTCAGCCACCTTCCACTTCAATCACCACCACTCAAATCACCACTTCTCAACCCTCCAAAACACCACCAACCTCTCCTAAACCAAAAAGGAGAAGGATAATCTCGGAAGATGATGATTCTTCACCACTTCCAACTTCCTCACAACCACTGACCCTTGCTATAATTCCTAACCCTGATCCACTCTCTTCAGTAAAAGCTCAAAATCCAAACACTGCTATTATTTCTGCAGTTGTTCAGTATCCATTAGAGCTTCTAGCAGTTAGAGAGGAGATAAAATCCTTCTACTCTGAAGATGATCCTGCAAAAAGGAACTTGCCACCTGTTCAAGGATATCTCAGGCCTAACAACATTGAAGAATATTTAAAGATAAAAGGTCAACAAGTAGAGGATATCTCTAAAAGAAACACTGAAGGCAAATCAGACAAAGAGATCCAAAGATACTATCAATATCTGCTCACACAAGTCAGAACTCTGGAGCAGTTTTCAAAAGATTTGTGTCAAAAGATCTCAGAAAGAGATGATGAAACCTTGAGGAAAGACTATCTTGATTATATCATGGCTTACAAAAAGTACAAGGGAGATAGGTACCAGTATAAAGACTGGACCATCAGTGAGCTAGAAAATGAAACAGCCAGAATTCAAGATATGATCAAAAACAAGGTGAAGCAGACTCCTCCAAACTGGGCAAAGTACAAGAAAAATGTACCAGAGAGAACTTTGCAGCTGAAGAGGATGAAAGAAGAGCTGATAACAGCAGATTTTGGGTCAAGGAATCAGGTGACAAGATGGTCAGAGGATAAAGTGATGGCCTCTTACAAAAGGTTGGAAGAGTTGAGAAAGAAGAATCCAAAAATTCCTCAAAAACCTGTTTACCCTGAAGCAGAGGTTCCAGCAAGACCACAAAAGTTGCAAGTCAGGAAATCCACTGCTCCACATGGTGCCATCCTTTATCAAAGAATGAGACAAAAACAGATGGATGCAGAAACAGCAGAGGATATAGCAGCATCGGATGATATTATAAAATCAGTCCTCAAGCAGATGATAGCTGAAAATCCTGAACTTGCTAAAGCTCAAAGCATTGCTCAGTCAGTTATCACCAGGCCACCATCTCCAAACTCATCATCAATAAAACATCTCCCAAGAAACCCACTGGATTCAAAAATACTAAAGTGAAAATCTGACAAACAGACCCACGTATTGACTCTGATCAAATCCAGTGGTGAAGTGAAGAAAATATCAAGGGAACAAGCGTTGGGCCTAGGTGTTGAAGATCCGCAAGATCTCCTTGATCTTACACTGTGCAGGGATGAGGATGATACCTATTCTTTGAACTTTGAATTACAATTCAAAGGGCAAGTCAGGGAACTGTTGATGAGGCAATAAAGATCCATAATAATGAAGGGTTTTGGCATCATCTGTTCCAGGGGGAGATTGTTGGGATTGAACCCTACCAAAGGAACAGTTGATTAAAGCCAAAACTGGATCAGAGCAGTGGATCCAGAATAAGCAAATGTTTGTATACAATTCTCTCCCCTTGAAAGTGGCTAAACAACTGATGGCCTCTATCTACTGCTCGTCTACAACAACTGTCCTTCAACAAATGCTGATGATTAAAGACTGTTGAAGAACTAACACTGATGCTCAATCTACTGATCTGAGTTAAGCACTGCTGAAGATGTAAAGTACTGCTGGAGTCACAACAGTGGAATGAGAAGCAGTAGTTTGTTTACTTATTGAATTGTAATGTAATCAGTAGTTTGATAGCAGCAGTTGTATTAGATCAGTAGTTACAGGTTGTTAGAAGTTAGATGTCACTTTCATGGGGACGTCAGCCAAGATGCTTCAGTGGTTTGCTCGTGCCTATAAATAGAACAGTACCCTGTACTGTTCTATTAGTTCTTTCATCACTTGTCTTCTTGTACGAACAAATCATTGTGAGCTCAGGCTGAGGGGTAGTTTGTAATACATGCATGCAAAGTTGTAATTGAAGATTGAAATAAATTTAATCATTCGGTTCAATGTCAAACATGTGTGTTGAAAGCAATTCTCCTATTTGATTGTGTATGAAAGTTTGTTTCCATTTAGTTTCCGTTGCAATTACTCATTCATCTTCTTAATTATAAAACAAAAACACAATCATAAGAAACTCAGATCCTAACAATTTTGAAGTGTTTAGGGTTTTGTTTATGTGACAACCCGCACTAAACCAGGTATCCGTACAACTTAATTAATGATTAATTACTGCTTAATTACTGTGCTTGATTGAAACTAGCTGATAAACTGCTACCTGCATACTGATACATGCACTTACTTGCATCATACTTTATTTGCTGTCACTACATTATTTACATACGGCACCTCAGTGACAAACATGATGCACAAAAAGCACAGTAGCACTAAACGGATACACGGCAAACATGCTGATATGACCAGCATCAGGCAGACACTGCCTCTAAGGCCTGTTAAGAGCCTCATATATTTTGGCTACACTGGTAGTGAGTGTAGGGATATAAGGGTTGTGTTACCGCGTCTCTAGGAATAAGATACACTGATTCGGATGTGCCAAAAACGTACTTTAAGTACCAAACACAGCACTTTAATAAATAAACCAGCTTCTAGCTGACTAGTAAAGTGCCCGAACATGAGAAAATAACACTAGACACTTTCTAAAGTGTCGGGAAAACAAATTGTGTCACTAAAAATGTTAATAACGACACTTTAAAGCTTTTGTAACACTTTAACGGATTACTATCCAACCGGACACCCGGACTTTACCCGGAACATGAAAATATTACTATTTTCACTATTTTTTATTTTTTTTCTGAGCCAGTTAGGGTCCCTGATTACCCTAACACCCGCCATAACGTGTAACATACAACTAACTAAGTTAAATACTTGGTTAACTTACATAACTTAACTAATTACCCTAACTTCCTAGCTAAAATCGAACCAAACACCCCCCATATCCCAACCGTCCCCTAAACATGGGAGACACCACTTAGTACTTGAAAGATTAAAATAATGCAAATGTTTGATATCAAGAGGGCATATTAACTTTTGGATAATGGCACATGATCTTGTCTATAAAATCTAGTAGATACTTAACATAATCATCCATCCAAAAATTCAACTTTCACATACTCTCTCCCTCCCTATCCACTCTCGGCCGAACCCCCTTGCAAGCACCCACCCATTTTCGGTTCTTGTTCACCCCATTCCAAGATCATTCAAACCTCACGGGTCACGTATAAGGAGCTTTGGTGCACTCGGAACGCGAAGGACCACTCCCGTTAGCTTTTATCCACCCACTTTTCGTCAAGAATCTTCCCTAGCCTTGAGCTAGAGGTATATCATTTAAAACTTGTTTTTACACTCATCTAAAGTGGGTAAAAGGAATATTGTCGGTTAAATATCAAAAACATAAGTTTTGATGCATTAAAGTCTAGTAAAATCACAAAAATGGTGGATAATAACATATAACTTGTGTAAAAGTCGTAGGACTTGAAATATGTGATTATTGAGACCCGATCTATGATGTGGTAGCTCGGATCTCCGTTTAACCCGACTTTGTAAGATCATGTATCTTCACATAAGCTCGTTTTTGACTAAATACAAGGGTTAAAGGCGAAACTCTACCACACAAGATACATGAACTTGTGTAGAAATATTTTACTTGTGTAAAAATAATTTAACTTGTACAATGGAGTTTAAAACTAGCAGATCTACATATCTGCAAGTGGTATTTTTGAAGAACCACACATTTAAGAAACCATGTATTTCAAAGAAAGGATCATACACTAACAAACATGATTTTTATAAACCACAAGTGTGTAGACACTTGTGAAATGAAAAGATCCGACAAATAACTACTTTTGGAAAAAAAAAAATGACTAGAAGTTGTAAAGACGGATTTCTCTAGTCACAAGGTTTTTACGAGATCAAAGTTACTTTATATAAAGATCTACATATATAAAAGGGATTTACACTATAGATTCGGAAAAACTGCAAGTTCATGCGATTATGCGATTTACATACTTGTCGACTAGTTTGATGTGTCGGAAATTGTTTGATTGAATAAAGAAGTTGTTGAATTGATTTGTTAAAAGAAAATGATACGCTTGAAAGCGTGGCCACCTCCAGTTACAGAGGAAACTCTGGCGAAATTTTCTAAAAACCTAACACTTAGAATTATTTACACAACAAGTGTTAGAACTACTTTTGGACATATTTTCAAAACATAAATTTCGCCGGCACTATATTTTACTAAATATTCGGAGGTGGGGTTTTCACAAAGATTAACGTGATAAATATATTTGTCACAACACTGTTTATGATTATTTTGTGAAATACATAAATATTATTTTAGAGTAAAAATAATATTTACAAGCGTTAATGATTCCAAAACTTTACGAACGCTTCCACAAACATATAAGTTACACCGGTAATTACATTACCACAAGATTGATAAAACGTAACTTACGCACATGTATTGTATCCCCCATCCTTGGGAAGAAGAATAACTACCAAGTGTATACGGAACATAAACACGAAATAGTTGTCTAACTATTTCCCAAAGACATAAACTGTAAAGCTAAGGCACGGCCGTCCGTCTAATAGAATTAGCACTTGTAGGTCGTTGCACAGCTTACTGTATTGGAGACACTTGGTAGAGACGCGCATTCACTGTGAGTTCATGTCCCCCTTTTCTCTAACTGTTTTCAGTTTACTTAACTGCGGGGGTGAAATACATGTTACTATGATTTACGAGTACTTTACAACGGTATGTTTAACGTAAGGAGGTGTTATACGATCATGTGAGTGGATAGGAACAACATGGGGCCATTAGTCCTCATGGAGGGACCGGGGGACAGGAGCGGTAGATCTATCTGGGTGTAGCGAGCCCAGCCCCCGGCCAAACTAGAAACGGACCGTGGGGTGACTTTGTCCACATACTTTGCCGTGGCGAAATCTGCTAGGTTTGAGTCTCCCTATTTTCACTTCACATATGTCAGTGGCCTTGCAAACCATTGGTGATCACAAGTCCTCTTACACTGCTACATACCACAACTATTTTTATACTCACAAGTGTTTTACATACTCACTTACACATGAACTCGCTCAACATTATTGTTGATTTTTCAACTTACATGTATTTCAGGAAATTAACGAGATCTGGCACGGTATGGCATGTTTTCCGCTGCACTAGTTTCCGAGGTCATCCGGGGTTTAGGGGATGTGTCTCTTTCCTGGACAAGACACAATCCTTAAACCATGTTTATGTTATGTTTAAAGTTGTAATGTCTGTTGAACAAGGTTATGGTTATTGGTTAAAACAATGGTACTGTATTTGGTTTTCAAAACTTAATGGATGATCTTGCATGTTTTTAATTCATATAGCTTTGTTATGATTAAGCTATGGTATTAAGAAGTCACACCAAAGTTAACCACGCTTCCGCAAAGCCAGGGTGTGACAGCTTGGTATCAGAGCTCTGATCATAGCGAACTAGGATTCTTTCTCGAGTCTAGACTATGATCAATAGGGCTCTCACGAAAACATTTTTCTGCATACCACTTAAGTCCAGATCCACAACTTTTTACAAACAAATGTTGAGCACATTTTACTAATTATAGGCTCAGCTTGGAGGGCTGAGGATCGATCTGGAGGATCGAGATGATCAAGGTAGTTGAGCACGTTGGTTTGTTATAGGATCGATCTGGAGGATCGAGATGATCAAGGTAGTTGAGCACGTTGGTTTGTTATAGGATCGATCTGGAGGATCGAGGTTTGGTTTAAGTGAAGGATAGAGCAGTCTTGTAGACTGGATGAAATTGGCTAGTAAGACTAGGAGAAGTATGTGATACCTTACTTGGTGACTATGTGATTAACTGATTATATGATTGATTATTATACGTATATGTGTTACAAACGTTATGCTATCATCAAGTACTAGAAAGATGGGCACTACGAACCCCATGACCATAGTATCAGACGACATAGTTCAACGAAGCACGAGGTGTACATTTATGATACTACCGGCACAGACAATGACGACTTTCAGCCCTTTGTGCACTGCCTGAAGTCGTAGCAGAGCCTACTGATGGCCATCTTGTTGGGAATTTGCCACTGGCGGTGATCCCTGCTCCTGTGCCCCTTGCCGCTTATCTCGTTGTTGATATGCCCCCGACATTGCCTCTAAAGACGATGTCGAACTATTAAGAGGAGGACCCACTTGAGGGCAAGGCCCTCTCGCTGCTAGCATTAGACTACTGCATGCGGACGCTCCTACAGGGGAAACTCATTCCCCTATCCCAGACTCATTTGAGTCTCTGACATCCGCGTCTTCGCACATACAGGGAATGCAGCACCACTTACACGACGCCGACCCTGATATGGCATCATCAGCTGCACCGGATCCCACACACAGCTTTGAGTTTGATCGCGATTATGAGGACAATTCTGTTTTTCCGCCCGGTGTTGATCCAGACCATGACATTGAGTTCATGCACTTAGACCAGCCCTTGGGGGATCCTGTAACCCCTGTGATTGTTGATCCAGCTGATTTTGAGATAGAGTTTTTGATTCGAAGCTAGCCGTGGCCCCTGAGCCAGGCGTTGCTCCTGACCCCGCATTGGAGTATGACCCTGTTCATGCCAAATGCACCGGCTGTTGCTCCTTGATTGATCATCTGCTTGAATGAGAGAAAATTTGGGGTAACTGTGCAAGACAATTTATTATTACGGGGGCCCACGTAATAACGATTTGTAGTGCACAGGAATCCTGGTGGACTCTGCAGGCCAAGCTAATGATAACCAATGCAGCAGGAAATAACCTAAACACAAATGACCTAGGCGATGTAGCCTCGAGTTCATTCTATTACAAGCAACAAGCCAAATTGACAAGCCTATGTGAAGGCTCAGGAATTTATTTCCCCACTTATACAGTGAGTATATTTGCGTGTGAAATGGGGTGATTACATGATGGCTTACGTTGCTATATATATACCCCATAGACAATTGAAACATTGTCCAACCCGCTTCACGCTATTTCGACAAAAAGGGAATGTCACCCAGGCGTGACACAAACACCAGTACATTGCCAAGGACAGAAGCCGAGCTGCAAGAACGCATCTCACAGATAAATGCACGACATGAAGCCCTCCACTCTGAGTACAACGATGACATTACTGGAGATAACCCTCCAACTGGCTGCACCTATAGACAGTTCCTGAACTGCAAGCCTTTGAACTTTGTCGGAACCGGAGGCACCGTTGCATTTGTTCGTTGGTCCGAGAAGACCGACTCCACTCTAAGAATGAGTAACTGTTCGCCCCAACAGAGTGTTACCTACCTCTCAGGGATATTTCTAGATGACACACTCTCTTGATGGAACCTCCAGGTTCAGACCCTTGGCACATACGCTGCTTATACACTGAGCTGGGACGAGCTCAAGGAAACGATTGAGAAGAAATGTTGTTCTAGGACAGAAATTCAGAAACTTGACGTGGAATCCTGAAATTTGAGAAAGGATGAACCAGAGACTCCTGAACATGTCCAGCGATCGCACGACTTGCCTAGGGTCGTCCCCTACTAAGTCATTGATGTAGTATGATATGGTGGTGTATTTGTAAGCTTTACATTGTGGTCTCAAATTGTGGCAATACAATCGCAGTATTCTCATCACATGCGATGTTCAATCAATTGTTTATGTCCTATAGCATAAGAGGTTATGTGATTGACTTGTTGATAACATGAGATGTTATGTGTTGGTATTGTTGAATGCATACGTACACTTCACTTACTATGGCCTAACCAACTTAAACCATCTTTTAGAAGATGCCGCCAAGACGCGAACCAAACATGCCAACAAATGAGGCAGAACTCCAGCAGATTATTGCTGCTGCCATAGCACAGTATGCCGCTTCTCAGCCAGGGGCAAGCGGAAGTGTTAACCAAGGCAATAACAATCCACCTCACGGTAATACCACGCCATTCGAACCTACCATGAACTAGTTGGAGATTTTAGCGATGATGCTAATGCCAAACACATGTTTTAACATACGTGCAGGATGCACCTACAAGAAGTTCTTAGACTGCAAACCAGTAACTTCGATGGCACAGGAGGTGCAGTTGCCTTTACCCGCTGGGCTGAGAAGACCGATTCTGTTATACGCATGAGCAAGTGTGCAGAGGATCAACAAGTCACATACATTTCAGGGCTGTTTCTCGACGGAGCCCTATCTTGGTGGAACTTACAAGTCCAGACGTTAGGCGAAGCTGCCGCCTACGCCCTAACTTGGGCCGAATTGAAAGAACTAATGCGCAAAAAGTACTGTTCACGCGCATAAATTCAAAGGTTGGAGACTGAATTTTGGCACCTAAAGATGGATGGACCAAGGATTGCAGAGTACGTCCAGAGGTTTCACGACTTATCTCAAGTGGTTCCTTACATGGTTACGCCAGAATACAAGCGAATCGAGCGCTTCATTTGGGGTTTGGCTCCCCAAATAATAAGCATGGTAACCTCCTCCAAACCAGCGACTATCACTGAAGCCATCGATCTGAGCGTGGCTCTCACCGAGGAGGCGATTCGTCTAAACAGGTTTGGTGATGCTAAGGCAAAGGAGAAAGAGACTCATGTTGAGTCCTCAGGGGATAACAAAAGGAAGTTTTCAAACTTCAAACAAGGCGTCAGTATGGCAGTAAAGAAAGGAAAATCAGCTGGCAGTACCAAGAGAGGAAAAGGGTACCAGGGCACCCAGCCCAGATGCAACAACTGCCAACGCCACCACACTGGCCACTGCAACATGAGAGTTTGTGAATCTTGTGGAAAACCGGGCCACTCAAAGGAATCATGCTGGGCTAGTGCAGGCCGCGGAGGCCAGGGAGGATATGGAAATAGGAATGATAACCGTGGTGGAAATGGAAACCGCCTAAATTTTGGAGGAAACAGAAACCGAGGCAACAATGCAAATCAGGCTGGCAATGCCAACCAGAACAACACCCCAGCTGGAAACGGGGATGGAAACGGGCAGAGACTCGGATGCTATAACTGCGGGGAAATCGGGCATTTTAAGAAGAACTGCCCAACGTTGAATCAGGCCCGCGGTAGAGTGTTCCAACTAGAAGCCAGGGAAGCACGCCAAGATCCAAATGTTGTTACGGGTACGTTCCCTATCAATCAACGCTATGCATCCGTTTTATTTGATACTGGTGCCGATTATAGCTTCGTATCGTTAGAATTTAAGAATATGCTTGGGTTAGCTGCTAATAAGTTAGACATTCCCTACTCGATCGAATTAGCTAATGGAAAGTTAGTTGGAGCCGACGAAGTAATCAGAGGTTGTGTGATAGAATTGGGAGAACGTGAGTTTACTTTGGATCTACTACCAGTCGAATTGGGAAGCTTCGACGTGGTGGTAGGAATGGATTGGTTATCCGGAAACAAGGCTGAGATAGTATGTCACGAGAAAGCTGTTCGTATTCCAACTAATGATGGTGGTACAATTGTGGTTCACGGAGAGAAGCGTGACACACCGCTAAGATTTAACTGCTGCTTGAAAGCAAGGAAGTGTTTACAGAAAAGATGTGTTGCTTTTCTAGCACACATCGTGGATAAAAAGGCTGCTGAGCCAAGAATCGAAGACATCCCTATCGTAAGGGAGTATCCAGAAGTCTTCCCAGAAGACTTTCCTGGATTACCGCCTCTAAGGCAAGTAGAGTTTCACGACGATTCAATTCCAGGCACTACACCCGTAGTCAATGCATCATAGCGACTTACATTTTCGGGGGTGCAAGGATTGACAGAGAAGTGTTGGCAACGGATGGAGAAGGAAGATAACAGACCAAAAAAAAAAAAAAAAAATTCCTTTTTGGGGTAATCCCATTGTTACCCATCAAAAAGGAGGACGATGATTTCAAATAAACATCAACTACAGAGAATTGAACAAGCTGGCGATCAAGAACAGGTATCCTCTGCCAAGAATCGACGATCTGTTTGATCAACTGCAAGGCTCGAACTATTATTCAAAGATCAATCTTCGACCTGGATACCATCAATTAAGGATACAGGAGGAAAGCATCCCGAAAACAGCCTTCCGAACTCGTTATGGACACTACGAGTTCCTCGTTATGCCATTTGGTTTGACAAATGCACCTGCGGTATTCATGGATCTAATGAATAGAGTTTGCAAGCCATACTTAGACAAGTTCGTGATTGTATTCATCGACGACATCCTGATTTACTCAAAGACGAAGGCTGAACACGAGCAGCATCTTAGAACCATACTAGAGCTGCTAAAGAAGGAACAGCTGTACGCCAAATTCTCCAAGTGCGAGTTTTGGCTACGCGAAGTCCAGTTTCTCGGACATGTGGTTAATGGGGATGGAATTCATGTTGATCCCACAAAGATCGAGGCAATCAAGAATTGGGAAACGCCTACAACGCCAACCGAGATTCGACAATTCTTGGGTTTGGCTGGCTACTATCGAAGGTTCATCGAGGATTTCTCGAAAATCGCTCAACCTTTGACGCTCCTCACGCAGAAGGACAAGACGTTTGATTGGGGAATCAAACAGGATGAAGCGTTTCAGATATTGAAGGATAAGCTTTGTAACGCGCCAATCTTAGCTCTACCAGAAGGTACTGACAATTTTGTGGTATACTGCGACGCATCGCGTCAGGGATTGGGTTGCGTGTTGATGCAACGCCAAAAGGTCATTGCTTACGCATCACGCCAACTGAAAGTGCACGAAAAGAACTATACCACCCACGATTTAGAGCTTGGCGCAGTGGTTTTCGCTTTAAAGATATGGAGACACTACCTGTATGGTACGAAGTGCACAATCTTCACGGATCACAAAAGCCTACAGCATATATTCAACCAGAAGGAATTGAATATGAGGCAAAGACGATGGGTTGAATTGTTGAACGATTACGACTGCGAGATAAAATATCACCCAGGGAAGGCGAATGTAGTCGCCGATGCCCTAAGTCGTAAAGAAAGAATCAAGCCCATAAGGGTTAGAGCTTTGGAAATGATTATACGAACCGATCTTTCCTTACGCATTCGTGCTGCACAAAAGGAAGCTCTCAAGGAGGGAAACCTTGAGGAAGAATATCTCCGTGGAATGGAGAAGCTTTTGGTACCAAACGAGGAAGGGACGTTACGTTTTGAGAAAAGGATTTGGGTTCCTCTGTTTGGTGGATTAAGGGAAGTTATTTTCAACGAAGCGCACAAGTCACGGTACTCTATCCACCCTGGATCGGATAAGATGTACCAGGATCTCAAAGATTACTATTGGTGGCCTAGGATGAAAGGCGACGTTGCTGTCTACGTGAGCAAATGTTTAACGTGCGCTAAGGTCAAGGCGGAATACCAGAAGCCTTCGGGACTTCTGCAACAACCTGAGATTCCCAAGTGGAAATGGGAACAAATCTCAATGGATTTTGTTACAAAACTGCCAAGAACGCCAAGAGGCCATGATATGATTTGGGTGATTGTTGACCGCCTAACAAAGTCCGCACACTTTCTGCCAATCAAGGAGAAAGACAGTACTAGTAAACTTGCGGAAATTTACTTGAGAGAGATCGTAGCACGTCATGGAGTACCCCTCTCGATCATCTCTGATAGAGACGGAAGGTTTGTGTCAAGAATATGGCAATCCTTCCAAGAATCTTTTGGCTCACAATTGAATCTGAGCACTGCGTTCCATCCGCAAACTGACGGCCAGAGCGAGCGAACGATACAAACTTTGGAAGACATGCTGAGGGCATGTGTTATGGATTTAGGCGGTAGCTGGGATAAACACTTACCTTTGGTCGAATTTTCATACAACAACAGCTACCACACCAGTATTGGTGTCGCGCCATTTGAGGCCCTATACGGACGCAAGTGCCGATCACCACTATGTTGGTCTGACGCAGGTGATAGGCAGCTTGTTGGTCCCGAAATCGTCCAAGAGACGACAGACAAGATCGCGCAAATTCTTAAACGCATCGCAGCCGCTCGCCACAGACAAAAGGCCTATGCGGATCCAAACCGAAAACAGACGGATTTTCAAGTTGGAGAAATGGTTTTACTGAAGGTATCACCCTGGAAAGGGGTGGCACGCTTTGGAAAGCGTGGGAAGTTAAATCCGCGCTACATTGGTCCTTTCAGAATTCTGGAGAGAATTGGAACTGTAGCATACAAGTTGGACCTACCTGCTGAGCTGAATGGTGTTCACGATACATTTCATGTATCCAATTTAAAGAAAAGTCCAATTCAAGTTGACGTTGCCATTCCTATCGACGAGATTTATATTGACGACACGCTCCACTTCGTTGAAGAACCTGTTGAGGTCACGGATTGGAAAGTTAACAAGACCCGCCGGAGCAGTGTCAAACTCGTCAAAGTTCGTTGGAATGCCAGACATGGTCCTGAATTCACATGGGAACGTGAGGACCGGATGAAAGAGAAATACCCCCACTTATTTCCTAAGAACTCTGCATCTACAAGCAGGACTTAAATTTCGGGACGAAATTTATTTAACGGGGGGAGAATGTGACAACCCGCACTAAACCAGGTATCCGTACAACTTAATTAATGATTAATTACTGCTTAATTACTGTGCTTGATTGAAACTAGCTGATAAACTGCTACCTGCATACTGATACATGCACTTACTTGCATCATACTTTATTTGCTGTCACTACATTATTTACATACGGCACCTCAGTGACAAACATGATGCACAAAAAGCACAGTAGCACTAAACGGATACACGGCAAACATGCTGATATGACCAGCATCAGGCAGACACTGCCTCTAAGGCCTGTTAAGAGCCTCATATATTTTGGCTACACTGGTAGTGAGTGTAGGGATATAAGGGTTGTGTTACCGCGTCTCTAGGAATAAGATACACTGATTCGGATGTGCCAAAACGTACTTTAAGTACCAAACACAGCACTTTAATAAATAAACCAGCTTCTAGCTGACTAGTAAAGTGCCCGAACATGAGAAAATAACACTAGACACTTTCTAAAGTGTCGGGAAAACAAATTGTGTCACTAAAAATGTTAATAACGACACTTTAAAGCTTTTGTAACACTTTAACGGATTACTATCCAACCGGACACCCGGACTTTACCCGGAACATGAAAATATTACTATTTTCACTATTTTTTATTTTTTTTCTGAGCCAGTTAGGGTCCCTGATTACCCTAACACCCGCCATAACGTGTAACATACAACTAACTAAGTTAAATACTTGGTTAACTTACATAACTTAACTAATTACCCTAACTTCCTAGCTAAAATCGAACCAAACACCCCCCATATCCCAACCGTCCCCTAAACATGGGAGACACCACTTAGTACTTGAAAGATTAAAATAATGCAAATGTTTGATATCAAGAGGGCATATTAACTTTTGGATAATGGCACATGATCTTGTCTATAAAATCTAGTAGATACTTAACATAATCATCCATCCAAAAATTCAACTTTCACATACTCTCTCCCTCCCTATCCACTCTCGGCCGAACCCCCTTGCAAGCACCCACCCATTTTCGGTTCTTGTTCACCCCATTCCAAGATCATTCAAACCTCACGGGTCACGTATAAGGAGCTTTGGTGCACTCGGAACGCGAAGGACCACTCCCGTTAGCTTTTATCCACCCACTTTTCGTCAAGAATCTTCCCTAGCCTTGAGCTAGAGGTATATCATTTAAAACTTGTTTTTACACTCATCTAAAGTGGGTAAAAGGAATATTGTCGGTTAAATATCAAAAACATAAGTTTTGATGCATTAAAGTCTAGTAAAATCACAAAAATGGTGGATAATAACATATAACTTGTGTAAAAGTCGTAGGACTTGAAATATGTGATTATTGAGACCCGATCTATGATGTGGTAGCTCGGATCTCCGTTTAACCCGACTTTGTAAGATCATGTATCTTCACATAAGCTCGTTTTTGACTAAATACAAGGGTTAAAGGCGAAACTCTACCACACAAGATACATGAACTTGTGTAGAAATATTTTACTTGTGTAAAAATAATTTAACTTGTACAATGGAGTTTAAAACTAGCAGATCTACATATCTGCAAGTGGTATTTTTAAAGAACCACACATTTAAGAAACCATGTATTTCAAAGAAAGGATCATACACTAACAAACATGATTTTTATAAACCACAAGTGTGTAGACACTTGTGAAATGAAAAGATCCGACAAATAACTACTTTTGGAAAAAAAAAATGACTAGAAGTTGTAAAGACGGATTTCTCTAGTCACAAGGTTTTTACGAGATCAAAGTTACTTTATATAAAGATCTACATATATAAAAGGGATTTACACTATAGATTCGGAAAAACTGCAAGTTCATGCGATTATGCGATTTACATACTTGTCGACTAGTTTGATGTGTCGGAAATTGTTTGATTGAATAAAGAAGTTGTTGAATTGATTTGTTAAAAGAAAATGATACGCTTGAAAGCGTGGCCACCTCCAGTTACAGAGGAAACTCTGGCGAAATTTTCTAAAAACCTAACACTTAGAATTATTTACACAACAAGTGTTAGAACTACTTTTGGACATATTTTCAAAACATAAATTTCGCCGGCACTATATTTTACTAAATATTCGGAGGTGGGGTTTTCACAAAGATTAACGTGATAAATATATTTGTCACAACACTGTTTATGATTATTTTGTGAAATACATAAATATTATTTTAGAGTAAAAATAATATTTACAAGCGTTAATGATTCCAAAACTTTACGAACGCTTCCACAAACATATAAGTTACACCGGTAATTACATTACCACAAGATTGATAAAACGTAACTTACGCACATGTATTGTATCCCCCATCCTTGGGAAGAAGAATAACTACCAAGTGTATACGGAACATAAACACGAAATAGTTGTCTAACTATTTCCCAAAGACATAAACTGTAAAGCTAAGGCACGGCCGCCCGTCTAATAGAATTAGCACTTGTAGGTCGTTGCACAGCTTACTGTATTGGAGACACTTGGTAGAGACGCGCATTCACTGTGAGTTCATGTCCCCCTTTTCTCTAACTGTTTTCAGTTTACTTAACTGCGGGGGTGAAATACATGTTACTATGATTTACGAGTACTTTACAACGGTATGTTTAACGTAAGGAGGTGTTATACGATCATGTGAGTGGATAGGAACAACATGGGGCCATTAGTCCTCATGGAGGGACCGAGGGACAGGAGCGGTAGATCTATCTGGGTGTAGCGAGCCCAGCCCCCGGCCAAACTAGAAACGGACCGTGGGGTGACTTTGTCCACATACTTTGCCGTGGCGAAATCTGCTAGGTTTGAGTCTCCCTATTTGCACTTCACATATGTCAGTGGCCTTGCAAACCATTGGTGATCACAAGTCCTCTTACACTGCTACATACCACAACTATTTTTATACTCACAAGTGTTTTACATACTCACTTACACATGAACTCGCTCAACATTATTGTTGATTTTTCAACTTACATGTATTTCAGGAAATTAACGAGATCTGGCACGGTATGGCATGTTTTCCGCTGCACTAGTTTCCGAGGTCATCCGGGGTTTAGGGGATGTGTCTCTTTCCTGGACAAGACACAATCCTTAAACCATGTTTATGTTATGTTTAAAGTTGTAATGTCTGTTGAACAAGGTTATGGTTATTGGTTAAAACAATGGTACTGTATTTGGTTTTCAAAACTTAATGGATGATCTTGCATGTTTTTAATTCATATAGCTTTGTTATGATTAAGCTATGGTATTAAGAAGTCACACCAAAGTTAACCACGCTTCCGCAAAGCCAGGGTGTGACAGTTTATGCACAATAGAGAATTGAACTTGTTTTTTTATTATTGTTTTCATTAACATTGTTGGTGTGATTGTAACTTGTCATATACTCACAATTGTTAAGGTTTCTTTACACCATTGACATTATCAAATCAACTAGGGTTTGTTTCGTGTTCTTGGTTTATAAAACATACAATTGTCCATTATTTAAGTAGTGAAGGTTTTCTTGCACCATTTAGATGCGTTACACGATTGTTAATATCCACAACTAGGTTTTTGTAAATGAATCCAATCTATCATTTTATTTTGAAGTAAAACCCAAATTCATTGCATGTGATTAATTTTCCTAGTAATTCCAAAACTCGGATGTGATCATTGTTTTCCTTATTGTTTACAATCCAAATTGAACAACTGTTTTTTATAAACGTTGTTCCAATTTAGATCATTACTTTGTGTATTATGACAAATGAGAATCATATTGTGATTCTCACATTCAAACAAACTATTTAAAGATAATTTTTAAGCTTCATAACCTTTTTAATCAACTAAAAACCTAATCACTGACCACAAACTATTCATGGTTCAACACGCTTCTTACAGCTAACTAATTAGTTAAAGGTGCTAAGGAATACAATTTCTCTTTATTTGATAGATACCTCTAACTCCGATCAACAACATAATGTAATGTTTAATAAAATTCTAAATATAGCGTTGAAACAGGCTTTTTTTTATCAACGATAAAAGTTGTTAAAAGTTTTACTTGAACAAGTTAAATACAATTTTTTTTTCTTTAACATGACAAGGAACCAATGTTGTTCGAACTACATAAGGATCAATATTGTATTCGTTTTTATGGTTTTCTCGACGCCAAAGATTTAATTTAACTGAACATAGAGTTGTATTCACAATAGAATATTTTTTTTTGTGTCGTACGCTATAATGAGTTCCAGTGACTTAACTAAACTGATGTTGCCCGAACAAAATTGGTATGGGTATTTGTTTCTAGGGTTCTTAATCGATGTAAAACCCGTATTAATATCTTTTTGGAAAAATCTCTTTTGGTTGTTGTACCTAATGCAAGTATCGTATCGATACTTTAACAAACTGAGTCGATACCGATCGAACACCCGATATGAAGCACGAGGAATCCCGCTAGTTAATATTAAAATACCAATTGATAAGTTAACTTCCTTTTAGTATTTAGTATTTAGTATTTACCATAAATTATTGATAAATTAGATTAAAAAAGATATTAATATATTATTAAAAAAATCAGGGACTCACCATCCCTTCATTTAAGGCTGTGTAGTAGTCACATGCATGGTTGTGGACCCCATGTTACGGCCAACAGAAATACATGTGAAACAGGACGTGAAGGGGTATAAAACCACATGGCCTAAGTTTTTTTTCAGATATTCCATAATCACCCCACCTTCACCCTTTCCATTTAACCTATATAATAATATGTGAAACTATTAATAAATAATTATAATAATAAACAAGTAGATAAAACTATCCACTACAACAAGTGCCTGGAATATGTTACAGTTTCATGTACATTTGATAGCATCACTTGTTTGCTATCGGGCGTATAAATGTGTTATCATGGAACCATCAACTGATGAAACAGACGCAAGTTCACTACTGCTCTCCCCAGAGTAAAAAGCTGGTTGTTTAGGTTGAGGCAACACACTCTCACTGACCAGCATTAAAACCACTGTTAACATCGTTGGCCTATCTTTTGCTTGATTTTGCACACATAATAATGCAACATGTATTGATCTTAGTACTTCCGGGATGACGCAAGAGGTATGTAAAGATGCACACATAAGTTCAATGGATCTGCCTTGTTTATAAAGTCTCCATGCCTGAATCAGATCAAACATATAAGTTACCATTGGTCGATGAAAAACATTAATGAGTGTGTAACATACATGTCCAAGAAGGTTGTCATTGCGATCATCATGACAGAATTCTCTGTTTTTCCTACCACTCACGATCTCCAATACCAACACGCCAAAACTGTATACATCAGACTTTATAGAAAATCTTCCATGTATAGCGTATTCTGGAGAAATATAACCACTGCCAATGAACTTAAGCATTAGGGAGAAATAGTAGAAAAAAAATTCAATAAAAAAAGTTATTGTTTAAGATTCTTACTATGTTCCCACTACTTTTTTTGTCTTAGTGGCAGTATCGGATCCTACAAACTTTCTAGCAAGGCCGAAGTCGGAGATTTTGGGGTTCATGTCTCCATCCAAAAGAATATTACCTGCCTTAAGATCTCTGTGGATGATTTGGAGGCGGGAATCTTGATGTAGATACAGAATACCTCGAGCCATCCCTTGTATAATATTAAATCGTTGTGGCCAGTCAAGCATCGAGCTCCTGGTTACATCTAAGAAAAGTGAATAACTTAGATAACACTCATTTATAGAACAATATGAAAACAAAGTACTATGTTAAGTCATATAGAGAGAACCGAACCAAATAGATATAAGTCTAAGCTTTTGTTTGTCATGTATTCATAAACTAAAATCAGTTCATTTCTGTGATTGCAGTATCCAAGAAGCTTCACAAGATTGCGATGCTGAAGTTTGGCAATACAAATGATTTCATTCTTGAATTCTTCAATCCCTTGCTGGGATGTTTCTGAGAGCCTCTTCACAGCAACCTCTTGCCCGTCTTCCAACACACCCTAAAATAACAAGGTTACAGTTTTATATTACGCATTTGATTAAGGTACAAGTATGTATTCCATTCTATATTAAGGTATCAATAAGTTACCTTGTAAACTGGACCAAATCCACCTTCTCCAATCTTTTTGTTGATGTTAAAGTTATCTGTAGCCTTGACTATTTTATTTAGACTAAGTAAAGGTAGCTCGTCAAGATCTTCCATCCGCACACTGTTATCCTTTTTATCAAGGGCATACCTATCTTCTACATAATAACATGTGCGATTACACAAACGAGCCAAAAATTATATAAGTTTCCGAAGTGTAAGGATGATTTCAATTATAGAAGCATAAAAAGCTACTGAAATTACCTCTTTCTTTCATATGAAGCCTTTTCTGTTTCTTTATACAAGAATATGCCACAATAAATAGAAGTAGCACAACAGATGTAGTTAAAAATACCACTGTATATACTCTTTTTTTCTTGTTTAAGCTAGATGGGGAATCGTCGTTTCCTTCACGAACAATTAACAATAATGTTACAAGTGTATTAAGTTTATAACAACTCAAAATTATGTTAAAACCATAAATGTGTACCTGCAGCTAACTCAGTGGCAGCCAATTTTATGTAAAGATCCTGCTTATCATCACTCTCTGTGGTATCAAGAAGCTCATCAAACCAAAGCAAACATCCGCTTCCGCCATTTCTGATATCTGAATTTGCAAAAGCCGTACAATTGCAGTTCAAACTGCAAGCCATCTCACATTCTTCAAGCGTCATGCTATGATTATACCATGAACGGCGTGTATCTGGAAATATAACTCCTGAAATTCTTTTAAAGCCAGACCCACTTCCACAATCAAAATCCCGTTTACGTTCACACCCACTAGACCCATTTCCTCTATCCCATTCATCGGGGACCCGAGGCTTAAAACCTGCCATACAAGTACAAGGGGGGTACCTATTACCGTTGCAGCTTCCGTATGGCCCACAAAGTCCATAACCACCACAAATCTCTGTTACTGCTCTAACAGAATGCACAACCCAGTCTTGGATTTGATCCATCCAACGCAAATGCTCAGTGGTGTCATCTGGCAACACAACGATCCTTTGAACAACCGATGTTTTAAGCTCATATTTGAAATATATTTCCTTTTCGTTAAAAACAAATTGAACCGAATAAATAGGATTTGGGTTTTTCATGCGCAAAGCTTGAAAGTTACGACCATTCCATGGTCCATATCTCCATCGTATAACCGAACCTTTTCTCACAAACATTTGTGGGTATCCATTTGTGTCTAGCCAGTGTAAATATTCACCTGGTGAAGGATCATCTGCACTCTTCCATGGTATTATAACCCGCTCTCTTCCTGTTACTAAATCTTTTCCAAATTTCATGCCTGGTAAGAATGTGTTACCCGGATGATCAAAACTTTGCCAGATTACTCGTTCGTTCTTAGTACTTCTATCCCACACAATAAGATTTCCGGTATCCAGAAGCTGCACCACCACCACTGGATTATTACTGATCGTCGATATTGTTGAATTCGATGACCAGATGATTGTATTGTCACCGCTGCGAATTAGTAGGTCTCCTTGTCTGCTAAGTTTGAGCCTGCCTGAGTCATCTGTGATTGGTGTCTCCCTGTTAGCAACCCATGCGACTGTACCCGTGGATATCTTCTTGTACCAGATCCCTAGGTACCGATTCATGGATTTTCCGGGGCTAAAGAAGCCAAGTTCAAACATATTATCATCTGAAACTATTGTGTCTCCATCTCTGAACACTTGATTTGTAGAGATGGTGTCTAGTGTTGCACAAGATGACAGAAGCAAGAATAAGACACATGAGAATAGTATTATCATGAAACCAAATTCCATTGATGTGAGTGTGAGTGTGGGTGTGAGATTTGAAATATTTGAATGATGGTTTTGATATATAGCAAATGTGACATCATTGTTGACTTTGAATTAACATATTGACATTCCTTTGATTGAATTTTCTCGAATCATAATGACACAATCAATCAATCTGTCATTAGAGCATACCTTGATTAAAAAATTTACTGATTTATAACAATCAGTGTACTCTTAGACTATGATGGGGTGTGGGGGTCTTGGGTTGGGGACATTGCCCGACACGTGCCACTTGTGGGCTCCACTAGTTCACACCCAAAAAAGTGGGGTGTGGCCACGCAGCGTTGGGGTGCCATGTGGAACGAATTTAATTTTTTTATTTTTTATTTTTTATATTAATCATATAATTTAATAAAGCAATTTTAAATAATTACAATAAAAAATACATTACATTACATATTGACTTTGCTTTGATTGAATTTTCTCTAATCATAATGACACAATCAATCTGTCATTAGAGCATACCATGATGTGACAGAAAAAAAAAGAGATTAATTACCCTAGCAAGCCCTTCCCCAACTCCGGTCAGCCTCTCTCCGGTCATCTTCTCCGGCCACTTTTTTTGATGGAGCTCGGACATCATCCAGCAACACTACTCCAAATTCAACCTTCAAATTGCGAAAGTAATCAGAAATAGTAACACAACCTAATAAAAGACAAGAACCTGATAATAGTATTAGTAACACAACCTGATTAAGACAAGAACCTGATCAATCAAAGCCGAAAATTGCCTGAGAGTTGCCGTTTTCGGTTTTGATTGGAGTTCATCAACATATCTGATCAATTGCATCAACTCACCACAATTAATCGTAAGTTTTTTCATCAACATACCATTAGGGTTTATCTTCTTCCATCTGTTGATTCAACGGTTTGTTTTGATGTTTTATTATCGATATATGTTCTTCCACGTTTCCTTCCTCTCATTCCCTTTCAGATTTTTCGATTCCATTTCCTAATTTTCCAGCATCTTCATTTAGTAATTCTTTAAAATCACTCTCCTGCTCCTTACTCCACCTTCACTTGTTTCTTCTACACAACACTACACTTCTCATATGTTTAAAATTCATTGAGAAACTAGTTATTGGAAGTTACACGACAGGTGTTCGATGAAATGTGTAGAAGAAAAACCATTTGTTTTAAGGCTGAATATCAGTTAATCAGCTGTGTCAAATAGTTTCCGTTGGGGTTTTAGAAGTGAAAGAAGTAGATGTCGGATTTGGAACACTGAAAAAAGATTAAGACTTAGGTAGCGTTTGGGTAGCGTTTGGTATGCAGGAATGAGAGGTGGAATGGAATGGATTATTGAGAGGAAATGAAGAAAAGATTGTTTGGTTGATCGATGAAATGGAATCGCCCATTCCAAAATGCATTCCATTCACTCAAAATCATTCCATCTCTCCCCCTGTTTTTTTCCATTTCATTCCCTCTTCGTCCTTCATTAACAACACCACAACCCATTACCGTTGCCACACCCACCACCACTGTCATCCGTCGCCGTCACCCACCTTCGCCGCCACCGCCACCGTCGTTGCTGCCACCCACCTCCATCCCCGCCACCGTCGTTGCCACCTCCGATCACCGCCACCACCCACCTTCGATCATCGTCGCCACCATCGCCGCTGCCACCTCCGTTCACCGCCACCGTCTCCACCCACCTCCGCCATCGCTATCACCCACCGCCACCACCGCTACCACCTGGCACCACCATCGCCACCGCTACCAGCTCTGACCACCGCCGCTACCCACCTTCGTCGTCACCCACCACCACCACCCGTCGCCGTCTCCACTCGCCGCCGTCTCCACTCGCCGCCGTCTCCACCCCCACCACCACCGCCGCCGCTACAACTGCCACCTATCACCACCCACCATCGTCGGCCATCATTGACCACTGCCATCCGATTTTATTCCTTCGTCTTTTCTCGCATGCCAAACAACAAAAAGTAATGGTTCCTTCCATTCTCACATGGTAACCAAACAAGACATGGAATGGTAATTATCAATTCCATTAACATGTCCATTCCATTCCCTCGTCCATTCCATTACCCCATACCAAACAGACCCTTATTTTGTTTCTGTTTCGAGAGCCAACAATGAATTGAGTGTGGTGTGCCTTAAAGGGAGGTGGGGCAACTTGTCGTTGCCCCCGCTAACCCATTAGTTTTCGTCATCTATTTTCCAAGCTTAGCGCGAATTTCCTTTAAACTTCGTTTGTATTTTGAATTGTTGATGCCCAAGTCTGGAGTGAGGGTTTTGTCTGGGGCTTTGATTGTTTGTGGGGCTCCATCCAAGGAGGGAGGTGTTGGTTCCTCAAGGGGTGTTTGGTTGTGCCCTTTTAAAAGCTTCCGTTGTTGCCCCGATGGACAAGCAGGGGCTAAGGGGTTCTTGAGGTTGGTAGCTCATATCAAGCGGCTTCATTTGTCTTCAGATGACAAGAAGTGGGCCTTGCAGGATGCCGTATCCGTGGATTGGGATTTGTTTGTTTCAGTTGGTGAGGCTCTTAAGGTCTCAGGCCAATGGTTATGTGGGGAGTGTATGTGTTTACATGCTCACGGTCGGGGGTGCCACCATGCAGATGGGGTGACACGGTTCAAGTTGGTTACGGGAAATGCGGAGGAGTTTATTGTGGGGATCCCTACTCCACATGTTGGAAAGGAGATTGTTTCTTTCAGAGGTATGGGGCTGAACGTTGGTCTGATTGATCGTGTCTTCTCTCTTCCCATCAAAACAGTTAAGAGCATCCCTCATAGTTGTCGCATGGCCTTTTCCTAGGCTTTAACGACATCTTTGTGCAAGGTGGTGGCTATGCCAGAGTCTGTTGAGGCGTGGGTGAGACTTTTGTTGTTGCCACGTTGCATGTTGCGGATTTTCAGGCCTTCTAACCGCCAAGAACGCAGGTCGGGGAATAGGAAGTCCTTACAATGTCTTAGTATTCAGCGGGCCCTGGCAGCGTGGGGCAATGGGGATGGTTTTGCTGAACTCATCCTATCACATTTTGCCGAACCATCAGAGGTGGTTACGCACCCTAATGAGCCTCCCCATGGGTCTAATATTTCTAGGGTGGGCACCAACGTTAAGCAATGTTTACGAAAAGTTGCAGATGGTCATTTCACTGCGGCGGTTAAAGTTTTATGTTCTTCGGGGGTTGCACCTCTTGGTGAGGATACTATGAAAGCGTTGGTGGTTAAACATCCTAGCCTACCTCCTCTGGTTATGCATGGGTCCTTACTATGGATGTTGATAACGTCCTTGGGTGCATTAAATCTTTCCCCAAAGGGACCTCTTTGTGGGAGGGACGTGTTGAGGGCACAACACATTTTGGATGCTCTTTGTGGAGAGGGGTCGGTGATCGCTTGTGGGGTGCTTAGGGCTATTTCTGAGGTGGTCAACTTGTGCTTGGGTGGGAGGTACCCTAGGGTCTTGGCGGAGTTTGTTGCTTCTGCGCCCCTCACGCCTTTACTTAAACCAGATAACGGGATTAGGCCTAATGTTGTCGGCGCAATTTGGAGGAGGTTAGTCTTTAAGGCGGCTATGAGGGGGTCGGGAATGAGATGGCTAAATATCTCGGCGATTTTCAATTTGGGTGGGTATTCCTAGCGGGGCTAAGGCTGTGCTCCATAGTGCGAACAGGTTCTTAAATGTGTTCCACTCGGATGGGTCGTTGGCAATGATTACTACTGATTTCTCTAATGCTTTCAACCTGGTGGATAGAACCGCCCTTTTATCAGAAGTTTGGACCCGATGCACGTCCATTTCCTTATGGGTGGATTTTCTATATGGGTAGCCGGCTAGATTATATGTCGGAAACGATCATATTTGGTCCACCACCGAGGTTCAGCAAGGAGACCCCTTGGGGCCTCTATTCTTTGCCTTAGTTTTGCATCCCCTCTTTCATCAGATACAAGATAGATGTAAGTTACACTTCCATGCTTGGTACTTGGATGATGGTACGATTATAGGAGATGCTAAAGAGGTGGCTGAAGCTTTGGAAATCATCAGGACTAAAGGGCCTTGTTTGGGACTTCAACATAACGTCAAGAAAACATAAGTTTTTTTGGCCATAGTGCAATGGAGTTAAGGTGCAAAAGGGTTTGTTTCCTAGTGGGATTGGAAGGTCGGTGTCGGGTGTCAAACTCCTCGGGGACGCTGTGTCACGGCCCCCGACCCGTACCCCGGTTCGGAAGCCGTGAGACAGACTGTAACACCCAGCGTTTCGATACTTTTGTTATCTCGGCAACTCTCATCATACTTCCTATCTTGTGATGCTTTTACACTCGAGACGAACGATCATAATGAGGAATGATCTATTTGAATCTTAACTGTGCTAAACTATGTGAAACTTTTACTCTATGTGATGCCCTTGTGATACTTCTTGTATATGAAAAACATAAATCTTGACTCTTGTGATGCTTTATATATGAACGATGTGAAACTTGACTCTTATGATGCTTCATATGTGAACGATGAGGTTATCCAAGATTCTTGGCCCTTTGTGATGCTTATTATACATGGACGATGTGGTTATCCTAGAATCTTGACTCTTGGTGATGCTTTGATACTTAATGAACGTGAAACTATATTGGCATGAACTCGAAACACGGTTTTACTCATGATAGTTATATGATGTAATGATATCTTTAATCTTAATCTTAATAATGGGTACTCACAATAATACGCAACGCAATGCTTGACCTAACTTGCAAAACGAACCAAAGTCGGAAAGCTAGCAAACGAGAGTCGGTTGTCCAAATGGATATCCGACCGGATGGCCATACGACCGGAACGCTATCTGACACCTGACACTTACACTGACCTAACCCATCCGATCGACGCCATTCGATTGGAGATGTCACTGTCATCTATAAATAGGACACTTAACCCTTCATTCTCACCTTTCACTCTGTCATCCGAGCACACGCAGTCAAGTCACTCTCAGTCACTTTAATCGCAATTCAAGGCCTTTTCGTAAGTATTTCTCCTCAAAACTTGTACAATCTTCATCTTTAATCACTTCTACACCATATTCTTCATCAAAATCACACGAACACTTCAACATTTTCTCGAAAACCAACCGATTTGGACCTCTTGAAGGTGGTTTCCACCCGGTTGCTTATGCAAACTGTGGTGGAGCACCATTTAACCAAGACTTGTTCCAAACCTAAAGGATTTTCACAGCTTTCATACAAAATCTAAGGGATTTTCACATCTTTTATACCAGATCTGACGGAACTTCACATGTTTCCGGCTTGGATCTGATAAACTTTCACACTTTACAACTATTTCTGAACTGTCTTTAGTTTTTATACAAAACCTTGGTGAAATCGAACTCAAACAAACTCTCGACTCATCCCTTAGTCGAGAGTCGGCTTGAAAACCGATTTCCACAGGAAAAATGGCCGATTTACGGGTCCAAACATGAAATCCCATCAAGAACAGCTCGTCGGTTCGAAAGGGGTGATACCCATCCGATCGAAGTAGTTAAGCTTGGTGTGTTTCTGTTGTTTAACACGTTGTCACCCTGTCTCTGTTACCTCAAAAACTTTAACTTAGAAAACTTTCCAAAACTTCACCCACTGACCATCTGTTCGAATGGTCATCCAATCGGATGACCATCCGTCCAGATGATCTGATTATGATAACACTTGTCGTTTGTTTTTACAGGACACTATGATCAAAACCTTAAACAGTTCACGATCACCTACACACTGTTTGAATGGCCATCCGGATGACCATCCGCCCAGGTAGGCTGTCAAGACACTTTGACTCGATTTTTGCATTATTCGACACTCTGTTCTCGACCGGGTCAGCACTTAGATGAGTTATGCTCTATTCTCGCATGCCGGCTGATCCAGCGCTCCCTTCGGTCCAATCCTACTGTGTTTAGGATTTAAACACCCACTGTGAGTATACTCGATCCCTTTTTGTTTTAAACACCTTTGGAATGCAACATGTATTCTATATCAAAACACTTGACACTTGAAACTTATTTGAAACATACTCTATCCGCATTAAACATGAAAACATGATACTTGTGATACTTGAGACTTTTATGCTATGTGAAGGTTTGATTCTTATGTGTAGCTCGCTTTAACAATTATAGCGCTATAGGGGTAACGCACCGCTCTTTGAGTCTTGGGGGTATTGTTAAGTTTGGATTCTTTTACCTCCTCTTCGTTGCGACGAAGTAGGAAAGGCACGTTAACGCGTTGGAGACTTGGGTTATCATATGAACCACGTTAACTAGCATGTTGAAACTTGTCATGTGTTGTTCATGTTGGATATGAGTTTTATTCGTTTAAACTATTACGCTATGTATTCAAACTTGTATACTCGCCAACATTTTTATTGATTGTATTTTAATACATGTTGCAGGTTGATAGTAGTAGGGAAACAAGAAATCAAGCTAGGATGACTATAGAAACTCATCTTAGATAGACACTATTTTGAAACTTGTTGAATTTGGATGATATTTTGATACAATTTTGATCATGTTTGGTTTGTATGACTATTTAGTCTTTAATATGAAATTTTGATTAATCTATATTGTCACCATTAGTTGTTATGGATTCTCTTGAGCAATCTGATTCACTTAGTGCCACGCCCCGATGTTTCCGCCATCGGTTGGGGTGTGACAGATTGGTATCAGAGCCATAACTATAGAGAATTAGGTAGAATTGTCTTGCTTTTGCCTAAGTCTATTAAGAGAAGTAGGAATGCTTTTACCTAGTCTATAGTTCAGGAACTTTCTCATTATGTGATGTTTAAAACTACTTGCCTTCTATCCTATTTGATTCTATCTTTCCTTTTTGGTCTGTTAATATACATTGCCTTTCCTAAGGCTAACACAATACACACTTGGACGCTTTGAAGACACTCTTGAAACAAAATCAAAACGACTCATCAAAACAGGGGTGATTCCCGCCTTTGATGACGACTTTCATTCAGCTATACTTTGTATTTCGCACGAAATTTACCCTCAAGTTAGGAGTGATATCCAAACCTTGAAGGAAATTTCCATTTCATGTTTTAATAGGTCTTATCTTTGGATAAGTACTAGCTATATTAGGGTACGAAGTTATCAAGTTAGAGGTGAAACTCGCATCTTGATAACTAGTCCCACTCTTTGATTTTCAGTCTCGCCAAAGTCTCGAATTTTCCCAATCGATTAAGGACGTGAAGTAACCGAAAGGACAAATATCGTAGGCCTAACATCGATGAACGTATTTTTCTAGTAGGCCAAAGCACGTTACCTTAATTTGGAAAGGGGCTCGATTTACTTTGGTTAGTCGACGTTTCTCTACCCGAAACAATCCTGTGTTTTTATGAGCCTCTCTTTTATGTTGTCTCGATTTTATGTGGGTCTATACTTGTGATCTCGCTCGTTTTGACATTTGTTACGCACTTTGCACGTATCTTCGCAATCTAAAACAATAATAATCTGTCGTTAACAAATTAAATTAATGATACCTTCGTTATTCTATGTGATGCGGTGTGAAACTTGTTATGAAATATGAAACATATGTGCAATATGATACAAATTGAAATAATTATACACTCTGTGATGCACTTTGTAACATGAATCAATTTAACAAAAACATTATGATGGAGTCTCACCCGATTCTTTATTGAATCTTTAGATGTCATCGAGTCGTCTTAACAACCCTCGCAAGAGATCTAAGGCCAACACTCAGAAAAAGATGATGTCTTTCATGGCCGATCAGATCACATGAATTGTTCCCAAGATATGATTGTCACTGAAATTCAGGGATCAAGCACTCCTTCCTCCTCTGTTGACTCGAAAGCAGTCCAACCTAAGCCTGTGAGCTTCAACTACAAGCACTTTGTCTCTTGCAACCCTAAGCCTTTCATGGGTAGCGATGGAGTGACTGCAATGCTGGAATGGTTTGACAGCATTGAGGTTACTTTCATCAACAGTGAATGCCCTGAACATCTCAAGACTAGGAGTGCTACTGGTGTCTTTCAAGGGAGAGCTTTGGAATGGTGGACTAATGAAAGAAACATCCGCTCGAATGATGAAGTTTATGCTTTACCTTGGGCCGAGGTTAGGGAAATGATGATGCTTTAATTCTGCCCTCCCCATGAGCAGCAAAAGCTCGAGGACAAGTTCTGGTATTTGAAACAAGTTGGTGATGACAATCTGGCTTATACTACCCGTTTTAAGCAACTTAGCATCATCGTGCCACATTTGGTGTCTACTCCCAAACGCATGATCATGAAGTACATTCATGGGTTACCTCCTGCCATGCGTGACTCCATTGAAGCAGCTCAGCTAGACACTTCGAATAAGTTTACTGACTTGCAGCTAGTCTAAACAACAACCGTGTACGTGATAAACAGTTTGGAAGCCCTGCTCCCTCGAAACCAGCTAACTAGATCACGCAGCAACCCAGTGGCAACAAGGGTAAAAAACAAAAGTCTCAAACCCCTGCTTGCAATGCTATTGTACATGCTGCTACTCCAAACCCTCCTGCTCCAGAAAACACCAAGAAGGCATACACTGGGGTTCATCCCAAGTGTGCCACTTGCAACTATCATCACCCCATCGGCGCAACTTGTCGCCAGTGTACCACCTGCAGTCGCTATGGTCATATAGCCCCTTGCTGTCGTCAACCCAATCAAGTCCAGCAAACACCACTAGCTCAGCAAAACCCCAAACCAGCAACCAACGTGCGAGCCTGCTACAAGTGTGATGATACCATTCATCTCCGTCCTTAGTGCCCCCAGTTGAACCTAGAGCAGCCACAGCAGCAAGCCCCGCGAGGACGCACCTTTAACATCAATGCCAAGCAAGCTCAGAACGACAATGACGTCGTTAATGGTACGTTTCTCGTCAATAATCTTTACGCTTCGATACTATTTGATACTGGTGCCGACAGAAGCTTTGTGTCCGTAGAATTTGAGTCTTTGTTAAACTGTGCACGCTCTAAACTACCTAAGTCGTTCTCAGTCGAGATTGCCGATGGTAAGTCTATTCTAGTTGATTCCATCTCCGTGATTGTTCCCTGACTCTTAACGATCATATTTTCACTATTGATCTCATACCCATGCAATTGGGTAGTTTCGATATCATAATATGCATGGATTGGTTGCGTAAGAACCATGCCGAAATCGCTTGTCACGAGAAGTACGTTCGTCTACCTCTCCCATCTGGTGATACTTTGCACGTCTATGGAGACCGACCTTCTAGATGACTGAAATTGATGTCATGCACTCAGGCGAATAAATGCTTACGTAAATAGTACTTTGCCTTCTAGGCCCACATAGTGGAACAAAAGGGCAAGGGAAAAAGCGTAAGTGATGTTCCAGTAGTGTGTGATTTCCCTAATGTCTTTCCTGAAGACCTTCTTGGTCTTTCTCCACCTTGATCTGTTGATTTTCGTATCGATCTCATACCTGGTTCGACTCCTGTCGCCAAAGCTCCTTACCGACTTGCACCCTCTGAGATGCAAGAGTTATCTAGTCAGCTGCAAGAACTACTCGACAAAGGTTTTATACGTCCTAGTACCTCTCCTTGTGGTGCTCCTGTGTTATTCATCAAGAAGAAATATGGTTCGTTTCGCATGTGCATCGACTACCGTGAACTCAACAAATTCACCGTCAAGAATCGTTAACCTCGCATCGATGATCTATTCGACCAACTAAAAGGCGCAAGTTGCTTCTCTAAAATCGACCTTCGATCTGGTTATCATCAGCTCCGTGTTCTCGAAGAAGATATCCCCAAAACTGCATTTCACACTCGTCATGGGCACTACGAGTTCGTGGTTATGCCTTTTGGTTTGACCAACGCACCCGCTGTGTTCATGGACTTTATGAATCGTGATTGTAAACCTTACTTGTATTGTTTTGTTATAGTCTTTACTGATGATATTCTTATTTATTCGAAGAACCAAGATGATCATGGACGACATTTACGCCTTATCTTAGAACTTTTACGTGGTGAACGCTTATACGCAAAGTTTTCTAAGTGCGAATTTTGGATAAATTAAGTACAATTCTCAGACACGTTAGCAAACAAGGAATTCATGTAGACCCTGCCAAAATTGAAGCAATGAAGAATTGGATCACGCCTAAATCTGCATCTGAGATTCGTTCCTTCTTGGGATTGGCGGGTTATTACCGCCGATTCATCTCGGACTTTTCAAAGATCGCCGTTCCTCTCACCTCGTTAACTCAGAAAGAGAAACATTTTGCTTGGGGTCCTGAGCTAGAGGAATCCTTACAAACTCTTAAGAATCTGCTCTGTAACGCTCCTAAACTTGCTCTCCCTGATGGGAATTATGATTTTGTGGTGTATTGCGATGCCTCGAACCGTGGTCTTGGCTGTGTGCTCATGCAGTGGGACAAGGTCATCGCTTTTGCCTCCCGACAGCTTAAAATACATGAGAAAAACTATACTACCCACGATTTAGAGCTTGGTGCAGTTGTTTTTGCATTAAAGATTTGGTGAGACTACCTATATGGTACTAAGTGTGTGGTTTTCACTGACCATAAGAGCCTACATCACATCTTTAACCAAAAAGAACTGAGTATGCGTCAACGACGATGGGTAGAGTTGCATAACGACTACGACTACGAGATTCGCTACCATCCTGGCAAAGCAAATGTCATGGCCGATGCTCTTAGTCGTAAGGCTCATGCTAGCAGCATCCGTTGTTTTCATATTGCTAGTGACCTTCATGCTTGTATTCGTGAAGCTCAATACTCGTCAGCTAACGAAGGAAGTCTAATCGTTGAGATACGAGGTACTACAATCGATCAACTTGTGACAAAGTCTGATGGACTTCAATACTATCTCAATTGTATCTGGGGACCAGACCGTGACAATCTCCGTGAGCTCATTATGAATGAGGCTCAAAAATCCCGATACTCCATTCATCTTGGTGCTGATAAGATGTACCAAGACTTGCGTACGTCCTGTTGGTGGCCTGGTATGAAGAAAGAAATCGCCGCCTACTTCTCGAAATGTCTTACTTGCTCAAAGGTCAAAGCCGATCACCAGCGTCCTTCAGGTCTTCTTGAACAACCCGAAATCCCTGTTTGGAAATGGGATAGCATTGCTATGGACTTCATAACTAAACTTCCTCGTACACCTTCCGGTCACGATAGTATATGGGTAATCATTGACCGCTTGACCAAACCAGCCCACTTTCTTCCTATTCGTGAAGATTTCAAAGTGGTGAGACTTGCTCGAATCTACACTGATGAAATCATATCTCATCATGGTATACCCATTGACATAATCTCTGACCGCGATGGTCGTTTTACTTCACGTCTTTGGCAAACTTTTCAATCCGCTATGGGTTCTCACTTAAATCTTAGTACAGCCTTTCATCCCAAACGGATGGACAGACTAAACGCACAATTCAAACCCTAGAGGATATGCTCCGTTCTTGTGTCATCGATTTTGGTGGAAATTAGGATGTACATTTACCATTGATTGAGTTCTCGTACAACAACAACTACCATTCCAGTATTCAGATGGCTCCTTTCGAAGCTTTGTACGGTCGCAAGTGCCAATCTCCTCTTAGTTGGCATGAGATTGGTGTCAAGCAACATACTGGCCCTGAAATCATTCAAGAGACGATGGATAAGATCCTTCAAATCCGCGATAACTTGATCAAGGCTAGGAGCAGACAAAAGAGCTATACTGACAAAAGGCGTAAACCTCTGGAATTCAATGTTGGAGATCACGTTCTACTCAAAGTATCTCCCTGGAAGGGAGTGATACGTTTTGGTAAAAAGGGAAAGCTTGCCCCTCGCTATCTGGGTCCTTTCAAGATACTCGAAAGGATTGGCAAGGTGGCTTACTGACTCGATTTACTTCAAGAACTTAGCAACGTACATCCGACATTCCATGTTTCTAATCTTAGGAAGTGTTTAGCAGATGAGGAACTTCAGGTTCCCATCGAAGACATGCAAATAAATGAGACCCTTCATTTTGTGGAGAAACCGGTCGAAATCATGGACCGAGGTACCAAGCGGCTAAGGCACAGCAAAATTTCCATAGTCAAGGTTCGATGGGAAGGAAAGCGTGGCGCCGAATTCACTTGGGAACTCGAGAGTGAAATGAAACCCAAGTATCCACGGCTCTTTGTTCAGTATTCCTCTTAGATTTCGGGGACGAAATCTCCTAAAGGAGGGGAGACTGTAACACCCAGCGTTTTGATACTTTTGTTATCTCGGCAAGTCTCGTCATACTTCCTATCTAGTGATGCTTTTACACTCGAGACGAATGATCATAATGAGGAATGAACTATTTGAATCTTAATTGTGCTAAACTATGTGAAACTTTTACTCTATGTGATGCCCTTGTGATACTTCTTGTATATGCACAACATAAATCTTGACTCTTGTGATGCTTTATATATGAACGATGTGAAAATTGACACTTATGATGCTTTATATGTGAACGATGAGGTTATCCTAGATTATTGACCCTTTGTGATGCTTATTATACATGAAGGATGTGGTTATCCTAGAATCTTGACTCTTGGTGATGTCACACCCCTTTCTAAGGCGGAAGCACGAGGTGTGATCATGAAAGGTTTTCATTGCATACGATTGGTAAACATACTTCATGCTCATTAAAATAACTCCAAATGCCAAACATTACATAACTGAAAACGTAGTTTAAGTGTTTACATCACAAGACAGCATATGGTCTGAAAAGTTTACAACTTTATTCAACGATAAACACAAACAACATCCAAGAACATGAGTAAGACCGCACGCACATCCACTTTAGTTACCTAAAATACATGTGAGTTTTTGGAAAATCGTCAACATAATGTTGGTGTGAATTCATGCAATTTGTATTGAACGTTTGTATACTTTGTATGAAAACATGGTATGTAATTCTGTATGTATCAAGTATTTCTTTATGTATCGAGATTGTTAATGGGTTGCAAGGCCATTAACATGTGACACGACATAGGAAGCATCCAAACCATAGGCATTTTTCTAGTTGTCGATTCAAGACGGAGACACAAAAGCACTACTTGGTACTAGTTATCACCAAGAATGTGGCTGCCCGAAAACCCATTAGATCTAACCTTTTGTTCTGCGGTCTTAGTATGTACACGATTAATGGTGCTTCTGGTACCCTATTCGTGACACTATTTCTAGTATCATTCCTCATTTCTTGTATCCATCATACCATAACTCATGTATTTTCCCCAAGTTTAAAAAATATATAGAAGGTTAAAAGTGGGGACATAAACTCAATTTTCTGTAAACATTTAGTAACATGTATTTCACCCCCGAAGTTATAAAACTAAAAACAGTTAAAAGAAAAGGGGGAGCATGAACTCACAACTTTGCGTTTCTTGCGCCGTAAACTTCACCGGGTTTGCTTATATAACGTCATGACCTATACGTGTTTTATTAACGTTAGTCATAAGACTTGTATTGCACAAGTACAAGTCACCATCGTTTATGTATGTATTCTTGGTTGTTAAAAATAATTTATATTTTTAACTATGTATCTTACTTATATTATTTTCTCACAAATAAATATAAGTATCTTGTATTTTTCACCCGAATTATGTATTTTGTCCAAAACTTCATTTCATGATCATAACTTGTCCAAGTTACATAATCTTTCAAGTAATATATTTTCATAAATATATTCTCTTGTATTTGTCTAAGCATGTTGTATGTGTATTTTGTATCTTCACTCCTTAGGAGTATTTAGTGTATTTTTTAGTCTTAACACACTATTACATATAATACATACTACATACACTTAGCACAAAATTTGGTGATCAATAAATATATATATTTTCCTCAAAAGTATACATACTTAATATCAATTTTTATCTTGAAGAAATCATCATTTCTTAACTTGAAGTTTACACAAAAATTAGGGAAACCTTGGTAAATATTTTTAGGGAATAAGTTTCACCAAAACTTATATTTTCTAAGTGTCAAAATTTATAGAAATTTTGACATAGTTTCCCCTAAAAATGGAGGTTTCCCATGTTTTCAAAACATGTGTTTATTTTCTTTTAAAATCATCACAACAATCATCAACTCATTTAACACTTACCGAGTGTCAAAATCAAGTAAGTTATACTACACCATGAACTTGAAGTTTTTGTAAAACTTGTAGTAGCTTACCATGTTATTTAGTAGGTTTAGTTACCCTTAAAAACATGGTTATTTGTTTGTAAATCACTTTATTAAAGGATTTGGTCATTTACAACTTGTAAAATGATTTTTCTAAAAATATTTCATTAGTATTTTTCTTGTTACAATCATGTTCCTAGTCTTGTTTAAACACTAAAAATGTTATTAGTTTACTTAGAAACCATGACTTTGTAAATCTCATAAATAAACTTGGTTTCTTGAGAAAATTATTTTTGTAACCATCTATTTACAAGATTTGTATTTTGTTTAAATCACCTTTACATATGAAAATCACTTTCATTATTCAAGTTCATGGAGACATAAAATATGATGGTCTTGGTCTTTCGCAAGATCACCACTTTAACTTACTAGATCATGTGTTTAATCACAATCTAGTAGGTTTCTCATGATGTCTAACATCACTAACACAAATCATCATTCAACAAGAAGCAAATCAACATATTCAACATGTATTCTTATATTTTTAAGCTTATGTTAAAGTATCATGATCATGTTCTTGTGATTAATAATATTCATCATCTTTTAACCATCAAAATAGAAGTAAACAAGTGATAAGAAGCTTACAACTAGCACAAGGGCTAGGGAAGAACACTTGAAGATGAAGATGACAAAGATGGTGGGTAAAAGCAAATGAAGAAGGTTCTTCAAGATCTACAAGCTCTAAACCTTCTTAAACACCTTCTTGCACCATGTAACTAGCTTGGAATGGTTGAACAATTGATGAAGATGGTGGTGGTGTGGGGGTGGCTCACGCCGTAGGTGGGAGAGAGGAGAGGAGAAGGTTGTGGTGAAGTGAGATGAAGTGAGGATGATGACATTTATAAGATCTTCCAAGATATCTCATCATATCTAAGTAATATCAAAATAAATCAAAGTGGATCCAAGGAGATTGTGCAAGATCATGAGATATCTTGGCAAATATTTGGTGGGGGCCACCCCTTTGCAACCGTGAATAATATGGGGGGGGGGGCAAAGTGTAACTTTCAAATCTTTAGTTGTATAAATAAGTAAGCTCTTAAGTACAAAGTTTAAGGACTTGATGTGTTATTATGTTATAAGGGGTGTTATGGTGTTCGGGGACCATAACTAGTTCAGAAACATTAAAACAATGCTTCTAGTAATAGTTTGATGTTCCGGGTAATATTCGGTTGTTCGGTTAGATAACGGTTCGTTAAAGTGCTAAATTGCACCGTTTAGTGTCCTTTAAGTATCCTTTTGTAACCCTTTTAATTCCCAACACTTAGGAGGGTATTCTGGATAATAAAACATGAATTCTGCATAATATTTATATGTTAAAAAGCTGATTATAGCTGGTTTGTGCAGAATTATGCATTTAAAGTGCGTTTCGGGTGCTTTTTAGTGCATATTCTAGCTTCCGGAAAGTCTATATGTTAACCCTTGTATATACTCTTGGGTTTTAATGTATTTTTGATGTTGGACCTACACCTAGGCTCCAATTCTATTGTCTGACTGCTTTCTGCAGAATTGTTGACACAATGTGTCTTACCGGTGAGTTTACTAGTATTTCTGACGCAACGCTATCATTAATGCATAAAGCAATATTTGTAGTATAAAACGTGCATGAATCCACATGTATAGTATGTAATCAGACAATGTTGACATTTAAGCACATAATTGTAGTCATTAAGTATTTATTAAATTGTACAGAAATTACCGGTTTGGTGCCAGTTGTCACAGTCTCCCCCCGTTAAAAGAATTTCGTCCCGAAATTCAGACTGATCTATCTCTCGCGGGAGTCTTCTTGAACAGGTGGGGGTACTTTTCTTTAAACTGGTCTTCACGTTCCCACGTGTACTTGGGTCCGTGCTTAGAGTCCCAAGGTACTTTGACAAGTTTGACACTGCTCCTTCTGGTCTTGTTGACTTTCCAGTCTGTAACCTCAACGGGTTTTTCTGTAAATCGGAGGGTGTCGTCAATATGCACTTCATCCGCAGGGATGATCACTGTTTCATGGGTCGGACTCTTTTTGAGGTTGGATACATGAAACGTATCATGTACTCCATTAAGTTCTTCCGGTAATTCCAATTTGTAAGCCATGGTACCAATTCTTTCCAAAATCTTGAATGGTCCGATGTATCGTGGACTCAACTTTCCACGTTTTCCGAATCTTACTATGCCCTTCCAAGGTGAGACTTTTAACAAAACTTTGTCTCCCACATCGAATTCTAAGGGTTTTCGTCTTCGATCAGCGTAACTCTTTTGTCGATCTTGAGCCGCCTTAATGCGCTCTCGGGTCTGCATAATCTTATCGGTTGTCTCTTGTACAAGTTCAGGACCAACCATACGTTTGTCTCCAGCGTCTGCCCAACATAATGGTGAGCGGCACTTGCGACCATACAGAGCTTCGAACGGAGCAGCTTTTATGCTCGTATGATAACTGTTATTGTAGGAAAACTCAACTAAAGGTAGATGAGTATCCCAGCTGCCGCCTAGGTCCATAACACATGCGCGAAGCATATCTTCCAGCGTTTGTATGGTCCGTTCGCTCTGACCATCTGTTTGCGGATGGAAGGCCGTACTTAGATCTAATTGAGATCCAAAGGTTTCCTGGAAGGATTGCCAGATCCTCGAGACAAAACGTCCATCTCTGTCTGAAATAATTGAGATAGGCACTCCATGACGTGCCACGATTTCTTTCAAGTATAGTTCAACGAGCTTTCCAGTGCTATCCTTCTCTCTGATCGGTAGGAAATGCGCAGATTTCGTCAATCGATCAACCATCACCCATATCATATCGTGCCCTCTTGGGGTCCTGGGTAATTTCGTTATGAAGTCCATCGAGATTTGCTCCCACTTCCACATGGGTATCTCTGGTTGTTGCAGTAGGCCAGACGGTTTCTGATATTCAGCCTTAACCTTAGCACAGGTTAGGCACTTTCCAACATAGATAGCAACATCGCTTTTAAGTCTCGGCCACCAATAGTAATCTTTCAAGTCTTGATACATTTTGTCCGATCCTGGATGGAACGAGTATCGCGACTTGTGAGCTTCATTAAGGATGACTTCTCGATTATTGCCATAGAGCGGAACCCAAATACACCCTTTAAAGTACAAGGTTCCCTCTTTGTTTGGCACCAAATTCTTCAGCATACCTCGAAGGTATTCAGCTCTACGATTCTCCATTTTAAGGGCTTCTTGTTGTGCGTCACGAATGTGTGTAGTGAGGTTCGTTTGAATAGTCATTTCCAATGCTCGAACCCTTAGGGTCTTAACCCTTTCCTTTCGACTTAACACGCCTGCTACAACGTTTGCCTTTCCAGGATGGTACTTAATCTCACAGTCATAATCGTTTAGCAATTCGACCCAACGTCGTTGACGCATATTTAATTCCTTCTAATCAAATATGTGTTGTAGGCTTTTGTGATCTGTGAAGATTGTACATCGAGTACCATATAAATAGTGTCGCCAGATCTTCAAGGCGAATACCACTGCGCCTAGCTCCAGGTCGTGAGTGGTATAGTTCCTTTCATGTACCTTCAACTGTTTTGAAGCGTAAGCGATGACTTTTTGGCGTTGCATAAGCACGCAACCCAAACCTTGACGCGAAGCGTCGCAGTATACCACGAAGTCTTCAGTGCCTTCGGGTAAGGATAGTATCGGTGCATCGCATAGCTTATTTTTGAGCAGTTGGAAGGCTTCTTCCTGCTTATCACCCCAGTCATACTTCTTGTCTTTCTGCGTAAGGGTAGTCAGCGGTTGAGCTATTTTGGAGAAATTCTCAATAAATCGTTGGTAGTAGCCCGCTAAGCCCAAAAATTGTCGAATTTCAGTTGGTGTTTTGGGGGCTTCCCAATTCTTTATTGCTTGTATCTTGGATGGGTCAACATGAATGCCTTTCTCATTCACAACGTGACTAAGAAACTGTACTTCGCGAATCCAAAATTCGCACTTGGAGAATTTCGCATAAAGTTTCTCTTTCTTCAGTAGCTCCAAAATGGTTCTGAGGTGTTGCTCGTGCTCTTCTCTCGTTCGCGAGTAAATCAGGATATCATCGATAAATACAATCACGAATTTATCGAGACATGGTTTGCATACGCGGTTCATCAGATCCATAAATACTGCTGGCGCGTTCGTCAGTCCGAATGGCATCACAAGGAACTCGTAATGCCCATAACGCGTTCGGAATGCAGTCTTTGGTACACTTTCCTCTTGAATCCTTAACTGATGGTATCCAGATCGAAGGTCGATCTTGGAATAGTATCTCGATCCTTGCAATTGATCAAATAAGTCATCAATCCTCGGTAGTGGGTACCAATTCTTGATTGTGAGCTTGTTCAGTTCTCTATAATCGATACACATCCGTAGTGTTCCATCCTTCTTCTTTACGAACAATACTGGAGCTCCCCAAGGCGAGAAGCTTGGCCTTATGAATCCTTTATCCAACAACTCCTGGAGTTGTGTAGATAATTCTTGCATTTCGGATGGTGCAAGCCGATAGGGTGCCTTGGCTACAGGAGCGGCTCCTGGAACCAAGTCTATGTGGAATTCGACTTGTCATTGATTAGGTAGTCCTGGCAGATCTTCGGGAAAAACATCAGGGAATTCCTTCACCACAGGAATGTCTTCGATTTCGGCTCCTCGGCCTTCTTATCTACAACGTGCGCTAGGAAAGCAATACATCCTTTCCTTAAGCACTTCTGTGCCTTCATACAACTGATGATTTGCAGAGGCGCGTCTCGTTTTTCTCCATGTACGACGAGAGTTTCACCATTCGTCAGAGGGATGCGAATGATTTTCTTGTGACAAACAACTTCAGCTTTGTTCTTGGACAACCAGTCTATTCCGACCACTACATCGAAGCTACCCAATTGAATAGGTAAGAGGTCGATGCTAAATCTTCGCTCACAAAGTTCTAATGTGCAACCTCTAACGACTTCGCTCGATTCAACGAGTTTACCATTGGCTAGTTCTATGGAATAAGGAATATCTAATCTACTAGATTCTATTCCAAGCATACGTTTAAATTCCACAGACATGAAGCTATAATCGGCACCAGTGTCAAATAGTATGGATGCAAAGTGATTGTTAACGAGAAACGTACCGGTGACCACATTAGGGTCCTCGCGTGCGTTCTTTGCTCCAATCACAAACGCCCGAGCCTGAGCATTGTTTCCCCTTGGGCAATCTTTTATGAAATGATCCTTGCTTCCACAACCAAAGCATCCTTGGTTCTGCCCAGCTCCATTACCATTTCGATTTCCATTGCCATTTCCATTTCCGTCATTGTTCCTATTACCAGCACCGTTGCGGTTTCCATTCCCGTTCCTTCCTTTTCCCCAACAATCCTCAGTATGGTGACCCAGTTTTCCACACTTGTCGCATTTTGGAATGCGACAAACTCCTTCATGATGACGCTTGCACTGGTTGCAGGTGGGCAGAGTGCCCAAGTACCTTTTGGCAGGTGCGTCATTAATGGTTGCAAGAGTTTTTGCCTCCTGAGGAGGGTTGGAGTCTCGTTTCTTGTTGTTGGAACCCTTGTTGTTACTTGTCGCTTGATTCAGATTCGCATGCTTCCTTTTCTTATCACCCGACGACTCAGCATGCGTCTCGGTCTTCTCGGTGGGGTTCAGCGATAACTTCTTCATACGAACAGCATCTTCAGTAAGGCTGACAGCCAGAGTTACAGCCTCAGTAATCGTTTGAGGTTTGGCTGAAGTTTCCATGCTGCGAAACTCTGAGGCCAATCCTCAAATGTAGCGTTCAACGCGCTTAAATTCGGGTGTCACCATGTAGGGGATCACTCTCGACAGATCGTGGAACCTTCGGGTATAACCAGTAATGTCAGCACCTTCCATGGTCAAGTGCCAGAACTCAGTCTACAACCTTTGGAGTTCAGCACGAGCGCAACACTTCTCTCTCATACATTCCTTTAGCGCATCCCACGTCATGCCGTACGCAGCATCATCACCCAGATTCTGGACTTGCAAATTCCACCAAGTCAAAGCTTCATCAACAAACAACCTAGTAGCAAAAGTGACTTGTTGATCCGCGGTACACTTGCTCATACGGATAGTGGCATCCGTCTTCTCCGTCCAGCGTACAAACGCCACTGCACCTCTAGTGTCATCGTAGTTCAGCGGTTTGCAGTCGAGAAACTGCTTGAAAGTGCAGCCCTGAGCTACGTTTCCTCCAGATGAATCTCCATTCCCATTACGTCTAGCATTGCTTGGTCCTCCACTTTGTTCGGCGCGGTTCGCCTCGTATTGGGCGATAGCTGCGGAGATCCTTTCCTCCAGTAGGGCGTTCAGTTCTTCAACAGTCCTTGGTAGAAGAGGAGGAGGGGGTTGATCAGAATCACGAGCATTCACAACTTTCCTAGGTGCCATGTTCTGTAAGAACACAACACAGTAGGGTTAGACATTTATTTGACATCGTCATACGAGACAGTAGTAGTATATATTCACAAGCATATACCACATAAGTGATATCAAACAATCTGCCAAACGTATAAATCTATTCATACAACAAGCATGCATAAATAGATAAATACTGATGTGTCATAAGATATTCACCGAGTCTTTACACATATCAGGGTAACTTGTTACGTTATTGTTTCCAAAGTAAACAAAATGTATAAGGGTTACATCTCCCCAAAGTACAAGTTTATTATATGTAAAGGACAAGATATCTTACTTCACATTGGCGGTTCTTGTCTTTATACCCTAAATTATTACTCCAAAAGAGTATTTAATAGGCTGGGGGAGGGTGTTCATGGTTGACCTTTTCTTGTATTGAAGGAATATTGTTTGATACGTGACAAGACTTGCTGTGGTTTCTGTGCACTGAATTCCATAATTATGTATGCATCCATAATTACGTAACTCCTTGCATAGTCCGCACAGTTCGTTTCATCGTCGAATCACTTCCTTCAGATAGGTAAAGTCTCGAGTACCTGAGATATTCTATTTCTAGTATATGTATATATCAATTATCACACATAGTTGCAAGTAATTTATAGTCAAAGACAAGTGCTACTCCCGTGCACCCTAAGTCTCGTAGTGTCTTTTCTTGACTCTTTGTAAACAGTTTCAGGTAGTGGATGTCGCGGAAAGTTTTATGCAATGAAAAACTTTTGAAAAATTGTTTTCGTGAAAGGATCCTAGAGATTGTAGTCTAGACTCGAGAAGGAATCCTGGTTCACTACAATCGCAGCTCTTATACCAATCTGTCACACCCCTTTCTAAGGCGGAAGCACGAGGTGTGATCATGAAAGGTTTTCATTGCATACGATTGGTAAACATACTACATGCTCATTAAAATAACTCCAAATGCCAAACATTACATAACTGAAAACGTAGTTTAAGTGTTTACGTCACAAGACAGCAAATTGTCTGAACAGTTTACAACTTTATTCAACGATAAACACAAACAACATCCAAGAGCATGAGTAAGACCGCGCGCACATCCACTTTAGTTACATGAAATACATGTGAGTTTTTGGAAAATCGTCAACATAATGTTGGTGTGAATTCATGCAATTTGTATTGAACGTTTGTATACTTTGTATGAAAACATGGTATGTAATTCTGTATGTATCAAGTATTTCTTTATGTATCGAGATTGTTAATGGGTTGCAAGGCCATTAACATGTGACACGACATAGGAAGCATCCAAACCATAGGCATTTTTCTAGTTGTCGATTCACGACGGAGACACAAAAGCACTACTTGGTACTAGTTATCACCAAGAGTGTGGCTGCCCGAAAACCCATTAGATCTAACCTTTTGTTCTGCGGTCTTAGTATGTACACGATTAATGGTGTTTCTGGTACCCTATTCGTGACACTATTTCTAGTATCATTCCTCATTTCTTGTATCCATCATACCATAACTCATGTATTTTCCCCAAGTTTAAAAAGTATATAGAAGATTAAAAGTGGGGACATAAACTCACTTTTCTGTAAACATTTAGTAACATGTATTTCACCCCCGAAGTTATAAAACTAAAAACAGTTAAAAGAAAAGGGGGAGCATGAACTCACAACTTTGCGTTTCTTGCGCCGTAAACTTCACCGGGTTTGCTTATATAACGTCGTGGCCTATACGTGTTTTATTAACGTTAGTCACTAGACTTGTATTGCACAAGTACAAGTCACCATCTTTTATGTATGTATTCTTGGTTGTTAAAAATAATTTATATTTTTAACTATGTATCTTACTTATATTATTTTCTCACAAATAAATATAAGTATCTTGTATTTTTCACCCGAATTATGTATTTTGTCCAAAACTTCATTTCATGATCAAAACTTGTCCAAGTTACATATTCTTTCAAGTAATATATTTTCATAAATATATTCTCTTGTATTTGTCTAAGCATGTTGTATGTGTATTTTGTATCTTCACTCCTTAGGAGTATTTAGTGTATTTTCTAGTCTTAACACACTATTACATATAATACATACTACATACACTTAGCACAAAATTTGGTGATCAATAAATATATATATTTTCCTCAAAAGTATACATACTTAATATCAATTTTTATCTTGAGGAAATCATCATTTTTTAACTTGAAGTTTACACAAAAATTAGGGAAACCTTGGTAAATATTTTTAGGGAATAAGTTTCACCAAAACTTATATTTTCTAAGTGTCAAAATTTATAGAAATTTTGACATAGTTTCCCCTAAAAATGGGGGTTTCCCATGTTTTCAAAACATGTGTTTATTTTCTTTTAAAATCATCACAACAATCATCAACTCATTTAACACTTACCGAGTGTCAAAATCAAGTAAGTTATACTACACCATGAACTTGAAGTTTTTGTAAAACTTGTAGTAATTTACCATGTTATTTAGTAGGTTTAGTTACCCTTAAAAACATGTTTATTTGTTTGTAAATCACTTTATTAAAGGATTTGGTCATTTACAACTTGTAAGATGATTTTTCTAAAAATATTTCTTTTGTATTTTTCTTGTTACAATCATGTTCCTAGTCTTTTTTAAACAATAAAAATATTATTAGTTTACTTAGAAACCATGACTTTGTAAATCTCATAAATAAACTTGGTTTCTTGAGAAAATTATTTTTGTAACCATCTATTTACAAGATTTGTATTTTGTTTAAATCACCTTTACATATGAAAATCACTTTCATTATTCAAGTTCATGGAGACATAAAATATGATGGTCTTGGTCTTTCACAAGATCACCACTTTAACTTACTAGATCATGTGTTTAATCACAATCTAGTAGGTTTCTCATGATGTCTAACATCACTAACACAAATCATCATTCAACAAGAAGCAAATCAACATATTCAACATGTATTCTTATATTTTTAAGCTTATGTTAAAGTATCATCATCATGTTCTTGTGATTAATAATATTCATCATCTTTTAACCATCAAAATAGAAGTAAACAAGTGATAAGAAGCTTACAACTAGCACAAGGGCTAGGGAAGAACACTTGAAGATGAAGATGACAAAGATGGTGGTTAAAAGCAAATGAAGAAGGTTCTTCAAGATCTACAAGCTCTAAACCTTCTTAAATACCTTCTTGCACCATGTAACTAGCTTGGAATTGTTGAACAATTGATGAAGATGGTGGTGGTGTGGGGGTGGCTCATGGCCATAGGTGGGAGAGAGGAGAGGAGAAGGTTGTGGTGAAGTGAGATGAAGTGAGGATGATGACATTTATAAGATCTTCCAAGATATCTCATCATATCTAAGTAATATCAAAATAAATCAAAGTGGATCCAAGGAGATTGTGCAAGATCATGAGATATCTTGGCAAATATTTGGTGGGGGCCACCCCTTTGCAACCGTGAATAATATGGGGGGGGGCAAAGTGTAACTTTCAAATCTTTAGTTGTATAAATAAGTAAGCTCTTAAGTATAAAGTTTAAGGACTTGATGTGTTATTATGTTATAAGGGGTGTTATGGTGTTTGGGGACCATAACTAGTTCAGAAACATTAAGACAATGCTTCTAGTAATATTTTGATGTTCCGGGTAATGTCCGGTTATTCGGTTAGATACCGGTTCGTTAAAGTGCTAAATTGCACCGTTTAGTGTCCTTTAAGTATCCTTTTGTAACCCTTTTAGTTCCCAACACTTAGGAGGGTATTCTGGATAATAAAACATGAATTCTGCATAATATTTATATGTTAAAAAGCTGATTATAGCTGGTTTGTGCAGAATTCTGCATTTAAAGTGCGTTTCGGGTGCTTTTTAGTGCATATTCTAGCTTCCGGAAAGTCTATATGTTAACCCTTGTATATACCCTTGGGTTTTAATGTATTTTTGACGTTGGACCTACACCTAGGCTCCAATTCTATTGTCTGACTGCTTTTTGCAGAATTGTTGACACAATGTGTCTTACCGGTGAGTTTACTAGTATTTCTGACGCAACGCTATCATTAATGCATAAAGCAATATTTGTAGTATAAAACGTGCATGAATTCACATGTATAGTATGTAATCAGACAATGTTGACATTTAAGCACATAATTGTAGTCATTAAGTATTAATTAATTGTAGCCCGAGTTGAAGAAGATAGTGACGATGATCGTGAATGTTGGGCAAAGAAAATGGCAGATCATTTCAAAATGATGGAGGAAAGTGACAGTGAAGATGAAAAAGCTAAAAAGAAAAAGAAAAAGGTCAAAACACCAGTCAGCAGTGATGACGAAGAAGTTCCAATGATCAAAAGGAAAGTAAAGGTTGAAGTTCCAAAGTTCAAAGTTGATGAAGAAGTTGATGCTAAAAAGATTCCTGTGAAGTGTGACACCTGTGAAGCTATAAAGAAGCAGAACAGCACATTGATCTATAACTTGAACAGTTTGAAGGAATCGTATGATGTGTTGAACAAAGCGATGAATCAATACAACCAAACAAGTGAAGAACAAGCTACAGCAATGAAGACACTTCAAGGAGCTTTTATGATCAAACAGAAAGTCGTGAACAACTACAACGAGAAGTGTGCTGTACTTGAACAAAAGTTGGAGTTGCAAAGAATTGAGACTGAGAGAGTAAATCGTTTGTTGAAAAGTTACTCATGTACTTCTTATGTCATTGACATGATTTATCCAACTGTTGAAGGCATGAAGGCATTTGAAGAGGATGAAGTAACTGAAGAAAAGAATGCTGAAAAAGTTTCTGAAGAAAAGACTCCTGTGAAGAAAGAAAAGAAGAAGGATACCAAAGAAAAGACATCTGGTAAGAAACAAAGTGTCAGTTACAACAAGTGTCCACCCCCGCTGGAAAATGGATATTTGCCCAGAAATCCAAATTCTGAAAGAGTCCAAAAGGCTACAAACTTAAAGTGGGAGTCAGAGGTTTTAGTCAATTTGCCAGAAAATATAGATGTCACGTTTACATCATCTGACACTGATCATGAGTCCGAGTTAATAAAGAAAGTGGTCGATCAGGTGTTGGATAAAGATAAAACTGAGGAGTCAAAGTTGGAGTCAAAGTCAGAGTCAGAGTCAAAGTCTGGTTCTGAAAGTTCGAGTTCGACAGACAACAGTCCAAAATCTTCAGTTAAAAGGGTTTACAACAAAGAATTCCTGTTATCAAAATCTAATTTGAATGACGAAACATTCAAAGTTGTTTATACATTGAATGATTCTGACAAATTATATTATGATGAGGAATTTCCAATAAGAGGTGTAAAAACTGAAATGATAAAAAAAGGTTTTCAAACTTACAGAAATTAACATTTCTGAAATAAAAGATTTAAATCTTACTGATAAACCTAAAAAATACACCTCAAGAGTACAACAAAGATTAAACAAGAAAAAAGGTTACAGTTCTGGTTCTGGTTTTCACAAGAAACCAAACCCTAACCGTAATTTTAAACAGAAAGGTCTTGGTTTTACTCCAACAGAAAAACAGAAAAATGAAAAATATGTTCGTGATTTTAAAGCAAAAATGACATTTGTTTCAGGAACTAGCTCAGAAGATGAAGAAAAGAAAGAATTCTGGAGGCAGTCAAACAGTGAGTTCCTTGCAAAGAAGCAAGATGACATGAAGAAGATGGCTGAGCAGAAGAAAGATACGAGAACTTGTTTCCAATGCAACAAAGTTGGACATATTGCCAGGGAGTGTTCTAAGGCAATACAATCAAAACAGGGAGTATCACGTAATCTAAAAGAAAAAGTGGTTGAGTTTGAACCACCAATTGACAGAACTAAATTGTTTAAAAATTCAAAATTTGAAATTGGTGAATGTTCAAACAAGTTTTACAAGAAAAGAGCTCAATCTGACAACCAGAAATGGGTTGTTAAAAGGTCTGGTGGTAGCTCTAGCGATGATTCTGATAGGTCGAAATCAGAGGAGCTATCTTCTGGCAATGAATCTGATTCCACAAAATCAGATGAGCCACAGGTTGTTTCAAAAGGAGAAAAATCAGTTCTGACTGTGGATGATGAAAATTTTCCATCACTTTGAACTGAAAATTATAAAAAGAAAATTGGTAAAGTTGAGATTTCAAACCAATTTTATGATGACAAAAAGGTTTTCGATGTTGAGAAAGTCTTTAACTCCAAAGTTCATCATATTTTTGGAAAAATTATTGACAGGAAGGTCAAAGGAGTAAAGGAGTTTTACGAGAAGAAGATGAAGAAAGATAAAGTTGAACCATCCCTGGTTTGTGACTGGGATGGTACATATTACGAACAGTAAGTCTGTGGACTTGCCGGAGCTCCCAGGTTGGTAAGAGTGGAGCAGGAATCGGCATCTATCTTTCTTGGTTGATAATTTTACGAGTGGTACAATTGGTAAATTACAGGTGATATCATTTAAATTATTAGTTTTCTACAAATGGTATGATTGGTAGGAAAACCTACAAGAGGTTGAAGAAGATTTACACTTACAAGTGGTAAAATCAAGGACATTAAGTTGTACTTGCATTTTCCTACAAGTGATTGATTGAGAATCAAGATGACGAACCCCAACTTTACAAATGGTAAAATCAGTCAACAAAACTTATTTTCCGGAAAAACCATTTGATTAAAACAAACTTAAGTGTTTTGAAATCAATGGGAAAATAGTTTGTTGTAAGGGGGAGTTCTGATTGTTTATGCCAAGTGGATGGCGAATTGAAGTGATTCGATATCAGTTGTCACTTTATTGTATAGTTTATTTTCAAATTTCCTAAAATGTGTTTGCATTTTAGGGGGAGTAAGAAATTTTTAGAAAATCCAAAAACATTTGAAAATTTGAAAAAGCCAAAAACATGATAAAACCTACTGGAAAAAAGACAAAAACAGTAAAAAATGAAAAATGAGTTTTGTTGTATAAAAGAGGAAATGATAGTACATCAGTGGACTATCACAACATGCTAAAGAATTGGAAAGTCAAATGTGATAAACGATCTCACTGTGGATGTGTCAGTAGGTTTTTGCACATTTAGTATACTGTGACGAGATATAAACCTAAATTAAAACTTGCTTATATCATGGGGAAACATCTCTCGGATATATGGGTAACCCCCGAAATCTTGTTTGAAAGGTCCCTCTTTCTGAGATACTAGGTCTTTATACTCAGTGATATCTAGGGTATTATCCCGGGATTTCTGATTTTGCGGAAGCAATGGCCTAGTCCCCGGAGAATACTTTCCGCAATGCTTGAAATATAGCGCCGCCCTCAGCAAATTGATGAAACAATAAAATTGATAGTCATTGCTGTTGTAACAAAAGATCCTCTAAAGGGGACACACCAAAAGTTTGAGTCATGATCTCTCTGCTGAACGGTAGTTTTGACCTGAGCTCTCATGATTCTTCATAATTTATTTCCCCTTATAGATATCATTTGTGGTATACTCACCTGTAAGACTGAATATTGGGATCTGGATACGAGAGTATATTCTGAGGTAGGACACGCGAATAAGTTTAAGTGTTTAAGACATTAATCTCGTATCTCGAATCAGTTGAACTTTGTGTGAAAATTTAAGTGGACTAGTATACTGACAATCTAAGTGAATTGTTTAGAACTTAAAATGTATAAAGCTTAACGGTGTTGGTGATTTGTCTCATAAACTGATATGATCCTCTTACGCAAATTTACAAAAATAGTGTCTGTAAATATTTCTTCTCTGCATTTCATTCTATTCAAAAATCCAAAAAGATTTTAGTGTGCTTTAGCATAAATTATGAAAAATTCAAAAAGATTTTCGACAACTTATGTTGGAGAGCTAATTTTCAAAATTCTGAGTGCTAGACATGATGAACAGATGGTTTGGGAGAGTGTGTTGTTTTGAACATAAAAGTGATATATCTTCAAGTGGTTCATCAAAAGATTTACATTGAAAAATCATTCTTTGATTGTATAATTCCTGCAAGTAGTTCATTAAATGGTGTGATTGTTTTTACAAAGTTATCATCAGAAAATTTATTGTGAGGTAGAGAATGTGCAGGATAAAAGCTAGTTGATCTTGGATAGTTGAAAGAGAACCATGTTCCGATACCTGAGAAATGTGTGATTTCAATATGCCAGACTGCGATCCCAGTATATCATAAGGGGGAGTCTGAAGACATCCGATTAGAGATTGTTCGTGGGAAGTTTGTTGATGCTGAAGAGGAGAAGGAGATAAAGTTTGAGGATACTTACAATGTGAGATATTTCAGAGAGTGTTCAGACTGATAAAGACTGAAGATTGTGAAGACTCGACACTTAAGACTCGTCAACATCTGAGGGGGAGTCTGTTAGTGCATACATCTGTCGTCTTTGTCTTATATCGAGTCTCGGGTTCGTTGCGGATCTAAACGAGCATGATGTCATCATTATTGATGATGACATCACATAAGTGACATCATTCTTGCATCATCATTACAACATTCAAGACAAAACAGAAATGGATACGCGAAATTGAATATTCATATAAGACAAAACAGAATGTTAGGTTCACTTGAAAATCAGGAAGGTTCGCTTGAAGTTAATTGCATGCTTCGCTTGAATTACATTTAGGGGGTTTCGCTTGAACATGTATGTGAAGGTTCAAGCGAACTAGCATAGGGTATAAATAGGTGTCATGTCTATTCATTTGTAACGATTTTCAGAATTGATACCGAGGTGCTGCCGGTATTCCTTGTGATTGTAATTGCTATTATTTCAATACACAAGACGTTTAAAGTGATATTCAAGCTGTTTTTACATCCGTTTCTTAGTTTCCGCCTCTGAAACAGACTAGAGCTCTTCCGAACGACTCATTCAGGTCGTGATTCGATCCTACAGTGCCAGTTGTCACAGGTGATGCTTTGATACTTAATGAATACAAACCTATTTTGGCATGAACTCGAAACACGGTTTTACTTATGATAGTTATATGATGTAATGATATCTTTAATCCTAATCTTAATAATGGGTACTCAAAATAATACGCAACGCAACGCCTGACCTAGCTCGCAAAAGGAACCAAAGGCGGAAAACTAGCAAACGAGAGTGGGCTGTCCAAATGGACATCCGATCGGATGACCGTCAGCTTGGATGACCATCCGACCGGATGGCCATACGACCGGAACGCTATCTGACACCTGACACTTACACTGACCTAACCCATCCGATCGACGCCATTCGATTGGAGATGTCACTGTCATCTATAAATAGGACACTTAACCCTTCATTCTCACCTTTCACTCTGTCATCCGAGCACACGCAGTCAAGTCACTCTCAGTCACTTTAATTGCAATTTAAGGCCTTTTCGTAAGTAACTCTCCTCAAAACTTGTACAATCTTCATCTTTAATCACTTCTACACCATATTCTTCATCAAAATCACACGAACACTTCAACATTTTCTCGAAAACCAACCGATTTGGACCTCTTGAAGGTGGTTTCCACCCGGTTGCTTATGCAAACTATGGTGGAGCACCATTTAACCAAGACTTTTTCCAAATCTAAAGGATTTTCACAGCTTTCATACAAAATCTAAGGGATTTTCACACCTTTTATACCAGATCTGACGGAACTTCACATGTTTCCAGCTTGGATCTGATAAACTTTCACGCTTTACAACTTATTTCTGAACTTTCTTCAGTTTTTATACAAAACCTTGGTGAAATCGGACTCAAAAAGACTCTCGGCTCGTCCCTTAGTCGAGAATCGGCTTGAAAACCGATTTCCACAAGAAAACAGCCGATTTACAAGTCCAAACATGAAATCCCATCAAGAACAGCTCGTCGGTTCGAAAGGGGTGATACCCATCCGATCGAAGTAGCTGGGCTTTGTGTGTTCCGTTGTTTGACACGTTGTCACGCCGTCTCTGTTAGCTCAAAAACTTTAACTTAGAAACTTTTCAAAACTTCACCTACTGACCATCTGTTAGAATGGTCATCCGATTGGATGACCATCCATCCAGATTATCTGATTATGATAACACTTGTCGTTTGTTTTTACAGGACACTATGATCAAAAACTTAAATAGTTCACGGACACCTACACACTGTTCGAATGGCCATCCGTTCGAATGGTCATCCATCCAGATGACCATCCGTTCGGATGACCATCCGCCCAGGTAGCCTGTCAAGACACTTTGACTCGATTTTTGCACTATTCGACACTCTGTTCCCGACCGGGTCAGCACTTAGAGAACTTATGCTCTGTTCCCACATGCAGGCTGATCCAGCGCTCCCTTCGATCCAATCCTACTAAGTTTAGGATTTAAGCACCCACTGTGAGTATACTCGATCCCTTTTTGTTTTAAACACCTTTGGGATGCAACATGTACTCTATATCAAAACACTTGACACTTGAAACTTATTTGAAACATACTCTATCCGCATTAAACATGAAATCATTATACTTGTTATACTTGAGACTTTTATGCTATGTGAACGTTTGATTCTTATGTGTAGCTCGCCTTAACAATTATAGCGCTATAGCGGTAACGCACCGCTCTTTGAGTCTTAGGGAGTATTGTTAAGTTTTGATTCTTTTACCTCCTCTTCGTTGCGACGAAGTAGGAAAGGCATGTTAACGCGTTGGAGACTTGGGTTATCATATGAACCATGTTAACTAGCATGTTGAAACTTGTGATGTGTTGTTCATGTTGGATATGAGTTTTATTCATTTAAACTATTACGCTATGTATTCAAACTTGTATACTCGCCAACATTTTTTTATTGTATTTTAATACATGTTGCAGGTTGATAGTAGCAGGGAAACAAGAAATCAAGCTAGCATGACTTAGAAACTCATCTTAGATAGACACTATTTTGAAACTTGTTGAAATTGGATGATATTTTGATACAATTTTGGTCATGTTTGGTTTGTATGACTATTTAGTCTTTAATATGAAATTTTGATTAATCTATATTGTCACCATTAGTTGTTATGGATTCTCTTGAGCAATTTGATTCGCTTAGTGCCACGCCCCAATGTTTCCGCCATCGGTTGGGGTGTGACACAGAAAACCCGTGGTATTGGCGTTTATTAAATTGCAGCGGAAACTTTAATGGAACCAGGTGTTAGAAAAATAATATCAGAGTTTTAAGAAAAACACTACATTATTTATTTCATAACAGTGGGGTAAACCCCGTTATTACAGAAAAGGAATTTCACTAGGGAAATCCTTGGATTACATAAAAACATGTTTATTTCTATTTACTGAACCACTTTATTTAAGCTGGAGTGCTACGCAGCAGTTTTCCTTTTCTTCACAGTAAATCACCTGAAACATGTTTTAAAAAGATTTTATCAGCAAAAAATACTGGCGAGCGCATTCAATTTATACAAAAGACACAATGTTATAACATACAGTATTAAGAGTTTTCACATTTGCTTATATCTTAAAATTATCTGACCAAGTTGTCACTCGGCAAGACCTATGACTGTGGTCATATCACTATTTAGGCCCATTCACCTAAAAGTGACGCTTGTCAAGTAGTGTATACAAAACCCCACGTACTGGCAGTAATTTAAGACTTACGAAGACTTAATCACTATAGGTATAACTAGAAAACATTTAGGGTTTTGCAAAACAATTTGATAAAAAGAGAATAACTCACATTGTGTCGCAACCCCCATCCACTATCTGTCCTAGGAACGGGCGGCCGCGAGACCAGATTTAGTGGTATCTGTGTTTATAATTTTGGCAGCGCAAATTACATCAGGACCGTAGTTAGGAAATATTTTATCAGAGTAAAATACCACACTTTTATAATATTAAACACGTGGGAAATTCCCAAGTTTTCAGTACACACATTTTTATAGGGATAAACCCTATTTTATTTAATAAAAACATCTCTTTATTCAGGTAACTTTTATAGCCCCTTTTCCAAGTCTTCAGTGCTGTCCAGCTGGCTTCTACTTGGTTTTCACATTTTGTTACCTGAAACGCATTTAAAACATTTTGTCAGTGGGAAATACTGGTGAGTGAATCCCAGTTTAATCAAGAAAAGTTTTATCCTTTAACAGTATTGAGAGCGATTACAATGTTTATTTCTACACAATTACTCATTCAGTACTGTCAATCCTGACTGGTGGGACATATTACACATTGGCTATCTCGTTGTCCAATGGTAACGTGTTCCACATTTTGTATACAAAACCACAACATACCGGCAGTAATTGAAAAACTACAAAGACTCAATCACTACTATTCACATTGTAAATTATTTAAGGTTTTGTAAAATAGCTTGTAAAAAGATTTACGAAAAGGAGATTACTCACATTGCTGTCTTAGGGTTTTCCTTAAGGATTTCCTGGTGATTATCTATTAATTACACAAATGCACATGCGTTAGTATAATAAACCAATTTTTACATTAGTAATACCCTCCCCGAGACGGCATTCCAACGACTACGTCGGGCAGAACCACGAAAGCCGTTACAGAACCCTGGATCAATCGGGCAGCGTATCTAGTACGTAACTGGGGGTTATAATACTTACAACGAGGCAGAACTTCGTTATTTAGGGGGTATAATACCCGATTATAATGACTACTATTCAGAATTGAGAGAGAGATTTCGAAATTGAGCGACAGAAAATGACTGCCGAAGCTCCCAATTTATAGGAGCTGATTTCAAGTTCCTCGCGGTCCGCGTAAGCTGAAGGCTTAGCCTTCGTGGCCCGTGACGTAGGGGTGTAGGGTCATAGGGTTGCTCGGTCACGAATATAGGCTCGACAAGTGGCGACACGTGGCACCTCAGGGTGTCGTCTGATCTCCTAGCTGTGGCGACCCGCGCAAGACTAAGAGAATGTCTTCGCGGCCCGCGAGCGACCCATAAACTTGATTTTTATTTTATTTTTAATTATATAGGGTATTTAGGGTCTGGTTTTCGCATACGGGGTGCATTTTAAGACATATAGGGACATGTTAAATATATTAGGGCCATTGGAAATATTTTGGAGGGTTGTTATATCCTCCCCACCTTGTTTTAGAACTCGTCCTCGAGGTCTACTGGAATAAGTGTGGATATTTCCTTTGCATTTCTGATTCGAGTTCCCAAGTGTACTCTGGTCCTCTCTTAGAGTCCCATTTCACTTTGACTAGAACTAATCTCTTGTGTTTAAGATTCTTGACCTTTCTGTCTTCAACCTGTAGAGGTCTTTCTACAAAATTTAACTGCTCATTTACCTCTATATCCTTAAGAGGTACTACCAATGATTCATCAGCTAAGCATATCTTGAGGTTAGATACATGAAATACATCATGTATTCCTGCCATTTCTTCTGGCAGTTGTAGTTGATAGGCTACAGGTCCTATTCTTCTAATAATTTCAAAATGTCCAACATACCTGGGGATTAGCTTTCCTCTTTTGATAAATCTTACCACTTCTTTCCAAGGAGAAACTTTTAATAACACTTTGTCTCCTACCTGAAATTTCAATGGCTTTCGTCTGTTATCTGCATAACTCTTTTGTCGATCGCGTGCTGCTTTCAATCGTTCCTTAACTTGAATGATTTTGTCAGTTGTTTCTTGCACTATCTCAGGTCCGGATAGTTGCATTTCTCCAATTTCTGCCCAACAGACAGGAGTTCGGCACTTTCGTCCGTAAAGTGCTTCGAATGGTGCAGCATTGATACTTATGTGATAACTGTTATTATAAGAAAATTCTATTAATGGTAAGTGATCGTCCCAATTACCTCTGAAATCAATTACACAAGCTCTAAGCATGTCTTCCATTGTTTGAATTGTTCTTTCGATTTGTCCGTCCGTTTGAGGATGATAAGCGGTGCTTAGATTTAACTTTGTTACCATTGCTTTTTGGAAACTTGTCCAAAAATGAGAGGTAAAACGGCTATCCCTATCAGAAACAATTGATAAAGGAATTCCATGTAATGAAACTATTTCATTTACATACAGTTTGGCTAATTGTTCCATACTGAAAATTTCCTTCATTGGTAAGAAATGAGCTGACCTAGTTAGCCTGTCTACAATCACCCAGATTGTATCATTACCTTTTCTTGTTTTGGGTAATTTAGTAACAAAATCCATTGTTATCAATTCCCATTTCCATACGGGCATTTCTAATTGTTGCAATAAACCTAAGGGTTTCTGATGTTCAGCTTTAACTTGTGAATAGGTTAGACACTTTGCAACATATGCTGCTATATCCTTTTTCATTCCTATCCACCAGAAATTCTTTCTTAAGTCTTGATACATCTTATAACTTCCAGGATGCATCGTATACTTAGATTTATGGGCTTCTTCTAATATACGGTGGCGTAGGTTTCCTAATTTAGGTATCCACATTCTTTTCTTATGGAATCTCCAAATTCCATCTGTTCCTTGTTCTAGTTCTTTAATCATTCCTTTCAATTTTTCAGTATCTTCTTTGATTACTGATTCTTGTGCTTTTCTAATCTGTTCATTTAAATCTACATGCAGGTTTAACTTAAGAGAACGTACTCTTTTTGGTTTTTCATGGTATTTTCGACTTAAAACATCAGCTACTACATTTGTCTTTCCTGCATGGTACTGGATATTACAATCATAATCACTAAGTATCTCCATCCAGTGTCTTTGTCTCATATTCAATTCCTTTTGCCCAAAAACATACCTTAAACTCTTATGATCCGTGAAAATGGAAAACCCACTACCATAAAGGTAATGTCTCCAAATCTTAAGGGCAAAAATTATAGCTCCTAATTCCAAATCATGGGTTGAATAATTTTCTTCATGATTCTTAAGTTGTCTAGATGCATAGGCTATAACCTTTTGACGTTGCATCAACACACATCCATAACCTAACTTAGAAGCATCACAATAAATTACAAAATCTCCAGTTCCTTCTGGTAATGCTAGTATGGGTGCGTTGGTTAATCTTTGCTTAAGAATTCTAAAAGCTTCTTCTTGTTTTGGTCCCTATTCAAAATTAACAGATTTACAGGTTAGCTTAGTTAAGGGAATGGCTATTCTAGAAAAATCTCGAATAAACCTTCTATAATAACAGCCAATACTAAGAAACTTCTAACCTCAGTTGGTGACTCAGGGGTTTTCCATTTGGTAATCGCCTCGATCTTTGTGGGATCCACATGAATTCCTTCATGATTGACTAAATGCCCAAGAAACTGTACCTGTTCTAACCAAAATTCACATTTCAAAAACTTTGCATAAAGCTTTTCTTTTCTCAATAAACTTAGAAGTGCGTGCAGATGCGTTGCATGTTCCTCTTTGCTTTTAGAGTAAATGAGAATATCATCTATAAAGACAATTATGAATTTATCCAAATATGGCTTACATATTCGGTTCATCATGTCCATAAATGCAGCTGGGGCATTGGTTAGACCAAATGGCATGACAGTAAATTCATAATGGTCATACCTTATTCTGAAAGCGGTCTTAGGAATGTCCTCTTCCTGTACCTTTAATTGATGATATCCTGAATGTAAGTCGATTTTATAGAAAAATTGAGCTCCTTGAAACTGATCAAACAAATCATCGATTCTTGGTAATGGATACCGATTTTTAATCATGACTTTGTTCAATTCACGGTAATTAATGCACATACGCATTGACCCGTCCTTCTTCTTGACGAATAAGATCAGTGATCCCCATGGCGATGAGCTTGGCTGTATGAATCCTTTCTCCAACAATTCGTCTAACTATTTCTTCAGTTCCTGCATTTCTACGGGTGCTAAACGGTAAGGTGCTTTGGCAATTGGTGTTGTTCCTGGTAGTAGGTGGATTCTGAATTCAACTTCTCTGTCTGGTGGTTGCCCTGGTAATTCTTCTGGAAATACATCTGAAAATTGGGATACTACTGGAATATCCTTTAGTTCTTTTCCTTTAGCGTTAATGATTATGGAAATCAAATACACTAACGATCCTTTTCTTACATAACTGGCTGTTTTCATCACAGAGATGAATTTTGTGGATCTAGAGGGCTTGTCTCCTTTAATTGTGATATTTTCACCTCTTGGTGAATTTACTTGGATTGACTTTTGATCACATAAAATATTGGCTTTATTGGCTATTAACCAATCCATTCCTAATACAATATCAAATCCTGCCAGATTCATTGGATAAAGGTTTGCAATAAATTTTTGATTTAAAAATTCTATGCTTGCTCCCTGCAAGATCTCAGAAATCTTAATGGTTTCTCCATTTGCTGTCTTTACTAGACATTCTTGTGGGAGTTTAGTTAATGGCCGATTGAGAAGTTTGCAAAATGAAGTATTAATAAACCTTTGGTTTGCACCAGAGTCAAATAATACTTTAGCGAAAACATCATTAACTAAAAACGTACCGGCGATCACATCCGGGATCATCTTTGCTTCTTCTGCAGTCAGAACAAATGCTCTAGCATTTTTAGTAGTCTTGTTGTTCGTGGCTGGAACTAGTTTTGGACAGTTCGGCTTGATGTGACGTTTTTCTCCACAGTTGTAGCGTATCCTGTTGTTAGGATTCTTCCTGCAGTCTTCCTCCTTGTGTCCAGATATTTTTGCAAAAATTACAGTGTATAGAGTATCTTCCAGAATACTTCCTTTTGCAATACTTGCAATAGGGTGCAGAAGTAGAACCTATATTTTTCCCACGGGTGGAATTTCAAAAATGGAATTCTTGGGTAAGCTTTTGAGCTAGGTTCCTCCTCTGGTTTTCTTCTTGTGTACGCACTAACTCATCAGTCAAGGTGTTTGCTAGTTCTACAGCTTCTTCTATGGTTTGAGGTCTAGCTGCCTTGACTACATGCCTTATCTCACTGATTAATCCCCAGATATAACAAGAGATTAACACTGGTTCGGGTGATGCAAGGGTCGGCACTATTCTAGCATATTCAAAGAATAAAGTAGTGTAACCTTTACTATCCACTCCAGTCATCCTAAGGTTTAGGAACTTATTTGCTATCTGTTCTTTTTCATTGGGAGGGCAGAATTTTCTTTCTACCATATTCTTAAATTCCTCCCATTCCATATTGTAAACTCTATCACTTCCCCTAGACTGGAGGATAGTGTTCCACCATTCTAAGGCTGAGTTCTTAAACAGATTGGAGGCAAACATTATCTTATCTTCTTCTATGCATTTGCTTATTGTTAGTGCATTACGTCTATTGACTTCGTCTTGTATCATGTGTTATAATAGGATAGGTTAGAATATCCAGTGCATGAGATTTGAGAGTCGAAAGTTAGAAGTTCAAGAGCTGATTTCGCTCATATGGACAATGTCCATAAAAGCGAAATCAGATACAAGTGATTTCGCTTTTATGGCATGTTCACAAAAGCGAAATCATCCAACTATAAATAGGTGCATTGTCATTTCATTTGGTATCGCTTCCAGAATTGTAACAAAGTGCTGCCGGTTTTCTGTCAGGTTGTAATCATTGTTAAACGCAATATAAGAGACAGATTAAAGATTAACAAGCTGTGTTCGTGTCTAGTTCTCCGATTCCGCCTTTGAACTGGACTTAAAACTCTTCTGATCGACTCAATCGGGTCAAACAACGATCCAACAAGTGGTATCAGAGCTAGTGAAGAAGAGTTTAGCTTGATTTCGATTATATTCTGACTTCTACACCTTCTTTCATCATTTCAGAAAGTTTTATCGGACAAAACCGGATCAAAATTTCACAGATCATAGATAATTGGATATTAACAAACCCTTGAAAGTTTCACATTGAAATTCGGACTAAAAATGGACCAAATTGACTTCGGACTTGATTTCGCTCATACGAACATTCAGTGATTTCGCTTATTTGTCATTCTGATTTCGCTCATAGGTGCAATAGAATAAGTGATTTCGCTTTTGTGTCAGGCAGATTCCGCTTTTGTGTCACACATTCAGTGAGATTTCGCTCCAACGTCAATTTGATACAAGTAATTTCGCTCTTAGGGACATATATGGTCTGATTTCGCTTATTAGTCAAGTGATTTCGCTTTTGTGGACTAGATAAGTGTGATTTCACTCCAAAGGTCACTCATAATTCTAATTTCGCTTATTTGTACAAAGTGATTCCGCTTATTCGTACAAAGTGATTCCGCTTATTCGTACAAAGTGATTCCACTCTTGTGAACATTTGAGATTTTGCTCGAAGATACAAGTGATTTTGCTTCAGTTGTTTGAAGATGTCAAGCAGTAAGATTGATCATGATAGTAACAGTGAAAAAGCCCTCGCTTCTAAAGTTTGTATGTTTACGATCAGTGGGAGTAATTTTATGGAACAGCACTGGTATTTCTGTTATACATGTGATTTGACCGATTTAAAAGGTTGTTGTTCTGTTTGTGCAGATGTCTGTCATCGAGGACATCGTGTTGTCTACTCTCGATCAAGTAGGTTTTTTTGCGACTGTGGAGCAGGGAGTGTACAGGACAGAAGCTGTCAGTGCCTGAAGCCTAGGAAATTCACTGGAGATGATGGGGATCAGATGCCCGAAGCAGATCCTAGTAATGCTGGTGATCATGATGATGAAGTTACTACTGGTAATCAGTTGGTAGTAAATGATGATCAAGAAGCTAAAAACATGCCAATATTTGATCATGGTGATTCAGATTCTGAGGAGGAGCAGATTTCAAGTCAAACAAAATGTGAAGTTGTGATGACTGAAGAAGCTGTACAAGAAAATGTTACTGAAAAACAGCAAAGTTTTGAGGAAGTAATTTCAAAGAAAGAAGAATCTGAAAAGTCTGTATCTGAGAAATCTGAACCAGTGATTAAAAAAGAGATTATTCAGAAAGAGAAGAAACAGATTGAAGATATTCAGACTTTGAAAGCTGAAAAGAAAGCTGATGATGAACATATTTTGGAGTTGCGCTTGAACTGTGAAAAACTGAAAATTGAAAATGTCAAACTGTTGAGTGATGTGGACAGTTTGACATTCGAAAACAAAGTTTTGAAAGAAAAAGAAAAAGATTTTCAAATTCAAATCAAGATTTTAGAAGATGAGAGAGATATTTTTGGTAAAGATAATCTTGAAAAACAAATTGAAATAAATTCTCATCTTGCTAAAATCATTCAGCTTGAAAAAGAAGCTGAAAAAGCTCGGATTAAAATCAAAGAGCTTGAAGTGAAATTGAAAGGTTTTGTGAATTTTACATCACATGATTCTCCAAAACCGATCAATTCTGTTCCAATAAGTGAAAATGTCACAAATTTTGAAAAAGTCAAAATTGAAGATTGTGATGACAAAGCTGATGATGAAAAAGAAATGAAAAGAAAAATATTTTTAGATTTACAAGAAAAATTTAAAAATACTGTTCTGCAATATACTGAAACAGGTGAATGTTCTAAACAAAAACCTGTTAAGAAGAGTGTAGAACAGAAACAAAAAGTTAAAAATTTGAAAGATTTTAAAAATGAAAATAAAAGCTCATCAGTTCAGTCATCCAATCATTCTAAAAAATCACAAAAATTTAAAAATGAAAACTCACAAAATGTTGTTAATAAGTGGTGCAGGTTTGACCACAGTGCTCAAAGGACAAATCATGCTTACAGGAGGAGTTATGATTACCACAAATCTAAACAATGTTATGATCTGAATATGTGGTTTGTAGATGGTAGATGGTATGATAACAGAGTGTGCTACACTTGTGGTGTGAGAGGACACATTGCTGTTAACTGCCAAAGTTGGAGATTTGAAACAAGAAGATGTTTTGAATGCAATATTAAAGGTCACATTGCCAGAGATTGCCCAAGGATATCGATGGGAAGATCAAGGGTTGAATCTCAGAGAACGATAAAGAAACCAGTCACTGTCAAGCCCAAAGAACAGAAAGCGGAAAATAAGAAAGTAAAGCTTTCACAAGGGCAGAGAGACAGACTGAGGAAAAAGAGGAAAAAGGCGAGAGAATACTTGGAGAAGATTTTGTCTTCGGGTTCACCGGTTGGTTCGAATAAAAGTTCTGATGAATTGATTCACTCGACTGCAAAGTCAAGCAAATCGAATTCTTCAGATACAAATCTGAGGACAAACAAGAAGAAAAAGAAAGTTATTGGCAATGAATCTGGTTCATCCAAGTCAGACAAGCCAAGTTCGGGCAATGAATCTGATTCCACAAAATCAGAGGAGCCACAAGTTGAGGTAAAAAAGGAGGAGACAGTTCCTTTAATGAATGATGAGAATTTTCCACCATTACGAGCCGCAAACCTAAAATCAAAAGGTGTTGATACTGGAAAAATGTTTAATAGTAATGTTAAACATATTTTTAGTAAGATGATTGATGGTAAGGAAAAAGGAGTGAAAGAGTTTTATGAAGAAAAGAGAAAAGCTCAAAATGCGCCTAAGGCTGGTCAGGCTTGGGTGTCAAAATCTGTTGGTTGAATATCTGACTTGCCGGAGCTTCCAGGTTGGTAAGTGTGAAGCAGGTATCGGCATCATTCTTGAGAAATTCACAGGATGGTAACTGTGATATTTCGTCTTACAAGTGGTTAATCAAGGACATTAAGTTGTACTTGATTTTCTACAAGTGATAATGGTGTTTGACCTAATAATGTTAAATTTTCAAAATGGTTAAAAGAAATCAAGGTGATGAAATGACCCCGAACTCATAAGAGATGGGTAAACAAACTAATTTTTCCGGAAAAACCATTCTGATTAAAACAAACTTAAGTGTTTTGAAATCATTATGGGAAAATAGTTTGTTGTAAGGGGAAGTTCTGATTGAATACGCCGAAACCCTCACGGCTGAACAAACATGATTACTTTCATCAGATTGAAAAACGGTTTTCAAACTGTTAAGATCAATGGGTTGTAAATCATGGGGGTATGTTATATTTTCTGCAAAACAGAGCATGAGATGCAGAAAATGGATGGCGAGACAAAGCTATCAGTATTGGTTGTCAAATTTTCTTTATATGATTTTGCATTTTAGGGGGAGTAATATTGTTAGAAAATACAAAAACATTTGAAAATTTGAAAAAGTCAAAAACATGATAAAATTCAAAAATTGAGTTTTTGCGTAAAAAGAGGAAATGATAGTACATCAGTAGACAGCTACAGTACGCTAAAGAAATGGAAAGTTTAAATGTGTTAAACGATCTCACCGTGGATGTGTCGGTAGATTTTTATACATTTAGTAAACTTTTTCGGGATATAAACCTAAATTCAAACTTACTTATTTCGTGGGGAACACTACTTGGATATATAGGTAACCCCTGAAATCTCGTTTGAAAGGTCTCATAATCTGATATACTAGGTCTTTATACTCAATGATGTCTGGGGTATTATTCCGGGACTTCTGCTGAACGGTAGTTCTGACCTAGTCCTCGAATAATACTTTCCGCAAATGCTTGAAACATAGCATTAAACCCTCAGCATGCCGATGAAATAATAAAATTGATAGTCGCTGCTGTTGTAAGCAAAAAGATCCTCTAAAGGGGACATACCGTAAAGTCGAAGCTGATATCTCTCTGCGTATACGGAAGTATCGACCTGAGATCCCTCGGCCCTTGCATACCTAATTTATATACAGATATCATTGTAGTATACTCACCTGTAAGACTGATTATTGGGATTCTGGATACGGGAGTATATTCAAGAGGTGGGACACATGAATAGGTTTAAGTTCTTAATACACCTAATTCGTATCCTGAATCAGTTGAAGTTTGTATGAAAATTTAAGTGGATTAGTATATCGACAATCTAAGTGAATTGTTTAATGCATAATGTGATTTTAAGCTCAACGGTACTTGTGACTTGTCGAAAACTGATATGATCCTCTAACGCTTACTCAAACAAAAATATTGTCTGTAAATATGTTTGTACATATTTCTTTACTACTTTATATTTTCAGAAAAATACAAAAAGATTTTGATTTCATTTTATTTTCGACAACTGATATCTAAAATGCTGAGTTTCAAAATCCAAGTAAGCTGATTGTGTTTCTGAAAATAAAACAAGTTCATTAATTTGAAACTTGATTTAAAATCAATAATTTCAAAAACAGTTTGTGATATCTCCAAGGTCATTAACTTGAACTTGGATGATTAACTGTGAGGGAGTTGGATTCTTTAACACTGCCAAATCTGTAAAGTTTGTTGATAGGGGGAGTGGATTAGAGAATTTGATTGATAATACGAAAACATTGTATTTATAAATGTTTGAGTGAGTGCAGATATTCCAGACTACGATCCCGAGAGCAGAGTCTAAGGGGGAGTCTGAAGACAAGCTTGAAACAAAGAGGAGCTTGTAGATAGAAAGCTAGGTGTCGATCCTAAAGCACGGAAGCTTGACGAAAGGGGGAGCCTGAAGCTGATAGGAGAAGAGAAAAGATTGTTGGATGCTTACATTGTTACAACGTGAAAGAAAAGACAGAATGATCAAGAATGAAGATGTGTCATTTTTGAAGATTAGTCACTGAAGACTTCGTCAATATCCGAGGGGGAGTCTGTTAGTGCATTACGTCTATTGACTTCGTCTTGTATCATGTGTTATAATAGGATAGGTTAGAATATCCAGTGCATGAGATTTGAGAGTCGAAAGTTAGAAGTTCAAGAGCTAATTTCGCTCATATGGACAATGTCCATAAAAGCGAAATCAGATACAAGTGATTTCGCTTTTATGGCATGTTCACAAAAGCGAAATCATCCAACTATAAATAGGTGCATTGTCATTTCATTTGGTATCGCTTCCAGAATTGTAACAAAGTGCTGCCGGTTTTCTGTCAGGTTGTAATCATTGTTAAACGCAATATAAGAGACAGATTAAAGATTAACAAGCTGTGTTCGTGTCTAGTTCTCTGATTCCGCCTTTGAACTGGACTTAAAACTCTTCTGATCGACTCAATCGGGTCAAACAACGATCCAACACTTATTTTTAAGACTGCCTCAGTCTTTTCTATATAGCGTAGAGCTGCAATGGCCCCTTCATTGCCCGAGAATTCTATTGGTTTACAAGACCAGAATTCTTTATAAGAACAACCATATGGCATGGTTCTTCTTCTTTTGGGAATGGGCACTTGAAGTATGGGTCCATTGTTTATGCTGTGACTAGGTTCCATATTGGTTCGTTTACTTCCATTACTACTTTTATCATTATTTTCCGCATCCCTAACATTTTGGATAATAGCTGGCATGGCATCTCTAATTCCTTGGGTTGCAAGGTGTCGGATTTCACTATTATTTACTTGATTTTCATTATTCTGGTTTTCTGGATTTGCTACGTCGGCCATCTGGATTTTAAACAATTACCAAGTATTAATATCACAGGACAATATCCAATTTAAACAATCACACGGCAAGCATGTTGATCAAAATCGTCAAGCATTGCGACTTACTCTATTTTATAGTATGCATCTATAATTATTACAATACAACTGGAATAAAAATACAATACTAATATGCATCACTAACCAATAAGTTGTCTATACTACGATATATATATTATCATTTTTTTCAGACATACACACATAATATATATTATATTATTATTATATTATTATTATTAGTGATAGGGGTTCATCCAAAAATCCATATTACGCTCCTCATATTTCTAGACGAGTCGTTCCCCTATTTGCCTCATTCTTTCGCTCTCTTCTAAAATCTCCTCACCAAAGGTTTGGAGTTCTTGCACGTTTTCTGTGCTCATTGGGGGTGCAGGTGCTGGTACTGGATCTGGGTACTGTGGCATGGGTTCTTCCTGAGGATATGGATTCTCTAGGATTTCCCTAATGTATTCATCATTATCATAATAGGGATCTAGAGGGTCCAGACCTGGGTAAGCTGCTAGGTTTGGCATGGGTTCTTCTGATATAGGATAGCGTTGCTGATAATCCCTATGGTCGTCAAACCACGGGTCGTAGTCTGGGTCTAAGGGATTGGGCATAAGCCATGTCGCTTCCTTTAGCTTGTAGCACCGTATTCCACCATTCTAATGCTTCCTCTTTAAAGAGGTTGGAAGCATACATTACATTGTCTTCTTCTGCGCACTTACTTATTTTGATAACAGCTTCTGTCAATTCTAGCCATCGTAGTGCAGCATTTGCTCCTTCGCCACCCTCGAATTCAGTTGGTTTACAGGCGAGGAATTCTTTATAAGTGCAACCAGTTGTCACAACTTTCATCTTTTTAGGGAATTGGGCTTGAATTATATTATTATTGCCTCCATTCATGCTATAACTGAAATTATCATCACGGGAGCGTTTGCTATTATCGGCTTTGGAAGGTTCAACTAGATTTTTAACAGCTGCGACGATTGCGGGGATAGCATTGGCTATACCATGAGCAACTATGTTTTCTATATCTTCTCTATTTAGAAAGTTTTCCTAATTATTTGGTTCCGATTGATTAACTTCGTTTGCCGATTGATTAACTGCGTTTGCCATCTGAAGTATAAATACAATTACATTGATTAATATCACAAAATAGATAGTAATTAAACAAAATATTGCAAACATAAACACAGACTGAGTCAGCACGTATAGCCAAAACTGTAGATCATTCGTTAGATTTTTTTATATATATTATGCATCCGTACAAACCAAATATTTACAGATGTTTTATTTAGATGATATTTATATTATTATTATTATTATTATTATTCACGTATTATTATTACACAAAACACCTAATTTATAGTTAACTGTCTTCAAAAGTGGAATTCCCGTTCATCGTACTTCCAGGAGATACTCTCACCCACTGATCGAATTCTGTTTCCCGCGTCCACCAGTTCTTCGCCATAGCGGCGCAGCTCAGCAACATTTTCTGGGTTCATAGGTGGAAAAGTGGCGGGGGCAGGTTCAAATTGTGGGTAGTATGGGTTTGGATTATTCATGAGATTTTAGAAGTGCCAATCGTTTGTCCACCATTCCTCGATTGGATTGGGAAGTGGTTGTGGGTTAACAACAGGTTCAGGGATGGCAGGTTCCAGATTTATAGGAAGTTCAGTTTGGACGGGAATATTCACGAGATTTTCATCAACTGGGCCAAAAAGGTCGCAGTTTGCTAATTTCCTGTCTCGTTCTTCCCAGGGTCGTAAAGCCGGGGCCTGACTAGAACTTTCTCCTAACACTTCCTTTCTCTTTGGTTCGACTGTTTTCTTCACTTTTTGGGCTGCGGGTTTCTTCCTTCTTCCCCTCTTCTAGTTCAGAAACCTCCTTCTTTTCTTTTGCTTAGGTTTCTCTTGTGCTTGGAACACTATCGGTTCGCCTGGCTCAGCTTGGTACCCGTTCTGGTTCTCAGTGGTTTCCATGTCAGTGGGATGTATCGAGAAGTTTTGGAGAGCCTTCGATAACTCATTCATATTGTTAGTCACAAATAATAACATCACAAAATTCCACAATTAAATATTATCTATTGCAAATAATTTTCACAGAAGCACCAAATCTCTAACTATTTTAATTTAAATATTTTCAAAATACTTAATTTTCTTAAACCAGTGGCTCTGCTACCACCTTCTCTGTCACGGCCCCCGACCCGTACCCCGGTTTGGAAGTTGCGAGACAGAAAACCCGTGGTATTGGGGTTTATTAAATTGCAGCGGAAACTTTAATGGAACCGGGTGTTAGAAAAATAATATCAGAGTTTTAAGAAAAACACTACATTATTTATTTCATAACATTGGGGTAAACCCCGTTATTACAAAAAAAGAATTTCACTGGGGAAATCCTTGGATTACAAAAAAAAAAAACATGTTTATTTCTATTTACTGAGCCACTTTATTTAAGCTGGAGTGCTACGCGACACTTTTCATTTTCCTCATAGTAAATCACCCATGTTTTAAAAAGATTTTATCAGCGAAAAATACTGGCGAGTGCATTCAATTTATGCAAAAGACATAATGTTATAACATACAGTATTAAGAGTTTTCACATTTGCTTATATCTTATAATTATCTGACCAAGTTGTCACTCGGCAAGACCTGTGACTGTGGTCATATCACTATTTAGGTCCTTTCACCTAAAAGTGACGCTTGTCAAGTAGTGTATACAAAACCCCACGTATTGGCAGTAATTTAAGATTTACAAAGACTTAATCACTGTAGGTATAACTAGAAAACATTTAGGGTTTTGCAAAACAATTTGATAAAAAGAGAATGACTTACATTGTAGGTTTAAACGGTCAAAGCTTGCCTACTGGTTAAGCTGGTAACCCTAATTAAATATACAATGCAAACGAAACTAGGTTAGTAACTTAATACAACATTTACGATAATCGCGAGATCGAAACCCTCACGACGAATGACAAAGTATTGCCCAATTTAGGGAGCACTTAAACATCCATTGGATCGGTTTTTAATCGATCGGATTTAGTACCGTAGCAGTGATCGAGTTATTACCCCATTATCGTAGCAGAGTTTTAATACCTCAGGTGTGTATTTTGAGCAGAATGATAGAGATTTAAAAGAAATTTTCGAGCAACATGAACTGTCAAATGAAAGCTCTATTTATAGCATTTTTGGGACGTTCTCGCGGCCCGCGACGCATCGAAGGAAATCCTTCGCACCCCGTGAGGGCCAGTCTAGCTACTGCTAGGGCTGCCGTGTCAACCCCTAGCTTTGACATGAGGATGACACGTGTCCATCATAGTTATCCGGAAACCCTAGGATTGTCGCGCCTCGCGAAGACCTCCAACAAACTCTGTCGCGGCCCGCGACAGATGGAAATTTTTATTTTTCTTGGAATTTTATAAAAAGTAGGGTTTTAGGGGTTCGGGGTTTCACTTCCGGAGAGTTTTGGGACATTTTTGTGTGAGTTGTTACACGCTATTAGTCGGGATGCGGGTTTTATCAGTAGGTTAGCCGTGAAAATGGCATCTTGTGAAGTGGATCTGATGAGCTATCTTCCATATATGCGGGACCCTCAATGCGAGCTCCTCTTGTTGCGCTCTTGCATGGGTGTTGCTAAGTTGTTGTTCGGCCTCAGAACGTGCCAACCCACATTTGTTGGGGAGGTTGTTTCAGTTTTTGACAAAGGCCTTTGGAGAGCTATCGAGGATATTGTGGTTTGCGGGGGTCCGTTTTTTGGGGATCTTTAATGGAGTCTTGCCTCCCTTCCGACCCGTTTTGGGACATGTTTGGCTGAGGATGTATCTACGTATGCTTTCATGGCCTTGAGGGCGGAATCTTGGTGTCACACCCCAACCGATGGCGGAAACATCGGGATGAGACGAACAAATCGCCCAAAGCATCATAACACTAATTGTGACAATATAAATTAATCAAATTTCATTAAATACTAAAAATGTCATACAAGATTCAACAAAACCAAATTGTACCAAACATAGGATAAATGAAACATTGTTTATTTCTAAAATGGGTTTCTAAGTTCACCCTAGCTTGTTCTCTTGATCACTTCGTCTATCAACCTACAACATGTATTAAAATAATGATCAATAAATAACGTTGGTGAGTATACAAGTTTTCATACATGGCATAAAAAGTCTCAAGTGCTCATATCCAACATGAATAACATAATACAAGTTACTAATATGCCGAACTAGTGTCACTATATGTCAATCCCAAGTTTCCAAAGCAATCGTGCCTTCCCCAAGACTCAAGGGAGGTTAACATGTTTTACTTAACAATACCCCAAGACTCAAGGGCGTTGCGTTAATCCTATAGCGCTATAATTATTAAGGTAGGCTAGCAAAGTTAATGAGCATATAGGCACAAAATGTTTACATTGCATATGAGATTAACAAGTATCAATATGTTTTCATGTTTAAATGTGGATAGAGTGTGATTAAAATAAGTTTAAGTATCGTGTGTTTGTATATAGAATACATGTTGCTCCCAAAGTGTTTAAAATAGAAAATGGGATCGAGTATACTCACTGTTTTGCTTAGAGTAATGCTAAACCGCGAGCGAGATTGATGAAGTCTCGAGATTAGGCTGAAATGATTAAACGAGATTACTGATATGAGAGAGTGTTGGATCAGATTATTAAAATACGTGAAACAAAACAAGTTTAAAACGAAGAACAGTCCCTTCGTACAAAGCTACTCCCTTCCTACGAAGGGGCTTCTGTTGAGTACAAAGCGGCTGTTAAAACGTGATACGAACAGATCTGATTGTTTAAACAGTAAAATAGTTGATTGCATCAGTGAATAAAATGATCAAAAGTGAAATTTGAGGTTAAAACAGAAAATAAAACAGTTTGGTGTGTTTAACATCGTGGGTTCGTACGGTTTCAAAACGTTATAGTTTCATCTTATTTGACTGAAAATGTTGAAGTAATAGTTTCTGATAAACATGTATGAAAACAGAACTGAAAATGAAATAAAAAATATAAAACAGGGTGGGTTCGTACGAAGCCATTATGTTGATTCCGAAATATCTCAGTTTCGATCTGATTTGATAGAAAGTGTTGAAGTATTCGATTAATTCATTTAAATTAGTAAACAGGGTGTTTAATTGTGACAAATATACGTGAAAACGGGACTAAAATCAAACAGGATGATATGAGCCGGTGCGGGTTCAAACGAAGGGATAGAGTGCCTTCGTACGAAGCCACTGTTCTTGATGAAAAGTCGTGTTTGATCTTGCTAAACAGATCATTTCTTGACGGAAATTAACCCTAATGCAGGCCCTTAACTTGAGATGAGTTAGGGTCTGATGGGTTCCTGATTCCATCGAGATCGCATAATAATCAAAAAGAAAACTATGATTAATTTGTAAAATTTTATGGATTTTGATCCAATCTTGAATAAGTGATGCTCCACAACAGTTTGCCTAGGCAAAACGAGTGGAAACCATTCTCAAGATAGTTAGGATCAAAAGGTTTGGGAAAAGTTTAAGTGTGTGTGTGTGATTAGGGTGCAAGAAATGAAATGAAAGATTAAATTGGAAGGAGAGAGAGGAACTTACAAAATTCTAATCACAACAGCAATTCTAGAGAGCTTGCAAGTGAAAATGGCGAATTGGAATGAGGTCCTAAGGCCTCTATTTATAGATTTGAGGGAACCTAGGGTTTCCTAGATTTTTTTCCCATGCTCCCTTCGTACGAAGCTGCTGCCTTCGTACGAAGGCACCGGTTTTGAGTATTTTATTTTTCCAATTTGATTATTTTATGTGTTTCAACCAGTTGAACGAGTATCAAACATTAGTGTGTAATAAAGAATCAAGAATCTTGAATAATATATCGTTCCAAATGTGAATTTTGAGTACAATGTCGCACATAAGTCTAACGTGAATAACATGTATACGATATAAATAGTTTCGTTTCATTATGATTAATCGTCTCGGATTACAAATAGGATCAAAAATAGACTACAACAAGAGTACAAGTGTCAAAAAAAGTGAAATTATAACAAGACTTGCTAAAATAGGAAAGGTACAAAAATGTGAAGCGTTACACTTGGAGTTTGCAGGACCACATTCTTCGGGACTATGGTATTGTCGGGTTAGATTCTGATTATGTGTGTGTGTTGGATTGCATGCACATGTCCCTTCCAGATTTCGATCTTGGCGGTTTCTCTAATAAGGACACCCCCTAAAGCCCAGAATGCTTTGGCGAGTGCCCTATTTAGTAGAACTGTCCAGAGTTTGGGAGAGAAGTTTAGTCTATCCCCTCATAAGAAAGTCGTGTTCAATTTTCTTTGGGCTCCTCATGCTAACAATTTCATGACAGTCATCCCCATTGAAGGACTAGGCCAACACATGTCCGCAGTGGAATACCGGGAAATTCTTAAGTATCGACTAATGATCCTCTGTTTTCGATTGATGAGCCCTGCCCAGTTTGCCGCAAGGCATATTTAGATACTTTTGGTGAGCATGCGATCCATTGTTAGGAGTTACCTGGTTTTAAATACAGGCATTATTTGGTAAGGGATATTTTGTTTGATGTTATAAAGTGGGAAGGGATTTCGGAAAAAAAGGAGGCTCCAGTGAACTTTCTGACGGATCCGCACGATGGGAGGTCTACTCTTCGGCCAGCTGATATTCTTGTGTTTGGGTGGGCCAGATGAAAACATGTTTGTGTGGACCTTACAAGAGTGTCCCTTCTTATTGGGCTCAGGGATAATGGGTTTGTTGCTGGCCAGGCTGCGTTGAAGGCGGAATCAAGCAAGGTCGCTAAACACGAGAAGGATTGTTTAGAGAATCAACATGTGTTTATCCCATTTGCTTTTGATACATTTGGTTCCCTTCAGAGGCCGTGGAATTCCTAAACAGGGTCCAACGGGTTGTGAATAGTAATCTCTCAACCTTTAAGGGTCAGTTCGTCTTTAGTAGGATTGGTTTTGCAATTCAAAAAGGGGTTGAGGCACAGCTTGTTGCCCGTTTACCTGTCAATTGTTTGTAATTTGTTACTTTGGCATTTTAATGAAGTTTGGAGATAATAAGAAAAAAAATTGGGTCAACCGGTTAAAACTTAAAACAACTGAGAAATGGGAAAACGTGATCGACTTTTGTGGGTTTTATTCATTTTTCTCTTATTGTATTATATATTACTGTTATCAATTATCAGTAAAAGATAAACCATCTCTCTAAAGCAAATGTGATGGATAAGATTGTAATTTTGTCACGCGTACAACTTATGAAACAAGATGTACAAAGGACTACAGTGCATTTGAGATGGGCAAAATCGGAAATAGCTTCACATTTTATGACGCTCTAAGGGCTAGGGATGAGCATGGTACTCGTTCGGTACTGAACCGGTACCGAAAGTACCGGTACCGAAAATCCTCAAAAGTGGTTACCGGTCCCGAATATACCCGGTACGGTACGATTGATATATGAGCTCTTGTGGGGGGGGGGGGGTTTCTTCAGGCAAGTGAATGAATTGTTATTAGTTGTGTTGATTATGTATTATTTAGGTTAGATTCATTCTGTAGCAAAAGGGTCAAGGCAGGTGGGCCGGGCAATGTATAAAAGATGAATAAAGGTAATCTGGTTAAAATGAGTCGGGTCAAGTTGCCTTCCAACATTTTTTATCCTTTCAACTTAAATTTTATAGGGTGGAGATACAATAGGAAGTTTATTTAGCTAAGAAGGCTAGGAAGTGATCTTGACCATCCATTTAGTTAATCAAGGGCTAAGATTAAATAATGGAAATTGAAGGGAAGAAAAGAGGCGCGTGAATTTGTTTAGGGGCATTCTAGTCAATCCAAGGCAATAGTTTCTCTCTCCTCCAGTTCCCCCCCATTTTTTAAATGTTAATAACTCTTTCATACGACATTATTTTTTTATAAAAATTGCACCAAAAAAACGAGCGTTTTTATCTTTAAAACGAGTATACTATTGCTATATTTTCAAAAAAAAAATTTTAAAAACCCAGTTGCGTAAAACGCAATAGAAAAACCCCCAGTTACGTAAAACGCAATGAAAAAAAAACCTAAAAAATGACATTTTTCTAAAACGCAATGCACAAAAAACACAAAAAAATGTCTTATTTGTAAAACGCAATGGCCAGAAAACACAAAGAAATGTCTTATTTCTAAAACGCAATAGCCTAAAAACTCAAAAGAATATGTACTTTCTAAAACGCAATGGACTAAAAACACATAAAAATGTGTTTTACCTAAAACACAATGCACCAAAAACACATACAAATGTCTTATTTCTAAAACGCAATGGCCAGAAAACACTTAAAATGTCTGTTTTCTAAAACGCAATGGACTGAAAACACATAAAAAGTGTTTTACCTAAAACGCAATGCACAAAAAACACAAAAAAATGTCTTATTTGTAAAACGCAATGGCCAGAAAACACTTAAAAATGACTCATTCTAAAACGCAATTGCCTAAAAAACAAAAGAAATTGTTCTCTGTAAAACGCAATGGACTGAAAACACCTAAAAAGGTGTTTTACCTAAAACGCAATGCACGAAAAACACTTCAAGAATGTTTTTTTTTTTTCTAAAACGCAATGACCAGAAAACACATAAAAATGTTTTAGTTCTAAAACGCAATTGCCTAAAAACACCAAAGAAAGTGTTCTCTCTAAAACGCATTGAACCATGACAATAGTTTTGTCTGTGCTGTGAGTTGTCTGTGCTGTGAACTGTCTGAACCAATGCAGTTTACGAATGCAGTTTCCAGAGGAAATTTACAGAAAATTAATTTTTCTGATGCATTTTTATTACAGCAATTTAATCGAAAAAACACTTCAAGAATGTGTTTTTCAACCCCAGCCAGGGGCTCTGCCCCTTGGACCCCGCTACCAGGGGCGCTGCCCCTGGACCCCCGCCAAGTTCATAAAACGCAATGACTAAATAAAAAACACAGATCGTAAAAATGAAATTAACGAATTTCTTACATGGATCGAAGTGATTTCTTCAACAATTGACGAATTTTGAATGATTGAAACACTTATAAGCTCTCGCTCGAATCGAACGGATCGAGTGATTATCTTCAAAATCACCGGAAAAAACGAGATTTTGTATGAAATTAAACTGGGTTTTCTTCAAAAAAACTGAAGAACACGTTGATCGGGTGTTTGAATCATTGATTGGTGATGAAAATCGCACTATAATGTAGTGATTATTGAGATAGAAAGTGAAGAAATGGTTGAAGATTGTGGGTTTTGAAAATGGTGGGTTTTGAAGTTACTGGGTTTTGAAAAGGAAGAAGAAAGGGTTGGATTGACTAAAATACCCTTTTTATTTATTTTAAATGTTGCCACATGTCCTAATCCTATTGCTTCCTACACTTTCTAGCCAAAATAAACTTTCTATTTGATCCTTTCCCAAATTTTATAAATATTAAGTATGGTTTCAACACTTTTTGTTCAATAATCTGATTATTTTGAAAAAAAAAATGTAGGAAGTTGTAAACATTTTAACACACTTTGCCGATTCAAGTCGGTCGGGTCAGGTTGACTCCCCAACTTTTTTTCAATAAATAATCTGATTATTTAGAATAAAATGATTTAGAAAGTTGAAGTTGTAACATTTGAATTCACTTTGACGATTTGATTTGGTCGGGTCGGGTCAACCTCTATAATCTTTTTCATCTCTTTAACTTGTATTTTTTTAAAATAAATTATGTATTAATATTAAAATAATAAAAAAAAGAGATGCAGCAAGTTGTAACATTTCAATACACTTAGGATAATTTTGACTCGTTTATTTTTAGCCAAGCTTTTTAGTTTGACCATTTTCACCCTTTTGAGATAAAATATATGTCGACTAGATCAATGTAGGTGCTCAGTGGGAATCTGGATATTCGAAATCAACTTGAGAAGATTTCATATGAGGTTAGCGAACTTCTAGCAGAAACGAGCAGCAGGGTCTGTTCTTTATATTTTTAGTTAGGAATTTATTTAGTAGAGATTTAGAATTAGAAGTTTATGATGATACAAATAGATGTGTAAAATTTAAATTTTTTATCTTCTTTTGATGCCATTGTAGAGGTACATAGTTGAAATTATATGAAACTTGCGTAAATCATGTATCAATCGTGGTTCGTAATAGAGTTCATAATTGAATCTTATATCAGTCGGGACATCCGCCGCAACACGCAAAAATAATTTATACGTATTAAGATTGCATTTCCATGAATAATAACCTCAAGATCATTAAGGATGAAAAGATTGCATTTCCATGAATAATAACCTCGAGATCATTAAGGATGAAAAAAAAAAAAAAACAAACAAACTCGAGCTCGACCAAAACAAAGTATATGGGACGAGTATGAGATCAGGTATGAGAATAAAGAAAAAATATTTCACGGGTATAGAACAGGTATAGAATTAGGTGATACCCGACCTGATTACCAGAAATAATACACCTGTTTACCCGAACAATATGCCCGAAAATATTTAACTTTTGTTTTTATGTTCCCTTAACAATTGTCTAGTGGTAATGTTTCACTCTGTTCGTAACTTTATTACTTCAAACATATTTTTTTCTTTTGAAGCATATATTTTGACGACGATGTAAATATTTGTGAAAAAACAAAGTTATTATTTGAGATTAATATTATAATATACAGTGGATAATCCATTAAAAAGTGGTTTTGCTTAAGTAGTCTGAGAAGATTTGAAAAGATGACATGTGCCACTCTTTATTAATAGAATGAAGAGTAAATTACAAGTTTTGTCCTTTATGTTTGTCCCAAATTTCAGGCGTTGTCATTTACCTTTAAAATTGATGAGTTTTGTCCTTAATGTTTCAAAATCCTGCACGTTATGTCCTTTAGGGCAAACCCAGTTTATTTTTTTTTGTTAAAACTGATCATGTGCAAGGCACATGAGTGTATTTTGGTAATTTCACCTTCTTAGGGGGTATTGTGTAAAGAACTTTTAATGAAGGACTGTTTTGTACAAAATCAAAAAATAAAAGGTAACTTCTCGTTCTCTCACTCTCATCTGATTTCCCCCCCCCCCTCTCTCTCTCATCTGAAACACTCTGCCTCTCTCCCACCCTCACGACCACCTGCCGCCACCCACTACCACACCACCACTGCACCACCCCCACACGGCCAACCCACCACGACTCCGGCCATCACTACTGTCGTCTCCACCATCTAATTGGAAAAGGAAAATGAATTTAGTCAATTTACTGTTTGTAACTTCCGCGATTCAATCATTTTGGGACTCCGAGGAGAGCCAAAGAGGGGGTTTCTTTTCTTTTGTACGAGATCACAAACAAAACCACCATCAAACAAACAAACAGTAAAAAAAAAACATGGAATCTGAAGGTACTCCTTACGGCGGTTTCATTTTGGGACTCCGAGGAGAGCCAAAGAGGGGGTTTCATTTCTTGTTCATCTTTTTCTTTTTCTACTTCTTGATTGCTTCATAGATTCCTTCGATCTTTGAATTTGATTTTCTGATTGCTTCATAGATTCCTTCTTGATTGCTTCATAGATTCCTTGGATCTTTGAATGTGATTCCAGGTTTATGATATGGAGACAGCCATCTCCACCACCCTCCACCGTCACCGTCACCACCACCCTCCACCAAACACCCTTGTCAAAACCCCCTCCAATCCTCTGCCTTCTCTCTCTCACCGTCACCGCCAGAGAAGACGGAGGACCTTCGGTATGTGATGTCGCCGGAGAAGACGGAGGAGCAGAGCAACTGTGATGTCGCCGGAGAAGACGGAGGAACAGAGCGACGATGATGTCACCGTCACCGCCGTGTCTTCACCACCGCACCTAACCCACCACCACCGCCGCACCTTCACCCACCCTGTACCTAACCCACCACCACCGCCGTGCCTTCACCACCGCACCTAACCCACCACCACCGTCGTGCCTTCACCACCGCACCTAACCCACCTCAACCACCTGCATCTGTTGTTTGAGAGAGAGAGAAGAGATAGAAATAGGGTTTCAGATTAGAGATGATGAGAGAGAGAGAGAGAGAGTTTGTTTATATAATGTTTTGTTTTTAAGTTGTACAAAATGGCCCTTTAATAAAAGTTATTTACAAACTAGCCCCTGGAAAGGTAAAATGACAAGAATGCCCTCATGTGCCTTGCACATGATCAGATTTAACAAAAAAAATTAACTGGGTTTGCCCTAAAGGACATAATGTGCACGATTTTGAAACGTTAAGGACAAAACTCATCAATTTTAAATGTAAAGGACAACGCCTAAAATTTGGGACAAACATAAAGGACAAAACTTGTAATTTACTCTAGAATGAAAGAGCATTTTAGTCCTAAAACATAAACCCTCACCCCTTTTGTTTTCCCAAAATACAACACAAAAGTTTAGTAAAAAAATATAGTACAAAAATCCAGTATAGAAAATAAAGCACAAAAATCAAGTATAAAGAATCCAGGACAAAAATGTTATACAACATAGAAATACAACATAATATTTGAAGTTTTTTAAGTTGTCATATTTTATATAACAACATGATACTCAAATTAAAGATAAAATAATGCTTGATTTTGTGGTGCAACTTTTTTAAATAATGTCGTATAAAAAAATTATAAATGTTTAAAAACGGGAAGGGGGAGAAATATGCATGTGTCTCGCATGTGGAGAAAAGAAAATACACAAATAGACTATTACAAAATACCTCTTAGAGCATTAACATCCAACCCCCCAAATTATGTGAGAGAAGTTTTATTTTATGAAAATAAAAGTAGTTGTAGGTGAGTAAATGTTACTGTTCATCTGTAAATTTGAGTGGACACTGTTCACCTTTTATAATTTTTTAATATATTTTGAAAGTGGTTTGGAATGAAAAAGAGAGAAAATGTAGTGATAAAGATATTAAAAATATATTATTTAATTAAAAATGAGATAGAAAAGATGGTGATTTTTAGTGTAATATGGGGTAAAAAAATAAGAGATTGGATGTGAATGCTCTCACACCTTTTTTTTTCTTTTTCTACACCATATTATACATATTATAAATTTCAAACGAAATGAACAGTAACACGAGGGCGTTTTGGTAATTTACATATTATACATATATGGTGAGTGTCAGCCCACACATGGAAGAGAGAGATGGGGAAAATATCTAGACAGAGTGATGGAAGAGGAGCCGATCATGGCCTCCGGCCGGCCTCCTCACCCCGGTTACGCACTTGGCCGGTGATGATCGTAGTTGTGCCGCACGAAGACGTGGATTTCCTCCCACCGGCTGCTCCGTTGTGAAAGGGTGGAGCCGCCAGCAACGGACGACGGAGCCATTGCTGTGCTTCGACGACACACCTTTTCCGGCACATTCACCACTATTTTCTACAGATTGAGAATCAACGACGCTGATGGCTGGATTAGTTTTTGGAGGCTAACCGTATCTCTGGGAGCTTCGACAGGTGACGAAGATTAGGGGAAACAAATCGCTAGGGTTTGACAATCGCTAGGTGACGAACTAGGGTTCCGTCGTGAACCCTTGGTAGCGGCGATGGTGTTTCAAGGCAGATTCGGTTCACAAATCCAAATCGCTAGGGTTTAACAATCGCTAGGTGACGAACTAGGGTTCCGTCGTGAACCCTTGGCAGCGGCGATGGTGTTTCAAGGCAGATTCGGTTCTCAAATCCAAATCGCTAGGGTTTAACAATCGCTAGGTGACTAGGGTTCCGTCGTGAACCCTTGGCAGCGGCGATGGTGTTTCAAGACAGATTCGGTTCTCAAATTGCTCTGTTCTTTAAGGTAATGTTTCTTGGCCGGAACGTATAAGAATCAACTACATGATGGATTAAAAAACAGCTGAAAAGATGACATGTCAAATTCAATACCAAAACGTCCTATTATTCAATTTTCTAAAAATTCTTGACAAGGACAGGAATGGTTATTTCTAATTTTGATTTGTTTTCTCTTTGTCGTAGGAAACAATGAATTGATAAAGTGTGTTTTGCATTTCCTGGGGAAGAAAGAGTTTTTGATTAACTTTTGGTTGAACTTCATGCTTTTAATCGAATTGATTTGGGGAACATAATACAACAGAGCAGAATGCCAAAATACAGAGCACGACTAGATCAGTGCCATATTTTCAAGTATGACGTTATTGTTCTTCGCTATGTGTTTTGATACTCATTTTGCTTTCTGATTCACTTAAGCTATTTTAAAGAAGAAGAAAAAAAAAACGAAAGGAAGTAGGTGTAACTTGTATTGATTATTGTTTACATCTTGAAAACTATTATTGGTAGAATTGTTATAGTTTAGAATTAGGAATATATGATTAATCACAGTTTCATTATGAAGAATTCTGGTACTGTGTATTAGTTACAATTTTTAGGTTTTGCACGTCGTTGATTTCACGATTTTCTTCTTATTGAGTCGTTAAGGTATGCGTCTCCGTAGTATGCAAAGATTCATTATATAAAACAAACATATGGTTTATGTTAAATCAGTAGCTGCGGCTGTATACATGGATTATAGAGTCAACTTACGGATGGTGACTTCCTATTAATTTCTTAGTAGCTGAAAATGGTTAAATGATAGGCTATCTGTGACAATAAAACCAGGTATCCGTACAATTAATTAATTATAATTAAGTGCTTAATGACTGTGCTGGATTACTTAACTGCTTTCTGATTACTGCGTCATACTTATATGTGCATCACATATTACATAATGTCACATCATTATCACATACAGACTTTATTGACATACCTGATGCACAAAGCACAGTTAGCACAATTAACGGATAAAGCAGGAAAATGCTGACGAGATTCAATAAATAGACAGACAGTGTTTTGAGGCCCAGTATGGGCCAGGGACAAGGTACTATACTAGTATGGTGTGTAGGGAAGTGAGGACCATAAAACTGCGTCACTAGGTGATAGTTTGAGTGCCGGAAAGTGCCTAAAACTCACTTTAAGTGCAGAATTCTGCATTTTTCAGCAAAATTCAGCTTTTTAACATACTAGTATTATGCAGAAAATTGATTAAATGGTCCTGAATGCTTTCCTAAGTGTTGGGAATTAAAAGTGTCACAAAAAGTTACATAAAAGACACTATACGGAATAGCTTGACACTTTAACGAACCGGTATCTAACCGAACAACCGGACATTACCCAGAACACCAAAATTTTACCAGAAACATTGTTTTACTATTTTTGAACTAGTTATGATCCCCGAATACCCCAACACACTATATAACATGTCATACACATAAAACACTAGACTTTACACTCAACACCCTAACTAACTAACTAGTTACCATTCAAAAGTTACAATTACCCCCCCCCCATGTAATTCACGGTCACAAGGGACACCACACCCCACTCAAGATTTTATTTCATATTTTATTTGGATATTGCTTGATTTACTTGCCAAGATATAGAGAAATCTTTATAAGTATGGTTCATGAGATCACAAAATCATTTCATTCACAACACCACTTAAACTCACTCCACTCTTTCACTCTCTCTCTCCCTCTCGGCCATAGGAGGTGCCGCCACCACCACCACCTTTCACCATCATCCAACCTCATTCATTCCATTTCAAGATCATTCCAAGTACTAGAAGGTGTTACATGGAGCTTGAAGCTTGAAGAACTTGAAGAACCTCCATCCATTGCTTTTATCATCCATTTTCATCATCTTTTTCTCTAGTGATCTTCCCTAGCCTTTGAGCTAGTTGTAAGCTTCTTGCTACTAGTTTTTACTTCTCATTTTGTTGGTTAAAAAGATGTACATTGTTATAAATCACAAGAACACTAAAAGACTTAAACAAGAATCATAAACATAAGCTTACATATGATGAAATCTTGTTGAAATAAGGTTGTTTAAGTACATGCATGACACTTGATTGCTATTTATTTGAGATTATGATGTTGATCATCATAAGGAGCTTGCTAGATTTTGATTAAACACATGATCTAGCAAGTCAAAGGATGATTATGTGGTGACATAAGAAGATCATCCTCACTTATAAACATGAACTTTAAAATAAAATTATTTCTTGAAAAATAGTAAATAAAATGAGCTAGTAATTTTATGAATCTAAGATTCATGTATGATTTTCCAAGAAAACCAAGTTCAAAATATGATTTTTAGTAGAACTTGATTCTTACTTAAATGTACACTATTTTTGGGTGATAAAATAAGTGTAAGAACATTTGTATTTACAAGAAGAGTTCAAACGAATAATTTTTGTAAAATATGTTTACAAGTTGTAAACACCTAGTTTCTTTAAGAATGGAATTTTTAAAGAAGTAAACACACTTTAAGGGGTAACTAAGTCTACTAAACATGCTACAAGTTACTACGAGTTTTAATAAAAGTTCAAGTTCATATTGTTATATAAATTGCATAGTTTTTGCACTTGAGAAGTGTAAGTTGTTTAAAGTTTGATTGTTGATTGTTGTAATGATTTTTGAAAAGAAAATGATATGATTTAATAGCATGGACACCTCCGTTTTTAGGGGAAACTATGGCAAAATTTTCTAAAAATATAAACACTTAGAAAATACTTTCTAACAAGTATTTATAAGTATATTTTGATCGTAAGTTTTCGATATAAACCTTGCCATAAATTTTGTAACAAAAATACAAATATTTGAGGTGGTGTTTTTAAATAAAAATGGGTAAGTATATATATATTTTGAATATATATGTACACATTAAGACACTTGTGTGATTATTTGTATACTTAGTGAAATGGTTATATTATTTTAGAGTAAAATAATATCACTTAACAAAGTACCGTGAAAATTTACTATCCAAAACGATACCATTACTTATATATTTTTGGTAAATACTATTTTTGGATACAAGAAAGGGAAAATATGATTTTTGTAAATACTACGAAGTTGTATCATATTTTTGACAAAAAGAAAATATATTGTTTTTGGGAAATAAAAATATATTTTCATAGTATATTTAGAAGATATATGATTTTTGGGAAAAATATATATTTTTGGGACAATACATTATTTTGGACAAAATGAGTTTACAAATATATTTTCTAAAGTGAGACTTGGAAATATATTATTTCAGAAATTACAAATACAATAATACAAATATACATGTATGAAATACCCCATCCTTGGGAAGGAAATACTAAGTTAAATACTTGAGAAATATTAATACAGAATTATTGTTTAAACAATTATTCCAAAACTAAATATAATTTAAGTTGAAATATTAATTATTTTGACAAATAATAATAATTTGGAATAATATAAGAAACGTAACTCAACAACATTAATACTAAGCAAAGGCACGACCCGTCCGTCTAATAGACATTAGTACACTGTAGGTAGTCGTGTTCGCTGACAGAGTTTGGGTTACGAGCTGAGGACGTAATACTGTGAGTTCATGTCCCCCTTTTCTTTAAACAGTTTTGTTTATTTACTTCGGGGGTGAAATACATGTTACAAAGGGATTACTTACAATACAATTGGTATGGTTAGCCTAGGAAAGAACCATAGATCATGTGATTGGGTAGGCATATACTTGAGGCCATCAATCCTCTTGTAGGACCGAGGGGCATGAGTGATAGATCTATTTGGGTGTAGCGAGCCCACACCCGTGAGGCCGGGGCGGCCCATAGTGGTGACTATGTCTTCCAGCCGGAAGCCCGGTACAACTTTGCTAGGTTTGAGTCTTCCTACACCGTCACACATATCAGTGGCCTTGCAAACCATTGGTGATCTTTTCCTTGTTTGCTATCATACCGGGACTTTCATACATACAATGAATACAAAGGTTTTATACATACTCACGAACACATGAACTCGCTCAACTTTTTGTTGATATTTTTAAACTACATGTATTTCAGGGAACTAGTGGATCTGGCAAGGGTATGCATATGTTTACAAGCTGCGTTTAAATAAAAGATGTCATCTGTGGTCGTAGAGTTTAGAGGTGTATCCTACTCCTGGACGGGATACATGTTTCTAAGCTCAGGTTTACTTAAAGTCTTTTGTGGAGTCTTTACGAACTCAGTTGAACATGTTATGTTTTGTAACTAAATTCGGTATCGATGTTTTCAAGACAAGTATGTTGTGATATTTTCTAAACTAAATTAATGGATGAATGTCTTTTGGTTTTATCATATAGTATTGTTATGATTGAATGCTATGGTATTAAGAAGTCACACCAATAACCCACGCTTCCACAAAAGTCAGGGTGTGACAGCTTGGTATCAGAGCTTCGTTCGTAGCGAACTAGGATTCTTCTCGAGTCTAGACTACGATCATTAGGGCTCTCACGAAAACGTTTTCATTGCATACACAAAGTATCCAGATCCAGGAAACAAACATTTTTATAAATAAAATACACAAAACACATTTTAAAGAATTCATTTATATTTCAGTCTGAGAGACTGGGGAGTCAGTCTAAGAGACTGGGGAGTTAGTCTGAGAGACTAGCTGGGTAATTCAGTTTGAGAGACTGGGGAGTTAGGTGCTGTTTGTTTTTTGCTAGAAGTACTTCCTGACCTCTTATGTCTGCGCCGTGCAGACCACGCGCAGACCTTTAGGTCTGAAGACAGTTTGTTTTTTCGAAGAGCTTTCACTAAAACAGGTCTGCGAGACCTCTGTTTGATACAGACATAGTTCAACATCTTCTTCACTCTGCAGACCTCTTCTTCTTCTTCTCCTCCCACTTCACCCCTTCTACTCCAACCCCATCTCCTCCATACCTCGATTACATGTTCTATCAGACACAAATCAAACTCGATTTTCCAACCCTCTATTCACCCCTCTCCTAATCTCAACACAAATCAAACTCGATTACATGTTCTATCAGACCTGCAACTTCGTAACAGCCGTCGAACTCGATCTGAACCACCGCCGTCGAACTCGATCTGAACCACCGCCGTCGAACTTCATAACAGACCTGCAACATGTTCTATCAAACTCGATTGCATCACCACCGCCGTCGAACTCGATCTGAACTTCGATTCACCGCCGTCGAGCATCACCACCGCCTTCGAGCATCACCACCGCCGTCGAACTCCTCTCTCTAGCCGTTGTTTCTCTCTCTCTCTCTCGCTGTTTCTCTCTCTAGCCGCTCCCTCTCTCTCATCGACCTCTCTCTCTCTACATCATGTTAGTGGTGGTGGTGGTGGTGGTGGGAGATGGAGTGGATTAGCAGGTTTGATGGGGGTGGTGGAGGTGGTGTGTGGTTTGCAGATCTGAAGGAGAAAGGGGTAGGGTTGGAAGAAGAGAAGAGATGTTTGCAGATGTATGTGGGTTTTTGATAACCAAACACTCTTTTAATTAGACTCCGCAGACATTTGGTCCACCTCTTCTTTTGCAGACGTTTGCAGATGTGGTCCGCAGACTACAGACCTTTTGCATCTGAAAAAACAAACAGCACCTTAGTCTGAGAGACTAGCGGGGTAATTCAGTCTGAGAGACTGGGGAGTTAGTCTGAGAGACTAACTGGGTAGTTCAGTCTGAGAGACTGGGTAGTCTGAGAGACTAGTTGGTGCAGTTTGGGAAACTAGGAGGTTTAGCCTGAGAGGCTGGGTAGTTCAGTTTGGGAAACTGGGAGGTTTAGTCTGAGAGACTAAGTGGTCAATCTGAGAGGCTGGGTGGGATAGTCTTGGGAAGACTAGGATGCATACATGCTTACATTGTTATTACTTACATGCTTAATTGACGTTAGATGATATATGTGCATACTTGTGATTGATTTGTTACAGACACCATGTCCTCTTCAGAGAGCGGAGCATCCGACACCATTGATCCCATGGCTATAGTTCCAGATGACGAGATGGCCAGTGATCCAGAGATGCTTTCAGATGATACTGACGATTTTCAGCCTTTCGCCTTGCCAGGTTTTGGAGACGACATACCGATAGCTGATGGTCTTCCGGGCGAGGATCTACCTCTTGTCCAGATCCCTGCCCCTCTTCCACTTGCTGCAGTTCCTTTTGAGGAACAACCTCTTGACGCTATGGCCGACGACGACACCGATCTGTTGATTGAGGGTCCCCCTGAGGATGCCCAGGATGGTGGGGCTCCAGTCGAGGATGCCGTTGTCGTTCCACTTATTGAGGCTCCAGTCGATGACGCCGTTGTTGTTCCACATGAGGAGATTCCCGTTGTCGAGGCTCCTTCTGACCATTCAGGTCCCGATTCATACGAGTCAGTGTCTTCCAGTACCTTACATGCATTGGGTTTACAGCGATATCCCACGGATACCGATTCTGACACAGCCATGTCGGTTGCACCCGATATTCCACATGACGATGATCATGATTTTGATTTTGACGATGAGTTGGATCTTGTCTTTCCTCATGATTTTGACCCCGATCATGAGATTGAGTTTGTCCTTGATGAGCAGCCTTTTGAGGCACCGGTTGATCCTGATTTCGAGCCTGAGCAGGAGATTGATTTTATTCCTACAGAGCAGCCCATTGATGCACCTGTTTTTCCTGATGATCAGCTCCTTGATGTGCCCGCTGATCATGAGCTTGCTCCAGCTGACCCAGAGCCGGAGATTGCACCTGAGCCTATTCTTGCTCATGACTTTCCACTTGTGCACGACCCTATCCCTGTTGATGTACCTGTTGTTGCACCACCACTACCTGACCCGGTCCCTGCACTGAATGATCAGGCCCCTTTTGCTACCCATATTGACCCCCGATATGCATTCACCCACAATGGGTGCATCGAGGACGACGACGACCTACCTCCTTTTGTTAGACCGGTTACTCCCCCTCCTGCACCCATTGATTTTGCTCCCTTTCACCCACACGTATCTGATATTCATCGTGCAGATTTACCAGTCACATTTCTTCAGGATATCCCTCCTCCCCATCCAGGGGAAGGACCATCGGGTCAGCAGCCTAGTCAGTTACCTTTTGTGTCAGCAGCCGATCATTTCATGACACAGTTTCCACACACGACTTCTTCTTCTGCACCCACGGGCGAGCCACTTATGTGGTTTCCGCCCAACGTGATGCCTGTTACGGATCCATACCATCCCTTCCACATTGGATACACGAGGGATGATATACTTTTGTCACTGCAGTTACAGCAGGATATGTTGAGTCGTCGAATCACTGAGCTAGAGAGGATCCCGCGTCCCCCACCTGGTGCTGGTCCATCACAGTTTGCTGCTCCCCTATTTCCTTACCCAGATTTCGATATTCGATTTCTTATGATGGAGCAGCAGATCAGCTGTTTGTTGCAGCTTGTTCACACTCTAGAGGAGGAGCTAGCGTGTATGCGCCGTCTGCTTTTCATTCCTCCACCTCCTCCTCCTCCACCATCAGCTTAGAGGTTTTTGGTCTCCTGCAGATAGGCTACTTTTGGTGAGAATACAGCTATTGAGCCATGATTGTGAAGACTTTTGAAGACCACACTTTTGACTTTTGCTTATTGTAGTTGGTAGACGTTTTGGACAGGGGTGATGTGACCCTATAGTCCCATTTTGATGTATGATACAATTGTAAAACTGTACTTGTGGTCTTGTTATATGAAAAGCTCAATCACAGCATTCTCATTACATGCATTGTTGATTTACTTGTTTGTGTTATTCTAGGATCGCTGTACGACCTGACTGAGTCGATCAGAAGAGTTATTTATCCGAATCAGAGGCGGAATCAATGAAACGGACACTCGATTTAATTTAAATGTCTCTTATATTAATATGATACTGATTTACAACCTGGAGACAATCCGGCAGAGCTTCGTTACTCAGATCCGAACCTTACAAATGAAATAACAAGTGCACCTATATATAAGGTTCCTGATTTCGCTTGAAATGGACAAGGTAGTTTCAAGCGGAATCACAAGTTTCTGATTTCGCTTGAAATGGTCCTTGGTCATTTCAAGGGGAATCACCACTAAAACCATGAAAATCAGTTTCTCGTATCTCGTGCACTGGTTATCCTATCCTATCTCATTACATGACTTGATACAAGACGAAGTCAACAGACATAATGCACTAACAGACTCCCCCTTGGATGTTGACGAAGTCTTCAGTGTCTAGTCTTTATCATGACACCTCTTCAGTCTTGATCAGTCTTCAAGCTCTTTCCAAATTATCTAACACTGTAAACATCCATCAATCTTTCTCTTCTTCCATCAGCTTCAGGCTCCCCCTTTCGTCAAGCTTCCGTGCTTTGGGATCGACATGTAGCTTTCCGATTACAAGCTCCCCCTTGCTTTGAACTCGTCTTCAGACTCCCCCTTAGACTATGCTTTCAGGATCGTAGTCTGGTACATAACCTGCAACACTCATACATTTATAAGTAACAACATTTTAAACTTCCAATTTTCCAGAAATCGTAATCTGGCAATTCAAATTCCCTTAAATCACTTCCCCTATTAACAATCTTTACAGATTTGGCGGTATTAAGTATCCAAAATCCCCCAGAGTTAATCATCCAAGTCCAACTTAATGACCTTGGAGATATCACAAACTGTTTTTTTATTTTTGTTAAAAATTCAAGTTTCAAATTAATGAACTTGTTTTATTTTCAGAAACACAATCAGCTTACTTAAATTTTGAAACTTAGCACTCAGACATCGGTTGTCGAAAATAAAATAGAAATCAAAATCTTTTTGAATTTTCAGAAAAAAATATAAAGCAATAAAGAAATATGTACAAACATATTTACAAACAATATTTTTGTTTGAGTTCGCGTTAGAGGATCATATCAGTTTTTGACAAGTCACAAGTACCTTTGAGCTTAGTTACACAATAAGAATTAAACAATTCACTTAGATTGTCGATATACTGATCCACTTAAATTTTCACACAAATTTCAACTGATTCAGGATACGAATTAGGTGTTTTAAGAACTTAAACTCATTCATGTGTCCCACCTCTTGAATATACTCCCGTATCCAGATCCCAATATTCAGTCTTACAGGTGAGTATACCTAGATGATATCTGTAAGGGGTTAAAATTGCGAAAAACCATGAGAGCTCAGGTCAGAACTTCCGTTCAGCAGAGAGATGACGGTTTCGACTTTTGGTGTGTCCCCTTTAGAGGATCTTTTATTCAACAGCAATGATTATCAATTTTATTGTTTTATCATTTTTGCTGAGGGCGGCGCTATATTTCAAGCAAGCAGAAAGTATTATACGGGGACTAGGCCATTACTTCCGCAAAATCAGAAGTCCCGGGATAATACCCCAGATATCACTGAGTATAAAGACCTAGTATCTCAGAAAGAGGGGTCCTTCAAACGAGATTTTAGGGGTTACCTATATATCTAAGTAGTGTTCCCCACGAAATAAGAAAGTTTGAATTTAAGTTTATATCCCGAAAAAGTTTACTAAATGTATAAAAACCTATCGGCATATCATCAGTGAGACTGTTCAACACATTTTGACTTTCCAATTCTTTAGCATACTGTAACTGTCTACTGATGTACTATCATTTCCTCTTTTTACACAAAAACTCAATTTTTGAATTTTATCATGTTTTAGGCTTTTTCAAATTTTCAAATGTTTTTGTATTTCTGACAACAATATATCTCCCCCTAAAATGCAAAATCATTTAAAGAAAAATTTGACAACCAATACTGATCGCTTTGTCTCGCCATCCATTTTCTGCTAAAAGTGCTCTGATTTGCAGAAAATCTAATGTACCCCCATGATTTACAACACATTGATATTTACAGTTTGAAAACTGTTTCGTTTTTCAATCTTGTGAAATTAATCATGTTTGTTCAGCCGTGAGGGTTTCGGCGTATTCAATCAACATTTTTTTTATTATGTACAGAAAAATAATCAAACTAAACTCCCTGTTCAACCAAACCAGGGTCCAGCAGCGTCTTCCTCCTCTCCATGTGCCAGGCTGCTCCAGTTTTCATTCTCACAATCTTTGGTTTTGTTGAGCACCTGCACATTCAAAGCACTCAATTACTTGAACAATTTAGCCCAGGTCTGTTGGACCTTAGGCATTTCAACATAATAAGTATCATGCAGTTTCGGAAAATCTTTGTCATCAAAGACTTTTTCAACTTTGACTTCAACTTTTTCATCATTTACCAAAGTTACTTGTTTCTTAACACTCCATGTTTGACCTTTCGGAGTACCTCTTTTGTAAAAATGTGATTCTTTTTGAACATTTTGTTTTTAAACAACAACTTTTGGTTTCCAAAACTCTTGGGGTTTTGTCATATCAACAGATGTTTTCCAACTTTGTGTTGTTCTAACTCTGGGTGTGTGAGAATTCCAGGTCTGTCTTGAACCAAACTTACTCGAGTCTGATTTCCAATTTTGATTTGAAGCAAACTTGTTTGTGTTATACCTCCAAGTTTGTTTTGAATCAAATCTGACTGACCTTTGTTTCACACCCTCAGATTTTTGTTTCTCAACATTTTCAAGCTTCTTTTTGGTCTCAACATCGACAGGTTTCAGATTTGGACACTTTCATGCAAGATGTCCAATTTGATCACATTTATAACATGTTCTCTTGGACACATCTTTGACCTGTGGTTGTTGCTTTTTCTTTTGAACTAAGAACTCGTCATTAGACTGTTGTCTAAATTTGAGTTTTTCCTCTTCTTCAAAACTTTTTCCTTGAACAAAACTCATTTTTGCCTGAAAATTTTGTATTTCATTTTTCTTCCAATTCTGTTTCTTCTTATAACCCAACCCAGCCTTCATGTTTTTCTTCTTGAAACTAGGTTTGTTATAAAAAGTTTTCTTGTTTTTCCCAGCAAATTTTGAAATTTCTGACTTTTCAATCTCAACCATCTTAAAAACTTTATCAATTTTCTCTGAAATCACATTCTGAATCGGGAATACAATATCTAAGAATAGTTTGTCCGATCCAATCATGGTATATACCAATCCTTTTGAATCATCATTCACAACTTTCTCAGATTTTATGTTTTTTAGATACTCATCATGAAAATTACCTTCATTTTCATCCTGTGATTCAGACTTACCTTTTGTAGACTCATCTTTCAAAATGCTATCAACAACCTTACTTACCACCTCTGAATCATCAGCTTCATCAGATTTGGTGTAAATCACATCGATACTTTCAGGTAATTGGTCAACTATGTTCAGACCTTTTGCCACCTTTTCCTCATCATAAAAAGTATAATTGTTTCTCAATGGTGGTGGTACCTGATGAAATTCTGAACCAATACCTTTTTTATTCTTGTCAGTATCTTTGTCATCTGGTGTGATGTTGAAAATGCGTTCGAGAATGTACGAAGAGTTATGATAACTTTGAAGTTTGGTAACAACCTTTTTTTTCAGCTAGAACTTGTTTGAGATTAGCAACTTCATCAACACACTTGTTTAATTCAAGTTGCTTTTCTTTAAACTTTCTCTCATACAGTTCTTTAGTTATTAAAGTTTCAGACAATCTTTGGTCAAAACATTTGACTTGGCTCTTCAAATTATCATAAGCTTCTTGTACTCTCTGACTTGACCTCTTCAAATCATCATACTCTTTTTGAAAATCTTGAAACTTATTTTCTTTTTCAACATAACCAACACATTTTGCTGTACACATTTGTCTATACACATCATTATCTTTTTCAAGATCTTTACACTTCTGTGTCAGCTTTTCAACCTTTAGTTTCAAAATTTCTTCTTTTTCAATCATTTATTTACATTTTATTTTGAAAACATTTTCAAGTTTGTTTGTTTCAATATCTTTTGTTTTGATTATTTCATCTTTTTCAATACAGGCATGTCGGCATAAGCAATTCCTGCACTTGTAGTAATCTTCTCTGAATGGGTTTTCAGAATCATCAACATAAGCATTTCGGCATTCACGCTTAAAGTGACCTTTCTGTTTACACTTGAAGCATGTCACTTTTGATTTATCAAAGCCTAACTTGGTAGATGGTCCACCAATAGACTTTCTTCCTGTAATCTCCATGAAACGCTGTGCCCGTCGAACTGCACTGGCCATACACCACCTTATGTCGATTAATTCCATCTCCTCAGGATCTATCTGATCGTAGTCTTCCTTTTTCAGGTTGGTGTTGCCTATCTTGCCTGCTACAAGACTCTCATACGACTCTAACACAGAAGCTAAGAACACCATCTGTTGTTTTGCTGACTCTTCACTGAAATTCTGACCATTCTTCAAATCTACTGCGATATTACACTGAAATAAATTCTTTGAATCCGATTGACTTGAAGTTGTTGAAGAAGATCCACTGTGAAAACCACTGTGAGGAGTTTCATGATTCACAGTATTTGAACTTTCTGCAGAAAATGTTGTTCTTGGGGATCCAGCCTTTGGAAGTTCTCCTTTGTAATACAGCTCTACATTCTGCTGATAAGCTGAATTGTTGACTTTAGATTTCTTGATTTCCAACTCATGGCTTTCTAGTCTTTCGATTAGCAAATCCACTGTCAACTCTTCAGACTTGATTGTGTTCTTCAACATCAAGGCAAAGTATTGCCAATCTTGCTCATTCGGCAATGAATCAAACAATTTGTCGACCAACTCCTCTTGAGTGTATGTGATTTTGTGTCTTGCCAGCTCCATCTTCAGATGCCCAAATCTCTCGATCATTTTACAAACAGATTCATTCTTCATACAACTAAACAAATCAAATTCTTTACGTAACAATTTCTTTTTGTTTTTCACAATCTCAGAGGTACCTACACATTTTCTCTCTAAAACTTCCCATAAACTCTTCGATGTTTTCTCTTGTTCAAGTAGCGAAATAATATCTTCTCTCACTGACTGTTTTATCAATGTAATCATTTTGTATTCAGCTACAACATTTTTTACATCTATTTCTGTGAACTCTTTTTCATCTACTAACTCTCCTCCTTCTTTTACTGGTTCTGTATATCCGTATTTTAGTTTTAACCAACTTTCAGGAGCAAAAGCTTTTACCCAACCCTCAAATCGGTTTTTCCACCAGTTATAATCTTCAATCTTCATTAATTTTGGTGGTTTCTGTTGGCTTCCATACATATTCTCATACTTCAAATTCTCTGAAATCTCTTTCGAATATTCTCTTGTTTCAGATCTTCTTTCGGATGATTCTGAGGTAAAAGCATTGTAGAACGTGTTGTAAAATTCTTCACCGCTGCTCGACATCTTCAATCACCTGGAGACAAACAAACAAACTCAATCAGTTTAAAAATTATCAAACAATTTGAAACAGACTGACACTTGGTTGACGTGAAATGATCTCGACACGAAAAATCCTCTTTCAAGCGAAATAGTAATTTCAAGCGGAATCTCTTTGAATGACACTTCAAGCGAAATCACAAGTTGAAGCGGAACTACTTTTGGAGCGAAATCACTTGACTAACAGCTTCAGGCGAAATCACTTGATTAACAACTTCAAGCGAAATCAGAACTAATCTATCAAGCGGAATACTAAGTTCAAGCGAGATCAGGTCTAATTTCAAGCGGAATAATGATTTGAAGCGAAATAAGCTAAGTTTCTCAAGCGGAATTATGTTGTTCGTTCAAGCGGAATCAGATTTTTGGCCTATTTTTGTAACTTTTAAGCTGAAACGGATTGTACGCCGTTGAACCAGCGTATGCAGGAATCGGGTTATCAAAACCCATCGGTGGTGGTGGTGGTGCAACTGGTGCAGAATTCACCTCTGGAATTGGGTTTGAGGGCCCACCCATTTGTGGGTCTTCATGCTGTGGCGGGTAGTGACTGCCACTGGAGTGTCGAGGGGTGCTAAAGTGGAAATCCCCTCCTCGCGCGGATATTCTTACACCTGTTCTCCTACGCCTTGGTGGTTCTGGAGGTGCTTGATGAACTGGCGGTGGAGGAGGCGGTGGTGTGACTGCCACGAAACGTGAATCCTCGGAGGGATCCTGCTGCTGTTGTTGTTGTAGGTTATGAGAGGGTGTAAAATACCACTCATATTGGTTAAACCTCGCTTGATAACTGTCTGGACCACCGTAGGGTGATCCGTGGAAGGATGATCCGTCAGAGATCTAGATGGGATGGTTGGGGGGACCGCTTGCAGGTTCGACGGGATCCGTGTCCTTGTCCATGTCCATTGCATTGTCTCCTGAGAAGTGGTCCTCTGGTCCCAATGGGTTAAAACCCACTGGTTCTTGAATATAATTCGCTGGGTTGAACCGGCCCTGAAAGACAGGAGTAGGGTCGCCGAAGGAATGGTGCGACAGGGATCGCTGGAGAGGTATATATGAAGGTTGTGGGTTATCGGGCTCGTTTTCTGAGTGCGGCCCAAAAGAGTGACGGTAAGGAGGTGTTGAACTGTGCGAGACAGACCATCTAGCGGGCTCAAAAAGGTTCCTCCTGTTTCCCTGAGGATCGGCACTCATAGTGGTAGAAGGAGTTCGCCGGTGTGAAGGCCCGGCTTCGTGATCATTGGGGGCGGTGATTGGCCCCTTACCTCGTCCTCCTCTTCTAAATCTTGGTGGCATAATTCCTGTCAAAAATAAAAGATACAACAAAGAAATATATAAAGGAAAAAGTAAAAATTTAAAACAATTTGGATTATTCCTATGTTCTTTGTCTAGACTCGAAGATTTAGGAATGTGCAATTGTGTCATTGAGATTAAACACAAAAGGCTAGTGTTTAATTCACTCAATGTTGGCTCTGATACCAACCTGTCACACCCCGATATTTCCACGTATTACCGGTGGGCCTGGTGGGGAGTATCGTGACGTAGTTGGTAACATTACAGTCAAACAACGCAATATTTAAATGCACAGCGGAAGCAAAAGATAGATATATTTCAACCGAATTAAAATGTAATATCAAGTATCACAACAGTTGAAAATAATCCACAGGTGGATCAAAAATAAATAGGAAACATTGTTCAACAGTTTTGACATCCAAGCTTGCGAGACTTATTGTGGACGCTAGGAGAAAGCCAACCTAGTTCGCGTAGTACCTGCACTTAACCTTTTTGGGAAAATACGTCAGTTTACACTGGTAAATACATTCAACCGACTCATTTTGAAAAGTTTAATAAAATTGATTTGAATGCAAGTGGCACAAACTTTTTATAACTAGGGATAATTATTTGAATATAATACTTGTAAAAGAATTACATGTTCCTTATGCGTTCAGTAGCCCGATCCGTAGACCGGGTTAAAGATCAATAGACATACCACATTATTTATTTATGCACTGACGGGTGTACGCCTACACCCCGTGCTCAGGTCGTGGCCATCTCGTAAGATGATGCCAAGGATATCCGGGACATGGTCATTAACCCCCCAAAGGCTTTAAGCAAACAAAACATTTCAAAACGGAGCATATCAATGATTTAACCTCTATTCGATTAAAGATTCAATGCCGGACCAAGCGGTATTTTACATACCGTACCCCAAGCCCGTATAAGGGAAAATAAGTTAAAAGTATTTACCTTTGCAAGTATCAATCAAAAAATAGCAAGTGCGTGTAGCTTTTACCGGGTCTCCTATTCTGGAACGAAGGTTTATAATAACCTATTAGAATCCTAACGGGTCTTTAATTAAGCCTAAACTTAGACCGGTTAGTTTCACGGAAAGATACGGTTCAAACGCATGATTAAGCGAACACCGGAATAGAATGTGATTTAGACCCGACAAGTTTGAAGACTTGTATAATATGGGTAATCTAAACACATTCTGGATTTTGAGATAAAAACGATAAGGTTTGACCCGTTTCGGCTAGTTTATGCAAACTAGTTACATAAACCGAACCGAATGCGCAAGAGGCGTAACGGGTAATCATGAGAGTCATTTACAGGTTTCCTAAGTTAATATTCCTTAAATAGGTTGTGATATCAGTAGGATACCTTCCATTATGCCCAAAATGAGTTTAATCTCAATTTAAGTCCCGTAGGGGTATTTTGGTCATTTTAAAGATTATAAAAGAGATTAAATGAAATTCTGAGATTTGGGTCCGAATACATCAGTAAAATAACTTAATTTATCAGGTTATATCAGTTGGTGATAAGTCTTATATGACAAAATGGTTTTAAACCCATACTAGGTGTTTAATACGCGTAAAAAGCCGTTTTAAGCGATTTCCGGGTTATACAGGAAATCTGAGTTTTCTGATCAGGTTACAAACTTCAAAATACAACATTTATTATATAAAATCAGTAGCAATTGGATTGGTGTCAAAATATTATGTAAAACTCATTTTATGAACAAAAAGGGTATAATCGGTATTTACCGAATCAACGCCATAACCTTAGGTTATGGGCAGGTTAAAAATAATTTAAAAATATTTAAAAATCCCAAAATATTATCTTACATTAGTGGGTAAAAGGTTTGGTGTCAAAAATTGGGTTTAGATAGGCTTTATGCTAATTGCGCCGTTTAATTAACAAAAAGCTTTTTAAATGCGCAATTTAGCATAACTCCTATTCTGGACCTCGAACTGATGTGAAACTTTAGGGACATGTTTATAAATCAGTAACAAAGATTTTTGTTCTCTCACATTTCCAAAATTCTCGTTTTATGGTTAAAAGGGCATTATGGTCAACATTAAGCAATTAACGGAAACGTGTAAATGAATCGGACAATCAACGAGCCAACCACAGAGGTTTATACCAACATGTAGCCTTGTCCTAAGGAAGCTCTAAGGCATATCCAAATCATACTAAATCGGTTCAGAACTGAAGTCAAATCAAAAGTCAAAGTTTTGCAACTTTCGGTTCCGAACCGGGTCCAAACAGAAAATTGTCGGGTCGAACATGCTTAGACATGTTCTTACATTTATTACTAAGTTATATGAGTGGTAAAATAGGTTACATGCCTTCTACATTGCTAATTACATGTTAATTCGCAAATTAAGTTTCTGTTGACTTTTTATAAACAACTTTGACCCGACATTTGATCAAGTTAGAGCGGGAATCAGAGGGTGCCCTTTTAAGGGTTTATTGCCCACATAATTACCAACTTATAACTACCTTCAATTCGACTAATCACTGGACCATTAATGATTAATCGCTAAGTCAAACGTTAATTACGACGGTTTGACTTTTAAGCTAATAACTAAGCAAAACTCAACTAAGGAAGATCAAGGTTACTTACCAAGGTCTAATGCACGATTAGAGATGCTTGGGGACTGATCTTATGCTCCAGGACGCTCCATAAATGCAGATGGAAGGTGTGATCAAAATATTGCAACATGAGGGCCTTTTTATAGTGTTTTTGATCTCATTAGATCATGACCACCAATGCTACAACTGATCATGGATCATCCACAAGTGTCCCTAGTGCCTAGGAACTGTTAGGCGTCGCCCATGGAAGTGAAAATATCTTTTTAAGTCGGTTACATGCTTATAATAGGAAACTTTCACGATTCTGTTCGCTGTGCATGCCTTACAGACCGTAAGGCTTGACCTTTACGGTCCGTAAGCTTGTTCCAGAAGGCATAAATTTGTTGGCCATTCAAGCTCCGAACAGGCAACCATGTAATACGAAATTGGGCCACTATTTTCAGTAGGGGGCCTCTTGAACAGGTCCTAAACAGTTAAGACCACTATGAAATGTTCTAAAGTTGCCTTGGACTTTAACGAAAGCCATAAACGAAGGTTTGTCGTGCATTTCTTTGTAGGATTCCACTCTTGCAATTACGAATCAATCATTGTTAGTATTTACCGGATTTGAGTATATCAGATGTTTATAATATACATTAGGGTCTTGGGATTTATAATTAGGTCGTTCATAGGTATAAATTAACATGACAAAACTTTTAAATCCTGCCATACATCTTTAACTAGATCCGGGTTTATAACACTTTTTGTCTTACATGACACGTGTCGTTATTTTATTGAACACAAATTTCCGAGGTGTTACATCCTCACCCCCTTAAAAGAAATCTCGACCTCGAGATTTACTGAAATAAATGAGGGTACTTTTCTTTCATTGTGGACTCAACCTCCCATGTGTACTCGGGACCTCTACGGGCATCCCATTTGACCTTTACTATTGGCACATGCTTCCTTCGAAGCTTCTTAACCTGTCGATCCTCGATCGACACAGGTTTTTCAACAAACTTCAAGCTCTCTTCTATGTGCACATCTATATGTGGTATGACTAGTGATTCATCAGCGAAACACTTCTTCAGATTGCAGATGTGGAATACATTGTGAATACCACTAAGCTCTTCAGGTAATTTTAACTTATAAGCAACTGATCCGACACACTCGATGACCTCGAATGGTCCTATGTATCTCGGGCTTAACTTACCTTTCTTACCAAATCGCATCACTCCCTTCCAGGGTGATACTTTAAGCAACACTTTATCACCTACCTTGAATTTCAGAGGTTTACGCTTTAGATCTGCGTAGCTTTTCTGCCTATCCCTGGCAGCTTTCAGGCGGTCACGAATCTGGACAATCTTGTCCGTCGTTTCAAAGACTATTTCCGGTCCTGTCAGTTGGACATCTCCAACTTCCGCCCAACAAACGGGCGTTCTGCACTTTCTACCGTACAAGGCCTCGAAAGGCGCAGCCTTGATGCTGGTATGGTAGCTATTGTTATATGAGAACTCGATTAATGGCAGGTGGTTATCCCAAATACCACCTAAGTCAATCACACATGCACGAAGCATGTCTTCCAAAGTTTGGATAGTACGCTCACTCTGGCCGTCCGTCTGAGGATGGTAAGCTGTAGTGAAATTTAAGCGCGTGCCCAAAGATTGTTGGAAACTTTTCCAAAAATGAGATGTGTATCTAGTCTCCCTGTCGGAGATAATAGACACTGGTACGCCATGTAGAGATACAATCTTATCTACGTACAATTGGGCTAACATGTCGGAGCTATAGGTCTCCTTAATGGGTAGGAAATGTGCTGACTTAGTCAGTCTATCTACTATCACCCATATAGTATCATTTACTTTCCTTGTCTTTGGCAACTTGGTGATGAAATCCATCGTCACCATTTCCCACTTCCACGTGGGAAGTTCAGGCTGTTGTAGCAAACCTGACGGCTTTTGATGTTCTGCTTTGACTTGCGCACACGTCAAGCATTTAGCTACATAGGCAGCTACAGACTTCTTCAAGCCTATCCACCAATAGTTTGCCTTTAGATCCTGGTACATCTTGTCAGCTCCAGGATGAACGGAGTATTTAGAACTGTGGGCTTCCTGGAGGATAACATCTCGAAGTCCTCCATAAATTGGAACCCATATTCGTCCATTTAACCTCAAAATTCCGTCCTTGCCATAGGATAACTGTTCTTCAGTTACTCCTAGCTTTTCATTAGGATAGTTAGCTTCCAACACAGCTTCCTTCTGTGCAGCTAACAACCTTTCGTTCAAACCATTCTTTATCTCAATGCTCTTGGCATTGATTCGGATGGGTTTCACCCTTTCCTTTTGACTCAAGGCATCGGCGACTACATTCGCCTTGCCAGGATGGTATCTTATCTCACAATCATAATCATTCAAGGTTTCCATCCAACGTCGTTGCCTCATGTTCAAATCCTTTTGGTTAAACATGTGCTGGAGGCTCTTGTGATCAGAATAGATCACACACTTGATGCCATATAAATAGTGCCTCCATAGCTTTAGTGCAAATACAACGGCACCCAACTCCAAGTCATGGGTGGTGTAATTCTTTTCATGCACCTTTAACTGACGTGAAGCATAGGCAATAACTTTGCCTTTCTGCATAAGCACACATCCCATCCCGGTGTGTGATGCATCACAATATACCACAAACTCTTCTATTCCATCAGGCAATGTCAACACATGTGCATTGCTTAGCTTCTGCTTAAGGATATCAAAGGATTCTTGCTGCTTAGGGCCCCAATCGAACTTTATTTTCTTCCTTGTCAAAGAAGTTAGGGGTGCAGCAATCCTTGAAAAATTTTCAATGAAACGCCTATAATATCCTGCCAATCCCAAGAAACTGCGAATTTCTGTGGGCGTCTTCGGTTCCTGCCAATTCATGACAGCTTCAACCTTAGCGGGATCCACTTGGATACCACGCTCACTAACCACATGTCCAAGGAATTGGACTTCTCGAAGCCAGAATTTACACTTCGAAAATTTGGCGTAAAGCTTCTCGTGTTGAAGTCGTGAAAGAATACATCGAAGATGCTTCTCATGATCAGCTTGGTTCTTCGAGTAGATGAGGATGTCGTCAATGAAGACGATGACAAATTTGTCCAAGTAGGGCTTGCAGACGCGATTCATGAGATCCATGAATGCGGCAGGTGCATTAGTGAGTCCAAAAGGCATCACTAGGAACTCGTAATGGCCATAACGAGTCCTAAATGCAGTCTTGTGTACATCTTCATCTTTAACCTTCAATTGATGATAGCCTGACCTCAGATCGATCTTAGAGAAGTAACTTGCCCCTTGAAGTTGATCGAACAGATTGTCGATCCTGGGCAACGGGTACCTATTCTTGATAGTGACCTTATTAAGCTCACGGTAATCGATGCACAGACGCATCGATCCATCCTTCTTCTTGACAAATAAGATTGGTGCTCCCCAAGGAGACGAACTAGGTCTAATGAAACCCTTGGCTAGCAATTCATCTAGTTGCGTTCTCAATTCCTTCATCTCTGTTGGTGCCAACCTATAAGGCGCCCTTGCTACTGGTGCTGCTCCAGGGATGATGTCAATTATGAATTCCACTTGCCTATCTGGTGGTAAACCAGGTAGTTCTTCAGGAAAAACTTCAGGGTATTCAGAAATAACAGGGATATCTTCAATCTTAGGCTTCGGCTCATCCATAGTCACTTGTTCCATGTAGATGACACAACCCTTCTTTAAACACTTAGAGGCCTTGAGCATAGTCACTTGCTCAGGCAGTCCATACTGGGTATCTCCCTGAATGGTAAGTGATTCACCAGATGGAGTCTTGATAACCACTTGCTTCTTATTGCAGACAATCTGGGCCTGGTTATGAGATAACCAGTCCATCCACAAAACTATGTCGAAACCGGCTAACTTCAAAGGAAGTAGGGACAAAGGAAAAGAGTGGTTCCTAATGGATATAACACATCCATCTAACACAGTTGAGACGGTTTCTATGGTTCCATCAGCTAATTCCACCTCATACTTCACACTTAAGGTTTTTACTGGTAATTTCAACAACTCACAAAACTTATCATCCACAAATGATTTATCAGCTCCTGAATCAAATAACACTCTCGCATAAACATCATTTATAAGGAAGGTACCCGTGATCACATTGTCGTCCTGCACAGCTTCCTTTGCATCCATCCTGAAGACCCTAGCATTGGTCTTCTTTCCTTCATCAGCTTTCTTTGCATAATTTGGGCAATTTGTCTTGATGTGCCCTTTTTCGTTGCAACTGTAGCACGTTGCGTCCTTCAGTTTCTTGCACTCTAGGGTCTTATGTTCCGAAGATTTGCAAATCCCACATGGCCTCGGCTGAGACTGGGATTTCGACTCAAGTCTGCACCTCCCAAAGTGGTGCTTCTGACAAGTCTTACACTTGGGCTTATCTCCAGATTCATGCCCATCCTTCTTAGAACCAGACCCTTTCTTGTGGTCATTGTTTCCCCGGTGCTTCTTATCTGACCATCGTGAATTGTCATTTTTACGCTTCCTTTTCTCGGCATCCGTGTTCCTCGGCGATCTCTGTCTGACCGCGTCCAGTGTGAGGGACAAAGATATATCAGCTACCGATCTGAAAGTAGCTGGCCGAGAGGCTTTTACACTTGCCTTTATCTCTGGGGCTAAACCCCCAATGAAATGAGCAATTCTTTTGGGTTCCGGGGTCACCAGATAAGGAACCAACCTTGACATTGTATTAAAGCTCGTAAGGTAAGCTTGGCAATCCAGATTTTTCATTACCAATGACAGAAAATCGGACTCAATCTTTTCAACCTCATGCTGAGGACAGTAGTTTTCCCTGATCAGGGTAACAAATTGTTCCCATGTCATATTGTACAGTGGAATCATCCCATTAGCTTGAATCAACGATCTCCACCAGGCTAAGGCCTCACCTTTAAACAATTGAGAAACAAATTTTACCACATCCCTATCAGCGCACCCGCTGATATCAACTACGGTGTCCATCTCATCCAGCCATGTCATGCAGTCTATAGCCCCTTTTTCCCAAGTGAAATCCCTGGGTTTGCATGAAACAAAGTATTTGTAGGAGCAACCCTTATCACGGGGTCCTTGATTCAGTATTACCCTTTGAGACGGGACACTTTGCTGATTAGAAGAGTGACGATCGTCATCATCTTTCTTTGGTTCTTCCTTCTTGGAGGGTGGCTTGCTGTGAGCCTCAAAATGAGTCTTAGGCTTTGAATGGGGTACTGATTGGGCTCTGCTTCGAGTACCGCTTGACTCACTATACTGCCTATCCAAGGCTTTTGTAACCGCATTGTCAATTAATGCTTGGAGCTCAGCACCGGACACATTGAACCTGGTGGTGTCATTATTCTTCTTTGGCCGCTTATTGATTTCACCTGAGTCCGCCATGTATCTTGAACTGTTACATAAGATATCGACAATAATTTATTTGGGAGTTTATTATGGAATTGCCTTTTAGGGCAATTCATTAACCATGGTAAACATAGACCATATTTGGTTAATTTGTTACTCACATCTATTTAGGATTTTATTATAACCTATCCTAATTATAAAACAATAACAGTATTATTAGCACAAAAGGCCTAGTCACAGGGACATTTTTAAATCGTAAGCCATGATTCCGTAGAATCAAGGTATTAAGGTTTGAATATAGTTCATTACCTTTCTTTGACAGGGAGTCGTAGACTACTACTGTCTTTTGTCTTATATGACAATGAGTATGGCCCGTAGGCACTGTATTACCAATGTATGGTCAAAATATGTTCATCTTAATTGATGATTTAAACTCATGATTTATAGATCATTAAGTTTGGTTAGGAATCTTTTGAAGAATCCTTATATAAGAATGACGTGTGTGATTTTAACGAATCACGTCTGCCAGGAGCGTTAACATGTTTTCAGATGTTAACAGGGATCCGAATCTTTTAAACATGTCTTACCATCTTGGCCAAGTCTTATAATGACATGTAAGCTAGGTTATACCTTTGAGATTCTTATTTAATATATAATAGGCAGATTATTTTTAAAAAGAACGATTTTGATTTATTTATTTCATATATAATGTATTTATGCATATAATGGCAAAAATGAAATTTATAAACTTATCATTCCATTAATATTAAAAGAGTACACATCGCCCTAAACGGGACTTTTAATAGACAAATTACCCACGCATGGGTTAAACTAAAATACAAGTCCACGCAGGGACCAAATACTAGAATAGATGTCCACGCAGGGACTAAAAAGACAAGTCCACGCAGGGACTAAATACACAGATAAATGTCCACGCAGGGACTTGATAAAAAAATAGGAAATACAACAATATATATAGGGACTTAATGATCCCTCTTCTCTTTCCCTTTTAGCAAGCTCGCTAGGCCCTTGAGGAAACCCCTGTTGTTCCTGCGTTCTTCTTGAAATTCATGCTCCACCCGACTTAGTCTTTGGAGGATTTCCTCCTGTTCCGGTGGGGAAAATTGTGGTGACTGCGACTGTTGCCGAATCGGTGGTCGTGCAGGTACTTGATACCCATGAGTTGGATATCCCACTCCCCAAGGAGCTCCATACGGTCCTTCCGGATGTAGGGCGTTGTAGTTTGCCGCGACCAGGTACGGGTCGGCTTCAGCATAGTTATAATGAGTGTGAGCCGGCTGCTCAAACGGATTGTACGCCGTTGAACCAGCGTATGCAGGAATCGGGTTATCAAAACCCATCGGTGGTGGTGGTGGTGCAACTGGTGCAGAATTCACCTCTGGAATTGGGTTTGAGGGCCCACCCATTTGTGGGTCTTCATGCGGTGGCGGGTAGTGACTGCCACTGGAGTGTCGAGGGGTGCTTAAGTGGAAATCCCCTCCTCGCGCGGATATTCTTGCGCCAGTTCTCCTACGCCTTGGTGGTTCTGGAGGTGCTTGATGAACTGGCGGTGGTGGAGGCGGTGGCGTGACTGCCACGAAACATGAATCCTCGGAGGGATCCTGCTGCTGTTGTTGTTGTGGGTTATGAGAGGGTGTAAAATACCACTCATATTTGTTAAACCTCGCTTGATAACTGTCTGGACCACCGTAGGGTGATCCGTGGAAGGATGATCCGTTAGAGATCTCGATGGGATGGTTGGGGGTACCGCTTGCAGGTTCTACGGGATCCGTGTCCTCGTCCATGTCCATTGCATTGTCTCCTGAGAAGTGGTCCTCTGGTCCCAATGGGTTAAAACCCACTGGTTCTTGAATATAATTCGCCGGGTTGAACCGGCCCTGAAAGACAGGAGTAGGGTCGCCGAAGGAATGGTGCGACAGGGATCGCTGGAGAGGTATATATGAAGGTTGTGGGTTATCGGGCTCATTTTCCGAGTGCGGCCCAAAAGGGTGACGGTAAGGAGGTGTTGAACTGTGCGAGACAGACCGTCTAGCGGGCTCAAAAAGGTTCCTCCTGTTTCCCTGAGGATCGACACTCATAGTGGTAGAAGGAGTTCGCCGGTGTGAAGGCCCGGCTTCGTGATCGTTGGGGGCGGTGATTGGCCCCTTACCTCGTCCTCCTCTTCTAAATCTTGGTGGCATAATTCCTGTCAAAAATAAAAGATACAACAAAGAAATATATAAAGGATAAAGTAAAAATTTAAAACAATTTGGATTATTCCTATGTTCTTTGTCTAGACTTGAAGATTTAGGAATGTGCAATTGTGTCATTGAGATTAAACACAAAAGGCTAGTGTTTAATTCACTCAATGTTGGCTCTGATACCAACCTGTCACACCTCGATATTTCCACGTATTACCGGTGGGCCCGGTGGGGAGTATCGTGACGTAGTTGGTAACATTACAGTCAAACAACACAATATTTAAATGCACAGCGGAAGCAAAAGATAGATATATTTCAACCGAATTAAAATGTAATATCAAGTATCACAACAGTTGAAAATAATCCACAGGTGGATCAAAAATAAATAGGGAACATTGTTCAGCAGTTTTGACATCCAAGCTTGCGAGACTTATTGTGGACGCTAGGAGAAAGCCAGCCTAGTTCGTGTAGTACCTGCATGGTAAAATACGTCAGTTTACACTGGTAAATACATTCAACCGACTCATTTTGAAAAGTTTAATAAAATTGATTTGAATGCACGTGGCACAAACTTTTTATAACTTGGGATAATTATTTGAATATAATACTTGTAAAAGAATTACATGTTCCTTATGCGTTCAGTATCCCGATCCGTAGACCGGGTTAAAGATCAATAGACACACCACATTATTTATTTATGCACTGACGGGTGTACGCCTACACCCCGTGCTCAGGTCGTGGCCATCTCGTAAGATGATGCCAAGGATATCCGGGACATGGTCATTAACCCCCCAAAGGCTTTAAGCAAACAAAACATTTCAAAACGGAGCATATCAATGATTTAACCTCTATTCGATTAAAGATTCAATGCCGGACCAAGCGGTATTTTACATACCGTACCCCAAGCCCGTATAAGGGAAAATAAGTTAAAAAAGTATTTACCTTTGCAAGTATCAATCACAAAATAGCAAGTGCGTGTAGCTTTTACCGGGTCTCCTATTCTGGAACGAAGGTTTATAATAACCTATTAGAATCCTAACGGGTCTTTAATTAAGCCTAAACTTAGACCGGTTAGTTTCACGGAAAGATACGGTTCAAACGCATGATTAAGTGAAGACCGGAATAGAATGTGATTTAGACCCAACAAGTTTGAAGACTTGTATAATATGGGTAATCTAAACACATTCTGGATTTTGAGATAAAAAAGATAAGGTTTGACCCGTTTCGGCTAGTTTATGCAAACTAGTTACATAAACCGAACCGAATGCGCAAGAGGCGTAACGGGTAATCATGAGAGTCATTTACAGGTTTCCTAAGTTAATATGCCTTAAATAGGTTGTGATATCAGTAGGATACCTTCCATTATGCCCAAAATGAGTTTAATCTCAATTTAAGTCCCGTAGGGGTATTTTGGTCATTTTAAAGATTATAAAAGAGATTAAATGAAATTCTGAGATTCGGGGTCCGAATACATCAATAAAATAACTTAATTTATCAGGTTATATCAGTTGGTGATAAGTCGTATATGACAAAATGGTTTTAAACCCATACTAGGTGTTTAATACGCGTAAAAAGCCGTTTTAAGCGATTTCCGGGTTATACAGGAAATCTGAGTTTTCTGATCAGGTTATAAAGTTCAAAATACTACATTTATTATATAAAATCAGTAGCAATTGGATTAGTGTCAAAATATTATGTAAAACTCATTTTATGAACAAAAAGGGTATAATCGGTATTTACCGAATCAACGCCATAACCTTAGGTTATGGGCAGGTTAAAAATAATTTAAAAATCTTTAAAAATCCCAAAATATTATCTTACATCAGTGGGTAAAAGGTTTGGTGTCAAAAATTGGGTTTAGATAGGCTTTATGCTAATTGCGCCGTTTAATTAACAAAAAGCTTTTTAAATGCGCTATTTAGCATAACTCCTATTCTGGACCTCGAACTGATGTGAAACTTTAGGGACATGTTTATAAATTAGTAACAAAGATTTTTGTTCTCTCACATTTCCAAAATTCTCGTTTTATGGTTAAAAGGGCATTATGGTCAACATTAAGCAATTAACGGAAACGTGTAAATTAATCGGACAATCAACGAGCCAACCACAGAGGTTTATACCAACATGTAGCCTGGTCCTAAGGAAGCTCTAAGGCATATCCAAATCATACTAAATCGGGTCAGAACTGAAGTCAAAGCAAAAGTCAAAGTTTTGCGACTTTCGGTTCCGAACCGGGTCTAAACAGAAAATTGTCGGGTCGAACACGCTTAGACATGTTCTTACATTTATTACTAAGTTATATGAGTGGTAAAATAGGTTACATGCCTTCTACAATGCTAATTACATGTTAATTCGCAAATTAAGTTTCTGTTGACTTTTTATAAACAACTTTGACCCGACATTTGATCTAGTTAGAGCGGGAATCAGAGGGTGCCCTTTTAAGGGTTTATTGCCCACATAATTACCAACTTATAACTACCTTCAATTCGACTAATCACTGGACCATTAATGATTAATCGCTAAGTCAAACGTTAATTACGATTGTTTGACTTTTAAGCTAATAACTAAGCAAAACTCAACTAAGGAAGATCAAGGTTACTTACCAAGGTCTAATGCACGATTAGAGATGCTTGGGGACTGATCTTATGCTCCAGGAAGCTCCACAAATGCAGATGGAAGGTGTGATCAAAATGTTGCAACATGAGGGCCTTTTTATAGTGCTTTTGATCTCATTAGATCATGACCACCAATGCTACAACTGATCATGGATCATCCACAAGTGTCCCTAGTGCCTAGGAACTGTTAGGGGTCGCCCATGGAAGTGAAAATATCTTTTTAAGTCGGTTACATGCTTATAACAGGAAACTGTCACGATTCTGTTCGCTGTGCATGCCTTACGGACCGTAAGGCTTGACCTTTACGGTCCGTAAGCTTGTTCCAGAAGGCATAAATTTGTTGGCCATTCAAGCTCCGAACAGGCAACCATGTAATACGAAATTGGGCCACTATTTTCAGTAGGGGGCCTCTTGAACAGGTCCTAAACAGTTAAGACCACTATGAAATGTTCTAAAGTTGCCTTGGACTTTAACGAAAGCCATAAACGAAGGTTTGTCGTGCATTTCTTTGTAGGATTCCACTCTTGCAATTACGAATCAATCATTGTTAGTATTTACCGGATTTGAGTATATCAGATGTTTATAATATACATTAGGGTCTTGGGATTTATAATGAGGTCGTTCAGAGGTATAAATTAACATGACGACACTTTTAAATCCTGCCATACATGTTTAACTAGATCCGGGTTTATAACACTTTTTGTCTTACATGACACGTGTCGTTATTTTATTGAACACAAATTTCCGAGGTGTTACATCCTCACCCCCTTAAAAGAAATCTCGACCTCGAGATTTACTGAAATAAATGAGGGTACTTTTCTTTCATTGTGGACTCAACCTCCCATGTGTACTCGGGACCTCTACGGGTATCCCATTTAACCTTTACTATTGGCACATGCTTCCTTCGAAGCTTCTTAACCTATCGATCCTCGATCGACACAGGTTTTTCAACAAACTTCAAGCTCTCTTCTATGTGCACATCTGTATGTGGTATGACTAGTGATTAATCAGCGAAACACTTCTTCAGATTGCAGATGTGGAATACATTGTGAATACCACTGAGCACTTTAGGTAATTTTAACTTATAAGCAACTGATCCGACACACTCGATGACCTCGAATGGTCCTATGTATCTCGGGCTTAATTTACCTTTCTTACCAAATCGCATCACTCCCTTCCAGGGTGATACTTTAAGCAACACTTTATCACCTACCTCGAATTTCAGAGGTTTACGGGTTAGATCTGTGTAGCTTTTCTGCCTATCCCTGGCAGCTTTCAGGCAGTTACGAATCTGGACAATCTTGTCCGTCGTTTCAAAGACTATTTCCGGTCCTGTCAGTTGGACATCTCCAACTTCCGCCCAACAAACGGGCGTTCTGCACTTTCTACCGTACAAGGCCTCGAAAGGCGCAGCCTTGATGCTGGTATGGTAGCTATTGTTATATGAGAACTCGATTAATGGCAGGTGGTTATCCCAACTACCACCTAAGTCAATCACACATGCACGAAGCATGTCTTCCAAAGTTTGGATAGTACGCTCACTCTAGCCGTCCGTCTGAGGATGGTAAGCCGTACTAAAATTTAAGCGCGTGCCCAAAGATTGTTGGAAACTTGTCCAAAAATTAGATGTGTATCTAGTATCCCTGTCGGAGATAATAGACACTGGTACGCCATGTAGAGATACAATCTTATCTACGTACAATTGGGCTAACATGTCGGAGCTATAGGTCTCCTTGATGGGTAGGAAATGTGCTGACTTAGTCAGTCTATCTACTATCACCCATATCGTATCATTTCCTTTCCTTGTCTTTGGCAACTTGGTGATGAAATCCATCGTCACCATTTCCCACTTCCACGTGGGAAGTTCAGGCTGTTGTAGCAAACCTGACGGCTTTTGATGTTCTGCTTTGACTTGCGCACACGTCAAGCATTTAGCTACATGGGCAGCTGCAGACTTCTTCAAGCCTATCCACCAATAGTTTGCCTTTAGATCCTGGTATATCTTGTCAGCTCCAGGATGAACGGAGTATTTAGAACTGTGGGCTTCCTGGAGGATAACATCTCGAAGTCCTCCATAAATTGGAACCCATATTCGTCCATTTAACCTCAAAATTCTGTCCTTGCCATAGGATAACTGTTCTTCAGTTACTCCTAGCTTTTCATTAGGATAGTTAGCTTCCAACACAGCTTTCTTCTGTGCTGCTAACAACCTTTCGTTTAAACCATTCTTTATCTCAATGCTCTTGGCATTGATTCGGATGGGTTTCACCCTTTCCTTTCGACTCAAGGCACCAGCGACTACATTCGCCTTGCCAGGATGGTATCTTATCTCACAATCATAATCATTCAAGGTTTCCATCCAACGTCGTTGCCTCATGTTCAAATCCTTTTGGTTAAACAGGTGCTGGAGGCTCTTGTGATCAGAATAGATCACACACTTGATGCCATATAAATAGTGCCTCCATAGCTTTAGTGCAAATACAACGGCACCCAACTCCAAGTCATGGGTGGTGTAATTCTTTTCATGCACCTTTAACTGACATGAAGCATAGGCAATAACTTTGCCTTTCTGCATAAGCACACATCCCATCCCGGTGTGTGATGCATCACAATATACCACAAACTCTTCTATTCCATCAGGCAATGTGAACACAGGTGCATTGCTATGCTTCTGCTTAAGGATATCAAAGGATTCTTGCTGCTTAGGGCCCCAATTGAACTTTATTTTCTTCCTAGTCAAAGAAGTTAGGGTTGCAGCAATCCTTTAAAAATTTTCAATGAAACGCCTATAATATCCTGCCAATCCCAAGAAACTGTGAATTTCTGTGGGCGTCTTCGGTTCCTACCAATTCATGACAGCTTCAACCTTAGCGGGATCCACTTGGATACCACGCTCACTAACCACATGTCCAAGGAATTGGACTTCTCGAAGCCAGAATTCACACTTTGAAAATTTGGCGTAAAGCTTCTCCTGTTGAAGTAGTGAAAGAATACATCGAAGATGCTTCTCATGATCAGCTTGGTTCTTCGAGTAGATGAGGATGTCGTCAATGAAGACGATGACAAATTTGTCTAAGTAGGGCTTGCAGACGCGATTCATGAGATCCATGAATGCGGCAGGTGCATTAGTGAGTCCAAAAGGCATCACTAGGAACTCGTAATGGCCATAACGAGTCCTAAATGCAGTCTTGTGTACATCTTCATCTTTAACCTTCAATTGATGATAGCCTGACCTCAGATCGATCTTAGAGAATTAACTTGCCCCTTGAAGTTGATCGAACAGATCGTCGATCCTGGGCAACGGGTACCTATTCTTGATAGTGACCTTATTAAGCTAACGGTAATCGATGCACAGACGCATCGATCCATCCTTCTTCTTGACAAATAAGATTGGTGCTCCCCAAGGAGACGAACTAGGTCTAATGAAACCCTTGGCTAGCAATTCATCTAGTTGCGTTCTCAATTCCTTCATCTCTGTTGGTGCCAACCTATAAGGCACCCTTGCTACTGGTGCTGCTCCAGGGATGATGTCAATTCTGAATTCCACTTTCCTATCTGGTGGTAAACCAGGTAGTTCTTCAGGAAAAACTTCAGGGTATTCAGAAATAGCAGGGATATCTTCAATCTTAGGCTTCGGCTCATCCATAGTCACTTGTGCCATGTAGATGACACAACCCTTCTTTAAACACTTAGAGGCCTTGAGCATAGTCACTTGCTCAGGCAGTCCATACTGGGTATCTCCCTGAATGGTAAGTGATTCACCAGATGGAGTCTTGATCACCACTTGCTTCTTATTGCAGACAATCTGGGCCTGGTTATGAGATAACCAGTCCATCCACAAAACTATGTCGAAACCGGCTAACTTCAAAGGAAGTAGGGACAAAGGAAAAGAGTGGTTCCTAATGGATATAACACATCCATCTAACACAGTTGAGACAGTTTCTATGGTTCCATCAGCTAATTCCACCTCATACTTCACACTTAAGGTTTTTACTGGTAATTTCAACAACTCACAAAACTTATCATCCACAAATGATTTATCAGCTCCTGAATCAAATAACACTCTCGCATAAACATCATTTATAAGGAAGGTACCCGTGATCACATTGTCGTCCTGCACAGCTTCCTTTGCATCCATCCTGAAGACCCTAGCATTGGTCTTCTTTCCTTCATCAGCTTTCTTTGCATAATTTGGGCAATTTGTCTTGATGTGCCCTTTTTCGTTGCAACTGTAGCACGTTGCGTCCTTCAGTTTCTTGCACTCTAGGGTCTTATGTTCTGAAGATTTGCAAATCCCACATGGCCTCGGCTGAGACTGGGATTTCGACTCAAGTCTGCACCTCCCAAAGTGGTGCTTCTGACAAGTCTTACACTTGGGCTTATCTCCAGATTCATGCCCATCCTTCTTAGAACCAGACCCTTTCTTGTGGTCATTGTTTCCCCGGTGCTTCTTATCTGACCATCGTGAATTATCATTTTTACGCTTCCTTTTCTCGGCATCCGTGTTCCTCGGCGATCTCTGTCTGACCGCGTCCAGTGTGAGGGACAAAGATATATCAGCTACCGATCTGAAAGTAGCTGGCCGAGAGGCTTTTACACTTGCCTTTATCTCTGGGGCTAAACCCCCAATGAAATGAGCAATTCTTTTGGGTTCCGGGGTCACCAGATAAGGAACCAACCTTGACATTGTATTAAAGCTCGTAAGGTAAGCTTGGCAATCCAGATTTTTCATTACCAATGACAGAAAATCGGACTCAATCTTTTCAACCTCATGCTGAGGACAGTAGTTTTCCCTGATCAGGGTAACAAATTGTTCCCATGTCATATTGTACAGTGGAATCATCCCATTAGCTTGAATCAACGATCTCCACCAGGCTAAGGCCTCACCTTTAAACAATTGAGAAACAAATTTTACCACATCCCTATCAGCGCACCCGCTGATATCAACTACGGTGTCCATCTCATCCAGCCATGTCATGCAGTCTATAGCCCCTTTTTCCCAAGTGAAATCCCTGGGTTTGCATGAAACAAAGTATTTGTAGGAGCAACCCTTATCACGGGGTCCTTGATTCAGTATTACCCTTTGAGACGGGACACTTTGCTGATTAGAAGAGTGACGATCGTCATCATCTTTCTTTGGTTCTTCCTTCTTGGAGGGTGGCTTGCTGTGAGCCTCAGAATGAGTCTTTGGCTATGAATGGGGTACTGATTGGGCTCTGCTTCGAGTACCGCTTGACTCACTATACTGCCTATCCAAGGCTTTTGTAACCGCATTGTCAATTAGTGCTTGGAGCTCAGCACCGGACACATTGAACCTGGTGGTGTCATTATTCTCCTTTGGCCGACTATTGATTTCATCTGAGTCCGCCATGTATCTTGAACTGTTACATAAGATATCGACAATAATTTATTTGGGAGTTTATTATGGAATTGCCTTTTAGGGCAATTCATTAACCATGGTAAACATAGACCATATTTGGTTAATTTGTTACTCACATCTATTTAGGATTTTATTATAACCTATCCTAATTATAAAACAATAACAGTATTATTAGCACAAAAAGGCCTAGTCACAAGGACATTTTTAAATCGTAAGCCATGATTTCGGAGAATCAAGGTATTAAGGTTTGAATATAGTTCATTACCTTTCTTTGACAGGGAGTCGTAGACTACTATTGTCTTTTGTCTTATATGACAATGAGTATGGCCCGTAGGCACTATATTACCAATGTATGGTCAAAATATGTTCATCTTAATTGATGATTTAAACTCATGATTTATAGATCATTAAGTTAGGTTAGGAATCTTTTGAAGAATCCTTATATAAGAATGATGTGTGTGATTTTAACGAATCACGTCTGCCAGGAGCGTTAACATGTTTTCAGATGTTAACAGGGATCCGAATCTTTTAAACAGGTCTTACCATCTTGGCCAAGTCTTATAATGACATGTAAGCTAGGTTATACCTTTGAGATTCTTATTTAATATATAATAGGCAGATTATTTTTAAAAAGAACGATTTTGATTTATTTATTTCATATATAATGTATTTATGCATATAATGGCAAAAATGAAATTTATAAACTTATCATTCCATTAATATTAAAAGAGTACACATCGCCCTAAACGGGACTTTTAATAGATAAATTACCCACGCATGGGTTAAACTAAAATACAAGTCCACGCAGGGACCAAATACTAGAATAGATGTCCACGCAGGGACTAAAAAGACAAGACCACGCAGGGACTTGATAAAAAAATAGGAAATACAACAATATATATAGGGATTTAATGACCCTCTTCTTTTTCCCTTTTAGCAAGCTCACTAGGCCCTTGAGGAAACCCCTGTTGTTCCTGCGTTCTTCTTGAAATTCATGCTCCACCCGACTTAGTCTTTGGAGGATTTCCTCCTGTTCCGGTGGGGAAAATTGTGGTGACTGCGACTGTTGCCGAATCGGTGGTCGTGCAGGTACTTGATACCCATGAGTTGGATATCCCACTCCCCATGGAGCTCCATACGGTCCTTCCGGATGTAGGGCGTTGTAGTTTGCCGCGACCAGGTACGGGTCGGCTTCAGCATAGTTATAATGAGTGTGAGCCGGCTGCTCAAACGGATTGTACGCCGTTGAACCAGCGTATGCAGGAATCGGGTTATCAAAACCCATCGGTGGTGGTGGTGGTGCAACTGGTGCAGAATTCACCTCTGGAATTGGGTTTGAGGGCCCACCCATTTGTGGGTCTTTATGCTGTGGCGGGTAGTGACTGCCACTAGAGTGTCGAGGGGTGCTAAAGTGGAAATCCCCTCCTCGCGCGGATATTCTTGCGCCTATTCTCCTACGCCTTGGTGGTTCTGGAGGTGCTTGATGAACTGGCGGTGGTGGAGGCGGTGGCATGACTACCACGAAACATGAATCCTCGGAGGGATCCTGCTGCTGTTGTTGTTGTGGGTTATAAGAGGGTGTAAAATACCACTCATATTGGTTAAACCTCGCTTGATAACTGTCTGGACCACCGTAGGGTGATCCGTGGAAGGATGATCCGTCAGAGATCTCGATGGGATGGTTGGGGGTACCGCTTGCAGGTTCGACGGGATCAGTGTCCTCGTCCATGTCCATTGCATTGTCTCCTGAGAAGTGGTCCTCTGGTCCCAATGGCTTAAAACCCACTGGTTCTTGAATATAATTCGCCGGGTTGAACCGGCCCTGAAAGACAGGAGTAGGGTCGCCGAAGGAATGGTGCGACAGGTATCGCTGGAGAGGTACATATGAAGGTTGTGGGTTATCGGGCTCGTTTTCCGGGTGCGGCCCAAAAGAGTGACGGTAAGGAGGTGTTGAACTGTGCGAGACAGACCGTCTAGCGGGCTCAAAAAGGTTCCTCCTGTTTCCCTGAGGATCGGCACTCATAGTGGTAGAAGGAGTTCGCCGGTGTGATGGCCTGGCTTCGTGATCGTTGGGGGCGGTGATTGGCCCCTTACCTCGTCCTCCTCTTCTAAATCTTGGTGGCATAATTCCTGTCAAAAATAAAAGATACAACAAAGAAATATATAAAGGACAAAGTAAAAATTTAAAACAATTTGGATTATTCCTATGTTCTTTATCTAGACTCGAAGATTTAGGAATGTGCAATTGTGTCATTGAGATTAAACACAAAAGGCTAGTGTTTAATTCACTCAATGTTGGCTCTGATTCTGGAACGAAGGTTTATAATAACCTTTGCAAGTATCAATCACAAAATAGCAAGTGCGTGTAGCTTTTACCGGGTCTCCTATTCTGGAACGAAGGTTTATAATAACCTATTAGAATCCTAACGGGTCTTTAATTAAGCCTAAACTTAGACCGGTTAGTTTCACGGAAAGATACGGTTCAAACGCATGATTAACCGAAGACCGGAATAAAATGTGATTTAGACCCGACAAGTTTGAAGACTTGTATAATATGGGTAATCTAAACACATTCTGGATTTTGAGATAAAAACGATAAGGTTTGACCCGTTTCGGCTAGTTTATGCAAACTAGTTACATAAACCGAACCGAATGCGCAAGAGGCGTAACGGGTAATCATGATAGTCATTTACAGGTTTCCTAAGTTAATATGCCTTAAATAGGTTGTGATATCAGTAGGATACCTTCCATTATGCCCAAAATGAGTTTAATCTCAATTTAAGTCCCGTAGGGGTATTTTGGTCATTTTAAAGATTATAAAAGAGATTAAATGAAATTCTGAGATTTGGGTCTGAATACATCAGTAAAATAACTTAATTTATCCGGTTATATCAGTTGGTGATAAGTCTTATATGACAAAATGGTTTTAAACCCATACTAGGTGTTTAATAAGCGTAAAAAGCCGTTTTAAGCGATTTCCGGGTTATACAGGAAATCTGAGTTTTCTGATCAGGTTATAAAGTTCAAAATACTACATTTATTATATAAAATCAGTAGCAATTGGATTGGTGTCAAAATATGTAGGTCCCCTATTCGTATGGATCTTCAACAGAATTGTCTTTCCAATCAAGAGTGCGGAATCCTCTTGATCAGAATGTAGCAGAAAACAACTAGAAACAGAAAACAGCAATTCACTTTCAAACTGGGTTTTCTATTGATTATCCAACTTGCAGTTTACAATCAATTAAAACCCTAACCAACACAATTTCGTCCAAGCCTATTGCCTTTCACGAAATTACTCTCTCTCTAAAACTGTTTTGGCTGATTAACCTAAACCCTAAAGCCTAACCTTGTTTATATAACACAAGGTTTGCTACTTGGGCCAAGGTTAAACATCATGGACTGCGAATTGGACAGGCCCAATTCGCCTCCATCACCCTAATTGGGTGTTGTTTAGCCCAAACTCTATTAACTCACTAATACAAAGCTAAACCCGCTAACTGTTTATCGTTTAACTAATTACAAGATATCCAAAGACCAAATCTAAGCTGTTGTCACAAACATGCACCAACAAACTCCCCCTTGACAATAGCTTCATAAAATAACTTTGTCTTCAGTCATCTTTCAATCTTCATGTAATCTTGCACTGTCTTTGGTCTTTGGATAGCTTCAGCTTCAACAGCTTCTGTCAGCACCAAACTCCCCCTAAGCTGATGCATCCAATCACCAAATTTTCAAAAACTTTAGCGTTTGAGTAAAACTCCAGTTCAGCATATGTATAGTAATTTTCAAACTCTTCAACTTTGTCTGCAATATAGAAAGGAGGTTCTACCATGCATCCAATCAAACTCTCATCTTCACACAGCAACTTCTCAGCAACACACTGCTTCAATATGTATACTATAAAACAAACATCTCGAGAAACCATAAGAATTTTTCAACATAAGTTAAACAAATTATTATTATTCAAGAGATAGTTAAACTGTATTACAGATTAAGCATTTTCAATTTCATCACCAACACGCAAAACTTTTAATCACACACTCTATAACCCGCATGATTTAAAATTTTGAACTCACTTTCTAACACCATCTCCCCCTATCAGTAACAATTCCTCCAAGAATAACAGTTTTCCGTACGTTAAGAATTTTAAACAGAAAAAGACACTATTTTTGGATTTTTATATTTTCTGAAAGCAAGTAAATAACAAAAGCAATAAACACTCTATTTTTGTGAGAATCACTGGTAAGAAGATCATATCAACAGAATCAAACTGTTTCACACTATTAGATAATTCTTTATTTAATTTTTCGTGAAAAGCAGTCCAAGACGATTACCAGTATGTTTGTCCTCTTAAACAAAATGCATGAACATTTCAAGTACCATTACCGTATGATACATTAAGGTAATATTAATTACTGAGATACTAGTGTGTCCCACTTCAGGTTATACCTCCGCGATCAAGGTATGCACAAAGATTCATCGTAGTAGGTGAGTATACTGAATTCATCCTTTAAGATATCCTGACAGTGTCTAGGTCTGCATATAATCTGTTGTATCATGTTTTAATTGCTTAACTATGAACACCAAAAGAAAAACTAATCAAATCCTGGAAATATAAACAACACACTCTATCATGCAAGTATCTTCCCTACCACATATTTCACAAGTCCAATCCAGATTTCTGAAATCTTAACTGGGAATAGGTTGAGAAGAGAACAGAATAGATCTTTAGTAGAGATGGTATAATATACAGATCAAATGAGTTTTTCTCAATTTGATATAGGTTTCTTGTGTTTCATTTGGGCACTTGAGGGCCTCTTTCGGGTGTATTAGATCTATAGCGCGACAACGTACAGCTAGGTCAGCATGTATCTGGATGCAGCAGAAGCTGTCGTTGCCTAGCACCTCCAGGTCAGCATATATCTGGATGCAGCAGAGGAGGTACACGACTTTTTTCAGAGAAGATTTCAGAATCAGATCAAAATTGTGTGTATCGGGACAACATACAGACATTCAAATAGAAATGTGCTAATTCCAAGTGACTTTCTTTCCTGGGGTCATGTACAATTTTAGTTCTGAACAGAAAGACAGCCAAGATATCCCCAGATGAAATAACAGTATAAAGACCCAAAACTTCAGATTTTGGCAATCTATCAACACAAGATTTAAGGTCATTAAACCATACACCACTGATGTGTTCCCCACTCATATTCAGTTCATTTAGGTTTATATCACATTGGTAAGTTGATTATTTCATGCTTTTTGCCTACTGGTACATCATATGATGAAGCTGCTATCACACTTAAGCATTTTAATTTCAATTTCAGTGTGACAGTCTAACTTGCTGATATACTATCATTTCTCCTTTTTCACACAGTGATAACTCATTTTTTATTTTTCTATTTTTTTATGTTTTTGATTTTTCAATGTTTTTGTATTTTTGATCTTTAAGAAAAGCAGTAAACTATTTAGAAAAATTCTTATGAAAAACCAGTTATTCAGGATTCCTCATCCCGTTGAGTTCGACTAAATGTTCAAAGCGAGCCCTGTCAAAAGCTTTAGTATAAAGATCTGCCAGGTTATCTTCGGTGTCGACTCGATGTAATTCAATTAGTCTCTTTTCAGCACAATCCCGTATAAAATGATGATGTATGTCAATATGTTTTGTGCGACTGTGTTTCACGGGATTATTAGTTATTGAAATTGTGGCATTATTGTCTATCATAATAGGAGTACGAGTGAAATCCAAACCGTAATCGCGCATCTGTTGTTGTATCCAGAGTACCTGAGAGCAGCAGCTACCCGCAGCAATATATTCAGCTTCACATGTAGATGTAGACACACAGGATTGCTTCTTGCATTGCCAAGACACGATCCTGCCTCCTAAGAACTGACAACCACCTGTTGTAGACTTTCTGTTCGACTTGCATCCTCCAAAGTCTGAGTCAGTGTAAGCGACAAAATTCAGATCACTATCAGCTGGATACCACAACCCAAGTTTAGGTTTCCCCTTCAAGTAACGAAGAATCCGCTTCACTGCTTTCATGTGTGACTCTTTTGGATTAGCCTGATATCTGGCACACAAGCATACTGCAAACATAATGTTAGGTCTTGATGCAGTCAAGTACATTAGAGAACCAATCATTGCCCTGTATTGAGTAGGATCAACGTCTTCAGTACTTTCATGATCTGGGCCAAGATTGTGATTTTCGCAAATGGGTGTGTTGAAAGTAGAGCAATCATTCATTTGAACCGACTCAAAATGTCATACACATACTTTGTTTGATGAATAAACATCCCATCCTCCTTTTGTTCAACTTGTAATCCCAGAAAGTAAGACAGCTCACCCATAGCACTCATTTCGAACTTGCTCTTCATCACCTGCTCGAACTCTTTACACACACTCTCATCTGATGACCCAAAGATGATGTCATCCACGTACACCTGTACTAGCAGAAAATCTTCCTTCTTCCTCTTGATGAACAGTGTACTGTCAATCTGACCTCTTTCAAAACCATTTTTGATCAGATGTGTAGACAGTGTCTCGTACCATGCCCTAGGAGCTTGATGTAATCCATACAAAGCCTTATCAAGTTTGTACACTCGATCTGGATAATCTGGATCAACGAACCCATCTGGTTGTGAGACATACACCACTTCTTGGACTTTCCAGTAAAGAAACGCACTCTTCACGTCTAGTTGGTAAACTTTGAAGCCCTTGAATGTTGCGAAAGCTAGAAACAAACGAATTGCCTCCAACCTTGCCACTGGTGCAAACACTTCATTGTAATCTATCCCTTCTTGCTGATTGAAACCTTTTACCACCAATCGAGCCTTGTTTCGCGTCACTATCCCTTTGTCATCCTTCTTGCACTTAAACACCCATTTAGTGCCTATTTCTCTTTCACCTTTAGGAAGGTCAACTAACTCCCAAACCTTCAACTTAGCAAACTGTGCCAATTCCTCTTGCATAGCTTCAACCCATGAATTGTCTTTAAGAGCCATATGAATGTTCTTCGGCTCCTCTTGGGAAATAAAGCAGCTATACAAGCATTCGTTCACAATCCCAGTCTTCTCAATCGACACAAATAAACCAGAATTCGTTGCTATGCTTCTTCTCGTCTGAACACCTGCATTAGGATCTCCAAGTATCATGTCAACTGGATGATCTCTATTTGCTCGTGTAGAAGCAACAGTATCCACTTCTAAATTATCACCCAGGTTTGATCCAACCTCCCCCTGAATGTTCTGATCTGCAAATGGATTAATGAAATCCTCCCCCTCAATGGGTTCAGAGTCACTATCACTTGAATCAGGATCAGCAGCACCTTTGGAAGTTTCCGCAGCATCTGTCATATCAACATTCGATCTAGGCATGAACTCACCTTCATCGTCTCCACCAATCATTGTCTGAATCAACTGAGAATCATCTGCATTTGGAAACTCAGGAATATTAAATGATTTAAAAGTGCTTTCATAATCATATAATATAGCTGGACCACTCGTTGATTGTTGAGGTTTGTATGAAGTAATTTCCACATTAAACACAACCTCAATTTTACCAGTTTTTAGATTAAAAACCCTTTTATTCGGTGCGCCAGGTACGTAACCTAGAAAGTAGCCTTCGTCAGCCACCTCACCGAATTTTTGTTTATCTTTATTACGCACGATGGTGCAGGGTAATCCAAATGGTTCAAAGCCTTCTAAGTTTGGTTTCTTGTTAAACATTAATTCATGACATGTTTGTTAAAACGTTTAACAGTCAAAACTTTGTTTAGGACATAGCAAGCTGTATTCACAGCCTCTCCCCAGAAAAGAACTGGTAGCTTTGAATCTGAAAGCATCGTCCTAGCGGCTTCAATCAACGTCCTGTTTTTCCTCTCAGCAACTCCATTTTGTTGAGGTGTATAAGGAGCGGAATATTGATGTTCAATTCCTTTTCGAAGACAGTAGAGATCCAGAACTCGATTCTTGAACTCCGTGCCATTATCACTCCTTATCCTCTTTATCCTTGCATCATGGACGTTTTCCAATTTCGTAAAAAGATCTATCAGCATCTCCGCCGTCTCATCTTTTGTACCTAAAAAGAAAACCCATGAATAACGTGAGTAGTCATCAGTGACAACTAAACAATAGTACTTTCCACCTATGCTCCTCACGTTCACTGGACCAAATAAATCCATGTGAAGTAATTCGTAAGGGGCATCTATGGAATTTACTGTTTTAGATTTGTGAGGTTTCTTATGTTGTTTTCCCTTTTGACATGGAAGACATTTATCTTCCACGTGAAACCTCTGCATTGGAACCCCTTTCACTAGCTCATTTTTAACAAGGTAATTCATTTTGCGATAGTGAATATGGGCCATGCGTCTGTGCCACAACATCGATTCAGCTTCAGATGCTTTTGATAGTAAACACGCCACCACCGCATTTGGATCCTTATCACCCATGTCCATGACATAAGTGTCATTTCTCCTTGGCGCTCGCATCACTATCCAATCGTCCGGAATCTTCAAACCTGGTTTCAACACTAATGCTTCATTCTTGGTAAAATGGATCGAGTGACCCTTGTCGCAGACTTGTGACACGCTCATCAGATTGTGTTTGAGCTGCTCCACATAGTTCACTTTGTCCAGTGTGATCTTCCCATTGGTCACTTTTCCTTGTCCTGTAATTCTACCACCTTTAGCACCCGCAAAATTCACCTTTCCACCATCATAATCTTCAAATTCAGTCAACAATCTCGCATCCCCCGTCATGTGCCTGGAGCAGCCACTATCAACATACCATAAGTTGATAATCCTCCTTAGCAGCTCCTGCACACACCAACCAAGAAATTAGTTAGATTGGGGGACCCAAGCCTTAATGGTCTTGGGTCGTCCAAATTCACCAACTACTGGAACATCCATCCAATATCCATTACTCCTAACTGGAGTCTTGGATCTCAGACCTGTTGATGGAATTTGATTTTGATTTCCACTAGGTCTTTGGTCCTGAGGGTTCCTATACGTGTTTGGACTATTTGACCTTTGGAAATTTTGATTTTGGTACCTTGAATTTTGATTCCAAGAAGCATTATTGTTGTGATTTCTAAAGCCATTGTTATAAAAAGTTCGACCACCATTATTTTGGTATCGATTTTGATATTGACCTTGACTTCTGAAATTATTAGAATTATAATTGTTCATTCTAGGTGAACTGCTTCTAGGTCTCTCAAATCTGCCTGGTGGAGATCTAGGCTGAAATCTTGGTTGATTTCTTTGAAAACGAGGAACTTGTGGAGTTCCTTTTTCAGCCTTATCTTCACCAACAGCAACATTCTCTGGTTGCTTAGCAGCAGATTTCTTTGGAGAATTTGCAACTTTCTCCTGTTTATCACCACTATTCTCTGGTGACTTCTCTCTCTTCCTCTCACTCACTTGTGCTTCACTCTTTTTGTTAGGACAGCAGCTAGCTACATGTCCCTTGGTGTGACATTTGAAGCACGATCTCTTATTCGAAGACTTCTTTTCTGAAGCCTTTGAACTAGATTCGGGTTTTTCTTCTGATGATGCCTTAGAAGGATTTGGTGCAGTTTGCTTAGTTTCAGAATTTTCTATGTTCTTATTTTTAGCAAACTCTACATTTGATTCATTTTCAATTACAGCAGTTTCATTTTTCATGTCACTTCCTTGAACAAAATTAACACTTTTAACAAAAGTTGGATTTTTATTCTTAGGATGTGATGTGTTCTTTTTCAAAACAGGTTTGCTGTTATTATCCTTCTAAGCATCAGCATTCTCAAAAATATTTCCTTGACGTGACGTGGAACTACTTGGTGATGTTGACCCAAAGTCCATGAGATCATCTTCATCAGGCAAGAAAGAATAGTCATGACTAACAGGAGGTGGAACTTCATTGAAACCATGGAATCCCACACTGGTTTTGTCATTACTTTTCTTCAAGCCGCCCATCATATGTTTCATAACAAAAGTAGAGTCCCTGAATTGACCTAATTTCTTTTCAAGTTCAACAATTTTGAGTTGTGCATCTGACAACTCTTTGCATTTATCAGAAATCTCTTTTGTTTTCTCAGCCATCATTTCATGAGCTAAGTCTATGACTTGAAGTTTTTCATTTAATTTGCAGGTTACCGCTTCAATTTTACTTTCATAACCTTTTATCTTCTTCAAGTATGATGATTCATTTCTTTTAGCAAAAAAGTTTGCTTCTTTTATGGTAGACATCTCGCCCACCAGACTTTGGTTTTGTGTGGACAACCTGTCAACTTCACCCTGTAATTCACGACATTTTAAACACACAGAATTAGACTTTACCTCTCCTGTTTGTTTATCAAGGTTGGCCATTAGAGCCGCAAGCTGAGCTTCCATTCTTTTATATTTTGCTTCCTTTTCTTCAGCTTCCTTTTGATGGTCAGACTTTTGCTTTTCCTCTTCAGCATCTTTTGTCTGATCACCCTTCTCTTCTTCAGCTTTACTCTCTATCTTGACCTCTGCCTCAGCATCCACTTTTGCTTCAGCATCTCTCACAGTAGCTTCACCATCATCAACTGGAGTTATCTCTGCCATGAATGCCTGTGTGACATTGTCATCTTTTTCCAAGTGAATACTCCAGTCATATGAACCTTCTCTAGCAGTAGAGATCAGCGCTCTTGAGTTAGAGTTGTTTGATGCATTCCTATTGTTTGAACTCTGACTCGAAGTCTCCTGCTTTTGTTTTTGACATTCCCTAGCGAAATGCCCATAACTTTGACAGTTGAAGCATCTCACTTTGGTCTTGTCGAAACCAACCGTCTTTCCTATAAACTTCCTGCCTGTTCGGTTCATAAATCTCTTCACTCTTCTAGTAATCATGGCCATTTGCCACTGCAAATCCATATCTTCAAGATCATCAGGGTCAATCTGATCATAATCCTCATCCAAAGTGGCAGGATCAGATATCTTCCCCTGAATGTAGTTCTCATAGGAAGCAACAAATGAAGCAAGTAGAGCAAGATGCTCTTCAGCAGACTTCACACTCATTGGCATGGACTTAACACCACTACTCTGCTTCGAAGCTGGTGTTCTTTTGGCTCCTGTTGATCCTCCTGAAGCAGCTACAAAACACACATCACCATCTTCATTCACTGTGACCTGCTCATTCTCACACGAAAGAAACGCAGTAGCAGAGTCGCTAGAAGCGTTGTGAGATGAAGAAGATGCAAGCCCATTGTAAATCGTTAGATCTTGAACCTGATCATATCCAGTGTCTTTCTTCTTCATACTGAGCTCATAAGCTCTCAGCTTGCCAACTACTTCTTCCAGCTCCTTTGTCTCATAATCTGCTTCACCCTTGATCATGAGAGTGTAGATATCCCACTTGGTAGGTAAGGCATCGAGCAGCTTGTCATTCTTTTCTACGTCAGTATAGCAATCAATCTTATAGTTTTCCATTTCTGACATCAGATGATAGTAACGAGTGATGATGTCCTCAAGTGACTCATGCTTCATGTGCTTGAAAATAGCAAACTGCTTCTTCAGTAGATCAATCTTGTTTTTCTTAACATCTGCATTTCCTGCATATCGTTTTTCTAATGCATCCCACATATCTTTTGAATTTGTGTACTTTGTGAATGTATGCTTGATGCTATCAGGTAACGACATTTTAATAGCAGCCAATGCTCTCTTTTCAGCCTCATACATCTTTTTATCATTCTCTTCCATGTTCACATAGGCTGTTCTACGTGGTCTGCCCTCAAAGTCATGAGTAGGGTTTGTGTACCCATCTTCAATACATATCCACATGCGCATGTCTTGATATTCAATGAAGGATTGGAAACAATCCTTCCATGTCAAATAATTTTCCACCTTCATCATCTTAGGCGGTTTGTTGGTAGTGCCAACCTCATGCTCCATTCTCAACAGCTCATTCAAACTAGACATGTTCGACATTTTTAACGTAACAGACTGATAAAACCGTACAAAATTTTTCCGAAAACAGTGGTTACCAAATTACACCGTTAGAATCGTCTCGAAAAGACGAATCCAATGATATCTAATGTCAAAAACCGAAATCGGGATTTTCCAGAGTCTTTTTTTTTTACCCTAAAAATCCAAGGAATTCAACGTTCAGAGGTATAAATTAACATGACGACACTTTTAAATCCTGCCATACATCTTTAACTAGATCCGGGTTTATAACACTTTTTGTCTTACATGACACGTGTCGTTATTTTATTGAACACAAATTTCCGAGGTGTTACAGGTAACAACGTCAAAGCCGCCAACAATTACTGAGGCTATCGATATGAGCGTGTCACTGACTGAAGAAGCCATCCGGTTAAACAATTTTTCGATCTCCGACCAGTAGAAAAAGGAGACTCACGTGGAGTCATCAGGCGAGAACAAGAGAAATTTCTCGAACTTTAAAAGGGTACCAGTAGTACGACCAAGAAGGATGAGACCAACGCACCGGCCAAGACCAAAGGAAAGGGGTATATGGGCACTTTGCCCAAATGTGATGCATGTCAGTCGCATCACAATGGACGATGCCGAGTTGGAAAGTGTGAGTCTTGTGGGAAGGTTGGCCACTCGAAGGAAACATGCTGGGTTGGTACTGGGCGTGGTAACAATGGTCAGAGAGGTTATGGGAACAACCGTGGTGGAAATGGATACGGAAACCGCCCTCAGGGAGGAAATGGCGGTAACCGTGGAAATATTGCGAATCAAGCTGGGAGTGGAAACCGCAACCAAAACAACGCTCAAGGTGGTAACGGAAATGGTAATGGTCGAGGACCAGGTTTTTTTTTTTTTTTTTTTTGTTTACCCTAAAAATCCAAGGAATTCAACGGTCCAAACGGTTCTGTCTAACGAGCTACGGATCAATTTCTATTTTCAAAACACTGAAATTTTATCGACGCTTGCCAAACAAAATTCCACCGCTTAAATATGCTGTTAAAATCGCTGGGTAATCACTTAAATTCGCGGGTCACTTGTTCAATTTCGCTGATCAAAGTTCAAAGGTTCGCAGGTCAGTTACTTGTTCAAATTCGCTGGTTTATTTCGCGATTACGACGACTTGTAAAGTCACCGAAAACCGTAATAATTTCGCTGAGGAAAATTATACGGTTACCAAAGTCGCCTTTGGATTTAATTTCGCCGATGATTACTCTGATCAGTTAATTTCGCAGCCTTGTTAATTTCGCAGATCCTGTAAATTAGGAAACTTAATCTGTTTCGAAACTTTGATGATTTTCTGGATTCTCCTATCACAAATTTGCAAAATCGAAACAGCAAAATCAGCAAACTTTTGACAAATTTCTGATGAACTTAATGAAGAACACAAAAACAGTTTTTGAATCTTCAAGAAATTCAGCCAAAAACTCTTCCAGAAACTCTTCCAGAATCAACCAAAACTTTCCAGAAATCCTGCAAAACACCAAACAAACAAACAGAAGATCAAAACAGCCAACAAATTCGAAAAATTATATCAAAAATTTCAAAACCCTAATTTTTCAGGTTTTCAAAATTTCGAAAATTTCTTCCTGTTTCTCCAAGCACAATTCTGAACCGAGCCTTCAAGAGCCTAAAGCTCTGATACCAATTGTAGGTCCCCTATTCGTATGGATCTTCAACAGAATTGTCTTTCCAATCAAGAGTGCGGAATCCTCTTGATCAGAATGTAGCAGAAAATAACTAGAAACAGAAAACAGCAATTCACTTTCAAACTGGGTTTTCTATTGATTATCCAACTTGCAGTTTACAATCAATTAAAACCCTAACCAACACAATTTCGTCCAAGCCTATTGCCTTTCACGAAATTACTCTCTCTCTAAAACTGTTTTGGCTGATTAACCTAAACCCTAAAGCCTAACCTTGTTTATATAACACAAGGTTTGCTACTTGGGCCAAGGTTAAACATCATGGACTGCGAATTGGACAGGCCCAATTCGCCTCCATCACCCTAATTGGGTTTTGTTTAGCCCAAACTCTATTAACTCACTAATACAAAGCTAAACCCGCTAACTGTTTATCGTTTAACTAATTACAAGATATCCAAAGACCAAATCTAAGCTGTTGTCACAAACATGCACCAACAAAATATTATGTAAAACTCATTTTATGAACAAAAAGGGTATAATCGGTATTTACCGAATCAACGCCATAACCTTACGTTATGGGCAGGTTAAAAATAATTTAAAAATCTTTAAAATTCCCAAAATATTATCTTACATCAGTGGGTAAAAGGTTTGGTGTCAAAAATTGGGTTTAGATAGGCTTTATGCTAATTGCGCCGTTTAATTAACAAAAAGCTTTTTAAATGCGCTATTTAGCATAACTCCTATTCTGGACCTCGAACTGATGTGAAACTTTAGGGACATGTTTATAAATCAGTAACAAAGATTTTTGTTCTCTCACATTTCCAAAATTCTCGTTTTATGGTTAAAAGGGCATTATGGTCAACATTAAGCAATTAACGGAAACGTGTAAATGAATCGGACAATCAACGAGCCAACCACAGAGGTTTATACCAACAGTAGCCTGGTCCTATGGAAGCTCTAAGGCATATCCAAATCATACTAAATCGGGTAAGAACTGAAGTCAAAGCAAAAGTCAAAGTTTTGCGACTTTCGGTTCCGAACCGGGTCTAAACAGAAAATTGTCGGGTCGAACATGCTTAGACATGTTCTTACATTTATTACTAAGTTATATGAGTGGTAAAATAGGTTACATGTCTTCTACATTTCTAATTACATGTTAATTCGCAAATTAAGTTTCTGTTGACTTTTTTATAAACAACTTTGACCCAACATTTGATCTAGTTAGAGCGGGAATCAGAGGGTGCCCTTTTAAGGGTTTATTGCCCACATAATTACCAACTTATAACTACCTTCAATTCGACTAATCACTGGACCATTAATGATTAATTGCTAATTCAAACGTTAATTACGACGGTTTGACTTTTAAGCTAATAACTAAGCAAAACTCAACTAAGGAAGATCAAGGTTACTTACCCAGGTCTAATGCACGATTAGAGATGCTTGGGGACTGATCTTATGCTCCAGGAAGCTCCACAAATGCAGATGGAAGGTGTGATCAAAATGTTGCAACATGAGGGCCTTTTTATAGTGCTTTTGATCTCATTAGATCATGACAACCAATGCTACAACTGATCATGGATCATCCACAAGTGTCCCTAGTGACTAGGAACTGTTAGGGGTCGCCCATGGAAGTGAAAATATCTTTTTAAGTCGGTTACATGCTTATAACAGGAAACTGTCACGATTCTGTTCGCTGTGCATGCCTTACGGACCGTAAGGCTTGACCTTTACGGTCCGTAAGCTTGTTCCAGAAGGCATAAATTTGTTGGCCATTCAAGCTCCGAACAGGCAACCATGTAATACGAAATTGGGCCACTATTTTCAGTAGGGGGCCTCTTGAACAGGTCCTAAACAGTTAAGACCACTATGAAATGTTCTAAAGTTGCCTTGGACTTTAACGAAAGCCATAAACGAAGGTTTGTCGTGCATTTCTTTGTAGGATTCCACTCTTGCAATTACGATTCAATCATTGTTAGTATTTACCGGATTTGAGTATATCAGATGTTTATAATATACATTAGGGTCTTGGGATTTATAATGAGGTCGTTCAGAGGTATAAATTAACATGACGACACTTTTAAATCCTGCCATACATCTTTAACTAGATCCGGGTTTATAACACTTTTTGTCTTACATGACACGTGTCGTTATTTTATTGAACACAAATTTCCGAGGTGTTACATGTAACAACGTCAAAGCCGCCAACAATTACTGAGGCTATCGATATGAGCGTGTCACTGACTGAAGAAGCCATCCGGTTAAACAATTTTTCGATCTCCGACCAGTAGAAAAAGGAGACTCACGTGGAGTCATCAGGCGAGAACAAGAGAAATTTCTCGAACTTTAAAAGGGTACCAGTAGTACGACCAAGAAGGATGAGACCAACGCACCGGCCAAGACCAAAGGAAAGGGGTATATGGGCACTTTGCCCAAATGTGATGCATGTCAGTCGCATCACAATGGACGATGCCGAGTTGGAAAGTGTGAGTCTTGTGGGAAGGTTGGCCACTCGAAGGAAACATGCTGGGTTGGTACTGGGCGTGGTAACAATGGTCAGAGAGGTTATGGGAACAACCGTGGTGGAAATGGATACGGAAACCGCCCTCAGGGAGGAAATGGCGGTAACCGTGGAAATATTGCGAATCAAGCTGGGAGTGGAAACCGCAACCAAAACAACGCTCAAGGTGGTAACGGAAATGGTAATGGTCGAGGACCAGGTTCTTTTTTTTTTTTTTTTTTTTACCCTAAAAATCCAAGGAATTCAACGGTCCAAACGGTTCTGTCTAACGAGCTACGGATCAATTTCTATTTTCAAAACACTGAAATTTTATCGACGCTTGCCAAACAAAATTCCACCGCTTAAATATGCTGTTAAAATCGCTGGGTAATCACTTAAATTCGCTGGTCACTTGTTCAATTTCGCTGATCAAAGTTCAAAGGTTCGCAGGTCAGTTACTTGTTCAAATTCGCTGGTTTATTTCGCGATTACGACGACTTGTAAAGTCACCGAAAACCGTAATAATTTCGCTGAGGAAAATTATACGGTTACCAAAGTCGCCTTTGGATTTAATTTCGCCGATGATTACTCTGATCAGTTAATTTCGCAGCCTTGTTAATTTCGCAGATCCTGTAAATTAGGAAACTTAATCTGTTTCGAAACTTTGATGATTTTCTGGATTCTCCTATCACAAATCTGCAAAATCGAAACAGCAAAATCAGCAAACTTTTGACAAATTTCTGATGAACTTAATGAAGAACACAAAAACAGTTTTTGAATCTTCAAGAAATTCAGCCAAAAACTCTTCCAGAAACTCTTCCAGAATCAACCAAAACTTTCCAAAAATCCTGCAAAACACCAAACAAACAAACAGAAGATCAAAACAGCCAACAAATTCGAAAAATTATATCAAAAATTTCGAAAATTTCAAAACCCTAATTTTTCAGGTTTTCAAAATTTCGAAAATTTCTTCCTGTTTCTCCAAGCACAATTCTGAACCGAGCCTTCAAGAGCCTAAAGCTCTGATACCAATTGTAGGTCCCCTATTCGTATGGATCTTCAACAGAATTGTTTTTCCAATCAAGAGTGCGGAATCCTCTTGATCAGAATGTAGCAGAAAACAACTAGAAACAGAAAACAGCAATTCACTTTCAAACTGGGTTTTCTATTGATTATCCAACTTGCAGTTTACAATCAATTAAAACCCTAACCAACACAATTTCGTCCAAGCCTATTGCCTTTCACGAAATTACTCTCTCTATCTAAAACTGTTTTGGCTGATTAACCTAAACCCTAAAGCCTAACCTTGTTTATATAACACAAGGTTTGCTACTTGGGCCAAGGTTAAACATCATGGACTGCGAATTGGAGAGGCCCAATTCGCCTCCATCACCCTAATTGGGTTTTGTTTAGCCCAAACTCTATTAACTCACTAATACAAAGCTAAACCCGCTAACTGTTTATCGTTTAACTAATTACAAGATATCCAAAGACCAAATCTAAGCTGTTGTCACAAACATGCACCAACAAAATATTATGTAAAACTCATTTTATGAACAAAAAGGGTATAATCGGTATTTACCGAATCAACGCCATAACCTTACGTTATGGGCAGGTTAAAAATAATTTAAAAATCTTTAAAATTCCCAAAATATTATCTTACATCAGTGGGTAAAAGGTTTGGTGTCAAAAATTGGGTTTAGATAGGCTTTATAGTAATTGCGCCGTTTAATTAACAAAAAGCTTTTTAAATGCGCTATTCAGCATAACTCCTATTCTGGACCTCGAACTGATGTGAAACTTAAGGGACATGTTTATAAATCAGTAACAAAGATTTTTGTTCTCTCACATTTCCAAAATTCTCGTTTTATGGTTAAAAGGGCATTATGGTCAACATTAAGCAATTAACGGAAACGTGTAAATGAATCGGACAATCAAGGAGCCAACCACAGAGGTTTATACCAACAGTAGCCTGGTCCTATGGAAGCTCTAAGGCATATCCAAATCATACTAAATCGGGTAAGAACTGAAGTCAAAGCAAAAGTCAAAGTTTTGCGACTTTCGGTTCCGAACCGGGTCTAAACAGAAAATTGTCGGGTCGAACATGCTTAGACATGTTCTTACATTTATCACTAAGTTATATGAGTGGTAAAATAGGTTACATGTCTTCTACATTTCTAATTACATGTTAATTCGCAAATTAAGTTTCTGTTGACTTTTTATAAACAACTTTGACCCAACATTTGATCTAGTTAGAGCGGGAATCAGCGGGTGCCCTTTTAAGGGTTTATTGCCCACATAATTACCAACTTATAACTACCTTCAATTCGACTAATCACTGGACCATTAATGATTAATCGCTAATTCAAACGTTAATTACGACGGTTTGACTTTTAAGCTAATAACTAAGCAAAACTCAACTAAGGAAGATCAAGGTTACTTACCCAGGTCTAATGCACGATTAGAGATGCTTGGGGACTGATCTTATGCTCCAGGAAGCTCCACAAATGCAGATGGAAGGTGTGATCAAAATGTTGTAACATGAGGGCCTTTTTATAGTGCTTTTAATCTCATTAGATCATGACAACCAATGCTACAACTGATCATGGATCATCCACAAGTGTCCCTAGTGACTAGGAACTGTTAGGGGTCGCCCATGGAAGTGAAAATATCTTTTTAAGTCGGTTACATGCTTATAACAGGAAACTGTCACGATTCTGTTCGCTGTGCATGCCTTACGGACCGTAAGGCTTGACCTTTACGGTCCGTAAGCTTGTTCCAGAAGGCATAAATTTGTTGGCCATTCAAGCTCCGAACAGGCAACCATGTAATACGAAATTGGGCCACTATTTTCAGTAGGGGGCCTCTTGAACAGGTCCTAAACAGTTAAGACCACTATGAAATGTTCTAAAGTTGCCTTGGACTTTAACGAAAGCCATAAACGAAGGTTTGTCGTGCATTTCTTTGTAGGATTCCACTCTTGCAATTACGAATCAATCATTGTTAGTATTTACCGGATTTGAGTATATCAGATGTTTATAATATACATTAGGGTCTTGGGATTTATAATGAGGTCGTTCAGAGGTATAAATTAACATGACGACACTTTTAAATCCTGCCATACATCTTTAACTAGATCCGGGTTTATAACACTTTTTGTCTTACATGACACGTGTCGTTATTTTATTGAACACAAATTTCCGAGGTGTTACAGGTAACAACGTCAAAGCCGCCAACAATTACTGAGGCTATCGATATGAGCGTGTCACTGACTGAAGAAGCCATCCGGTTAAACAATTTTTCGATCTCCGACCAGTAGAAAAAGGAGACTCACGTGGAGTCATCAGGCGAGAACAAGAGAAATTTCTCGAACTTTAAAAGGGTACCAGTAGTACGACCAAGAAGGATGAGACCAACGCACCGGCCAAGACCAAAGGAAAGGGGTATATGGGCACTTTGCCCAAATGTGATGCATGTCAGTCGCATCACAATGGACGATGCCGAGTTGGAAAGTGTGAGTCTTGTGGGAAGGTTGGCCACTCGAAGGAAACATGATGGGTTGGTACTGGGCGTGGTAACAATGGTCAGAGAGGTTATGGGAACAACCGTGGTGGAAATGGATACGGAAACCGCCCTCAGGGAGGAAATGGCGGTAACCGTGGAAATATTGCGAATCAAGCTGGGAGTGGAAACCGCAACCAAAACAACGCTCAAGGTGGTAACGGAAATGGTAATGGTCGAGGACTGGGTTTTTTTTTTTTTTTTTTTTTTACCCTAAAAATCTAAGGAATTCAACGGTCCAAACGGTTCTGTCTAACGAGCTACGGATCAATTTCTATTTTCAAAACACTGAAATTTTATCGACGCTTGCCAAACAAAATTCCACCGCTTAAATATGCTGTTAAAATCGCTGGGTAATCACTTAAATTCGCTGGTCACTTGTTCAATTTCGCTGATCAAAGTTCAAAGGTTCGCAGGTCAGTTACTTGTTCAAATTCGCTGGTTTATTTCGCGATTACGACGACTTGTAAAGTCATCGAAAACCGTAATAATTTCGCTGAGGAAAATTATACGGTTACCAAAGTCGCCTTTTGATTTAATTTCGCCGATGATTACTCTGATCAGTTAATTTCGCAGCCTTGTTAATTTCGCAGATCCTGTAAATTAGGAAACTTAATCTGTTTCGAAACTTTGATGATTTTCTGGATTCTCCTATCACAAATTTGCAAAATCGAAACAGCAAAATCAGCAAACTTTTGACAAATTTCTGATGAACTTAATGAAGAACACAAAAACAGTTTTTGAATCTTCAAGAAATTCAGCCAAAAACTCTTCCAGAAACTCTTCCAGAAACAACTAAAACTTTCCAGAAATCCTGCAAAACACCAAACAAACAAACAGAAGATCAAAACAGCCAACAAATTCGAAAAATTATATCAAAAATTTCGAAAATTTCAAAACCCTAATTTTTCAGGTTTTCAAAATTTCGAAAATTTCTTCCTGTTTCTCCAAGCACAATTCTGAACCGAGCCTTCAAGAGCCTAAAGCTCTGATACCAATTGTAGGTCCCCTATTCGTATGGATCTTCAACAGAATTGTCTTTCCAATCAAGAGTGCGGAATCCTCTTGATCAGAATGTAGCAGAAAACAACTAGAAACAGAAAACAGCAATTCACTTTCAAACTGGGTTTTCTATTGATTATCCAACTTGCAGTTTACAATCAATTAAAACCCTAACCAACACAATTTCGTCCAAGCCTATTGCCTTTCACGAAATTACTCTCTCTCTAAAACTGTTTTGGCTGATTAACCTAAACCCTAAAGCCTAACCTTGTTTATATAACACAAGGTTTGCTACTTGGGCCAAGGTTAAACATCATGGACTGCGAATTGGAGAGGCCCAATTCGCCTCCATCACCCTAATTGGGTTTTGTTTAGCCCAAACTCTATTAACTCACTAATACAAAGCTAAACCCGCTAACTGTTTATCGTTTAACTAATTACAAGATATCCAAAGACCAAATCTAAGCTGTTGTCACAAACATGCACCAACAAAATATTATGTAAAACTCATTTTATGAACAAAAAGGGTATAATCGGTATTTACCGAATCAACGCCATAACCTTACGTTATGGGCAGGTTAAAAATAATTTAAAAATCTTTAAAATTCCCAAAATATTATCTTACATCAGTGGGTAAAAGGTTTGGTGTCAAAAATTGGGTTTAGATAGGCTTTATGCTAATTGCGCCGTTTAATTAACAAAAAGCTTTTTAAATGCGCTATTCAGCATAACTCCTATTCTGGACCTCGAACTGATGTGAAACTTAAGGGACATGTTTATAAATCAGTAACAAAGATTTTTGTTCTCTCACATTTCCAAAATTCTCGTTTTATGGTTAAAAGGGCATTATGGTCAACATTAAGCAATTAACGGAAACGTGTAAATGAATCGGACAATCAACGAGCCAACCACAGAGGTTTATACCAACAGTAGCCTGGTCCTATGGAAGCTCTAAGGCATATCCAAATCATACTAAATCGGGTAAGAACTGAAGTCAAAGCAAAAGTCAAAGTTTTGCGACTTTCGGTTCCGAACCGGGTCTAAACAGAAAATTGTCGGGTCGAACATGCTTAGACATGTTCTTACATTTATTACTAAGTTATATGAGTGGTAAAATAGGTTACATGTCTTCTACATTTCTAATTACATGTTAATTCGCAAATTAAGTTTCTGTTGACTTTTTATAAACAACTTTGACCCAACATTTGATCTAGTTAGAGCGGGAATCAGAGGGTGCCCTTTTAAGGGTTTATTGCCCACATAATTACCAACTTATAACTACCTTCAATTCGACTAATCACTGGACCATTAATGATTAATCGCTAATTCAAACGTTAATTACGACGGTTTGACTTTTAAGCTAATAACTAAGCAAAACTCAACTAAGGAAGATCAAGGTTACTTACCCAGGTCTAATGCACGATTAGAGATGCTTGGGGACTGATCTTATGCTCCAGGAAGCTCCACAAATGCAGATGGAAGGTGTGATCAAAATGTTGCAACATGAGGGCCTTTTTATAGTGCTTTTGATCTCATTAGATCATGACAACCAATGCTACAACTGATCATGGATCATCCACAAGTGTCCCTAGTGACTAGGAACTGTTAGGGGTCGCCCATGGAAGTGAAAATATCTTTTTAAGTCGGTTACATGCTTATAACAGGAAACTGTCACGATTCTGTTCGCTGTGCATGCCTTACGAACCGTAAGGCTTGACCTTTACGGTCCGTAAGCTTGTTCCAGAAGGCATAAATTTGTTGGCCATTCAAGCTCCGAACAGGCAACCATGTAATACGAAATTGGGCCACTATTTTCAGTAGGGGGCCTCTTGAACAGGTCCTAAACAGTTAAGACCACTATGAAATGTTCTAAAGTTGCCTTGGACTTTAACGAAAGCCATAAACGAAGGTTTGTCGTGCATTTCTTTGTAGGATTCCACTCTTGCAATTACGATTCAATCATTGTTAGTATTTACCGAATTTGAGTATATCAGATGTTTATAATATACATTAGGGTCTTGGGATTTATAATGAGGTCGTTCAGAGGTATAAATTAACATGACGACACTTTTAAATCCTGCCATACATCTTTAACTAGATCCGGGTTTATAACACTTTTTGTCTTACATGACACGTGTCGTTATTTTATTGAACACAAATTTCCGAGGTGTTACAGGTAACAACGTCAAAGCCGCCAACAATTACTGAGGCTATCGATATGAGCGTGTCACTGACTGAAGAAGCCATCCGGTTAAACAATTTTTCGATCTCCGACCAGTAGAAAAAGGAGACTCACGTGGAGTCATCAGGCGAGAACAAGAGAAATTTCTCGAACTTTAAAAGGGTACTAGTAGTACGACCAAGAAAGATGAGACCAACGCACCGGCCAAGACCAAAGGAAAGGGGTATATGGGCACTTTGCCCAAATGTGATGCATGTCAGTCACATCACAATGGACGATGCCGAGTTGGAAAGTGTGAGTCTTGTGGGAAGGTTGGCCACTCGAAGGAAACATGCTGGGTTGGTACTGGGCGTGGTAACAATGGTCAGAGAGGTTATGGGAACAACCGTGGTGGAAATGGATACGGAAACCGCCCTCAGGGAGGAAATGGCGGTAACCGTGGAAATATTGCGAATCAAGCTGGGAGTGGAAACCGCAACCAAAACAACGCTCAAGGTGGTAACGGAAATGGTAATGGTCGAGGACCGAGTTTTTTTTTTTTTTTTACCCTAAAAATCTAAGGAATTCAACGGTCCAAACGGTTCTGTCTAACGAGCTACGGATCAATTTCTATTTTCAAAACACTGAAATTTTATCGACGCTTGCCAAACAAAATTCCACCGCTTAAATATGCTGTTAAAATCGCTGGGTAATCACTGAAATTCGCTGGTCACTTGTTCAATTTCGCTGATCAAAGTTCAAAGGTTCGCAGGTCAGTTACTTGTTCAAATTCGCTGGTTTATTTCGCGATTACGACGACTTGTAAAGTCACCGAAAACCGTAATAATTTCGCTGAGGAAAATTATACGGTTACTAAAGTCGCCTTTGGATTTAATTTCGCCGATGATTACTCTGATCAGTTAATTTCGCAGCCTTGTTAATTTCGCAGATCCTGTAAATTAGGAAACTTAATCTGTTTCGAAACTTTGATGATTTTCTGGATTCTCCTATCACAAATCTGCAAAATCAAAACAGCAAAATCAGCAAACTTTTGACAAATTTCTGATGAACTTAATGAAGAACACAAAAACAGTTTTTGAATCTTCAAGAAATTCAGCCAAAAACTCTTCCAGAAACTCTTCCAGAATCAACCAAAACTTTCCAGAAATCCTGCAAAACACCAAACAAACAAACAGAAGATCAAAACAGCCAACAAATTCGAAAAATTATATCAAAAATTTCGAAAATTTCAAAACCCTAATTTTTCAGGTTTTCAAAATTTCGAAAATTTCTTCCTGTTTCTCCAAGCACAATTCTGAACCGAGCCTTCAAGAGCCTAAAGCTCTGATACCAATTGTAGGTCCCCTATTCGTATGGATCTTCAACAGAATTGTCTTTCCAATCAAGAGTGCGGAATCCTCTTGATCAGAATGTAGCAGAAAACAACTAGAAACAGAAAACAGCAATTCACTTTCAAACTGGGTTTTCTATTGATTATCCAACTTGCAGTTTACAATCAATTAAAACCCAAACCAACACAATTTCGTCCAAGCCTATTGCCTTTCACGAAATTACTCTCTCTCTAAAACTGTTTTGGCTGATTAACCTAAACCCTAAAGCCTAACCTTGTTTATATAACACAAGGTTTGCTACTTGGGCCAAGGTTAAACATCATGGACTGCGAATTGGACAGGCCCAATTCGCCTCCATCACCCTAATTGGGTTTTGTTTAGCCCAAACTCTATTAACTCACTATACAAAGCTAAACCCGCTAACTGTTTATCGTTTAACTAATTACAAGATATCCAAAGACCAAATCTAAGCTGTTGTCACAAACATGCACCAACAAAATATTATGTAAAACTCATTTTATGAACAAAAAGGGTATAATCGGTATTTACCGAATCAACGCCATAACCTTACGTTATGGGCAGGTTAAAAATAATTTAAAAATCTTTAAAATTCCCAAAATATTATCTTACATCAATGGGTAAAAGGTTTGGTGTCAAAAATTGGGTTTAGATAGGCTTTATGCTAATTGCGCCGTTTAATTAACAAAAAGCTTTTTAAATGCGCTATTTAGCATAACTCCTATTCTGGACCTCGAACTGATGTGAAACTTTAGGGACATGTTTATAAATCAGTAACAAAGATTTTTGTTCTCTCACATTTCCAAAATTCTCGTTTTATGGTTAAAAGGGCATTATGGTCAACATTAAGCAATTAACGGAAACGTGTAAATGAATCGGACAATCAACGAGCCAACCACAGAGGTTTATACCAACAGTAGCCTGGTCCTATGGAAGCTCTAAGGCATATCCAAATCATACTAAATCGGGTAAGAACTGAAGTCAAAGCAAAAGTCAAAGTTTTGCGACTTTCGGTTCCGAACCGGGTCTAAACAGAAAATTGTCGGGTCGAACATGCTTAGACATGTTCTTACATTTATTACTAAGTTATATGAGTGGTAAAATAGGTTACATGTCTTCTACATTTCTAATTACATGTTAATTCGCAAATTAAGTTTCTGTTGACTTTTTATAAACAACTTTGACCCAACATTTGATCTAGTTAGAGCGGGAATCAGCGGGTGCCCTTTTAAGGGTTTATTGCCCACATAATTACCAACTTATAACTACCTTCAATTCGACTAATCACTGGACCATTAATGATTAATCGCTAATTCAAACGTTAATTACGACGGTTTGACTTTTAAGCTAATAACTAAGCAAAACTCAACTAAGGAAGATCAAGGTTACTTACCCAGGTCTAATGCACGATTAGAGATGCTTGGGGACTGATCTTATGCTCCAGGAAGCTCCACAAATGCAGATGGAAGGTGTGATCAAAATGTTGTAACATGAGGGCCTTTTTATAGTGCTTTTGATCTCATTAGATCATGACAACCAATGCTACAACTGATCATGGATCATCCACAAGTGTCCCTAGTGACTAGGAACTGTTAGGGGTCGCCCATGGAAGTGAAAATATCTTTTTAAGTCGGTTACATGCTTATAACAGGAAACTGTCACGATTCTGTTCGCTGTGCATGCCTTACGGACCGTAAGGCTTGACCTTTACGGTCCGTAAGCTTGTTCCAGAAGGCATAAATTTGTTGGCCATTCAAGCTCCGAACAGGCAACCATGTAATACGAAATTGGGCCACTATTTTCAGTAGGGGGCCTCTTGAACAGGTCCTAAACAGTTAAGACCACTATGAAATGTTCTAAAGTTGCCTTGGACTTTAACGAAAGCCATAAACGAAGGTTTGTCGTGCATTTCTTTGTAGGATTCCACTCTTGCAATTACGAATCAATCATTGTTAGTATTTACCGGATTTGAGTATATCAGATGTTTATAATATACATTAGGGTCTTGGGATTTATAATGAGGTCGTTCAGAGGTATAAATTAACATGACGACACTTTTAAATCCTGCCATACATCTTTAACTAGATCCGGGTTTATAACACTTTTTGTCTTACATGACACGTGTCGTTATTTTATTGAACACAAATTTCCGAGGTGTTACAGGTAACAACGTCAAAGCCGCCAACAATTACTGAGGCTATCGATATGAGCGTGTCACTGACTGAAGAAGCCATCCGGTTAAACAATTTTTCGATCTCCGACCAGTAGAAAAAGGAGACTCACGTGGAGTCATCAGGCGAGAACAAGAGAAATTTCTCGAACTTTAAAAGGGTACCAGTAGTACGACCAAGAAGGATGAGACCAACGCACCGGCCAAGACCAAAGGAAAGGGGTATATGGGCACTTTGCCCAAATGTGATGCATGTCAGTCGCATCACAATGGACGATGCCGAGTTGGAAAGTGTGAGTCTTGTGGGAAGGTTGGCCACTCGAAGGAAACATGATGGGTTGGTACTGGGCGTGGTAACAATGGTCAGAGAGGTTATGGGAACAACCGTGGTGGAAATGGATACGGAAACCGCCCTCAGGGAGGAAATGGCGGTAACCGTGGAAATATTGCGAATCAAGCTGGGAGTGGAAACCGCAACCAAAACAACGCTCAAGGTGGTAACGGAAATGGTAATGGTCGAGGACTGGGTTTTTTTTTTTTTTTTTTTTTTTACCCTAAAAATCTAAGGAATTCAACGGTCCAAACGGTTCTGTCTAACGAGCTACGGATCAATTTCTATTTTCAAAACACTGAAATTTTATCGACGCTTGCCAAACAAAATTCCACCGCTTAAATATGCTGTTAAAATCGCTGGGTAATCACTTAAATTCGCTGGTCACTTGTTCAATTTCGCTGATCAAAGTTCAAAGGTTCGCAGGTCAGTTACTTGTTCAAATTCGCTGGTTTATTTCGCGATTACGACGACTTGTAAAGTCATCGAAAACCGTAATAATTTCGCTGAGGAAAATTATACGGTTACCAAAGTCGCCTTTGGATTTAATTTCGCCGATGATTACTCTGATCAGTTAATTTCGCAGCCTTGTTAATTTCGCAGATCCTGTAAATTAGGAAACTTAATCTGTTTCGAAACTTTGATGATTTTCTGGATTCTCCTATCACAAATCTGCAAAATCAAAACAGCAAAATCAGCAAACTTTTGACAAATTTCTGATGAACTTAATGAAGAACACAAAAACAGTTTTTGAATCTTCAAGAAATTCAGCCAAAAACTCTTCCAGAAACTCTTCCAGAATCAACCAAAACTTTCCAGAAATCCTGCAAAACACCAAACAAACAAACAGAAGATCAAAACAGCCAACAAATTCGAAAAATTATATCAAAAATTTCGAAAATTTCAAAACCCTAATTTTTCAGGTTTTCAAAATTTCGAAAATTTCTTCCTGTTTCTCCAAGCACAATTCTGAACCGAGCCTTCAAGAGCCTAAAGCTCTGATACCAATTGTAGGTCCCCTATTCGTATGGATCTTCAACAGAATTGTCTTTCCAATCAAGAGTGCGGAATCCTCTTGATCAGAATGTAGCAGAAAACAACTAGAAACAGAAAACAGCAATTCACTTTCAAACTGGGTTTTCTATTGATTATCCAACTTGCAGTTTACAATCAATTAAAACCCAAACCAACACAATTTCGTCCAAGCCTATTGCCTTTCACGAAATTACTCTCTCTCTAAAACTGTTTTGGCTGATTAACCTAAACCCTAAAGCCTAACCTTGTTTATATAACACAAGGTTTGCTACTTGGGCCAAGGTTAAACATCATGGACTGCGAATTGGACAGGCCCAATTCGCCTCCATCACCCTAATTGGGTTTTGTTTAGCCCAAACTCTATTAACTCACTATACAAAGCTAAACCCGCTAACTGTTTATCGTTTAACTAATTACAAGATATCCAAAGACCAAATCTAAGCTGTTGTCACAAACATGCACCAACAAAATATTATGTAAAACTCATTTTATGAACAAAAAGGGTATAATCGGTATTTACCGAATCAACGCCATAACCTTACGTTATGGGCAGGTTAAAAATAATTTAAAAATCTTTAAAATTCCCAAAATATTATCTTACATCAGTGGGTAAAAGGTTTGGTGTCAAAAATTGGGTTTAGATAGGCTTTATGCTAATTGCGCCGTTTAATTAACAAAAAGCTTTTTAAATGCGCTATTTAGCATAACTCCTATTCTGGACCTCGAACTGATGTGAAACTTTAGGGACATGTTTATAAATCAGTAACAAAGATTTTTGTTCTCTCACATTTCCAAAATTCTCGTTTTATGGTTAAAAGGGCATTATGGTCAACATTAAGCAATTAACGGAAACATGTAAATGAATCGGACAATCAACGAGCCAACCACAGAGGTTTATACCAACAGTAGCCTGGTCCTATGGAAGCTCTAAGGCATATCCAAATCATACTAAATCGGGTAAGAACTGAAGTCAAAGCAAAAGTCAAAGTTTTGCGACTTTCGGTTCCGAACCGGGTCTAAACAGAAAATTGTCGGGTCGAATATGCTTAGACATGTTCTTACATTTATTACTAAGTCATATGAGTGGTAAAATAGGTTACATGTCTTCTACATTTCTAATTACATGTTAATTCGCAAATTAAGTTTCTGTTGACTTTTTATAAACAACTTTGACCCAACATTTGATCTAGTTAGAGCGGGAATCAGAGGGTGCCCTTTTAAGGGTTTATTGCCCACATAATTACCAACTTATAACTACCTTCAATTCGACTAATCACTGGACCATTAATGATTAATCGCTAATTCAAACGTTAATTACGACGGTTTGACTTTTAAGCTAATAACTAAGCAAAACTCAACTAAGGAAGATCAAGGTTACTTACCCAGGTCTAATGCACGATTAGAGATGCTTGGGGACTGATCTTATGCTCCAGGAAGCTCCACAAATGCAGATGGAAGGTGTGATCAAAATGTTGCAACATGAGGGCCTTTTTATAGTGCTTTTGATCTCATTAGATCATGACAACCAATGCTACAACTGATCATGGATCATCCACAAGTGTCCCTAGTGACTAGGAACTGTTAGGGGTCGCCCATGGAAGTGAAATATCTTTTTAAGTCGGTTACATGCTTATAACAGGAAACTGTCACGATTCTGTTCGCTGTGCATGCCTTACGGACCGTAAGGCTTGACCTTTACGGTCCGTAAGCTTGTTCCAGAAGGCATAAATTTGTTGGCCATTCAAGCTCCGAACAGGCAACCATGTAATACGAAATTGGGCCACTATTTTCAGTAGGGGGCCTCTTGAACAGGTCCTAAACAGTTAAGACCACTATGAAATGTTCTAAAGTTGCCTTGGACTTTAACGAAAGCCATAAACGAAGGTTTGTCGTGCATTTCTTTGTAGGATTCCACTCTTGCAATTACGATTCAATCATTGTTAGTATTTACCGGATTTGAGTATATCAGATGTTTATAATATACATTAGGGTCTTGGGATTTATAATGAGGTCGTTCAGAGGTATAAATTAACATGACGACACTTTTAAATCCTGCCATACATCTTTAACTAGATCCGGGTTTATAACACTTTTTGTCTTACATGACACGTGTCGTTATTTTATTGAACACAAATTTCCGAGGTGTTACAGGTAACAACGTCAAAGCCGCCAACAATTACTGAGGATATCGATATGAGCGTGTCACTGACTGAAGAAGCCATCCGGTTAAACAATTTTTCGATCTCCGACCAGTAGAAAAAGGAGACTCACGTGGAGTCATCAGGCGAGAACAAGAGAAATTTCTCGAACTTTAAAAGGGTACCAGTAGTACGACCAAGAAGGATGAGACCAACGCACCGGCCAAGACCAAAGGAAAGGGGTATATGGGCACTTTGCCCAAATGTGATGCATGTCAGTCGCATCACAATGGACGATGCCGAGTTGGAAAGTGTGAGTCTTGTGGGAAGGTTGGCCACTCGAAGGAAACATGCTGGCTTGGTACTGGGCGTGGTAACAATGGTCAGAGAGGTTATGGGAACAACCGTGGTGGAAATGGATACGGAAACCGCCCTCAGGGAGGAAATGGCGGTAACCGTGGAAATATTGCGAATCAAGCTGGGAGTGGAAACCGCAACCAAAACAACGCTCAAGGTGGTAACGGAAATGGTAATGGTCGAGGACCAGGTTTTTTTTTTTTTTTTTTGTTTACCCTAAAAATCTAAGGAATTCAACGGTCCAAACGGTTCTGTCTAACGAGCTACGGATCAATTTCTATTTTCAAAACACTGAAATTTTATCGACGCTTGCCAAACAAAATTCCACCGCTTAAATATGCTGTTAAAATCGCTGGGTAATCACTTAAATTCGCTGGTCACTTGTTCAATTTCGCTGATCAAAGTTCAAAGGTTCGCATTACTTGTTCAAATTCGCTGGTTTATTTCGCGATTACGACGACTTGTAAAGTCACCGAAAACCGTAATAATTTCGCTGAGGAAAATTATACGGTTACCAAAGTCGCCTTTGGATTTAATTTCGCCGATGATTACTCTGATCAGTTAATTTCGCAGCCTTGTTAATTTCGCAGATCCTGTAAATTAGGAAACTTAATCTGTTTCGAAACTTTGATGATTTTCTGGATTCTCCTATCACAAATCTGCAAAATCGAAACAGCAAAATCAACAAACTTTTGACAAATTTCTGATGAACTTAATGAAGAACACAAAAACAGTTTTTGAATCTTCAAGAAATTCAGCCAAAAACTCTTCCAGAATCAACCAAAACTTTCCAGAAATCCTGCAAAACACCAAACAAACAAACAGAAGATCAAAAAGCCAACAAATTCGAAAAATTATATCAAAAATTTCGAAAATTTCAAAACCCTAATTTTTCTGGTTTTCAAAATTTCGAAAATTTCTTCCTATTTCTCCAAGCACAATTCTGAACCGAGCCTTCAAGAGCCTAAAGCTCTGATACCAATTGTAGGTCCCCTATTCGTATGGATCTTCAACAGAATTGTCTTTCCAATCAAGAGTGCGGAATCCTCTTGATCAGAATGTAGCAGAAAACAATTAGAAACAGAAAACAGCAATTCACTTTCAAACTGGGTTTTCTATTGATTATCCAACTTGCAGTTTACAATCAATTAAAACCCTAACCAACACAATTTCGTCCAAGCCTATTGCCTTTCATGAAATTACTCTCTCTCTAAAACTGTTTTGGCTGATTAACCTAAACCCTAAAGCCTAACCTTGTTTATATAACACAAGGTTTGCTACTTGGGCCAAGGTTAAACATCATGGACTGCGAATTGGACAGGCCCAATTCGCCTCCATCACCCTAATTGGGTTTTGTTTAGCCCAAACTCTATTAACTCACTAATACAAAGCTAAACCCGCTAACTGTTTATCGTTTAACTAATTACAAGATATCCAAAGACCAAATCTAAGCTGTTGTCACAAACATGCACCAACAAAATATTATGTAAAACTCATTTTATGAACAAAAAGGGTATAATCGGTATTTACCGAATCAACGCCATAACCTTACGTTATGGGCAGGTTAAAAATAATTTAAAAATCTTTAAAATTCCCAAAATATTATCTTACATCAGTGGGTAAAAGGTTTGGTGTCAAAAATTGGGTTTAGATAGGCTTTATGCTAATTGCGCCGTTTAATTAACAAAAAGCTTTTTAAATGCGCTATTTAGCATAACTCCTATTCTGGACCTCGAACTGATGTGAAACTTTAGGGACATGTTTATAAATCAGTAACAAAGATTTTTGTTCTCTCACATTTCCAAAATTCTCGTTTTATGGTTAAAAGGGCATTATGGTCAACATTAAGCAATTAACGGAAACGTGTAAATGAATCGGACAATCAACGAGCCAACCACAGAGGTTTATACCAACAGTAGCCTGGTCCTATGGAAGCTCTAAGGCATATCCAAATCATACTAAATCGGGTAAGAACTGAAGTCAAAGCAAAAGTCAAAGTTTTGCGACTTTCGGTTCCGAACCGGGCCTAAACAGAAAATTGTCGGGTCGAACATGCTTAGACATGTTCTTACATTTATTACTAAGTTATATGAGTGGTAAAATAGGTTACATGTCTTCTACATTTCTAATTACATGTTAATTCGCAAATTAAGTTTCTGTTGACTTTTTATAAACAACTTTGACCCAACATTTGATCTAGTTAGAGCGGGAATCAGAGGGTGCCCTTTTAAGGGTTTATTGCCCACATAATTACCAACTTATAACTACCTTCAATTCGACTAATCACTGGACCATTAATGATTAATCGCTAATTCAAACGTTAATTACGACGGTTTGACTTTTAAGCTAATAACTAAGCAAAACTCAACTAAGGAAGATCAAGGTTACTTACCCAGGTCTAATGCACGATTAGAGATGCTTGGGGACTGATCTTATGCTCCAGGAAGCTCCACAAATGCAGATGGAAGGTGTGATCAAAATGTTGCAACATGAGGGCCTTTTTATAGTGCTTTTGATCTCATTAGATCATGACAACCAATGCTACAACTGATCATGGATCATCCACAAGTGTCCCTAGTGACTAGGAACTGTTAGGGGTCGCCCATGGAAGTGAAAATATCTTTTTAAGTCGGTTACATGCTTATAACAGGAAACTGTCACGATTCTGTTCGTTGTGCATGCCTTACGGACCGTAAGGCTTGACCTTTACGGTCCGTAAGCTTGTTCCAGAAGGCATAAATTTGTTGGCCATTCAAGCTCCGAACAGGCAACCATGTAATACGAAATTGGGCCACTATTTTCAGTAGGGGGCCTCTTGAACAGGTCCTAAACAGTTAAGACCACTATGAAATGTTCTAAAGTTGCCTTGGACTTTAACGAAAGCCATAAACGAAGGTTTGTCGTGCATTTCTTTGTAGGATTCCACTCTTGCAATTACGATTCAATCATTGTTAGTATTTACCGGATTTGAGTATATCAGATGTTTATAATATACATTAGGGTCTTGGGATTTATAATGAGGTCGTTCAGAGGTATAAATTAACATGACGACACTTTTAAATCCTGCCATACATCTTTAACTAGATCCGGGTTTATAACACTTTTTGTCTTACATGACACGTGTCGTTATTTTATTGAACACAAATTTCCGAGGTGTTACAGGTAACAACGTCAAAGCCGCCAACAATTACTGAGGATATCGATATGAGCGTGTCACTGACTGAAGAAGCCATCCGGTTAAACAATTTTTCGATCTCCGACCAGTAGAAAAAGGAGACTCACGTGGAGTCATCAGGCGAGAACAAGAGAAATTTCTCGAACTTTAAAAGGGTACCAGTAGTACGACCAAGAAGGATGAGACCAACGCACCGGCCAAGACCAAAGGAAAGGGGTATATGGGCACTTTGCCCAAATGTGATGCATGTCAGTCGCATCACAATGGACGATGCCGAGTTGGAAAGTGTGAGTCTTGTGGGAAGGTTGGCCACTCGAAGGAAACATGCTGGCTTGGTACTGGGCGTGGTAACAATGGTCAGAGAGGTTATGGGAACAACCGTGGTGGAAATGGATACGGAAACCGCCCTCAGGGAGGAAATGGCGGTAACCGTGGAAATATTGCGAATCAAGCTAGGAGTGGAAACCGCAACCAAAACAACGCTCAAGGTGGTAACGGAAATGGTAATGGTCGAGGACCAGGTTTTTTTTTTTACCCTAAAAATCCAAGGAATTCAACGGTCCAAACGGTTCTGTCTAACGAGCTACGGATCAATTTCTATTTTCAAAACACTGAAATTTTATCGACGCTTGCCAAACAAAATTCCAACGCTTAAATATGCTGTTAAAATCGCTGGGTAATCACTTAAATTCGCTGGTCACTTGTTCAATTTCGATGATCAAAGTTCAAAGGTTCGCAGGTCAGTTACTTGTTCAAATTCGCTGGTTTATTTCGCGATTACGACGACTTGTAAAGTCACCGAAAACCGTAATAATTTCGCTGAGGAAAATTATACGGTTACCAAAGTCGCCTTTGGATTTAATTTCGCCGATGATTACTCTGATCAGTTAATTTCGCAGCCTTGTTAATTTCGCAGATCCTGTAAATTAGGAAACTTAATCTGTTTCGAAACTTTGATGATTTTCTGGATTCTCCTATCACAAATCTGCAAAATCGAAACAGCAAAATCAGCAAACTTTTGACAAATTTCTGATGAACTTAATGAAGAACACAAAAACAGTTTTTGAATCTTCAAGAAATTCAGCCAAAAACTCTTCCAGAAACTCTTCCAGAATCAACCAAAACTTTCCAGAAATCCTGCAAAACACCAAACAAACAAACAGAAGATCAAAACAGCCAACAAATTCGAAAAATTATATCAAAAATTTCGAAAATTTCAAAACCCTAATTTTTCAGGTTTTCAAAATTTCGAAAATTTCTTCCTGTTTCTCCAAGCACAATTCTGAACCGAGCCTTCAAGAGCCTAAAGCTCTGATACCAATTGTAGGTCCCCTATTCGTATGGATCTTCAACAGAATTGTCTTTCCAATCAAGAGTGCGGAATCCTCTTGATCAGAATGTAGAAGAAAACAACTAGAAACAGAAAACAGCAATTCACTTTCAAACTGGGTTTTCTATTGATTATCCAACTTGCAGTTTACAATCAATTAAAACCCTAACCAACACAATTTCGTCCAAGCCTATTGCCTTTCACGAAATTACTCTCTCTCTAATACTGTTTTGGCTGATTAACCTAAACCCTAAAGCCTAACCTTGTTTATATAACACAAGGTTTGCTACTTGGGCCAAGGTTAAACATCATGGACTGCGAATTGGACAGGCCCAATTCGCCTCCATCACCCTAATTAGGTTTTGTTTAGCCCAAACTCTATTAACTCACTAATACAAAGCTAAACCCGCTAACTGTTTATCGTTTAACTAATTACAAGATATCCAAAGACCAAATCTAAGCTGTTGTCACAAACATGCACCAACAAAATATTATGTAAAACTCATTTTATGAACAAAAAGGGTATAATCGGTATTTACCGAATCAACGCCATAACCTTACGTTATGGGCAGGTTAAAAATAATTTAAAAATCTTTAAAATTCCCAAAATATTATCTTACATCAGTGGGTAAAAGGTTTGGTGTCAAAAATTGGGTTTAGATAGGCTTTATGCTAATTGCGCCGTTTAATTAACAAAAAGCTTTTTAAATGCGCTATTTAGCATAACTCCTATTCTGGACCTCGAACTGATGTGAAACTTTAGGGACATGTTTATAAATCATTAACAAAGATTTTTGTTCTCTCACATTTCCAAAATTCTCATTTTATGGTTAAAAGGGCATTATGGTCAACATTAAGCAATTAACGGAAACGTGTAAATGAATCGGACAATCAACGAGCCAACCACAGAGGTTTATACCAACAGTAGCCTGGTCCTATGGAAGCTCTAAGGCATATCCAAATCATACTAAATCGGGTAAGAACTGAAGTCAAAGCAAAAGTCAAAGTTTTGCGACTTTCGGTTCCGAACCGGGTCTAAACAGAAAATTGTCGGGTCGAACATGCTTAGACATGTTCTTACATTTATTACTAAGTTATATGAGTGGTAAAATAGGTTAAATGTCTTCTACATTTCTAATTACATGTTAATTCGCAAATTAAGTTTCTGTTGACTTTTTATAAACAACTTTGACCCAACATTTGATCTAGTTAGAGCGGGAATCAGAGGGTGCCCTTTTAAGGGTTTATTGCCCACATAATTACCAACTTATAACTACCTTCAATTCGACTAATCACTGGACCATTAATGATTAATCGCTAATTCAAACGTTAATTACGACGGTTTGACTTTTAAGCTAATAACTAAGCAAAACTCAACTAAGGAAGATCAAGGTTACTGTAAAACCCGTGAGGATCTCTCAATGATATCAAACAACCTATTGATTGTGCGGAATCCAACCAATAGGTGATTCAAGAATATGTATAATATCTAAGATGAAAATAATAAACAAAACACAAACCAATATCTTGCATTCAATGGCTTAGCAAAGACTGATACAAGACTCGAATGGGAACTCGGTTCCTTCTCCTTTGTGTCGCCCCCACTGTTCACCAAAGCAACAACCTCAAACAATGAGGTAATGGTGTGCTTAAATACAAAACCAACTGGGCCACTAACCTAAGCCCATGCGACACATAAAGTCTACTAACCCAACCCATACATAATCGGCCCAAATATAAACTAAACACAACATAGAAACAACCCTTCAACTTAGCTAACCTACATGAATAAACCTTCAGGTTCCAACAATCTCCCCCTAGGTTTATGCATGCAGGTTCTTGACACTTTAACTTTCACGATCGCCTTGCAACCGATCCTTAAGACCACCGAAACCCTTTGTACGAATATGAATAGATGATGTAACAGCTCTAGTCCAAGCTTTTGCAATTTCTTCATATTTTTCAGTAGCTCTAATTTGATGACGAGCTAATACTTCCAAATCTTCATGAGCAACATTCAGTAAATCAATCTGATCCACCAAGCGAAAACACACATCACCATCACATACAATCACCGCCTGCCCTAAGCGCTCATCATAAGACCAAAAATGTAAGGACTTTAGAGCACCCTTTGGTATCTTTTCCACTAATGGAATCACCTTCTCTTTGTCAGTTACAGGCCAACGTACAATCTTCAATCACTTGTTCGTATATGGATCTCTAATGCCTTTAGCTGGTTTAACAATGGACTCTGCGGTACGCATTGAAGGAAAACCCTTAAGAACCTCCCTCTTCAACCTTTCGAAAAACAAATATCCAACCCCTCCAGGCTTATCATCTACATAAGGTGCGTTAGACAAGTTCGTCAAATCCACTTTAGTAAACGACTGAAACTGGCCTGGATGTTTGTACCACTCAACAGGTCCAATCTTCCTTTTTATCCACCATCTCTTGCGATCATGATCATAACCCCAGCTAACTACACCAGAACGATTTCCAACCTTATCATAGAGAGTTTCACCAACATCCATCAAATGATGAGTTGCATGAGCATCATCATCGTCTGGATTTAGATTTCGATTCTTCATAATTACAAACTCTCTTTTCTTCTTGATTCTTTCAGCCTTCTCTTTGTCTGCAACAGGATCAATGATTCTTTTAAAGTAATGTTCCATAGCAGCACTTCTTTCAGCATCATCCTTTTCAAAAGCCTTTTTCCTGTTTTCAACATCAGTTGGATCTGAGAACTCCTGTCCAAATTTCTTCTCCAACTTTCCACGTAAGTCATACACCATGTTAAACAACAAACTAACATCTCCTTGAAGTTGCTCAATCTGTTGATCTTTCTTCACAATCGTATCTTCAAGTTGTATAATCTTCGCATCTTTATGAATTGAATCTTGCTCAAGAATAACCATTCTTTTCTTCATATCTCTCATGCTGATAACATCATCTTCATCACTCGAATCATCATCAAACGGCATTCTAAATGGCTCTTCAGGTCTTTTACCACTTGAACTGCTAGGCATATCAAGATCAACTCTAGAAGAACCTGCAGCTTCAGTAGCACTAGGTAACGTTGTCTCAACAGTGGTATCAACATCAATACTAGTAACCTGAACATCATCAGTAGTGATATCCATATCAGTTCTTTGAGCGTCAGCATCAAAATCAAAGATGTCTGTAGTAGCAGTGGTGGTATCGGTGACATTCTTCTCAAAATCGAAGTCATAAAGACCTTCATCATCTTCATCAGTAATTACGGGTTGATCTTTGCTATGCTCAATATACATTCCGAGCCGAGGATCCCTCCTTTTCCGTTTCAATGGCATGGAATCAGAATCCTTTGGGTCTTCACTAGGCTTTTCACTTGACACTGAAAGATCAGAAGGAGGATTTCCCATCTTATCAGTTACAGATTTTAATAACAAAGCCAAACTTTCAGCAGTAATCACGGGTGGAACAACAGAAACAGCAGTATCAACTTCAGCTTCAGGAGGAAGCTCTTCATCTTCACCAGAATCACACATAATCTCAACGCCTTCATCGTCAGAGTCAATTGTTAAAATCTCTGTCTCAGGCTGATCTTCGGCATCCATATGAATATCATGTTCTTCAGCAACAGTAGCACTTGCAGGTACACTATGCACTGAAACAGATTGTGCGATTACCGGATTTTCACTAACATCTTTCGTCTCTGCAAACTGACCAAACTTCTCCAATTTAATCAAACCTTCAAACTTCTTCTCAGTACCCTTCTTTGTAGTAAGAGCACCAAAACATGATGGACCCATTGGTTTCAATTCCAACGTATTACCAGATCTCTTCAATTCTGGATATCGATCATTCAGAATCATCTGCAAGAATCTTGGATACATCAGAAACTTATCCTTTTGAAGTCCAATTGCATTTCTCTTCATAGCTTCCAAAATATATCTTGAATAATTGAACGGCTCATTAGTAATTACACAAATCACAGCAGCAGACTGAGTAGTATTCAACTGATCAATTCCCCCTCTATTTTCTGTCATGCACAAAAGGAACATATGCAGCAACAAACGCCAGTATGGATGTACAAACTTCTTTACCAAGGGAGGAAACTTTCCTTCACAGCTTAAACGAGGCAAAATTGCTTCCACTGTTCCAGCTGGAAGTTCTATAGGATCTGTTTCCTGATCATTAAATCTTAACGCTTCTCTGATCATCTGCTCAGTCACTATAACTTTCTTTTCTTGAATTTCAGCAACTATAGCTCCTTTTCCTTCAACAACTTCGACTTTAGCACTCTTCCAAAAATCTTGAATAAGCTCTTCATAAACAATCGGATTCTCACGAAGAGCATGAACAATCCGACAGTTATTTAAGCCTTTTATCAATGACATGTACAGCTGCTTATGTTTCTCTGATGGAGGTGCCAAGTATCCGACTTGATTGTGAGAAGATATAAACTTTAAATCCATTTTCTGCACACAACACAAATCAAATAAGTTTCCAACTTTCGAATATAACAGTGATAAAAATAAAAACCAAAACAAACACTGTTACTGTTCACTCGAGACCATGAGTCGCAACCAAAAGGTCTCGAGTCGAAACCAGTTGTCTGCGAGTCGCAACCAACAGATTTCGAGTCGCAATCATGAGTCGCAACTGACAAACATTGAGTCGCAACCATGAGTCGCAATCTTGATGTTGCGACTCGTAACCACTGGTTTCGAGTCCTAAGTGTTCTTGATTGCGAGTCAACATCTTCAAAACTTCATCGGAAACATCATCGGAATCTTCAAATCCTCATCGGAATCTTCAAAACTTCATCGGAATATTTAACAAACATTCATAATTCCTGCAAAACTTGAATAATGACGTCATTATACCTTGATGATTAACGAAGCAGATTGCGAGTCGCAACCGGAAATTAAACGGAATCTTCAACAGATCACCGGAGCTTTTGAGAGAGAATAAGGCTTGGTTGCGAGTGAGAAATGAGGTCTCGACTCGCAACCACCCTTTTATACCACAAGTCTGATCATGGGCCATCATGGGCTTTTAACTCTTGGGTCACAACATTAACAGATTGGGCTTGACAGATTTGGGCCCTTGACTTAACAGCTTTATCAATTTTACCTTAATATAAACCCATTAATCTGAAAATTTTATTTTTTTAAAAAAATAACCGCTAAACCTTTTGAGCAATGTTTGCAAAACAAAAACCTAAAAACAAAAATAAATAATAAATATTATTTACAAAATAAAATTAGGAAATTTGCATAGATACTCAGGGATCAAATCACAAGGTTTCGGGCTTGACTTCACTTATCAACACTGATCTACTACTGGATGATCTAGACAATTGCCAGTATATTTGTCCCCTTAAACTCGTCTCCCTAGACCTTTTCCATATAACTGCCTGTAACTCAATTTATCATGTTTTGATATCTTAACAATGAACACTCGAACAAATACTGATCAAATCTCGGAATTATGCACAGCACACTCTATCATGCATGTAGTGTCCCTACCACATATTTCACAAGTCCAATCCAAATCTCTGAAATCTTAACTGGGAATAGATTGAGAAGAGAACAGAATAGATCTTGAGCAGAGATGGTGTAATATACAAATCAAATGAGTTTTCTCAATTTGATATAGGTTTCATGGGTTTCTTTTGGGCACTTGAGGGCCTCTTTCGGGTGTTAATTGATCTACAGATCGACAACGTACAGCTAGGTCAGCATGTATCTGGATGCAGCAGAAGCTGACGTTGCCTAGCACCTCCAGGTCAGCATATATCTGGATGCAGCAGAGGAGGTACACGACTTTTTCAGAGAAGATTTCAGAGTCAGACCAAAATTGTGTGTATCGGGACAACATACAGACATTCAAATAGAAATGAGCTAATTCCAAGTGATTTTCTTTTCTGAGGTCATGTACTCTTTTAGTTCTGAACAGAAACAGCCAATGTTTCCAGTCTTAAGGATAGAGCCTACCAACACATCATACTAGAGTCAAACTATTTCGATACTGGTCTTACATGAGTCAGCCCTCGACCATAATGTGAAAATTCATTTCATTTCCCAGTCCAGCCACACTTCTTTTTGTATTTTTCAAATTTTTTTAATTTTTTTTATTTTTCGAATTTTTCTCCCCCTAAATTTGAGCATAAATAAAAAACTACCTAAGAATAGAAAACTTTATGAACAAATTTACCTACGAAAAACAAAACAAAAAAAACATGCTCAATCAGTAAAACGGATCATTTTTAGAAAATCCACAAGCACTCTGAATTTCGAGCTGCTGACAGGTTTAGTGAACAAATCGGCAGCATTTGCATCTGTGTCGATTTGTTCAAGAGTAATAAGACCTCTGTCAAAACAATCTCGGATAAAATGAACTTTAATATCAATGTGCTTGGTTTTGGAGTGAAAGACAGGATTTCGAACAATTTGTATTGCAGCATCATTATCACAGTAAATAGTAGTGTTAAGATAAGTCAAACCATAATCCTGCAATTGATGTTGCATCCACACCACTTGAGAGCAAGAAGCAGAAGCAGCAACATACTCGGCTTCAGCTGTAGATATCGCCACTGTTTGTTGTTTCTTGCATTGCCAAGAAATGAACCGATCACCCAAAAATTGGCATCCCGCAGATGTAGATTTCCTGTCACTGTCAGTACCTCCAAAATTGCTGTCAGAGAAAGCAAACAAGTCAAAATTGGAATCCCTCGGATACCACAGGCCAAACCGAGGTCGGCCTTTAAGATACCGAAAGATCCTTTTAACAGCAGTAAGGTGAGAAGTTTTAGGATTAGCCTGATAGCGTGCACAGTTGCAAACAGCAAACATAATGTCCGGACGGCTAGCTGTGAGATACATCAATGACCCGATCATGGACCTATATTGACGTTGATTGACAGACTCTCCTTCTCCATCTTCAGTCAATAGTGGTCTCTCTGCCATAGGTGTTTCAGCAGGCTTTGCGTCCGTGAATTTGAATTTTGCCAGCACATCATCCACATACTTCCCTTGATGAATAAGAATTCCTTGTGAACTCTGCTTGACTTGTAGACCCAAAAACAGTGTCATTTCCCCCAGAGCACTCATTTCAAACTTCTTCTTCATAACTCTCTCGAATTCCTTGCAAAGATCCTCACTTGTAGATCCGAAGATGATATCATCAACATAGATTTGAACCAAGATTTGATCACGTCCTACCTTCTTGATAAACAGAGTCTGGTCTATGGTGCCACGCGTATACCCATGAGCCAACAGATGCTCTGTTAGTGTGGCATACCAAGCTCGAGGAGCCTGGTGTAACCCGTACAGCGCCTTGTCTAGCTTGTAAGCGTATTCACGATGGTCTGGATGCACAAACCCTGGTGGCTGCTCGACAAAAATTTCCTCCTTCACATCTCCATAGAGAAACGCGGTCTTGACATCCATCTGATAAACAGTGAATCCCATGTATGACGCGTAAGCCAAAAAGATCCGGATGGCTTCAAGTCGTGCAACCGGAGCATATACTTCATCATAATCCAGTCCTTCAATTTGTCTAAATCCCTGAACCACCAGCCTTGCTTTGTTTCGAACAATGACTCCTGCAGAATCCTGCTTGTTTCGAAATACCCATCTAGTTCCAAGCTTACGTTTTCCTGTTGGCAACTTGACGAGCTTCCATACTCCAAGTTTTTCAAACTGGTTCAGCTCTTCGTGCATAGCATCTACCCAGCCAGGTTCCTGCAAAGCTATATCAATAGTTTTAGGTTCGATTTGAGAAAGATAACAAGAATATAAGCAAGTGTTAATGGTTCCTGATTGACTCCTGGTCAAAATTCCTGCATTTACAGGACCAATCACATTCTCGATTGGGTGATTGCGTTGAACGCTTGTAGGTATGGCCAAATCAGGTACAATCTCCTCTTCAGTGGTGGTGTTGCTAGACTCCCCCTCATTAGGTGCTGTAGTAGTGTGAACTACAGGAGAAGTGACAACACAATCCTCAGGAATTGGTTCAGGAAATAAAGCAGAGTCACTAGTTGATGCACCCTCAGGAGATCGATTGACCGTCGGAGTTGGTGTAGGATGTTGCGTAAACACCATTCCCGGTGGATCAATGGTATGATGCCTCACGTTGTCTTGCATCTGTGCTTCGTCTTCCGTATCTTCAAACGACAATGGTTGTTTGGGAATAGACACACCTGCAACTGAAACATCACTTGACAAAATGTTAAATGATTTAAACAGAGCAGAATAATCGTATAACCATTCTGGACCAACTCTAGCGTCCGTAGCATTCTCTTCAAGCCATTCAATGTTGCACGACTCGACGACCTTTTTAGTTACTTTGTTGTATACCCTATAAGCAGAGCCTTTAGCATATCCAACAAAGTAACATTCGTCACCTTTGACTTCAAACTTTCCGTTGGAGTCCATTAGTAATAATACACATGGACAACCAAAGATATGAAAGTGTGAAACCGAAGGTTTATGTCCTTCCAGAATCTCATAAGGGGTTTTCATGTGACGTTTGTTTACTAAAGCATGATTCTGGATATAACAAGCCATGCTAACTGCCTCGGCCCAAAAGAAGCTAGGAAGCTTTGAATCAGCCAGCATAGTACGCGCAGCTTCAATGAGAGTACGATTCCTTCTTTCAGCCACTCCATTTTGTTGTGGAGTTCGAGGCGCACTGAATTGACGATCGATTCCCTTATCAATGCAGAAAGTATCCAAAGTAACGTTCTTGAATTCCGTCACATTATCTGATCGAATAACCTTCACCTTAGTACTCGCTTGATTTTCAGCCAAAGTAATGAATTGTTTTACCAAGACAGCAGTTTCATTTTTGTGGCTGAGAAAATACACCCAAGTGTAGCGAGAGTAATCATCGACGATTACCAGACAGTAAGCTTTCTTCCCAATGCTCAGCACATTCACTGGACCAAAAAGATCCATGTGAAGTAGTTTGAGTACAGCTTTTGTCGAAGGTGCTGGTTTAGTCTTATGAGGTTTTCGATGAGCTTTCCCTTTCGCACAAGCAACACATTTCTCCACCAACATGAAGTCCTTGATTGGAAGATCACGTACCAGTTGACCTTTAGCTAGACGGTTCAGATTTTTCATATTCACATGCCCAAGTCGACGATGCCACAACAGACCATCATGCTCCGAAATTTTTGAAAATAGACAAGTGATCTCTTCACACGGTTTCTTGTTCATATCAATGACATAAGCATTACCTTTCCTTTCAGCTGTCATCAAGAACCAGTCTTCTGGAATGACAATCCCAGGCTTAAGAACATGACATCCCTTCTTCGTGAAATGAACTGAATTCCCTCGATCACAGATCTGTGAAATACTTAACAGATTGTGTTTCAGTTCTGGAACATAATTAACATTTTCAAAACTTAAGACGCCGTTTCGAACAGTTCCTTTTAACGTGATTCTGCCTGACTCTCCTCCCGCAAATGAGACATATCCACCATTAAACTCTTTGACATTTACCAGTTGGGATAAGTCTCCTGTCATGTGCCTGGAACAGCCACTATCCATGTACCAGAGGCGCACGGTAGTCCTCCACAGCTGTTCCTGCACGATTAGCGGGATTAGTTAGATTTAGGAACCCAGCCCATAGTGGATCTGGGTTTTCCTTGTGCATCAATATACGTCACTCTCTGCCACACTAAATTATCTTTATTCATAAATTTTGAAACGTCCCTTTTGGCGACATTTTGATGACATGATTTCATTGAATTGGATTGCATGCCATTAGCTTTAGGTTTCCAAAACTGTCTTGACCAGTTAGAATTGAAACTTTCATAAGCGTTACCAAAAGAATTACTTCGATTACGCTGAAAATTTGTTTGTCTATTCTGATATTGATTATAGCGTTTGGCTGCATTCCAATCCTGATCAGAAGGTCTAGTCCTGTGATAGTTGTTCTTCATTGTCTTAGTCTTTGCAGACATCATGGACTCCGAACAGTGATATCGACTAGACGTGACCTTCTGATTTCGCTCTGATGTTTTCTTGTTCGGTGTCCTTGGGAGTTTGCCACAATTTCTGGCAATGTGACCAGCAATGCCACAGTTAAAACAGGTTTGACGTTTCACATTTTGAATATTCTTGACATTTTGACTCTGTTTGCTTGATTTCGTGTGATTTGATGTTTTAGTTTTCTGAACATGTTTGACTTGTGGTTTTTCTTTAGACAACTTTTCTTCTAATGATCTCTCTCTTAGATCAGCATCCCTTTCATTGTTACTTAATCTTGATTCCGAATTTGAACATGTACGAGTTTCATCCAAATGCGTTTTATCAAGGCATTTATCATCTGAAACCGATTCAGGTTCACTTCCCGAACAAGAAGAAGTCTCAACAATATGCTCTTCCTCAATGCATTTGTCATGTGAAACTGATTCAGGTTCCTTTTCTGAGCCTAAAGAAGTTTCATCAATATGCATTTTCTCAGAGCATTTATCATGTGACACAGATTCAGGTTCATTGTTTAACACAGTTTCCAATGGGGTCCCACTAGATTCAACATTAGGGACACCCACTAAGACAGATTCAGAAGAAGAATCAGGATACTCTTGATTTTCTTGAGAAGTCGTTTCAGTGGTTTCACTGAATGCATCCTGAGGGACCTCACCTGTAACATTTTCACAAGCTGAAACATTAGAGATGTTAGGATCACAAACATTAGTTGAAAAACAACCATCACCACACTTATTGTTCAAATCATCCACACAAACATTATCAGTTTTGCCCAAAACAACAGGCTCACAAGACGAAACATAAGCTGAAAACGACGCAAACAAAGAACTAGTAAAAGCAATGTCCGACTCAGTTGGTTCAGAATAATGTTCAAAATATGGTTCAGAAACATTTGAAATAATAACCGGTTCACTCCCATGAACATCATCACACTTTACTTCAGAGCTATCATCTGCACACGAAGATGAAACATTAGGATCAATTGTGCCTTTGGAAACAAAATTGATTGAAGCAGACTTCTGTTTCTCAACTGGTTTGCCATTAAATGATGACTTATTGTTTTTGGGACCATAAGTCATTTGACTTTCATTTATCATCTCCTCCTCAGTCATAGGTAAATAAGTATAATTGTCATTATAAGGAGGAGGAGCCTTATTAAAACCCAAACCACGCCCTTTATTTTCTTTGTACGCAAGCTGTTGATCGCACAGGTTTTTAACTAGTTTGCTGGAAGAATCAAATTTCTTGATATTAAGTTCATTAATTTGATATCTGTCTCTAATATCTTCCAGTTCCTTAGTTAAAATGCATACCTTCTCCTGTGCCTCTAAGAAATGGGCTGTTTTTACACTTACATCATCCTTAAGTTTGATGATGTCTTTTCGCTGAGCTTCAATCTTTTCTTTATAAAGCTTCTCATTTTTAGACAAAGTAAAATTTTTATTTTTTATGTCATTATAATCTTGAATGAGCTCAGCGTTGTGTATTCTGTAAGCCTCAACCCTTTCCCTACACTCAGGAGTACAGAAAACAGAAATTACCTCTTCTTTGGTGAGACCTTTAACAGGAGCTGAAAGAATTTGAGTCATGAATGCAAAATCATCAGCTACAGTCTCTTCCTCTGGCTTTGGGCTATGTTCGCTTGAAGTCATGAAAGCAATGTTGGATGTAGCAGTTTGATTCTCTGGAGCTGATATGTTCAGACGCTCAATTTCTGAAGTCCAATCAAAGTTGAGGTTGGGCTGAACCACCAGTGCTTGTGCTAATCCTTGCGGCTGTGGACTTCCAGAAGCAGCAGCATCTGCTATACTTGTAGTGGTCACAAGAGCTCTTTCTCGATTAGGAGTTGCAGGTTGGGCAGGAGTTGCAGGAGTTTGATCTCTGTTTATAAGTGGCTTCGGGCAGTTTCGAGCATAGTGTCCTTCCTCATGACAGTTGAAGCAACGAAGATTAAAGGGCACTTTAGCAGCTCCATTCCATGCATTTCCCCACCTGTTTTTACCTGTTCTTTTCACAAACTTTTGGGCTCTGAAAGCTGCCATTGCCATCTGCCAGGTGATGTCCATTTCTTCAACATCATCTGGATGAATCTGTGTCAGATCATCAGGACTCCACTTTGGTGGATCAAGTTTTCCTGCAATAAAAGCATTCAAACAATTGATCACTGAAGCTGCGATATCCAAGTTTTCCTTTGATTGTTTAGCAAAGAAGGCTATCATTTCGTTGTTAGCAGCGGAAGCAGAAGCAGCAGTAGAGATATTTCCAGAATTTGGAATTGAAGCAGGAGAAGCTGGAGAGACGACTTGATTAGAGGATCCAGATGAGTGCACCTTTGCTGAAGTTGGAGTAGTGGATGAAGTATTGCGAAACATCTGAAAACCACCTTGAGACAATAATGCTGTGTTGCTGTTGTTAGAGGAAGCGGGAGCAATGGAGAAACCAGCAGCTAGCATACTGTTCTTGTAATTTGTTTCTCTTTGCTTATCATCCAGTTCGCATGCCTTAATGTGAGAGATCATCTCTGACAGAGTGCATCTAGCGAGATCTTTAGTCTTCTTGATCATAGCAACATGATGATCCCAACTCTTTGGTAGTGCATTAAGAAGTTGTCGGTTTGTGGATGCATTTGTTGTATGAATTTCTTCCATTTGCATTTGGGTGATCAGCTTCACAAACCTCTGAATCTGATTGTCTACCGTTTCACCATAAATATGGTTGAAGTTGTTGAAGTTTTGTTGCAGCAGATTTCTTCGGCTCTCTTTCATATCTTCGTTTCCTTCATATACTTCAATCAGAGAATCCCACAATTCTTTGGCAGATTTGCAGGTGCGAAAACCAATAGCAATATCAGGACCCAAACCCATGGTTAAGTAGGAAAGAGCTCGATCATCTTCTTCAACAATGAGCAAATCATCTTCAGTGTACTGATCCCTAGGTTTCTTTACCTTAAGACCTGGTTCAGTTGAGCTTTCCATCATGATTTCCCTAGGACCTCGCAAAATGCTTCGCCACAGCTTATAATCCTTAATCTTCAGATGCTGTTCAAAGCGCCACTTCCACTCGGGAAAATCATTAGCATCAGTTAACCTAGGAATGCGTGTTGTGGTACCCAGCTTTGAATCCAATTCTTGTTGTTGATTAAGGGCAGTCAATTCACTGTTGTTTGACGACATGTTTAATTAATTAGTTAATTAATTAATTGATTTTTGTTTTAAGTCCAAAAGTCAACAGTTCAAATGTCCGTAAATCAGTGTCGTTGCGAGTCGTAACAGCTGGGTCGAAACTGCTGTGGTTGCGAGTCGTAACTAAAACAGAATGAGCCGAAACCAAGGTTGCGAGTCGTAACAGCTTTGGTTGCGAGTGGAGACTGACTACTGGTTGCGAGTCGCAACTGAAACAGGATGAACCGAAACCGTGGTGAATGCGAGTCGAAACCAAAACGTGATGAACCGCAACAATGATGGTTGCGAGTCGTAACCAGAACGTGATGAACCGCAACAGAGATGGTTGCGAGTCGAAACCTGCAAAAGAATAAACGATAAGATCTATTTACTCGCAATCCCGATTTTTCAGCACTTCCAAAATTCAAAGATATCGTAATCTTTGAATCTGTTGACCACCAACTTCCCGTAAAATCAGCAAACACCTTTTTCAGAAATCAACAAACCAAAATCAGTATAATTTTGATGAATCGGTCAGGAACAGTTTAAGTATTTCACTGCAAAACATGCAACAAAATAGATCAGTAGCACAAACGATTCTTGAATCCGAATGATATCAAAACCGAGCCCTTGAATGGCTTCAATGGCTCTGATACCAATTGTAAAACCCGTGAGGATCTCTCAATGATATCAAACAACCTATTGATTGTGCGGAATCCAACCAATAGGTGATTCAAGAATATGTATAATATCTAAGATGAAAATAATAAACAAAACACAAACCAATATCTTGCATTCAATGGCTTAGCAAAGACTGATACAAGACTCGAATGGGAACTCGGTTCCTTCTCCTTTGTGTCGCCCCCACTGTTCACCAAAGCAACAACCTCAAACAATGAGGTAATGGTGTGCTTAAATACAAAACCAACTGGGCCACTAACCTAAGCCCATGCGACACATAAAGTCTACTAACCCAACCCATACATAATCGGCCCAAATATAAACTAAACAAAACATAGAAACAACCCTTCAACTTAGCTAACCTACATGAATAAACCTTCAGGTTCCAACAGTTACTTACCCAGGTCTAATGCACGATTAGAGATGCTTGGGGACTGATCTTATGCTCCAGGAAGCTCCACAAATGCAGATGGAAGGTGTGATCAAAATGTTGCAACATGAGGGCCTTTTTATAGTGCTTTTGATCTCATTAGATCATGACAACCAATGCTACAACTGATCATGGATCATCCACAAGTGTCCCTAGTGACTAGGAACTGTTAGGGGTCGCCCATGGAAGTGAAAATATCTTTTTAAGTCGGTTACATGCTTATAACAGGAAACTGTCATGATTCTGTTCGCTGTGCATGCCTTACGGACCGTAAGGCTTGACCTTTACGGTCCGTAAGCTTGTTCCAGAAGGCATAAATTTGTTGGCCATTCAAGCTCCGAACAGGCAACCATGTAATACGAAATTGGGCCAATATTTTCAGTAGGGGGCCTCTTGAACAGGTCCTAAACAGTTAAGACCACTATGAAATGTTCTAAAGTTGCCTTAGACTTTAACGAAAGCCATAAACGAAGGTTTGTCGTGCATTTCTTTGTAGGATTCCACTCTTGCAATTACGAATCAATCATTGTTAGTATTTACCGGATTTGAGTATATCAGATGTTTATAATATACATTAGGGTCTTGGGATTTATAATGAGGTCGTTCAGAGGTATAAATTAACATGACGACACTTTTAAATCCTGCCATACATCTTTAACTAGATCCGGGTTTATAACACTTTTTGTCTTACATGACACGTGTCGTTATTTTATTGAACACAAATTTCCGAGGTGTTACAGGTAACAACGTCAAAGCCGCCAACAATTACTGAGGCTATCGATATGAGCGTGTCACTGACTGAAGAAGCCATCCGGTTAAACAATTTTTTGATCTCCGACTAGTAGAAAAAGGAGACTCACGTGGAGTCATCAGGCGAGAACAAGAGAAATTTCTCGAACTTTAAAAGGGTACCAGTAGTACGACCAAGAAGGATGAGACCAACGCACCGGCCAAGACCAAAGGAAAGGGGTATATGGGCACTTTGCCCAAATGTGATGCATGTCAGTCGCATCACAATGGACGATACCGAGTTGGAAAGTGTGAGTCTTGTGGGAAGGTTGGCCACTTGAAGGAAACATGCTGGGTTGGTACTGGGCGTGGTAATAATGGTCAGAGAGGTTATGGGAACAACCGTGGTGGAAATGGATACGGAAACCGCCCTCAGGGAGGAAATGGCGGTAACCGTGGAAATATTGCGAATCAAGCTGGGAGTGGAAACCGCAACCAAAACAACGCTCAAGGTGGTAACGGAAATGGTAATGGTCGAGGACCAGGTTGTTTTAATTGTGGAGACGTGGGGCATTTCAAAAGAGAGTGCCCAAAGCTGAATCAAGCGCATGGAAGAGTATTCAACATCGGAGCGAGAGAAGCTCGCCAAGATCCCAATGTAGTTACTGGTACGTTCCCTATCAACCAACGCTTTGCATCTGTATTATTTGATACCAGAGCCGATTATAGTTTTGTATCGCTAGAATTTAAGAATATACTTGGGTTGGTAACCAGTAAGTTAGACATTCCATATTCGATAGAACTAGCTAATGGGAAGCTAGTAGAAGCAAATGAAGTTATTAGGGGTTGCGTAATAGAACTAGGTGAGCACGAATTCACACTTGATTTGCTGCCAGTCGAGTTGGGAAGCTTCGACGTGGTAGTAGGGATGGATTGGTTGTCGACCAACCGAGCAGAGATTGTATACCACGAGAAGGTCATTCGCATTCCGATGGCGAATGGAGAAACAATTGTGGTACATGGGGAGAAGCGCGATACGCCCCTAAGAATCATTAGTTGTTTGAAGGCACAAAGGTGTTTGCAGAAAGGATGTGTCACCTTATTAGCACACATTGTGGATAAAGAAGCCGTTGAACCAAAACTAGAAGACATTCCAGTCGTGAAGGAATATCCTGGAGTCTTCCCCAAAGACTTACCAGGATTACCGCCGCAGCGACAAGTCGAGTTCCACATTGACTTAGTTCCAGGCGCTGCGCCTGTGGCTAAGGCCCCTTATCGACTTGCACCTTCAGAAATGCAAGAACTGTCAACACAACTCCAGGAGCTATTAGACAAAGGATTTATCAGACCAAGCTTCTCGCCTTAGGGAGCTCCAGTTTTGTTTGTCAAGAAGAAGGACGGTAGTTTTCGCATGTGTATCGACTACCAGGAGCTTAACAAGTTGACTATTAAGAATAGATATCCTTTGCCAAGGATTGATGACATGTTCGATCAACTACAAGGTTCGAGTTGTTATTCCAAGATCGATCTTCGATCAGGTTATCATCAGTTCCGTATACAAGAGGAGAGTATTCCGAAGACTGCCTTCAGAACTCGCTATGGACATTATGAATTCCTGGTTATGCCGTTTGGTCTGACAAACGCACCGACAGTATTCATGGATTTGATGAATAGAGTTTGTAAGCCATACCTCGACAAGTTTGTAATTGTGTTCATTGACGATATTCTGATCTACTCAAAGAAGAAGGAAGAACATGAGCAACATCTAAGGACTATCTTAGAGCTGCTCAAGAAAGAAAAGTTGTACGCGAAATTCTCGAAGTGCGAATTTTGGTTACGCGAGGTTCAGTTCCTTGGTCACATGGTTAATGGAAATGGAATCCATGTGGATCCCACAAAGATCGAGGCAATCAAGAGTTGGGAGACTCCAAAGACGCCAACCAATATCCGCCAGTTCCTAGGTTTGGCAGGATATTATCGCAGGTTTATTGAAGATTTCTCAAAAATGGCTCAACCTTTGACCTCCCTTACACAGAAAGACAAGAAGTACGAATGGGGAGACAAGCAAGAAGAAGCATTTCGGTTTTTAAAGAACAAGCTTTGCGACGCACCCATCTTATCCCTACCCGAAGGTACTTACGACTTCGTGGTATATTGCGACGCCTCGTGTCAAGGTTTAGGCTGCGTGCTGATGCAGCGACATAAGGTTATAGCCTATGCTTCGCGCCAGCTAAAGGTTCATGAGAAAAACTACACCACACATTACTTGGAGTTAGGCGCAGTGGTGTTTGCATTAAAGATCTGGCGACATTATTTGCATGGCACGTGATGCACAATCTTTACTGATCACAAGAGTTTACAACATATATTCGATCAGAAAGAGCTTAACATGAGACAGAGACGGTGGGTAGAGTTGTTGAATGATTATGATTGTGAAATCACGTATCACCCAGGGAAGGCGAATGTAGTCGCCGATGCCTTAAGTCGGAAAGAAAGGATTAAGCCCATAAGGGTTAGGGCTTTGGAAATGATTGTACAAACGGACCTCTCGTTGCGCATTCGTGCTGCGCAGAGAGAAGCTCTCAAGAAGGAGAATCTTGTGAATGAATATCTCTGTGGGATGGAGAAACAGTTGGTACCTAACGAGGAAGGAACGTTGTGCTTCATGAAACGAATGTGGGTTCCTCTGTTTGGTGGTCTGAGAGACGTTATTTTTTATGAGGCTCACAAGTCACAGTACTCGATCCATCCAGGATCGGATAAAATGTACCAAGATTTAAAGGATTTCTATTGGTGGCCGAGATTGAAAGGCGATGTTGCAACAAATGTTGGCAAATGCTAAACTTGTGCCAAGGTAAAGGCCGAATATCAGAAGCCTTCAGGTCTTCTGCAACAACCGGAAATACCCATGTGGAAATGGGAGCAGATTTCAATGGACTTTATAACGAAATTACCAAGGACACCCAGAGGTCATGATACGATTTGGGTAATCGTGGATCGTCTGACCAAATCTACACACTCTTTTCCAATCAAGGAGAAAGACAACACAAGCAAGCTTGCTGAGCTATACCTGAGAGAGATTGTTGCACGACATGGAGTGCCTCTCTCGATTATCTCTGATAGTGATGGAAGGTTTGTGTCAAGGATTTGGATATCCTTTCAAGAAGCCTTTGGGTCTCAGTTGAATCTGAGTACTGCATTCCATCCGTAGACAGATGGCCAGAGCGAGCGAACGATTCAAACGCTGGAAGATATGTTACGAGCTTGCGTGATGGATTTGGGTGGTAGTTGGGACACTCACTTACCCTTGGTAGAATTCTCATACAACAACAGCTACCATGCAAGTATCCAAGCTGCACTATTTGAAGCCCTATATGGACGCAAGTGTCGATCACCGCTATGCTGGGCAGACGCGGGTGATAGACAGCTTGTTGGTCCGAAATTGGTTCAAGAGATGACTGATAAGATTACACAGATCCGAGAACGCATAAGGGTGGCTCATGATCGACAAAAGAGTTACGCGGATCAAAGAAGGAAACCTCTGGAATTTGAGGTAGGAGATATGGTTTTGTTAAAGGTTTCACCCTGGAAGGGTGTAGCACGCTTTGGGAAGTGTGGGAAGTTGAACCCAAGATACATCGGACCATTCAAAATCCTGGAAAGGATTGGTCTTGTAGCTTACAAGTTGGATTTACCCGCAGAACTGAATGGCGTTCATGATACATTTCATGTATCTAACCTGAAAAAAAGTCCAACTCAAGAAACAGTTGTCATACCTGCCGACGAAGTCCACATTGACGACACACTCCACTTTACTGAAGAACCTGTTGAGGTTACTGATTGGAAGATTAACAAGACGCGACGAAGTAGTGTCAAACTCGTCAAGGTTCGTTGGAATGCGCAACACGGCCCAGAATTCACTTGGGAGCGTGAGGATCGCATGAAGGAAAAATACCCACATTTGTTCCCTAAGACCCCTACATCTAGTAGCAGAACTAACATTTCGGGACGAAATTTTCTTAACGGGGGGAGAATGTGACAACCCTTATAAAACCAGGTATCCGTACAATTAATTAATTATAATTAAGTGCTTAATGACTGTGCTGGATTACTTAACTGCTTTCTGATTACTGCGTCATACTTACATGTGCATCACATATTACATAATGTCACATCATTATCACATACAGACTTTATTGACATACCTGATGCACAATGCACAGTTAGCACAATTAACGGATAAAGCAGGAAAATGCTGACGAGGTTCAGTAAATAGACAGACAGTGTTTTGAGGCCCAGTATGGGCCAGGGACAAGGTACTACACTAGTATGATGAGTACGGAAGTGAGGACCATAAAACTGCGTCACTAGGTGATAGTTTGAGTGCCGGAAAGTGCCTAAAACTCACTTTAAGTGCAGAATTTTGCATTTTTATAGCAAAATTCAGCTTTTTAACATACTAGTATTATGCAGAAAATTGACTAAATGGTCCTGAATGCTTTCCTAAGTGTTGGGAATTAAAAGTGTCACAAAAAGTTACATAAAAGACACTATACGGAATAGCTTGACACTTTAACAAACCGGTATCTAACCGAACAACCGGACATTACCCAGAACATCAAAATTTTACCAGAAACATTGTTTTATTATTTTTGAACTAGTTATGGTCCCCGAATACCCCAACACACTATATAACATGTCATACACATAAAACACTAGACTTTACACTCAACACCCTAACTAACTAACTAGTTACCATTCAAAAGTTACAATTACCCCCCACCCCATGTAATTCACGGTCACAAGGGACTCCACACCCCACTCAATATTTTATTTCATATTTTATTTGGATATTGCTTGATTTACTTGCCAAGATATAGAGAAATATTTATAAGTATGGTTCATGAGATCACAAAATCATTTCATTCACAACACCACTCAAACTCACTCCACTCTTTCACTCTCTCTCTCCCTCTCGGCCCTAGGAGGTGCCGCCACCACCACCACCTTTTCACCATCATCCAACCTCATTCATTCCATTTCAAGATCATTCCAAGTACTAGAAGGTGTTACATGGAGCTTGAAGCTTGAAGAACCTCTATCCATTGCTTTTATCATCCATTTTCATCATCTTTTTCTCTAGTGATCTTCCCTAGCCTTTGAGCTAGTTGTAAGCTTCTTGCTACTAGTTTTTACTTCTCATTTTGTTGGTTAAAAAGATGCACATTGTTATAAATCACAAGAACACTAAAAGACTTAAACAAGAATCATAAACATAAGCTTACATATGATGAAATCCTGTTGAAATAAGGTTGTTTAAGTACATGCATGACACTTGATTGCTATTTATTTGAGATTATGATGTTGATCATCATAAGGAGCTTGCTAGATTTTGATTAAACACATGATCTAGCAAGTCAAAGGATGATTATGTGGTGACATAAGAAGATCATCCTCACTTATAAACTTGAACTTGAAAATAAAATTATTTCTTGAAAAATAGTAAATAAAATGAGCTAGTAATTTTATGAATCTAAGATTCATGTATGATTTTCCAAGAAAACCAAGTTCAAAATATGATTTTTAGTAGAACTTGATTCTTACTTAAATGTACACTATTTTTGGGTGATAAAATAAGTGTAAGAACATTTGTATTTACAAGAAGAGTTCAAAAGAATAATTTTTGTAAAATATGTATACAAGTTGTAAACACCTAGTTTCTTTAAGAATGAAATTTTTAAAGAAGTAAACACACTTTAAGGGGTAACTAAGTCTACTAAACATGCTACCAAGTTACTACGAGTTTTAATAAAAGTTCAAGTTCATATTGTTATATAAATTGCATAGTTTTTGCACTTGAGAAGTGTAAGTTGTTTAAAGTTTGATTGTTGATTGTTGATTGTTGTAATGATTTTTGAAAAGAAAATGATATGCTTTAATAGCATGGACACCTCCGTTTTTAGGGGAAACTATGGCAAAATTTTCTAAAAATATAAACACTTAGAAAATACTTTCTAACAAGTATTTATAAGTATATTTTGATCGTAAGTTTTCGATATAAACATTGCCATAAATTTTGTAACAAAAATACAAATATTTGAGGTGGTGTTTTTAAATAAAAATGGGTAAGTATATATATATTTTGAATATATATGTACACATTAAGACACTTGTGTGATTATTTGTATACTTAGTGAAATAGTTATATTATTTTAAAGTAAAATAATATCACTTAACAAAGTACCGTGAAAATTTACTATCCAAAACGATACCATTACTTATATATTTTTTGTAAATACTATTTTTGGATACAAGAAAGGGAAAATATGATTTTTGTAAATACTACGAAGTTGTATCATATTTTTGACAAAAAGAAAATGTATTTTTTTTGGGAAATAAAAATATATTTTCATAGTATATTTAGAAGATATATGATTTTTGGGAAAAATATATATTTTCGGGACAATACATTATTTTGGACAAAATGAGTTTACAAATATATTTTCTAAAGTGAGACTTGGAAATATATTATTTCAGAAATTACAAATACAATAATACAAATATACATGTATGAAATACCCCATCATTGGGAAGGAAATACGAAGTCAAATACTTGAGAAATATTAATACAAAATTATTGTTTAAATAACTATTCCAAAACTAAATATCATTTAAGTTGAAATATTAATTATTTTGACAAATAATTATAACTCGGAATAATATAAGAAACGTAACTCAACAACATTAATACTAAGCAAAGGCACGACCCGTTCGTCTAATAGACATTAGTACACTGTAGGTAATCGTGTTCGCTGACAGAGTTTGGGTTACGAGCTGAGGACGCAATACTGTGAGTTCATGTCCCCCTTTTCTTTAAACTGTTTTGTTTATTTACTTCGGGGGTGAAATACATGTTACAAAGGGATCACTTACAATACAATTGGTATGGTTAGCCTAGGAAAGAACCATAGATCATGTGATTGGATAGGCGTAAACTTGAGGCCATCAATCCTCTTGTAGGACGGAGGGGCATGAGTGATAGATCTATTTGGGTGTAGCGAGCCCACACCCATGAGGCCGGGGCGGCCCATAGTGGTGACTATGTCTTCCAGCCGGAAGCCCGGTAAAACTTTGCTAGGTTTGAGTCTTCCTACACCGTCACACATATCAGTGGCCTTGCAAACCATTGGTGATCTTTTCCTTGTTTGCTATCATACCGGGACTTTCATACATACAATGAATACAAAGGTTTTATACATACTCACGAACACATGAACTCGCTCAACTTTTTGTTGATATTTTTAAACTACATGTATTTCAGGGAACTAGTGGATCTGGCAAGGGTATGCATATGTTTTCAAGTTGCGTTTAAATAAAAGATGTCATCCGTGGTCGTAGAGTTTAGAGGTGTATCCTACTCCTGGACGGGATACATGTTTCTAAGCTCAGGTTTACTTAAAGTCTTTTGTGGAGTCTTTATGAACTCAGTTGAACATGTTATGTTTTGTAACTAAATTTGGTATTGATGTTTTCAAGACAAGTGTGTTGTGATATTTTCTAAACTAAATTAATGGATGAATGTCTTTTGGTTTTATCATATAGCATTGTTATGATTGAATGCTATGGTATTAAGAAGTCACACCAATAACCCACGCTTCCGCAAAAGTCACGGTGTGACACTATCGACGCTCAGATCAAATGTTCCCAAATAGGCAAGGTATAACCAGCAATATATACACCCTCGATTTAGCTTTTCTATTATTGAAATAAACTAATAATCTTTTTTGAGGTAGGTGGATGGATAAAAGATCAATATTGGGGCTACAATACGAATACCCTGATCCAGGTTTGTTGTTCGATGAAACCGGGACCGTTATCAACAATGAGCACACTTGAAGCACTTGGTTTAGGCATTCAACAATGGGTCATCAGTTGTTTTAATGGTTGTTTATTTCAAAGTTCATATTCTAAGGTGTGTTTCTATTAAAAATGTGCATCTCTTTATCTATCTTAACTATACATGCACATGTAATTAAAATAAATTCTAAATTTGCATGATATTTAGTCACAGGATCATCGATCGGCGATGACTACAATGAATTGTGATGACCTGAACCAAACCATCATTTGTTTAATCGTTGTTATTATGTTTTACTAATTTGTTTCTTAAGTTTGATGCATGGTTCTTCAGGTACATGACATACCCTTACCTGAACTAGACAACTAACAAGTTCCAACAACTTTTCTAAAACACGCAAGGCAGATACGAACCAAGAGACAAAACACACTCGCTACAAGGGCTCAACACGGGCCACAAGACAGATCTATTGTTAAGAGCGCTAGACATCCTTCGGTTTTGCGCGCCGCAACGCATGCGGGGAAAAACCTAGTTAGTATTGATTTAAGTATTGATTTGTATTATAGCGATTTTTTTTCCTACAACCACTTGTTTTCCTTATCCGTGTTTTTTTGTCGTTTGCAAGAATGTATGTGGGCGTATATGCAATAGTGATTTTTACCTTTTACCTTTCGCATTAGGGGCAACGGGTGGTCGCAGCAAGGGTGGTCGGCAAACCCTTTGCCGATTCGGTAGTCCACCCCCACAAAGAAAATGATGATCAACAAACTTGATGGAGGGTTGTTTTTGGCATATAGTTGCCGATTGCAGCAAAGAATAGGGAAGGGAAAGTGGTGGGGCCCATAGGTATATCAACCAATCATCTTATTATTTATTTTTAAATTAGTTTGTCTAATCTCTATTTAGGCATGCACCCCACACCTTGTGATTTTTGGGTAATAGGCAAAAACTTTTGGCAAATTACATGGCACAATTCAATTGGGTGGGGGAAAACTTTGCCTAAAGGGGTTAGGCATGCACCCCCTCACCCTTAGGGGGTCGAGACGCCCCGTGATTCCCCTAACATCACACGTCAAACAACGTGATACACCGCCGCAACCATTGAACTTCACGCGTGAATTGTATAACTCATGGCCACCATGACGCGTTGAAGATTTCTCCTGATTCCTTCTCCTTCACTCCTGCTTCCTTCTCTCCTTCACATGTGGTGTGTGATGAGCACCCTTAGTAAAATTTATCACTGGTGATTGAATCAAGCTCAATGACGTGACGAACAATTGGGTGTGATGAGTGATGAAAAGTGGAGCACCCCTACCCCTTTAGGGTAACCCATCGAGATTTGTGCTTTTGTTATTATTTATTAGGTTGATATACGAATTTATATTGGAACAATGATTTTCCCATTTTTTTTAAATTCATTAGTTAGTATTACAATATTTAAAATTTAAACGTGGTTAATGTACATATTCGAAATATAAAATATGTATAAGGGTACTCGGTACGGGGGTCATCCGAGGGACATCATGGGGCGGCGCCGACCCCCCTCTCCATTTCCTTAGCTTCTTCGGTGTCGAGATCATCGGACCCAAGACGATGAGGACGTGCCTCCTCCTCTCACACACACACATATACATATACATACAACATATATATATAGGGCAATGCTACACAAGAAACCCTTTATTTTTAGAAAACTTTGAAAACTCATTACTTGGCCAAGATTCATCCACGTGTGCATCAAGAAGCTATTAACTCTCATAGCATATAAGGGTATATGTGTAATTTTATCCTAAAAGATCTTTTCTACTTTGAATTGACCAATATCATTTATTGCCTTTCACATCACTTGTACAACCCCCATTCCTTTTACCTTTTTTATAAACTAATAAAGAAAATTTTCACTTGTTCTTCATCTTCTTAATATATTCATGTACGAGGTCCACCATTAAAGAACCATGGAGCTTCACTCCCACTACTTATTCCACGAGAATCAACACAAGATGTCAGATCGATCAATCCCTAATGAAGAACGTGGTTTTGTGATGAAGATGTTAATATATGAAGTCAGATCCACGTGAAAACCCCTTCCAGATCTTGTTCCATTCCCGTTTAGATCTCGTTTGTCCACATGTTTCATAATATTGTTACAGATCTGGATATTTGTGAGTTTTTTTCACTTTTTTAGTTTATATAAAATATGATTTGTATATGTTGTTTCAGATCTTGATATTTGTGAGTTTTTTACACTCTTTTAGTTTTATGCAACATATGTTTTCATAAATGTTTGATTCTGGGTATTTTCGTATGGATTTTTCTGATTTTGTGGAGTTTATGTTAGTTGATAACTTGAGCATGTAGGTATGAACTTTTGAAAGATGATTATAATTTACAGTTCTATTATTCACACTTAAATATTGAACCAATAAAATATTTAATTTAAAAATGATATAGGTATGGACTTTATAAGATGATATTCAACGTATGGCTCCATTTTTTATACTTAAAATATCAAAAATTATTCATAAAACCTGGTTGTTAATAGGTTTTTGTGTAATGGCTGTTTTAGAGATGAAACATGATTTTTTTTTTTGTTAAAATGGTTCTTAAAAGGGGTAAATGTTTATGTAATTTGCAGGTTTTTATTTTTGTGTTAAAAAGTTATGCTTGGTTTGCATATGAACTGATTTTTGGCTGTGTTGTGATGTTATTTGAGAAAAAGATTGCAATTTAGCTAAAAAGTTGTGATGTTGTTTGAGAAAAAGATTTTCTGGCTATGAATGTGTTAATAGTTATGTCTGGTTAACGACTTAACGGTTATCTTATCTTTTTGTTATTAGGATGGTGATGGATACAAGGGAAACAAGATCCAATTCTCGGGACCGTTGGTTTTGTCAAACGTGGATCAGATGCTTAAGGATCATGACCATGTTTATGTTATAGCACAACACAACTAACACGTGTTATAGTTTGAACTTCAGGACATGCATGTGTTACATGTGACATGAAACCCATGTACAACGTAACACGTGTTAGTGCTATGTATTTTTGTTTACTAGTAATATGTAATGTGAGACTCTTCTTGTTTTCTCTAGTACACGATGTTAAAACGGTCTAGACTTAACACATTTTCTGTTGGAGGCGCCCGTATTTGTACCTCTACTGTTATAGTTACTATTGAAGTTGATGCATCCATTCTGGAAGTCTTAACACATGTTATAATAGAGGCTTAACACACGTTATATCAGGTTTACTCTGTTGTTATTAAGTTACTATTGGAGTTTATTCATCCATTATGGAAGTCTTTACACACGGTATAATAGATGCTTAACACACGTTATACATTTCAGTCGCTTAACACATGTTACAGTATGTATATACACATCATGGTGTTTTGGAAACCAATAGCTTATACATGACACCATGTTAGGTTAAACCAAGATTATAACAGAGGGTTAACACATTTTATCCCAGGTATACGGTGTTACGATATTAACTTGTATGTTCCATATTAACTTTTACACGTGTTTACTATCAGTATATGCACATCATAGTGTTTTGCAAACCACTTTCATATACATGAATACAAGTCGGGTTACAACAAGATTATAATGGTGGAGGCGCCCGTATTTGTACCTCTACTGTTACAGTTACTATTGAAGTTTATGCATCCATTCTGGAAGTCTTAACACATGTTATAATAGAGGCTTAACACACGTTATATCAGGTTTACTCTGTTGTTGTTAAGTTACTATTGGAGTTTATTCATCCATTATGGAAGTCTTAACACATGTTATAATAGATGCTTAACACACGTTATACATTTTCAGTCACTTTAACACATGTTACAGTATGTATATACACATCATGGTGTTTTGGAAACCACTAGCTTATACATGACACCATGTTAGGTTAAACCAAGATTATAACAGAGGCTTAACACATTTTATCCCAGGTATACGGTGTTACGATATTAACTTGTATGTTCCATATTAACTTGTTCACGTGTTACGATCAGTATATGCACATCATGGTGTTTTGCAAACCACTTTCATATATATGAATACAAGTCGGGTTATAATGGATGCTTACATGTTATCATGTGTATACAAGTGGGGTTACAACAAGATTACGATATTAACTAAGCTCCCCATTAAACTCATCGCCCCCGTCGACTGTTTTCACCCTTGTCACATGTTAAGCAATTACATGTTCCGAACAAACAAATTGTACCACATGTTAGATCAGTATATACACATCATGGTGTTTTGTAAACCACTAGCTTATACATGAATACATGTCAGGTTACAAAAAGATTATAACAGAGGCTTAACACATGTTATACATTCCAAAATGTGCAAAACAAATGACCTGTTTCATATTATATATTCCAAAATTACTAGTACATGTGTTACCATAAATGGCTCGTTTCATATTACACGTTATATCATGGTGTTCTGTTACAGCATGAACCACCAACACATGTTATAAATAAACGAAGACTTCTTTCCCAAAGGATGTGACTTATTCAATGTCCCCGCATTAACGTCGCCTACATCCATCCAGCTTGTCAATTCAATATCTTTTATGGATTTGTTTCTGTAAATCAACACACGTTATATATCATTCTAACAGGTGCTTAACACATGTTATGGGTCTGTCTCTGTAAATCAAGCAACCCAACAAAAAAACAATTATTGTTAAGATCAAAAGCCCCAAACAAGCAACCAAACCAACAAAAAAAACCCGTTCAAAATCTCATCCTAAAGTTTTGGATTTATTTAAAATACATGAACATTAACCATTACTAGAACACGCATTAACTTCGCCTACATCCATCAAGCTTGTCAATTGAATATCTTTATGGGTTTGTTTCTGTAAATCAACACACGTTATATAACATTCTAACAGGGGGCTTAACACATGTTATGGGCCTGAGTCTGTGAATCAAGCAACCAAACAAAAAAAACACTTACTGTTCAGATCATAAACCCAAACAAGCAACCCAAACCAACAAAAGAACAGCTACTGTTAAGATCAAAAGCCCCTAACAAGCAACCAAACCAACAAAAAAACTAGTTCAAAATCTCATCCTAAAGTTTTTGCTTTATTTAAAATACATGAACATTAACCATGGATACCCCATTAACCATTACTAAAACACTTTCAGCACACAAAAACATATTAACAACCATTTCAACAAAAATCAAGTGTGAAATGATATTTCAAGAACACTTACCGGATCTATAACCGTTCGATGAACACGAAGAAGATCTTCAAACCTTCTTCTCACACACACACTCGTGCGTGTGTCTTTGTGATAAAGATTGTTTTTCTCTATCTAAAACATCAACTTTCTCTCTCTAAAAACATTCATCTTATCATCGTTCTTCTCACACACACTCGTGCGTGTGTCTTTGTGATTTTTCAGACCAGATGATGCTAAAATTATCTTTAAATGAAGATCACCATTGAATACCATGAAGCTTTTCTCTTTCACATGATGAAGAAAGAGGAGAGAGACAATAGTGTTTTGAAAGATTTGACTAGAAGAAAGAGGAGAGAGATGATGATACTAGTACTACACAAGTGGGTTTTGTCATTTCCAATGCCAAAAAGTCTTCCAAAGTTCAATTTGCACTACCCAAAATGCCCTTCCAGTTGTACTAATGGGTATTATAAGATTTCTTTTAAATATAATTCTTACCAAAATTATGAGAGCTATTGATCAAGTTAGAAGAAAGATAATCAATGGATGACAATGGGTTTGCATAGTTTTCTAAAAAAGATAGAGTTTTCTATAGAGCCCAGCCCTATATATATATAGGGTAAGGTTCATGCGAGAACCACCTTTATTGCGAGAACCGCGAGAACCAATGTGAACACAACCTAAAATAGCTAAAAAAACCTAACCCCCACCCCCCCCCCCCCAAAAAAAACCTAAACCCCCCCACCCCCCCCCCCCCCTAAAAAAACCTAAACCCCCCTCCCCTACCCCCCAAAAACCTAAACCCCCCCCCCCCCCACCCCCACCCCCCAAGCTAAAATGCTAAAAACTAAACCCCCAAAAAACCTAAAAAAAAACTAAAAATTTTTTTTTAATATTTTTTATGTTAAAATCGCCACTTTTAGTAGCAAAAAAATTAAAAAAAAAAATTTTTGCTACTAAAAGTAGCGATTTTTTTATAAAAAAATATTAAAAAAATTTTGTTTGTTTTTAAGCTATTTTTAGGCATTTTTGTTTGTGTTCACATTGGTTCTCGCGGTTCTCGCAATAAAGGGTGGTTCCTAACGGATCTTTGTCCTATATATATATATATATATATAAAGTCCATCCCCCCATTTTCTTAGCTCCATCCTCTTTGCCCCATCCTCACACCTATCTTTTGTTGTACTGACGTGGAGGCCCATCCTCCATCAACCACACCGAGTAGCCTAAGAAAAAAATCAAAGCAACTATTTCAGTTCCAAATTCCAAAGTGGATCAAGCTGATAAGTCAACAAACCATTAGAAAACAAATCATTTGGTTTCAACACCATCACTTTTAACGGTTATAAAAGTCATAGTTTGGAATTTGGAACTGAAATAGTTTGGGGACGGCCCAGGGACGAGCCACGTAGGTGCCACATCACGACGGGAGGAGGATCATCCTCTTGGGGACTACCCAAGGGTGTGGGGGGACTACCCACTTTAATAAAAAATAATATATATTCAAGGAGAGAGAGAGAGTTAATAGCCAAAATGGTCCCTGAGGTTTGCTCATTTTTGCCAGTTTAGTCCAAAATCCAAAATTTTTAAATCTGGGTCCCTGAGGTTTGCATTTTGTTGCCATTTTAGTCCAAATTTCAAAAACCCCCTTTTTGAGTGTTGAAACCTGATTGTTTTGTCTTTTTGTGCAGGGGCAATTTGGTCATTCTGATTTACTCTTTTAATAAATTAAAACAAAATTAATTATATATTATAATATATATATATATATATATATAACTCTCTATCTCTCACTAAAACACAGTTCTCTCTCTCTCAGTTCTCTCTCTCTCTCAGTTCTCTCTCTCTTTACACAGATCCCCCATTCACAGATCACCACCGTTCACCACCGCCTGCCGCTCACTCAAAATCCATCTTATGTTGGATCCTCGTCTCAAATTAGCAATGTTTCTTGCCCTAATCCGGATGTGCGACCCCCAATTTGTGCAGACATCAACTGTTCTTCTACTTCCCAACATATCCCTAAAGCTAAAGCGGGTTCCCCTAAGAACTTATCAAAATCGAGCAGAGGCAAAGGGGCTAAATCGAGATCTGGAGATCCGGAACTCGATGCTGCTCGTGCTACGGCCATTGCTCATGATGCTTTAATCCAACAGAAGTTTGATGAAGCCAGAGGTTATGTTCGCCCTACTCGATCTCGGTCTAAACAAAGTGGTGTATAGATAGCTGGGTTTGGAGTCTGGTGCACGATGGTTCTGGTGCACGATGGTTCCAGTGGAAGCCCGGCTATGATGACGAAGATGATGGTAGCGGCGATGATAAAGGTTTGTTGTTGTTGTTGTTGTTGTTGTTCATCGAATGAATAAAGATTTGAATCAAAACCAAAAGTTGTGGTGGTGGAGTTCCTGGATCTGAATCATCACCGGTGTGTCAACCTCCGGATACCGGGCTTCGTACATCCGACAGTCGAAGTTTGCGAGTGATGTCGTTGTTGACATCGGTGAATGTGGTGGTGGAGTTTCAGGGTTTTAGGTTTTGGGGGTTTCGATTTGAGAGTGAAGGTGGATGAACAGATCGAGAGAGAGAGAGAGAGAGAGAGAGAGAGAGAGAGAGAGTACAAAGACTTTATAGAGAGAGATGTGTTTTTTAGGTTTTTTTTATTTGTTATAATAACTTATAAAATGACTAAAATGCCCCTGCATAAAAGGACAAAACAATCATCATTCAACAGTCAAAATAGGGGGTTTTTGGATTTTGGACTAAAATGGCAATAAAATGCAAACCTCAGGTACCCAGATTTGAAAATTTTGGATTTTGGACTAAAGTGGCAAAAGTGAGCAAACCTCAGGGACCATTTTGGCTATTAACTCTTTAAAATATGTTTGTTTTAAGAGCGAACGGTATGGGTCTCGTCCCCGGGCCGTCCCCCCGTTTCGCTCTGTCGCACACCGCCCCCAAGGGGCTCGTCGTGTCGCTGCCGTCTCCTCCAAGACGCCGGAGACGAGCCAAAAGTTTGAAAATTGGTGGGCCCCCTTTAGTTCTTCTCTCTCTCTCTCTCCTTGAATATATATTATTTTTTTTATTAAAGTGGGTAGTCCCCCCACACCCTTGGGTAGTCCCCAAGAGGATGATCCTCCTCCCGTCGTGATGTGGCGCCTACGTGGCGGGTAGTCTCTTTGGGGACTATCCAAACCATACCCCATGGTCTGATTATCCGTCATAGTCAAGTGAGTGTGAAAAAAAAAAGATGTCATCTTAGTGCCACAGAGGCATAAGGAACACTCACATTCACTTGTTTGAAGAGGTGTAGTAATCATGTGGGCGTGAAAAGACTTTAAAGGGGATTTTGTTTTATTTTAAAATCAGCGTCTCACACATAGTGTATAGTATCATCTATGTAGTCACACTCAGGATGGCGCCCCCACACGATAGAGCATTCACATCCAAGCCATCAAATTATGTGTGTAAAGTTTTTATAATATAAAGAGTATAAAAAGTGGTTTTGAGTGGAGGAGAGAGAAAATGTTACTGTTCATCTGTATATTTGGGGGGACACTGTTCACCTCCTATAATTTTTTAATATATTTTGAAAGTGGTTGTGAGTGGAGGAGAAAGAAAATGTAATAATAAAGGTATAAAAATATTATTTAATTGAAAAGGAGAGAGAAAATGTAGTGTTTTTTAGTGTAATTTAGGATGAGAATATGATGGAATGGATGTGAATGCTCTTAGCAACGTCTTTTGAGGGAGGATGGAAGACGCAGTGCCACGTCCAAAGGACTGAGGTGCCACCATCAGTCACCCCACTATGTGTAGTCTTTAAAAACGAAATTAATAAAATTAATTCAATCAATATTGAATCTCAAGCACAAGAGATTAGTTCTGGTCAAAGTAAAGTGGGATTCGAAGAGAGGACCAGAATACACAGGGGAACTAGAATACACAGGGGAACTAGAATCTGAAATGAAAAGAAAGTATCCTTACCTATTCCAGTGAATCTCGAGGACGAGATTTAAAACAAGATGGGGAGGGTATAACAACCCTAAAAAATGTCCTAAAAACACTCCATAATCGAAAAACCGAACTCGCTTAACGTTATTTGGTTTGAAAAATGAATAAAATAATAATTTTATGCCTGTCACGGGCCGCGGTAAACGAAAAACAAACCTTTCGCGGGGCGCGAGAGGATTGTACCTTTCCGGACACGCCTTGGGACACGTGTCGTCAACGTGTCACACCTACACTGCTGACTAGTCACACCTAAGCCCTAGCTAGGGTGTCTCGCGGGCCGCGAGAGGATTAGCCTGAGGCTGTCGCGGGGTGCGAGAGGATCAGATTTCAGCTATAAATAGAGCTTTCAGTCTACAGTTCAACTCGTTCAAATTTCTTTTCTTCCTCTCTATATTAAGCACGATATTATACCCCTAAACTCACAAAGCTCTGCCCCGTTGTAAGGGTTTTAACCCCTTATCACTGATTCGATACCCTGTCCGATCGAACCTGAACCCAGCAACGGATGCCAAAGCGCTGCCTGATAAAGGCTATGCTTTGTAAACTACGTTGGGGTTCTGATCTCGTGATGTATTGATAAATTGAATTGGGTTATTATACTAACACGCGTGCATTGTATATTTTTAATAGGAACTCAGGAAAATCACCAGAAAATATTGTCAGGAAGCTTATAGTAAAACCTAAATTTACAATGTGAGTCATTCACCTTTTTCTCACATTATTGTGAGCCATTTTATTTAAAATGTTTTACAAAACCTTAAATGTTTTCAGTTATATTTACAGTGATCGAGTCTTTGTATTCTACAAATTATTGCCAGTATTATGTGGTTTTGTATACATTACTTGATATAACTTCACCATTGGACAAAGGGTTAGCCAATGGGTGATATGGCCATAGTCATAGATCCGTCGAGTGACAAGTACTTTGGAGTTTTTGTTAGATAAAACATTGTAATCTCCATCTTGATACTGTAAAATATTACAATGTGTCTTTTTACAAAATGGAATGTACTCGCCAGTATTTCTTGCAGATAAAATATTTTTAAAACGCGTTTCAGGTAACGTGATGTTAAGCTATTAGAAGCCATCCATGGAGCACTGAAGGCTTAAATAAAATGGCTATAAGTTACCTAAATAAAAGAAGAAGTTAATGTTTTCACCAATTCGGATTTATCCCTATAAATACATTATAAATGAAGTATGTGTTTTAGGCCATTTGTTTAATATAAAAAGTTTGGTGTTTTACAAACTCTGAAATTATTTCCTAACTACGATCCTGATGTTTTAATTCCGCTGCAAATTTAATAAACACCGATACCACCAGTCAGGCTCGCGGAACCCGCTCCCAGGGTGGGGTCAGGGGTTGCGACAACCACCGTCGCCTCTGCCACACCCAACCACCACCGCCGCCGCCACCACCACTCGTCGCTACCGCCTGCCACAACCATCTTCGCCGCCACCACCCACCACTGCCCACCGCCACTGCCGCCACCCCGAAGGCCTCCACCGCCGTCACCACCCACCCGCCACTGTTGCCACCCACCGCCGCCTCCGCCACAACCAACCACCACCGCGTCGCCGCCAGCCACCACCATCTTCGTCGCCACCACCCACTGCCACTGCCACCACCAGCCACCGCTGCCACCAACCACCACCGCCACACACCACCGACGCCCACCGCCGTCACCACCCGCCAGTCGCCGCCACCTGCAACCTACCACCGTCACACCCGCTGCCACCCACCCGCCATCGCCTCCACCTCCACCGCCACCAACCACCACCACCACTCACCATCAATGTTATTCCTTCGTTTTTTTTTTGTCTACCAAACAATACACGATAATTATTCATTTCAATACCGATGGTAACCAAACAAGACATGGAATGGTAATGATTCATTGCATTCCCTCGTCCATTCCATTACCCCATACCAAATAGACCCCAAGAGATTGAAGATGATTTCCACTACCATGCTAGTCCAATCTACTTGTGTTTACCCCGAATGTAGATTTTGAAGTGTTTAGGGTTTTGTTTATGCACAATAGAGAATTGAACTTGTTTTTTTATTATTCTTTTCATTGACATTGCTGGTGTGATTGTAGCTTGTCATAGACTCGCAATTGTTAAGATTTCTTTACACCATTGACATTATCAAATCAACTAGGGTTTGTTTCGTGTTCTTGGTTTATAAAACATACAATTGTCCATTATTCGTGTAGTGAAGGTTTTCTTGCACCATTTACATGCGTTAGACGATTGTTAATGTCCACAACTAGGTGTTTGTTAATGAATCCAATCTATCATTTTATTTTGAAGTAAAACCCAAATTCATTGTATGTGATTAATTCTATTAATTCCAAAACTCGGATGTGATCATTGTTTATTGTTTACAATCCGAATTGAATAACTGTTTTTTTATAAACGTTGTTCCAATTTAGATCATTACTTTGTGTACTATAACAAATGAGAATCATATTATGATTCTCACATTCAAACAAACTGTTCAAAGATAATTTTTAAGCTTCATAACCATTTTAATTAACTAAAAACCTAATCACTGGCCACAAACTATTCATGGTTCGACACGCTTCTTACAGCTAACTAATTAGTTAAAGGTGCTAAGAAATACACTTTCTCTCTATTTGATAGATACCTCTAGTTCCGATCAATAACATAATATAATGTTTAATAAAATTCTAAATATAGCGTTGCAACAAGCTTATTTTATCTACGTTAAAAGTTTTACTTGAACACTGAAAGATTGTGATTCAACTTGATATTCTCATTAATCACCAAGGGTATAAATAATACAAGAATAATCTAACTAAATCTCCTACATTAATGGAGATAATATTTTACAAATATACAATATGCTGTTACACCCCCGCAGTTGAAACGTCGGGAGGTCCGATGTTGAGACTGGTACGAAAATCATCAAACAATACTCGCGGAAGACCCTTCGTGAAGATATCAGCAATCTGATGACGAGATGGTATATGCAAAATGCGAATATGGCCACGCTGTACTTGTTCACGAACGAAGTGAATGTCGAACTCAATATGTTTACTCCGCTGATGCTGAACAGGATTGCCGGAGAGATACACAGCACTGACATTATCACAGTAGACCAAGGTGGCAGTAGAAAGAGGATGATGTAGCTCGAGAAGGAGATTACGCAACCAACAAATATCCGCAACCACATTGGCAACCCCCCTATATTTGGCTTCTGCACTGGAGCGTGAAATAGTTGGCTGACGCTTAGAAGACCAGGAAATGAGATTGTCACCCAAGTATACACAATAACCTGACGTAGACCGACGAGTGTCCGGGCAGCCAGCCCAATCCGCATCAGTATAAGCCAGCAACCATAAAGTTGGTACGGGCCCTAAATGAAGACCAAAGTGAGTCGTACCTTGAAGATATCGAATAATGCGCTTTAAAGCATTCCAGTGATCAAGCGTAGGAGCATGCATATGCATGCATATCTGTTGAACCGCATAAGAGATGTCCGGGCGAGTAAAAGTGAGATACTGGAGAGCACCTGCAAGACTACGATAGTTGGTCGGATCTTCATATAGAGTCCCGGAAGAAGCGGATAACTTTGACTGTGTGTCAACCGGTGTGGCAACCGATTTGCAGGAGTCCATAGATGCCTGATGAATGACGTCATTAACATACGCCTGCTGAGATAAAAACATATGATCACCAGTTCTTGTCACCTGTATGCCCAAGAAATACGAAAGTGGCCCCAAGTCTTTCATTGCAAATTCTCCTGAGAGGGTGTGTAACAGTCGTGTACGAAGAGCCTCAGAAGATGTGGTAAGGATAATATCATCCACATAAATTAGGAGATAAGCAATGTCAGCACTGTGATGATAAATAAACAAAGAGTTGTCTGACTTGCTTTGCCGAAAGCCCTGTAAGGTGAAAAAATCTGTAAACCGCTGGTACCAGGCTCGCGGAGCCTGTTTGAGACCGTATAACGACTTCCTAAGAAGACATACATGATCTGGAAAGTCTCGATGACGAAAACCCATGGGCTGATGTATATAAACTGTTTCTTCCAAATTGCCATGTAAGAAGGCATTAGTGACATCCAACTGGTGAATCGGCCATGATTTGGATAACGCAAGAGAAAGAACTAGCCGAATAGTAGACGGCTTAACAATCGGACTAAACGTCTCACCACAGTCTATACATGTTTGCTGCTTACGACCATCACACACCAACCTGGCCTTATAACGTTCCAGACTCCCGTCCGACCTGAATTTATGTTTAAATAACCACAAGCTACGTATAATGTTCATGTCAGGTGTCCTAGGTACAAGCTCCCAGGTCTTGTTTTTAATAAGTGCACTAAATTCGTTGGACATGGCATTAAACCACTCTGGAGAGGACAAGGCAACCTGTGGAGTTTTCGGAATAGGAACAACGGTGGACATGTTAAGATTAAAAATTTGCTTGGGTTTAACAATACCACTCATTGAACGAGTGTGGATGGTACGGGTGGTTGGATTTGGGGCCGAGGGTACGGAAGGGAGTGGACTGGACGTGGGCAAAGGAACAGCGGGTGTGGATGGTACGGCGTTTTGGGCTGAGGTGGCGTTTTGGGCTGAGGAGGGTTGGGCCGTTGGGGAAGCATTTTGGGCAGGTGTTATCGGACCTTGGTGTGGGCCGAGAACAGGAGTGGGTGAGCTTAGAGACTAGGCCGTAACATTTGGGCCAGGGCTGTGTGGGAGGGGTGGGCCGAGGATTGATGAATTAGGAGTGAGAGGGGGTTGAGCGTTGGACTGAGAAGATTGGGATTGTTGTAGATAGTCCCAAACGAGTGGGTTAATGGTCGGGTTTAGAAAATCGTAAGACGGGGGTTTAGTGGGAGATTGTATGGTATAAGGAAAGATGGATTCCTCAAAGTGAACATGTCTCGATATAATTAATTGATGTGAGGTAAGGTCGAGACACTTATAACCGCGATGGTTTGGCGGATACCCAAGAAAAACGCAAGGGTGAGACCGATGGTTGAGTTTGAGAATTGTGGTGGAAGGAGTTAGCGGGTAACAAAGACACCCAAAAACCCTAAGATGATCGTATTCAGGAATGCAATTGTAAAGCAAGGTGGTAGGGGATTTGAAATTATGTAATTTGCTTGGTAAAATGTTAAGAAGGTAGGTGGCAGTTTCTAAAGCATGATGCCACATGTTAGAGGGTAGGGAGGCTTGAGCAAGGAGGGTGCGGATCATGTTATTGATAGTGCGGATTTTTCGTTCCGCCTTACCGTTTTGAGAGGAGGTGTAGGGGCAAGAGAAACGAAATTGCATTCCGTTATGATTGCAAAAGTTATAAAAATTTTGATTTGCGTATTCTTTGCCATTATCACATTGAAATTGCTTGATTTTACGTTCAAATTGAGTGTGAATGAGATTATGGAACGTAGTAAAGGCGTTAAAAACGTGAGATTTGTTTGATATGGGATAAGTCCACAAAAAATTTGTGAAATCATCTAAAAAGAGGATATAATATTTATGACCACCCGTACTAAGTACGGGTGACGTCCATAAGTCGCTGTGTATAATATCAAAAGCAGAACTAGTATGATTGACAGAATCATAAAATGGCAATTTAACACTTTTACCAAACACGCAAGATTGACAAAGAGTTTTATTAAATTTCCCAAAATCAACAAAAGATGAAAGTTTTAAAGACTGTAATAAGTTTTTGCCAGGATAACCCAAACGTTGATGCCAGCGATCTTGAGAAACAGCAACAAAAACAGATGGTTGGGTGGGTTGAAGAGGAAGTGGTTCAGTCAGTGGATAAAGATCGCCCGTGCTATTGCATCGTAGGATAGGAGCCCGTGTTTTGAGATCCTTCACAAGAAAACCAAATGGGTCAAATTCAACAGAAACAAGGTTATCGGTGGTAAGGCGACACACATAAATAAGATTTTTGATTAGGTTCGGGGCAAACAGGACATTATTAAGTTTAAGTGGTGGATAAGGGGGTGGTAGGACCTGGTTGCCTTGAGCCAAAACAGGGATAGTCATGTCATTACCAACAATTATATTTTTATTAGTGCAAGTATTAAAAGTAGACGAGGAGTATATACCTTGCTCATTGGCCGAGTGAGATGTAGCTCCAGTATCCATCACCCCCGGGTCCGATTGATTAAGTGCCAGTGAGTAAAGCGCCTGCTCGATGTCAGTGGGCGAATAAGTTGTATGATGGGCCTGATCGGGCCGCGGGCCCAAGATGCCTCGTGAAGAAGATGGGTCCGGCTTTGAAGGGTACGAGCAAGGGGGTTGGGTCGAGTTGGGCAGATTGAGCAGGCCAGCCCATTGAGCAGCAGTCCAGTTGCTAGGAAACACGATGTAAGGGTGCGATGGAGTGGGCGACGGCTGGTAGCGGTTGTTGTTGTTATTACCGTGACCCGAGTAATTGCGGCCACGACCACGTCTTCCTCGTGAGCGACCCCCGCGGCCGCGGTCCGAAGGGTAGAAGGTAGGCGGGGTGTTGGATGGCAGCGGGTTTGAGGAGGTGGCAGCGAGAGCCGTGGCGGCGGACTGAGCACCGCGTGTAACCTGACGCTTCTTCTTTTGTTCTTCCATGTTGAGCCTAGAACGAACTTCATTGAAGTCGGGTAGCGGATCCCGGTTTTGTAGGACGGTGGAGATGCTGTCATACTGGTCAGTCAAGCCGGTGAGGATTTTGATGACTAACATCCGGTCGTCAACCGGAGAGCCAACACTTTGAAGTTGGTCAGCAAGATGTTTGGCGTGTTGACAGTATTCCGCCATGGAGGAAAAATTCTCAAGACATAAGTTGGCGAACTCCTAACCAAGAAAAATAGCCCGCGTATTTTTATTGTCATTGAATTCGCTTTCGACAGCAAGCCAGGCTTCATGAGCACTCTGACCCGGTTGAAGGATAGTGTGCAGAAGTGGCGTGGAGATGGTGGCATAGATCCACTGGAGCACGACGGCGTCCAGTTGTTTCCAAAGAGTCTCAGCGGCGGCGGCAGCTGCTTTGTCTTTAGCCGAGTCTGTGGAGTCGGTTGTAGTAGAAGAAGAGGCGACAACCGGCTTAGCGGCGAGGTGATCAAGGACCTCGTATATCTGACAATGGACCTTGAAAAGGGTCTTCCAGGTTGTGTAGTGGGTTGAATCTTTTTCCAGGATAACTGGAACATGAGTTTAATGTTGGAGACAGTGAGAGCGGGATGTAGTTTGGGTTCCATGAGGGGAGAAGACAAAGAAAGAAGAACGAAGAAAGGGAGCCGGCGGCCGGAGAGGTGGGGCAGCGGCGGTGGTGAAAATAGGGTTTAGGAGAGAGGATCGTTTAGGTATGATACCATCAAAGATTGTGATTCAACTTGATATTCTCATTAATCACCAAGGGTATAAATAATACAAGAATAATCTAACTAAATCTCCTACATTAATGGAGATAATATTTTACAAATATACAATATGCTATTAAACACGTTAAATACAATTTTTTTTCTTTAACATGACAAGGAACCAATGTTGTTTGAACTACATAAGGATCAGTATTGTATTCGTTTTTATGGTTTTCTCGACGCCAAAGATTAACTTTAACTGAACATAGAGTTGTATTCACAATAGAATATTTTTTTTGTGTCGTACGCTGTAATGAGTTCCATTGACTAAACTAAACTAAACTAAACTAAACTAAACTGATGTTGCCCGAACAAAATCGGTATGAGTATTTGTTTCTAGGGTTCTTGATCGATGTAAAACCCGTGTCAATATCTTTTTGGAAATATCTCTTTTGATTGTTGTACCTTGTACAAGTATCGTACCGATACTTTAACAAACTGGGTCGATACCGATCGAAAACCCGATATGAAGCACGAGGAATCCCGCTAGTTAATATTAAAATACCAATTGATAAGTTAACTTCCTTTTACTATTTACCACAAATTATTGATAAATTAGATTAAAAAAAGGTATTAATATATTATTAAAAAGATTAGGGGCTCACCATCCCTTTATTTAAGGCTATGTGTAGTGGTTTCACGCTACCCATGCGACGACATGAGTGAGTTCATCGGGAGAGGAGTCACATGCGTCGTTGTGGACCCCATGCTACAGCCAATAGAAATACATGTGAAACAGGACATGAAGGGGCATAAAACCATTACACATAGCCTAACTTTTTTTTTCAAATATTCCGTAATCACCCCACCTTCACTCTTTCCATTTAACCTATATAACATGTGAAACTATTAATAAATAATTATAATAATAAACAAGTAGATAAAACTATCAAGGAGACGTGGTGGACAATGACGGATCTAACAACTTTTTTCACTAGTGGATGTTGGTTGCTCGGGTCTTTTTTTGCCTGACCCCAAAGCAGATGGGGCAATGTTCCCGGTTGTTACCGGGAAGTCCTGAGGATCAACGGAGTTCCACTCCATGAACCCTTCGGGTTTATGATAAATGATATTTAGGGGAATAGGGCCCCAAATTCAAAGTTAGCTTCATGTCTTGAAGAACATTAACACATTAACATACATATGATTATGCAAATCACTTCCAAACAGTCAGCAGTTGGATATGTACTAAGAGAACTGTATAAAATATGTCAACCAAATATTTGATTACATGTCTTGAAGAACATTAACACATTAACATACATATGCTATTTCTTCCTCTGCGTTTTCTCACCCCATGTTTTTGAAATTCTTTTATTTGATTTCTGTATCAACGTGAATATTTTGACACTGCTGCTAAAAAATGTTCTTGCTACATCCACTACAACAAGTGCCTGGAATATGTTACAGATTCATGTACATCTGATAGCATCACTTGTTTGCTATCGGGCGTATAAATGTGTTATCACGGAACCATCAACTGATGAAACAGACCCAAGTTCACTACTGGTCTCATCTGAGTAAAAAGCGGGATGTTTAGGTTGAGGTAACACACTCTCACTGACCATCATTAAAACCACTGATAACATAGTGGGCCTATCTTTTGCATGATTTTGCACACATAATAATGCAACATGTATTGATCTTAGTACTTCAGGGATGACGCAAGAGGCGCATAAAGATGCACTCAAAAGTTCAATGGATCTGCCTTGTTTATAAAGTCTCCATGCCTGAATCAGATCAAACATATAAGTTACCAAAATGACATTGTTTGATGAAAAACATTAATGAGTGTGTAACATACATGTCCTAGAAGGTTGTCATTGCGATCATCATGACAGAATTCTCTATTTTTCTTACCACTCACGATCTCTAACACCAAAACTCCAAAACTATATACATCAGACTTTATAGAAAATCTTCCATGTATAGCGTATTCTGGAGAAATATAACCACTGAAATGAACTTAAGCATTAGGGAGAAATAGTAGCCAAAAAATTCAATAAAAAAAGTTATTGTTTAAGATTCTTACTATGTTCCCACTACTTTTTTTGTCTTAGTGGCAGTATCGGATCCTACAAACTTTCTAGCAAGGCCGAAGTCGGAGATTTTGGGGTTCATGTCTCCATCCAAAAGAATATTACCTGCCTTAAGATCTCTGTGGATGATTTGGAGGCGGGAATCTTGATGTAGATATAGAATACCTCGAGCCATCCCTTGTATAATATTAAATCTTTGTGGCCAGTCAAGCATCGAGCTCCTGGTTTCATCTAAGAAAAGTGAATAACTTAGATAACACTAATTTATAGAACAATATGAAAACAAAGTACTATGTGAAATCATATAGAGAGAACCGAACCAAATAGATATAAGTCTAAGCTTTTGTTTGTCATGTATTCATAAACTAAAATCAGTTCATTTCTGTGATTGCAGTATCCAAGAAGCTTCACAAGATTGCGATGCTGAAGTTTGGCAATACAAATGATTTCATTCTTGAATTCCTCAATCCCTTGCTGGGATGTTTCTGAGAGCCTCTTCACAGCTACCTCTCGTCCGTCTTCCAACACACCCTAAAATAACAAGGTTACAGTTTTATATTAACAATTTGATTAATGGTACAAGTCTGCATTCCATTCTATATTAAGGTATCAATAAGTTACCTTGTAAACTGGACCAAATCCACCTTCTCCAATCTTCTTTTTTATGTTAAAGTTATCTGTAGCCTTGACTATTTTATTTAGACTAAGTAAAGGTAGCTCGTCAAGATCTTCCATCCGCACACTGTTATCCTTTTTATCAAGGGCATACCTATCTTCTACATAATAACATGTGCGATTACACAAACGAGCCAAAAATTATATAAGTTTCCGAAGTGTAAGGTTGATTTCAATTATATAAGCATAAAAAGCTACTGAAGTTACCTCTTTCTTTCATATGAAGCCTTTTTCGTTTCTTTATACAAGCATATGCCACCATAAATAAAAGTAGCACAACAGAAGTAGTTAAAAGTACCACTGTAAATACTCTTTTCTTCTTGTTTAAGCTAGACGGGGAATCTTTGTTTCCTACACGAACGATTAACAATGATGTTACAAGTGTATTAAGTTTATAACAACTCAAAAATTAAGTTCAAATCATAAAGGTGCACCTGCAAACTCAGAGACAGCCAATTTTATGTAAAAATCCTGCTTATCGTCGTTCTCTGTGGTGTCGATAAGCTCATCAAACCAAAGCAAACATCCGCTTCCTCCATTTCTGATATCTGTATTTGCATAAGCTGTACAATTGCACTTCATTCTGCAAGCCATCTCACATTCTTCAAGCGTCATGCTATGATTATACCATGAGTGGCGTGTGTCTGGAAATATAATTCCTGTAATTTTTTTAAAGCCAGCCCCACTTCCACAATCTAAAGCCCGTTTACGTTCACACCCACTAGACCCATTTCCTCTATCCCATTCATCTGGGACCCGAGGCTTAAAACCTTCCATACAAGTACAAGGGGGGTACCTATTAGCATTGCAGCTTCCGTATGGCCCACAAAGTCCATAACCACCACAAATCTCTGTTACTGCTCCAACATAATGCACAACCCAGTCTTGGATTTGATCCATCCAACGCAAATGCACAGCGGTGTCATCTGGAAACACAATGATCCTTTGAAGAACCGATGTTTTAAGCTCATATTTGAAATATATTTCCTTATCATTACAAACAAATTGAACCGAGTAAATAGGATTTGGGTTTTCCATGCGTAAAGCTTGAAATTTACGACCATTCCATGGTCCATATCTCCATCATATAACCGAACCTTGCCTGACAAACATTTGTGGATATCCATTTGTGTCTAGCCAGTGTAAATATGGACCTGGTGAAGGATCATCTGCACTCTGCCATGGTATTATAACCCGCTCTCTTCCTGTTACTAAATCTTTTCCATATTTCATTCCTGGTAACAATGTGTTACCTGGATAATCAAAACTTTGCCAGATTACATTTTCGTTCTTGGTGCTTCTATCCCATACAACAAGATTTCCAGTATCCAGAAGCTGCACCACCACCACCACCGGATTTCTACTCATCGCGAAAACTGTTGAATTGGATGACCAAATCAATCTATTGTCACGACTGAGAATTTGTAGGTCTCCTTGTCTGTTAAGTTTGAGCATGCCTGATTTGTCAGCAACTGGTGTCTCCCTGTTAGCAACCCATACGACTGTACCCATCGATATCTTCTTGTACCAGATCCCTACGTACCGATTCTTGGATCTTCCGGGGCTAAAGAAGCCAAGTTCAAACATATTATCATCTGAAACTATTGTGTCTCCATCTTTAATAGCTTGATTGGTGGATATGGTGTCTAGTGTTGCACAAGATGACAGAAGCAAGAAAAAGACACATGAGAATAGTATTGTCATGAAACCAATTTCCATTGATGTGGGTGTGGGTGTGGGTGTGAGATTTGAATGATGGTTTTGATATATAGCAAAATTTGACTCATCTTTGGCAGTGGCGGCTATGATGGTGTGCGCGGAGGAACTCCGCACAAGGGTCATGTTTTCGAGGGGCACGCGATTTAAAAAAATCGATACATATATGTTATTTATTTTTTTAAATAGTAAACACATACCAATTCCAGTATAGGCCCATTTACAAATCATTTTTATGGTTTAGAATTTAGTCCACTTGGCATCAGGTTTATTGGGCCAATACTAATTTGATTTTTTTTAAATTATTAATAAAATATTACTGAAGGGCACATCTTTTCGAGTTCAAACAGGGTACGTGAATTCTAGGGAACGGCCTCTGGTCTTTGGGTCAACACCTTTGAAAGCTGCCATCAATTATGATGATAGACTAGCCATTGTTCACTTTGAATTAACATATTGACTTTTCTTTTATTGAAATTTCTCGAATCATAATGACCATTTACTGTTAGTTTGGAAACAGAAAAACAATCCAAATGAAAAGAATGGAAGAATTAAAAGGGTTTTTTTTTCCTTTTGATAGTTTCATAGACGAACCAGTAACAATGGGTGATCAAAGAGTGATATAAATCTGGCGACCTGAAGCAGCACCTTAGGCAAAAAACAACGACCTCAAGCCTCTTCACGGGACCGCAATCTGAAGCGATTTCCAGATCGCCTTCAATGGAGGACGAACCATCACTGTCTATGGTTCCAGCCCCATCAGTTAAGAGAAGGGTGATGTTAGGGCAAACCCAGCTCCAATTAGAGTTGTAATGGCTTTCTTGGTGTAAAATTTTGGGTGTTTCTTGCAACTGGGTTTATGGTTACATGATTTGGCGTTTAAGGTTTTGTTTGAGAGAAACAGAGGGGGTTTGAAGAAGATCGCAATGGTGGAAGAATCGCCCATGTTAATCATATATCCCCTTTTTGTCTTGTGCGTACAGTAGCTTTTTTTTTTCAATGATAATGGATGATGTTGAATTAATAGATCGGGTGAATTACATTTTTCGTCCTTTATTTTTATTTTTATTTTTACTTTTTTTTGTCAATGATAATGGATGATGTTGAATTAATAGATCGGCTGAATTACATTTTTCGTCCTTTATGTTTATACCGTATTGCAACGGATAGCCTTTAACTTTAATAATTACAGTCATAATCCTTTATTTGTAAAACATGTTACACTCTACGTCCGTTAGTATTAACCAGGTTAAAATTTTTAGTTAAGTTTATTTAGTTAATGGTATTTTGGTCAATTCATATTTTTATTTAAATCTTTAATAAATAAAACTAAAAAACATTGCATATATGTCACACCCCAACCGATGGCGGAAACATCGGGATGAGACGAAGTGTGTATAGATTGCAAGAGACTTCATAACACTATGTGACAATATTTAATTAAAATCGAATTTCATTGCAAGTGCTAAATTGTCATACAATAATCAAAACGAAATACAACATTGTTTTAACAAATAACATAACATTAAAAGTTAAACGATTTATAGGCGTGTATCTACTCCACCCTATTCTTGTTTCATCTTTCATCATACTTCAACAATTTAACCTGCAACATGTATTAAAATAGAGTTTCAATGCAAAAGCAAGGGCGAGTATACAAGTTTGATTACATAGCATAATAAAATAAAAACTCAAATCCAACATGATTCATAACATGTGATTACTAGTATGCAATTTTGGCGTACAATATGATCAATCCCTAGAATACAACGCATAAAATAGCCTAATCCCAATAGTTTAGCGGGGTGGTAATGTTTAACTTAACAATACCCAAAAGAATAGCGGGCGGGGCGTTAATCCTATAGCGCTATAATTGTTAAGGTGGGCGAGCAAAGTTAATGAGCATATAACGTTCCAAATCGTTCACAAAGCATACGAGAATAACAAGTAAATCACATTAGTTTCATGTTTAATCATGGATAGAGTAAGTTTAATTACGTTTAAAAGTTGTTTGCATAGTTATACATGTTGCATCCCAAAGTGTAAAGGGGAAAAAGGGATCGAGTATACTCACAGTGGTTGCAAGCTTTCCTACTTAAAATCCCGCGAGTGAGTTGGTGGATGGATTAGTTTGGAGCACCTAGTCCTTCTACACGAGGAAACATAGGTGTGTGAGTTTGGAGTTTAACATAACATAAAGTATAATATTAAAATAATCATCTTTAACTTATAACTCTTATATGACACTATGTAACCACTAGGGTTATATTTGTATTTAATGGGTAGTACACCCATTAGAATCATATCAAGGTTTTAAAGTCTTAGATGATATTCTACTACTTTAACATATAAACACAAGTTCAACATTAAAGGTTCGAATTAGTATATATATATATATATATATATATCTAGGTTACATAATATTTAGTCCAATAATTCATGTAGGAGGTAGAGGATTAGAATCCTCATTTAGGCACCCCGAGTTATCATGGAAGTCATGTATGGGGTAGGAAGAACAAGCTTCCGTTTAGGAACCCCTTGAATGTTCACCGCTTCACTTGATGTAAAAACAACCAAGGAGGGTCACGAACTAGGATTTGTACAATAATGTAAACGACCTAACTAAGGAGAAATCATCAAATCATGTGAGGATTGTATGTTTGGACAACCCAAGTTGTTCCATAATCACTCTACATCAAGACCTAAGCTTGAACATGACTTGTGGGCGAAATACCCTAAATAAAACAGAAAGTATTTGAGGTTTATCCTCTGATTTTACATGTCTCAATCATGTTATTATACCTAATTAACCATAGGAAAGGTTGTAGGCATTGTTACATAAGTTTGAGATGTGTTAGACACAAGAATGATAAGTTTTTGAATAACATCAAACAAAACAGAAAGTTAGGTCCTTTTTATGGCAATTCCAAACATGATTTCTCCAGGGAAAAACCAAGGAATCAAACCCAAGGACATAACAAAGCAATAGAAGAAAGAATCAAGTGATTTGGAGTGAAAACAAGCAAGTTACACTCACTTTTGTAGAAGTGTATGAATCTGTCCAAAAACTCGGGTTTGCTGCAGATCTAGAGTGAATTTGTGAAGTGTAATGAGTTGTGAAAGTGTGAAATGGGTTGAAGGAGGTGTGTATTTATAGTGGAAGAGTTTAGAGGTGATTGGAGGTGATTAGAGGAGGATTAAAGGTGATTGGGTGAGATTAGAACTTGGGATTTCGTGCATAACAGCTGAAGGAAACACACTTGCTGTTGAAACAGGGGTCTAGCGTGACGCGAGAGGGCTTGGCGTCACGCGGAGCCTCCATTTGACAAGTTTGATTTTTGTTGCACTTTGGTCCCTGAAGTTTATGTTTGAGTCCTTTAGGTGCAAGTTTGAGAGTTTTAGGGACTTGTTTTGATATAAAAGCATAGTATAAGGCATAATCAAGCATGGCGATCATAGTCAAAGTGTATTTGAGCGTGTAAGTGTCATAATCAAGTATCATTTTCGTCCAAAACATGTTTCAAGCATAATTTTAGTTTAATTACAAGTTTAGCACATAGTTTCCGAGAATATCGTTTAAGTATCAATTGATTTCACAAAATTGAACATACGAGCATATATAGAGTGTGTATAACATATTTGTAACAAAATACGAGTTTCATTAATGATCCAAGTCTCGGTTTTATAATGATTACAAGGAAAGAACGATTACAAGAATACAAGGTTTCCAAAAATAGAAATACGAACAAAACTTTCTATAAATGGAAAGTACAAAAGAGCCGGGCGTTACAGTCTCCCCTCCTTTAGGAAATTTCGTCCCGAAATTTAGGAAGATGTAGCGAAAAGATAGGGATACTTCGTCTTTATATCACTTTTAAGTTCCCAAGTAAACTCGGCGCCACGTTTACCTTCCCATCGAACCTTGACGATAGGAATTTTACTGCGCCTCAATAACTTGACTCCTTGATCCATGATTTCGACGGGTTTCTCCACAAAATGCAAGGTGTCGTTTATTTGGAGATCTACGAGAGGAACATGAAATCCCTCATCAGCGAGACATTTCTTTAGATTTGAGACATGAAACGTCGGATGAACGTTGTTGAGTTCTTGAGGTAAATCGAGTCGATAAGCCACCGCACCGATCCTTTCGAGTATCTTGAAAGGACCAACATAGCGAGGGGCAAGCTTTCCCTTTTTATCAAAACGAACCACTCCTTTCCAAGGAGACACTTTGAGTAAAACGTGATCCCCAACGTTGAATTCCATCGGTTTGCGTCCCTTATCAGCATAGACCTTTTGACGATTTCGAGCCTTGAGTAGATTATCACGGATTTGGTGAATCTTATCTGTTGCTTCTTGTATGATTTCAGGGCCAGTAAAATGTTTGTCACCAATCTCATGCCAGTTTAAAGGAGATCGCCATTTGCGACCATACAATGCCTCGAATGGAGCCATTTTAATACTGGAGTGGTAGCTATTGTTATACGAGAACTCGACCAAAGGTAAATGCACATCCCAACTACCACCAAAGTTGATGACACAAGAACGGAGCATGTCCTCTAGGGTTTGGATAGTACGTTCAGTCTGTCCATCCGTTTGAGGATGAAAAGCCGTACTGAGATTCAAATGAGTACCCATAGCGGACTGAAAGGTTTGCCAGAGACGCAAAGTAAATCGACCGTCGCGATCAGAAATGATGTCGAGGGGGATACCATGATAGCGTATGACTTCATCGGTATAGATGCGAGCAAGTCGTTCAACCTTGAAATCTTCACGAATAGGAATGAATTGAGCGGACTTGGTCAAACGATCGATGATCACCCAAATGTTATCGTGACCAGAAGGCGTACGAGGGAGTTTAGTTATGAAGTCCATCGCAATGCTATCCCATTTCCAAACGGGGATTTCAGGTTGTTCGAGTAGACCGGAAGGTCGTTGGTGTTCGGCTTTGACTTTTGAACATGTAAGACACTTAGAAACGTACACGGCAATGTCCTTCTTCATACCGGGCCACCAATAGGATGTACGTAGGTTATGGTACATCTTGTCAGCACCAGGATGAATCGAGTACTTGGATTTGTGTGCCTCGTTCATAATGAGATCACGAAGATTATCGCGATCGGGTACCCAGATGCGATCACGACAGTAGAGTAGGCCATCAGATTTTGAAGTGAGTAGGTCTTCAGAAGCTCCACGTATTTCTACAGGCATGGAACCTTCGTTGATAGATGAATATTGCGCTTCACGAATGCAATTGTGAAGATCGCTCGAGATGTGACAACAACGAATGTAGTCTACATGAGTCTTACGACTAAGTGCATCAGCCACGACATTCGCTTTACCAGGGTGATAGCGAATCTCGCAGTCATAGTCGTTAAGCAATTCCACCCAACGTCGCTGACGCATATTAAGCTCTTTTTGGTTAAAGATGTGTTGTAGGCTCTTATGGTCAGTGAAAACCACACACTTCGTACCATATAGGTAGTGTCGCCAAATCTTTAACGCAAAAACAACGGCGCCAAGCTCGAGGTCGTGGGTAGTATAATTTTTCTCATGTATTTTGAGTTGGCGAGAGGCATAAGCGATGACTTTGTCTCGTTGCATGAGAACACAACCAAGACCACGATTCGAGGCATCACAATACACCACGAAATCATCATTCCCATCAGGGAGAGCGAGAATAGGAGCGTTGCAAAGCATGTCCTTGAGAGTCTGAAAAGATTTCTCTTGCTCAGGACCCCAAGCAAAAGGTTTCTCTTTTTTAGTCAACGAAGTGAGAGGAACGGCGATTTTTGAAAAATTCAAGTTGAATCGGCGTTAATAACCCTCCAATCCTAAGAAGGAACGGATTTCAGAAGGAGATTTAGGCGCGGTCCAATTCTTCACTGCTTCGATTTTTGAAGGGTCAACGTGGATTCCTTTTTCACTAACAACGTGTCCAAGGAATTGGACTTCTTTAATCCAAAACTCGCATTTGGAGAACTTAGCGTATAAGCGTTCAATACGTAAGAGCTCGAGTATAAGACGAAGATGACGTTCATGATCGGCCTGAGATTTAGAATAAATGAGAATATCATCAATGAAGACGATCACGAAACGATCCAAGTAGGGCTTACAAACACGATTCATAAGATCCATGAACACAGCGGGTGCGTTGGTCAAGCCAAAAGGCATAACCACAAACTCATAGTGCCCATAGTGAGTGCGAAAAGCGGTTTTGGGGATGTCCTCATCAAGAACACGAAGTTGGTGATACCCAGAACGAAGATCGATCTTGGAGAAACAGGTAGCGCCTTGAAGTTGATCAAAGAGATCGTCGATACGCGGAAGAGGGTAACGATTTTTTACGGTGAGTTTGTTAAGCTCACGATAATCGATGCACATGCGGAAAAAGCCATCCTTCTTTTTGACGAAGAGCACAGGAGCACCCCAAGGTGAGGTACTTGGACGAATGAAACCCTTATCGAGGAGTTCTTGAAGTTGCGTAGATAACTCTTGCATCTCAGAAGGTGCAAGACGATAAGGAGTTTTGGCAACAGGAGTCGCCCCAGGTACGAGGTCAATACGAAAATCAACAGTTCGAGCGGATGTTCCTTTCGTTCGTCCACCATTCGAGAGCTCGGGCTTGGAATACCCCTGTCGCACTACGCGTTCTGAGCTCATCGGGGCAATCACTGTTGATGAATGTGACTTCCATGCCATCAAACCACTCGAGCATGGCGGTCACCCCATCATTGCCGGTGAATGGCTTGGGATTGCGCGATGAAAAGTGCTTGAAGTTGAACGAAGCGGGCTTGCGTACTTCGACCTTAGAGTCGACGGAAGAGTGAGGAGTTTCAGAAGCTCGAATCTCGGTAATGACCTTTGGAACGACGCGCGCAAATTGATCGGCCATGAAAGCCATCATCTTCTTCGTAGCACGGGACTTTGACTTCTTAGACGAGTTGGAGTGACGAGAAGACATCTAAGATTCAAAAGAACGAATAGGTGAGACTTGATCATAATGTTTGTTTAAGAAGATTTGCTTGCATAAATTGATTCACATAGCATAGAGTGTCACATAGCACAAAGGGTTCAAATTAATTCACATAGCGTAAAGAGTTTAAACGTCACATAAAGCATAGTCATGAGTTCAACGTAGTATAACATGGATAAACGAAAGCATGGTAAATTTAGTTTGTTCACGAGGGATTATTATTGTTTGTGATTGCGATAACGTGCGAAATGATTAAAACGAAATTTTGAAATGAACGAACGTTTAAGTGTAAAATTACATATAAATTGAGATACATAAAAGAGAGGCTCAATAAAACATTGGATTGTTTCGGGTAGAGAAACGTCGACTATTCCAAAGTGGGTCGAAAGTTCTTTCGAATTAGAGAAAACGTGCTTTGGCCTATAGGTAAGATACTCTCGTCGAGAAGCGATTAACAGTATCTTACCCTTCCGGTTACTACACATCTCTAATCGATTGAAACAATCGGGACTTTGGCGAGATTGAAAATCGAGGAATGGGACTTAATCGACGAGATGCGGGTTTCACCCCTAACTTGACGATTTCGTACCCTAAATGTGGTTGGTACTCGTCGGGTCAAAATAAAAATTCGACACTTTGACGAGGGTCCACTAGAGTTGAAATGGAAATTACCATTAAGTTGTGGATTTCACTCCTAGCTTAATGGTGTAATTTCGTGCAAAAATAGTTTAAGGTAGAATGAGAGTCGTTTACCAAATTGTGGGTTTCACGCCTATTTTGGTAAAGTTGTCTCATTTGTGTTACAAGAGTATACAAATAAACAAAAGTGTATTCATGTTAACCTTAGGAAAGGCATATAAATTTAATCAACAAGAAGTATAGCTAGGAAGCATGCATGGTAGAGTACAAAAGTTTTAAACAACACATAAGAGGCAAAATTCCTAAAACTATAGATTAGGGCAAACGCATGGCAATTTTTCCTAATTCTCTATAGTTATGGCTCTGATACCAATCTGTCACACCCCAACCGATGGCGGAAACATCGGGATGAGACGAAGTGTGTATAGATTGCAAGAGACTTCATAACACTATGTGACAATATTTAATTAAAATCGAATTTCATTGCAAGTGCTAAATTGTCATACAATAATCAAAACGAAATACAACATTGTTTTAACAAATAACATAACATTAAAAGTTAAACGATTTATAGGCGTGTATCTAGTCCACCCTATTCTTGTTTCATCTTTCATCATACTTCAACAATTTAACCTGCAACATGTATTAAAATTGAGTTTCAATGCAAAAGCAAGGGCGAGTATACAAGTTTGATTACATAGCATAATAAAATAAAAACTCAAATCCAACATGATTCATAATATGTGATTACTAGTATGCAATTTTGGCGTACAATATGATCAATCCCTAGAATACAACGCATAAAATAGCCTAATCCCAATAGTTTAGCGGGGGTGGTAATGTTTAACTTAACAATACCCAAAAGAATAGTCGGCGGGGCGTTAATCCTATAGCGCTATAATTGTTAAGGTGGGCGAGCAAAGTTAATGAGCATATAACGTTCCAAATCGTTCACATAGCATACGAGAATAACAAGTAAATCACATTAGTTTCATGTTTAATCATGGATAGAGTAAGTTTAATTGCGTTTAAAAGTTGTTTGCATAGTTATACATGTTGTATCCCAAAGTGTAAAGGGGAAAAAGGGATCGAGTATACTCACGCTGGTTGCAAGCTTTCCTACTTGAAATCCCGCGAGTGAGTTGGTGGATGGATTAGTTTGGAGCACCTAGTCCTTCTACACGAGGAAACATAGGTGTGTGAGTTTGGCGTTTAACGGAAGATTATAAATTTGGAGTTTAACATAACATAAAGTATAATATTAAAATAATCATCTTTAACTTATAACTCTTATATAACACTATGTAACCACTAGGGTTATATTTGTATTTCATGGGTAGTACACCCATTAGAATCACATCAAGGTTTTAAAGTCTTAGATGATATTCTACTACTTTAACATATAAACACAAGTTCAACATTAAAGGTTCGAATGAGTATATATATATATATATATATATATATATATATCTAGGTTACATAATATTTAGTCCAATAATTCATGTAGGAGGTAGAGGATTAGAATCCTCATTTAGGCACCTCGAGTTATCATGGAAGTCATGTATGGGGTAAGAAGAACAAGCTTCCGTTTAGGAACCCCTTGAATGTTCACCACTTCACTTGATGTAAAAACAACCAAGGAGGGTCACGAACTAGGATTTGTACAATAATGTAAACGACCTAACTAAGGAGAAATCATCAAATCATGTGAGGATTGTATGTTTGGACAACCCAAGTTGTTCCATAATCACTCTACATCAAGACCTAAGCTTGAACATGACTTGTGGGCGAAATACCCTAAATAAAACAGAAAGTATTTGAAGTTTATCCTCTGATTTTACATGTCTCAATCATGTTATTATACCTAATTAACCATAGGAAAGGTTGTAGGCATTGTTACATAAGTTTGAGATGTGTTAGACACAAGAATGATAAGTTTTTGAATAACATCAAACAAAACAGAAAGTTTAGGTCCTTTTTATGGCAATTCCAAACATGATTTCTCCAGGGAAAAACCAAGGAATCAAACCCAAGGACATAACAAAGCAATAGAAGAAAGAATCAAGTGATTTGGAGTGAAAACAAGCAAGTTACACTCACTTTTGTAGAAGTGTATGAATCTGTCCAAAAACTCAGGTTTGCTGCAGATCTAGAGTGAATTTGTGAAGTGTAATGAGTTGTGAAAGTGTGAAATGGGTTGAAGGAGGTGTGTATTTATAGTGGAAGAGTTTAGAGGTGATTGGAGGTGATTAGAGGTGGATTAAAGGTGATTGGGTGAGAGAACTTGGGATTTCGTGCATAACAGCTGAAGGAAACACACTTGCTGTCGAAACAGGGGTCTAGCGTGACGCGAGAGGGCTTGGCGTCACGCGGCGCCTCCATTTTGACAAGTTTGATTTTTGTTGCACTTTGGTCCCTGAAGTTTATGTTTGAGTCCTTTAGGTGCAAGTTTGAGAGTTTTAGGGACTTGTTTTGATATAAAAGCATAGTATAAGGCATAATCAAGCATGGCGATCATAGTCAAAGTGTATTTGAGCGTGTAAGTGTCATAATCAAGTATCGTTTTCGTCCAAAACATGTTTCAAGCATAAGTTTAGTTTAATTACAAGTTTAGCACATAATTTTCGGGAATATCGTTTAAGTATCAATTGATTTCACAAAATCGAACATACGAGCATATATAGAGTGTGTATAACATATTTGTAACAAAATAAGAGTTTCATTAATGATCCAAGTCTCGGTTTTATAATGATTACAAGGAAAGAACGATTACAAGAATACAAGGTTTCCAAAAATAGAAATACGAACAAAACTTTCTATAAATGGAAAGTACAAAAGAGCCGGGCGTTACAGTATACACCTCATTTTCCCAAATTTCCTAACCCTAAAACCCTAACCACCACATCTTGCCACCACCACCTCATCCTCATTCATCATCTCCGAACATCAATCGCCATCTTTTTCACAGTCACCATAGATTGTGATGAAGCAGAATGAAATATAGTTGCAATATTTCAGCTTTGATGTTAAAGTTGTTAACATTGCGATAACTATACAATTTCAACCTCTTAAGTTGTGGTAAGTTGATTACAGTTCCACCTAAACTAGCCCCAAAATAAACATGTAAGAGATAAATATCTTCAAGATTGGGAAATCCCTGAAACTTGGTGGCTTGAGAATACACTTAGGTAAGCTCCAATTTTTTGAAACTGTTTAGAGAATCGGTGAAAAAAATCCAGTGTCCTCATAGTGGTCCATCTATACCTCCACTTTTTAGATAAAACACTTGTTCTTACAGCATCTTTGATGGGCAGCCGCTCTAAAACTGGGTTTATTAAATCCTCTGGAATGTTGGTGATATGGTTAAGGTTTTAGGTTAAGAAATTTGGAAAGATGAGGTGTATATGTAATGTTTTTTATTTTATTTATTAAACAATTAAATAAAAATATGAATTGACCAAAATACTCTTAATTGGATAAATTTAACTGAAAATTTTAACCTGGTTAATACTAAAGGACATAGAGTGTAACGAGTTTTGCAAATAAAAGATTGTGACTGTAATTATTGAAGTTAACAGCTATCCGTTGCAATCCGCTAGAAACATAAAGGACAAAAAGTCTAATTTACCCTAATAGATGTTATAAAAAAATTAATCTATTTTTGTTTTATTGTATTAGAATGGAAAAAGACAATAATACCCTCATGCGCAAGGCACATAACAAACTTAACTGAAAGTTTTAACCAGGTTAGTGCTATAGAACGTAGAGTGTAATGAGTTTTACAAATAAAGGACTTTGACTGTAATTATTGAAGTTAATGGGCATCCATTGCAATCCGGTATAAACATAAAAGACGAAAAATGTAATTTACCCTTATTTATTATTATTATTATTATTATTATTATTATTATTATTATTATTAGAGTAAACTAGTGTTATTAAATCCGCGCGCTGCGCTGAAAATCCTCACGTTGCGCGGTGGGTGGGTATCAGTTCGTTTAACTATGGTACCGACACTTGTTGTAGCAACTAATAGAGAAAAAAATTAAAGAACAAATCATGATATGACCAAAAATATACCAATACGGCGGGAATTTGGTCGGTATCGGTTTGTTTCGTTACGCCACCTACAACTGTCAGCAACCCATAAAGAAAAAAAATCTTGATATGACCAAAAAATACCGACACGTGATTTACATCGAAAAAAAAATCTTGATATAACCAAAAAATACCGACATGTGATTTACATCGATAAAAAACAAACGCAAGTTAAATAAGATATATAAAAAAGCGCATAACACATATCAAAACCACTAAATATCACACAAAAAAAAAACTTTTAAAACCAATAATTACTATTCATTCAGTTTGTTTGTTAATAGTATATAACTAGATTTTTGCTCGCGACGCGCGTTGCGGCGGCGACATCACGTCAAATAAACCAAAAAATACCTTGAAGTGACACCTGCGATCCCATCCTAGCTTTGCAAGCTGATTCTAAAACCACATAACCGAAAAGAAACATAAACGCGAAACAACTTCCATATCATCTGTTGCAATCAATGCGACCGGCACCATCATCAAGCACAAAAGAAACATCAACAACCGTCTAAGCCTTGTTCATCAGCATCCCTACCAACTTAACCTGATTTCAACACCAACAAACTTTATCACTAACTGATCAAACAAATTCACACTTTCTAATAAACAATTAAAACATATTCATCAAACGTTCACTCATTTATATCATTTTGTGTTAGGATCAGATACAATATAAAGCAGTACATGTTTACTATGTTAGTGCTAAAATATCTTAAATATGTCTTCAATTTAGCTCGCTCTATAGTTAAGATCATGCATGAGGTGTTTGGTATTATTCAAAACGTTTCTATAACTCAACCATTATCTATAAATAGGATTATTATAAACTTCCAAAAGTACTACAGTAGGTTGGTAGTAGTTCTCCAAATGAAAGACTCCATACTTTTTGTTCATGATTCTGCTTATTTATGCTTTCAGGCATGAATTTCATATCTTTTGTAACTCATGTACAGAGATTTAGATAAACTATATGAATAATTAATTTGTTGTTTTGATTCAATGAAATCCACATTTTTATTATGCTAAATCTGAATAAAATGAAGTTCAATTTCAAGCTGGAAACTATCAATAATTTACACTTACATATACATCTAAAATCAAACAAATTGCTAAAGGAAAAATAGACAATTTTTTTTAAGAAAATCAAATTCAAGCACATGCAGCCAAAAATTAAACTCAAATCTATGTATCCTTATCGTTTTCTCAATGTGCCATGTACACAGAGATCCTACATTCAATATTAACCATATTATATATGCATACTGGTAGCTATAGCCAATATCTCAACCAAGTTTAAATATACTGCAGAATGCTTAAATCATCGAAAGCATAATATTATTATCCAAATACTATAGATTTATTATTATCACTGTTGTTCACATTTCCATTACGTTCTTCTATTAATTAACACCTTTTGTCTGAAAACTAACCCTAAACGCCCCGCTTTGGCTAAAGCGTCGGCGCTATTTGCATTTTAACTCGTGCGCTATTACTTCATTTTACACCCCTCAACCTTTGAATTTTATCATTTTAACCCTCGAGTTTGAATTACGACACCCCTCTCTCAACTTTTAAACTTTGTGTTTTTACCTTTTGCACTGTTACTCTATTTTTAACGCCTAAGTCCCTCAATTTTAAACTGTGATTTCACTCCCTTTCAATATAGAAAAGGTGCGATGTAAAACAGTTTTATTAAAAAAAAGAGAAGATTATGTGGTTATCTACACTTACATATTTATATCTAGTCAGCACCCGCTACTTATCACCCCTTTGGGTTCATAGATTTCAGATATACCCGTTTCAACTTGCATTACCCCTTACTTGAATCCAATCTTAAACTCACCTTAAACAACTTGGAGTAGCAAATACTCAAAAACCATAACGATTGTCATCCGATGAGATTTTTCTTTAATTAACAACACCAAAATCAATCCAGTACAAAACTCTATGATCACAAATTATAATTCTTACAACACTAACCCTAAAACATGAAACAATAATTACTGTGATCGACAGAAACTACCTGTTGGAACTGCGGAAAGTAGACTCCGGGAACGGAAGTGGAGGGAGCAGAGTAGACGGGCGGCGGGACGGGGTACGGAACCACCGCGGGCGGCGGAGGAGGAGCATCGGCTGTTAAATTTTCCAATTAAGACTTTGTGAAGGAGGAAGAGGTTTTCTTCCCACCCAACTACTGTCGCTTCCTTGAATCGACGCCATTTTCAGTTATATGAGTTGGCGGATCCAACACTTTGTTTTGTGATCTTCGTGGCTGGCTGTCACTTTGCCCGACTTAATTTCTAAATAACCTTCAATGATCTTTTGAACAATCTCAAAACTTTTCTCTTCGTTTGCATCCAACTTAGGGACAGTAATCTCTATACAATCATCCTCCTCATCAAGCTCCATTGGAACACACTGGAAATGAAACAAAAAACATTAGGAAATTTCAAAAGAACCCCCCACCCCCAACCAAATAAAGGGCAACGAAGACTCACCGAGAACTGGGTTTTTTCTTGATAGAAAGATCCGAAAACTTTGATCGGGTCTCTTCTAAAATGTGGAAGCTTGGGACTTGTTGAGAATCATCGGAATCGTACGTTTCTGTTTCTGATTCTGATTCAAAAACTTGGGTGTGAGCCATCGTATGATCTTAGAAGTTGTGTCTGCTTGAATGTTTTTGATACAATGAATAAGCAGAGGAAGAAAAGGAATGATCTAGGTTTTAAGAGATAAAAGAGAAAGGGTAATAAGACAAACGAGGGGTAGGTATGTCTTTTGGTTGGGTCACCGACCTTTATGTTTAAGATTATATAAATAGTATATAATATATAAAAAATTGAATATTTTCATAATAGAGTAATACTAGCTACGAACGAAGTTGTACAGAAAGTAAATGAATACCTATTTTCATTGCTTCCCGACAAAGAAAAAGAATAACCAAGTTATATAAATTGGTGTATGTATAAAAATAATTCACTTGTGTATATTTGTGAAAATATTGTAAAGTTACATAATTCCTATATTTAGATCCGTGACATACACGGGCTTATAATCTAGTATATAATATATAATTACAAGTTTTGTCCTTTATGTATGTATCAAATTACAGGCGGTGTCCTTTAACTTCAAAATTGACTGGTTTTGTCCTTAACGTTTCAAAATCCTGCACGCTATGTCCTTTAAGCCAAACCCAGTTAGGTTTTTTGTTAAAGTTGGTCATGTGCCTTGCACATGAGGTCATTTTTGTCATTTCACTTTCTCAGGGACTATTTTGTAAATAATTATTATTCAATGAGTTATTCTATAAAACTGAAAAATAAAAATAAATATAAACTCTTTCTCTCTCTTTTTTATATATCACTCTTTAATCTGAACCCATCACCACCACCATCTCTCTTAACCCACCACCTCCGACCATCACCCCACAACCTTCACCGCCACCACCCAAATCAACACAAACAAAGTTATCACAGAAACTAAAATAAAGGAGGATTGTTCTCGGCGAAAGGTGAACACCGACGAAATTTGAACAGATACAATCAAAAAAAAAATGGGATAATAATGTTTTTAGGCAGTTCGTTCCCCATGGGTATCAATTTCAGTATCAATGTTTTGTTTTACCAAATGGTAATTTTTGCGGTTCCCCTAGGAGATATCTTTAAAGATGAAAGACTATAAGGTTGACGAGCACAAGATCGATTAGATCTGGAAGGTGAACTCCGACGAAACTAAAATAAAGGAGGAATTCTCTGCGTGTTAGCCACCACCCCAGTTTCGAGGATCGATGAGAAGGTGAACTCCAGCGAAATTCACCCAACTCCACCTCCACCGGACCACCCCTTCACCCACCGTCGCCTCTAACCCGCCACCCAGTTCCGAGGAACGATGAGAAGGAGAACTCCGGCATTCACCCAACTCCACCTCCACCGGACCGCCGCCGCACCCACCCCTTCACCCACCGTAGCCTCTAACTCACCACAATCAACCACCCACCACCCAGTTCTGAGGACGATGAGAAGGTGAACTCCGGCGAATATCACCCAACTACACCTCCACCGGACCACCGCCGCACCCACCCCTTCACCCACCATCAGCATCACACCCACCACCGTACACCTCTATCACCGCTAAACCTAATATCTTTTTGCTGCAATCGAAGATGATTTAAGTGTATTTTTGCACCTTCTATATCACTAACCACACCTTAATTAGAGTTTGATCTTAACAGATTACATGGGTTTTGTAGAGATAGAGAAAGAAGAGAGAGGGAGAGAGAGTTAGAGAGAGAAAGAAAGTGTAGATGAAACTGAGAAATTCTATTTTATATCTTTAGTTTTTTTTTTTACTTTTACATAATTAGCCCCTTGTTACTAGTCATTTACTCAATAGTCCCTTGAGAGGCAAAATGACAAAAGTGCCCTCATGTGCAAGGCACATGACCAATTTTAACAAAAAAATCTAACTGGGTTTGGCCTAAAGGACATAACGTGCAAGATTTTGAAACGTTAAGGACAAAACCAGTCAATTTTGAAGTTAAAGGACACCGCCTGTAATTTGATACATACATAAAGGACAAAACTTGTAATCTACTACTACCACTACCACTACTGTTATCTATATAACTATATAAAATATCTATATGGCTATATACAGCAAATGTGATGGACGAAATTGTAATTTTCTTTTACAAAGAAATTAAAAATTTAAGCCAATTCAACCAAATATTTAAAATTTAACCATCATAAAAAGTTGTCAAAGCCTAAGGGTGGGAGGGGGCAGAATCCGCATGAACCCCATCACTACCGAATTAGTTGTCGACACCTCATCTCCCCCAAGGTGTATCCACCAGAAACCCACATCACTCCTCGTAATCAATATCTGCAGCATCCAACAACCCCTAACGGTCACAAAAAATACAAAATAAGCACACCTGATCAATGGGTAACTAGTCAAGGAAATCCATATCTAATTTTGTTACTCGATTGACTAGCGACGATGTACCCTTTCGAGTATAGGTACCCAGATTGGGGTTACTATTGGTAACCCTAATTAGGGATGTCAATTGAACCTGAACTCGTACCCCATATTTGAGACAAGTTTAGGGTCAATAATCAGGTATGAGACCGGGTTTATGATTACCGTTTTTTTTTGCGGGTTTAGATTTGGTGATGTACCCTTTACCCGACCCAGTAACCCTAATTAGGGATGTCGAGTTTAGGGTCAGTAATCAGGTATGAGACCGGGTTCATGATTACCGTTTTTTTTTTGCGGGTTTAGATTTGGTGATGTACCCTTTACCCGACCCAGTAACCCTAATTAGGGATGTCGAGTTTAGGGTCAGTAATCAGGTATGAGACCGGGTTTATGATTACCGTTTTTTTTTTGCGGGTTTAGATTTGGTGATGTACCCTTTACCCGACCCATTGCTATTACGCCCCGCGATACTTGTTGTCCCCGTCGACTTTCTTTCTTGGTTGGTCGGCTCTCTCTTTCTGTCACAAAATCTGGTTTAGTCGCCCTTTTACAACCTGCTTCTTCTACAGTCAATCATCAGGTCAGATGCCTATTTAGTTAGGGTTTTCTTTCCTTTCCAATTAGGGTACCAATTCAACTATTGGGTCAAATTAGATATCTGAAACAGTTGCTGCTAAATTGAATCGTATAGTTTGTTATAATTTGAGGTGTAAAATGTAAAGATGCCCAAAACCCTTTTGATTGTTTTGAAGATTAACATTTAGATAAAATAATTTAGGGTTTATTCAAGATTTACAGAATTCATTTATCATGTTTTAAGGAATTGTGTATTTATGCGGTTGATGTTATGTGTGTTTGGTGTTTTGTTTATGTGTCTATTTCAATTCTATCAATACTGGTTCTGATTGCTTGCTTGAACTGTTATTTCTGGATTTTGAAAAATAATATTGTTGTTGCAATGGCATGTTAACTCAATTTGAGTATCATCCGAACCTATAGTTTCAGCCACATCGATGATCAAAACCCCGTGTAGGTAGCTCTCGCTGTTTGTGTTCTCCCGCATATGGATTTTCTGTAAATTATCCTCTGATGGATTTATATTCGTAGATAACTTTCCGTTTGACTGTTTCCTACACTTGGAATTGGATCAGTTTGTTTATATGAATATCCTAAAGGATTTGGTGATCTTTCAAGTTAAGATCTTTGTTTTGTGTTTGAATTATTGGGGTGACAGTGAATTGATATGTGAAAAACAGATTATTTTTTGTATCTAATTTACTCCTCTAATTTACCTTTTTAACATCTTGAAGGTTGTTTCTAGGGTTTAAATTTGACCGATTTGAATAATCTTTCCGTAAAGTTGTACTGATTAAGTATGATTTCTGTACTTGCAATAGACTATGATTGAAGTTTCTGTTGTGTAAAGTGCATAGTGTTCTGTCACATTACGCTATCTTCTTCATAAGACTGAAAGATGATATAATCTCCAATGCCTCGAGAGCGTTTGTAATTTTGTGAAGTTTCATTACTCTTTCAGACCGTGCAACCGACCGCTGGCTAAGATTGGAGGCTAGTTATATCAGGGTATCAGATACTCCCTTAAAAATAATGGATCCTAAACACACCGGAGATGTATTAAGGTATTCTTTTCTAAATTTCATTTTTCATGGTCACTGTTAGCAATACATGATATGCATCTTTTATGTATAGACACTTGGAGAAGCAGGATGAGCTCCTCATGGATGCTTATAGATCAATGTCACATGAATTGCATAAACTTCAGGTAATGCTTTTGCTACATATATGGGCTATTTATTACTGTTTTCCTTAGGAGCATTCTAAGGATGTGAGCTTCTGACACAACATGGACCTAACCAGAAATTCGCGGGTTTGGATTTATTGTAAACTGGTCCGGCTCAGTTTTGGGCATAGTTGTCAATAGCGATTGTAGCGGTCGCTATAGTGCGCTATATAGTGAAGCGATGTAGTGTCGCTATTATGGTTGTAGCGATGGATAGCGAGAATAGCAACACCTTAATTTTTTAATATAGATAGCAATTAGATATAGCTATAAAATAGCTAGATTTTAGGTTTTTGTTAAATATACATGTAAAATAGCATATATACCAGGGTATTTTGATATAATATATATATAAAAAATTTTAAAAATTTTTCTTTAGTGTATCGCTATTTATAAAATAGCCGCCCGCTATTTATCGCTATTCGCCATGTAGCATAGAGGTACCTTATCGCTATTTGTCGCTATTCGCTATTAACAACTATGGTTTTGGGCCAAACCCGCAAAAACATTTAGCTAATAGGTAATCTGGTTTTCTTGGCAGGTTCGTAGGTTGACCTATTTAACCCGTTTAATGTTACAATTTTTATTTTTAAATATTTCATGTCATAACTTAAACTGATTGAGTATTTTATGCTAAAGTTCAAATGATGAAGAGAAATTAACATCAAGTTTTATACTTAAAACGTACTTTTTATATGTACATATGTATTTTTGTTATTAATTTGTAATTTTAGAGCATTACAATGGGCCGTGTTTGTGTCAACATGCAAAAACATGTTGTGTTCAGCTTCATGTGCCTAACAACTTCCATGTTCATTGTTTATTGTTTTAATTTATCTGGAACGTTTTCTTGTCAAGTATTAAGCATTTTTAACTCTTTTAGGTTGAAGAGGAAATGTTAATGCGTGCATTTTATAAACTCATGGAGGCTCAAGGGCTAACAAAGAAGGTAATATTGCTCACAAATCGCTGCACTTAATCATACCATGTTTCCAATTCTTTTCATGAAAATCGTGAAACATTTTATGTTAGGATTTTTATCAAAATTTGAGTATATTCTTTGATATTTATTGCAGAAACAAAATGGCAAGAATGTTTCAGAAGAAAGTGAGCCATCCCAATCAAAAGCGTTGGCTACTGTGGATAGCGTTGAAAAATAGTACAGATGTCAAATACTGCTGGGGCCTCGCACCTTTTCTGAGGTCAAATGTGGCTTGAGGTTTGGTTTTGCGTAACTGCATATTTTTTTAGTACATGCACACAACTATCGGCTTTTAATGAGTTCCCAGCTGTAGTAGTATGAGAGATAAGCAACAGTGGATATATAGTTGGGAAAGAGTTGGATTTTCCAAAGGTTTTAACAATACATTTTGACTTCAAAGTGTTCAAATAATATTAAGAGTTGAGTTATATGTAGAGGTGGTATGATGAGTGGGTTGGGTAACGGGTCTAAACAAGGTTGGGTTGATACAAGTAATTTTAACGGGCTGGGTTGTTCTTGATTTAGAAGATTGACCTACGAGGGTAAATGTAATAAAATAACAATAACACTTATCTGTGACATTTTTGTTACTGTAACTTTCATTTAATCCTTTTTTAAGGGAAATTGGCCTGTAATAATCCCTAGTAGACGTCATTGGCCATTGACAGACCCACCTTTGAATATTCCTCATGCCAGTCCAATCTTTCACCTATTTTTCCTCCACCGGTGCCCCATTAAATGTTTGGCTTTTGTTCAGAACGACATACGAGTCGATTGATATAAAACTTACCTCGATTTGGTGCTCCAATCGACTTGATTTTTGTTAATTGGAAGTTTAAACACCCGAATTGAAGCACCGTTTTCGTCGTTTGAAGCACTGTTTCGAGATAAGTTTTACATCAATCGACCCGTATCATCGTTCTGATCAAAAGCCCTAAAACATGTGTTTGTAATTTAGAAAAAAACTTAACGAGTGAAAGGTTGGACTGGCAGGTGGAATATTCAAAAGTGAGACTGCCAATAATGTCTCCTATGGGATTATTACACGCCAATTTCCTTTTTTCTATTTACAAGTTATATACCATCTAACAACTTGAACCTACGTGGCTACACTTTTGTGGAAGGCAGCAACATACTGCTAGATCACTAAATATGGATAGTTGAAATCATTTAAAAATGTTTTGTCTTTTTTTAAACTAAACACATGTATGAATGCCTGACTTTATAGTCTGTTTCATTAAACTTATTATAAAATTTAGTGTAAAATATACATAAAAATGTAACTTGCTTAGGGATAAAATTTAATAAAATGGATAATGATTTCTAAGCAGGCTGAGCTATTTTTGACATGTTGATTTTAATTCGTATTTAATATTAAGATCGGTACCCATTATGTTTATTGGTAGGGCTGTAAATGAACCGAACGAACACGAACAAGTTCGTGTTCGTTCGTTAAGGAAATTAACATGTTCGCGAATTGTTCATGAAAGCATACCGAACGTAAGTTTATGTTCGTGTTTGTTCGTTAAGGAAATTTAGTTGTTCACGGACAGTTCGTGAATACTGATCTTGAACGCAAGCAAATAAAAACGAACGAAAACGGACATTTAACTTGAACATAAAAAATAAAAACATTGTTATCCTTAAACATTGGATATAAGTAGTTAAATACAACCATCAAATGATAAATCAGAACACAAGAAGTCTACTACACCACTAAACGATGAATCAAGTTTGAGTAACTTAGACATAATTATCTCAAAAAAAATGGCTTAGAGTGTTCAAATCTTAGCTAACTTAGAAAAGATCGGGTTTAAAGTTTTCAATATGTTTAGATAAATGTTTATTATTATTTTTTTTAATATAGGGCATGTTTGGCTTAACTTATTCTTGACTTTTGCAAAAGGACTTTTGGCCAAAATAAGTCAGGAAATCCTGACTTTTGGCAAATCCAAAGGACTTTTGCCCTTCAAAAGGAAAGCCAAACACTTATAAAAAGGACTTTTGCCCTTCAAAAGTCCTTTTACCCTCAAAATAAGCTAAGCCAAACATGCACATAATCGAACGAACATGAATGAACGTAACCGAGCATATTACCGAAGGTTCCCGAACGCAATCGAACGGACGAGACCTGTGTTCGTGTTCGTTCGCTAAGCTAACCGAACGAAATTTTTTGTTCATGTGCGTTCGTTAAGCTAATCGAACGAACATAAACGAACTTCCCGCCGAACGGTTCACGAACTGTTCACTGAATGTTCGGTTCGTTTATAGACGTATTTATTGGTATTTTTGTTTAGTTTGTATTTGATGTTGAGATGTAAGATTAAACGTGAGCTTAGTTTTTCAAGTTTTTTACCTTATTTTCAAGTTTATGGTGTGATTCTTACAAGTGTTTACCTTAAAGTGCATTTTGAGTAGTAGTATAATAGGTGAAAATAAAAATCAAAAGTATAATTGGTTGATTAAATTAAAAATTCAAAACCAAGTATAATTGGTATGTGCCTTTATAGACCTCCTGGGCCATGGCCCATGGGTTAACTTATAACGGGTTATCCTCGGCTAAAAAATCAAGTTAAATGTGAGAATGGGTTGGCCCATGGGTTAACTTATAACGGGTTATCCTGGGCCGCCCATCGCCATCACCACTTACCATCTACTGTTGTACACATAACAAACCGATTTCTGGCTGCTACCACCATAAGTCATCAGGTTAGATGCGTATTTGGTTAGTGATTTCATCCCTTTTAGATCAATTAGTTCAGCGATTTCTTTCTAACTTGTTGATTTGTGATTTGAACGAATTGTTAATGTTTATTGTGCAACACCCCAACCAACAAGGGTTGACTTGCTACAATAACATTGGTTTGGTTTGGTTTCAGAAACAAATATCATACTTTCATTTATCTATTTGGCAAAGGAAAAAACCACAAGACAAAGCAAACTTAAGACAAACTAGAAATACCAGCCGCCGCAATGCGGCGGAGGATTCGTTAGTTATATATCATATTAGATGAAAGGCAAATGTTTCTTAGATGACTGATAATCTGTGAGTAAAACATAGAAAATAATAACTAAGTCAATCTATGACCCGCGCATTGTGACGGGCCTATCAAATGGGGAAAAATAGACGCACTGCGACGGGCCTGTCAAACAGGAAAAAGTAGATGAAAAAACGTTGAACTCCACACGCACGTTGTGGCATGTTAACTCGGAAAATTTAGAACAAAACGTTAAACAAAAAACTTGCGAAAGATGAAAAGTATAAGGGACCAAAGTTGCAAAAGATGAAAAGCTTTGGTTAAAAGTAATAAAAATCAAAGGGGTTAAATCGCAAAAGATGGAAATTTTTGTATTAGAAGTGAAAAATCAAATTAATCAAAGGGGTTAAATTGCATAAGATGGAAACTTTTGAATTAGAAGTGAAAAATCAAATTAATGAAAGTGGTTAAATTACCAAAGATTAAAACTTTAGACTTAAATTGTCAAATATTGAAACTTTAGGGTTAGAAAGGAAAAATTCTAATTTTTTTTTTAAAACTCCCGAAGCTAAAAATACAACAACCTTAAACACAAATATGTTGCTTATTTATAGGTTTATAATATACAAACTAACAAAGTCAACTAGTTTAACTAACATCTTCAGATTTAGTCCTAAGCTTAATTCTTCAATCTTTATCCCGCGACCTGTTAACCTGTACATACAAAAAGGTTCAGGGAATAAGCCGAATGTCGTATGGATTACTAGGCTTAAAATAACAAATAATGATTTACCGAAATATGATCAAGAAATAATACACAACAAAATGATATGATGCAAACTAACGTAGTTTTATAAACTAAATTGTATCATACGGATGTACCCATAATTCAAATATAAAACATGATAACACACAGGTAGCTACTCCTGCATATTTATCACATGAGATGGCGAGTTGGCAAATCCGGTATCCATCTCCTTAACTTAAATCCAAGGATTGATGCATACGCCTCATAATAGTCATATGTACCATACTTATACTTAAGAGATGTCGTGAACTGATCTCACCGTAACGGATGGTGCACATGTTGTGTCACACCCTGAATTTTGCGGAAGCGTGATTATGATGTGACTTTCTTAATACCATTGCATTCAATCATAACAACAACTATATGATAAAACCATAGATGGTCCATCCATATATTAAGTTTAAAAACATGACAACATTGTCTTGAATCATAGAAATTCAAATACGAGTACAACCATACAACTTGTTTAAAAGTTCACAAAGACTCGACAAATGACATTAAATAGAACCAGGATTTGGAAAACGTGTCTCGTCTAGGAATAAGACACCCTGACCAAACCCGAAGACCATGGATGACATCTTTATTCTTAACGCAGCATGAAACATCCAACGCCCGCCAGATCCACTACTAATTCCCTGAAATACATGTATTTTGAAAACATCAACAAAAGTTGAGCGAGTTCGTGTGTTTGTTTGTGTGTATGAATAAACCTTTGAAATCATTGTAAGTATGTATGTAAGTTTATAAATCCCGATATGAAAGCAACAAGGAAAAACAGATCACCAATGGTTTGCAAGGCCATTGATATGTGTGAAGTGATGCAGGAAAGCTCAAACCTAGCAGATTTTGCACAGGGCTTCCGGCTGTAAGACAAAGTCTACCCATGGGCCAACCCTGGTCCAACATGGGCGGGGCTCGCTACACCCAAATAGATCTATCACTCATGTCCCTCGGTCCTACAACGAGGATTGATGGCCTTAAGCGTTATACCCACCACTCACATGATCTAGATGTACCCTTCCTTAGCTAACCATACCAAATTGGTAATGTTTGTAAACAATTGTAACATGTACTTCACCCCTGAAGTTATAAAACTGAAAACAGTTAAAGAAAATGGGGGACACGAAACTCACAGTCTTGCGTCTTCAGTCACAGTAACTGTAAGGACCTGCCAAAAATGTCCCAAAACGACCCGTAAGTAGAAACCCGGAACCCCTAAAACCCTAATCCTTGTTGAAAATCAAGAAAATCAAAATTTAAGGGTCTCTCGCGGGCCGCGTAAGACTTAAGGGAGGCTTACGCGGGCCGCGACAGCTATGTGGTTCGACCGGATAAGCTTTGGGCCACGTGTCAGCCACGTGGCGGGCCTACGCGTGACACGCTAGCCCTAATCGTAGCATAGGTGACCCTCGCGGGCCGCGTAAGATGTTGAGAGGGTTTACGCGGGCCGCGTAAAACCCAATTTTTTTGCTATAAATAGGGCAGTGCATGGCTTGTTCATCTGTGTTCGAAAAACTTTTCAAAAGTCGAAGTATACTGCTCAAATTCGTAATTTTAAGTAGGGAAACGCCGCAACGAGTACAGGGTATTAACTCGATCACTGCTACGATACAATGTCCGATCGATTGAAACCGATCTGATGGATGTTTAAGTGCTGCCCGAATTCAGGCTATACTTTGTCATTCGTCATGAGGGTTTTGATTTCGTGAGTTTATCGTAAATGTTGTATTAAGTTACTGACCTAGTTTCGTGTGCATTGTTATTTAACTAGGTTACAAGGCTAAATCAGTAGGCCAAGTTTTGTCCAAATAAACTTGCAATGTGAGTCATTCTCTTTTTACCAAATTGTTTCCAAAACCCTATTTGTTTTCAAAGTTATAATTACAGGGATTAAGTCTTTGTAATCTTCAATTACTGCCGGTATATGGGGTTTTGTATACATTACTTGATACCCGTCACCATTGGACAACGGGTTAGCCAATGGGTGATCTGACCATAGTCACAGATACGGTCGAGTGACAAATACCGATTTGGGGTAATTGGTTGATAGAAACAATATAATCACCCTTAATACTGTAGATTATAACAATGTGTCATTTTGTACAAATTGAGTGACTCGCCAGTATTTCCCCGCTGATAAAAAATTTTTTTACATGTTTCAGGTGATTTATTGTGAACTAAGGAAAAAGTGCCGCGTAGCACTACAACTTGAAGAAGGTGGCTCAGTAAAATAAATAAACATGTTTTGTAAAACAGGGAATTTCCTCGTGAAATTTCTTTATTGTAAATTACGGGTTTGCCCCAAATTGTAAAATAAAATAATTGGGCATTTTCAGTTTTCACGATCCTGTTAACATTTCCGCTGCCAAATTAAATATCAATACCACGGGTTTCTGTCCCGCGGCTCCTGAACCGGGTAAAAACCGGGACGGGGGTCGTGACAGAAAAAGGTGGTATCAGAGCCACTGATTTAAGCCAATTAAGTATTTAGAAATACTTAATTTATCTGATTGCCATTCTGTGATTCTGTGAAAATTTAATTTACAATAAATAAAATTTTTAACTTAAATTTGTGTGTGTTTCTTCATATGTGCTAACAGCATGAACGAACTGTCGGAGGCACTCCGAAACTTTACTATCCATACCACCGATATGGATACCACAGGAAACCCATCTGGCTACCTGGCAGATACGGAGGAACCACTAACATTCCAGGCCCAGGAGAAACCAAAGCCGAAAAAGAGAAGGAGAATCTTGGACTGGAAACGTGGGCGTAGGAAGAAACCAGCTGCACAGAAGGTTAAAAAGACTGAGGATCCGAAGGATAAAGGGAAAGAAAAAGAGATCGGGGAAAGTTCCGGGCAAGCCCAGGAAATGCCACCATGGGAGGAGCTGGATCGCAAACTGGCGAATTGTGACCTCATCGGACCTGCCGATGAAAACCTCTTCAATTACTCCGCTGAATCACAACTTCCAGTTAATTTGGAACCTGCTATCCCAGATCCTATTGTCAACCACCGACTTCTACCCGGAGAATTGGAGGAATGGTGGACAAATGACTTGCAGTTTCAGAATTTCATGAATAACCCCAACGTATATTTTCCCCAATTTGACCCTAAGCCTGCACCAAACCCACCTATGAGCACAGAAAACTTGGCTGAACTCCGCCATTATGGCGAGGGACTGGTGGAGGCAGGAAATAGAATTCGGGATGTGGGGGAGAAAATCACGTGGAAATACGACGAGAGGGAGCGTCGTTTCTGAAGGGCCGGTTACCTGTGGCTGTGTGTTTAATAATAATAAAATAATAAAAATAAATAATAAAAATATAATCATGTAAAATAACTCAAAATAAAACTTTTGTAATATAATGGGTGTGTATCGATGCATATTAATATATATATAAATATGAAAGTCGCAAAGTCGACAATTTTGGCTATACGTGTTAACGTGATTATGTGTGATTACTTTATTGTGTTTGGTTGTTAGCTATTTTGTAGTAATATTTTGCATATATTGTTAATTATTCAGATGGAAAATGCGGAAAACCAACCAGTCAATGATGTTAATCAATCTGAACAAAACAATGAAGATCACTTCCTTAATAGACAAGACATCGAAAATATCGTTGCCCAGGGAATAGCCAATGCTATCCCGGCAATCGTCGCTGCTGTCAAGAACCCCGTGGAACCTTCACAAGCCAACCATAGCAAACGTACTCGCGTCGACAATTTCAGTAACAGTGTAAATGGAGGTGGAAATAATAATAATGATGTGGTTCAAGCCCCATTTCTTAAGAAAATGAAAGCTGCAACGCCTGGTTGCACTTACAAGGAATTTCTTGCCTGTAAACCGATCGAATTTACAGGCAACGAATGGGCAACTGCTGCACTGCGTTGGTTAGAGAAAACCGAAGCAGTAATTAAAATAAGTAAATGTACCGAGGAAGACAAGGTTATGTATGCGTCGCACCTTTTTAAAGAAGGGGCGTTAGAATTGTGGAACACGGTACTGCAAGCCAAGGGAAGTGATGTGGCTTATGCCATGAATTGGGAAGAATTTAAGAGATTGGTGGAAAGAAAATTATGTCTCGAATATGAAAAAGGAACAAATGACAAATAAGTTCCTAAACCACCGGATGGTGGATGTTGACTGTCGAGGGTATACTTCGACATTCTTTGAATATGCCAGAATTGTACCAACTCTGGCTTCGCTAGAACCGGTACTTATTTCTCGCTATATTTGGGGTTTGATTAGCGAGATTCGGGATATCATCAAAGCTGCGAGACCCCGCACAATTGACGATGCGGTGGAATTAGCCAACACCTTGACCAACGGACTGGTACGTACGCGAGAAGAAAACAGGAAAAAGGAATTGGCTCAGAAAATTACCCAAGGATTCCGTGGGGGTAATATTTTCAAGAAAAAGGGAACTGGGCAATCTTCCACCCCGCCATTCTGCAGAAATTGTAAAAAGAAGCATTTTGGAAGATGTAATGAAATCTGCAACTTCTGTAAAGCTTTGGGGCATCGAGAGGAGGAGTGCAGGAAGAAAACAAGGATCTGCTACAATTGCGGGGAAGCTGGACATTTTAGACCAGAGTGTCCTAAACTGCTCAAGTCAGCTGATAATAAAGTTAAACCTGCTGAAGGAACTAACAAGAAGAACGCCAGAGCCTTCCAGCTAACAACGCAGGAAGCAGATCTGATTCCAGATGTGAAAGCTGGTACGTTCCTTGTACACGATGTTTACGCCAAAGTATTATTTGGCTCTGGTGCAAACCAAAGTTTTATAAATACTTTATTCTGCCAAGCCCTTAAGCAACCTTTAACCAAACTTAGACAAGTTTTTACGGTAGAAACGGAAGATGGGAATTCCGTTAACATAGATAAGGTTTTGCAAGAAGGAAATATAGAACTCTTAGGCCATAAATTCTCTGCAAACCTGTTATCTATGAATTTAGCTGGATTCGATGTTGTGTTAGGAATGGATTGGTTAATAGCCAACCATGCTCAAATCCTCTGTGATAAGAATTCCATAGAAATTCATACACCCATAGGAGAAATAATTGTGGTTACAGGAGATAAGCCACGAAAGCCAATGAAATTCATTTCAGTAATGAAAGTGGCCAGTTATGCAAGAAAACAAGGAATAGTGTATATGATTTCGGTAGTTATTAATACTAAAAGTAAGGAACTCAAGGAAATTCCAGTAGTACCAGAATACCCGGATATATTCCCAGAAGAACTACCTGGATTACCGCCCGATAGGAAAGTAGAATTTAGAATTCATCTAATTCCTGGAACTACACCGATAGCTAAGGCACCTTATCGGTTAGCACCTACCGAAATGTTAGAATTGAAAAAGCAGTTAGATGAATTATTAAGCAAATGATTCATACAACCTAGTTCATCCCCTTGGGGAGCACCAGTGTTGTTTGTGAAAAAGAAAGATGGTTCGATGCGAATGTGTATCGATTACAGGGAATTGAATAAGGTTACGATTAAGAATCGATACCCGTTACCTAGGATCGATGATTTTTTTTATCAACTTCAGGGGGCTAGATATTTTTCTAAAATAGATTTGCGCTCCGGATATCATCAGTTGAAAGTACAAGAAGAAGACATACCTAAAACTGCCTTCAGAACTAGGTACGTCACTACGAGTTTACAGTCATGCCATTTGGACTAACAAATGCTCCTGCAGCATTCATGGACATGATGAATAGGATCTGTAAACCATATTTGGATAAATTCGTAATTGTCTTCATCGACGATATACTTATTTATTCCAAAAGCCAGGAGGAACATTGTGAGCACCTGCATGTACTCTTAACTTTGTTAAGAAAGGAAAAGCTTTATGCCAAATTCTCGAAGAGTGAATTTTGGCTCCAAGAGGTGCAATTTTTAGGACATACGGTGAATAACGAAGGTATTCACGTAGATCCTTCTAAGATAGAAGCAATCATAAAATGGAAGGTCCCACAATCAGCCACGGAAGTTAGAAGTTTTCTAGGATTAGTTGGTTACTATAGGCGTTTCATTAAGGATTTTTCTAAGATAGTTGTGCCATTGACTAAGCTAACCTGTAAAATAGTTAAGTTTGAATGGGGACCAAAGCAAGAAGAGGCCTTTAGAATTTTAAAGCAAAGTTTAACAAATGCCCCGATTCTAGCTTTACCAGACGGAACAGAAGATTTTGAAGTTTACTGTGATGCTTCTAAGCTAGGGTTAGGATGTGTAGTGATGCAACGCAAAAAGGTAATTGCGTATGCGTCAAGGCAATTGAAGAAGCACAAGGAAAATTATACTACTCATGACTTAGAATTAGGAGCAATAATTGTTGCCCTTAAAATTTGGAGGCACTATCTATATGGAAGTAAGTTTACTGTATATACAGATCATAAGAGCTTAAGGTACATATTTGGGCAAAAAGAATTGAATATGAGGCAAAGAAGATGGATGGAAATTCTAAGTGACTACGACTGTGATATTCAATATCACGAAGGAAAGGCAAATGTAGTAGCGGATGCCCTAAGTCGTAAGTATCATGAGAAACAAAGATGAGTTCGTGCTCTTAGAATAAGTTTACAACTAGATTTAATGGAACAACTGAAGAAGGTTCAGGAAACCGCAATCGAAGATGATGCTGAAGGAATGAAAGGACGAATAAAGGAACTAGAGCAAGGGGTTGATGGAATTTGGAGATTCCACAAGAAAAGGATTTGGGTACCTAAGCAAGGAGACTTAAGAAATAAGATTCTAGAGGAAGCCCATAAATCTAGGTATACCATGCATCCTGGTAATAACAAGATGTACCAAGATTTAAGAAATAACTTCTGGTGGATAGGAATGAAAAAGGATATAGCTAGATATGTTTCTAAGTGCCTAACGTGTTCACAAGTTAAGGCAGAACACCAGAAACCCTCAGGCCTACTACAACAATTAGAAATGCCTGTATGGAAGTGGGAACTAATAACCATGGACTTTGTTACTAAGTTACCCAAGACCAGAAAAGGTAACGACACAATCTGGGTAATTGTGGATCGATTAACCAAATCAGCCCATTTCCTACCCATGAAGGAAACCGTTAGCATGGAAAGATTAGCAAAATTGTACGTAGACGAAGTAGTATCCCTACATGGAGTTCCACTCTCTATTGTGTCAGATAGAGACAGTCGTTTCACTTCGCACTTCTGGACGAGTTTCCAAGAAGCAATGGGGACCCGACTAAATTTACTGCATACTATCCCCAAACAGATGGACAAAGTGAAAGGACGATCCAAACCCTGGAAGACATGCTTAGAGCGTGTGTCATAGATTTTAGTGGAAACTGGGATGACCACATACCCTTAATCGAATTCTCCTATAACAATAGTTATCATGCAAGCATCGAAGCTGCCCCGTTCGAAGCACTGTATGGACGAAAGTGTAGAACTCCAGTTTGTTAGGCAGAAATAGGAGAAAGCCAATTATCAGGTCCCGAGATTGTACAAGAAACCACCAACAAGATAACTCAAATCAAGGAATGATTGAAAACAGGTCGAGATCGCCAGAAGAGTTATGCAGACAATCGGCGAAAGCCATTAGAATTTCAAGTTGGAGACAAGGTACTGTTGAAAGTTTCTCCTTGGAAAGGAGTAGTTCGGTTCGGTAAGAAAGGAAAGCTAAGTCCAAGGTACATAGGACCATTCCCGGTGATCCAACGAATAGGACCAGTTGCCTATCGTTTACAACTACCAGAAGAATTAGCTGGAGTACATGACGTGTTTCATGTATCTAACCTCAAGAAATGTCTATCTAACGAATCCCTGGTAGTACCTCTTCAAGATATAGAGGTAAATGAAAAGTTAAAATTTGTGGAGAAACCACTTCAAATAGAAGACAGAAAGATTAAGTTTCTCAAGCACAAAAGACTAGTATTGGTCAAGGTCAAGTGGGATTCGAAAAGAGGACCTGAATACACATGGGAACTGGAATCGGAAATGAAACGAAAGTGTCCTCACTTATTTCAGTAAATCTTGAGGACGAGATTCTAAATAAGGTGGGGAGGATGTAAGGACCTGCCAAAAATGTCCCAAAACGACCCGTAAGTAGAAACCCGGACCCCTAAAACCCTAATCCTTGTTGAAAATCAAGAAAATCAAAATTTAAGGGTCTCTCGTGGGCCGCGTAAGACTTAAGGGAGGCTTACGCGGGCCGCGACAGCTATGTGGTTCGACCGGATAAGCTTTGGGCCACGTGTCAGCCACGTGGCGGGCCTACGCGTGACACGCTAGCCCTAATCGTAGCATAGGTGGCCCTCGCGGGCCGCGTAAGATGTTGAGAGGGCTTACGCGGGCCGCGTAAAACCTAATTTTTTGCTATAAATAGGGCAGTGCATAGCATGTTCATCTGTGTTCAAAAAACTTTTCAAAAGTCGAAGTATATTGCTCAAATTCGTAATTTTAAGTAGGGAAACGCCTCTACGAGTACAGGGTATTAACTCGATCACTGCTACGATACAATGTCCGATCGATTGAAACCGATCCGATGGATGTTTAAGTGCTGCTCGAATTCGGGCTATACTTTGCCATTCGTCATGAGGGTTTTGATTTCGTGAGTTTATCGTAAATGTTGTATTAAGTTATTGACCTAGTTTCGTGTGCATTGTTATTTAACTAGGTTACAAGGCTAAATCAGTAGGCCAAGTTCTGTCCAAATAAACTTGCAATGTGAGTCATTCTCTTTTTACCAAATTGTTTCCAAAACCCTATTTGTTTTCAAAGTTAGAGTTACAGGGATTAAGTCTTTGTAATCTTCAATTACTGCCGGTATGTGGGGTTTTGTATACATTACTTGATACCCGTCACCATTGGACAACGGGTTAGCCAATGGGTGATCTAACCATAGTCACAGATACGGTCGAGTGACAAATACCGATTTGGGGTAATTGGTTGATAGAAACAATATAATCACCCTTAATACTGTAGATTATAACAATGTGTCATTTTGTACAAATTGAATGACTCGCCAGTATTTCCCCGCTGATAAAATTTTTTTTTACATGTTTCAGGTGATTTACTGTGAACTAAGGAAAAAGTGCCGCGTAGCACTACAGCTTGAAGAAGGTGGCTCAGTAAAATAAATAAACATGTTTTGTAAAATAGGGAATTTACTCGTGAAATTTCTTTATTGTAAATTACGGGGTTTGCCCCAAATTGTAAAATAAAATAATTGGGCATTTTCAGTTTTCACGATCCTGTTAACATTTCCGCTGCCAAATTAAATATCAATACCACGGTTTTCTGTCCCGTGGCTCCTGAACCGGGTAAAAACCGGGACGGGGGTTGTGACAGTAACTCAAGCTTCTTCCGGTGTACATGGCTACCTACAACGTACAAATGTCTATTAGACGAGTGGGTCGTGCCTTGACTTAGTATTAATGTCTTTGAGTTACGTTCCTTCGTATCTTCTATATTATTCCAAGTTATATAATTATTTGTTAAAATAATTAATATTTTAACTTAAATTATATTTTTAAGATTTGGAATAATGGTTAAACAGTTATTTTATCTTAATACTTCTCAAGTATTTATACTTGTATTTCCTTCCCGATGATGGGGGTATTTGTATTCGTATTTTTACACTTGTATATTTTTGCCACGTATTAGAGTCGTATTCCGGTGTGTATTTATACGTACGAGGTTACGTATCTTCTTGTAACTGTTAGGTATTCTTTTACTAAATTTCATATTAACTTTTTCCGGAATATTATCTTTATTAAAAGTTCACCAATATATATTCTCAATATATATATTGTATTAAAAATCATTTAGAAAAAATATATATAATTTTTCTTTGGCAAAAATATTGTATTCCCTTATAAGTTCCCAAAAATAATATATTTTCAAGTCCAACTTGGGAAAATATATATAAACTCATTTTTCTTCAAAAATGATGTATTTCATATTTATTTGAGAAGATACATATTGCTCCTAAAAATATTGTATTTCATGCTTGTGTAAGAAAATATATATTTCTTAAAAATAATATATCTTCTATGGTTTCAAGAAAAATATATTTCATACTTGTCAAAAATAGTATATTTCTTCTTGTAAAAAATATGATATATTCTTGTAGAATTGTAAAGATCATATTTTCATTTCTTTGTGTCCAAAATATTATTTACCAAAATATACTTTGTGAATAAGTTCCGGAATATTTTTGTAAGTCTTATTCCATAGTTCGGTTTCACCAATATTTTGTGTGAAATGTGTATATTTATTCCTTGGAATTTTGGTAATATTTTGGATGGTAATTCTTGGTATTTTGATGTGATATATTATTTCAAGCCCTAAAATAATATAACTAATACACCAAGTATACAAATAATCACACACATGTGACTTCTAAATATATATATCCTAAATACATATTTAGTCACTTTTATTTATGAAAACCAACCTCCAATATTTATATTTTGTAACAAAATCTTATGGCAAAGTTTTTGTAACAATTTAAGGTTTGAAATACACTTGTAAGTGTAGGTTAATAAATATTTTTCTAAGTGTTTGGATTTTTAGAAAATTTTGCCATAGTTTCCCACAAAAAAGGAGGTTTCCATGCTTTCAAGCATATCATTTACTTTTGTAAAACTCATCACAATCAATCCACAATCAACAATAAACAACTTACACTTACCAATTTTGCCAAAATCAAGTAATAATCTACTACTTCATGAACTTGAATATTTGTAAAAATTTGTAGTAACTTACTAGTGTTCTTAGTAAGTCTTGTTACCCTTTAAAATGTGATTAGTTCCTTAAAAACTTCATTTTTAAAGAAGTTAGATGTTTACAACTTGTGACAACCTGAATATTAGCACTACTTAAAACTCCACAGCCTTTGGCGTGTGTCTTTACATTTAATTACTTTTATATCACGATCATACAGGACGTAGTGGGTTACATTCGTGCTTCGCTAAATGTTATGTGTGTATGTTAACTATATGTGAAACCGTTAAATGTATTATGTGTGCTTGACGTGTAGGAACTAAAGGAATGAACCGTTTGAATAAATTGTTTGATTTTAATTAATTGGTGTAGTTGGATGTTAGTGAAGGTTTTTATTTAACGTGACACATTCACCTTGCACACCTCTCTTTTAATTAACTAGCTTGGGAAATTAGACTTGGACCCATAATTTCTGTCGACACCACTTGAGTCCGGCCCACATCACTTGAGCCCACCATTAAAGGATTTCGTATATCTCTAGTTATGGGCACGTGAATCTGCTTTGTTTTGGAATAATCACCAAATAACAAACCCTATTTCGCCCACTTGTATTACGATGGCAGACCCCCCTGGTTGTCGAAGCCTCTTCCTTTTAGAGATCACCTTTTGTGTTTAGCAAACATCAATCTCCTGGTTAGTTCAATCATGCTTATTAAACTCTTGATTTATTGTGTTCTTGTATATGCAACTGGATCATGAATCTTGAATGATATAGAGTGATGGTAATAAACATGTAATATTGATATTTTGATGATTGTGTAATTTGATCGAGTATTGATCTATAATAATAGATAAATTATGTGGATAGACATATAGTGGTTACATATGAATGTCCTTGAAAACCGAAGACTAGGGTGGATAGTATTGATTGATTTAATAAGTAATACTGCATGAATGATGGTTGTTATTATTGAATGGGTCGATAATCATAAACAAGAACTGATATACTTTGTGTTTGTTCAAACCCACTATTGTGCTTGGTCCAATCATAATTGCCTACAAAAATTCATGATTCTTCAAGTAATTATTCAGTAACTGATTTCTTGTGTGTCAGTAGTCTTTTTATGGTCCAATACAATTGAAGTTAGGTGGCCTGCTAGAATTGATAACCTTGAATTAAAAGTGGCGGCCCATGTGCTCTAGTATTGATCTAATAAAAAATCATATAGTGAAATCAGTGTACAGGTGGAACTAAATGATTGATAATTATGGTGGAGGTGTTGAGGACAGAATAACATGTCAATGGGTTGTATTGTTTGGTTATACATAATAGTGATTTGGATTCAGATCTAGGGACGTATTTAATTGACTGATATTATGATCAAGTAATCACATGTTCGGACCGTGGGTCCGAATGGAATGATCATATGTGACCGAAAGTGCTTGATCCAATGTGACCAGCGAAAGGGAGTACATAAACTGTTGTTTAATGCAAAATTCTACTCGTATACTCATCAACATTAAATGTAATTTAGGTTGCGCGTAACGGATCTGACCCGTGTTTAACACTAGAAGTACAATATCAAACCGAGCACACGAAGGTGAGTTCACTACATTCGAGCATGCATCCCAGTGGTTGGGGACAGTCAGTGGGTATCCCGTGGAAGGATAAGTCTTTTGGGTAAAAACGGGTATATTGGTTAATATTCTCACCTATCATTCTTGTAAGTCCCTTATGTTGTTACCTGGAGGGTAACAGGTATTAGTTGGTAGCGCTACTTAGGTTTGGCACCCTCACACCGCTCCTAGATAGGACGGATGTGAACTAATGACCCAGTCGGGGCCCAGTACTAGATAGGAGTACGTGGGAAGGGCAGTCATGTACATCAGGAGCCGTCTTGTTCGGAATTGAGATATTAACAATATTACTTGCATTTGTCAGTGAACTGTTTTACATACAACTGGTAACAAACGTTTTCTAAAACTGTGAACTCGCCAGCTTTGTCTGATACACTTGTTACATGCTCGCAGGTCGTTAGGTACTTGGGAACAGGAACTTGCTGGCTGGAGGGCGTGAGTGGTCATGGTTGCATTGATGGGTTTATTTATCAAACATTTATTTACTATGGTTGTTTGGAAAGTATTTACATTATGTTACGTTAACGCTTCCGCTGAACATGTTGGTTTTTATTTAAACTTGTTGATGGTATTTTTCATTAATAATTGAGGATTTTATTTATAACTTGAATGGGTTCAATGTTATTAGTGGCTCGTTGTTGGTACGTCACACGCCTAACAGGGACTTTCCCTATGTGGTATTTTGGGGGTGTGACAGTTTGGTATCAGAGCCACTGGTTATAGTGAACTTGGTTTTAAAAACGTTTTTATAAAACCAGACTATAACCGAACAGTTTTGACAACAGAGAATACGACCATGACACTCAGCTCCAGATTGCAAGGTTCGACTCTCGTACTCATTGTAGTGCGTAACTAGTGAACACTTACATATGACATTGCATGTGATTGCACGTTTAACACAACAGTATGAACTTACGTATTACTTGCACGTGTTATATGACTATTATGGTGGTGTTTCCCTAAACATTCGTGACTCACGTTTTGTGATGCTCTTTATTTGCTACTCGAGTTTGAGGAACCATTCGACATGAGTTAGGAGGAGCTGAGATGAGCATGCAAATCACAATATTATTGTGGGTGCACACATAATAATAATGTGGGGTGCATGAGTCCCAGTGAGGCTTAACAAGTGAAGAAGGGGTTCCGCTCTGTTATTTGATCAGTGTGAAACGTAACAAATTTATAGGAGTCATATCAGTGATCGTCTCCTACTCGAATGTGACCTTTTCACCTCTCTCTGAATCCTTTCGAATCTCGATGCCATCGAGTAGTACCTGAACACCCATCTGAACGCCTAGCGAAACGTGTAGAATGTTAGGTGCTTGCAAGGACGTCCTTGAGCTGCTCTATATCTTTCTCGCTTCTCTTCGTTGCTGGAACTCTATGTATGGACGTCTTAGACTCCGAAGTGTGGTCACTTCTGCAACACTGTCGCAGCCTACCACGTATTACTCAATCGACTTGCTAGATCGATGGACAAAAGGGTGAGCGTAGTATTTTACCGACCTCAGTATTTGGACAACCCTGATTACCGGCAACAAACACCAGCAAATTGACTTCAATCGAATTCTTAACTCTAGTCAGCGACTCGTGGGAGTCAACTCTTACGAATCAATCGGAGCATAAGCGATGACAACAGATTATAGTGTGAAATATGTGGCTACCAGCACAGTGAGTAGCGCGTGGCACAGAATGTGAAAAGATGGACTTTGATGGTGAAAGATTGTAGGGCTTCGTTTCAAGCAACGGCATTGGAGGCAACAGTCGCGGCAACATCAAGGTACTCGTAATCGTAGTCTACAGCATGGAAACGAAGATGACATTGACAGGGATTGACTGTTGCTAAGTCAAGACGTCAACAACCAAGGGAATAATGATAGTAATGGGAACCCTCGCAACCGTAACAACAACACTGGAAATGATGCGCGTGGAAGGACATTTAGGATTGGCGTAGGCGACTCCAGGTATAGCAGCAACATGGTAGCTTGGATGGGTAGCTATTCGCTTCATCTCTGTTTTGTTTAACTCTGATGCATCTTGAAACCGTACCTGTCGTTGTAATCGGCTGATGGCTAGGCTACTGACACCTCATATGTTCATTGGGATGTAAACTCGACCTTGTGGGACAAGTGTTCGACAATCGACCTTCTTTCTGCTACCCTTGATAGTTTTGATACGGTAGTCAGTATGGATTAGTTATCCAGACATCACGCAGATATACCCTGTGAGGGGGAAGTTGTCGTCTATCATAGAGTATTCGAGTGATGCAGAGGCTAGCATCAAATCAACAATGAAGGCCAGAAGTGTCCACGGAAGGATTACCCCGCTAGGTTAGCACTCGTTATTGATGTTAAGGCTAAGGAAAAGAGGATAAGGTTTACCTTCACATCGTCAGGTGGGATATCAGATCGGTATCATGTCAGAGGCAGCCCGGATTACTTGTGTATCTTACCATCTTGCACCAGGAGGGTTGCAAGAACTGTCTAATCCACTACAGGAACTGTTGGGCAGAAGTTTTGTTGGGCCTAATTTTCGCTTTGGGAAGCCCCAGTTATATCCGTGAGGATAAGCCTTTTTGTGTGTGTACTGATTATCGAGAACTTATCAAGGCGACGATAGAGAACCGTTTGTTTCGACGATGTATTAACAACCTGTCGACTAGTTGCAAGGGACGAGCTTTTATTCGAAGATTGATTTACGGGCGAACTATCATCAGATGGAAGTCCAAGGGGAGAATGTTCCTGGAACGGCATATCGAACGTAATACAGCCAGTGCGACTTTGTACACCATGATCACCACGATAATCAACACGCCAGCAGCTTATGGACCCCAAGAATCGACCGTGTTTCTTGATGACGTCTCGGGTCATTTCCTGGAGGAAGGGACATCATGGACGGTGTCTGTATCTTATCATAGAACTCCCGAGGGAGGAGTCATTACGGGTGAAGACTTGTTAAATGTAACATCTAGATTCGAGAAATGCATTTGATCACGTAACCAACGAAGTGGGAATACGCGTAGAATGTGCTAGGATCCATTTTGTTAGAAACTGATTGACACCAAAGATTCCTTCAGGGGTACAACAATTTCCTGGTTTCGGTGGATGCTGTTGTAGATTCATCACAGGGTTTTCAAAGATCGCGCAGCTTAACTCCCTTGAGCACAGCAGGGTGCTGTGTTCGTGGGAGACAAAACAGGAATACCATGACGGTTCGGATCGGAGTCCCAGTTACGCGTCGATGCAACACAAGAAGGTGATGACCTACGCGGTGGGTTTACAAGAAGAACTATAAGAATCACAACTTACGGCGGAAACCATGGTCTTTGGATTTGAGTTGGAGGCATGACTTGGACAGTACCAAAGGCGCTACTTAGACCGATCACAAGGGCCTCCCGTGTACCTTTGTTTCAGAAGAGCAAAACAGGTAATAGCATCGTTGGATGGAACCCTCAAGAGATTACGACTATGGACCTTAAACACATATGAGCGTGTAGCTCACCATTGACTCTAACCTACCTGATCAGACTCGCTCAGTTCAAACTGGAGAACTGAAGGAAGAGGAGTTTCAAGTGAACCCATGCGGAGCATGGAGAAGCAACCTTTGGTAGGTCGGACGATAGGCGCTACCTCCTGGAACGAATGTGGATCTTATTATACGGCAACTGTAGGGAACTCGTGGTGAACAAAGCACACCGACCTTGATATTCTAGTCGTCTGGGTTTTGATGAGAGATACTAGGATCTATAGATCTTACACTGGTGATCGGGCATGAAGGCCCGCCTAACTATGTATGGGAATGATGTCTGACTTGTGGGAAAGTCAAGGGGAAGAATCAGCAATTAGAAATACACATATGGAAATGAGAACAGACTGCCATGGATCCTGTCACTAGTCTACTTACAACTCGAAACGAAATCAATATCACCTGGGTGATCGTTGATTGTCTCACGTTACCAGCATACGTTCTTACAATCAAGGAAACTGACGAGTCTTCACAACTGTGAATGTTCATCTGAGAGAGACGACTTTTAGGCATGAGGTGCCAACTCCTGTTACATTAGATTTTGAGCTATACCTGATTTACGACCGGCAATACACAACACCCTTGGCTCACGTCTAGACATGAGCGCTGCTTATCACTGAAGGACAACTGGACAGAGTAACAAACCATCCTGGCACATAAAGACATGCTGCGAGCATGTGCATGATTGACTTTAGTAAACATTTGGAAGGACACTCACCTTTGGGTGAGTTCTGCTGTAACACTCACCAATCTTCTTGTTGGACTAATTACGGGTCCAGGACTTGTACTCGAAACTCTTGGGAAGGTTATTTATATCGAGATTCGTTTGGCAGCAACGCGTGATTGGCAGGAAAGCTGATAAGCTCAAGAAACACTGGAAGATCGCTGTAGGTGATCGTATCATGTTGAAAGTCTCACCCTAGGAGTGTGTGGTGCGCTTTGGAAGCGTGGCGAGCTTAACTTACACCACTTTGAACCAAACAACATTCTGGGAAGAGTAGGTAACGTGACTTACAAACTTGGGCTACCCGACGCATTGGATAACGTACATGATGTCATTTATGTTTCGAATCTAAGGCAGTGTTTGTCCGATGAAATGCTTGTGATACCCTTATTGGAGTCTGAGGATAATGACAAGTAGCAGTTGTTGAGGAATCTACCGAAATCATGGACCATGATGTCAAGGTTCGTTAACATAGTCAAATTTTAATCGTGAGTGTTCGTGGGAACTCGTGACAAGGACCGGAGTTCACGTGGAAACGCAAAGATCGGACGAAGCCCTGGTATCCTCAGTTGTCAAACAGATGTTTCAACCTTGGATGTCATTGACGAATTTCGGGACGAAATTCCCTTTCAAGTTGGGGATGATGTGGTACCCGCGGAAAATCCACAGTCATCCTGAGTTAACATCTTGCCATTTTGGGATTACTTGTCAAATTTCGGGACGAAATTTATTTCAAGTTGGGGATGATGTGACAACCTGAATATTAGCACTACTTAAACTCCACAGCCTTTGGCGTGTGTCTTTACATTTAATTACTTTTATATCACGATCATACAGGACTTAGTGGGTTACATTCGTGCTTCGCTAAATGTTATGTGTGTATGTTAACTATATGTGAAACCGTTAAATGTATTATGTGTGCTTGACGTGTAGGAACTAAAGGAATGAACCGTTTGAATAAATTGTTTGATTTTAATTAATTGGTGTAGTTGGATGTTAGTGAAGGTTTTTATTTAACGTGACACATTCACCTTGCACACCTCTCTTTTAATTAACTAGCTTGGGAAATTAGACTTGGACCCATAATTTCTGTCGACACCACTTGAGTCCGGCCCACATCACTTGAGCCCACCATTAAAGGATTTCGTATATCTCTAGTTATGGGCACGTGAATCTGCTTTGTTTTGGAATAATCACCAAATAACAAACCCTATTTCGCCCACTTGTATTACGATGGCAGACCCCCCCTGGTTGTCGAAGCCTCTTCCTTTTAGAGATCACCTTTTGTGTTTAGCAAACATCAATCTCCTGGTTAGTTCAATCATGCTTATTAAACTCTTGATTTATTGTGTTCATGTATATGCAACTGGATCATGAATCTTGAATGATATAGAGTGATGGTAATAAACATGTAATATTGATATTTTGATGATTGTGTAATTTGATCGAGTATTGATCTATAATAATAGATAAATTATGTGGATAGACATATAGTGGTTACATATGAATGTCCTTGAAAACCGAAGACTAGGGTGGATAGTATTGATTGATTTAATAAGTAATACTGCATGAATGATGGTTGTTATTATTGAATGGGTCGATAATCATAAACAAGAACTGATATACTTTGTGTTTGTTCAAACCCACTATTGTGCTTGGTCCAATCATAATTGCCCACAAAAATTCATGATTCTTCAAGTAATTATTCAGTAACTGATTTCTTGTGTGTCAGTAGTCTTTTTATGGTCCAATACAATTGAAGTTAGGTGGCCTGCTAGAATTGATAACCTTGAATTAAAAGTGGCGGCCCATGTGCTCTAGTATTGATCTAATAAAAAATCATATAGTGAAATCAGTGTACAGGTGGAACTAAATGATTGATAATTATGGTGGAGGTGTTGAGGACAGAATAACATGTCAATGGGTTGTATTGTTTGGTTATACATAATAGTGATTTGGATTCAGATCTAGGGACGTATTTAATTGACTGATATTATGATCAAGTAATCACATGTTCGGACCGTGGGTCCGAATGGAATGATCATATGTGACCGAAAGTGCTTGATCCAATGTGACCAGCGAAAGGGAGTACATAAACTGTTGTTTAATGCAAAATTCTACTCGTATACTCATCAACATTAAATGTAATTTAGGTTGCGCGTAACGGATCTGACCCGTGTTTAACACTAGAAGTACAATATCAAACCGAGCACACGAAGGTGAGTTCACTACATTCGAGCATGCATCCCAGTGGTTGGGGACAGTCAGTGGGTATCCCGTGGAAGGATAAGTCTTTTGGGTAAAAACGGGTATATTGGTTAATATTCTCACCTATCATTCTTGTAAGTCCCTTATGTTGTTACCTGGAGGGTAACGGGTATTAGTTGGTAGCGCTACTTAGGTTTGGCACCCTCACACCGCTCCTAGATAGGACGGATGTGAACTAATGACCCAGTCGGGGCCCAGTACTAGATAGGAGTACGTGGGAAGGGCAGTCATGTACATCAGGAGCCGTCTTGTTCGGAATTGAGATATTAACAATATTACTTGCATTTGTCAGTGAACTGTTTTACATACAACTGGTAACAAACGTTTTCTAAAACTGTGAACTCGCCAGCTTTGTCTGATACACTTGTTACATGCTCGCAGGTCGTTAGGTACTTGGGAACAGGAACTTGCTGGCTGGAGGGCGTGAGTGGTCATGGTTGCATTGATGGGTTTATTTATCAAACATTTATTTACTATGGTTGTTTGGAAAGTATTTACATTATGTTACGTTAACGCTTCCGCTGAACATGTTGGTTTTTATTTAAACTTGTTGATGGTATTTTTCATTAATAATTGAGGATTTTATTTATAACTTGAATGGGTTCAATGTTATTAGTGGCTCGTTGTTGGTACGTCACACGCCTAACAGGGACTTTCCCTATGTGGTATTTTGGGGGTGTGACAGTTTGGTATCAGAGCCACTGGTTATAGTGAACTTGGTTTTAAAAACGTTTTTATAAAACCAGACTATAACCGAACAGTTTTGACAACAGAGAATACGACCATGACACTCAGCTCCAGATTGCAAGGTTCGACTCTCGTACTCATTGTAGTGCGTAACTAGTGAACACTTACATATGACATTGCATGTGATTGCACGTTTAACACAACAGTATGAACTTACGTATTACTTGCACGTGTTATATGACTATTATGGTGGTGTTTCCCTAAACATTCGTGACTCACGTTTTGTGATGCTCTTTATTTGCTACTCGAGTTTGAGGAACCATTCGACATGAGTTAGGAGGAGCTGAGATGAGCATGCAAATCACAATATTATTGTGGGTGCACACATAATAATAATGTGGGGTGCATGAGTCCCAGTGAGGCTTAACAAGTGAAGAAGGGGTTCCGCTCTGTTATTTGATCAGTGTGAAACGTAACAAATTTATAGGAGTCATATCAGTGATCGTCTCCTACTCGAATGTGACCTTTTCACCTCTCTCTGAATCCTTTCGAATCTCGATGCCATCGAGTAGTACCTGAACACCCATCTGAACGCCTAGCGAAACGTGTAGAATGTTAGGTGCTTGCAAGGACGTCCTTGAGCTGCTCTATATCTTTCTCGCTTCTCTTCGTTGCTGGAACTCTATGTATGGACGTCTTAGACTCCGAAGTGTGGTCACTTCTGCAACACTGTCGCAGCCTACCACGTATTACTCAATCGACTTGCTAGATCGATGGACAAAAGGGTGAGCGTAGTATTTTACCGACCTCAGTATTTGGACAACCCTGATTACCGGCAACAAACACCAGCAAATTGACTTCAATCGAATTCTTAACTCTAGTCAGCGACTCGTGGGAGTCAACTCTTACGAATCAATCGGAGCATAAGCGATGACAACAGATTATAGTGTGAAATATGTGGCTACCAGCACAGTGAGTAGCGCGTGGCACAGAATGTGAAAAGATGGACTTTGATGGTGAAAGATTGTAGGGCTTCGTTTCAAGCAACGGCATTGGAGGCAACAGTCGCGGCAACATCAAGGTACTCGTAATCGTAGTCTACAGCATGGAAACGAAGATGACATTGACAGGGATTGACTGTTGCTAAGTCAAGACGTCAACAACCAAGGGAATAATGATAGTAATGGGAACCCTCGCAACCGTAACAACAACACTGGAAATGATGCGCGTGGAAGGACATTTAGGATTGGCGTAGGCGACTCCAGGTATAGCAGCAACATGGTAGCTTGGATGGGTAGCTATTCGCTTCATCTCTGTTTTGTTTAACTCTGATGCATCTTGAAACCGTACCTGTCGTTGTAATCGGCTGATGGCTAGGCTACTGACACCTCATATGTTCATTGGGATGTAAACTCGACCTTGTGGGACAAGTGTTCGACAATCGACCTTCTTTCTGCTACCCTTGATAGTTTTGATACGGTAGTCAGTATGGATTAGTTATCCAGACATCACGCAGATATACCCTGTGAGGGGGAAGTTGTCGTCTATCATAGAGTATTCGAGTGATGCAGAGGCTAGCATCAAATCAACAATGAAGGCCAGAAGTGTCCACGGAAGGATTACCCCGCTAGGTTAGCACTCGTTATTGATGTTAAGGCTAAGGAAAAGAGGATAAGGTTTACCTTCACATCGTCAGGTGGGATATCAGATCGGTATCATGTCAGAGGCAGCCCGGATTACTTGTGTATCTTACCATCTTGCACCAGGAGGGTTGCAAGAACTGTCTAATCCACTACAGGAACTGTTGGGCAGAAGTTTTGTTGGGCCTAATTTTCGCTTTGGGAAGCCCCAGTTATATCCGTGAGGATAAGCCTTTTTGTGTGTGTACTGATTATCGAGAACTTATCAAGGCGACGATAGAGAACCGTTTGTTTCGACGATGTATTAACAACCTGTCGACTAGTTGCAAGGGACGAGCTTTTATTCGAAGATTGATTTACGGGCGAACTATCATCAGATGGAAGTCCAAGGGGAGAATGTTCCTGGAACGGCATATCGAACGTAATACAGCCAGTGCGACTTTGTACACCATGATCACCACGATAATCAACACGCCAGCAGCTTATGGACCCCAAGAATCGACCGTGTTTCTTGATGACGTCTCGGGTCATTTCCTGGAGGAAGGGACATCATGGACGGTGTCTGTATCTTATCATAGAACTCCCGAGGGAGGAGTCATTACGGGTGAAGACTTGTTAAATGTAACATCTAGATTCGAGAAATGCATTTGATCACGTAACCAACGAAGTGGGAATACGCGTAGAATGTGCTAGGATCCATTTTGTTAGAAACTGATTGACACCAAAGATTCCTTCAGGGGTACAACAATTTCCTGGTTTCGGTGGATGCTGTTGTAGATTCATCACAGGGTTTTCAAAGATCGCGCAGCTTAACTCCCTTGAGCACAGCAGGGTGCTGTGTTCGTGGGAGACAAAACAGGAATACCATGACGGTTCGGATCGGAGTCCCAGTTACGCGTCGATGCAACACAAGAAGGTGATGACCTACGCGGTGGGTTTACAAGAAGAACTATAAGAATCACAACTTACGGCGGAAACCATGGTCTTTGGATTTGAGTTGGAGGCATGACTTGGACAGTACCAAAGGCGCTACTTAGACCGATCACAAGGGCCTCCCGTGTACCTTTGTTTCAGAAGAGCAAAACAGGTAATAGCATCGTTGGATGGAACCCTCAAGAGATTACGACTATGGACCTTAAACACATATGAGCGTGTAGCTCACCATTGACTCTAACCTACCTGATCAGACTCGCTCAGTTCAAACTGGAGAACTGAAGGAAGAGGAGTTTCAAGTGAACCCATGCGGAGCATGGAGAAGCAACCTTTGGTAGGTCGGACGATAGGCGCTACCTCCTGGAACGAATGTGGATCTTATTATACGGCAACTGTAGGGAACTCGTGGTGAACAAAGCACACCGACCTTGATATTCTAGTCGTCTGGGTTTTGATGAGAGATACTAGGATCTATAGATCTTACACTGGTGATCGGGCATGAAGGCCCGCCTAACTATGTATGGGAATGATGTCTGACTTGTGGGAAAGTCAAGGGGAAGAATCAGCAATTAGAAATACACATATGGAAATGAGAACAGACTGCCATGGATCCTGTCACTAGTCTACTTACAACTCGAAACGAAACCAATATCACCTGGGTGATCGTTGATTGTCTCACGTTACCAGCATACGTTCTTACAATCAAGGAAACTGACGAGTCTTCACAACTGTGAATGTTCATCTGAGAGAGACGACTTTTAGGCATGAGGTGCCAACTCCTGTTACATTAGATTTTGAGCTATACCTGATTTACGACCGGCAATACACAACACCCTTGGCTCACGTCTAGACATGAGCGCTGCTTATCACTGAAGGACAACTGGACAGAGTAACAAACCATCCTGGCACATAAAGACATGCTGCGAGCATGTGCATGATTGACTTTAGTAAACATTTGGAAGGACACTCACCTTTGGGTGAGTTCTGCTGTAACACTCACCAATCTTCTTGTTGGACTAATTACGGGTCCAGGACTTGTACTCGAAACTCTTGGGAAGGTTATTTATATCGAGATTCGTTTGGCAGCAACGCGTGATTGGCAGGAAAGCTGATAAGCTCAAGAAACACTGGAAGATCGCTGTAGGTGATCGTATCATGTTGAAAGTCTCACCCTAGGAGTGTGTGGTGCGCTTTGGAAGCGTGGCGAGCTTAACTTACACCACTTTGAACCAAACAACATTCTGGGAAGAGTAGGTAACGTGACTTACAAACTTGGGCTACCCGACGCATTGGATAACGTACATGATGTCATTTATGTTTCGAATCTAAGGCAGTGTTTGTCCGATGAAATGCTTGTGATACCCTTATTGGAGTCTGAGGATAATGACAAGTAGCAGTTGTTGAGGAATCTACCGAAATCATGGACCATGATGTCAAGGTTCGTTAACATAGTCAAATTTTAATCATGAGTGTTCGTGGGAACTCGTGACAAGGACCGGAGTTCACGTGGAAACGCAAAGATCGGACGAAGCCCTGGTATCCTCAGTTGTCAAACAGATGTTTCAACCTTGGATGTCATTGACGAATTTCGGGACGAAATTCCCTTTCAAGTTGGGGATGATGTGGTACCCGCGGAAAATCCACAGTCATCCTGAGTTAACATCTTGCCATTTTGGGATTACTTGTCAAATTTCGGGACGAAATTTATTTCAAGTTGGGGATGATGTGACAACCTGAATATTAGCACTACTTAAACTCCACAGCCTTTGGCGTGTGTCTTTACATTTAATTACTTTTATATCACGATCATACAGGACTTAGTGGGTTACATTCGTGCTTCGCTAAATGTTATGTGTGTATGTTAACTATATGTGAAACCGTTAAATGTATTATGTGTGCTTGACGTGTAGGAACTAAAGGAATGAACCGTTTGAATAAATTGTTTGATTTTAATTAATTGGTGTAGTTGGATGTTAGTGAAGGTTTTTATTTAACGTGACACATTCACCTTGCACACCTCTCTTTTAATTAACTAGCTTGGGAAATTAGACTTGGACCCATAATTTCTGTCGACACCACTTGAGTCCGGCCCACATCACTTGAGCCCACCATTAAAGGATTTCGTATATCTCTAGTTATGGGCACGTGAATCTGCTTTGTTTTGGAATAATCACCAAATAACAAACCCTATTTCGCCCACTTGTATTACGATGGCAGACCCCCCCTGGTTGTCGAAGCCTCTTCCTTTTAGAGATCACCTTTTGTGTTTAGCAAACATCAATCTCCTGGTTAGTTCAATCATGCTTATTAAACTCTTGATTTATTGTGTTCATGTATATGCAACTGGATCATGAATCTTGAATGATATAGAGTGATGGTAATAAACATGTAATATTGATATTTTGATGATTGTGTAATTTGATCGAGTATTGATCTATAATAATAGATAAATTATGTGGATAGACATATAGTGGTTACATATGAATGTCCTTGAAAACCGAAGACTAGGGTGGATAGTATTGATTGATTTAATAAGTAATACTGCATGAATGATGGTTGTTATTATTGAATGGGTCGATAATCATAAACAAGAACTGATATACTTTGTGTTTGTTCAAACCCACTATTGTGCTTGGTCCAATCATAATTGCCCACAAAAATTCATGATTCTTCAAGTAATTATTCAGTAACTGATTTCTTGTGTGTCAGTAGTCTTTTTATGGTCCAATACAATTGAAGTTAGGTGGCCTGCTAGAATTGATAACCTTGAATTAAAAGTGGCGGCCCATGTGCTCTAGTATTGATCTAATCAAAAATCATATAGTGAAATCAGTGTACAGGTGGAACTAAATGATTGATAATTATGGTGGAGGTGTTGAGGACAGAATAACATGTCAATGGGTTGTATTGTTTGTTTATACATGATAGTGATTTTGATTCAGATCTAGGGACGCATTTAATTGACTCATATTATGATCAAGTAATCACATGTTCGGACCGTGGGTCCGAATGGAATGATCATATGTGACCGAAAGTGCTTGATCCAATGTGACCAGCGAAAGGGAGTACATAAACTGTTGTTTAATGCAAAATTCTACTCATATACTCATCAACATTAAATGTAATTTAGGTTGCGCGTAACGGATCTAACCCATGTTTAACACTAGAAGTACAATATCAAACCGAGCACACGAAGGTGAGTTCACTACATTCGAGCATGCGTCCCAGTGGTTGGGGACAGTCAGTGGGTATCCCGTGGAGGGATAAGTCTTTTGGGTAAAAACGGGTATATTGGTTAATATTCTCACCTATCATTCTTGTAAGTCCCTTATGTTGTTACCTGGAGGGTAACGGGTATTAGTTGGTAGCGCTACTTAGGTTTGGCACCCTCACACCGCTCCTAGATAGGACGGATGTGAACTAATGACCCAGTCGGGGCCCAGTACTAGATAGGAGTACGTGGGAAGGGCAGTCATGTACATCAGGAGCCGTCTTGTTCGGAATTGAGATATTAACAATATTACTTGCATTTGTCAGTGAACTGTTTTACATACAACTGGTAACAAACGTTTTCTAAAACTGTGAACTCGCCAGCTTTGTCTGATACACTTGTTACATGCTCGCAGGTCGTTAGGTACTTGGGAACAGGAACTTGATGGCTGGAGGGCGTGAGTGGTCATGGTTGCATTGATGGGTTTATTTATCAAACATTTATTTACTATGGTTGTTTGGAAAGTATTTACATTATGTTACGTTAACGCTTCCGCTGAACATGTTGGTTTTTATTTAAACTTGTTGATGGTATTTTTCATTAATAATTGAGGATTTTATTTATAACTTGAATGGGTTCAATGTTATTAGTGGCTCGTTGTTGGTACGTCACACGCCTAACATGGACTTTCCCTATGTGGTATTTTGGGGGTGTGACAGTTTGGTATCAGAGCCACTGGTTATTGTGAACTTGGTTTTAAAAACGTTTTTATAAAACCAGACTATAACCGAACAGTTTTGACAACAGAGAATACGACCATGACACTCAGCTCCAGATTGCAAGGTTCGACTCTCGTACTCATTGTAGTGCGTAACTAGTGAACACTTACATGTGACATTGCATGTGATTGCACGTTTAACACAACAGTATGAACTTACGTATTACTTGCACGTGTTATATGACTATTATGGTGGTGTTTCCCTAAACATTCGTGACTCACGTTTTGTGATGCTCTTTATTTGCTACTCGAGTTTGAGGAACCATTCGACATGAGTTAGGAGGAGCTGAGATGAGCATGCAAATCACAATATTATTGTGGGTGCACACATAATAATAATGTGGGGTGCATGAGTCCCAGTGAGGCTTAACAAGTGAAGAAGGGGTTCCGCTCTGTTATTTGATCAGTGTGAAACGTAACAAATTTATAGGAGTCATATCAGTGATCGTCTTCTACTCGAATGTGACCTTTTCACCTCTCTCTGAATCCTTTCGAATCTCGATGCCATCGAGTAGTACCTGAACACCCATCTGAACGCCTAGCGAAACGTGTAGAATGTTAGGTGCTTGCACGGACGTCCTTGAGCTGCTCTATATCTTTCTCGCTTCTCTTCGTTGCTGGAACTCTATGTATGGACGTCTTAGACTCCGAAGTGTGGTCACTTCTGCAACACTGTCGCAGCCTACCGCGTATTACTCAATCGACTTGCTAGATCGATGGACAAAAGGGTGAGCGTAGTATTTTACCGACCTCAGTATTTGGACAACCCTGATTACCGGCAACAAACACCAGCAAATTGACTTCAATCGAATTCTTAACTCTAGTCAGCGACTCGTGGGAGTCAACTCTTACGAATCAATCGGAGCATAAGCGATGACAACAGATTATAGTGTGAAATATGTGGCTACCAGCACAGTGAGTAGCGCGTGGCACAGAATGTGAAAAGATGGACTTTGATGGTGAAAGATTGTAGGGCTTCGTTTCAAGCAACGACATTGGAGGCAACAGTCGCGGCAATATCAAGGTACTCGTAATCGTAGTCTACAGCATGGAAACGAAGATGACATTGACAGGGATTGACTGTTGCTAAGTCAAGACGTCAACAACCAAGGGAATAATGATAGTAATGGGAACCCTCGCAACCGTAACAACAACACTGGAAATGATGCGCGTGGAAGGACATTTAGGATTGGCGTAGGCGACTCCAGGTATAGCAGCAACATGGTAGCTTGGATGGGTAGCTATTCGCTTCATCTCTGTTTTATTTATCAAACATTTATTTACTATGGTTGTTTGGAAAGTATTTACATTATGTTACGTTAACGCTTCCGCTGAACATGTTGGTTTTTATTTAAACTTGTTGATGGTATTTTTCATTAATAATTGAGGATTTTATTTATAACTTGAATGGGTTCAATGTTATTAGTGGCTCGTTGTTGGTACGTCACACGCCTAACAGGGACTTTCCCTATGTGGTATTTTGGGGGTGTGACACAACTTCTTGTCACATTTTCTAAAAATATTTCTTTATGCATTCTTCTTGTTACACAAGTGTTCATACACTTGTTTAACCACTAAAAATGAGATTTGTTTAAGTAAGAACCAAGATTAAATGAAACTCATATTTTTAACTTGGTTTCTTTAGAAATCCTTCATGAAATTCTTAGATCTATATGATTAACAACTTACTTGATCATGATTTTTCAAGAAAACATTATGTTCCTTCAAGTTCATGCTTTTTGTGTGGATGATCCATCATCCTACAACAATTTCTATTCTTACATCTTGCTAGATTATGTTTTTAATCATGATCTAGCAAGATCTTATGATGATCAACATCATTTCTACAAACAATCAATGATCAACAAGCATAACAACTCATAATCATCAAGATTACTTCATTAAACAAGCTTATGTTCATGTTTCATGCTTATGATATTTAGTGTTCTTCAAGTTTTTTATTATGATTCCTCTTTAACCACTTAAAATAGAAGTAATCTAGCAAGATCAAGACTCTTACCACTAGCACAAGGCTAGGGATGATCAAGTGAAGAAATGAGATGGATAAAAGCAAACAAGAGAGGTCCTTGATCTTCCACAAGCTCCTAGCTTCCTTGTATGATCTCTAACACCTTTGTGAATGCTTGGAATGTATGAGAAAGATCAAATGAAGGTGGATGTTGGTGTGGGTGATCTCGGCCGAGAGCTCCAAGGGAGTGTAGAGAACTTGTGTGTGTTTTAGTGTGTGTGAGAATGAGAGCTTAGTGTTTAAGGTCACATATATAACCCATGCATTCTCATTTTCCCTTGGATTTTATGTCAAATAAAAGGGAACCATATCCAATTTAATATTAGAATAAAATCTTGAGTTATGGTAGAGGGTATGGCCGATTACTAGGGGGGTAGTAGCTTAGGTTTAACTAGTTTAGTTGGTTTAAGGTAAAAATTCAAGTATTAATTAGTTATGTTAGTTACTTGATGTTTTATGGGGTGTTATGATGTTCGGGGACCATAACTAACTTGGAAAAGTTAAAATAGTGCTTCTAGTGTAAATTTGATGTTTCGGGTAGTGTCCGGTTATTCGGTTGGCTACTGGTTCGTTAAAGTGCTAAACCTTGCAGTTTAGTGTGCTTTATGTATCTTTTTGTGACACTTTTGATTCCTGACACTTAGGAAAGCATTCAGGACCATTTAACCACATTTCTGCATAAATTTAGATTGTTTAAATGTTGATTTTTGCTGAATTTTGCTGAATTCAGCACTTTGAGTGACTTTTAGGCACTTTCCGGCACTTAAACTATCACTTAGAAAGACAGTTTTGTGATCCTTACTTTCCTACACACTACACTAGTGTGGTACTTAGTTTCTGGCTCATTCTGTGTCTCAATGCACTGTCTGTCTATGTGCTGAGTTCTGTCAGCATTTTCATGATTTATCAGATAACTGTGCTAACTGTACTTAATGCATCATTTGAGGTAATATAGCTTTCATGCAATATTGGTATGACATTAAACAGTGTATGATGCACATGTATGTATATGACAGTAATCAGAAAGCAGTTAATTGCAAATTCAGCACAGTCATTAAGCACTAATCATGGTTAATTAATTGTACGGATACCTGGATTTTTGACAATTGTCACATGTTGTTGATGCCGCAACAACATGCTTGTGGGACACTCTACGAAAAGTGACACTCAGAGTACCGGAGTACAAAAGATCTTATTCACATAATTGTATTTAATAACAATAATAACATCTTTCTATACTAATAAATGAAAATCTTTTTTTGACGCGTTTCAATCTCTCGTGCCTCCTTATCTTGTTTTTAAATCTTTTTTCCTATCAAATAATAGTTTAACTAAAGAGTTAATTACATAGTTAGTCTATGTGGTTTGCACAAAGTAACATACTTAAGTACTAATAGTTTAAAATCACCTTCTAGGGTATTAAAGCAAACTAGATGTTTGAATGAAAATGTTAAAAACTCCCAAAAATGAAGGACGATACTGTATAATAAAAGTTGTTTGAACGAAAATGACAAAAAATCCCAAACCTTAGGGACGATTTTAGCGATTTACTCTATCTTATATTAACCAAATAAATAAAAAATAATATTAAATCTTATCCTACTTTAAATGCCGAATAGAATACTTCTATTTTTCTAATAAAATATTATCCTTTAATTTAAATTGTTATTTAAGATATTTTTAAATAACCAAATTATTTATCACTAAACCAAACTTTGTATTAATATATTATTTATTTTTATTTTCATTATTAAAAAAATATTATATCGAACATAATTTTTAAACAAATTGTATATAACTTTCAATATTACTTTATATATAAAATTAGATTTATTAAGGGATTTTTTAAATATAATTTATATTTTATCACTTAAATGACTGCTTATTTGCTTCTTATAACATGTTTGACCAATGTATTTTCTTTTTAATAATAATATTCGTAATCACCATATCTATCGCGTAACGAGTATATCCGTTAGTTTTTTAATATATTTTTTTTATTATTTGGTATATAAAATCATATTTATTCAATCCGTGTAATACACGGGGGTTTTTAAATATATAACTTTTATTATTATTTGGTAAACAATCAACCCGTGTAATACACAAGGTTTTAAAGATATAACTTTTTTATTAGTTGGTATATAAAATTACATTTATTCAACCCGTACAATACATATGGTTCTTATAGATATAACTTTTTATTATTTGGTATATAAAATTACATTTATTCAACCCGTACAATACATATGGTTCTTATAGATATAACTTTTTAATATTTAATATATAAAATTACATTTATTCAAACCGTGCAATAAATGAGGTTTTTAAAACATATTATTTTATTATTTAGTATATAAAATTTATTTTAAAAAAATATAAAATTTATTTATTCAACTCGTGTAATACATAAGGTTATAACCTAGTAGTATAATAATTTAAATATTCAATCATAATTAAATAAATTTCTGTCTATATACTTGCATATTTATCTAAGTTATTAGTAATTGAAACTGAATTTAAATACGTAAAAGAAAAAGATTCGTGTATTAGTAACTAGGTTAGAACCTCGTGTATTACACGGGTTGAATAAATTTAATTTTATATATTAAATAATAAAAAATTATATTTTTATGAACCCCGTATATTGTACGGGTTAAATAAATATAATTTTATATATCAAATAATAAAAAAAATTATATCATTAAAAACCATATGTGTTACACAGATTAAATAAATGTAATTTTGTATACTAAATACTAAAAACGTCATATCTTTAAAAAACCCGTATATAATCGGGTTCAATAAATCTACCAAATAATAAAAAGTTACATCTATAAAAACCCCGTACGAGTTGAATAGATCTAAAAAAGAGTTATATCTTTAAAAACCATGTATATTACGCAAATTAAATAAATGTAATTTTGTATATTAAATACTAAAAACGTTGTATCTTTAAAAAAACCTGTGTATAGTCCGGTTGAAGAAACTACCAAATAATAAAAAAACAATATATCCTTAAAAAACCCCATGTATTACACGTGTTGAATAAATCTAATTTTACATAGCAAATGATAAAAAAGTTATATTTTTAAAAACTTTGTATATTACACGGGTTATATAAATGTAATTTTGTATAGTAAATCATAAAAAATATATTTTTAAAAACCCCGTGTTTTACACGAGTTGAATAAATATAATTTTGTATACCAAATAATAAAAAAAGTTTTATTTTTAATAAATTAGGACAACATTTAATATTAATTTGTTATTTATATATTTAATATAAGATAAGTAAGAAAGAGAGGTATTTGTTTTAAAAATCTATTAAATTAACAATTTAGATATGAGGATAATATTTTATTAAAGTATGATAATATTTAATATTAATTTATTATTTATTTAGTTAATATAAGATAAGTATATATTTGAGGATACCTTCAATGAATAATACGTGTCCAAATATTGGTTTCTTTTATTATAGTAGATTCACATACTCTAAAACAACATTTGTGTGATAGAGTTATGTACCTCATTACCTCATGCTTTGGGAGGTTTTAAAAAAATAGATTTTTAACTTTTAACCTAAAATTATTTGTTTTTTCTTTATAACACCAAAACTTTCATCTATTGCAATTTAACCTTACAACCTTTGTACTTAACTTTGGTCCCATATACTTTTCATCTTACGCAAATTTTTTGTTTAACGTTCTATTTAAATTTTGTGAGTTAAGATGTGCAACGAGTGTGGTTCAACGTTTTTTACGTCGTCTGTTTTTTCCGTCTAACATGTTCGTCGCAACACGCGGGTTGTAGATCAACTTAGTTATTCTTTTCTATGTTTTGCATTTCGGTTTAAGTTATTCGCATTAATGCGCCGCAAGTTCAGTGTTAGTCGCCCTGCCGCAACGCAAGCGGTGGTTAATACTAGTTGAAACTTAATTTGAATACGTATAAGAAAAAGATTCCTGTAAAGCTCAGGTAATTACTAGGCCTGGCAATAAAAACCCATTTGGGTTTTTTTGGTTATTTTGGGTCATTTTAAAAATGAGGATGGGTCAGGATGGGTTAAGAACAATGTTTTCATGACCGGACCGGAGGTCGACCCGGTCGCCTTACGGGGTCAAAGGTCGGACCGGTCGGACCGGTCAGACCGGATTCAAGACCCGGATTATGTAATAAATTATTTCACTTTCAAAGTTATACCATGTACATTTTTTATCAATCAAAACAATGCACAAGAAGCTTAAAAATGGCTATTTGTTGGTAAATGAAGCTCTTGTAATTAAGAACTTTATAAAACTGAAAAAAGTAAAAACAAATAAAAAAATAAAAGAAACTACAATTTGTTTAATGATTTTTTTCGTATAAATAAAGCAAACTCACTGACACGCTCTGAAAAGCAAATACAAATAATAATAAAATAGCATATATTTTTAGGTTAAAATCAGATAAAGGCCACTACCCAGTTGTCTTCTTCATCTCTTCATCTCTTCATCTTTTCTTTTTACAGTTCACCTGATATCACTTGCTGCCTCTCGCCGGAAAAAAAATATGATTATGTTTTTACTCTTCTCTCTTCACTATAAATACTCTAGTATTAACGATTTGATCGCCGGGAAATCAAGAACCAGTCGCCGGAAAATCAAGAAAGATGCCCAGATTTGAATTTCCGGTCCGACCCTTCACCGGTTCCCCGGTTTAACTGCCCGGTTCCGGCCGAACCCCCCGGTCGATGCACAAACAGCCAGATAAAGAGAACCGGACCGTAGAGAGAGGCGGTTCCCGGCCGGCCCGGTCCGGCCCTCAAAACATTGGTTAAGAAATAATTAAGGATGGGTCAGGATGAGTTGTATGATATCTATTTAAAATAATTCATGGGTTAGAATGGGTTGTATGATATTTCTGATAAAGTTTATCAAATACTTTACAAATCCAGATTCCAGAATGAGCTAGTAAAAAAACACCCCAACATAGTTGATCTTCAGAAATTGATCTGATCGATTATCATCAACCTGGACTGAAACCCAAAACCCAGGTTATATAAGAACCGAAGACCGGATTAATTGTTGCATTTTGGGTGTCTTTGGTCTTGCGATCCGGGTAGCAAATGAAGACCGAAACCAACCAATCTGTTCTACAATCCCACTGCTTAACTGCAATCCACTATTTTATTGAATCAACTATAGTTGTGTAGACTCCAAACAAGTAACAACTTCAAGCAAACTATTCACCGTGACAGATGCTTACTGGTGGTAAATCCTATCGATTTTGAAAATCAAAGTTTACATTAGTGCATGAATGCTCAAATTTAATAATGATTCTTGTTTAAATTTGTGATTATAGGGCTTAAATGAATCAAATTAGACATTTTTACATTGTATTATAATATATGCATACCAACTGCTCGATGAAATGTTTGTGTTAGACTTGCAAGATTTTTGAATTTAAACTTGTGATTTAAGACCACAAGTGCTGCAAATGACCACCTACTTGCTGATTACAGTGATGATGTATTATTTGAAGATCGGTTTACTGTTAGTTCATATAATGTTTTGATACTTCCTAACAGTCTGGTCCGTTTCAACGGTATCCGCACCCGTCACAAAATGATTATACGCCGTATGTTTAATCGTCGTCAACACCACAGCCCGAAACAACCCCGCGTCCATCAACCGCGAGGAGTTATTTTTTTATTTTTTTTTATTTTTAGCCTATCATGCCCAAATCCATCTTGACCAAAACTCATCTTGACCTAAACCATCCTAACACATTTCTTAATAAACTCATCTTAACTCATACTTATCCTAACCCATTATTCAAACCTGCTCAACCCACCCATTTTACCAGCCCTAGTTGTCACACCCTGTCTTTTGCGGAAGCGTATGATGTGTGACTAGCTTGTTATCATTGCATTCAATCGTAATAAACAACTACATGATCAAAACGATGTTCATCCATTCATGAAAATTTGAGTATTACACTTGTTATTTAAGTTTTCAAAACACGACCTTTGACAAAGTTACAATTCAACAAAAGTGGATGACATCTAAACTTGTAGTCTACTTCTAGTTACGACACTTGCGCCCAAGATCCATCCTGTCACCTGAAATACATGTAATTTTGGAAAACATCAACATAAAGTTGAGCGAGTTCATGCGTTTTTGTATTTCACGTTTTTATACTTTGTATGAAAACATAGTATGTGTCATGTATAATTCAAGTCTTTCTTGAGTACCCCACGTACTCAAGTATAATTCCCGTTTTCTTGAGTACCCCACGTACTCAAGTATCATTCAAGTTTTCTTGTGTACCCCACGTTTTAAATGATTGTTTATACAAGGATATTAAGGCACGTGAGGACATAGGGAGCATTAGTATATTCTCCTTCAAGGCATGTGAGGACATATGGAGCATTAGTATATTCTCCTTCAAGGCATGTGAGGACATATGGAGCATTAGTATATTCTCCTTCAAGGCATGTGAGGACATATGGAGCATTAGTATATTCTCCTTTAACTGTGTCGATTACCCTCGACTGTGTCGATTAACCTCGACTGCGTCAATTTCCCTTGACTGTGTCGATTACCCTCGACTGTGTCGATTACCCTCGACTGTGTCGATTAACCTCGACTGTGTCGATTTCCCTCAACTGGGACACCGAAGCACTCAAGAGGTCACATAGGGACCATGAGTGGGGCTCGGCCGTACCCGTTAGATCTAACCCTCGTCCCTAATTAAGTATTAATGGCATCTCAATATCTAGTTTAAGCTCACATGATCTAGTATCTTCTAGGCTTTTCTTAAAGCTCATCATATTGCACTCACCACGAGTGCTTCTCGTATTCTCAATTCATATTGCACTCAGTTCTCGTTCTCACCAAGAATGCTTCTTGTATTTTTACCCTTTTTAAAAATTATAATATTTGTAACATGTATTTCACCCCTGAGAGTTATAAAACCAAAAACAGTTAGAGAAAAGGGGGAGCATGAACTCACAACTTTGCGTTCCTGCGTCGTAAACTTCACCGGATTTGCTTATCTAACGTCGTGACCTATTCGTGTTTTCTTAACGTTAGTCACTAGACTTGCGTCGCACAAGTACAGTCACTCTCTCTTGTGTGTATACTCTTGTGTTAAAAATATTTTATATTTTTAACTAAGTATCTTACTTATATTATTTTCTTAAAAAAAATAAATATAAGCTTTTTGTATTTTGCACTTTGCACCCGAATTATGTATCTTGTATGTTGTATGTGTATTTTTATGTTTATACTCCTCATGAGTATTTAGTGTATTTTTAAGTCTTAATACACTAGCATGTATAACACATACTATATACACTTAGCACAAAAGTTGGTGATAAAATAATATATATTTTTCTCTCAAAAATATACATACTTATATCCATTTTTATTCTTGAAGAAATCCTCATTTCTTATCACCAAAAATTAGGGAAACCTTGGTAATACTTTTAAATACATTTTTAGGAGATAAGTTTCTCAAAAACTTATATTTTTCTAAGTGTCAAAATTTATAAAAATTTTGGCAGAGTTTCCCCTAAAAATGGAGGTTTCCCATGTTTTCAAAACATGTGTTTATTTTCTTTTAAATCGTCCACAATCATCAACAACAATTATCAGCAATAATCATCAACAATAATCACTAATTTCTCCATTTCATGAACTTGAATATTTACAAAAAAAAAAATGTGTAGTAACTTACTAGCACATTTAGTAAGTCTCGTTATCTTTAAAAATAATTTTAGTTTCTTAAAAACTTTATTTTTAAAGAATATGAAGTCTCACAACTTCTAGTCGAGATTCGCAAAAATATTTCTTTGTTAAATTTTTCTTGTGACACAAGTGTCCACACACTTGTTTATTTACTAAAAATGCTTTTAGTTCGGATAAGATCCGGGTTTTTACAACACTAATATTTTTGCTTGGTTCTTCCGAAAAACCACTTGTAGATCTTTAGATCCACTAGTTTAGAGCTCCATTTTACAAGTAAAACTATTTTTACACAAGTTCATGTTTGTGAGTGAAAGGGTTCGTCATCTAGTTATTTTTACACTAAACATAGTGCTAGTTCATGTTCCATGAACATGACCTAGCGTGGTTAGATGACGATCCGTTCTCCTACTAGCATCCAACAATAATAAATAACCATAACAAAACAAGTTCCATAAGTTTTACACTATTATTTAGTCTTTAACCATCAAGTTTATCATACTTTACAAGACTTTTAGTTTTGTTTTCGCATGTTCATAAATTTTATCCGTTAAATCTCTTATTAACCACTAAAAACAAGATCAATATGGTGATTTAGAACACTTACAACTAGCTCAAGGCTAGGGAAGTTCAAGAGTGCAAATGAGGTGGATAAAAGCAAATGGTGAAGGTCCTTCAAGTTCCGTGAACACCGAGCTTTCTAAATCACCTTGTTACACCATGAGATAACCTTGAAATGGATGGGATTGGATTGAAAAGGGTGGTGTGTGGGTGCCATGTTTGGGCCGAGAACACAAGGAAGAAGAAGAGAAGAAGTAGGTGTTTTAGTGTGTGGTGAATGATCTTGATGTGCATATTTATGAACCATATTTTCTTATTAACCCTTGGGTTTTATGTCACCTATAGTACCACACATATCTTTTACTAGATATTCTTAGGATTATGCAAGATTTTAGCTAGATTGTGGGGATTTTGGTGGACCATATATGACCGTCCACCTCTATGGGGGGGGGGGTCTAATTGTAAAGTTTAAACCAAAGTAGTTTCCTTGTAATCGATTTCCAAGTATCTAGTTAGTGTAGTTAGTTACTAGATATTCTAGTGTGTGTTAGGGTGTTCGGGGACCCTAACTAGCTTAGAAAAATAAAAACAATGCTTCTAGCATTATTTTGGTGTTCCGGATAATATCCGGTTGTTCGGTTAGGCACCGGTTTGTTAAAGTGCTAAATTACACTTTTTAGTGTCTTTTAAGTGTCCTTTTGCAACACTTTCAATTCTCGATACTTGGGGAAATATTCTGAATGATAAAACGTAATTTCTGCATAATATTTATACGTTTAAAAGCTGATTTGAGCTGAATTTATTAGAATTCTGCACTTAAAGTGCGTTTCGGGTGCTTTTTAGTGCTTATTTTTGCTTTCGCAATGTCTATAAATTAAACCCTTATATGTACTCTTGGGTTTTAATGTACTTTTGTCGTCGGACCTACACCTAGGCCTCAATTCTAATGTTTGACTGCTTCTGCAGTTTTGTTGACACAGTGTGTCTTACCGGTGAGTTTACTAATATTTCTGACGCAACGCTCTCGCTTATGCATAAAGCAATATTTTGTAGTATACAACGTGCATGAATTTACTTGTATGGAATTCAGAAATTTATTTGTCTGGTAAACTAGATCATGTACAGTCATTAAAGCACAAATTACTGTTCATCTAGTGTACGTAATGTACGGAAAAGTGACGGTTGTCACAGTCTCCCCCCGTTAAAAGAATTTCGTCCCGAAATTCAAGCGATGCCATCGGTCACAGGGGAGTTGTGAAACCAATATGGTCACTTAGATTCATGATTTGTCTTCATGTTCCCATGAAATCTCTGGGTCATGTCATGAATTCTATCATACTCAAGTAAGTCGATCATGACTTTTCTGTATCTTGTGGACTCTTGGTCCATAACCTCAACAGGTTTCTATAGTATCACGGACTCTTGGTCCAAAACCTTAACAGGTTTCTATAGTTTCACGGACTCTTGGTCCAAAACCTTAACAGGTTTCTATAGTATCACGGACTCTTGGTCCAAAACCTTAACGGGTTTCTATAGTTTCACGGACTCTTGGTCCAAAACCTTAACAGGTTTCTATAGTATCACGGACTCTTGGTCCAAAACCTTAACAGGTTTCTATAGTATCACGGACTCTCGGTCCAAAACCTCAACAGGTTTCTATAGTATCACGGACTCTTGGTCCAAAACCTTAACAGGTTTCTATAGTAATTCTTGTCGTTTGTCATTGACGTGAATCTTATTTGTGGGAACAACGACTGTTCCTTAAGTCAGACTCCTCTACAGACTAGACACATGAATGTGTCGCGATCACTACTGATCTTTTTCTGGGAGCTTCATCTTGTGAACAATGGTTCTGATCCCTACACCGGGGATTCAACCTTTTTGTTTTTCAACTTACACTACGCCTTCTCTAGGTGAGGCTCTCATTTAAGGCATACTTCTTGTCTCATATTCTTACGATTTCTGCCGCTCATCGGCGTAATCTTTCTGTATTCTACGGGCTGTCCTGATATGATTACATATCTGAAGGATCTGGCCTCTAGTTTTCCTGGACCATCTCGGGCCAGTCGATTGTTTATTTCTCATCTCCGTTCAACATGACGGGAATTTACTCAATATGTTCCGTCTAAAGCTTTACACGAAGCGGTTTAGACGACGGTGTGATAGATACCGTTTTAGGAAAACTCCACTAAGGGCAAGTGAGTGTCCCGGATTTTCATCAAAGTTTATCACACAAGAACGTATTGTGTTCATACAGTCTGCATTGTTCAGCAGCTCAGTTCATATTCGAGTTCTTACGATCATCGGTGTGTTGCAACCCTTGTGATCAATAAAGATCGTGCAACGTTTTCTTTCAGGTAATGACGTCCAGTTGCGGCGCGCAATCACTGTATCTATCTCAAGATCTCTTCTCGTGATTCCTTAATCAATGTGCCGGGTGTGCAATATCGTGGTCTCGTTGCATCGACGTACAATCGAGACTTGTCGAGAGACGTCACATAATTGCAACTCTAGCTCCCTAGCTCTTGGTTGCAGGGTTGGCGTGAATTTCGTTCTTATCCACCATGTATCTTAAAATTCTCCCTTCGCGAACTCGAAATCCGCTTTTCGCCATCATTGCACATAACTGTGCTTTCTCTAAGAGTTGCAAGGTAACTTGCAGCTGTTGCTCATGACCTTCCTTGGTCGTTGGCCATATAAGAATGTAGTCAATAAGTATATGACTTATCCAGGTATGGCTCACACGTTTGATTCATGAGGTCCATGAATATATTGTCGATGCATGTGTCAAGCCAAATGATACGACAAGGATCTCGTAATGCTCGAAGCAAGTCCTAAAGGTCGTTTTAGGGATATTTCCCCTTGTATTCACAGTGGAGGACCTTTTGTCCTCAAGTTGATCCTTGGCAAAGGATTCTGATTCTCAATTTTCTGAAGTTTATGTAAAGTGGAGACTACCAACTTTCTCTTTGTCTCCTTAACTAAGGATGTTACGTCCTTAATTTCCTCTGTCTAGCAGCTCTTGCAGTTATATCAGAGGTTCATGCTTCGCTGGTGAAGCTAGTCGGTATGGCGTCATTCGTCCCTGATGCTGCTCCTGGCACGTGATTTATCCTGAACTCCTCTCGTCGCTACGGAGAGACGTTCCTGGAAAGTCTTCCGAAAAGGCAACTGGGACTTCTTCCGTCACGGGGATGTTATCAGGCTCTGCAGTCTACTCGAAGGCGTTTCTATGCCTCTTCGACCAATGAGGGATGTCGTAGATCTGCCGCCTTGTGGGGTCTAGCATCCTTGCACCTATTGCAGGGAGTTTGGGTTTCATCATTCGCAAGAGGGATGCGACTGATTTTCTCATATCAAACGACGCCAGCTGTATACTTGGATTTCCGATCCATGCTGACTATCATATTATCACTTGGCGAGTCAAGGGTAACAGAAGGTTCAGGCCTTCTGAGTCCCTAAAATATAATTCCTTACTTGCTTCGTCGGCTTCAACTAGCCTTCTATATGCCTATTTCGAAAGAATATGGGACGTCTATTTATTTGAAACTAGGCCAAGCAGTTTCTTAAGTTCTAAGCATGTAAGGTTAAAGTTGATGCCAGTATTAATTAAAAGTAGATGCATTAGGTTGGTAAATAGGGAACGTACTCGTAACCGCATCTGGATCCTGGCGTGCTTCACGAGTTTCGATCGTGAAAACCCTTCCTTGCTTGTTTCTTCCTAGGGCAATCTTTCCTAAAGTGCCCTGCTTCACCACATTTGTAGCAACCTGGTATTCTCTTATTTCTTCCATCTGGGTCCTTTGCCCAACAGGCAACCTTGCTGTGCCCTTCTTTTCCACACTTTCCGCACTTAGGCCTCGGACATCGACCTTCATGGTGGAAATTGCATTCTCCGCACTTCGGTTTAGTCCCCGAGTATATTCTACCACCGGCCTTATTGGTGGCTCCATCAGTTTTCCTGTCATGTGGTGGATTCACTTTCTTTCTTTTGTTTGCTTTAGAGCTTCCATAGCTGATTCGTGTGCCCACCTTTAGGTTCGAAGACTTCCTTTTCTTATTGCCTGATGACTCCACATGAGTCTCTCTCTTGTTATCCTCAGATTCCGAAAATTTTCCCGCATGTAGAGCTTCTTCAGTAAGGGTGACACTCATATCGATAGCCTCTGCAATGGTTGAGGGCTTTGAGGTAGTAACCATGCTCCTGATCTGAGGTGCAAGTCCCCAAATGAATCGTTCAACCCTTTTGAATTCCGGTTTGACTAAGTAGGGGACGACCCTAGACAAGTCATGAAATCGTTGGACGTATTCAGGAATCTTCGGTCCATCCATTTTCAAGTTCCAGAACTCCACCTCAATCTTCTGGATTTCAGCCCTAGAACAGTATTTCTTTTCCATCATTTCCTTGAGCTCGTCCCAGCTTAGTGCATAAGCAGCATCCGCGCCAAGGGTTTGAACCTGAAGGTTCCACCAGGAGAGTGCGCCATCTACGAATAACCCTGAGATATAAGTAACACTCTGTCGGGGCGAACAGTTACTCATTCTTAGAATGGAGTCAGTCTTTTCTGCCCAACGAACATATGCAACGGCACCTCCTGTGCCATCAAAATTCAATGGCTTGCAGTCCAGGAATTGTTTATAGGTGCAGCCAGTTGGAGGGTTACTTCCGGTAGTGCCACCGCTGTGCTCAGAGCGGAGGGCTTCATGCCGTGCAATTGCCTGTGCAATACGTTCTTGAAGCTCGGCTTCTGTCCTTGGCAACGTACTGGTGTTTGAGTCTTGCCTGGGCGGCATTCTCTTCTGCCAAAATGGTATGAAGTAGGTTAGACAACATTTCAATTGTCTATGATATACATAGCACCATAAGCCACCCAATTTCACACGTATATATAATCAGTGTATAAGCGAGGAAACAGTTATTGAGCCTTCACATAGGCTTGCCAACTTGGCATATTGTTTGAAATGAACTCGAGGCTACATCGCCTTGGTCATTCAAGTTTTAGTTATTTCCTGCTACATTGGTTTCCTTAGGTCTTTAGCTTTACTGGTGCGTATATTTCCCCTTTGATGGGGTTGTTTGTGTAGAGGTGATAGGGAGTGTATCGTCACTGATTCTTCCTGAATGTCATTCCACCTCTCTTGCTTAGACATCGTCTTCACAAACGTCTCGTATGCAGGTAGAAGTGTCAGTCACGAAGTAGGCTAAGACAGGCTTCCTACTTTCTAACGTGCTAAAGCACTGATCTATGTGTTGTTCTACCAGATGAAGGTGAGGACACCTATAGATTAATTTTGTATGGTTTTCATTAGCTTGACCCGCAGAGTCCACCAGGATTTCTGTGCACTACAAGTCGTTATTACGTGGGCCCCCGTAATAATAAATTGTCTTGCACAGTTACCCCAAATTTTCTCTCGTCCAAGCAGATGATCAATCAAGGAGGGGACACTGCTGTCCTTATACCTCTGTCATGGAAAGGACCCTTGCGATGGTCCACGCGCTAACATTCGTTATCGTTACGCACGTATAGGCACGATGATTAGATGGAATAGGAATAGAGAGAATTCCTAGTAGTTGGAGGGGCACCTTTGAGATGAATACTTCATCTTCCTTTTCTGGTCAAGTATGTCGTCAATCTCGCTTCACATAAGCCGCAGGGATCTCGTCCCGTTGATTGAGAATCCGTTCAAGGTTGCCGCCTCTGCCTCGTCGTCATCACCGTAGTTAGGCATCTTCACGATCGAGAGGGAAGAGCAGCCATCTCCTACGGAAGCAAGCTCAGCATCTTGTTTGGTAATCACTCCCAGCCATGAGCTTTGCAAAGGACGCGAGGTCGGTAGCTTCATCGTGCGAGTCACGTATAATAATAGGAGTCGGAGTCGAAAGTATCTTATTCACGTCAATAATCGTTCCGTACACTTATTTGTATGTATGTATATCAATAACATATATGCTACTTAGCATAATCAAGCAATTTAATGCTTTATATTACGTATAACTCTCGTTTTTGGGGGGTCATTTTGTTTTTGGCAAGTCTAACTCGTGTAGACTATGCTTTGTTTAGCACCTTATTTTAAAGGCATTCCTCACTAATGTCCTTGCCTTGTCACTTTTTGAAAAGTGTCTGACTTGTGGATCTTGGCGCTTTCGTGAATGCAATGAAAACCTTTTTGTAAAATGTTTTCGTGAGAGAACTCTAGTGATTGTAGTCTAGACTCGAGAAAGAATCCTAGTTCACTACAATCGAAGCTCTGATACCAAACTGTCACACCCTGTCTTTTGCGGAAGCGTATGATGTGTGACTAGCTTGTTATCATTGCATTCAATCGTAATAAACAACTACATGATCAAAACGATGTTCATCCATTCATGAAAATTTGAGTATTACACTTGTTATTTAAGTTTTCAAAACACGACCTTTGACAAAGTTACAATTCAACAAAAGTGGATGACATCTAAACTTGTAGTCTACTTCTAGTTACGACACTTGCGCCCAAGATCCATCCTGTCACCTGAAATACATGTAATTTTGGAAAACATCAACATAAAGTTGAGCGAGTTCATGCGTTTTTGTATTTCACGTTTTTATACTTTGTATGAAAACATAGTATGTGTTATGTATAATTCAAGTCTTTCTTGAGTACCCCACGTACTCAAGTATAATTCCCGTTTTCTTGAGTACCCCACGTACACAAGTATCATTCAAGTTTTCTTGTGTACCCCACGTTTTAAATGATTGTTTATACAAGGATATTAAGGCACGTGAGGACATAGGGAGCATTAGTATATTCTCCTTCAAGGCATGTGAGGACATATGGAGCATTAGTATATTCTCCTTCAAGGCATGTGAGGACATATGGAGCATTAGTATATTCTCCTTCAAGGCATGTGAGGACATATGGAGCATTAGTATATTCTCCTTTAACTGTGTCGATTACCCTCGACTGTGTCGATTAACCTCGACTGCGTCAATTTCCCTTGACTGTGTCGATTACCCTCGACTGTGTCGATTAACCTCGACTGTGTCGATTTCCCTCGACTGGGACACCGAAGCACTCAAGAGGTCACATAGGGACCATGAGTGGGGCTCGGCCGTACCCGTTAGATCTAACCCTCGTCCCTAATTAAGTATTAATGGCATCTCAATATCTAGTTTAAGCTCACATGATCTAGTATCTTCTAGGCTTTTCTTAAAGCTCATCATATTGCACTCACCACGAGTGCTTCTCGTATTCTCAATTCATATTGCACTCAGTTCTCGTTCTCACCAAGAATGCTTCTTGTATTTTTACCCTTTTTAAAAATTATAATATTTGTAACATGTATTTCACCCCCGAGAGTTATAAAACCAAAAACAGTTAGAGAAAAGGGGGAGCATGAACTCACAACTTTGCGTTCCTGCGTCGTAAACTTCACCGGATTTGCTTATCTAACGTCGTGACCTATACGTGTTTTCTTAACGTTAGTCACTAGACTTGCGTCGCACAAGTACAGTCACTCTCTCTTGTGTATATACTCTTGTGTTAAAAATATTTTATATTTTTAACTAAGTATCTTACTTATATTATTTTCTTAAAAAAAATAAATATAAGCTTTTTGTATTTTGCACTTTGCACCCGAATTATGTATCTTGTATGTTGTATGTGTATTTTTATGTTTATACTCCTCATGAGTATTTAGTGTATTTTTAAGTCTTAATACACTAGCATGTATAACACATACTATATACACTTAGCACAAAAGTTGGTGATAAAATAATATATATTTTTCTCTCAAAAATATACATACTTATATCCATTTTTATTCTTGAAGAAATCCTCATTTCTTATCACCAAAAATTAGGGAAACCTTGGTAATACTTTTAAATACATTTTTAGGAGATAAGTTTCTCAAAAACTTATATTTTTCTAAGTGTCAAAATTTATAAAAATTTTGGCAGAGTTTCCCCTAAAAATGGAGGTTTCCCATGTTTTCAAAACATGTGTTTATTTTCTTTTAAATCGTCCACAATCATCAACAACAATTATCAGCAATAATCATCAACAATAATCACTAATTTCTCCATTTCATGAACTTGAATATTTACAAAAAAAAAATGTGTAGTAACTTATTAGCACATTTAGTAAGTCTCGTTATCTTTAAAAATAATTTTAGTTTCTTAAAAACTTTATTTTTAAAGAATATGAAGTCTCACAACTTCTAGTCGAGATTCGCAAAAATATTTCTTTGTTAAATTTTTCTTGTGACACAAGTGTCCACACACTTGTTTATTTACTAAAAATGCTTTTAGTTCGGATAAGATCCGGGTTTTAACAACACTAATATTTTTGCTTGGTTCTTCCGAAAAACCACTTGTAGATCTTTAGATCCACTAGTTTAGAGCTCCATTTTACAAGTAAAACTATTTTTACACAAGTTCATGTTTGTGAGTGAAAGGGTTCGTCATCTAGTTATTTTTACACTAAACATAGTGCTAGTTCATGTTCCATGAACATGACCTAGCGTGGTTAGATGACGATCCGTTCTCCTACTAGCATCCAACAATAATAAATAACCATAACAAAACAAGTTCCATAAGTTTTACACTATTATTTAGTCTTTAACCATCAAGTTTATCATACTTTACAAGACTTTTAGTTTTGTTTTCGCATGTTCATAAATTTTATCCGTTATATCTCTTATTAACCACTAAAAACAAGATCAATATGGTGATTTAGAACACTTACAACTAGCTCAAGGCTAGGGAAGTTCAAGAGTGCAAATGAGGTGGATAAAAGCAAATGGTGAAGGTCCTTCAAGTTCCGTGAACACCGAGCTTTCTAAATCACCTTGTTACACCATGAGATAACCTTGAAATGGATGGGATTGGATTGAAAAGGGTGGTGTGTGGGTGCCATGTTTGGGCCGAGAACACAAGGAAGAAGAAGAGAAGAAGTAGGTGTTTTAGTGTGTGGTGAATGATCTTGATGTGCATATTTATGAACCATATTTTCTTATTAACCCTTGGGTTTTATGTCACCTATAGTACCACACATATCTTTTACTAGATATTCTTAGGATTATGCAAGATTTTAGCTAGATTGTGGGGATTTTGGTGGACCATATATGACCGTCCACCTCTATGGGGGGGGGGGGGGGTCTAATTGTAAAGTTTAAACCAAAGTAGTTTCCTTGTAATCGATTTCCAAGTATCTAGTTAGTGTAGTTAGTTACTAGATATTCTAGTGTGTGTTAGGGTGTTCGGGGACCCTAACTAACTTAGAAAAATAAAAACAATGCTTCTAGCATTATTTTGGTGTTCCGGATAATATCCGGTTGTTCGGTTAGGCACCGGTTTGTTAAAGTGCTAAATTACACTTTTTAGTGTCTTTTAAGTGTCCTTTTGCAACACTTTCGATTCTCGATACTTGGGGAAATATTCTGAATGATAAAACGTAATTTCTGCATAATATTTATACGTTTAAAAGCTGATTTGAGCTGAATTTATTAGAATTCTGCACTTAAAGTGCGTTTCGGGTGCGTTTCGGGTGCTTTTTAGTGCTTATTTTTGCTTTCGCAATGTCTATAAATTAAACCCTTATATGTACTCTTGGGTTTTAATGTACTTTTGTCGTCGGACCTACACCTAGGCCTCAATTCTAATGTCTGACTGCTTCTGCAGTTTTGTTGACACAGTGTGTCTTACCGGTGAGTTTACTAATATTTCTGACGCAACGCTCTCGCTTATGCATAAAGCAATATTTTGTAGTATACAACGTGCATGAATTTACTTGTATGGAATTCAGAAATTTATTTGTCTGGTAAACTAGATCATGTACAGTCATTAAAGCACAAATTACTGTTCATCTAGTGTACGGAATGTACGGAAAAGTGACGGTTGTCACACTAGTAATTACAGTTATTTATTTAATTGGAATACTTATTTTTTAAATTATATAACGTGAGTTAATAAGTAAAAACTTAAAGTTGACATGCACTACATAAAAGGTAGTTGATGATCTTTAGATCAAATAGTGGAAGGCTTGCATTTCTCTTGAAAGATGCAAGTTCAACTCTCACTTGGTGCAGAGTGAGGCACTGATGGGCAATGAAAGAAGACCAAGGGACACCTGGGTTGGATCCTTGAGCCAAATGGGTTTTACCAGTAATTTCACCGTCGTACCTAGCAGGTAGGTTACCGGGTTTTCCCCGGAATTGGTTGTGGACTCGGGTTACTCTCGGAATACTCCGTTTGTCCTGTAAATGCCCCAAAAATGCTCAAGATTAATTCTGTTGGCCGTTAAAAAGAAGCTAAATATACTTACCAAAATATAAAGGTAAAAAGACAGCGAGACATGTTAACATTAACAAAATATATATCTAACTTATAATAAAAGACTCCAAATAATGCCACATGGCATTCTCTCCTTCAACCTCATAAACTTTATTTATATTTGTTTAATAAATTTATTTTAATATTAATACTAGGTGGACACCCGCCCGACAGGCGCGGGTAGATCGTAAACATTGAATGTGAAATTATTTAATGAATTCACGTTCGCATTATACTTAAGAATACATTAATAACGTCTATTTGTAAATCTAACGGAAGTACGAAAAACCCCCTACGGATTCTGTCATTCCCAACTTGTCGGCTGATTAATTTAGACACAAGAGAAGCATAAAGAACCACAAAACATGTTTACTAACACAAATATTCTTTGTTTATAAATCTGGTCCAAGCCCAAACCTTATTTATTAAATGTGGTCCAAGCCCAACACTTGTTTATTAAAACTGGACCAAGGCCCATATGCCCAAAGGTCAGAATATTTTAATTGATTATTTTCCATCAGTGGCATTGGGTTTTGTAAAGATCATCGACGACGATTGAAGATCAACACAACATTACACCAGTTCTAGCGATTGAAAGGGAAGAAGGCTTGATTCAAGATAACGAACAGAGATCAATCGATACCGCATAATCATCGCCGAATCCACGAAGTATTCTCTTCACCTTCAATTTCATCTTTTACTAATTTAGTATATTTGGTTTGTTTGATCGAAAATTTCTTATCATTTGGCTTTCTTTTGACGTTGTATGATTCAATGTTGTTGATTATTTACATGTAAATTCTAAAGATTTTGTCTATTTGTGATACTTAATCGAAGGATTATAACTGTTCTTGACATTGATGTTGTTTAGGCCTAGATTTTAAACATGTTTTGTTGATGAAATTTAGATTTTTCATGTTTAACAAATTTAAATTGTAGTATATGTATGTAATACTTGATAAATTAGGGCTATGTTAAAAATCACTGTTTATCACTTTTTGTATAAAGATTTTGTAAGTTTCAGTTGGTGTTCTTGTAAGTTTCAGTTGGTGTTCTTGATATTAAAAATCACTGTTCAATGTTTAGTATAGTTTCAGTTGGTATTCTTGATATTAAAAAAGATTAGATAAATAATTTAAGTCTTCCACGGATTGAGTTATAATATTTTGGGTGTTTCACATGTTATGTATGTTCATATCAGTTTTGGTCTTTCACAATCTTATTGATCATATTAAATCTTAGTCGAATTGTCTTAACGAATTATTATAAATTCTGGTTTGAAATTATTCGTCGTCGTTTGCACTATGGTAGTTTAGATGATACAGTTGTGTTAGAATTATAATAACTATAATGATAAAAGTTTTTGTCTATGTTTATATGTAAAAGTTTTTGTCTATGTTTATAATACCCTTATCCCTTAATATCCACATAATCTCAAATATATATCATCATCACAGATCATTATCATCATCACACTTCTCAAAAAATCTCCAAATCTCTCTCTCAACTCTCAACACTCAACACCGATCTTCATCATCTTCATCCATCTTCATCATCTTTATCTTCAAAACAGAGGTTTGGATCATCATTTTATCTATATATGTTTTTGATATTTGTGATGTTTTTGTAAAAAACAGAGGGTTGATTTGGGTATTTTGGTTTCAGTTTTTGATAATGATAATCTGAATGCCGCATGATGATGATGATAATCAGTTTTTTGTGAATGTTTTTGTGAAAAAACAGAGGGTTGATTTGGGTATTTTGGTTTCAGTTTTTGATAATGATAATCTGAATGCCACATGATGATGATGATGATGATAATCAGTTTTTTGTGAATGTTTTTGTGAAAAAACAGAGGGTTGATGATGATGATAATCAGTTTTTTGTGAATGTTTTTGTGAAAAAACAGAGGGTTGATTTGGGTATTTTGGATAATCTGAATGCCACATGATGATGATGATGATAATCAGTTATTTGTGAATCAGTTTTTGATAATCAGTTTTTGATAATCAGTTTTTGATAATCAGTTTTTGATAATCAGTTCTTTGATAATCAGTTTTTGATAATCAGTTTTTGATAATCAGTTCTTTGATAATCTGAATGTCGCATGATGATGATAATCAGTTATTTGTGAATGGGTTGATTTGGGTATTTTGGTTTCAGTTTTTCAAGTTTGTTTGTGATGTTTTTGTTCTGTTTTTTCTCTGTTTTGTTTTGCTTTGTTCTGTTTGTTTGTTTTGTTTTTGTTCTGCTTTGTTATGTTTGTTTGTTTTGTTTGTTTTGCTTTGAAAAAACAGAGGGTTGATTTGTTTTGCTTTGTTCAGGTTTGTTTGTGATGTTTTTTGTGAAAATATTATACAGAATGGCTGCAGATGTAAAGATACGCAAAACACCAACTACGAAGGCGAGAACACTTGACAACCTCCTACAAGATGGTGCGGTGCACATAAGGAACTGATTGATCAAAACGATCAATTGCATATGAATGAATATAACCCCAGTGTAGCTCTTCGATTTTCCTTGAAATTCCAGAGCTCGCTAATTACATATCTACCACTGGGGTTATATTCATTCATATCTGCTACATTCCGAAGTGCACTCGTCAGTAAAGATCCACAATTGCTTGTGGTGGTATGACGTTTTGTCTCTGTATTGTATGTTACGGTCTTTTGTTATCGAGTCTGTAAGTTCCGTCAAGTATACGGAGTTGGTATGAAGTTTTGTCTCTGTATTGTATGTATTAAAAGTTTACATTTAATATACAATTTAGGCTTTAATAATTTGTTATATATAGTATACATTTAATTATTAGATTGCATTTATTTAAAAAGAGTTAATTATTAGATTGCATTTATTTAAAAAGAGTTAATTATTAGATTGCATTTTTCTCTAAAAAGAATTAATTTTAATTATTAAATCAATGATTTCTTAACAAAAAAGTATTACAGAATTTTATCAAGAACCAGAACTTTCAAAAACCATTTTTAAATTAAAGTATTACAGTTGACATATAAAAGTCAAAAGATCAAAAGTCAAGCAATTTTCTTACAAAACTTACCTGTAATCCTGTTCGGCTCAACTGTTTAACAGCCACTTCTAATAGCCACTTCTAACAGCCACTTCTAACCGTTTATCAGAATCTGTGAATAGTGTAGTTGGTGACCGAATAGATTCTGATGGAGTTTTTGACCGAATAGTGTGTCTAATTCACCAATACCATTGTCAGAACACCAGGCTCAGATTGTGCATAAAGATGACAACACCATGGCTGCAAGAGAGGTTGGATGAACGACTGCCATCCTACAAACTTGCCATGCCATGATGGTATCTTCATTCAATTTTTACTCACATCTACAAAATCATCATAGCCTCATCTTGAAATAAAAAGAAAATTGCACTTTGCATTCATTTGTATAAAACATATAAGTAACTTAAATTGAAACAGCGTAATTTATATGAATTTAAATAATACATATTTTTTAATCGTCCTTGTCTTGGTTTTACCAATATACTGGTTCCTAAAATGAAGTTAGTATAACGTGATACACCCAATTTATATTTGGAGTTGAAGTTTAATGACACATTTTTACGGAGTCAGATTGTCCCATAATTTATGTGCATGGCGAAATTTATATGGATTTAAATACTACATATTTTCTAACCGTCCTTGTCTTGCTCTTATCAATCTATTGGTTCCTACATTAATTTATAAAAGGGTAGGTTAATTTGTGGATATTAAAAAATTCTTTATAATGCGGTTATAAAGTAAACATACATTCAAACATTATATTCAAAAAGTAGAATTTAGACTACGACATACTAATATACACATCTATATACTATATTGCACAAATCAAAACACACACTATAAGCAAAGATTATAGTTGAGTCGCATAAAACATAGTTTATAATACAAAAAAGTAAACCACATTACGGATGAAAACGTTCTGCAATGGGTAGATGCTAGATGTTGCTTTCTCAATTTCTCTACCAATTGATTCAGGAACGAACTTTTGAACCAACTCCTTTAGATCGCATCTTTGAGCTTGTGTCACCATGATCTCCCTCATCTTCCTACGGATCTATAACAATATGAAACAATCAGATTAGACATGACAAACTGCCTCATTGTTGTCATATGCAAACCGGACAAGCTTCATACCTGCTTGATTTGGCTAGATTGTGCATAGCAGGTCCTTTTCACCTGATTAGCACGCTTCTTAGTGAACCCAATGCAAAACATCCTCAATGTGTAGTTGTCGGTTGTCTTAACATCAACATGTGCTTCGATCAAAGACTGCCATTTCTTCACAAGCGACCTGAGCTTATCGGTGGTAAAATCCATACCCTGGAAACAAAAAATGCAAATATTAACATTTAAACGCCGTTCATTATATTAAATGTGGGAAAAAATAACGTAAATATTGCATCATACCTAGAAATTGGTCAAAACATTCTTCCTTGAACATCTTCATCTCTCAAGCGGATCTTTCTGTAGGAATGATCTTCATCATTCTGAAGATCAGCCAAAGACACCTCAAACACCTGATGTTTCAATCCCTCGGAAGCAATCTGATATTAGATGACAACATTTAGCTATCAATTTCTAAATAGGGGTGTTCATGGTTCGGTTTAAAACCGTGAAACTGTCCAAACCGGTTATCGGTTTGGTTTCACGATCGGTTTTTTTTTTCTAAACTTTTGGTTGGTCGGTTTCAAAAGTTTCAAACCATAGGGAACGGTTTGGCTTACGGTTTATACCTAAAACCGACCGTATAAAACCGAACTGGACCATAAAGTTAGATTATATTTTAGTTTTATAAATATTTATATTACACATACTTAACTATTGGAATTTTAAACTATTTAAGACCAAACGCCAATATAGTTAATTTAAATGCAAATGCAAATGGGCGAATGCAGATGCAATAAAACCAAATCTATACAATTTCATGTTTTTGCCCAATTTCTTGTTATCTTGATTTATATTATTCGAATCAAGCCTTACTTGACCTCATATATTCACAATATTCACATTAGTTGGTTAAATGTTTTTAAATCCATTTACTTTGAACATATCCATAAAGTGTATTTTCACTTTAACAGTTCTAACAATATGTTTGGCCACCAAGTATTTTTGCTACTTTAACATTGCAATTTAGTTTAAATATTAGTCAACTTTGAAATCGATTTTCTATTAAAATGTCATGTATTGATAACTTTTGTTTTAAAATTTAGGTAAAGCCATCCCATATCTGATGCAATATTAATAGCAATTTTAACCTACACTTTTTTGAAAGGTCTTGTTTAACATACTAATTTTGATATCTTTGGAAAGGTCTTGTTAAGACGAATCCAAAGATAAACCAAATCCACATTTGCTCCCCTTGATCTGATTAAAACTTTCTTTTAAAAAATATATGTTAAAACAGCTCACCAAAGTTTAAGTATAATTACACATAATACGATCTTTGCAAAAACTAAATCATTGGTTGAGCAGTGTTGTTTGGCGTAATCGCTGAAATATTTTACAGTTGTAGTTGAGCCAATTTTTATAGACCTTTACCTTAAGAACTTTTAAGTTTAACAATAAGTCTTACCGGTTGTGATTGGACATTACTGCAACCGTCATCATCCCGTAAAATGTGAAGTACGTAAAGAAAAGAAATCAACTTGACAGCTGTCCACTCGAATCCAATCATCACATATACGATAATCCGATAGACGATAGTCTGAACAAAGATGTATGGAATCTCAATCATCATATATTAACACAAAATTCATAAGGATCAAATGGTATTGGTTATATAAGTATTGGTTTACTGCTTTCCTTTATCAGTTCTTTATTTCTCCTGTAGTGTCACCAAAAACGTAAATTAGAATGCGCATATTGGTTATATAAGTATCAACAGATGAAGTCACCATACTTGTACAATTCTGAGTTTTTGTAGACTTCTGCAAAGTTAACCCCGAGAGTTGCTTCCTGACCGGTTGAATTTACCTATAACATCAAAGTTGCATCGATTCCCTTAATTTTAAAAGATTAGATTTACGTTATTTTTAAAGTTAACAAAACTCAAGGAAACATTAAAACTTTTCAATGTTAACTACACTGACCTCAAAGTACTTGAAACATGTTCACTAAACTATAACAAAACTTTTCAATGTTAACTACATTGACCTCATATATTCACAATATTCACATTAGTTGGTTAAATGTTTTTAAATCCATTTACTTTGAACATATCCATAAAGTGTATTTTCACTTTAACAGTTCTAACAATATGTTTGGCCACCAAGTATTTTTGCTACTTTAACATTGGAATTTAGTTTAAATATTAGTCAACTTTGAAATCGATTTTCTATTAAAATGTCGATGTATTGATAACTTTTGTTTTAAAATTTAGGTAAAGCCATCCCATATCTGATGCAATATTAATAGCAATTTTAACCTACACTTTTTTGAAAGGTCTTGTTTAACATACTAATTTTGATATCTTTGGAAAGGTCTTATTAAGACGAATCCAAAGATAAACCAAATCCACATTTGCTCCTCTTGATCTGATTAAAACTTTCTTTTAAAAAATATATGTTAAAACAGCTCACCAAAGTTTAAGTATAATTACACATAATACGATCTTTGCAAAAACTAAATCATTGGTTGAGTAGTGTTGTTTGGCGTAATCGCTGAAATATTTTACAGTTGTAGTTGAGCCAATTTTTATAGACCTTTACCTTAAGAACTTTTAAGTTTAACAATAAGTCTTACCGGTTGTGGTTGGGCATTACTGCAACCGTCGTCATCCCGTAAAATGTGAAGTACGTAAAGAAAAGAAATCAACTTGACAGTTGTCCACTCGAATCCAATCATCACATATACGATAATCCAATAGACGATGGTCTGAACAAAGATGTATGGAATCTCAATCATCATCTATTAACACAAAATTCATAAGGATCAAATGGTATTGGTTATATAAGTATTGGTTTACTGCTTTCCTTTATCAGTTCTTTATTTCTCCTGTAGTGTCACCAAAAACGTAAATCAGAATGCGCATATTGGTTATATAAGTATCAACAGATGAAGTCACCATACTTGTACAATTCTGAGTTTTTGTAGACTTCTGCAAAGTTAACCCCGAGAGTTGCTTCCTGACCGGTTGAATTTACCTCTAACATCAAAGTTGCATCGATTCCCTTAATTTTAAAAGATTAGATTTACGTTATTTTTAAAGTTAACAAAACTCAAGGAAACATTAAAACTTTTCAATGTTAAGTACACTGACCTCAAAGTACTTGAAACATGTTCACTAAACTATAACAAAACTCAAGGAAACATTAAAACTTTTCAATGTTAACTACACTGACCTGAAAGTACTTGAAACATGTTCACTAAACTATAACTAACCATTAGGTAACGCTAATGAATTAATTGTAGGATACAAAGAAAACTTACTCGATAGTACTAAAATTAATGAAACTCCAGCGAACTAAGCACCAACTCTAACCTCAAAGTACACTGACCTCAAAGTACTTGAAACATGTTCACAAAGAAAACTTGTATTTGGAAATTGTTTTGTTATTATTGAAACTGGTAAAAGTGAAATTGCAAAATTCTGGTTTTGAAGCTTTTAACCACTCTTCATTCAATATTAAATGGTATTACAAAATTCTGATTTTGAAAAATATTAAAAATTAAAAATTATACATTACAATTAACAGTTAATAGGATATCTCGTTCTCTCGCCTTCTTCCATGCAATTTCATTATTTGTTTTAATTTGCAGATCAGCAAGCATATCACAGGTCTTCTGATCCTGTTTCAGCAGATGTGTGATAAACTCTTCTGCTTTTTCTTTAAACTCTGATGGAGGAGAACAGACAACTTCATCCAGCAGTGCAATGCTACTCCAGGTTTGTGTAACACCCGTCTAATTATTACTTGAATTTAATAAAATTTCATACGATTTATGTAAAAGGTGTCTAAATTAAAACATAGTTACCAAAACAAAGTTCCAAGTAATCAAAACTAGTCAACAACGACTAGTTAAAACATTCATGACCTAAATAGCAAGTTGTTTACATTCAAGTTAAATAGAAACATTGTTTAACAAAGTTATGAAATCCCGGAAGCTTCAAAAGTTGTGTTCGGTTCTTCAAAAAGTTGCTTGACCACCATCCTTATACTTGCAATACCTACAAACTGAATTTTTAGACAAATATTAGTAATAGAGTTCTTAGAAAATTTGCATAATCGAAACTACGATCAAAACGGATTTGATTAGCTATATTATGCAGAAATTTACAAAATTTTCCAGGCTCTACCGTAACTTACGGTATTTACCGTAAGTTACGGTAGTCACTTAAAGATTCTGGTCTACCGTAAATCAGTAGTGATCCACCGTAAGCTTTTGATCTCTACTGTAAGTTACGGTGGATACCGTAACTTACGGTAGTACCTGCAAGTTTATGTTTTGACTGATTTGGTTATAAAGCCCAAACCAAATCTCGGATTTCTCATTCTTACAAACCAACATGTTAAATTCTCATATACTAATATGTCGTTTATCAACAATAACAAAAGACCAATTTACTATATCACGAAGCATTCGCCACGCATTAATCGATTATTCGACCCGTTTGGCTCATCTACGGAATCCTCCATTATGATGACTACCAACAAGTTGTAACCAATCCTGGTCTTATTAATCAATATAGCGAACATTATCGCTTAAATTAAGACAACCTTTATTCCACAATTCACTATACTTATGCAATTATCAAAGTTTAACTAATGTAACGAATCAAGTTACATACCTTCAATGTACGCCCTTCAAACGCAAGTCGCCACCGGCTTGTCCACTCGATGTTCCGGTGTCCTTTCCTATAGAGTTCAATTACATCACGTTTAGAAATCTTTCTAATTCATATATCGCACAATTTGCCAAAACATCGTAATTATGCGTTTTAACTTTAAAATTTCAGGTTTTAGTCTTCTTTGAGGCATTTATACAAACACCTTAAGGGCAGAATTTTAAATAATTCATTAACAAGCTCATAACTTGTTATATAACCTGAATTTTCATCAATCCAACTATCTAATACAAATATTTGCCTTTATAATTCTGAAATAACTTTACATATGTCAAATTACACTAGAACAAACCCCAATTTTCCTAGTGTTTATCAAGTTCTACATAACCCACTAGTTACCTACAATGGTGACCATGGATTTCACTAGAATTTAGCATAATTCAACATGTACTTGTCTAGGGTTTACTCCTAGACATTTTAATGTTCCTAATTCATCTACAAATCACACATGCATCATCAGATTTCAAGTTCTCTAAATTCATGAGAATTTCAAGTAGAGAATTTTTGTCAAATTTTGCATACCTTATGATCTCCTTGCAAAGGGGATCATTAATCTATGCTCGGATTTTGATTTGGGACTGAAATTGGCCTTCAATTTGATCAAATAGCATGAACTTAGGGTTTTGAGAAGCTTGGGTCCCCCCCTTGCTCTGGTCGATCTCAGCAGACTCCAAAATGGAGTGTTTATGTTTTAATAAAATGTTTTTATTAAAACTAGTTTCAAGTTAAACACTTTTGGTCCCTCTAGTTTTTCTTAGTTTATGTTTAGATCCTTAACTACACACAAGTCATCATCTAACTAGGTTAGTGTCATTCCTAGTTAGTTTATTTTACTAATTTATTTGCAATCTAATTTGCAAATTTAAGAATCCATATTTTCGGGATGTTACAAGTCCACCCCCCTTAAAAAGGGTTTCGTCCCCGAAACCAAAGTACGTACCGAATAATGTAGGGTATAGACGTCGCATCTCCTCTTCGGACTCCCACGTAGTGTCCGAACCTTTCCTATGCTCCCACTTGATCTTGACCTGATCGATTTGTTTGTTTCTCAAATGCTTGACCTTTCGATCTAAAATTTCCAATGGTCTTACCGCATAATTCAAGCTATTATCCACCTCGATATCATCGTAATGGATATAAGTTGTTTCCTCCGCTAGACATTTCCGCAATTGCGACACGTGAAATGTGCCATGTATCCCACTCAACTCTTCCGGTAGCTCGAGGCGATAAGCTACTTTGCCAACTCGTTCGATGATTTTAAATGGCCCGATAAACCACGGGCTTAGTTTCTCTCTTTTTCTGAATCTAATAACGCCCTTCCAAGGGGAAACCTTCAACATAACCATGTCGCCTATCTGAAATTCAATCGGTCTTCGTCTTTTATCGGCATATGACTTCTGCCTATCTTGGGTTGCTTTCAAATGAGCTCGTACCACTTCAATCTTCTCATTAGTGGCATGAATTACATATGTATGGGCCAATTCACGTGGTCCCACTTCACCCCAACACATCGGGGTTCTACACTTTCTACCATATAGCATCTCATAAGGTGCCATGCCGATACTCGAATGGTAACTATTGTTATATGAAAATTCGGCCAAGGGTAGATAAACATCCCAACTTCCTCCGAAGTCGATGATACATGCCCGTAACATATCCTCTAGCGTCTGTATTGTTCTTTCACTCTGCCCATCCGTCTGAGGATGGTAGGCGGTGCTAATGAAGAGTTTCGTTCCCATCTGTTCTTGGAAATCTCGCCAAAAATTTGAAGTAAACCGGGTATCTCTATCCGACACAATAGATACCGGTACTCCGTGACGTGCCACTATTTCATTTGTATACACCTCGGACATCTTTTCCGAAGTATATGTTTCGTGTATAGGAATAAAGTGGGCACTCTTCGTCAATCTATCCACAATCACCCATATGGCGTCGAATCCCCGAATCGTTTTAGGTAGTTTGGTCAATAGGTCCATAGTGATATGTTCCCATTTCCAAACCGGGATCTCCAAAGGTTGCAGTTTCCCATAAGGTTTCTGGTGTTCCGCCTTGACTTGTAAACAAGTCAAGCACTTCTCTACATACTTCACCACATCCCTCTTCATTCCGGGCCACCAATAGTTTTGTTTCAGGTCATTATACATCTTGGTTGCACCTGGATGAATAGAATATCGGGATTTATGAGCTTCATCAAGTAGAAGCATTTTCACCCCACAAGTATTTGGAACCCATATTCTTCCGGATCGAGTCTTCAACCCGTTCTTTCCATCCGACAAATCTTTTAACTGGCCGATTATTCTCTCCTTCTTCCAGTTCTCCTCTTTCACTGCTTCTACTTGCGCTTCTCAGATACGTTCAAGTATACCCGAGGTCACCACAAGCTGCATCGATCTTACTCGTATTGGGACATAGTCCGCTTTTCTGCTCAGAGCATCCGCCACCACATTTGCTTTTCCAGGATGGTAGTGTATTTCACAGTCGAAATCCTTCACCGTTTCTAACCATCGCCTCTGTCGCATGTTCAACTCCTTCTGATCGAAGAAGTATTTTAAGCTCTTGTGATCGGTGAATATGGTGCACTTTACCCCATACAAATAGTGCCTCCATATTTTTAACGCAAACACCACCGCAGGTAATTCGAGATCATGCGTTGGATATTTCTCTTCATGTATTTTCAATTGCCTCGAGGCATAAGCTATGACGTTGCCCCGTTGCATCAAAACACATCCAAGCCCCAAAAGTGAGGCGTCCGAATAAACTACCAAGTCCTCGACTCCGTCCGGCAACATTAATACTGGAGCTTGAGTTAATTTCTCTTTTAGCGTTTGAAACTCCCTTTCTTGTTCAACACCCCAAATGAACTTTTCCTCCTTCCGGGTTAACTTTGTTAGTGGCGACGCAATCTTGGAGAAATCTTGAATGAATCTCCTATAGTATCCCGCAAGCCCTAAGAAGCTTCTAATTTCCGAAGGGTTCTTCGGGGGATTCCACTTCGACACGGCCTCGATCTTTTACGGATCTACCAATACTCCATCGGCACTTATGATGTCGCCGAGAAATTGCACCTCTCGTAACCAAAAGGCGCACTTAGAAAATTTCGCATACAACCTTTCTCGTCTAAGTGTCTCTAACACCTCTTGTAAGTGATGTGCATGCTCAGCTTCACTTTTCGAATACACCAAAATATCATCGATGAACACGATGACCGATTTATCTAGCATTGGCTTGCAAACCCGGTTCATGAGGTCCATTGTAACAACCCTCGTTAAATCCTATTTATTTTATTAATTTATCCAATAGGAAACCCTAATTTAGACACCCGTGTGATTCTGCACAAACCCTAAAAAAATTTTAGAACAATCAGAATCAGGATCAGGGCCCCTAAAACTCAGGGGGGGCATTCCCTACTCGACGATTATCTAAATATATTGCTGTCGAAATTGAAATTAAATAATCTGTCGACTCAGCAGGCCTAGTCCCAAACGTGGCAAACCTATAGTGCTTAGGTGTTCCTTACGCACCGTAAGGAAATTAGTGTTACGGTGCGCAACGGTTGTTACGGACCGTAAGAGATTTGGTGTTACGGTGCGCAAGGGATGTCAATTTCTGGCTATAAATAGAAGGCTTCGGGACTTGCTTTCTGGTGTTCGAGCGACGATCAAATTCAATCTGTACATCGAGTTATACTAGAAACAATCTCAAAAACACTAATTAGTAGAGGGGGTGCTGCTACGATACAGGGTAATAACTCGATCGCTATTACGATTCATTGTCCGATCGATCAATGTACTCAATGGATGTTTAAGTGCTGCCCACATTAGGGTGATGCTTTGTCATTAGTCGTTAATTCGATGGATGTTTAAGCATAGCACTTTGTCATTCGTTGTGAGGGTTGATCTCGTGAGTTATCGTAATTGCTGTATTAAGTTACCTACCTAGTTCGTGTGCACTAGGTTACAAGGCTAGATCAATAAGCTAAGCTCTGCCTGTATAAATCTGCAATATATCAAGGATTATCTGTAGAATAAACTTTGGCTGTATGAATCTGCATGATTATAATGTGAGTCATTCTCTTTTTATCAACTATTTTACAATACCTCAAATTATTTTCAAAAGTTATAATTACAGGGACTAAGTCGTGGATATCTTGAATCACTGGCTAGTGGGGTATTGTGCACATTACTAATTTTCTCCCAGTTAGGTTCATTGACCTACTAGGGATAATCATCACTATTTAGGTTCATTGACCTAATAGTGGTATGACCATCGTCACCATTGTGACATGTCACCATTGTGACAGGACGCCAGATAAAAATAAGATAGAAGCCATTGTAATCGCTCTTATGCTGTAATTAATAACTATGCATCATTATGCAAAATGAATGATTCACTCAGTATTTCCCGCTGACAAAACCTTTTTAAAACGCGTTTCAGGTAATTACAGTAGATTGGAGTAAGAGATGGTTACGGCACTGAAAGGCATCAAGAAGTAGCTTATTTTATTAATTAAATCAAATTAAGAAATATTGTTTTATGTAATCGAATTTATCTTTATTAAAGCTATCTTTGTAAGACATGGATTTATTCCATCTATTTAATAAATAAAAATCCGGTGTTTCTAAACTCTGATATTTTTCCTAACTCGCGGTCCTGATGAAATTTCCGCTGCAACGTTTTCAAAATAATCACCGGTACCACTGGGCTGTTCGCGGCACCCGATTCCGTCCTGGGTGGGTCGGGGGACGTGACATCCAAGAAAGCCGCGGGTGCATTTGTTAGCCCAAATGACATCACGAGGAACTCGTAATGTCCGTATCGCGTGCGGAAAGCCGTCTTGGGTACATCTTCCTCCTTGACCTTTAGTTGGTGATACCCCGATCTAAGGTCAATCTTTGAAAACCAATTCGCACCTTGTAATTGGTCGAATAGATCATCTATCCTCGGAAGCGGGTATCGGTTCTTTACCATGAGTTTTTTTAACTCCCGGTAATCAATACACATGCGCATACTTCCGTCTTTCTTTTTCACGAACAGTACCGGTGCACCCGAGGGGATACACTCGGCCTTATGAATCCTTTGTCAAGTAGGTCTTGAATCTGGGACATCAACTCTTGTAATTCCGATGGTGTGAGTCGGTACGGTGCTTTAGCTACGGGTTTCGCGCCCGGAATCAATTCGATTCCGAACTCTACTTCCCGTTCTGGCGGTATCCCCGGTAAATCCTCCGGAAACACATCTTCATAATCCCTTACTACCGGTACATCTTCAATCTTCAGTGATTCTTTCTCGGGTTCATTTGCGTATATCATAAATGCCTTGCATCCTTGCTTCATAAGCTTGTGAGCATTCAACATTTAGCATATTATGGGGTTACCTCCTTTTTCGCCATAGATAGTAACGTGTTTCCCGCTCGGAGATGTTAGCTTTATCTCCGTACGAAAATACACGACCTTTGCATGGTGCTGAGATAGCCAATCCATCCCAACGACTACTTGAAATTCCCCCATTGACATCGGAATTAGGTCTATCAGGTATTCTTCATCATCGATGCTTAATTTGCAGTCTCGACAAATATCACAAACTATAAAACTTTTGTTGTCCCCTATTTCAACTTCTAAGGGCACAGATAATTTTGTCAATACAAATGAAGGATGTCGAATAAATCCATGTGAAATGAAAGATTTATTCGCACCCGTATCAAACAGTACACGTGCAGGAATTGAGTTAATTGTGAATATACCTGAGACCACATCAGTTTCTGTCTTTACTTCAACAGCGGTAAGTTGGAAGGATCTAGCCTTCGCCTTTGGAGCTTCTGCTGGAGATTCTTTAACGTCTCTCTTTCCAACTAAGTCCGGGCATTCGGACTTTTTGTGGCCGGGTTGATAACATTTTTAACAAACTGAGACTTTACCCAGGCATAGCGACGCCGTGTGCCCCGTCTTACTACATATGGGGCATGGTTTGTCTTTGAACCGACATTCTCCCTTGTGTCCTTTCCCGCACACTTTACAACTTGGCGACCCACCTTTAGCATCCACCTTCTTTCCCGATTCTCCAGTTCGAGCTTTCTTTGTAGGGCTTGGATTTACATCATGAGCCCTTCGCTCACCCCTTTCAACTTGTTTCTTCAACTCGATTTCCCGTTCCCGAGCAACGTTTATGATCTCGGTAAGGGTCTCGTATTTTGAAGGAGTCATAAACTCCCTATATTCAGCGCTCAACATGTTATAGTAGTAGTATATTTTCTGTTCTTCGTTCGTCACCAATTCACTACTAAACTTCATTTTATCCATAAACATCGCCGTAATATTGTCTATGGTCTCGCCCTTGTGCCTAAGTTGCATGAACTCTTCCTTGATTTTATTAATGACAGCCTTGGGGCTATGATGTTTAAGAAACGGCGTCTTAAACTCTTCCCATGTCATGGTTCTCGCCGCTTCGGCTCCTATTTCATTCTTTTTGTTGTCCCACCAATCTTTGGCTTGACCTCTCAACCGGCCCGTTCTGTAAGCAACAAAGTCACTTTCATCACAATGGGTCCTTTCAAACACCCCTTCAATGTCGCCCAACCATCTTTGGCAAATTATTGGGTCAACCTCCCCGTTGTAGATTGGCGGTTTACACGCCATAAATTCTTTGTATGAACACCCTTTACGTTCTCCCGATTTCTCCTTCATAAGGTTGACACTATCCTCCAACCTTTTGACTCGCTCTTCGACAAGTGACAATACTGTGCTTTGAATTTTGTCTATAAACCCGGATAGACTACCTTCGATTGCCTTCCCTACTTCTTCGGCAATTATCTCTTTCATTTGTTCGGTGCTTGTCGGCACCGGATCATTATCGTTTCCTTTCGACATCTTGAAACTGAAATGTTTACATTAAACATTAAACATTTCATTTACAACATAGCTTTATTTGCTTCGGTTTAGCCAAGTGCGTAACTTGCTTTTACCGTTCACATTTTGTGCACTTTCCGGGTTTGAGTGTGTTAACACACCCTTCCCATGCACATTAATTCGTATCTCATTTCTTACATAAGATAGGATTTACTAAAATAATAAATTAATTCTTACTGGACGATCGATCAAGCTTGAACCGAACACTTTGTTAGCAACCTTAAGCTCTGATTACCAACTTGTAACACCCGTCTAATTATTACTTGAATTTAATAAAATTTCATACGATTTATGTAAAAGGTGTCTAAATTAAAACATAATTACCAAAACAAAGTTCCAAGTAATCAAAACTAGTCAACAACGACTAGTTAAAACATTCATGACCTAAATAGCAAGTTGTTTACATTCAAGTTAAATAGAAACATTGTTTAACAAAGTTATGAAATCGCGGAAGCTTCAAAAGTTGTGTTCGGTTCTTCAAAAAGTTGCTTGACCACCATCCTTATACTTGCAATACCTACAAACTGAATTTTTAGACAAATATTAGTAATAGAGTTCTTAGAAAATTTGCATAATCGAAACTACGATCAAAACGGATTTGATTAGCTATATTATGCAGAAATTTACAAAATTTTCCAGGCTCTACCATAACTTACGGTATCTGCCGTAAGTTACGGTAGTCACTTAAAGATTCTGGTCTACCGTAAATCAGTAGTGATCCACCGTAAGCTTTTGATCTCTACCGTAAGTTACGGTGGATACCGTAACTTACGGTAGTACCTGCAAGTTTATGTTTTGACTGATTTGGTTATAAAGCCCAAACCAAATCTCGGATTTTTCATTCTTACAAACCAACATGTTAAATTCTCGTATTCTAATATGTCGTTTATCAACAATAACAAAAGACCAATTTACTATATCACGAAGCATTCGCCACGCATTAATCGATTATTCGACCCGTTTGGCTCATCTACGGAATCCTCCATTATGATGACTACCAACAAGTTGTAACCAATCCTGGTCTTATTAATCAATATAGCGAACATTATCGCTTAAATTAAGACAACCTTTATTCCACAATTCACTATACTTATGCAATTATCAAAGTTTAACTAATGTAACGAATCAAGTTACATACCTTCAATGTACGCCCTTCAAACGCAAGTCGCCACCGGCTTGTCCACTCGATGTTCCGGTGTCCTTTCCTATAGAGTTCAATTACATCACGTTTAGAACTCTTTCTAATTCATATATCGCACAATTTTCCAAAACATCGTAATTATGCGTTTTAACTTTAAAATTTCAGGTTTTAGTCTTCTTTGAGGCATTTATACAAACACCTTAAGGGCAGAATTTTAAATAATTCATTAACAAGCTCATAACTTGTTATATAACCCGAATTTTCATCAATCCAACTATCTAATACAAATATTTGCCTTTATAATTCTGAAATAACTTTACATATGTCAAATTACACTAGAACAAACCCCAATTTTCCTAGTGTTTATCAAGTTCTACATAACCCACTAGTTACCTACAATGGTGACCATGGATTTCACTAGAATTTAACATAATTTCAACATGTACTTGTCTAGGGTTTACTCCTAGACATTTTAATGTTCCTAATTCATCTACAAATCACACATGCATCATCAGATTTCAAGTTCTCGAAATTCATGAGAATTTCAAGTAGAGAATTTTTGTCAAATTTTGCATACCTTATGATCTCCTTGCAATGGGGATCATTAATCTATGCTCGGATTTTGATTTGGGACTGAAATTGGCCTTCAATTTGATCAAATAGCATGAACTTAGGGTTTTGAGAAGCTTGGGTCGCCCCCCCTTGCTCTGGTCGATCTCAGCAGACTCCAAAATGGAGTGTTTATGTTTTAATAAAATGTTTTTATTAAAACTAGTTTCAAGTTAAACACTTTTGGTCCCTCTAGTTTTTCTTAGTTTATTTTTAGATCCTTAACTACACACAAGTCATCATCTAACTAGGTTAGTGTCATTCCTAGTTAGTTTATTTTACTAATTTATTTGCAATCTAATTTGCAAATTTAAGAATCCATATTTTCGGGATGTTACAGTTTGCTTATAATATTTATCACTCACCATAGCAACTTTTTTGTTGAGTTCTTCATCTTTTCTCTGTTCTTCGAGTGACCATCTTGAAAATTCAATTTTAAGATCGGCTGTTTTAGATCAGTGGTAGAAGCTTTTGCTTGCCATTTAGAAAGAGTGTTAGTGTTTTTTGGACAGTTTGTTTTAGGGTGAAGGGATTTTTTAAAAATGAAGTGTTGATGTTTTCAAGTAAACTAATCATGATCCTTTATAGTGTGTAAAATGTTTGATAGGGTAAATGAACAGACATGTACTAATGATGATAACCTTTTTTTAAGGTTTAAATTTTGTTCTTTGGTTTTCTAGATATTTAATTTTACTTGTTTTCCCATTAAATCATTAAATGTACATGGTTTTTAAATATAAATTTATACACGTTTTCCCATTAAATCATTAAATGTACATGGTTTTTAAATATAATTTTTTATTTAATGGTTGCATTTAAATCTGACCTTTGGGCTGTCACAGATTCTATATAATACCATTGCCAATTCAAATGTTGTTTCATCATACCCAGATTCATTCACTGAAAGCAGAAGATCAACTGTTATTGTTTGCTTTAGTTCTTATAAATACATTAAAATGGAGTCATATTCTGACGATTTCAAGCAACGATTTATTAAACAAATCAAAGAGCAAGTTTTGGCTGATAGGTCTACTCTTCAAGAGTTGAAGAGGTGTTTTAACGGACTACAACTTGCCCTGCTGACAAGAGACCAGGTTTCGAGAGACCTGAGGGCGATGCCGACTACTTCCGTTCGTGACCTATGTATTGCGAGTAATATAGAGTGTGGAGACAGAGACCTGGAGTTCATGAGAAAGATCAATGACATACATCGAGAAGTTCAGTGCGCCATGGAGTTGAAGTTAAAGTTTCTTGATTCTTGCTATTAGAGTTTAAGTGTCTGATTAGTTTTCTTTTTTATATGTAATTGTTACTTTTTTAACACTTTATATGGATGATCGTATTAATTTTTCTTATCACAGTTTATTTTTAATTCTTTTTATGAGTTTGAAGATAAAGAGACTGTTCCATTCTCGATAATTAGAAAATATTTCATCTGAATTTTTTTAAGGTTGTTGTTTGGTACCATTTTCTCTATAGATATTACTTTTTCATGCCCTAATTATACAAATTCATTAACATTTTCCTATGTTTCATCCAAATCTTTGTGGGCTTAACTGCTCTAATTCAGATATACACTAATTTTACAAAATAAAAAAATCTTAGAAATAAAAATTAATTTGCAAAAACAAAATATACAAAAAGGTAACGATCGTATTTTAAATGGTAATATTACTGCATCTTAAAGACAGTGTTTGATTATTAATATTAACATGCAACCGTTTATATCTTTTCATCCAGTGTTTGATTATAGGGATGGGGATGAGGACCATAGACTCATACTTATATGCTACATAGAAAATAGCGATAAATAGCGTGTGCTTTTTTATAAATACGATTACACTGTAAAATTTGTTTTTGAAAATTTTATATGTATGTTATATCAAAATGCCCTAGTATATACACTTTTTGGGCAATTCTTTATGTTCATATAAACAATCAGTATGTCAAGTATCAAGTATGATTACAAAATTGATACTATCTAAAATGATTCTATGATTTATAGAAAAAAAAAAGAGTTAGGGGTTTATGGATTAAGAATATGCACTTTATCCATACAAAATGCCTATTTTTAAGTAAACACTTCTTACCTAAGAAATTGCCCTTTGTGGCTTTGTCTAGATGATTATGTGACCAGATGAGTACCTGTCACGACTTTTGTATCAACAGCTCCAGCTCCACACAGTTTTTTGTCAACAACAATAGAACCATCTATGTTTCGCGATGAAGAATAAAAACTGAAAGTAAAAAAACTAAAAACATCAGCAAAAAGAGGTCTCACTTTTATTAATCCGTTTCACGAACTTGTGTGTTTAGACATGCTAACATACCTAAAAAACTACGGTAGAAACATCTCTGCATGATTGAAGCTTGCATTACAGGTTGTTATGAACCATCAACGTTTGGTAAAGTCCTTGACACAAATATAGAGAATCGAGTCCAAAACTGGTGTGTGCTCGCATAAAAGACGTCTCGTGAGTAAGCCAAAATTGCAAAGAATCTATATATTTAACACAATGTTCAGAGTTAAATAGGCAATGATGTTATTTTTATAATTAAAATGTGAAGTGATATGTACAACACCAAAACTACTTTGCAATGTAAAAGTAAAATTACCATTTGAGAATTCAAAGTCATGGGATGTCTCCTCATACCATTGCTTCCGGCCGTGGGTCTGCTCACAAAAGGTAGCAACAAACTCACCAAAATAAGCTACTTATCAACATGTCAATTTGGATTATCTTTTATATCTCAACTGGACCACATAGGTAAAATCAAAAGATTAAGCTAAAAGGGTGTATACCTTCACCATGCACATTCTTTGGAAAAATTACCCTTACAAACATCTCCATTGTTGTATATGTCACACCCCCAAAATACCACCTAGGGAGTGTCCCTGTTAGGCGTGTGACAAACCAATAACGAGCCACTAATCATGTTGAACTCATAACAAGTTTAAAAATGAAATAGCCAATTATTAACGAAAGTACCAACAATAAGTCTAGATAAACCCAATGTGTTCAGCGGAAGCATTAATGAAACCATAGTTTAAATGTTCTCAAAACAAGTGTACGAAATCAATGAATCAATATGTGTATCCAATCAGAACGACCCATGACCACTCTAGCCGCTCCAAACAGCAAGTTCCAAATCCAAGAAATCTAACGACCTGCGAGCATGTAACAAGTGTATCAGACAAAGCTGGCGAGTCCACAGTTTAAGAAAACGTTTGTTACCAGTTGAATGTAAAACAGTTCAATAACCAATGCAAGTAATATTGTTAATATCTCAATTCCGAACAAGACGGCTCCTGAAATACATGACTGCCCTTCCCACGTACTCCTATCTAGTACTGGGCCCCGACTGGGTCATTAGTTCACATCCGTCCTATCTAGGAGCGGTGTGAGGGTGCCAAACCTAAGTAGCGCTACCAACTAATACCCGTTACCCTCCAGGTAACATAATAAGGGACTCACAAGATTGATAGGTGAGAATATTAACCAATATACCCGTTTTTACCCAAAAGACTTATCCCTCCACGGGATACCCACTGACTGTCCCCAACCACTGGGACGCATGCTCGAATGTAGTGAACTCACCTTAGGTTTGCTCGGTTAGACTAAATGCTTGCTTAACGGTTGACCAATTAAACCCTATCGTGATTACCAAAAACAGTCAGTTTACATGCATGTAAATCCCGCATTCCACATTCACATTGCACAAGTAGAATTCACACGTCATCGTATAAATTACAACAGTCGTTCATGAATCCAATAGTAACACATGCCATACTATCACATAATTATCACATTGCACCCCATGCAACTCACCCAGTAACACATATCAGATGTTTAGCGCGTTCACAGGTTCATATCACAAGCTCACATTCCATGACATATAAACTAATACGCAAGTTTCATGCTCACATATCACATAATAGTCCAAACGTTAAGTGCACAAGTGTGCGTTATGATTAAAATGTGCGGCCCAGTCCCTGTTTGTGGCCCAGCGACAAGGGCAGCCCAAACACTCGTCCAAATCACGACTTGTGCGACTCGACGCATCTTGTGCGATTCGTGTTTAACCCGGCCCAAGTTTGAAATTCCTCAACCTCCCTTTACCTTATATCTGACCCACTATTTATATCATAATCTTTCAATTTGCATTCAAAAAGGAACACAAGCATGTTATCATTCCCTAAAATATAAAGAATGGATATCACGTGCAATGTATAGAAATCAAGACCATTACATCATGCTTTTTGATTTGTTAGTCAACTAATGCATGTTCTGACACTAGCAAACTTTCAAACACATGCACATGAATACCATTTGTTTGTATATGGATCCCTATACTCATAACAAAGTCCCAAATAATGAAAGAAATCGGAGTGCAGGTGCTACCCTCTGACACCCCTCCGGCCCAGTAATAGTTGTGCGACAGCCTGTTTGTGGTCTAGTTTTGTGTGGGTCCCAACCTTATACCATGTTCCCATGTTATGCAGCCCAGTTTACACGTTATCATTAAACTGATGTTATGACATTCCTTGATCTAATAAATTTGATCACATTCCACTAAATTGCACGGTCCAATTGGATTCATTTTAATTGTAATATTGATAGAATCATTTAGAAGTTGTCGGCTAAGTAATAAGCTACATCAGAAAATTCGTGCGGCCCATTATATCATATTGTCTGGATCAATGATTAACGTATGTTTTGTTATCATCTAGGTTAACAACTCTAAGTGGAATGAAACATCATAGCAGGAAGTTGTCGGCTAAGTAATAAGCTACATCAGAAAATTCGTGCGGCCCATTATATCATATTGTCTGGATCAATGATTAACGTATGTTTTGTTATCATCTAGGTTAACAACTCTAAGTGGAATGAAACATCATAGCAGGACCCAATCTTAATTATACTAGCAGACCTCGACACACTTGGTCGTGAACAAGGTCAACCGATAACATCAATTTCGATGTAATGTTAACACATCTAATCAAGCAGAATCATATACACATACACTATTAGCATATAGTCACATATAAGCACATATTTAACGCAAATAACATCAACACTAACCAAAGGATCAAGACGGATCAAGATGCAATACAAACGAGAAGGAGGAACTTCGCAAAGAGGAGATGTTGTCAAACTGCCGTCGGGTTCCAAGGGGTTCTAGGGTTTCAATGTTTCCAAGTTCTAATTCACGTATTACATGCCAGTAATATACACAACTCTTGAAAGGGTGGGCTCAAGGTTAGTTTGGGCCGAATGCGTGTGGGCCGAGGGCATGTGTGGGTGGCTGCGAGGTGTAAGTGTAGCCCTTAAACAAGTGCGGCCCACTAAACTCTTAGACACGCAACTTATGCAACCATGCTTTACGTTTAGGGAATTTATTAAGGTTACGAGTGAAAGAAATAACATACTTAAATTTAACGAAGTTATAACACCCCAATACGTTTCATATTGGAAAGAGAAAATGGAAAGTTAAGGTCACAAGATTAAACGTCACTAACCTTGGAAGTTCGGGTTGTCACAGTATACCTTCGCCATGCATCCTATTTGTATTTTCCTTACAAAAAGCAACAACAAAAAGTATACAGAGACAAAAAGATCGATAGCTCACTGAAAGATAATAAATTAAATGCAAAAAGAGAAGGATTAAAACCATGAAAGCCAATTTCCTTCATTATCCATCCACTGCACCTGAAACAAATATTTATAGATAGTTAAAAACCATTTGCAATCAAAATCATCATGATAAAAAGATGGTTTAAAAGTTTTACATGTAGTACTATTCATCGAGAGTCATGTGCAATTATGATAACTTTCAAGCGTCTTGAGCATACCCAGCGAAACATACTACTAAAAGGGCAGTTGAATTGGTCTTTAGCATTTCAGAATCCGACATTTGTCTTACACCAGACCAATTTTTCCCTTTATGATCTTCAGTAACAAATTTTAATGTCCCATCCCTTTTAAGTTAAGTTATCTGAAACTGCATTCCATGGTTACTCGTTAGAAAACCATGATTGATTCATTAAAAATAAAGAAACTTATCAGTTCAAGTTAGATTAAAGATCATACCATCCAAGTCAGTGAACAACTAAAGAGAAGTCTTAAAGCATCTGTTTGAACAGATATCGATATCGAGTTTCGGAGAGAAACTTTACAGATATCAATTAAGAAACTCATCGATCATTATCCTGCAGCCATGAATCAGGTGAATTCTTTTGTGAGAGATGAATTACTTACTAAACTATTTCATCTAAACAACATACAAGATCCTTTTCAAATCTAAGATATTTACAGCAATAATAATAAACTGAAAAGAGAAGTGTAAACTACACGAAGTAAATTCTCATAGGTCCTACGTTACATGAAGCTCAGCCGTTGTTTAAAGAAGTATGGCTAGTCTCTTCCATGTACCTACACATGAATATACATGAGAACATATCACCAACCCAACTTTCCCAAACATAGAGAGCCCCTTCAATTTGATTCAGCTTTTATATACCAACATTCAGAATTTAAAATCATTTTATACCAACATTCAATTTGCTACAGCTTTTATATACCAACTTGAAGTCATTTGCATATATGTAATAAATGAAGTCATTTGCATCAATGTCACATCTCTCATTATATAATTCAATGAATATAACTTTCAAGAAATAAACAGGAAACAAAAGTGTTTATATATACTACTGACACTTAAAATAAGATCAAAATCTACTAAAGGCAACATTTCACTTTCAACACCTAACTCCTAAAATAAAAAAAATAAAAAAAATCCTAAAAAAGCATTAATCAGCCCTAATTTCAAGATCCAAACCTAAAACCACAGAAACTACAAGCCCTAACTAACCCATTCGATCATAAGTAACCTAAAAACACATAAAGAATCAACAACACAATACTTCATTTCATCATTCAAGAATAATCAACATCCGTACGAGCTCAATCATAGAACACTGAAGCATACGAAATAAAAAATGTAGAAAAACTTTACCGAAATTGAGCTCTGGAGGTGTATAAACAGAATCATATCAGATTGTGAAGTAGAAATGCATCGATTTCAACTCATTGCAAGTGAATCTGTTGGCGTTACTTTCAAGACCAAACTGTAGTTGTTTGTTGCAAGTGAATCATCACAATACTCTGATGATTGTTGTTCCCATGGAGTGAGGAGCGTTGATCTCGACAGTAGCATCGCGATCCATCGTTTGGTTGCAAAGCATTTGTGAAGAAAAAAGCCCTAATTTGCAGAGAGAGAGAGAGAGAGAGAGAGAGGATATAGAGAGTGAAAGTCGTATGTGAATTTGAAATGTTAGAGTTTGGAGGATGTAATAATGGAGCTCATTTTCTAATTTGAAATTCAAATGAAGAGGGCTAAGTTTTAAAGTGATTTATTTATGATTTATGATGTAATAATGAAGTATGAAAATCCTAGTTGGCATAGCTGAGAGGATGACACCTAAGCTTTTCTTAAGTCAGCATTACTTCTCCTCTTATATATAAGTAGATTAATTAATAACCAATATATAGGTATCACTTATTTTTATCCTTATCTAAATAACATCAATTTTGCAATTTAGACGCTTTGTTTTTTTTTTTTTTTACTTTTAACCCAAAGTTTTTTATCTTTTGCAATTTAATCCCAACTTTTTTTTATTTTCAATTTTGGTCCACCATACTTTTCATCTTTCCCAAGTTTTTTTCGTTTCGTTCTAAATTTTGTGAGTTAACGCACTGCAACGTGCGTGTGGGGTTCGACATTTTTTCATATATTTTTTCCCGTTTGACTGGCCCATCGCGTCACATCTATTTTTCTGCATTGACAAGTTCGTCAAACACGCGGGTCCTGGATGGACTTATTTATTTTTTTCTACGTTTTACGTTTCGGTTTAATTTCTCAGCAACGAGCATGCGTGATTCAAAGATTTTACGCCTGCTTTTCGCTCGGCGTTATTTTTTTCCGTTTTTATTTATTTTGTTTTTACGAGCTTTTCTGGTGTTGGTGGTCGCTGACAATGGTATAGTATTGCTACTACTTAACACAGTTTTATGACAACCGCTGCAACACAGGGGATTAATACTAGCAATGAAATAATAGAATATTTATCTAGCTCATCTTCTTCATACAAGAAAAACGCAGGTTCATACAAGTATGTAGTATCATGTATGTTTGTGGGTATATATAAATAAAAAGTTGACGGAGTTATGTTTTTAGCTTACGTTCGGTATGAACAATAACAAAGGGTTTGCCGGAAAACGTGTTGGGGTGGCGAACTGGCGATGAACGATGATGATCTTATTTCTTGCCCGAAAAACGGAGTTTTGCGAGCAGCCTACGGAGGTTTGCGGCGTGTGCGCGGTGGTGTGCAGCATGTGTCTTGCTCGTTGGGGCTTGTGAGTGTTCGCCGATGGCTGATTGCCAGGAGGCGCTCCGTGTGTCAACCCATGTGTGGCGTGTGTCGTTGTAATTTAGTATTTTTTATCAAGGTATTGAAAATTGGTGGAAGTTTTCAAAGGTGTTGACCAAAGTATGAGTCAAGTTTGCTATATATCACAACCTTCATCCAAATCTCATACACACATCAATGGAAATTGCTTCCATGATTTTACTATTCTCATGTATCTTTTTCATGCTTCTGTCATCTTGTTCATCACTATACACCATATCTACAAATCAAGTTATCAAAAATGGAGACACAATAGTTTCAGATGATAAAATGTTTGAACGTGGGTTCTTTAGCCCAGGAAAATCCAAGAATCGGTACGTAGGGATATCATATGGTACAAGAAAATATCAACGGGTACTGTCGTATGGGTTGCTAACAGGGAGACACCAATCACAGATAAATCAGGCATGCTCGAACTTAGCGAACAGGGAAACCTACTAATTCGCAGCGGTGACGATACAGTGATCTGGTCATCGAATTCAACAATATCGACGATGAGTAATAATCCAGTGGTGGTGGTGCAGCTTCTGATATCGGAAATCTTATTGTGTGGGATAGAAGTACCAAGAACGAGCGCGTAATCTGGCAAAGTTTTGATCATCCGGGTAACACATTCTTAACAGGAATGAAATTTGGAAAAGATTTAGTAACAGGAAGAGAACGGTTTATAATACCATGGAAGAGTGCAGATGATCCTTCACCAGGTCCATATTTACACTATATAGACACAAATGGATATCCACAAATGTTTGTGAGACAAGGTTCGGTTATACGATGGAGATATGGACCATGGAATGGTCTTAAGTTTCAAGGTTTGCGCATGAAAAACCCAAATCCTATATACTCTGTTCAATTTATTTCTAACGAAAAGGAAATATATTACACATATGAAATTACGGCTACGGTTGTTCAAAGGATCCTTGTGCTGCCAGATGACACCGGTGTGCATTTGCGTTGGATGGATCAAATCCAAGACTGGGCTGTGCATGCTATTGGAGCACTAAGAGATAGTTGTGGTGGTTATGGACGTTGTGGGCCATATGGAAGCTGCAACGCTAATAGGTACCCCCGTTGTACCTGTATGGCAGGTTTTAAGCCTCGGGTACCAGATGAATGGGATAGAGGAAATGGGTCTAGTGGGTGTGAACGTAAACGGGCTTTAGATTGTGGAAGTGGGTCTGGCTTTAAAAGAATTTCAGGAGTTATATTTCCAGACACACGCCGTTCATGGTATAATCATAGCATGACGCTTGAAGAATGTGAGATGGCTTGCAGAATGAACTGTAATTGTACGGCTTATGCAAATACAGATATCAGAAATGGAGGAAGCGGATGTTTGCTTTGTTTTGATGAGCTTATGGACACCACAGAGAGTAATGATAAGCAGGATCTTTACATAAAATTGGCTGCCTCTGAGTTAGCAGGTACACCTTTATGATTATGGTTTTACCTTAATGTTGAGTTGTTATAAACTTAATACACTTGTAACACTATTGTTAATCATTTGTGCAGGTGAAGGAAACGGAGATTCCCCATCTATCTTAAACAATAAGGAAAGAATCTTTACAGTGGTATTTTCAACTACATCTGTTGTGCTACTTCTATTTATGGTGGCATATGCTTGTGTAAAGAAACAGAAAAGGCTTCATAGGAAAGAAAGAGGTAATTTAAGTAGCTTTTTACGCTTCTAGAATTAAAATCATCGTTACACCTTGGAATCTTATATAATTTTTAGCTCGTTTGTGTAATTGCACATGTTATCTTTTAGAAGACAGGTATGCCCTTGATAAAAAGGATAACAGTGTGCGGATAGAAGATGTTGACGAGCTACCTTTACTTGGTCTAAATAAAATAGTCAAGGCTACAGATAACTTTAACATCAACAAAAAGATTGGAGAAGGTGGATTTGGTCCAGTTTACAAGGTAACATACTGATACCTTATTATAGAAAGGAAGGCGTATTTGTACCATTAATCGTAAGTGTAATATTAAAACATTAACCTTATTATCTTAGGGTGTGTTGGAAGACGGACAAGCGGTAGCGGTGAAGAGGCTCTCAGAAACATCCCGGCAAGGGATTGAAGAATTCAAGAATGAAATCGTTTGTATTGTCAAACTTCATCATCGCAATCTTGTGAAGCTTCTTGGATACTGCAATCACAGAAATGAACTGATTTTAGTTTATGAATACATGAGAAACAAAAGCTTAGACAAATATCTATTTGGTTTGGTTCTTTCTATGATTTCATATTGTACCTTGTTTTCACGCTTTCATATCAAATTAGTGTTATCTAAGTAATTCACTTTTGTCAGATGAAACTAGGAGCTCGCTGCTTGACTGGCCAAAACGATTTAATATTATACAAGGGATGGCTCGAGGTATTCTTTATCTACATCAAGATTCCCGCCTTCAAATCATACACAGAGATCTCAAGGCAGGTAATATTCTTTTGGATGGTGACATGAACCCCAAAATCTCCGACTTTGGCCTTGCTAGAAAGTTTGTAGGATCCGATACTGCCACAAAGACAAAGAAAGTAGTGGGGACGCAGTAAGAATCTTAAACAACAATTTTTTATTCAATTTTTTTTGGCTGCTATTTCGCCCTAATGCTTAAGTTCTTTTGCAGTGGTTATATTTCTCCAGAGTATGCTATACATGGACAGTTTTCTATAAAGTCTGATGTATATAGTTTTGGAGTTTTGGTGTTGGAGATCGTGAGTGGTAAGAAAAACAGAGAATTCTGTCATGATGATCGCAATGACAACCTTCTTGGACATGTATGTTACACACTCATTAATGTTTTTCATCAAACAATGTCATCTTGTTAACTTGTATGTTTGATCTGATTCAGGCATGGAGACTTTATAAACAAGGCAGATCCATTGAACTTATGAGTGCATCTTTACGTGCCTCTTGCGTCATCCCTGAAGTACTAAGATCAATACATGTTGCATTATTATGTGTACAAAACCATGCAAAGGATAGGCCAACGATGTTATCAGTGGTTTTAATGCTGATCAGTGAGAGTGTGCTGCCTCAACCTAAACATCCAGCTTTTTACTCTGAGGAGACCAGTTGTGAACTCGAGTCTGTTTCATCCGTTGATGATTCCATGATAACACATGTATACCCTCGATAGCAAGCAAATGATGCCTTCAGGTTTACATAAAGTCGTAACATTTATACGCCCTATAGCAGTGTTAAGATGTTCATGCTAATATAGAAATCAAATAAAGGAATTTCAAAAACATTCGTCAAGACAAAGCAGAGGAAGAAATAGCATATGCATGTTGATGTATTGTTATGGGTTTATGGTTTTCAAATTTAAACCAAGTTCTTTGAGACATATATCAAACACTTTGTGTACATATAGTGTTTTGTTAGTACATAGGTCATTTTAATACCATTTATGTGGTAACAGATTATGCATCAAACAGCTTACAAGCATATATGGGTTCCTAAAAATATCATATGTTCCAAAATTAGTATAAAAACAGGCAACTCCCCCAAAATGGTTGTTCCATTCCAACAGGTGGTGTGCATACATTACAGGCACTACTGCTGTACTGCACATAGTTGTTAATAGCGAATAGCGACAAGGGACTTATATGCTACAAAGCGAATAGCGACCGCTATTTTATAAATAGCGTTACACTAGAAAAATAATTTTGAAAATTTTTATATGTATTTTATATCAAAATACCTTGGTATATATGTTATTTTACATGTATATTTAACAAAAATATATAAATCCAGCTATTTTATAGCTATATCTAATTGCTATTTACATCAACAAAAAAAACCCTAACTGTCGCTATTCACGCCATTGGTCGCTATGGCCCAAATATTGACACTTGGTCTCCTCGCTACATAGCGCGCTATAGCAGTCGCTATAGCCGCTATTGACAACTATGCTACTGCAATAAACCAACATTACAATCCTAGTCATTATAAACATTGAACCAAATTGTGGGCGCTTGTTGAGACATTTTATCAAACAAGTGGTGTGCATAGGTTACACACACTCGCACCGAAATAAACCAACTAAACCATATGCACAAAAAGAATCAAATTACCTCTATTGGATGCATCATCCCTATAGTATCAGATGGTGGCATAAATTACCTCTATGGAGACACTGAATGGCAGAGTAATAAAAGTAAGGGGCTGTTTGGTAGCCTCTTAATGACTATTCAGATGCTACCTCTTAATGGTTTAAAACCTGTGAATGGATAAGAGGTAACCTCAAGTCTGAATAGTTAAGAGGTAACCTTTGAATGGTAAATCATTACATGTCACATTCTTCTACCTTCTAATTGGTAAAATTCTTAATGGTTCCATTAAGAGGTAGCCTCTTAATGACCATTCAGTGACTATCAAACAGCCCCTAAGTAAACTGTTTGCCACATGACCAGACCCTAACCCATTCTGACACATGACCTGACCCGACCCGACCCGACCCGTTTGCCAGTCCTAGTTTAAACCCATATAAAGCCCCATATGGAGACGCTGAATGGCAGACTATAAAAGTAAGTAAACTGTTTATATTATTTATGTCAAATTTATTTTCTTGTGCGATAGAATTCAAAAACTCAAATGAAAGACTAACTAATTTTTCCAGTGAACCAAGGTTTGCTATTATAAACAGTAAACTACACAGTGTGCGCTTACTGAGACATTTTATCAAACAGGTGGTGTGCATAGATTACACACACTCGCACCAAAACAAACCAACTAAACCATATGTACAAAGATAATCAAGAGGTATCAGAAGGTGTGCATAAATTACCTCTATAGATTACCAACATGAAGCTTCCGGATGATTGATATAAATCAACAAAACAATTAACAACAAGAATGATTTGAGATAACTTGAATTATGCATTTTAAAAACAACTATTAGAGAATTCAAACACATCAATTGTATTAATCTGAAGACCATAACACGAAGATAGAGACAGCCTTTTTTTTACAAACCCTAACCCCCAAATCTAAGAACTAGTGAATTTAGTAACAGCCTTGGTGCCCTCAGAAACAGCATGCTTAGCCAATTCACCGGGCAGAACCAGCCTGACCGCGGTCTGAATCTCCCTGGACGTAATAGTAGGCTTCTTATTGTACCTTGCGAGCCTAGAAGCTTCCTGAGCAAGCTTCTCAAAGATATCATTAATAAAAGAGTTCATAATCCCCATAGCCTTGCTTGAGATTCCAATATCCGGATGAACCTGCTTCAACACCTTGAATATGTAGATCTTGTACGTCTCCACGCTCTTCTTGCTTCTCTTCTTCTTCTTATCGGCTCCTCCGGCCTCCTTCGGAAGCTTCTTCCCGGCTTTCGGCTTCTTCTCGGCAGCGGTGGTTTTCTTCTCCTCTGCTGGCTTCTTCTCAGCGGGCTTCTTCTCTGCTGCCTTTGGCGCCATGTTTTAGAGAAAGAAAAAGTATGTTGTAGGGTGATGATGATGTATGTAGAAGGTTGATTTATATAGTGACTGAGAGAGTGATCTGATTGGTGGATATTAGGTGTCTTGGATTGCTAATCGTGGCCGTTTATTTCCACTGCGCCGTAAGATTTGGTCATAGATGGGATGATGTTGTCTTGACACGGATCGGTGATGGATGTATAGACAGATGAGATTTAATTTAAAGAAGTTCCAAACCCAAACCCAATAGGTAGGGTTTGGGACGGGTTTACTTAATCCCAAACCTAAACTCGTTAGATAAGCTTGTCTTAAATCCGGCCGGTTTCTAACGGGTAAATACAAATCGGGTATCGGGTAAACCCGTTAATTTAAAAAGATTACTCGTTGGGTATACTCATTTCGAAACCCATTGGGTATCTATCGGGTAACTATTAACCGGTTACATTTTGTATTGTCATTATAAAAATATATATCAAATAACTACAATGTATACGGAATATAATGTCTATATGTGTAAAAAATGGATGTATCATATATATACATATCTAATAATATAAAAGAAATTATATCGGGTAAACAGGTACACTTTACCGGGACCCATTTGGTCGGGTAAACGGGTATATCACTAAATCCCAAACCCAATTAACCGACCCTAAACCAGTCCCAAATGTGTCGGGTTTCGGGTTTACCCAACGGGTTTGGGTTTGATTGACATCCCTACTTAAATCCCCTAAAGATTGAACCTTGATCTCCCCACAAGAGATAACGTAATAATATACGGTGTTGGGGGATTTGAAAATGTGGCATTATGAATGTAGACTATACGTCACAAAGTGCTAACAAGAGGAGGCGTTAAAAAATGGCGTTATTCAACATATAACACCCAATTTTTATTATTAATTTATTATTCAAAATTATATAAAAATCGATTTAATTTAAAAAAAACATTAATACTAATAAACAAATAACATTATATACTATAATTTTGTAACATTTGTAGGCTATGCAAGTTGTACCTTTTGCTTGATTCATGTTTCTTTGTAATTTGTGAACATTTTTACAGCTCATAACCACTTCCTCTCCTCTGTTTTACTCATTTTACCCCAATCTCATACACAGTTACACACATTTAGAGAGAGGATAGAGAGAGAGAGACCGATGAAAGGAAGAGGAAACCGGCCACCCAAATCCGATGAAGGGGGCGTACGCTACCCCTACTCGCTACCGGAAGACGAGGATTCCATCAGTGATGTCGTTTCGGCGACGGTTGTTCTGTTCCCATGGTTCAGGTGGTGCACGAGGTCGGTCGACGGCGACTGCTGAAACTGGAACTAGGGTTCCGGTGGTATCCATGTGAAGATCTGGTTTATACTAAAAAGCATGTTGAGATTATTGGTTTTTCTTACTCTTTTGACCTACGGTTGATGTTTCAAAACAATTTAATTTTTTTGAAAGTTTTTTTTTTTTTTTTTGCTAAAAGTCAGTTACTTAGTATGGTTATGTTTATAATTTTTTTTTGCTAAAAGTCAGTTACATAGTATGGTTATGTTTATAATTTAGCATATGTAAAATTTCTAATATCTATCTTTTTTAACTAGAATGGGTAACGACACTGGCACACTGAACTGATTGCTATTTTGCCATTGGTCAGGTGCTCTTTTATTTACATTACTTGTAAGAACTATGAAGTTTTAATTAGATTCTTGAAATTTGCAGAGGAACCAAGATATTGTTCATGCTTTTGAAAGGAATCTTCTTCAAGTCACAGATGGTGGTTGTACGTCTTTGTTTAGAGTTTGTAAAGTGTGTTGGTTGTTACGGGTGTCGCATAGCGTGGCGATTGGATTGCACTCTATTTGGACTTCCTTTGTAAAGTGTGTTGGTTGTTACGCGTGTCACATAGCGTGGTGATTGGATTGCACTTTATTTGGTCTTCCTTTTCCACAGATGGTTATTTGCGTTTTCCACTGAATCTAATCTATGTTAACCGAGCGAGTCTGATTGCGATGGGTAAGCGATTCATACCATTGCATGTATTTTGAATGTACGATTGTCGATATTCATTTCTTATCTGTATCAGCTTTTGGCGTTTAGATCTCTGTGTATATTTGGTACTTATGAGTTGATTCGGTTTGAATTTCTTGTGGTTCATTTGTTTCGTCACTGAATGGACATTTGTTTATGTCGTAGGTGCGGTTGGCAACAACTATCCAAATTTAGGACGGCGCTAACCACCAGATACCTCCGATTTTACACAATCCGCACCTACTTCTAGCCACAATCCCTTAGATTTCTAATTTTACCATACACTAATAGGAATTCTTTTATTCCCTTCAAACTTGAACAATTTTACATTTATGGGGTATAATTTACATTGATTTTGCGGGATTATAGGTGATTTCTAGCTCATGCATAATAAAGTCAGGTCCTTAAGATGCTCCAATTCAGTATTGCATACAACTTTCATACAACGATTCAATTCAATGGGAACCGAAGGTACTTCATCCTACATTTTTTTTCTGTTGTGTTTGATGCTTTTACAGACAAAAAAAGTTTGAATAACAATAACAGTTTGAAGATATAAAAGAAGTTAATGACAATTTTTATATAAAAATGATAAGTTTTGTGATTTAATAGCATTTGACGTCAGGCTAATGTATTTAAACTTGCAGATTGATGATTGTGCCTTCTTCATCGCTTCAGAACTCATCCACTCGACGAAGATCCTCATTGTCGCCTTAGAATACCCATTATCTCAATAGGGCCCTGTACTTCCTATTTGTAAATGATATTAGCGTATGTGATGTGCGATTAAAGGAAACCTAGATTTTTTTCCAACATTATGCTAGGCGATTTCTCATGGCCAACATAAACAATCCCATGACGCTCATAGATAATTATGATAGTTTCACTTATAACCTTAGCCAGGTTTCCCATTCTTTACCTATGTCAAAAGTTAGCAGATACAAGTACAAGAAACATGAATTAAGGAGGGTTTTTTTATTTTTTATATCGTAATCTGTTTATATGGGAACGAGTCATAGGATTACTCATATGGGTCAGTTTGTGTACCAGATTAAATGTAGCTACATGTTTTGTGTCCAAAATATCGCTTTCTTTTCCGTTCCAGCTATATGAATGTCTCATGTTTGTATACATTTCATGTAGTTTTAGGTATATTTTCCTGCATATTTTTAGGTACGAAAAAAATGGCTTCTTTGAACTACTTTAAAAGTCATTGCGCCGCCGCAACGCGCGGCGGGTTAACTACTAGTTAATAATAAAACATTACATAAAATAAAAATATTACTTAACTAAAAAAAACAAACCTAAAAAAAACACACAGAAAAAAAAACTAAAAGAGATTACATTATTAAAATAAAACGTTAAACTTAAACATAATTCGATAAAAAAAAATTAATTATATGCCACGCCAAAACGTGTTTGAAGTCACGGTTGTAGACGTGACTGTAGTTGATGAGGGCGACCTATATGATGTCGTCTTCCGCAAGGTCACCACCACCCTCATTTTCCACCGCGTTGTACACCGTATCAAATCTTTCACTATCCAAACGGATAGTCCTAAAATGAGAAGAAAGTGCATCCATAGTTCGGATGGTGTCACCCCTTTGAATGCAAAATTGTTGGAAAATCTCTCTCAAAGCAAACCACTCGGACGATTATGAGGTGTGTAGTGGGTTAGCGCTTCAACCCACGATTCACACAACGCGATGTCTTCTTCTTCGGTCCACGAAATCGTTTCCATTTTCTTGGAATTTATTGAAGTGGAATAGTTGATAAGAAATTAGATAAGTTTGTAAAAAATGTATGAAATAAGTGTGTTTATATAGTAGATGTAGAGTAAAGTACAACTTCAGTCCCTGTGGTTTACACCCAATCACACTTTTAGCCCTCATTTGAAAAAAAACCGAACAATCAAGTCCCTGTGGTTGTCAATTGTTTGCAATCAAGTCCTTGACACTAACAGACCTTTGTAATTCAATGAAAAGACTAAAATACCCCCCATAACTTTAGTTGCCATTTTAGTCCCCAAACGTATAATTCATATTTTCCCTCCATATTTAAAACTCTTTCCTAATCTAGTAACTAACCAACAATTATTCTTAATTACTCAGCAACATGATGTTATTAACATCAACAACAACCCGTATTAAGACTTGTAACTAGAATTGAACTCTGTTTGATATGGGTTTGACCTTTAGAATTTGAAATGGGTTTGACTTTTAGAACTTGAATTGGGATTGACTTTTAGAACCTGGATTGGGATTGACTGTTAGAACTTGAATTGGGATTGAACTTCGCAATTGCAATTGAGTTTTAGTTGCAGAACATGAACTGCCTTCATTATCATAGGTTTGACCAATTATTCTAGTCAAAAAGGTCAAGCAATACCTACCAAAGTATAAGATCCATGTTCAAATTATAAGTTTTAGAACTTAAAATGGGTTTGACTTATAGAACTTGAATGGTGATTGACCTTCACAACTTCAAGTGACTTTTAGTTTCAGAAGTTAAATGTAAGACCCTTACTTAATTTATGCGATTTTCATATAAGTTTCGCAAGTTAATGTGTTATACGATTACACATACTTGAAAATACGGGTTTCTTAAAACATATTAAGAATTAAAACATTTCATCATAATATATTTATTGTCGTCGTTTAAAATGTGACGACGAAACGTAGTGCGGAAGCTTGATTCTTGATCGTGTTCGGTTCTTCTATGAGCTTGATCGTCGTCCGGTACATCTCGGCATGCCTACATTTCATAGATCATGAAATGATTTAGTCATACTTAGTTTATAAGTGTTTAATCAAGTCCGTAAATCAAAACGAACAATTTAAAACAACTTTGCCAGCTTTTCAGCCTGTCGTGTGGCGCGACAGGTTTGTCTGATTTCCTTCACGTGTCGCGACAGCCGTCGCGTTGCGCGACGGTGAATCCCCTTTCTCGTCGCGTGACGCGACACCCCCATTTCAACAGAATGTTATTGAGCTGGTGTTGCACATTCCCAGCAAACCTATTTTTAACTTAAACGAACATAACTTTCTCATTTCTTATCTGTTTCACGACCAGTTTCTTCCTACGTGATCGTAATACGATTCTCCATCATATGGAGTTTAAATCCAACATCCGAACTAACAAAATTCTAAAATTTTAAGCACTCGGCTATATATTCAATTTCAACATATTTGACCTGTTCATGTTTAAAATGTCACACTCGCTCATAGCGGAAGCGCGAGGTGTGATCTGATTGATTCTCATTGCATACAATATAAGTGAACATACTAAATGAATGAAAACAAGCTCCAATGTCATTGCCATGATCGTTTCCAAAACACAACATAAGTTTAGTATATTGAAACCATCGAATGAAAGTAAGTTGTCATAGTATCATACATCAAAATGCAAGATTTAAAATGTTAAGGCTTTGACCACTATATCACCGTAAGGAGGCGGTATATAACGGACAAACCCTTCAAAATGTGGCATGGAGTCTTGACACTCGCTTTCTTGACTGAATTCCCCGCATGGTTCACTAATTCCCTGAAATACATGTTAAGTTGAAAAGGTCAACAAAAGTTGACGAGTTCATGCATTTTAGTTGTATATGATGAATCCATAAAATGTGAGATGTATTTGTATGAAAACCGGTATGTAAAGCGTCAATGAAATCGTTGATCATTAATGTTTTGCAAGGACATTAATATATGTGACGAAATAGGAAGCAATCCAAACCTAGACGATTTTTTTTCTATTACCCTCGACTGTGACACAAATGCACTCTTCTGTGTGGGTCCTTGACCAAGAGTGGGGCTCGCCAAAACCCGATAGATCTAACCCTTTGTTCCTCGGTCTAAACAAGATTAATGGTGCTTAAGTACAACCCTATTCGTACATGATCTAAGTTGTTTCATTCCCTATCTTATCATACCATTGTACATGTATTTCCCTTGATAGTTGTAAAGCTGAAAAGCGTTTAAAATGAAAAGAGGACATGAACTCACAGTTTTGCGTTCCGAAGCGTACGCTAGCAAAATCAAATGTCCAAAATAATTCCTGACCTACATGTGTCTTAATTCATATAAGACACTAAGGTCCATGGCATAAAGCCCTAGCACATGTGTTGGTCATAATCAAATCATCCAAGTAGCTAGTTTAGAAGTAACTCGTTTCTTGTTTTAACACGACACGCTGACACGTTGGTGATTCGTTCCAAATTGACGGAATATATATTTTTACATAAAAATATATGTAACACCCTTATTATTATTTAACGGTTTCCGTATAGTTTACGAAAATAAACATGTAATTATGATTTCAAATATATTGAAAATACGGGTTCATTAAAACTTTTCAGATTTCGAACTTTACAACATAATATTTAAGAGTTCGTCGTTTAAGCATAACGACGTAAACAACGTGCAGAAGCTTGTATCTTGGTTGCACTCGGTTCTTCGATGAGCTTGAACAACATCCGGCATTCTAGATATACCTACATTTCATAAACATGAAATGATTTTAGTTATATTACGCTTATAACCTAGAATAAACTCATTTGAATATCAAAACGAATGAAAATCAGCAAAAAGCCAACTTTTGCGTCCCTCACGGGGCGCGACAGATATAAGCAAATCTGTAGTGCAGTGCGACAACCCTCTCGTTGTGCGACGATATTAGCAGGTTTACGTCGCGTGCCGCGACAACCCGTTTTTGACAGAATGTTATGTTCCTTGAGCTGCAGATTCCTAGCTCAAAATACTTAAACATAAAGATCACAAAAACGTGCATAACTTTTAATCTAGATGTCCGTTTTACGCGATTCTTTATCTCACACGTTCGTAATTTAATTCTCCATCTCATGGAGTAAAAACCCGACATCTGAATTCACAAAATTTTAGATTTCAAGCTCTCGACTTGAAATTCAATTATGACAATTTTGACCCGTTCGTGCTTTTATCAAACTAACTTGTTTATTACCTTTAAAATACCATGGACATCATGCTATATCAGTTTACTAATTTTCAAGATTTCAAATTTACGGGTTTCTTATGAAATCTTAACCCGTTTTGCATAAATACTCGTTTTGACCCGTTAAGGGTATTTAACATTTTCAAGCTTAAATCACGCTTCTTTTTAGTTTACCTCCTACCTTCATTTTTATACGTATCCCAAGGACTCAATTTAACAAAACGCTTATTTCTAAACAACTCTTAAAGGTTGTTTGCCATATTTTTCCCTCAAGGGCTTTTTGGTCAATTTTAGTCCTTCATTTTTGCGACGAAGGACTTTCGCTAATATTTGACCAAAATATCGCTTTTAGCTATAATTCTAAATATGCGTACCTGGCTCGGGTCATAGGATTGACCCGTTTAAATACCTTTCGCTATTAATTTCTAGTTAATAGGAATGCGAACCATATGTTAATCCCGTAGATTCATCTTTTACTCATGTCGTTCTAAAATATACTTTCAGTGTCAATGTACCCTTTTTAAGTTTAGAAATCATTCGTTTTCGTTCTTGAATTCTATGGACCTTGACCGTAGTCTAAGGCTACATTTGTTTTCTTACGAATTATCCTTCCGACTCTATGACTTCTAATGTCATTTACACATCGGTTTGTTCTACACTTACCGTTACTCGGTCCTTACCTATACTTCCTTACAACCCGTTACCCGGGTTCTTTATCTTAATGTTTTTAACATTCTTGTTTCGCTAGTTTGCGTTTTCCTTACTTTTTCAAACGTTATTCTTTTCTACACTATCCCCTACCCTTTTATATAGGTTTGTTAATATATCACACTTTTATTTATTCGGTTCGTGCTTACTTACATTATCAAATGTTATTCCTAGTTAACTCGTTTGACTTGTTCATGTGAAATTTCATCACTTGTGAACGTCAAACTTCGTTCCTTATTCGACCCGTCCAACTTCGAAATAGTTGAACATAATTATCAAAATTTGTGTTTGCAAAATTTCATCGTCTTTTATTTATAACTCACAATCCGAGTCTTTTGACTTTCTGTTTCGCGTTCCCGTCTCTTGGTTTACGTGTACTTTCAAAATCCTACCCATCTATCGGGTATTTTACCGAAGTCATTATCCAAGCAACCGTCCCGGTATATCTTACGACTTTGTTTTAATTTATCTGGTAGTCTTAGCGAAATCCATCGCTTTTATTCAATCACATCCTTTATTCTTTATTCTACCCATTTGACTTGTCTGTGTGAATTTCATCACTTATGACAGTCAAACTTTGTCCCCTATGCCTTAGCATTCACATAAGTTGGTTTGTATTTTTATTTACTTTAATATTTGTCCCTTCTCTCGGGCTCGTTATTCTAATGTAATACGCTTCCGTCATCCGACTTGCGTTTACGTTTACTATCAGACATCTTACTTATTTGATTTATTTGGGTACCATTTTAGTTAGTCCCATTCGTCCCGCCCTTACTACATCGGACGTAAATGTATCTATCATAAGAAGTTCATGACATCATGTGTTCACTACTTACTTGGCCAGAGTAAGCGACCAACACATGACACGCATGACCTTTTATAATTTTCACATTACACCCTATGTAAGTAACGTCTCTGATTATTTCTATATCTTTGATTTCATTTCGTAAAACTTTATTTAATTGCTAAACTACAATTATTAGTTTTACTTGTTTTGCCCTTGAACATATAAAAATGTTTTCTTTCTATCAAACTATTATGTAATCATATTCGTTAATGTGATCTCTATTTTTCTCATTAACATAATATTCAGAATTCTTCATTTGGATAATTACTCCCGTCCAAGTTTCCACATAACTAACTCTATTATTGTCTCGTTATTCACGATCGTGAATAACACATATTTCCACTAATTTTTTCTCCTGGAAACATCATCTTGAATAGGTATTCTATTCAGGTTTTTCCAAGTTTTTATCTTATATATGCCACGGTCGATCTCTACGTACTTATTGCGTACTACTATTTGTGCAATAGATCTAAAAACGTGCACCTGGTAAATGCTTGCCCTAACGAGCTTCCCCTGCCATTGACCTTATTCGCGACTGTTACGCTATTTAGGTCATTGGTGAGTATGCTCTGCTCGTCATACTTCAGACCGTTCCTCCGTCATATCCGCAATTTATTTAACTCTCGTCATCTTCAGATGCGAGTGTCCTTCAATTAAAACATTTACAAAGGTTAGTAATGTCGATATCAATAATCGCCCGCATTATAATACGAGACTTTCTGCTATACTTGTCAACGCACGTAATTTCATTAACTATATCAATCATTTTAATTGGGGTAGCGTGTATTACGCGATAACCCTATGTGTTGTTTACAACACTTTAACATGCTAAACCATTAACATACATGTACTTACCAGATTTGTGATCAAGCCACGAACCGAACACCCTTTATTCTTTAACCATGAGCTCTGATTACCAACTTGTAACACCCTTATTATTATTTAACGGTTTCCGTGTAGTTTACGAAAATAAACATGTAATTATGATTTCAAATATATTGAAAATACGGGTTCATTAAAACTTTTCAGATTTCGAACTTTACAACATAATATTTAAGAGTTTGTCGTTTAAGCATAACGACGTAAACAACGTGCGGAAGCTTGTATCTTGGTTGCGTTCGGTTCTTCGATGAGCTTGACCATCATCCGGCATTCTAGATATACCTACATTTCATAAACATGAAATGATTTTAGTTATATTACGCTTATAGCCTAGAATAAACTCGTTCGAATATCAAAATGAATAAAAATCAGCAAAAAGCCAACTTTTGCGTCCCTCGCGGGCGCGACAGATATAAAGCAAATCTGTCGCGCGGCGCGACAGCCCTCGCGCTGCGCGACGATGTTAGCAGGTTTACGTCGCGTGCCGCGACAACCCGTTTTCGAAAGAATGTTATGTTCCTTGAGTCTGCAGATTCCCAGCTCAAAATACTTAAACATAAAAATCACAAAAACGTGAATAACTTTTAATCTAGATGTACGTTTTACGCGATTCTTTTTCCTACGCGTTCGTAATTTAATTCTCCATCTCATGGAGTAAAAACCCGACATCTGAATTCACAAAATTTTAGATTTCAAGCTCTAGGCTTAAAATTCAGTTATGACACTTTTGACCCTTTCGTGTTTTTATCAAACTAACTTCTTTATTACCTTTAAAATACCATGGACATCATGTTATATCAGTTTACTAATTTTCAAGATTTCAAATTTACGGGTTCCTTATGAAATCTTAACCCGTTTTGCATAAATACTCGTTTTGACCCGTTAAGGGTATTTAACATTTTCAAGCTTAAATCAAGCTTCTTTTTAGTTTACCTCCTACCTTCATTTTTATACGTATCTCAAGAACTCAAATTAACAAAACGCTTATTTCTAAACAACTCTTAAAGGTTGTTTGCCCTATTTACCCCTCAAGGGCTTTTTGGTCAATTTTAGTCCTTCATTTTTGCGACGAAGGACTTTCGCTAATATTTGACCAAAATATCGCTTTTAGCTATAATTCTAAATTAGCGTACCTGGCTCGGGTCATAGGATTGACCCGTTTAAATACATTTCGCTATTAATTTCTAGTTAATAGTAATTCGAACCATATGTTAATTCCTGTGATCACAAAAATCAACAAGCGATCATCAAATATTATTGACAAATGGTGTTAACAACACCATTTGACCCGTTTAGTCGAAATGACTAATTATCATCACGAGATGGTATTTAATTACCATTTCACCCCTTTAACCTATCCCGGTTTACTTTTTGAATTCATCTTACTTAAGAATCGTTTCTCATTTTGTTTGACCCGTTATGACTCATGCCAAATGGTGTCCTTTCAAATCCCTTTATCTATTCGTTAATCCATGTCCGGATTACTATTTGACCGCTTTTACCCTTTTTACCATAATTTATGGTTTCGTACCTTTCTCACTTTTTCCGACTCACATTATATCGTGTCGGAACATAATGTTTCATTTACTTAATATAATTCAGATTCAATACTCGCAAATCAAGTATTTCGTAATAAAAATAAAAAGGCGTAAGCTTCACTTACCTCGCATCCAAACTATGCTTCTATTTTCCTTCTTAATTCGTTTGACCCGCTTCCTTCCCCAAGCTTCTACCTAGCTTGTTACGCGTCAAACTATCATCATCGTTTTCAAGGAGGTTAGTTAAATCATAATTTAATACGATTATTCCACCTTACGCATTTTCTATCAAAATTTTCATTCGATCTTATTAATGGTCAGTTTGACTTTCAAAAGTCAACTGTCCCTTTTTAATATGTATGAAATGTACAATTGAGTTCAACGAACTCACTTAGGCATTTCTTCAACTATTCGGTAGTCACTATTTTTAGGCCACTAATTCACCCAAGGTTCTAGCCGAGTTTATTATGTTTCAACACTTTATCTTGTTCATGTGATTATCAAGACTAATTTGATCATTCATTTCACTAGGACTAAGGGTTCCTAATATACGGGTGAAACCCGTTTCGTCATATCACTAGCATTCACCCGAACACCTAATTCAATCAAGTTCTACATATCAATTTAGTAGTTAACATGATTTTCAAACATCCATATTCATGAAATAAATCACTAATTTCACTACAACATTCAAAACCCTTTTTGAATCATGTATAATCAAATACTCAAATTTGAAATTTGTTTAAGTATTTCGCTTCAACTATCAATTATTATGATTTCTAGCACAAACATATCATCATCCTCATTATTTAGCTAAAACCCACTTAGCACATACAAGGGAATTCATCAAACCCCTAGTTTTTAACACTAATTCTTCAAGTTTTTAACTAGGGTTTGTTTCTAAACATGAATTTCATCACAACAACGCTCATAGATTCATTATTCATTCCAGAATTTCGATTATGATTGCTCATCATAATTTCAAAGTATCACCAAATAACAAAATTCAACATACCTTGTGATCCCCACAACTAGGTGATCACGAATTTGTGTCCATGCATCCGATTTGGGCTGGATTTGACATTCAATTTGTTGATTTTAGGTGAACTAGGGTTTCACCCATTTTGGTCTACTGTTGATCGATCCAGAACATCCACTGTGTGTGTGTGTGTTTTGTTTTAGAATTTTCTTTTTAATAATCCACTTTCTAGCTTTTCCATTTTGGGTCCCTCAACTATTCAAGGTTTATAAAAGGCTCACTAGTTCATGCTTATTTATTGTCTTAAAAACAGATGACTAACTAGGTTGATTATTCCTAGTTAACTTAGTGGGTTCCGGGAGTTATAATCCGTTTATTTTAAGTCCCGTTAACTCGGGCTCCTTATAACTTTGTTTTCTCAAAACATTTATTCTCCTTTTTAACTAATATTAGGATTATTTGTTTAAGTCCTAATATTCGCCGGGTTAAATTTTACCACTAACGGTATTTTACCCGTTCATTACTATTAACGATGTTTGATTACCAAATCCGTTTTCGGGGTGTTACAATATATATTTGTGCACATAATGTATCGACATTATTATATTCGTTTATATCCATAAACCAAATCACTTTCGAGTACACCAAAATGATATATTTTTATAACCCGACTTGTCAATAAGAAATATATATATATATATATATATATATATATAGGCTAGGAGTTGGCCAGAAAGTCCAAATTTCCTAAAAAGTGTAAAAAGTCATAAAACACCATAATGTCAACCATAAAACACACCAAAACCCCACAAATAATATGATGAAGATTACTAAAACATCATGTATGTGGGTTTTGTGTTGTGTTTTAGATGTTAAGGCTCTGATTATGGAATGACAAATATTATTGTGTTTTATGTTGTTTAGCATTTTGTGTTTTATATTCATAATTATACGATGATGCGTTTGAAGTTTTTATGGACTATTAGAGTTTGAATATGGTGTTTTAGTAATATTCATTCTATTATTAGTGAGTTTTAGGTGTGTTTTATGCCTAAAATTATTGTGTTTTATGACTTTTTACACTTTTTAGGAAACTTGGACTTTCTAGCCGAACCTCACCCTATATATATATATATATATATATATATAAACGACTAGTCAATTACCCGCGCGATGCGGCGGGGGTGGCAATTTACAATAGGATGCTCGTTTACCGTTAGTTTATCAGTCGTCTCGTGATCTATTGTATAGTACTTAAGTTAGTTTTTTTATTTGTGATATGTTGGCACTCGTTTTTCTGTTAGTTTATCGATTATTTTGTGATATACTTTTGTTTATATAGAAAACTACGAATGATACCTTGTAACCAAGTGCCCCCGCTATTATAACATCTCAAATTTATTAGCACATCGGGTTGGGTCAAGCGAGGTGGCGGGTCAGGATGTGTTCAGGCCAGAACAGGTCTGGATATAAAAAACCATACGTTTGGGTGCCTTGCCTTGAGGCGCTCCTCAAGGATGCTGACCACGATACGTTGGTACAAATATGCTCTTATCTTAGCCTAGTTTGGTTCACAAAGTTGTAAATGCTGCATCTCAAGCTTTATGTAAAAATCTACACCAAACGATTATAGCAATCTACCACCGAACGAACGGAAGCGTGTTCTCTTTAGATCGAATGCAGATCAAAGGTGAAGCATGTTCTCGGTATATCGAACACGATTCAAAGGTGTTGATAGTATTAGATATGCTTATTTGTTTCTTCTCGCTTGGTGCCACCAGTAATAGTGAGAATAATCATTAAAACCGTAAGTTAGGTAATGATAGAAATAGACAAGTTAAAGATAGACTTGTAATGATCTCTAAAGTTTGAAACTTGTAAGAGTGTAAACTAAAATCTAAAAAATATTCCATGACAAAGATAAAACTATTGTGACATGGTTATGAAACTATAACAATCTCATTAAAGCGGATTAATACAATTAAATCACCAAAGACCAACCTTCGTATTTAGTTATAAACTTACTTTAGACAAATACAAAACAAAATTGCTCATAAAACAATTCCTTCAAACTTCTAAATATAAAAATCTTGAACAGAATGAGGAGTTTTTTTTATAAAATCAATCTATTATCAAACAAGATTCTTTTTACATTTTTAAATATGCTAAAGTAAAAACTTTGGCTCAGAGAGTTGATGCCATACAATCGCGCTACTGATAATTGGATCTAATAGAACATGCTAACCAGCTGAATATTAGTTCCATCCTGCAAGCTATCTACACCAGCCTTTATATCGTGAATAGAAGATAAACAGCGAACCCTACAACCAAAAACATGAATAACTAACCTTCTACGCAGATTACGACAAAAAAGGCCCTCATAAAAGTAGCGCCAAATGACAAAAAAACATGAGCCACATGAAAGCTTAGGACCTGTGAAAATGACATACAGCTGTTTGGCAAGTATACGTTTAATTCATGAGTAAGCTGCCAACATATAAGTCATTTTTTAAGAGATTATCTAGACCGAGAAAAAACATCTAAATAAAAAAAAATCGAACCATAACATGGAAGGTTACACTTTCATACAGTATCCGGCATACTTAGTCATTATTTATTAGATCATTCTTATTGAAGCAACAAGTATGTAATATGATTTATGTTTGGGTTCACACAGCCTGGCCCGCTCCGGATATCTCCCATTTTTGACCTAAACAACCCATTTTGCCACAAACTACCAGAGCATTCTACTTTGTGCATTCAGACCATGAAATCACTGAGTATCAAATGAGGGAAAGCTACAACAGGAGGTGATGTGGTGAGCCTCTTATTAGCACCTAAAAAAGAAAATAAATAAGAACAAATCAGAGTAGGCTCCATTTAAAATCACATGTTCAAGGAATTTGTGGTATGTTAATACACCGTCATGAATTAAACTACATCCAAACAAATCAACTAACCCGCTCAAGAATTAGTTGCCACCCCACCAAAATGTAGTTTTATTTTTAAATAGAAAAAAATCTCATATGAGAACAGTGGATCAAAATATAGATGACATATCTGTTCCTATGTAAATATTAATTGACAATAGAATTTAATAAATGTCTTGTCTGACCTTAATGACATGTTTCTAAAACTCTAAATATACCTTACAAATCTTATAGATAGAACTATTCCATGAGTGATTTTGATATTACAAAACAATCATTTATTGAAAAAAAAAATATTTAAATGGTACGTATTTTCTTATAGAATGTAGGCTGCTACATGACATTTAGAGATTCAAAATTGCAATCATTAGTGGGGAAATGAACCATCTAAAAAGTATATGCTTCATCTATTTCTTATATATGAGCCTAAGATCATTGAGAATTTCCAATTTTCCAGGCTTGGTTTGAAAAGGCGTGAAGCGCACAAAAGCAAGAAGGTCTAAAACTGAGGCGCAAAGCGCAAAAGAAGCGAGCTTTTCGTACGCGAGGCGCTAGGCGATTATATAATTTTTTAATATATTCTATAGGTTTCTAGGGTCATTTACCCAATATTTTAAGACACAAATAAGCTTTATATATGTTTTAATATTGAAAATACATACATGTACAGTCTGAAAAGCATGATGTACAACAATCTACTGCACAAAAATGTGGCATATACATGAGGTGGGCGCCTCAGGGGGGGGGGGGGGGGGGGGGGGTTTCACCAAAAAAGCGCGCCTCGGGTGCACTTTATGTACATAGTGGGGCTCAGCCTACATAAGGCGCTGAGACTTGCGCCTCGTGTCTAAGGCACACTTTTTTAAACCAAGTTTCCAGGTGTTGGTATTATGTTAACTATATGAAAAGTCATGTTGCATTATTTATGAAACATACTAACTACAACCATGGTTTAAAAGAATTATTACCTTTTCCTATAAGACGGGCCTGTAGTGACGCTGCGGTAGTTGAGGAACTCACTGAGGCTGAATTGGCAGGCACCTCAAGCAGCACCCACACCACCTACTGCTCTAAGATTTTTTCGGGTTCAACCCAACCCGAACCCGAAAATTTTACCCGAACCCAAAAATCGTATCATACATATGAACCCAAACACGACACGAAGTTTCAGGGGTTGACCCGAACACGACACGAAGTTTCATGGGTTGACCCGAACACGGCCCATTTAACCCGAATTTTTTAATTTTTTTTTTCTGAAATTTATATATTAAAATTAGAATTTACTTAAAAACACAAATGTATATAATAATATCATATTTAAATTATAAAATCTATGTTAATTTCTCTTTTTAAGTTATAATCATGGCATAAAATACACACGCCATTTAATTTATAACGTAAAATACATTGTAAAAAACATAATATAGTATAAATGTGTTAAACGGGTCAACCCGCCAACCCGACCAGGTTGACCCGAACCCAACCCGTTAACCTAAACAGGTTTACGGGTTCAACCTGAAACTGACCCGAACCCGTTTAGACTAAACTTAAACCCGCGAATTTCGTGTTAGATTCGTGTCAGGTTTTCAGGTTGTGTCAGAAATTCACACCCCTATATGGCATGGTTTAAACATATATATAGCTTCCAAAAAATAATAAAATATGTGAAAAATCCTGGTTAAACGGGTCACAGCCAAGTTACCACATATGTTTAGCCTTTCAACCTTTTCGTATTTTCCCAGCTCTTCAAACAGATCTTTAAAAAAAGTCCTGCACATATACAAAAAATTTTAAGGTATACAGAGGAGGCATCACACAATTAAAAAAAACAATATTTATTTTGCTAGGAAGCACCATCAGGTTTGCAGCTTTGACCAGTTTGTCAAAGATAGTCAGCGTTTTTTTATATTTGAACATGTTCATATATAAACCATAACACACATATTTAACCAGTTTTGTATCAATGAGGTGTGGAGATGTGAAGAGGCCAGTGTGAAAGCCATAGTTGCGTAGTATAGCTTCTGTGAAAACACATGTTGATCCCTGTAACGAAGCAAGTTATGACATCAATCAGAATAACATCAATCATACACACACACAGAGTTGTTTTTATATCCAGATTGCTTCAGGCACACCATCCTGTACAATGTACACGGTCGAAAATTAGAAATATGGTTTCTTTGCATTTGCTAAACTTCTTTATTTTATTTAATTTTTTATAAACATAAAGAATTACCTGTAAACGGTCCTCAATTGCAGCAACCCTGAGTATTTCAAGGTCCTGTTCTAATCTTTGGCAAACCTCTGCTACTCTCCACTGTAAATACAGATTTTAAGTTGTAGATTACATACACACACACATATATACATATAGAGATAGTATGATATGTAATACGTAAATGTGTTCAATTATATAGAGAAATGATCTAGATCAAGTGATCAAGTGATACGTAAATGAATTTTGACTAATGATTTGTATCCGAAAATGGCACATACATATATATCAAGACAGTAATGCGAAATCATTCAAACAGAAGAGATACAGAACAGTATATCTATATATTCTTGACACCTATTCCTTTCCTTAAAACATAAACTCAAATTTACTCTACAGCAACACTTGTAGACAAAAACACAAGTCCCCATCCACTTGAGATTTCAACCTCTATGCTTTGATTTCAATCAATTCTGCATAAGAACATTTAAAAACCTAGTTTTCCACTTAATAGAAACCGATCGTCCAATAACACAACATGATTTCCATTATAGGGTTGTTACTTAATCACTAACTTAAACTTTTGTCTAGATTTACTATTAGATGAACGGATGCACCACTTCTAGATAGAAATGATCAAAGTCAAAATTCATTAATCTCGGTCAAATCGGTTATAAATTTATAATCAAAAGTACGAAAATCAAGATAAATCATATCAAAAGCGATGCAAACAAAATAAGAATAACACACACATTGTAATCAAATTCGCTTTCGATACAACAGATTACAAGATCAAATAAACATACATACATACATACAACGATCAGAATCAAAGAAAAGCGAAAAAAGATTCAATTTTACCTCACATCGTAACCATATGTTGTTTTATTCCCCTTTGTAGAGACATTAGGTCTAATGATCTGAAAAATGAAAACGCAAGATGCAGAAACTTTAGATCCGAAAGGAACCCTAATTAACCACTGAATAATCCGAAATTATGATAAGATGAAACCCAAATCAAATCAAATACCTTCGTTCATAGGAAAGTTTCTTCGATTTTGCTTCATTGAAGATGATATAAAAAAGTCATTGGTCGGAAGAATGCTCACATGAAGATCTATGTTGAAAACCTGTTTTAAGCATCAAATCTTCCTCACAAATCTGCTCATGAAACGGATCTGGTGATGATAGATCTGGCATGGTTTTCTTGAGTTGGCGCCAGGAGAGAGAAGGTTTGATGGTTTTGTGAGATGTGTAAGTTTTGAGAGAGAAAAGAATTGAAAAGTTGATCCGTGTGAAGTGAACTGTACGGCTGAGATCACGATCCGTGTGAAAATTGAGAGAAATGGACGGCTGGAGATGAACCTGTAGAAGGGTAATTTATTTGTGTTTCTTGGTGCCTTAAGAGTTGTACATTGTGCATTGAGAGTGTTTTCAACACATTGCCGAATTACCATTCTGTCATTCCTATATGCTTATTAAAGTAGTATAGATATAGATTTGTGAGATGTGTAAGTTTTGAGAGAGAAAAGAATTGAAAAGTTGATCCGTGTGAAGTGAACTGTACGGCTGAGATCACGATCCGTGTGAAAATTGAGAGAAATGGACGGCTGGAGATGAACCTGTAGAAGGGTAATTTATTTGTGTTTCTTGGTGCCTTAAGAGTTGTACATTGTGCATTGAGAGTGTTTTCAACACATTGCCGAATTACCATTCTGTCATTCCTATATGCTTATTAAAGTAGTATAGATATAGATATAGATATAGATATAGATATAGATAGATATATTTATTTCTTTATTTTTGTGAATAAATCTTGTAACTACGAATACTCATACAAAAATAGTAAGTGCTATTTTCATACATGCACTTTCTTTTAATTAAACGAAAGTATAAGTTATGATGACATTTTTTTTGTGTAAGGAGTACATACATGTCTTCATATCCGTACCATATTTATTTACTATTAATTTATGTAGAAGAAATATGTTTTAAGTGAGTGGTTACTGACACTTATATCTTTAACATATATTTATACATATTTAAAGTTCTTTTCTAGTATAACTAGACTCGTGATCATGCGTTTAAATAGTTATGTAAAAATCATGAGGTTTCTTATAAACTTGAATACGCCAAAAAAAAAAATATATATATATGGTTATGGACTTTTTGCTCAAAATAAGTACCCAAAGTATATGTATTGCATATATTCAAGTTAGTATTTTCCAACTGGATTATTAAAATAGGGAGAGATCAAATAAGTAGTTTAATTTGGCTAGAAATGATATGATAGAAAGCAATAAAATTATGATGTGTGATAAAATTTAAAAATAAAGGGGAGTATATTTTAGTCAACCACAAATTAGTCTTATGAAACCCTAAATCTAAAAAAACCCAGTGCGTTTTCTCTTTTGCAGTTCATCTCACCCCCACACCCCCAAACCACCACCGCCTTCGCCGCCCACCGCCACGACTCCATCGCCCGCCGCCACCACAGCCCTCCCCATCATTTTCACCACTCTCACTCGCAACACCATTGATATTCGACGACGAACACGTGCGTGATGTCTGCACGTGCTTGGGCTTTGGCGACGAAGAGACTACAGTTCGTTTGAAACGATTTTTGCAGGTGATTATGGCATTGGAGTGTGAAGATAATGTCTCCCCTTTTTAAAAAAGTTTTGTTGAGTGAATGCGTTTTATGAGAAAAGACGATCTGTATGGACCTTTATAGTAATTCTTTTAATCTTGGTATTGGAAATGACACCTAAGCCTATTCAAGTGATGCTTTGTGATGATTCTAAGATTTTGTCTCTTATTGCGTTTTATATATTTGTCTGTTTATGTTTTGGTTTTGATGAATTAGAAATGAATTTGGTTTGAATTTTTTTTTGTTTCTAATACCCCACCAAATGATGGTAAACATTGCGTTTTATATAGTTTGGTTTGATTGCTTTTACATAGTTTTGTTTGTTTATGTTGGGTTTGATTAAAAAGAAATGATAGTGTAGGTTATTTTTTTTTTTTTCAAATACCCCCAACAAATGACACCTAACACAAGTTTTTTGTGTTTTTAATCTATTACGTTTTATAAAACGATGAATTTTTTTTAATGTTTTTACTCTATTGCAATTAAAAAAAAACACATTTTTTGTGTGTGTTTTTGTCTATTGCGTTTAGGAAAAACAAATTTTTATGTGTTTTTGGTCTGATTCGTTTAGAAAAACACATTTTGAAGTGTTTTTAGTCCATTGCGTTTAGGTAAAACACATTTTTATGTGTTTTTTGTCCATTGCGTTTTAGAAAGAACACTTTCTTTTGTGTTTTTAGGCCAATGCATTTTAGAAAAAAAAGACATTTTTATGTGTTTTTTGGTCCATTGCGTTTAAAAAAACACATTTTTGAAGTGTTTTTAGTCCATTGCGTTTTAGGTAAAACACATTTTTATGTATTTTCTGTGCATTGCGTTTTAGATAGAACACTTTCTTTTGTGTTTTTAGGCCATTGCGTTTTAGAAATAAGACATTTTTTTTGTGTTTTCAGGCCATTGCGTTTTAGAAATAAGACATTTTTTTTGTGTTTTCAGGCCATTGCGTTTTAGAAATAAGACATTTTTTTGTGTTTTCTGACCATTGCATTTTAGAAATAAGACATTTCTTTGTGTTTTTTGCCCATTGCGTTTTAGGTAAAACACATTGTTATGTGTTTTCAGTCCATTGCGTTTTAGAAAGAACACTTTCTTTTGTGTTTTTAGGCCATTGCGTTATAGAATTAAGACATTTCTTTGTGTTTTTGGTGGATTGCGTTTTAGAAAAAAAGTCATTTTTTACATTTTTTTTTCCATTGCGTTTTACGCAACTGGGTTTTCGAGAAAATATTTCAAAAATATAGCAATAGTATACTCGTTTTAAAGATAAAAAAAAGCTAGTTTTTTGGTGCAATTTTTATAAAAAAATAATGTCGTATGAAAAAGTTATTAACGTTTAAAAAATGAGGGGTATTGAAGGAGAGATAAACTATTGTTCTGGATTGACTACAATACCCTTACACAAACCCACACGCCTCTTTTCTTCCCTTGAATTTCCATCATTTAATCTTAGCCATTGATTAAATTAATTGATGGTCAATATTACTTCCTAGCCTCCCTAACCAAATAAACTTCCTATTATATACTAACCGTATTAAAATATGCTTTAAGATATTGATCCTTTAATTTATCACCTAATAAAATTCTAACTCCACTTGGAACAATGCCTTATGTATATCTTATAATATACATATTTTACTCGAACCATTTCTGCAAATCCATATGTCACGTATTAGTGTATACATTAAATTATCTTAAATTACTAAGGGCGATTGGATTTTAACACCTCAAACTTTGAAGAATTGACCGATAACACCCGCAACTAACACTTTGATCTGTGACACCCCAAACTTTTAATTTTGTTTGTCATTTCACCACTCAGTTAAAAAATGAGTAACTGAGTTAGTCTTCCATCCTAGCTGGCATCCTATGTGGACTATTTTTGACAATATTAAAAAAAAACCAATAAAAAATCCTAAATTCTAATTTCATCATTTTGAAGATCTGGGACTATGTTCATATCAGTTTACATCTTCAAACATTCAAGATGTTCATATCATTACATTTAAAGTTCATCTGCAAGTTCATGAACAAGAACAAATAAAAAAAAAAAACAAAACCTAAATTTAATTTCTATATCATTCTACAAAATCCAACATACAAATTCTATATCATCTTCATCCCAAAACTAATTTCTATAAATCAACATACCAAATGGGTACGAACATCGTCCAGGTGGTGAGAAACCCAGATCATAACCACCCATAGCAAATATATTAGCCTCATTAAAGGTAGTCCAGTGCAAAACCCTATCACCAAATTCTCTAAAGCAAACATCAGCATACGCAACAAAGTCTTTCCTGCAGTTGAAAAACAATAACTCATTAACAAAATCAAATCATCATCATCTTCAACGATTCTTCATCTTCAACAGTTCATCATCATCTTCCCAAACACCACATAACAACACCTAACTTCATCCCCAAATCAAATAACCCTTTAGCAACTGCAGGAATCGACTCAGATCTACCACCACCGCCACCCTCTTTCCTCTTCAAAATCCACCACCACCGCCACCCTCTTTCCTCTTCAAAACCCACCACCACCGCCCTCATCAAAACCCACTTTTGAAATCGACTCAGATCTACCGCCCTCATCAAAACCACCACAACCACCGCCCTAATCTAACCCTAACTACTAAAAAGCCCTAATCTAAACGATCTGAACTGACCAAAGATTTGTTGGAACCTCGCCGCCATCGGTGAAATCATTTCCTCTAAACATAAGCACCGCCGTCGTCTCTTCCGGCACAGTTTGGTTTCAAGTTAACCGCAGGTGGGGCGGTGGTGGTTGATGACGGTGGAGTGTGGGAGGGTGAGATAGAGAGTTGTAGAGAGAGGGGGTAGAGAGAGGGATCAGTTTTGCGCAGGTGGGGCGGTGGTGGTTGATGACAGTTGTGGAGGGTGGTGGTTAATGTAGGTGGTGGAGAGGGTGAGGGACATAAACAAACACTGTGTTTTTTCTCTGCAACATTATGTATAATGTATATATTAGATATATTACTTATAGTTTATTATGTATATAATAATTACAGTAATTAAAATATACACATAAGTCTCCAAATAATCCACCTCATCTTGCCATTTGCTTCTTATAACATGTGTTGCCACATCATGGGTGTCATGTAGGATTAATGATGCCAGCTAGGATGGAAGACTAACTCAGTTACTCATTTTTTAACTGAGTGGTGAAATGACAAACAAAATTAAAAGTTTGGGGTGTCACAGATCAAGGTGTTAGTTGCGGGTGTTATCGGCCAATTCTTCAAAGTTTGAGGTGTAAAAATCCAATTGCCCAATTACTAATGACATTTGTTTATTTATTTATTTATTTTTTATTCTAGAGGTAGTTTCCCTCAAATAAAACCGTACAGAAGGTTTATATAAAAATAATAAGTAAACATCCTCATATCTTTATCCCAATATAATATAAGGGTGATGTAATTTACAAACTTTTTTTAGCCATATGTATACATATAATACATTTCGTAAGCATGCATGAACACCTACAGTCTTTCTTTTATGCGTTACATACCAGCTTCATGTTTCTGCACTCGATAAAATTCCTATATCTTTGCCATAAACTATATATATATTATAGTTCATGTGATAGTTATTTGTAACCAATAATTTACTAAGCACCAACGTATGTTGTTTCCCAAACTCAACATCTTGTAGTCTTGTTAAGAAATCGTAGCTTTTCAAAACAATAACTAATAGGTTTATGGATTTCTAATATGAGAAGAAGGAAGACGTTATGCGGATGATTTGACGTATAACCAACTAACTCAAAGGATAATCATAACAAACACTTACAAAGACAAGCGAGGATGCTTTCAAAAGACGAGATGGCGAAGAACTCGTGCTCGCTTTCTGCAGGTGTTAAAGACTTGATTTTTGCGGTTCGTGACTAGTTTTGATCATAAAAGCGACTAGATAAGAAAGATATTTGTGAAAGCTAGTTACTTAGGATTTGAACTTGGAAAACTTACACTAAAGTGCTCGAACTAGACTATGAGGCCGCGAGAATGGTGTCAAACGGGAACCGTGATGATGTTCGGTCTCGGACAAGCTTGATTGTTGAAGGTTAGTCACACTAGAACACCTTGGGATCACTTGAATGGGCTGAGCTTCTGGTGGTTTCGGACGAGATTAGAGAACCGAAAGAGACATGGGTGTTTGAGAATGGAGGTGTTGTATTCTTCTAAGGGTGTTATCTAGACTTATGGTGGGTTTTAAATAGGATGACCTTGGGAGTCGAATATTTGGCTCCTACCTAGATAATTAAAGAAATTTGTGTGGAGTTCGGTTGGGTTTCAAGGGGTGTAATTAGTTCATCGAAACTGATTAAAAGTTGAATTGGTGGATATGATGATGTCTTATCCTACTTGCATGGGACATAGGACCTTGCATGGTTAAATTACTAGATTAATAGAGTATGCATGAGAGATTTGATTGGTCACCACTTGGGAGTTGACGTCTCAAACCACAAGGAAAGAAAAGGGGTATTTTAAATTGGATTAAAATATTGCATGAGATATACCTCTTTGTCTGGATTTGTGAGAAATAGATAAACAAATGAGACAATGGGGTTTTCAATAAAATGGTATTTAAATAATATAGGATTGGATGGGAAAAGATATCTTTAGGGTGTCCGGAGTGCTCGGTAAAGTGGTGCGGCAAACTTGGTTTGCCGAGCGGGAATACCGCCGCCGACCACTTTACCGATCGGCAAACATAAAGGGGCGGTGAGTGGTTGCCGACTTGGGGAAGAGGTTTGTTTGGATTGTGGACCAATATATAACGGTAATATTACCGTTTCAAATAAAAAATAATAATTTTTTCTTTAAAAAATTAACCTATAAAATATCACACCAAACCATAACCAAATACCTTCAAATATATACCCAACCAACCCTAAAAATACCAACAATTCTTCCCAAAAATTTACAAAACAAAATGGCGGATGAACTCCCGTTATGGTTCCCACCCATGAATAGCGACGAATCATCCGATAGTAGCATTTTTTTTTTTCAAAATCTCATCGAAGAAGCCGAACTTCAAGACACAGGCACATCTAACCGAAGGAGATATATTGAACGTCAACGTGAGGAGGGACATGAGACACTCATGGCGGATTATTTTGTCGAAGACCCGAAGTACAACGAAGATATCTTTCGGCATAGGTTCCGTATGTCGAAACGTTTGTTTCTAAAAATTGTGGCCGACGTGGAAGAGAACGACCCGTGGTTTGAAGAGGCCCCCGATGCGCGAGGTAGGAAGGGCTTTACGCCGTTGCAAAAGGTGACATCGGCTATTAAACAGCTCGCAACTGGTAACACTCCAGACGAGAACGACGAGTATTTGCATATGGCCGAAAGAACTTCCCGCGAGTGCTTAGAATATTTTTGCGACACGGTTTGCAAAATATACGGTCCAGAGTTCTTACGTAGACCGACAAGCCACGACATGGCACTTTTGTACCAAGCTCATGAGGAAAAACATCACCTTCCAGGTATGTTCGGTAGCCTTGATTGCACCCATTTCGTTTGGCGGTTTTATCCGACAGAGTATCGAGGCCAATATATGCGAGGAGATCATCGATACCCGACTGTTATGCTCGAAGGGGTTGCTTCTCAAGACTTATGGTTTTGGCATGCTTTTGCCGGTCCACCGGGTTCTCAAAACGATATCAATGTTCTACAACAATCTCCGTTATTTTTTACGGAACGAAATGGAACCGCGCCAAAATATCCATTTTACGTTAAGAACCATTTATACAAACGTGGTTATTTGCTCGTGGATGGAATCTACCCTTCGTGGTCCGTGTTTGTGAAGTCGATCCCTTACCCTCACGAAGTAGACCAAAAGAAATTCAAGAGGCAACATGAGGCGGCAAGAAAAGACGTCGAACGGGCTTTTGGTGTTTTGAAGGCGAAATGGGGTGTATTGAGTCGACCGATGGGAGCAAGATCCATTAAAAAAATTAGGAGTGTCGTGTACACGTGTATTATTTTACACAACATGATTTTGAAAGATGAAGGAAAGGCGATAGCACCAGTGCACATTCGGGATCCTCCGGTCGAGCCCGCTCTAGACGATACGGTGTTGGGCGAGTTGATGGATGAAGACACGCATTGGAGACTCAAACACGATCTCATAGATCATCTCGCAAGTCAATATTTACCCCACCTTTTGGTCGATTCCGACGAAGACTAGTTTAAATTGTTTCAAGTTAATGTAATTTTATTGTTTTTTAATTTAGTGTAATTTTGATGTTTTTAATTTAATTTATGAAAGTTTATTGTTTTTTAATTTAATGTATTTATTCTACATTTATTAAATAAAATAGTACACAAAAAAAAATAATAATAAAAGTTTACCACTTCAGCAAGTGTTTAAACCATTGCCAACACTTTTCAGCAAAGTTTAAACACTTTTGCCTGATTGACATGGCGCGCTCTGATTGGTCGGTTTTTTAGTTTACCACTCCAAAGTGTTTAACCACTCCTTACACCCTTAACATTGTTTCTAGTAGGCCAAGACTAATGGTAATAATTATTTTATAAATGAATAAATCTTTTGCGCTTCCTTTCAATTAACATGTTGGTTATCATGGAAACAACCTCCTTTGTGGAAGAATATAACTATGAAATGAATGTTCAAAGGATGTGGATTGAAGGGGGGGGGGGTTTAAGGGTTGGAAGCGATCAAAATAAAATATATTAATTATCTATTGATAAAATAGGATATCAAAATCGTATGAATATTAAAATAGAATATTCAAATTTAAAACTTTCCGTTTTGTACAATCACCAACGATCGTGTTCCTTTACCAACTAGCCGAGCACAGACAATTCACATGAATTACTATAACACCTTGCAAAATTTGGTCCAATAAAGTGAAGACACGTGTCGTAAACCCTAAACATGTAATAAGTTGACTTTGGGGGACTAAGTTGACAAACAGTGAATAGATGAATGTAGAGGGACTAAAAGTGACAACATGTTAAACTATGCCGCTGAATAATGTTACACATGTTCGTATTCTTAAAATGAGTGAATTATTGGGCATGAGAAGCCATTTGTGAAAAACAAGTGAAAGATATTTGACGAAGGGGTTAAATGTGTCAACATGTTAATTCCTACCTCTGAGTGACCTTTTAACAAACCCGGAGCTTCGTAATGTCCAATTATAATTCCGAGAGTACTAAATGATAATTACATAAGATTTCAGCATCATTGATTATTAGTTGTGCAAAATCCCAAGAAAAAGGGTTAAAAGCGTAAACGAGGGAAATTAATGCCTTGCGGATGATCTCTAACTGAACGGACGCCTAACGACGTTTATTATAAGTCCCAAGATTCTTGAAAACTAACTTTGGGGGTCAAAAGTGCTAAAAATGGAAGTTATTTGAGGTTTAAAGGGACAGGGACTGAAACTGCCAAGTTTCAAACTTGTTTTACCGGATAAGAGGAGAGTCGCGGGGCGCATAAGCTTCCCTTAACTCGTTCGCGGCCCGCGAGGTAATGCCCAGTAAGAACAAAATGGACAGCTGCATGTTGCAGCCTTCCAAACCGCCATTGCATGCCTTATGCTAGAAACCAGGGCTTGTTTGATGGTTTCTACTGTCACCTTAACACCTGTAATCATCTGGGAACATCTCATAACACTTGGATTGATCTCAAAGACCATTGTTTCACTATAAATAGAGCTCATACTTGAGCTTTTGAACTTGCACTTTCAAAGTTTTCCTTTATACTTCTTCTCTGGAGCTTCCTGGTCATAAAGGAGACTTCCCTCAATTCAAGATTCGTGCTAGGACCATTTGTAAACGTCCTTAGCTTCCTTAGTTCGGTTTTCATATTTTTAAAGACCGAAAGTCAAAGTTGTTGTAATAACGCTTTGACTATCGGTTTAGACCTAAACGGTCCAGCCATTGTTCGAGGCGAATATGGCTACGTGATCGTAATTAGGTGTGTGTTAATCCCTCAAAAGGGCACATCCTAATTACAACGTTTACTTAGTCAATTGTCGGGTCAAAGTAATTAACATAAAAAGTCAAACGAGTCAGTTTTTAAATAAATTCATATATGATAATGTAGAAGCTATAAAATATGTTTTATCACTTTAATAACTTGGTAAACATTATTAGAACACGTCTAAACATGTTTAACCCAACAATTCTGAGTTTAGGCTCGGTTCGCAACCGAAAGTCGCAAAAGCTTGACTTTTGCATGCAAATAAAGTTTAAACATGATTTTAACATAAAAACTCATCACTCACTGATATAATATCATATTAAGACTAATTGAGATTTCAAATCAGATTCCTTACTGAGTTTATGCATAAGTTTCGTATTATATTATTAAATGACGGTTATGCCCTTTTTACACATAAAATGGAATTTAAATAAGATTAACATGCAAGAACTTTTGTTTACTGATATAATATGATAAATAAATTATTTTGACCATTTAAAGCTGGTCATAACCTCAGAATTTCCTAAACATTGAAATAATCGTCATTTACCGATTTTTACGACATTAAGGTGCATAGTTTGGTTTTAAACCATACTTAGCACCCAAAACTTTTTACCTACTGATTTTATAAACAATTTCCAATATTTTTACAATAAGTATAGCCCATGAACTTAGAATCCCAAATAAGTCCTTATAACTATGTGTGAAATGACCAAAACGCCCATACGGTGCATAGTTTGGTCATAAATAGTAAATCACACATATATATGATATCCTACTGATAATATAACATAAATTAAATATATTTACAGAAGTTTTATGACCAGAACCTCAATTTGCATAAAAATCCCTTTTATAAATCACAAAATGATCAAAATGCCCTTATGAGGCTTAATTCAGTTTTAAAATCTTTTTGGGCATATTTGTTGATATCCTACTGATATCATAACATATTTTAAGCATAGTAACTTATGGAACTTGTATATGACTCATCCGGTTACCCGTTTATGCTTATACGCGTACGATACGATTTATGTAACTAGTTTGCATGAATTAGCCGAAACGGGTATAACCATATCAATTTAACTTCAAATTCCAGAATGTATTTAGTTGACCCATAATATACAAGTCTCCATACTTGTTGGGTCTAAATTACATTCCAATCCGGTCATCGCTTAATCTAACGTTTCGTGCCGTAAATCCTTCTTTAAACTAACCGGTCTAAGTTTACAACTTAAATAAGACCCGTTAGTAATCTAATAGGTTAATAAAACCTTTGTTCCAGATTAGGAGCCCCGGTAAAAGCTACTTGCACTAGTTTGATTAGATTATACGGCTGAGTAGATAAATCTCGCATTTTAAAGCTCAGGTAAATACTTTTAACTTATTTTCCCTTATACGGGCTTGGGATACGGTAAAATATTACCGCTTGGTCGGGTATGGAATCATTTAATCAGATTGTGATTAACAAATTACATAACCTATTTTAATATGTATTGTTTGATAACATAAACATTTGGGGGTTAATATGACTGTGTCCTAGATATCCTCGGCTCATTTCATTAGTAAATGGCCACAACTTAAGCACGGGGTGTAGGCATACACCTGGCAGTTGCGTATGTAAAAAGATATACCCACTTGTTGGGGATAACTCATTGTGGGTTTATATTAGTGGTGTGTCTATTAATCATGTCTCGGCTTCTATCCCGGGCCCTGAACGTACGACAAACATGTAAATCTGTATACAATATTATTTTTATATAATTGTCCCAAGTTATAAAAGATTATTTGTGCCTTGTGCATTTAAACCAATTTTTTATAAACATTTTCAAAAGAGTCAGTTAATTGTATTTACCAGTGAAAACTGACGTATTTTCAAAAGACTAGTGACAGGTACTACACGTAATAGGCTGGGAGCTACCAGGCGCTGAATAGAGAATCTTGCAAGTTCGTAATGCCTTAAGTCTGTTGAACATGTTTTTCTTGTATTATATTTAGATCCGCCTGTGGATCCTTTCTTTACAACCGTCTGTATATTCTTTTATTCGTACTTTACACTTTCGGTTTGTAATAGTAATTTCTACCAAGACTTCCGCTGTGCTATAAACTGTGTATATTTGACTATGATGATATCAACTACGTCACGATACTCCCCACCGGGCCCACCGGTTTGTGGTAAAATATCGGGGTGTGACAATTACCGGATGTACGATGTGAAACACCCGGACTATGCTAGACTTTATGGACTTAATTAATACAAAATTAAGTCTAAATGCACAAAATTAATAATTAATCTTTGATTAGGATGTACGGGTTAACCTGAGAATTTGCCGGTTGTCACATAAAACCACAAACTTGTTTCTAAATAATCATAAAGCATACAACAACGTATTTAACTCAAAATCTTTAGCTCGGGTTCATGTCTTTATTGAATTACACGGCAAATACCCAAGCTATGCGCATAATTCGTTTTGACCCGTTTAGAGGATTTAAACCTTTAAGTTTAAATCTTGCTCTTTCCTTTTTACACATCCTATTTCCACATTAAGATATCTATTTATCTTCCACCACGACTACATTTGTGGTGGATTTAATACAATGACACATTTATTCTGAATTCTACCCTTCAGTTAGTCCTTTTACGGAAAAGACCCAATTTGAGGCGTTTGACCCAAAAAGCCTTAAACCGATTACTGTTACACTTATCTAAGACTTACTTGATCATAACTCTTATTTCTAAACAATCCTTAAGGGTCGTTTGCCCGGTTTATCTATCAAGGGCGTTTTGGTCAACTTTAGTCCCTCCTTTTTCAACAAAGCACTTTCAATAACATATTTGACCAAAATCGCACATTTTAGCTAAGATCTTATTTACACATACCTGGCTCGGGTCAGAGTATTGCCCTGTTTTAATACATTGCTTTAATAAATTGCTACCTAATAGCAACACAAATTTCCATACGCTATTCATCCCTGTAAGCATAAAACTCGACAAGCGTTTGTTAGTCGTTATTGTCAAATGGTGTTAACTTCACCAAATGACCAAACATTTCGTATTTATAGTAGAATTGTATTTATTTACCATTTCGCTCAATTTACCCTCCTCGGATTTTCACCATAAGGTCGTATTTCTTTAAATCTTTTTCTTACATATTTAACCCATCTTGACTTACGCCATAGGGTATATTTTAAACTTTAACTTACATTTGTCAACACGTAATTAAATTACCATTTTACCCTTTTTCTCATTATGAGCTACCCCATAAGGTAACATTACAAAAACTCATTGTATGTTCATCATTCCATGACTAAATTACCGTTTTACCCCTTTTTACCATCCATTATGGTTTTTCATCATTTTCACTTGTTCCGACCCGTATCATTTTACGTCGGAACATCACATTTCAAACACTAGCTTATCATATTCATAACCCTTATAATAATTAGGCATTCTATAAAAAGGGGTGTAAGTTTTACTTACACTGTATCCGATTATGCTCTTTTTCCGCGTACTTGATCCGTTTGACCCGCTTCTTTCTCAAGCCTCCACCTAGTTTGTCAAGCGTAAACTATCAAATATTATTCACAAGGTGGTTAGGTTAGTCATTCTAGATCATAACCTTCAAGCCTTATGAACCTTTATACTACTTTTCTTATCGAATTCTATCATAGGCCGGTTTAACTTTTAAAAGTGAAAATGCCTTATAACATATGAGATTGAACAACTAGGTTTAACAAACTCATTTTGGCATTCCACCATTTACCCGGTAAGCGTTATTCTTAAGCCAGCGTCTTAACTAAAGTTCTAACCAAGTTCATCTCAATTTTATCACTTTAACAAATTCAAGTGATTATTAACATCAAGTTCTACATATCAACTAGTAGATAACACGATTTCAAACATCTATTTACATGAACATAATTACCAATTTTATCATAACATACAAAACCCATTTCAAGTCATGTATGAGCATTCATTCGAACTTATAACTTGTTCAAGTGTCTTGCTTCAACTATCAATTATGATGATTCTAAGCACATATATATCATCGTCTTTACTATATAGTTTTTTTTAAACGATACATTTTTTTTACAAAGCAATGGCAGGTAGTCGGGCAACAAGTTGTGCCGCCACCCCCTTTTGAATAGAAAAACCAATTCTACTAAATACGAAGTTTGAAACCTTTAGCGACGAAGAATTACTATTAACGAATTTTTGAACCCGATTCAAGAGTCACACAGCGTCAGGAGCGAGACCACCAAAGGTATCAAACGCAAACGGGACAAACACATGTTGATTCTCTCGGCAGGCTTTCTCATGTTTTGCCACTTTGCTCGCCTCTGCCTTGAGCACCGCTTGCCCTACAACAAAGGCCTTGTCCTTGAGCCCGACAAGGGGGGGAGACTCCAGTTAGATCTACACAAGCGTGTTTCCCCCTTCCCATCCAAACACAAGGATGTCCGCCGGGCGTAAAGTGGACCTCCCCTCTAAGGGGGTCAGTCAGGAAATTTACTGGAGCCTCCTTTTTGGCAAAGATCCCGGCCCGCTTAAGAACATCACATAACACATCTCTCACCCAATCATGCCGATATTTAAACCCTGGTAGCTCGCCGAAAGAATCCAAACACGCTTTGCGGCATACCGGACATGGCTCATCAACTGGGAACAAAGGAATCATCAGTCGGTATCTAAGGATAACACGGTATTCCACAGTCGACATGTGTTGCCCCAAGCCTTCAATAGGTGCGACAGACAGAAAATCTTGAGCATGTGGGGCACGTAGACATTCAAACACAACTCTTTGCCGAGGGGATAAAACAAACTTCTCTTCAAACCTCTTGACAATTTCGCTATATAAGGCATTCGCCATAATTTTCTGGGATTTAGGAGGGGCAGTGTCTTTAATGTAGAAACCGCCAATATCAAGGTCCGGAAGAGAACTATGCAAAAGGTCCAACGCACTCCTGTAATCGGAGTCTAAAACATCCCACCACATTCTCGGAGTATGTGGTCTTGTAAACCCCAAGATTGGGCCCTTGAAGCCACGAAAGCATATGAAGAGGCATCCTCGGCCGTACAAATCCCTAAGCCTCCGAACCGGGTCGGGAGAGAAGCCAACCTCCACTGGAGATCTCCAAAAAAAGCACCCCCACAAACAACAATATCCTCTAATGCTCCCCGGAGGCCTTCATAAAAAACAGAGACAGCTCCCCCGACCAAAGAAGGTTGACACGTTCGAAGACCAAACAGTAATTTAGCAACACTCATACAAGAACGAAGCAAGAGGAGCTCACTCTGAGGGTCCCGTAGGCATTTAAGGCACCTCATCAGCTCGACTGCACATTTCGCTCTTTTAAGAGCCATACCACAAATAAACTCTGCATCACGACTAACGGCACCCCCCAAGAGTTTCACACCCAGCACCGGCCTCCCAATCCCCCGAGGGAATAAGCCCTCTTGAACCTTTAAACCATTGCAGGTTGGCCAGAAAACTTCAGTTTTCTTTATATTAAGTTGAAGCCCTAAGGAAGGACCCTCAGCTCTGATGATATCTAAAGCATTAGCCACTTGGGTGGCATCTCCAATAAGCGTTCCGTCATCTAGGTACCAGGCGTGAAATAGAAGTTTGCAGCGATCCCTTATTCGGTGAACAAGGGGGTGTAGAACAAGGGCAAAAAGGAGGGGCCCCAAGGGGTCCCCCTGCTGAATGCCAGTAGAAGACCAAATATACTCATCCCCTACATATAATCTAGCTGGTTGACCATATAAAAAATCGACCCACGTAGAAATAGAAGGAAACCTTACATCAAGTACTTCATAATTTCATCATAATTAATGAAATTAAGCATACATAATCATTCAATTTCAACTTTGGATCATAATCCAACAATCTATTTGCAAGTAACATAGTTGTCTCAAATTTCAACTTTAACCAATCTAGGTTTTATGACATACCTTATGGTCCTCATGACTAGGTGATCGTTAATATAGATCCAAACCCGAATTTGGGCTTCAATTTCCCTTTCAATTTGATGCTTCATGGAAGAACTAGGGTTTTTCCCTTGTTTCTTGCACCTGGTCGTTCACGCATAACACACTTAGTGTGTGTTGTGTTTTATCACTAGTTTTTAATAAAACTAGGTTACCCACTTGGCCATATTAGTCCCCCATGTTTCATTTGTTATAAAGAGGGCCAAATTTTTTATTTTTATTACTTCTGTCACTGGCGCCCCACTCTTAGCTGGTTATTTACTTATTACTCATTTTCGCTCCATTTGCACCAGGACCTGACCATACACAAAATAATATAATATAATACTAAAAACTAAATAAAAGCAAATAAAAACTATATAATAATACACAAAACTACTAAATTAGACTCATAGTACAAAATAAACTACTCTAAATATAAGTAAACACATACAGTAAAAACTGAGAATACACCCAATATATAAAAGTACAAAACTTTACAAAACCTCCCCACACTTGAATTTAATCAGGAGGCTTCTCTTTGATCTGGACCCTATCTAACCTCGTTATTTATTCGGTCTAGCTCATTTATTGCATTTTTTCTTTGATAAAAAATTCTAATAATTTTAGCTTATAACGGCATTCCTTATACTATTTTTGGCGGTTTCAGCTTTCCTACTTTTCCTAGATGATAACCCACTAGCAAACTAACAATTAGGTATATTTGTATCAAAGGAACCTAGAAACCGGATCAGGCCTACTCACACATCCCAAGTTAGACACAAGCTTAACTTTTGAGTTAATAGCCAAAATGGTCCCTGAGGTTTGCTCACTTTTGCCACTTTAGTCCAAAATCCAAAATTTTTAAATCGGGGTCCCTGAGGTTTGCATTTTGTTGCCATTTTAGTCCAAATTTCAAAAACCCCCTTTTTAAGTGTTGAAACCTGATTGTTTTGTCCTTTTGTGCAGAGGCATTTTGGTTATTTTAATTTACTCTTTTAATAAATTAAAACAAAATTAATTATATATTATATATATACATACAGACATTCACACACATACAGACATTTACCCTTTTTGAGTTTATCCACATCCACCCCAACCTCTCGATCTCTCCATCTCGATCTCCGATTCACACACATACAGACATTCACACACATACAGACAACCTCAACTCCATCACCCTCATCCTCTACTTCTCCTCCCACCCCCACCACCGTCCCAACACCCCCACCCCCACTCACCACCAATTCACCATCTCCGACCACACCCACATCCTATCTCCCCCCAATTCCAACAAACCCTGGCCAATCTTACCTTCCTACCTCCCATGGTCCTTAAACCCCAACACCCACTTCAGATCAGGCATCATCAAGCCATCATCAGAAATCATCAGCGTTATCGTCACAAAACAGAAAAGAAACAAAATAGGAAGAAACGGGGAGGGGTTTCTTTACCGGTGAAACCCGTCGGACAAAAACAATAATCACCGCCGCTATAGACGACGGCTCTGCCGTCTGCCGCCGCCGCATCTCGCCGGAACCCGACGCCTGCTCCCCTTCTCTTCGTATATCTCTCTCTCTCACTGGATTTCTTGGATTGTTTTGCATGTGTACAGAGGGTATCACGGGGGTAGGGGTTGGGTCTTATATTGAAAGGGGAATGTTGGTATGGTGGTTGATGTCGTCGGAGGAGAAAACCGAGGGGAGAGGGGTGATGGGGGCTGTGTTCGTCGCCGGTAGACAAGGCGCCGGAGTTATGATCTCCGGTGACCGGAGATAGGGTTGAGCAGAGAAAATGACCAAAAAGAGAGAGAGGATGAGGGTTGTATGTGTCTGAATGTCTGTATGTATATATATATATAATATAATTAATTTTGTTTTAATTTATTAAAAGAGTAAATTAAAATGACCAAAATGCCCATGCACAAAAGGACAAAACAATCAGGTTTCAACACTTAAAAATGAGGTTTTTGAAATTTGGACTAAAATGGCAACAAAATGCAAACCTCAGGGACCCAGATTTAAATTTTTTGGATTTTGGACTAAAGTGGCAAAAGTAAGCAAACCTTAGGGACCATTTTGGCTATTAACTCCTTAACTTTTTATTCTCATATTATTATTATTTGAAACCCGAACAAATTCGATTTTTCTATCATTTTCCGTTATTATTTGCAAACATCTAAAACAAGAGACATTTTCTATTTTGTTTCAATTTATTTTGGATTTTTTTTAAATATTTAATTATTTTGTATTTTTTTTCAAATTTTATGACTCAAGACTCTACTAACTATACAATAAACAATAGTTTCCCATCATCACACTTAAACTCTACATTGCCCTCAATGTAGGATGGAAACCGACTCAAAAGACTAAAATAAATAAGAAATAAAAAAACGAAGGGCAAATTTGGAAAAGACTTAGCTGGTTAAATAACGCGTAAGATCCACAAACTCTCGTCTAATCCAGCTCGATCGTATAGCATTTCATTCGTGATCGGCTTTGACTCTGACTGGTATACTTAGTAAATGTCTGATATTCGAACAACAGCTCTAAAATCACCTGAATGGAAATTGAGTACGGGTTGTACAATCTCAAACCTGCATAAACAAAAACAAGCAAAAACCAAAGTAATACCGAATCGACACAAAACTACTAAATTAGACTCATAGTACAAAATAAACTACTCTAAGGGGCTGTTTGTCAACATCTGAATGGTGAAATGCTGAACCAATAAGAGGTCTGAACCATTAAGTGTTGAACCAGTAAGAGGTCTGAACCATTAGGAGCCTGTATAATGCTTAACCGTTCAAAGGAAAATGTCAGACTAATTCAGATTAGAGGTCTTAGCCATTCAGACTATGTATAATACTTAACCATTCAGAGGTAAATGTCTGAACCATTCAGACATCTGCTCGTGAAACAAACAGTCTGAACCACTAAGTGCTGAATCAGTAAGAGGTCTGAACCATTAAGAGCCTCATTAAGAGGTAAACAAACAACGCCTAAATATAAGTAAACACGTTGTGACAACTGTCAAAAATCCAGGTATCCGTACAATTAATTGATCATGATTAGTGCTTAATGACTGTGCTAAATTGCAATTAACTGCTTTCTGATCTCTGCTTAATACATGCATGTGCATCACATATTGTTTAATGTCATATCATTACTGCATGAAAGCTGTATTGCCTTAAAGGATGCACCAAGTATAGTTAGCACAGTTATCTGATAGATCAGGAAAATGCTGACAGAACTCAGCACATAGACAGACAATGCATTGAGATACAGAATGAGCCAGAAACTAAGTATTACACTAGTATAGTGTGTAGGAAAGTAATGATCATAAAACTGCATTCCTAGAGATAGCTTAAGAACCGGAAAGTGCCTAAAACTCACCCAAAGTGCTGAATTCAACAAAAATCAGCAATTTAACAATCTAATATTATGCAGAAATATGGTTAAATGGTCCTGAATGTTTTCCTAAGTGTCAGGAATCAAAACTGCCACAAAAGGTAACATAAAGCACCCTAAACTGCAAAGTTTAGCACTTTAACGAACCAGTAACCAACCGAACAACCGGACACTACCCGAAATATCAAATTTATACTAGAAACATTGTTTTAACATTACCAAGCTAGTTATGGTCCCCAAACATCATAATACCCCATACAAATATCTAATAACTAAGACATGTAACTAATACTTGGATTTTAACCTAATAACTAACTAAATGGTTGGAGCCTACACCTACATCCCCCACCTATGGACGGCTAGATATGGTGGCCCCACCATTTGATTTTATTTACATACTTAAATAGATTATGTTGGATCATGTTTCATTATATTAGACATAAAAACCATTGGAAAATACATAAGTTTGGATTATAAATAAGCATAAGAGTTCATAAGACTATATTCATTTCTCATCACCAACATCACCCACAATCTTCTCCTCCCCCCCCCCCCTTCATACTTACGGCCAAGAACCACCACACACAACCACCCATTTTCACTTCAACCTCTTCCATTCTAAGGTGTTCACAAGGTGTCTCTAGCATGATTAGGAAGCTTGGTGCCATTGGAAGTTGAAGGACCTTCACCTATTGCGTTTATCCACTTCATTTCTTCACTTGATCATTCCTAGCCTTGAGCTAGTAGTAAGATCTTCTACTCTTCATTTTACATCTATATTAAGTGGTTAAAAGATGATACAAGATGATTATCATAAAAAACACTAAGAAACAAGAAGATGAAACATGAACATAAGCTTAAAGTTATAAGAAATCATGAAGAAATCATGTTATTTATGTGATGTTATACTTGATGATTGTTGTTTGCTTGTGTAAATGGTATAGATCATCATATGATCTTGCTAGATCATGATTAAAAACATGATTTAGCAAGATAAGAGGATGATTATGTTAAGAAATCAATAGATCATCCTTATGTAAATCATGAACTTGAAGTATAAATTGTCTTTCTTGTAAAATGATGATCAAAGTAAGTTGTGATACTTGTAGATCTAGAAATTTTATGGATGATTTCTAAAGAAACCGAGTTAAAAATACAAGCTTTGTCAAAACTTGGTTCTTACATAAACAAACTCTATTTTTGGTGGTTAAACCAGTGTAGAAACACTTGTGTAACAAGAAAATTTCATAAAGAAACATTTTTAGAAAATGTGACAAGAAGTTGTAAACATCTAACATCTTTAAAAATGAAGTTTTTAAAGAAGTAAACACATTTTAAAGGGTAACAAGACTTACTAAGAATACTAGTAAGTTACTACAAATTTTTACAAATATTCAAGTTCATGAATTAGTAGAATATGCATGATTTTGGCAAGATTGGTAAGTAAAGGTTGTTTGTTGATGATTGTAAATTGATTTTGATGATTTTTACAAAAGAAAATGATATGCTTGAAAGCATGGAAACCTCAATTTTTAGGGGAAACGATGGAAAAATTTTCTAAAAATATAAACACTTAGAAATATATTTTTAAACAAATATTTGCAAGTGTATTTTAACCCATAAATTGTTAAATAAACTTTGCCATAAATTTTGGTTACAAGAATACAAATATTGGAGGTTGATTTTCATAAATAAAAGTGACTAAATATGTATTTAGAAAATATATAATTAGAAGACACATATGTGTGATTATTTGTATACTTTGTGTATTAGTTATATTATTTTTAGGACTTGAAATATTATAACTCACAAAATACCAAGAAATTTCCATCCAAAATATTACCAAAATTCCAAGGAATAAATGTACAAGCTTATACAAAATATTGATGAAACCGAACTATGAAATATAGGACATACATAATATTCCGGAAAATTTATTCACAAAGATTATTTTGGTAAAATAATGTTTTGGACACCAAAGAAGATTTTTACAATTACTACTAGAATATATCATATTTTTGACAAGTATGAAACATATATTTTTCTTGAAATCTTTGGAAGATATATTATTTATAAGAAATATATATCTTCTTAAACAAACGTGAAATACAATATTTTTGGGAAAAATATACATTTTCTTAAATAAATACAAAGTATGTCATTTTTGGGAAAAATGAATTTATATATATATATTTTCCAAGTTAGACTTGAAAATATATTATTTTTGGTACTCACAAGAGAATACAAATATTTTTGGCAACGAAAAATTATAAATAATTTTTCTAAGTAATATTCCTTAAATATATATATATATATATTGGATCTTTATTAAAGATAATATTCCGGAATAACTAATACGAAATTTAGTATAAAGATACATAACGAATACAATGAAAATACGTATTCTCGTACGTATAAACACACACCGGAATACGACCCCAAAACATGGCAAAATATACAAGTATAAGATACCCCATCCTTGGGAAGGAAATACAAGCATAAATACTTGGGATGTATTAAGTTAAAATATATTGTTTTAACAATTATTCCAAAATTTAATAAATATAATTTAAGTTAAAATATTAATTATTTTAACAAATAATTATATACTTGGAATAATAATGAAGACACTTGGAAACGTAACTCAAAGGCACTAATTAGTACTAAGTCAAGGCACGACCCGCTCGTCTAATGGACCATAGTACGTTGTAGGTAGTCGTGTCCACCAGAGGAAACTTTGAGTTACAGGGGGATTCGAAGAACGCAAACATGTGAGTTCATGTTCCCCCTTTTCTTTAACTGTTTTCGGTTTTATAACTTCGGGGGTGAAGTACATGTTACAACTGTTTACAAACGTTATTATTTGGTATGGTTAGCTAAGGAAGGGTACTTCTAGATCATGTGAGTGGTGGGTAGGACGCTTAAGGTCATCAATCCTCTTGTAGGACCGAGGGACATGAGTGATAGATCTATTTGGATGTAGCGAGCCACTTCCATGAGTCCGTCGTGTGGACCATGGGTTGACTATGTCTTACAGCCGGAGGCCCGGTGCAAAGTCTGCTAGGTTTGAGATTGTCCTGCATCACGTCACAAATGTTAATGTATTAGCTACACATTAATTGATCTGTTTCCTTGTTGCTTTCATACCGGGATTTCAAGTACATACTTTCAATGATTTCAAAGGTTTATTCACAAACACACACATGAACTCGCTCAACTTTTGTTGATGTTTTCAAACTACATGTATTTCAGGAAACTAAGTATGGATCTGGCGGGCGTTAAAGTTTCAAGTGTTGTCTGGAATAAAAGATGTCACCCGGTGTCGAATGGTTTAGAGGGTGTATCCTATCCTGGATAGGATACATGTTTCAAAGCTTGGTTATCATCAGTGTCTTTTGAAAACTCCTTATGGAACTCAAAACCTGTTGGTGTTGTTTTCTGAATACGGAGTCTGTGTTTTTAGGGTTAAATCAATGTTGTTGTAATAATTCAAAACTTAATCAATGGATAAACATCTTGGATTTATCATATAATTGTTTGTTATGGTTGAATGCAATAATATTAAGCAAGTCACACCATAATCACGCTTCCGCAAAAGTCAGGGTGTGACACACATACAGTAAAAACTGAGAATACACCCAATATATAAAAGTACAAAACTTTACAAAACCTTCCCACACTTCAATTTAATCAGGAGGCTTCTCTTTAATCTGGACCCTATCTAACCCTTTTAATTCCACCCGGTCCTAAAAAATAATTAAAAATTTATTGGTGGAAGTATAAAATATTTTAAAAAATTTAAACGGGCAGACCACCAAAAATTAAACTTACTTGGACCAAACCTGATACGATGCATGTAATGAGGAAGATGGTTGTCTCTGCACTTCAGTTTCTCCCTTTGCTTCTGTTTACACCATCTTTGTATCATCAAACTCTGTCGATCCAAGTTCCTTCGCGCCTTCTCCCATTTTCTTGTTGGTGTGTGTGGCAATCCAACATCTAAATCCTTCACGGGCCAGCTATCAAACTCGTCAGCCACTTTTACTTCTTCTACATTTGGTATGTGTTTGATCTCCATGACCGGCGTCTCTACAAGTAACGTATCTAGATAGGCAAGATCACCAACCGGGTCAAATTCTTCATCTTCAAGAGTTGGTAAACCTACCAACTCATCACCAAACTCTTCCTCCCAAGATGGTATATGCTCTTCAATCATCCCATTATCAATCTTGTCAAGTGCCTCCTTTTCTACTTCTTCACTCTGGGCTGCGGTGTAGTCGAGCACCTCTAACTCTACCTCTTCTACTACCCCATCATCATCACTCCAGAAGCCATCATCGATATTCCATGGCGTGGGACACCAATGGCTGGAATTAACGACTTGCTGAACCGAAGGTGGGAGTTCAACGTCCATTATCGTCTCCGGTTCATGAGTGTGATCCTCATATTCTTCATACAAGGGCTCAAAATGCGAAACCTGCACGGCATCCTCCTCACAAGACAAGGGTAAATCTGATTCATGAGAATTATAGTAATTAAAAGTAGAATCGTAATATTTACCTGGCAGTGGGATCTCAATACACATTTCTCCCCCCGGATCTGGTATTGTGTAATGCATCTCACCATCAGCCGTTTGATATCCAAAATAATTTCCATCCTTATCATACATGTAACGGCCTTGGCTCTTCAAGCTTTCTGATCTTAAACTATTAAGTGCGGCTTGAATCTCCCTAACTCTTTCCTCCTTAGCAGTTTTAACCCAGTCACGTAATTCCTCTGTTGTTCGTTCTGGTAGCCAATTTCGAGGATGATATGACTGTGGCTGCACATAATGGTTAGTGATGTGTGTAAAATGAAACATATAAATTACATCAAATAAGGCATAAAACTAACCATTTTTTAGTACTAATGTTGGAAAAGTGTGCTTTTGTCTTCCTTTTGTATTTTCAGGGTTAAAAGAGCTTAAATGAACAAAAGAAGCAAAAATGCAGCTAAAGCTAACAATAATACAAGAAAAGGAACAAACGTGGCATGCCCGACCCCTCGACAACATCTTCCCAAGCAAAAACAAGATATCAGAAGGCTGAACACGCCCCGTGCTCAGTGAGCACGGGGGCGTGCCCAAGTATCTGCAGAAAAGACAAAGCTGTAGAAGCTTCTATTTCCCAACACGGGGGCGTGGTCAACGGACATGGGGCCGTGGTCAACGCTAAGATTCGCAGAATCTAGTCAAATCTTGATAGTACAGATACACTTCTGCACACGGGGTCGTGCCCAGCGGACACGGGGGCGTGGTCAACTAATGCAGACAAACTGCAATTAATGAAGAAAGAGAAGATGGGTGGACACGGGGCCGTGCCCAACGGGCACGGGGCAGTGTCCGGGCTTCTGTGCAGGCTATAAATAGGGGTGCTTGGCTCACTTGCAAATCATCCCTTGGCAAACCACCTCTCTCACACTTCACCCACACTCTACCACCATCACAACACCCACATCCACCACCATCATTCATCATCCATCATAGAGTGTGTGTAGTAGTCTCGGGATCCAAGATTGATCGTAAGAGTTCTTGACAATCAAAGGCCATGTTTGCCTAAGTCTCTTACATCACTTGGTGAAGACAAGCATTTAGTGTAATACTTTTTATTTTTAATCTTATCGCACTTTTTATTTGGTTGTGTATTAATGACTTTAATAACTAGTTTCTTATGTTGAAGGTGAAACTTCCTTATCATTTGTCTGTGGTGTCTTGGCGTTATTTTACTGTCTATATAAAATAAATGATTTTCACCATTCATATCTCCACGGTCTATATGGAGATATGTTGGCTACCTGGTCGGGGGTTAAGGGAATGGTTTGATAAGCGTCTTGCCTTGTTCAGTGTATAGATCCTGCAAGGACCTGGACCAAGTTTAGTAGGATCTCCTTCAATACCCACTGGTATTGGATGGCGGGGGCCCGAACTCCTTGATCCCCTCATATGTAAACTACTATTAATACATTAACCCGGCTACTTAGGATTGTATCCCTGCTGACTCAAGCTACTTAGCCGAGGGTAACGTTACCTTCAAAAGAGGGGCCTACCACATTACGCATTAATAACTTAATTAATTATCTTTCAATAATTCAACCCTTTAGGATTGTATCCTTGCTGGCTCAAACTATTAGGTTGAGGGTAACGTCACCTTCAAAAGAGGGGCCTACTACTATAACTAAGATAATCTTTTAAAAAGTGTAAAAGTGCGGAAATAATCAAAGGTTACACTAAAGGCTAGTCGGATCCAAGTGATTCATCTTGTCTATCTGTTTTATTTTTATTTTTACCAAGTGATTCATCTTGTCTATCTGTTTTATTTTTGTTTTCAGCATTTTTAGTTAGTTTTATTTTCTTGTTTAAAAACCTTTTTCTAAATTTTTGATTTGATTAGACGTTGAGGATAAACCGGTACTAAAAGCTCTTGTGTCCTTGGACGACCTCGGTATCTTACCAACACTATACTACGCTCACGATGGGTACGCTTGCCCATATGCGTGTTTAGTGTTAGTAAATATCGTGTTTTATAAATTTAAAACTTGACTAAAGTGTTAAAAAGGGCTTAAAATATACATTAAAAACTATACGACACTTACACGCATCAAGTTTTTAGCGCCGCTGCCGGGGACACAAGGATTTTTAGAAAGTTAGGAATCAACGGCCTAATCGTTTTTCTTATTTTTTCTTTTTTTTTTTAGGATTTTTCTTAGATTTTTCAGCTTCTGCAGAGCTTAGCACGGGCCGTGCCCGCTGAACACGCCCCGTGCCTAATCTTTGGTACTGGCAATCCTGTTTTAAGTCAGACATTAGCTGAACACGGGGCCATGCCCAATCAACACGCCCCGTGCCCAAGTATCAGTTACTGAAAACAGAACCGTAAGATCCCGACGGTTGGTAATTTCTGACACAACCATGAGTGATACTGATATTTTTTACTTCTGGCCCTCTTATGGTACGTGGTGTCAAATATGTGGCGGCAATCATGAAGATTTAAAATGTTATTTTTTAAACTACAAGCCCCACTATATAGACCCATTGTTTTCCTGTAGCCTTAAGAGGGGCGAAAGTAAAAATAATCCCTATCTCTCCCTCGAATGCTCTCAATCAACCCTTCTAGGAGAAATGCTTCTTGATGAGTTATTTCAAATGTAAGATCTAATTCTTAATTGGGTAAAAGAACTTGAGATGGATATCATTAATTCACCTCAAGACGATACCCAAGAAGAATTATTGGGACCGCATTCGGATAAAAACAACTTCGTTGTTCCCGAAATCACCTCTAACTCTTGCGAAGACTTGAGAGATAGTCGTCCCTGTGTCGATTGTGCCGTGAAGGACTCCCCATCGACTTCCTTCGATGCATACATAGACCCGAGCGATTCGACATACACCTTCTTTAACGAGAGCCCGGGAAAGGGTTGGACTTGTCCACCTACATCTAGCATAGGAATCACCCTTACCGACAACCTCTTGCATTCTCGTCTAAATCTAGAGCAATTAAGGTATCTCAGGCACTTCGGTGTTGTTCCATCCAGTAAGGAACCACCCGATCCGGATAAATTCCTTAAAATATACGAAACTTCATAAACAGCCTCTAGGCACCGGGCCGTGTCCAGGTCAGCACACCCCTGTGTCCACCAAAAGATTCCCATCTGACTTTTGGTCAGAATACGGACAAAATGTGTCAGGATCATGTCTGCACACGGGGCCGTGTCCAGCCGACACGGGGCCGTGTGTAGCGTGCTGTCGTTTTCTATAAATGCAGCCAAGATTCCTGCACATTTGGACCACTCCAAAGACAAAGATCTGGTGGGATCTTCACACATACCATCCTAGGTATATTCTAAAGAAGGTTCACAACAACCATCTTGTCTTTTCTACTTTTGTCCATTGCCTTCTTCTTCAATTTTCACCTCAACACCTCCATTAGAGCTTGAAATCACCATGGTTCTAAGCTTTATTGTGATGTTTGTTAGGTTTTTATTCAAGGAATCTTGTTAAAATAAGTTCTACAACATTGTTTTAAGTTATTTCTGCTTAAAAAGGCCTTAAAAATCAGAAAACTAATTTGAAACTCCAAGATTCCTTGTTCCAAAAATCTGCAGACCGGTGAACACGGGGTCGTGCTCATTGAGCACGGGGCCGTGTCCGAGGTGCTGTTCTAATAAAATTGAACTCTTTTCGGTCTGTTTTCTCAGAATGGCGAGCAGAACTATTGGAACATCTTCATCGCACTCCAGGAACAACCGACAAGGGAAAAGGTCATCAACGGTAGAAGACTCTCTGGTATACTACGTTTACGCTTTAAGAGAGGCCATTGATGAGATGATGGAAGTAGAAGAAGCATTGGTCGACCGTATCAATCATTTATCGGTGGGGCTAGAGGGATGTCTTCGAGAGGTCAACCTTTTGCACCAAAGGTTGAACATTCTCACTTCTCCTCCTTTGGTACCAATCATCACCCAAAGGGCATGGAATGTGGTACCGGAAGTCATCATTCCGGCCGAATGGTACACCATACACCCGGAGCCCCCTCGTGACATATTACAAGGGGTTCCGGTTGGTGTCACTCCCCCTCCACAAGATGTTGAGGAAAATGAGCCCGTCTTCTTTCTTCCAAGAGAGATGGAAGAATGGCTTTAACAACGTCTAGGGGACACCTTTCGGTTCGGAGTTCTACAAAGCCTTTAAATACCGGAAAGCTATTTCTGGAATTTTGATTCCTATTGTAAGAGTAGAACTCCTTAGGATGATTTTATGTATCACTTGACCTATTTTAGGACTTTTAGTTTTTATTTTTCTGCTTTGTTTCTAATTTCTAGGACCCTATGTAATGTGTTGTTTTAATGAAATGATGGTTTTAATTAAATTGGTGTTTGGATGATGTTGTAATGGATAAAACACACTCGGGATGGTGAAGGATACTAAGGGAAACTAGAACCAGCACCCCATGCACAAAAACAGAGCTTCCCGAAAAAATTTTCTTCATTACAGCAAGTTCGGCACGGGCCGTGCCCAGCCAACACGGCCCCGTGCTGAAGGATCTGCAGAAAAATGCCCAGTTCAGGTAACTGGACACGGGGCGTGTTCGCTAAACACGCCCCCGTGCCCAGGCTTTTGTTACTTTCTGATGATTTCTGTTACTGGCAACCTAAACACGGGGCCGTGCCCGGACACCACGGGCCCATGTCCAGATGCCCAGTAACATACAATTTTGTTTCTAACACACCTTTTACACATTCAATCAACCTAAAAACTTATTTTTGGGACACATTGAGGACAATGTGTAATTTAAGTGTGTGGGGGGGGGGGATGCTAAAACCTTGAATTTTGCAAGTCCTAATTACAAGCCTTACATAAAACTCTATTGGAACCGCTAAACACCCCAAATTTTTCAAAAACTTTTCATTTTTTTACTTGTCTTGGTTTAATTTGGGAATAACAAGTTCTAAAAAGGTTATATTTTTACAAATTTACAACCGATAGCGTCGTGATAAAAAGAACCAACATAAGAAAATTATGAAACGGCATGACAAATCTAGTTAAAATTTGATTATATATACTTGATCACATAAAAACCCATTCCCACAAAAAGTGAGTTTTGAGCCTTTATTGAGCATACAAATACACATCTTTAAACTAAATGCTCATTTTTCGTTTCTTGTGTGAATAGCCGCTTGGTTTTTTACAACTCTAGAACTTGCCATGACGATACATTCCCGGTCCTTACCAACTTAAACCCAAGTAAGTAAATGATGGAGGCATTAGGACTAACCCTTTTTATTTCAACATCATCATTTTTCTTTTTTTTATCACCTACCCAAAATCCCCCTAGTTAACCCCTTTGAGCCTAAACCTTTTCATTTCTAAAACCCACAAAACAAACACCCCTTTACCCACCAAAACCCTTTTTCATTTTAAACCCTTTCTTTTAGTACAAAGCTTGGTTTTCTTGTGACTTCCTTATCAATATATATATATATATATATATATAGGCTAAAGATAAAAAGAAAACCACTTTTATTGAGAAAACCCGGGAAACTCAAAGCTCCCGACTTTTTTTTTTTTTTTTTAAATTACCACACGTAATATACATGTTTTTAAGAGTTTTGGGCAAAAATAATCGAAAAAAAGCGCCGAGTAGATATTTAAAAAAAAATAAACAAGTTTTGGTGTAACATTTGTTACATTCGCTGAACATATGTTACACCAAAACTTGTTTATTTTTTTTTAAATATCTACTCGTCGCTTTTTCGATTTTTTTTTCCCAAAACTCTTAAAAACATGTATATTACGTGTGGTAATTTTTCAAAAAAAAAAAGTCGGGAGCTTTGAGTTTCCCTGGTTTTCTCAATAAAAGTGGTTTTCTATATATATATATATATATATTACAGAGAAGAAGAAAAAAATGAAGTTAGCAATAAATAAACAAGCTCATCAAAAGAAAAACTCGTTTGAAAAAAAATGCTTCATTAGAATAAAAAGTCACAAAAACAAAATGTTTTACGAAAACCGACGCTTTTTACGCCTTTTTCGCCTTTTTCTACTAACCACTAACCCAAAACCACATACCTTTAACCCAAGCCTAACCCTTCCCCAAAGTCCTCTTGATATTTACAAAGGTTTATAGTTAAAAAGGAGGAAGATTGATTGCTTGGCAAGCATATGGTAGAAGTAAGTTCCATGCCGCTCTCGAGTGTTTCACAAAAATACATCTTCGGCCGAGTGTTGAGTGATCCCCGGTAAGGTATGTGAACTTGTATATAAATGGAATTTTAAAGAGGAATGTTATGCCCAAATAAGTAATTTCTCTTATGTAATGTTCTAAATAAATCATAACAAATAGGATTGTAAATAACATAAAAATAAAACATAATAAAGATCTTGGAATCCCGACACTCTAGACAAGCCCAAAACCTTCTCTTCTACCCATTCCATTTGGGTGTGTAAGCCACAAAATAAAGAGTTTTGCTTGAGGACAAGCAAAGATTCAAGTGTGGGGATATTTGATGTGTGTAAAATGCAACATATAAATTACATCAAATAAGACATAAAACTAACCCTATTTTAGTACTAATGTTGGAAAAAGTGTGCTTTTGTCTTCATTTTGTATTTTCAGGGTTAAAAGAGCTTAAATGAACAAAATAAGCAAAAATGCAGCTAAATCTAACAATAATACAAGAAAAGGAACAAACGTGGCATGCCCGACCCCTCGACAGCATCTTCCCAAGCAAAAACAAGACATCAGAAGGCTGAACACACCCTGTGCTCAGTGAGCACGGGGGCGTGCCCAAGTGTCTGCAGAAAAGACAAAGCTGTAGAAGCTTCTATTTCCCAACACGGGGGCGTGGCCAGTGGACACGGGGCCGTGGTCAACGCTAAGATTCGCAGAATCTAGGCAAATCTTGATAGTACGGATACGCTTCTGCATACGGGGTCGTGCCCAGCGGACACGGGGGCGTGGTCAACTAATGCAGACAAACTGCAATTAATGAAGAAAGAGAATATGGGTGGACACGGGGCCGTGTCCGGGCTTCTATGCAGGCTATAAATAGGGGTGCTTGGCTCACTTGCAAATCATCCCTTGGCAAACCACCTCTCTCACACTTCACCCACACTCCACCATCATCACAACACCCACATCCACCACCATCATCCACCATCCATCATCCATCATTCATCATAGAGTGTGTGTAGTAGTCTCGGGATCCAAGATTGATCGTAAGAGTTCTTGACAATCAAAGGCCATGTTTGCCTAAGTCTCTTACATCACTTGGTGAAGACAAGCATTTAGTGTAATACTTTTTATTTTTAATCTTTTCACACTTTTTATTTGGTTATGTATTAATGACTTTAATAACTAGTTTCTTATGTTGAAGGTGAAACTTCCTTATCATTTGTCCGTGGTGTCTTGGCGTTATTTTACTGTCTATATAAAATAAAAGATTTTCACCATTCATATCTCCACGGTCTATATAGAGATATGTTGGCTACCTGGTCGGGGGTTAAGGAAATGGTTTGGTAAGCGTCTTGCCTTGTTCAGTGTATAGATCCTGCAAGGACCTGGATCAAGTTTAGTAGGATCTCATTCAACACCCACTGGTATTGGATGGCGGGGGTCCGAACTCCTTGATCCCCTCATATGTAAACTACTATTAATACATTAACCCGGCTACTTAGGATTGTATCCCTGCTGACTCAAACTACTTAGCCGAGGGTAACGTCGCCTTCAAAAGAGGGGCCTACCACATTACGCATTAATAACTTAATTAATTATCTTTCAATAATTCAACCCTTTAGGATTGTATCATTGCTGGCTCAAACTACTGGGTTGAGGGTAACGTCATTTTCAAAAGAGGGGCCTACTACTATAACTAAGATAATCTCTTAAAAAGTGCAAAAGTGCGGAACTAATCAAAGGTTACACTAAAGGCGAGTCGGATCCAAGTGATTCATCTTGTCTATCTGTTTTATTTTTATTTTTATTTTCAGCATTTTTAGTTAGTTTTATTTTCTTGTTTAAAAACTTTTTTCTAAATTTTTTATTTGATTAGACGTTGAGGATAAACCGGTACTAAAAGCTCTTGTGTCCTTGGACGACCTCGGTATCTTACCAACACTATACTACGCTCACGATGGATGCACTTGCCCATATGTGTGTTTAGTGTTAGTAAATATCGTGTTTTATAAATTTAAAACTTGACTAAAGTGTTAAAAAGGGCTTAAAATATACATTAAAAACTATACGACACTTACACGCATCATTAGCATCGAAATCCATGGAACACCCCGAATTGTTTGGACAATATTTGGTGTAATGGGGCCCTACACACATCAAACACATGATAAAAAATATATAAAAAATTAACTAATAAAAATATATTTACAAAAACGACTAGACACACTACTACTAGCACAAACCCTAAGACTCAAACTACAAATAAGACCAATTAAACAAATAAGATCAGTCAAAGCTAATAACGCAATCGCCTAAGTGTCTCCAGCAACGACACCAAAAACTTGATGTATGATCCATTCCACTCAAGGCTCCATTAGGGGTTTTTTTTAAAGGGTTATTGGATTTTATCACCCGCAACTATCGGCCTTTGGCCGTTGCCACCCGTAACTAACACTTTGACACCCGACACCCCCAACTTGACTTTTTGTTTGCACTGGCATCACTCAGTTAAATATTCTCTAACTTGGTTAGTAATTTGTCCGACGTGGCACCATTTTGATGATCTGTACAAACATAAGTGAATGACCATTATCTGTTTGACCCATATTAGTGATATGGTAATGAACAAACAGCTCCAAACTGATCAAATGACCACAACTCCAAAGTGATCAAATGACCACAGCTGTTTTGACCCATATACACAGCTGTCATATACACAGACCTGACATATATATACCACAACTGTCAAATGACCAATTTACCCCTGCAAGCTTTAAAGCTCATATAACCCACTGCAATATACACACCACACATGTAAAATGACCAAATTACCCCTACATGCTTTAAAACTTATATAACCCACTGACATATATATACCACACCTGTAAAATGACCAAATTACCCCTGCATGCTTTGAAACTTATATAACCCACTGACATATATATACCATACCTGTAAAATGACCAAATTACCCCTGCATGCTTTAAAACTTATATAACCCTCTGACATATATATACCACACCTGTAAAATGACCAAATTACCCCTGCATCATTAATATTAACTAACCAAAACATTACATACCACATTAAGTCATTACATTACATAGATTCATTACTTAACATTAAGCCTACATGATTCTTGTCCAAAACAGGCATTACAAAACATTAAATTGTCCAAACATAAGTCAAACATTCAGCAACTAAGTACATCATTCTCTGTTGCCCTTCCCTCTTGGTCTTCCTCTTTTAACTGACAGTTTGCCCACTCTTTGACTAGTGGGTTGGCTGTTGAGTTGACTTGTCTGTTGAGTTGACTGCTGTTGAGTTGACTGTTGTGTTGACTGCTGTGTTGACCTTTGAGTTGACTTTCTCTTCCTTATGTTTCCCTTCTGTCTCTTTGATGCAGGTTCAGCTATGAGCAATAAAATCACAGTAGTTAGCATAATTAGAGATCTACAACAAATGAAATAAAACACTAAATGTCCACATGTATTCATGTTCCCCTTTTCAGCACATTTTCTCTTGTTATGACCTCTTGCTCCACAAATACCACATGTCATTATAACCCCATGCTTAGTTAGTTTTCCTGGCTTTTTAGGATCCTCATGAGGGTCTCTCTTTCTGTTCTTCTTAGGCCTACCAGGAGCAACTTTTATTGGAGGTGGATCCATTGGATACATACATGAAGATTTATGACTTCACAATCCCTCCATTGCCTAGTGAAAAGTATTGGCCAAAGGTTGATTATCCAATGGATCCACCTCCAATAAAAGTTGCCCCTGGTAAGCCTAAGAAGAACAGAAAGAGAGACCCTCATGAGGATCCTAAAAAGCCAGGAAAACTAACTAAGCATGGGGATATAATGACATGTGGTATTTGTGGAGCCAGAGGTCATAACAAGAGAAAATGTGCTGAATAAGGGAACATGAATACAGGTGGACATTTAGTGTTTTATTTCATTTGTTGTAGATCTCTAATTATGCTAACTACTGTGATTTTATTGCTCACAACCTGGATCAAAGAGACAGAAAGGGAACATAAGGAAGAGAAAGTCAACTCAAAGGTCAACACAGCAGTCAACACAACAGTCAACTCAATAGCAGTCAACTCAATAGCAGTCAACTCAACAGACAAGTCAACTCAATAACCAACCCACCAGTCAAAGAGGGGGAAAACTGTTAGCTAAAAGAGGAAGACCAAGAGGGAAGGGCAACAGAGAAGGATGTACTTAGTTGGTGAATGTTTGATTTATGTTTGGACAATTTAATGTTTTGTAATGCCTGTTTTGGACAAGAATCATGTAGGCTTAATGTTAAGTAATGAATCTATGTAATGTAATGACTTAATGTGGTATGTAATGTTTTGGTTAGTTAATATTAATGATGCAGGGGTAATTTGGTCATTTTACAGGTGTGGTATATATATGTTAGAGGGTTATAAAAGTTTTAAAGCATGCAGGGGTAATTTGGTCATTTTACAGGTGTGGTATATATATATGTCAGTGGGTTAGATAAGTTTTAAAGCATGCAGGGGTAATTTGGTCTTTTTACAGGTGTGGTGTATATATGTCAGTGGGTTATATAAGTTTTAAAGCATGCAGGGGTAATTTGGTCATTTTACATGTTTGGTGTGTATATTGCAGTGGGTTATATGAGCTTTAAAGCTTACAGGGGTAAATTGGTCATTTGACAGTTGTGGTATATATATGTCAGGTCTGTGTATATGACAGCTGTGTATATGGGTCAAAACAGTTGTGGTCATTTGACCACTTTGGAGCTATGGTCATTTGATCAGGTTGGAGCTGTTTGTTCATTACCATATCACTAATATGGGTCAAAACAGATATTGGTCATTCACTTATGTTTGTTCATGTATGTTTGGTCAAAACAGACAACTGTTTGCTGCACATATATGTTTGGTGATTACCAAATGATTAATATGGGTCAAAACAGATATTGGTCACTTATGTTTGGCTGCACTTTGGTACCAAATGACTAATATGGGTCAAAACAGATATTGGTCACTTATGTTTGGCTGCACTTTGGTACCAAATGACTAATATAGGTCAAAACAGATATTGGTCACTTATGTTTGGCTGCACTTTGGTTTGGTTATCACAAAAACATGACAAATGGGTCAAAACAGACATCTGTTTGCTGCACTTATGTTTGGTGATTACCTAATCACTAATATGGGTCAAAACAGATGTTTGGTCACTTATGTTTGGCTGCACTTTGGGTCAAAACAGACAACTGTTTGCTGGACTTATGTTTGGTGATTACCAAATCAGTAATATGGGTCAAAACAGACCACTGTTGGTCATTCACTTATGTTTGGCTGCACTTTGGTTTGGTGATTACCAAATCATGACAAATGGGTCAAAACAGACCAACTGATGCAACACTCAACACTGTACAATGCAAAATCAACTATCAATTGGCCAATAAACATACTAAACAATTGTCAACTTCTTTTCATTAATAACTTCAATATTGTACAACCTAATTAAATCACTTGTTCAAAATGTACATCCATATGGCAATGACAAAACACAAAGTAAACAGAAATGGTTGCTTCCACATGGACTTTTTGCCAAGAATTTATCTTTTCAGCATCGTGTTCTCTTCGAGTAGCAACTTGTTCTGCAATTCCAAGTTCTCATTTTTCAATTCTTGATAACTTACAGGACTTGAACTACAGTTTGAATGTGCTTCGAAAAATTTGTCAAAATCTTGTTTCCACATAAAGAACTTGCAATCGGATAACTACAAAACAATATACCAACTTCAGTTTCAACAAGAATTTAAGTTCAATCCATAAGTAAATAACTTACAGGCCATTGAGGGCAACCATAAAATTAATCACCATGTCGAACACTTTTAGGACCAGCAATGCGAAAAACAGCAACAATTTCATGATGACAATACAAGTTTCCATCCAAATCAACCTTGAACAATTTAGGGGTTCGGATCACACTCCACGATGAATTGGAAGATGAACTCATCTCGATTAGGGTTTCTATGGGATGAATCGATGAAATTCTGGGATGAATCGATGAATTGTGGGATGAATCGGAGCTTTTGTAGTGATTTTGTGGGATGAATGGAGATTAGGGTTTACTTTGGGATGTCTGTGTTATAAACGAGAAGGAGACATAACACCTCAGATTACACATCAGCGTGTACAGATCATCAAAATGGTGCCACGTCGGACAAATGACTAACCAAGTTAGAGAATATTTAACTGAGTGGTGCCAGTGCAAACAAAAAGTCAAGTTGGGGGTGCCGGGTGTCAAAGTGTTAGTTGCGGGTGGCAACAGCCAAAGGCCGATAGTTGCGGGTGATAAAATCCAATAACCTTTTTTAAATATATGTTCAATAATAATCATATGGCCCAAGGCCAATTCATGAATTGTTGGGCTTGTAACCTTTCACGACCCCTTTTTCTTGTCTGTTTTCTCATTGTCTGCTCCTAGCCAATTATTTTTGTCCAAGGTGAAGTAGGGTTTCAATATAATGGATAAAATAATTGCCAACATGCCCATAACCAATCATATTCACGCAAACATGGACTAGGCGTTCTTTACTTTCTTTTGTGCTTGTCATTTTGTCAAACCCCCCCCAAAAATAATCATAACTAGGGTATACGTTCGTGCTTTGCGACGGTAGGTTAAGGTAGGCATTCAAGCAGTATTGGTATGGTTTGTTACAGTCCCGTATGATACGTACACTCAATCGATCGAAAATGATAAACGAACACTGGTACCGACACCTGTGTTGTTTGAATGGTATCAATCAATTCAGATCGTCACGATACCATTACTAATATTCATTTATCATCGCAAACAGAATTGTATAAATGAAAAATTTACGAAACCGGAAACCATAAAAATGAATACAGGTACCGGTACAAATGTTCGGTACAGTACGACAACGATACGGTGTCAGTCTAAGACACTATTTATGGAGCTTCTAAATTAATATATATATATATATATATAGCAAGATTTCCCCTTGAGATGTGGTAAGAATTTGACCAGTGATACGGTGTCGGTTTGAAACACTATTCAAGGAGCTTCTAAATTAATATATATAGCAAGATTTCCCAGCACGATGCGGTAAGAATTTGACCAGTATCAGTTGGTTTCCGGACGGTATCCATATGATATACGACACTTGGTTTAAAGTCATGTTTTTTCAACAAAGTTCATATATGAACGCGAGAAAAATATATTAAACAAAGTCACGTATTCATCTTTAAAATAAAAAAGATAATGAATGCGAGTTATCAGAGAAAAAAACAAATTAAATAAAAACAAACAGGGTTAGAATCGTATATTATTTATGGTATAACGGGTGAAAGTGGAAGATAATAAAATTAAATATAATATCTTAAGAACTTATGTTACTATTCATTAGATTCTAAATTTATACATTTTGTGCGTGATGCGGTGAGAATTCTCTTGCTGCTGGTTTGGTTCGTAAGAGTATCAATATTGTACCGACTTTCGGTTTAAAGCCAATGATATGCACAAATAAATTTGTTTTACATTGAAAACCATGAAAAACGAATACCGTTACTAGTTCTGATAATAACAATACCGGTATTGATGTTGATAGAGAATCATAAAAAAAAAAGAATAATGGTATGGATTCAATAATAACAAACAATAGCATAACCGATGCTGGTATCAGTTCGGTTCACCACTAAACTATGTTAAATAAAACTCTTTTTTCAACAAAATTTATACAAACACGTCGATAAGAAAATATTAAACACAATCGCGTATTTAGCAAGAAAAAATAATGACCGTGAATTATAGGAAAAATATCAAATTAAATAAGAATTAAATTGATTAAAAACGTATATAATTTAATTTAATGTATAAGAGGTGAAATCAGAAATTAAAAAAATTAAATATAGTAACATAAAAAATGTGTTTTACTATTCATAAGGTTCAAATTAATATGTATAATTATAAATTTGGTCGCCATTCTTTAATAATGTAGAGATAGTGGGCTCGGCCCACGCGAGAAAAATAGCGGCAATTTTTACTTCTGTCACTGGCGTCCCACTCTACCCAACTGGCTGGTTATTTACTTATTACTCATTTTCGCTCCATTTGCACCAGGACCTGACCATACACAAAATAATATAATATAATACTAAAAACTAAATAAAAGCAAACAAAAACTATACAATTATTATACATTTTACACTGGGCAAATATCTATATTTTACCACACATCAATCATCTTTACTATATAGTCAAAACCCACTTCCTAATTTACTTGTTAATCACTTACAAGTAACCTTACATCAAGTACTTCATAAGTTCATCATAAACGAAATTAAGCATACATAATCATTCAATTTCAACTTTGGATCATAATCCAACAATCTATTTGCAAGTAACCTACTTGTCTCAAATTTCAACTTTAACCAATCTAGGTTTTATGACATACCTTATGATCCCCATGACTAGGTGATCATTAATATACATCCAAACCCGAATTTGAGCTTCAATTTCCCTTTCAATTTGATGCTTCATGGAAGAACTGTTGGAAATTTAGTGAAAATGAGTTTTACACTAAATATTTTGGACATCAATAATATTTATATATGTGTTGTATAAATAATTATTTATGGGTTTGTGTTCAAACTATGTCCAAATAGAGCTAAGATGAATGAGATATCAAAGCTTGAAGTTGTATGTTTGGAACAAACAAAGATGAGAAAAATGGATTGAGATTTGTCACATTGTCCCACATAGGTGGGATGACAAAACTAAAAGTGGTTTATAAGGAGGAGCACTCCTTGTATATTGTTTTCTTAAAGGCAAAAACTAGTGGGATAATGGTGCGGCGCACATTTCCTCGCACATATGCGCGCGTGACGTGGGCTATAGGCCCAATGTGGTGCACTTTGAACTTCGCACATCGCCTTTGTATTTTTGCTCATGAGCGTGTGGTCAGATACATGGCGGGTCCGCTTATGGCGCGCCCTTGGGTGGCGTAGGCGGATGCTATGGCATGGCACATGTCGATGCGGTGCAAGCTCCTTAGGCGCATGGCGCACGTCATTGGCTATGGCGAAGAATGCAAGTGGCGCACGAGTTTGGATGGCGCATGAGCAGGTGGCGTCCTGGTATGCATAGTGGCATCCGTGTGGCGCGCGAGTATGGATGGCGCATGACCAGGTGGCGTCCTCGTATGCGTAGTCGCATCCGTGTGGTGCTCGACTCCATATGGCGTGGCATGAGATTCTTGAAGCGTGGCGCGCGGACTGGCGGATCAGTTCTAGCGCGCGCAGGTTTGCAACAGTAATAGAAGAGCTGGTTGGACCTAGTCAAACTAGTTGTCTCAAACCGTTTAACGCGTGTCATGATGAATATGACCGTTTTTTACTAACCACTTAAGTCCATCTAATTAGAGATTAAAGTCATATTCATTATCTTGTTTATTACAAGATTAATGCTATAGTTATGACAAGATTAATATCTATTTTTATTACTAGTTTTGTAACACCCCAGCCCGAAGGGCTGACGTGTCACCTACTACAGTAATCAGAGACATTTTAAAACTTAACTCAAATAAAACATAACTCCAAAGGTTTAAAAATCTAAAACCACACAACGGTCTTAAAGAAAATAAAAATGTCTAAAATCCAAATAGAAATTTTATTTAAAACTCCTTATTTCCAACTCTAGCCATTTAGTTTTCTCTCTTCGCACTTTTCCCCATGTTCCCCCGAGTACCTTTTTAAGAAACAAGAGAAAACAACAAGAGAAACACGGCTGAGCCAAAAATTGCCCAGTAACGGAAAAACAATAGCAATAACGGTAATTCGATGAGAACGATCAATATGGTATTTTATCAATGGTGAAACAATACTATGACAATAACAATGTAACGATACAGTCAACGCTAATCAATGGTCAATCAATACGATAAGAATCTATGTGGAAATACCCATGTGAGCCAATAACAGTAAACAATAAGCAATGTGTACATTAGCTGCAGTTCCAATGTACCAATATGTAGAGGGGATGTGGGCACACACACCTATCCCAATACCAATAAGTAACAATAATATCCTAGGATCGATCCATACGCCTCTCAATAATCCATAAACAATAAATACTAATATAGAGACGCCGTGAACTAATCGCACCGTCATGGATGGTGCACGTCATCGGTGCCGATGATGACGCCCTATGTCCCCATAGGTGGATGTGCTCGGGTATTGCGGTCAATAAAACGGTACACTAAGTCAAGACGACTAGTACAATAATGCATTTCTATGGCAAAAATCAATGATCAATAGGAACATGCGATAATGAGTCTACGGAATTTATCTATCGCATGCAAATTGATGCCAAGAAGCATACTACTAGAAAACAATGACAACGGTTCGATGGCCTAGACACTACAAGTACAATAACAATATAAAACGCTACGAGAAAAGGACCACAAAATTCGTACCTTAAGCAACGGCTACAAGAGTTATGACGAAGTTAAATTGATTCTGATCGATGACAAAGACCTACATATATTTGGTGAACTTTAATTAGATTTGTCTTTCATTTCACTTGTTATTTAAATATTTAAATGCATAATAAGTCTCATTAATTGTTATTCTAAGTTCTTCTCGTAAAAATTGCATTTAAAACCTCCTAAATGTTATTAACTTTAAAAGAACCTATTTAGAAAGAAAAAAAGGTTAACTATGTACGTCACTTTTTACATGCATTCTAATGTGTTATATATCATACTTTATTAGATCATTCACTTGTCTTTTGACTCCAAAAAAAAAAAACGTGATTTATTATAAGAGTGGATTTTGGATTTTTGACTTATATACTAAAAGTTTGACAATGCACTATCATGCTAGTAAAATAATAAAAACCCACTACAATTAACCTCTTCATCCTCTACCTCAAGTCATCGTAAAACCACTGTGAAAACTAAGGACAACAACAATTTATTTGATTTAATTTTGTATGTTTATGACCAAAATGTTCAGTCGAGTGTCGAGGATCGAATTGTTACCTCAATAGCTAAGCGATACCGATGAGGAATCAATGGGGTGCGGCTGTGGATTGTCGACAATAGAACAATGATTTGCGGCTGCGTATAATATTAGAAACGATTCGTCATGATTAATTCGACTTCATAGAGCATGATCAGTGGAACCCAAAAAGGAAGATCTGTACCTGGGTTATACACAGAGACGAGAAAGAACCACGGCAATGGTCAAGACTGATCAAACTGGAGGGTGTGCGGTGGCTGCCAAAGTCACCGGAGTAAAAATCGATAGATGGAACCAAACAACTATATTCGAACTAGACTTGGTTTCGACGTGATACCTTAAATGCGAATTAGATCTGAGCGAAAATCAACGAATTTGAACTTCCGGCGGACCTAAACTTGAAGCAGTGGCGGAACTAGACCTTCAACTCAGGAGTATCCCAAAATTTTTTAGAGGTGTTCTCGTACTTGTTCAGGGGTGTCCTGTGTATAAAAATCGGAAAAAAAGGGGTGTCCTGTGTATAAAAATCGGAAAATTTTTTTTTTTTTACACTACTGGTCAAAACTTGAGCCGTAGCCCGGGCTACGCCCGTTAAGCCTACAGGTCCGCCCCTGACTTGAAGGTGTCATACATACGGAAGTGGCGGTGCAACGATGACGATTCACCGACTACCACGACGTCAATGAAGGCTCGAACAGAACCAGGATTTGAGGGTTGTGCGATGGTGTTTTTCTGAGAGTGTGTGGTAACGGAAATGAGAATGAGGGGTGGTATAAAGCTAACGATCTCGAGGGTTGCCGTCTTTATAGCCACTTTGTTGAACGTGAGGATTGGTGATAAAGATTTTGAATGCAAGGTCAAATACATAATCTGTTTTATTAAAAATATTATTATTATTACTAAAATTGCTTTTACTGTTATAAAACAAAGAGATTGAGATTAAAACTCTCGATATATCTTTCTCTATATTCATCTATTCTTTTCACAATTGCCCTTTCTATCGAATCTATTGCATTCGTTATATAGAATAGAAAAGAAAAAGAAATAAAACAAAACTGGTGTGTCTATGTCTGCCACTTTCTCTAATAATTCATAATACTCCCTCTCAGACATATGCCCATTTATTTATTTGATGAATAAATCATTAGCTCTTTGTTTTATGTTGTTCTTCCGTTTTGGTGCTTAGCTTTGAAATACTGCCTCGTTAAAAACCTTGCTAGGAAAACCCAGTGGGACAAAACCATAGCTAAGGGAAAAAGAGTGCAGCTTGCACTATACACAGTGGATCAGATATGTTGCCTCATTAAAAACCTTGCTAAGAAAAACCCGGTGGGATAAAACCATAGCTAAGGAAAAAATGTGCAACGTGTATAATGCTCCCCCTCAAAATGTCATGTGTGGATTATCACATTTTCCGTACATGTCGCATCCCAATATCATTAACGTGTTTCCTGAAAGTTGTTGTAGGTAGTGCTTTTGTGAAAAGATCAGCTGAATTGTTGCTGGATTGGACATATCTCATCTCAACTTGATTGTCTTTAATAAGGTCTCGAGTATATTCAAAGAATCTTGGTGGTATATGCTTTGTTCTATCACTTTTGATATACCCTTCCGTCATTTGCGCGACACAAGCTGTATTATCTTCATAGATTGGAGTTGGATTTATGTTTTTCTCTAGTCCACAAGATGTTAGTATGTGTTGTGTCATAGATCTTAACCATACACATTCTCTTGAAGCTTCATGTAGTGCACTGACTTCGGCATGATTTGAAGATGTTGCAACGAGTGTTTGTTTCTGAGAACGCCATGAAATTGCAGTTCCTCCAGTCTTGAATATGTATCCAGTTTGAGATTTTGCTTTATGGGGATCAGATAAATAACATGCATCTGCATAACCAACTAACCCTTCTTTTGAATTGTTAGGATAAAACAAGCCTAAATCAACAGTACCTCGAAGATATCGAAAAATATGTTTAATCCCATTCCAATGTCTTTTAGTGGGACCTGAACTAAATCTTGCTAACAAATTAACTGCAAAAGAAATGTCAGGTCTCGTACAGTTAGTAAGATACATAAGTGCTCCAATTGCACTAAGGTATGGTGTCTCTGGACCAAGAACTTCTTAGTTGTCCTCACAAGGACGAAAATGATCATTTTCAACATTAAGTGATCTAACGACCATTGGGGTGCTCAAAGGATTTGCCTTGTCCATATTGAAACGTTTCAATAGCTTTTCAATATAATTCATCTGATGAACAAGTATTCCATTGTTCATATGTTCAATTTGTAAACCAAGACAATATTTGGTTTTTCCAAGGTCTTTCATTTCAAATTCTTTCTTTAAAAGAATAATTGCTTCATGAATTTCCTTTTGAGTCCCAATTATATTTAGATCATCAACATATACAGCTATGATCACATATCCTAACGTTGTCTTCTTAATAAAGACACATGGACAGATAAGATTATTTGTATAACCTTTACTTATCAAGTAATCGCTCAAACGATTGTACCACATCCTCCCAGATTGTTTCAACCCATATAAAGACCTTTGTAATTTGATCGAATACATTTCTTTGGGTTTTGAACTTAACGCTTCAGGGAGTTTAAATCCTTCAGGAATTTTCATATATATGTCACTATCAAGTGATCCATATAAGTAAGCTGTAACAACATCCATAAGATGCATTTCTAAGTTTTTAGATATTGCTAAGCTGATTAAGTATCGAAAGGTTATCGCGTCCATCACGGGAGAATATGTTTCTTCATAGTCAATCCCTGGCCTTTGCGAAAAACCTTGAGCTACAAGTCTCGCTTTATACCTTGTAATCTCATTTTTCTAATTTCGTTTTCGTACGAAAACCCATTTATACCCTACAGGCTTTATTGCCTTAGGTGTGATAACAATAGGCCCAAAAACCTTTCGTTTGTTTAATGAATTTAATTCAGCTTGCATAGCATCTTTCCATTTTCCCCAGTCATGTCTATTTTTACAATCATTTACAGACTTTGGTTCAGGAGCATCATCTCCGCTCATAATCTCTCTGGAAACCGAATATGAAAATATTTCATCCATATTTTCCATTTCATCTCGGTTCCATATTATATGTGTATGACCATAGTTGATTGATATCTCTTTGTTAGTATCATCAACATCTTCCTCATGAGAGGTTTCGGTATTTACCGCTTGATCAAGATTTTTATCTTTTTGGTCAATTTCATTTATAAGCGCTTTTCTTTTTCGAGGATTTTTATCCTTCGAACCAATTGGCCTTCCACGTTTTAAACGTTTCTGAGACTCATGAGTCATATTATTATCTATTGCCTTATTAGGGATCTCAACTCGAGCTGGAGCATTAGCAGCTGGTATATGAGATTTAGTAACCCTATTTATATCAGTAAATGCATCAGGAAATTGATTTGCAATTTCTTGCAAGTGTATTATCTTTTGAACCTCTGTCTCACATTGTTTAGTTCTTGGATCCAGATATAATAATGAAGGTTCACACCATGTGACATCCTTTTCCTTATTTTTATCTTTATTCTCCCCCCTAATACAGGGAAAGTTGTTTCATTAAATTTACAATCAGCAAACCGTGCTGTAAAAACATCACCTGTTAAAGGTTCAAGACAACCCCGATTTAACTAATGTTAGCCTACCTCCTATAGAAAGAGTTTTTGCCTTCCACAATGACAACCTAGCCACTTTGTTGAACGTGAGGATTGGTGATAAAGATTTTGAATGCAAGGTCAAATACATAATCTGTTTCATTAAAAATATTATTATTATTACTAAAATAGCTTTTACTTATATAAGTTATTATTATTATTATTTTAGGAGATGTCAGTTGACCAATAATCATAATAGTTTGAAAGCAACATTTTCGTTTTCATTTATTATTCTACCACAGTTTATTAATAATGAAATCTTATAGTATATATTATTAATCAATGAAGCATTGAACATATAACCTAATAATTTGTCATGATATTTATATGGTTTTTTTAGGTTTCAATTTTAAAAATTTTGTATATTACAATCCTACCTTCCTTAAAAGAAATTTAGCCCTCGAAATTAGTGTTACCTAACAATTGACACCATCAATACGGGTATTTCAACCCTCTACCCCTTAAAATAATTTCGTCCTCGAAATTTGAGGACTATAGACACGAGAATACAAACACTTTGTATAAACAATACCGATGAGTAAATAATTAAAAAAATCAAGTACGTACCATAAGGCGGAAAAGTTAGGAGTTCACAATATCGACGAATGAACTAAGTTTCGAATAGCCTCGGATATTGAGAACGGATCGCATCCTCCGATTCCCAAGTGGCCTCACGTTCTGGATGATTCTTCCATAAAATTTTGACAAACGATATAGATTTATTACGGATAACACGTTCCTGACGATCCAAAATAGCTCCGGGTTCCTTCTCGTACGATAAGTCCTCCTGAATTTCATGTAGAGGATAGTTCACAACATGAAGAGGATGGTAATTATACCCGGGTAACAACGATACATGAAAAACATTATGCGCATGTGATAGTTGTCGTGGCAGAGCTAAACGATATGAAACTACGCCGATTTTCTCCAATATCTCAAACGGCCCAATAAAACGAGGACTCAATTTCCCTCTTATGCCAAAATGTTGAACACCTCTGCATGGTGATACTTTTAGAAACACTTTTTCACCAACATTAAATTCCAAAGTTCGTCGGTGACGATCTGCATAGCTTTTCTGTCTACTCTGAGCTTCCTTGAGTTTTACACGAGCAATAGCAACCTTTTCATTTGTGATCTGCACCAGTTCGGGTCCCTCAATCAATTTTTCACCAACCTCCTCCCAACAAATGGGAGCTCGACACTTACGCCCATATAATAACTCAAACGGTGCCATGTCGATTCTAGCTTGCCAACTATTATTGTAAGCAAACTCTACCAAGCACAAGTACTCATCCCAATTGCCTGTCCACTCCAGTGCGCATGCCCTAAGCATGTCTTCCAAGGTCTGAATAGTACGCTCAGACTGCCCATCAGTTTGTGGATGGAAAGCAGTGCTAAACCTTATCTTGGTATCCCAAGCATTTTGTAAACCTTTCCAGAACCGTGATGTGAATCGTGGATCCCTATCACATACTATAGAAGATGGTGTTCCATGCAATCAGACAATATCACGAATGAATATCTCTGATAGCTTACTCACTGGATACCCCTTTTGAATAGGCAAGAAATGAGCAGATTTTGTGAGCCTGTCAACTATAACCCAAATAGCGTCATTCTTCTTAAGGGTTCTTGGAAGACCCGTTACGAAGTCCATACAAATATCATCCCACTTCCAAACCGGAATGTCCAACGGCTGTAACAATCCACTAGCTCTTTGATGTTCAATATTCACTTGCTGGAAAATCAGGCACTGGCCAACATATCTATCTACATCTTCTTTCATACCACTCCACCAAAAATGTTGCCTTAGATCTCTATACATCTTTGTGGATCCAGGGTGAATAGAAAACGGTGAACTATGTGCCTCAGCTAATAACTGTTCGCGTAGAGTGGAATCATCTGGCACACATAAACGTTTCCCACACCATATTGTCCCATGCTCATCGACTCAAAATTCAGATTGCTTCCCCACCTCTAAGTTTTGCAAGATTGCCCAAAGCTCACCATCCTGTTGTTGAGCTTCCTTATCTGTGTGATAAGGTTTGGTTCAATCTTAAGTCTCGCCAAATAACCAACAGACTCACCAAACTGTAGACCAATCTCTGAGCGGTTCAACTCTGATAGAATATGAGGTTCAAGAGTTAAACAAGCTAAGCCTCCTGAACTCTTCCTACTTAAAGCATCTGCCACAACATTAGCTTTACCAGGGTGGTACTGAATGTTGGCATCACAATCTTTAAGTAATTCTAACCATCTCCTCTGCCTCATGTTAATCTCCTTCTGAGTGAAAATATACTTAAGGCTCTTATGGTCGGTAAATATGTTACATGTCTCCCCATAGAGATAGTGCCTCCAAATCTTGAGCGCAAAAACCACTGCTGCAAGCTCTAAATCATGTGTAGGGTAATTCACCTCATAAGGCTTAAGTTGTCGTGAAGCATATGCAATGACCTTTCCGTGCTGCATGAGAACACAACCAAGCCCTTTCTTCGATGCATCACTGTATATATCAAATCCACCAGAGCCAGAAGGGAGAGTAAGAATAGGAGCAGATACAAGCCTTTACTTTAGCGTATCAAAGCTCTTTTCATGATCATCCTTCCAAGAAAATTTATCCCATTTCTTAAAAGTTGAGTGAGTGGTAGAGCTATAATAGAAAATCCTTCCACAAAACGCCGATAGTAACCTGCTAGCCCAAGAAAACTCCTAACTTCAGTAACCGAGGTCGGTCTGGGCCATTTAGTGATAGCCTCTACCTTAGAAGGGTCCATAGTGATACCGTTAGCCGAAACAATATGGCCTAGGAATGCCACTTTCTCAAGCCAAAAGTCGCAATTAGTAAACTTTGCATATAACTTCTTCTGGCGAAGGGTTTCAAGAATAGTGCGAAGGTGGTCTTCATGCTCTTCTCGACTTTTAGAAAATACCTGAATATCATCAATGAACACAATAACAAAGCGATCTAAATACTCGTGAAATACTCGATTCGTGAGATCCATAAAAACAGCAGGAGCATTTGTCAATCCAAAAGGCATGACTAGAAATTCGTAATGACCATATCGGGTATGAAACACTGTCTTGGGAACATCTTGATCTCGGACTTTCAACTGATGGTACCTGGATCTGAGATCGATTTTAGAGAAAAACTTCGCTCCTTGGAGTTGATCGAAAAGGTCATCAATACGCGGTAAAGGATAACGATTTCGAATGGTGATTTTATTAAGCTCTCGGTAGTCAATGCATAATCGCATGCTACCATCCTTCTTCTTCACAAACAATACCGGTGCTCCCCATGGTGAAAAACTCGGTCTAATGAATCCACGTTCCAAAAGTTCTTGCAATTGCTCTTTCAACTCCTTCAATTCCAATGGGGCCATACGATACGGTGCCTTAGAAATTGGTTTAGCCCCGGGAATTAGATCAATAGTGAACTCTACCTCACGATCAGGTGGTAACCCTGGAAGTTCTTCTGGAAAGACGTCAAAATAATCTCGAAAAACGGGAAAGTTTTCAATACCGGGTGCATCCACAGACGTGTCTTTAATAGCAGCTAAAAATCCTTCACACCCGTGTGATATTAGCTTTTGAGCCTTAAGAGCAGAAATGATTTTGATAGATTTTCGAGGTTGAGTCCCTTGAAAAATAGATTCGGGATAACGAAGGTCACCAAAGATAACTCGCTTAGAGTGATAATCGATGGTTGCTCAATGCATAGCCAACCAATCCATGCCTAAAATGACATCAAAATCTCCCATTTGCATAGGATGAAGATTCGCTTTACGAACAATATTCCCGACCACAAGCGGGCAATCTCTATAGATATGAGTAATAACAGTAGGATTTCCCATAGGTGTGGAAATAACTAAGGCATGACCCAAAGGAGAAGGCACGATTTTAAGATGTTTGGCAAATACTTGTGAGACTATCGAATGGGTTGCCCCAGTATCAAATAACACATATATGTCGCGATCAGCAAGATAAATAATACCCGAAACAGTACCTAGTGTAATGATGACTAATGAGATACAATAGTTGTATGAAGCGAGAACCAATGAAACAAGTAAATCACGATCATTAATAGAAAAGAAGAAAAATGGGAAACAATACCTGGAGTATTAGCAACTTCCCCTGCAGTCAGTGTGAATACTCGTCCTCCAGTATTAGGTGGCACATTAGCTCCCCTGTTAGTATCAGCTGCTCGGTTCCTAGCCTTAGGGCACTGTTTAACCATATGCCCCATCTCCCCACAATTAAGACAAGCTCCAGTAAGTCGGCGACAAATGCCTGGGTGATGTTTGTTGCAATGATTACACAATGGATGCTGGGTAGGATTTTGATTTCCCCTCTGATTCAGTGGTTGAGCCTGGATCGGTTGTTGGTATTGTTGGATCTGACCCTGATTTTGGTTTCTACCCTGCCAAGGTCTAGTATTTTTCCCTGCTAACCTATTTCCCGCATTGTTACGATCAATACCATACTGATTGGGTCCTTGAGACGAAGAATGACTAGTAGACTGAATACGGTTTCCATCCCTGCTTCTTTTCTTACTATCATCAGAGTTTCCCAAGAATTATTTCCTCTCCATCTCTATTTTCTTTGCAGCATCTACAACTTCTGCAACATTAGCAAACCTGGAATCAATTATTTGCCTACGAATCCGATCACACACAGCCCATTGATATGTTTTCGCTTGTTCCTCAGGTGTTCCAGCAGCAGCCCCAAGAAAACCAACAAGTCGATAAAATCGATCAGTGAAGTCGGTAAGTGATTCATCATTCCGTTGGCGGATATTATGATCCTCATGTCGATAAGCTCCTTTATCCACCACAGTAAAGTACTTCTAAAAAAAGGTCACAAAAGCCATTCCAAGTTAGAGTTTCTCCAAACGCTGGAGCTGCCCTTTCTCTTAAAACAGACTCCCACCAAACATGCGCATCTTCTTCCAACTTATAAGCTGCTAAACTAGCCATGTATTGCTCATTAACCCTAAGTACAGTGAAAATCTTCTCAATGTGAGAAATCCAATCTTTCGCCACTGCTGGTGTGGATGCCTTAGTAAACGATTTCGGTTTATGTTTCATGAAATGAGCTAGCCAATCTTGTATTCCCATATTGCCACCCGTGTTGTTCGGGTTTGGGTTTGGATTCGGGTTGGGATTCGGATTAGGGTTCGGATTCGGATTTGGATTCGGGTTTGGATTGGGATTTGGGTTTGGATTCGGATTACGTATTGCCTGAACCAGAGTTGGCAGTACGGCAGTAAGAGCCTGAGTCATAGCAGCTACAACGGCTGGATCTGGCTCGTTTGGTCCTCCATCATTTTGACGAGTATTGTTAGGTATCTGACGACGAGGAGGCATCTAGAAAAACACGTTAAGAATTTAGATAGAAACAATTAGCAAATAATAAGAACTTATCACATAAGGAAATTCCTAACCCAACGTCTACCCAATCTCGCATGTCTTTAGTCATTTAGTTTAAGTTTTCTACAGGAAAGAGCCTAAGGCTCTGATACCATAACTGTATGTAACACCCGTCTTAATTAATTTTTTTATAAGAATTTAATGTAAATACGCATGATTATATATATAACGGTACCTTACTTCAAAGTAAGTACAAAATTTAAATTCCAAAGTGATTACATACTAGATGATTACTTAACTAGTTCCACCATTCCAAAACATGATTAGCAAATTGTTTACATTATAAACATTGTCTAAACGAGGTTAATCAAACGTGGAAGCTTCAAAAGATTGTGTTTGGTTCGAGAGCATTGAGTTGACCATCATCCATGTACTTGCAATACCTAAAAGCTGGAGATTATTAACAAAAATTAGTATTAGAGTTCTTAGAAATATTGCTTAATCGAAACTACGCTCAAAAACGGATTCGATTAGCTAGGATATGCAAGGTTTAACAAAAATGTATGGGCTCTACCGTAACTTACGGTAGCTACCATAAGTTACGGTAGTCGCTGGATAACTTTGGTCTGCCGTAAGGCAGTAGAGAACTGCCGTAACATTTTGATTTCTACCGTAAGTTACGGTAGATACCGTAACTTACGGTAGCTTCTGTAACTTTGTTGTTTTGACCCATTTATTCATTTCACCCAAACTCGCATGGACGGGATATCACTTCTTAATAAGAAGTCCCAAATCATGGGTTCCTTATCTTCAACACTCACGCTCCCATCACCGGTTTGCGTATTTAGTAAATCACTATCCATCACTCGGGTTCGAAATCTTCGAGTAAGATACGACTGTTACTCGGTTTATACCTTCTCTTAATGACCCGTTAGTTTGCCCTTAGGAAGTTAATCATTCAAGCAAACCAAACTATCAAAATCTCGTATTCTAATATTCATATCATTAACAATAACAAAGGACCAAATAACCATATTAACGAAGCGTTTAGCTACGTACTAATTAATTATTCGACCCGTTTGGCTCATCTATGGAATCCACCATTATAATGACAACCAAACGACTTTTAACCGATTTTAACCTATTCGTTCAAGTAACGAACCTTGTCGTTTCAATGAACACAACCTTTATTTAACAACACAACTAAACATATTCTAGTTAACAAATTACTCAATGTAACGAATCGAGTTACATACCTTCAAGGTAAACCCTTCAAACGCAAGTCGCCACCGGCTTGTCCACTTGACGCTCCGGTGTCCTTTCCTATAGAGTTCAATCATGACATATTTAGAACTCTCTTTAAATCATATATCGCATAATTTGCCGAAACATCGAAATTAAGCGTTTTAACTTTAATTCTCAGTTTTAAGCCTTCTTTAAGGCATTTATACAAACACTTTATGGGGAGAATTTTACATGATTTATTAACAAGTTCATAACTTGTCATATAGCCCAAATTTTCAACAATCTAACTATCTAACATAAATATTAACCTCTATAATCCTGAAATAACCTCACATATGTCAAATTACACTAGAATAACTCCCAATTTCCTAGTGTTTATCAAGTTCTACATAACCCACTAATCACCTACAATGGTGTTCATGGATTTTATACGAAATAAGCACAATTTCATCAAGTAATTGACTAGGGTTTGTCCCTAGACATTATTTCATTCCAAACAACTAACATGCAATCATCAATTCGAATTTCCTATGTTCATCCAGAAAATTTAGAAGAGAATTTTCTACAAAATTTGCATACCTTATGATCTCTTTCACTGAGGTGATCACTAATCTATGTTCGGATTTTGATTTGGGACTGAATCTGGCCTTCAATTGATCAATAGCATGAACTTAGGGTTTGAGAAGCTTGGGCCGCCCCCCTGCTACTGGTCGATCACCAGTACACACAATTGTGTGTTTGTGTTTTAATAAAATGTTTTTATTAAACATTAGTTTCAGTTTAAACACTTTTTGTCCCTCAATTCTCTTTAGTTCACATTTGAGTGTTTTAACTTACTTATGAGTTAATAAAAGACAACTAATTAACTGAGTTATTTAGTCCCCATTAGTTCGTTCTCGTTTTTTTAATACCTTCTAATTCCAATATAAGGTTTTATATTTTCTGGATGTTACAAGTCCACCCCCCTTAGAAGGGTTTCGTCCCCGAAACCAGAGTACGTACCAAATAATGTCGGGTAGAGGCGCGGCATTTCTTCTTCGGATTCCCATGTGGTATCCGAACCTTTCTTGTGTTCCCATTTGACTTTTACTTGATCGATTTCTTTGCTCCGCAAACCTTTCACCTTGCGATCTAAAATCGCAATTGGCTTTACTGCGTAGTTCAGGCTATTATCCACTTCGGTGTCGTCGTAGTGGATATAAGCGGTTTCGTCAGCTAGACATTTACGAAGGTGCGATACGTGGAACGTGCTATGTATTCCACTAAATTCTTCGGGTAATTCAAGACGGTACGCTACCTTACCAACCCGTTCGATAATTCTAAATGGTCCAATAAACCTCGGACTTAATTTTCCTCTTTTTCTAAACCGGATGATCCCCTTCCATGGAGATACCTTTAACATAACCTTGTCACCGACTTGGAATTCGATTGGTCTCCTTCTTTTATCCGCATACGACTTTTGTCGATCCTGAGCTACCTTCAAGTGAGCTCGAACCACGTCGATTTTCTCATTAGTGGCTTGGAAAACATCTTTATGTGCAAGCTCGCGTGGACCGACTTCACCCCAACACACCGGGGTTCTGCACTTCCTACCATATAGCATCTCGTACGGTGCCATACCGATGCTCGTATGGTAACTATTGTTATAGGTTAATTCGGCCAAAGGTAGATAAACATCCCAACTCCCGCCGAAGTCGATAATACATGTTCGTAACATATCCTCCAGCATCTGTATTGTTCTTTCACTCTGCCCATCCGTCTGAGGATGGTAGGCGGTGCTAATGAAAAGTTTCGTTCCCATCTGTTCTTGAAAATCTCACCAGAAGTTTGAAGTAAACCGGGTATCTCTATCCGACACAATGGATACCGGTACTCCGTGACGTGACACTATTTCGTTTGTATATACCTCAGACATCTTTTCCGAAGTATAGGTCTCACGTATAGGATTAAAATGAGCACTCTTCGTCAACCTATCCACAATCACCCATATAGTATCGAATCCCCGAATTGTTTTAGGTAGTTTGGTCAATAGGTCCATGGTGATATGTTCCCATTTCCAAACCGGGATCTCCAATGGTTGCAGTTTTCCATATGGTTTTTGGTGCTCCGCCTTGACTTGTAGACAAGTTAAGCACTTCTCCACATATTTAACTACATCCCCCTTCATTTCGGGCCACCAATAGTTTTGTTTCAGATCGTTGTACATCTTGGTCGCACCCGGATGAATAGAGTATCGGGATTTATGAGCTTCATCAAGTAGAAGCGTCTTAACCCCACATGAAATTGGGATCCATATTCTTCCAAATCGAGTTTTCAAACCGTGGCTACCATCCGCCAAATCCTTCAGCTGACCAACTATCCTTTCCTTTTTTAGGTTTTCTTCCTTCACTGCCTCGCCTTGTGCCTCTCGGATTCGTTCAAGTAGACCTGAGGTTGCAATGAGCTGCATCGATCTTACCGTATCGGGACATAGTCCGATTTTCTACTCAATGCATCCACCACAACATTTGCCCTTCCGGGGTGGTAATGTATTTCATAGTCGTAATCCTTTACCGTTTCTAACCATCGCCTTTATCGCATATTTAACTCCTTTTGATCGAAAAAGTATTTTAAACTCTCGTGGTCCGTAAATATGGTGCACTTTACCCCGTATAAATAGTGTCTCCATGTTTTTAGCGCGAACACCACTGCTTCCAATTCGAGGTCGTGCGTCGGATATTTCTTTTCATGTATCTTTAATTGTCTCGAGGCATAAGCTATCACCTTGCCTCGTTGCATCAGAACACATCCGAGCCCCGAAAGCGAGGCGTCAGAATAAACCACCAAGTCTTCATCTCCGCCCGGCAACGTTAATACCAGAGCTTGAGTTAACTTCTCTTTTAGCATTTGGAACGCTCTTTCTTGTTCGGCACCCCATATGAACTTTTCCTCCTTCTGGGTTAATTTAGTTAGCGGTGACGCAATCTTGGAGAAATCTTGAATGAATCTCCTATAGTATCCCACAAGTCCTAAGAAGCTTCTAATTTTCGAAGGATTTTTCGGAGGGCTCCATTTAGACACGGCCTCTATCTTGGACGGGTCCACCAAAATTCCATCGGCACTTATGATGTGGCCAAGGAATTGCACCTCTCGTAACCAAAAGGCACACTTTGAGAATTTCGCATATAGCTTTTCTCACCTGAGTGTCTCTAACACCTCTTGTAGATGGCGTGCATGATCTGCTTCATTTTTCGAGTACACTAGAATGTCGTCGATAAACACGATTACCGACTTATCTAGCATTGGCTTGCAAACCCGGTTCATGAGGTCCATGAAAGCCGCGGGCGCATTCGTCAGCCAAATTACGAGGAACTCGTAATGTCTGTATCGCGTGCGGAAAGTCGTCTTTGGTACATCCTCTTCCTTGACTTTTAATTGGTGATATCCCGATCTAAGGTCGATTTTCGAAAACCAATTCGCACCTTGTAATTGGTCGAATAGATCATCTATTCTCGGAAGCGGGTATCGATTCTTCACTGTGAGTTTGTTCAACTCCCGGTAGTCGATACACATTCGCATGCTTCCGTTCTTCTTTTTCACAAATAATACCGGCGCGCCCCAAGGAGACACGCTCGGCCTTATAAATCCTTTGTCAAGAAAGTCTTGAATTTGCGACATCAATTCTTGTAATTCTGACGGCGCGAGTTGGTATGGTGCTTTAGCTACGGGTTTTGCACCCGGAACCAATTCGATTCCGAACCCTACCTCCCGTTCTGGCGGTACACCCGGTAAATCTTTCGGAAACACATCTTCAAAGTCACGTACCACCGGTATGTCTCCAATCTTCGGTAATTCCTTCTAGGGCTCATTTGCGTATATCATAAATGCCTTGCATCCATGCCTCATAAGTCTGTGAGCTTTTAACATCGAGCATATTATAGGCTTGCCTCATTTCTCGCCATAGATGGTGACGTGTTTTCCGCTTGGAGTTGTTAATTTAATCTCCTTACGAAAACACATGACTTTTGCGTGGTGTCGGGATAGCCAATCCATTCCAACCACCACTTGGAATTCCCCCATCGACATCGGGATTAGATCTATCAAGTACTCCTCATCATCGATACTTAATTTGCAGCTTTGACAGACATCACAAACTATGAAACTTTTGTTATCTCCTATCTCAACCTCTAAAGGCATAGGTAATTTTGTCAATACAAATGAAGGATGTCGAATAAATCCATGTGAAATAAAGGATTTATTCGCACTCGTATCAAATAACACATGTGCAGGAATTGAGTTAATTGCGAATATACCTGAGACCACATCGGGTTCTGTTTTTGCTTCCGCTGCTGTAAGTCGGAAGGACCTAGCCTTCGCCTTTGGGGCTTCTGTTGGAGAATCGTTGGTGTCTTTCTTTCCAGCCAACTCTGGGAATTCAGACTTTTTGTGGCCAGGCTGATAGCATTTGTAACACACTGAGACTTTACCCGGACATAGAGATGTTGTGTGCCCCATCTTTCCGCATATAGGGCACGGCTTGTCCTTGAAACGACACTCATTCTTGTGCCCTTTTCCACATATTTTACAACTTGGCGACCCACCCTTTGTATCAGTTTTATTTGTCGTTTCAGCTGTTCTAGCCTTCTTTGTTGCAACAACCGTAAACTTATTTAGCGATTTCCATAAATAATCACAATTACTGAGTATTTATATATAAACATTCATGCTAAAATACTGGTTTATAAAAAAACTTTTACAATTTAAAGTGATACAACATAATGTGGTTTAATTCGCCGTTTTAGAATAACGACGAAACAAAATTGCGGAAGCTTTGTCTAACGTGTGTTCGGTTCTTGCTCGATGCTTGATCTTCATCCGGGACTCTCGACATTCACCTGTGATCAAAACCAACTTAAAAGTCAGTTTTGATAATTAAATAACTAGTACAACAAGGAATATTGGGTCGAATAATCGAATTAAACAAGGAAATCCGGAAACTCCACATTGATATCTTGATCCAGAAACAAAGACTTGAAACTGGCCTCCACCGTAACATACGGTGGGAACCGTAAGTTACGGTGGCCCCTGGTATAAAATACCCCCACCGTAATGCAGAAGGTAACTGCCGTAATGTTTTCAGCCCCCACCGTAACTTACAGTGCCCACCGTAAGTTACGGTGGCCCCTGTATCAGACCTTCCCATTCTGCCGTTTTTGACACGAAACTTTCGTATCTTTCAATCCGCTTATCCGTTTGACCTACCGTTTCTTCCTACATGATTGTAATTTGATCCTCCATCATATGGAGTTAAAATCCAACATTACATAATAAATTTTGAGACTTCTAAGCCTTCGATTCCTTGCCGTTTTACCAAATTTTAACCCGTTTATGCATTTTATCAAACAAACATATTTGTTTAATCCTTATTTCACATGCACCTCTTCAAATTAATGTTAGCTACCATGTTAGGTTCTAATCACAGGTTTCTCACACAATTTAAATAAGTTTTCGCTCGTATGCTTATTTTGACCCGTTAAGGGTATTTAAGCACTTTAGAACTTGAACTCGCTTTCATACATTTCTAGCATCTTATTCCTACATTTCTTATCAAGTAATCTTCCACCACAACTATATGTGTGTTGGATTTAATGTGGTTATCTATATGTTCCAAATTTTACCCCTCGGATTATCTTTTTATGGCAAAGACTCATATAAAGTCATTCGACCCAAGAATTTACATCTTTCACTATCTTTTCTTATTCTAAGCATTTATTTAATCATAAAACTCGTTTCCGAACTTCTTGCAAGGGTCGTTTGTTCGAATTAGCTTACAAGGGTAATTTGGTCAATTTTCATCCTTTCTTTACTACAAAGGGACTTTTAAATACTTGTTTGACCCAAAATCCGACCTTTTAACTATAATCTTGTTTATAAACCCATGTGCTTCTAAAACACCAAAATCATAACTCAATTTATTCAGTTTACCTAAAAGATAACCGAATAACTATATTTTAACCTTGTCTAACTCTTATAGAATCTCAAGTTCTACATGATGAGTTGAATCATTATACATACCTGGCTCGGATCAATATATTGACCCGTTTCAATACCTTGACTTAGTAGCCGCTAAGCAATAGCGTTGTGCGTATCCATTTGATATTTATTCCTATAAACATGTAACTCGACAAACCATTAGTCGATATTGTCAAAGGGTGATAATTTCACCATTTGACCCGTTTATTTACCTAATGATCTTCGTCACTTCAACTAAATGCCAATTTCATGTATTATGCTAATTTAAAGTCTAATAGCGAAAATATGAAATCAAGCATAACGTAACGGAATCGTAGTTACGTACCTTTTAAGCATCCTTTTCAAACGCGTATTTCCACCGGCTTGTCCATTTGACGATCCGGATTCCTCGCTTAAAGAGTTCAATTCGTAATCCATTTAGAACCCTTTTTTTTCAATCATGTATCGCATAATTTGCTAAATCATCACAATCATGCGTTTTAACTTTAAATTTCAATTTCGAGCCTTCTTTGGGGCATTTTTACAAACACCTTAAGGGCAGAATTTTAAATAATTCATTAACAAGCTCATAACTTGTCATATAACCCGAATTTTCATCAATCAAACTATTTAACACAAATATTTGCCTTTACAATTCTGAAATAACTTCACATATGTCAAATTACACTAGAACAACCCCAAATTTCCTAGTGTTTATCAAGTTCTACATAACCCACTAGTCACCTACAAAGGTGACCATGGATTTCACTAGAATTTAGCATAATTTCAACATGTACTTATCTAGAGTTTACTCCTAGACATTTTAATGTTCCTAATTCATCTACAATTCATACATGCATCATCAGATTTCAAGTTCTCTAAATTGATGAGAATTTCAAGTAGAGAATTTTTGTCAAATTTTACATACCTTATGATCTCCTTGAAATGGGGATCATTAATCTATGCTCGATTTTCGTTTTGGACTTGGTTTGATCCTTCAATTTGTGAGATTAGTGAATGTTAGGGTTTCGAGAGTGGGGGTCGCCCTTCTCCTGCCTGTGATCGAACCAGACCCTCAAATGGGGTGTTTGGTTTTTATTTTGTTAAACTTAATAATATAAGTTTCAATTTTAACAACATAGGCCCCTCCACTTTTATTTAGTTTATAACTTGATATTTTGTTCTTTCATTTAATTACAAGACTTGTACTAGGTTATTTATTTCCTAGCTACTTTATCTTGTTCACAACCCGTTTTATTTCAAGTCCCGTTAAATCTCGGGCCTTTTATATACTTTGCTTTCTCAAAGTATTTCTCATCCTTTTAATAAATATTAGATTTATTTATTTAAATCCTAAAATTTACCGAGTAAGTTTTACCACTAACTGTATTTTACCCGTCCTGTAGTATTAAAGTGGTTTGATTACCAAACCTGTTTTCGGGGTGTTACATTTGTAGGGCTTGGATTCACATCATGCGCCCTTCGCTCGCCCCTCTCGATTTGTTTCTTCAACTCGATCTCCTGCTCCCTGGCGGTGTTGATAATTTCGGTGAGGGTTTCATACTTTGAGGGAGTCATGAACTCCCGGTATTCAGCGCTCAACATGTTGTAATAGTAATATATCTTCTGCTCTTCAGTAGTGACCAGCTCGTCACAAAATCTCAGCCTATCCATAAAGATCCGTGATTTTATCAATTGTTTCACCCTTTTGTCTTAACTGGATGAACTCTTCTTTGATCCTGTTGATAACCACCTTGGGACTATGATGTTTAAGGAACGACACCTTAAACTCATCCCAAGTCATAACCATCGCCGCTTCAGCTCCTATCTCCTTCTTTCTATTGTCCCACCAATCCTTGGCTTGACCCCTTAATTGACCCGTTCCGTAAGCAACAAAATCACTCACGTCACAGTGGGTCCTTTCAAACACCCCTTCTACATCGCTTAGCCATCTTTGGCATATTATTGGGTCGACCTCCCCGTTGTAAATTGGCGGTTTACATGCCATAAACTCTTAATACGAACATCCTTTACGTTCCGCGGGTTTTTCTTTCACAAGGTTGACATTATCTTCCAACCTTTTAACTCGTTCTTCGACCAGTGATAGCACCGTATTTTGAATTTTGTCTATGAAACCCGATAGACTATTCTCTATTGCCTTTCCTACCTCTTCGGCAATCACCTCTTTCATTTGTTCGGTGAATATTGTCACCGCATCACTGTTGCTCTTTTCCGTCATCTTGAAACTGAAATGTTTATACCAATTGTTAAACATTTCATTTATAACGCATACTTTATTCGCTTCGGTTTAGTCAAGTTCATAACTTGCTTTAACCGTTCTCGTTTAGTGCACCTTCCGGGTTTGAGTGTCTTAACACACTCTTCCCGTGCACATTGATTCACATTTATTTTTCTCACATATGATAAGATCTACTACAATAACTAATTTATTCTTACCGGACGATCGATCAATCTTGAACTGAACACTTTATTGACAACCTTAAGCTCCGAATACCAACTTGTAACACCCGTCTTAATTAATTTTTTTTATAAGAATTTAATGTAAATACGCATGATTATATATATAACGGTACCTTACTTCAAAGTAAGTACAAAATTTAAATTCCAAAGTGATTACATACTAGATGATTACTTAACTAGTTCCACCATTCCAAAACATGATTAGCAAATTGTTTACATTATAAACATTGTCTAAACAAGGTTAATCTAACGCGGAAGCTTCAAAAGATTGTGTTCGGTTCGAGAGCATTGACTTGACCATCATCCACGTACTTGCGATACCTAAAAGCTGGAGATTATTAACAAAAATTAGTATTAGAGTTCTTAGAAATATTGCTTAATCGAAACTACGCTCAAAAACGGATTCGATTAGCTAGGATATGTAAGGTTTAACAAAAATGTCTGGGCTCTACCGTAACTTACGATAGCTACCGTAAGTTACGGTAGTCGCTGGATAACTTTGGTCTGTCGTAAGGCAGTAGAGAACTGCCGTAACTATTTGATTTCTACCGTAAGTTACGGTAGATACCGTAACTTACAGTAGCTTCTGTAACTTTGTTGTTTTGACCAATTTATTCATTTCACCCAAACTCGCATGGACGGGATATCACTTCTTAATAAGAAGTCCCAAATCATGGGTTCCTTATCTTCAACATCACGCTCCCATCACCGGTTTGCGTATTTAGTAAATCACTATCCATCACTCGGGTTCGAAATCTTCGAGTAAGATACGACCGTTACTCGGTTATACCTTCTCTTAATGACCCGTTAGTTTGCCCTTAGGAAGTTAATCATTCAAGCAAACCAAACTATCAAAATCTCGTATTCTAATATTCATATCATTAACAATAACAAAGGACCAAATAACCATATTAACGAAGCGTTTAGCTACGTACTAATTAATTATTCGACCCGTTTGGCTCATCTATGGAAACCACCATTATAATGACAACCAAACGAATTTTAACCGATTTTAACCTATTCATTCAAGTAACGAACCTTGTCGTTTCAATGAACACAACCTTTATTTAACAACACAACTAAACATATTCTAGTTAACAAATTACTCAATGTAACGAATCGAGTTACATACCTTCAAGGTAAACCCTTCAAACGCAAGTCGCCACCGGCTTGTCCACTTGACGCTCTGGTGTCCTTTCCTATAGAGTTCAATCATGACATATTTAGAACTCTCTTTAAATCATATATCGCATAATTTTCCGAAACATCGAAATTAAGCGTTTTAACTTTAATTCACAGTTTTAAGCCTTCTTTGATGCATTTATTATACAAACACTTTACGGGCAGAATTTTACATGATTTATTAACAAGTTCATAACTTGTCATATAGCCCAAATTTTCAACAATCTAACTATCTAACATAAATATTAACCTCTATAATCCTGAAATAACCTCACATATGTCAAATTACACTAGAACAACTCCCAATTTCCTAGTGTTTATCAAGTTCTACATAACCCACTAATCACCTACAATGGTGTTCATGGATTTTATACGAAATAAGCACAATTTCATCAAGTAATTGACTAGGGTTTGTCCCTAGACATTATTTCATTCCAAACAACTAACATGCAATCATCAATTCGAATTTCCTATGTTCATCTAGAAAATTTAGATGAGAATTTTCTACAAAATTTGCATACCTTATGATCTCTTTCACTGAGGTGATCACTAATCTATGTTCGGATTTTGATTTGGGACTGAAACTGGCCTTCAATTGATCAATAGCATGAACTTAGGGTTTGAGAAGCTTGGGTCGCCCCCCTGCTTCTGGTCGATCACCAGTACACACAATTGTGTGTTTGTGTTTTAATAAAATGTTTTTATTAAACATTAGTTTCAGTTTAAACACTTTTGGTCCCTCAATTCTCGTTAGTTCACATTTGAGTGTTTTAACTTACTTATGAGTTAATACAAGACTACTAATTAACTGAGTTATTTAGTCCCCGTTAGTTCGTTCTCGTTTATTTAATACCTTCTAATTCCAATATAAGGTTTTATATTTTCGGGATGTTACACTGTAACACCCTGGCCCGAAAAGGTTGGCGTGTCACCTACTACAGTAATCAGAGACATTTTAAAACTTAACTCAAATAAAACATAACTCCAAAGGTTTAAAAATCTAAAACCACACAACGGTCTTAACGAAAATAAAAATGTCTAAAATCCAAATAGCAATTTTATTTAAAACTCCTTATTTCCAACTCTAGCCATTTAGTTTTCTCTCTTCGCACTTTTCCCCATGTTCCCCCGAGTACCTTTTTAAGAAACAAGAGAAAACAACAAGAGAAACACGGCTGAGCCAAAAATTGCCCAGTAACGGAAAAACAATAGCAATAACGGAAATTCGATGAGAACGATCAATATGGTATTTTATCAATGGTTAAACAATACTATGACAATAACAATGTAACGATACAGTCAACGCTAATCAATGGTCAATCAATACGATAAGAATCTGTGTGGAAATACCCATGTGAGCCAATGACAATAAATAATTAGCAATGTGTACATTAGCTGCAGTTCCAATGTACCAATATGTAGAGGGGATGTGGGCACACACACCTATCCCAATACCAATAAGTAACAATAATATCCTAGGATCGATCCATACGCCTCTCAATAATCCATAAACAATAAATACTAATATAGAGACGCCGTGAACTAATCGCACCGTCACGGATGGTGCACGTCATCGGTGCCGATGATGACGCCCTATGTCCCCATAGGTGGATGTGCTCGGGTATTGAGGTCAATAAAACGGTACACTAAAGTCAAGACGACTAGTACAATAATGCATTTCTATGGCAAAAATCAATGATCAATAGGAACATGCGATAATGAGTCTACGGAATTTATCTATTGCATACAAATTGATGGCAAGAAGCATACTACTAGAAAACAATGACAACGGTTCGATAGCCTAGACACTACGAGTACAATAACAATATAAAACGCTACGAAAAAAAGACCACAAAATCCGTACCTTAAGCAACGGCTCCAAGAGTTATGACGAAGTTAAATTGATTCTGATCGATGACAAAGACCTACATATATTTGGTGAACTTTAATTAGATTTGTCTTTCATTTCACTTGTTATTTAAATATTTAAATGCATAATAAGTCTCATTAATTGTTATTCTAAGTTCTTCTCGTAAAAATTGCATTTAAAACCTCCTAAATGTTATTAACTTTAAAAGAACCTATTTAGAAAGAAAAAAAAGGGTTAACTATGTACGTCACTTTTTACATGCATTCTAATGTCTTATATATCATACTTTATTAGATCATTCACTTGTCTTTTGACTCCAAAAAAAAAACGTGATTTATTATAAGAGTGGATTTTGGATTTTTGACTTATATACTAAAAGTTTGACAATGCACTATCATGCTAGTAAAATAATAAAAACCCACTACAATTAACCTATTCATCCTCTACCTCAAGTCATCGTAAAACCACTGTGAAAACTAAGGACAACAACAATTTATTTGATTTAATTTTGTATGTTTATGACCAAAATGTTCAGTCGAGGATCGAATTGTTACCTCAATAGCTAAGTGATACCGATGAGGAATCAATGGGGTGCGGCTGTGGATTGTCGACAATAGAACAATGATTTGCGGCTGCGTATAATATTAGAAACGATTCGAAAAGATTAATTCGACTTCGTAGAGCATGATCAGTGGAACCCAAAAAGGAAGATCTGTACCTGGGTTATACACAGAGACGAGAAAGAACCATGACAACTGTAAGGACTCTCAAAATTGTCCCAAAAATGACCCGTAAGTGAAAACCCGGACCCCCGAAACCCTAATCCATATCAAAAATCAAGAAAATCAGATTTTTTTTGTTTTAGACGAGCCGCGTAAAGGTTAGCTTATCCTTACGCGGGCCGCGTCAAAATGAAGTTTGACCGGATAAGCGTCCAAATCCACGTGTCACACACGTGGCAAGCCTACCGATGACACGCTAGCCCTAGTCTACATTTAGCTGGCCCTCGAGGGCCGCGTAAGAGTTTGTTAAGTCTTACGCGGGCCGCGTAAGACTCAAATTTCACCTATAAATAGAATGGGTTACGAGCAGTTCACTGGTGTCGAAATTTCAATCAAAATCACGAAGTATACTGCTCAAAAGTCGAAAATAATATTCACGGTGGTGAAACGCTGCTACGATACCGGGTATTAACTCGATCGCTGCTACGATTCAATGTCCGATCGATTGAAACTATTCGATGGATGTTTAAGTGCTGCCCACATTAGGGCCATACTTTGTCATTAGTTGTGAATTCGACGGATGTTTAAGTATAGCACTTTGTCAAACGTTGTGAGGGTTTTAGTCTCGTGAGTTATCGTAAATGCTGTATTAGTTACTGACCTAGTTCGTGTGCATTGTTATTTAAATTAGGTTACAAGGCTAATCAGTAGGCTAAACTCTGCCCGTTTAAATCTGCAATGTGAGTCATTCTCTTTTTATCAACAATATTTTACAATACTCCAAGCATTTTCAAAAGTTATAATTACAGGGATTAAGTCATGGTTATCTTGAATCACTGGCTAATTGGGGTATTGTGCACATTACTAATTTCTCACGGTTAGGCTAATAAATCCTAACAGTGATAATCATCACTACTTGGGGAAGGACCCAATAGTGGTATGACCATCGTCACCAGGTGACACGGCGCCAGATAAAAATAAGATAAAAGCCATTGTAATCGCTCTTATGCTGTAATTGATAACTAATGTGTCGTTTTACATACTTGAATGACTCGCCAGTATTTCTCGCTGATAAAATATTTTTAAAATATGTTTCAGGCGACCTGCTGTAAATCAAAGCAACCGTGCTACGGAGCACTAACAAGCTTGAAGAGGTGGCTCAGTTAAAATGAATAAACATGTTTTGTAAATCAGGGAATTTACTTGTGAAATTCCTCTTTTGTAAATGCGGGCTTATCCCAGATTATGAAATAAAATAATCGGGTATTTCGAGTTTTAAAAGATCCTGGTAAAATCTTCCGCTGTCAACTCAATTAATAAATACCACTGGATTTCTTTCCCGTGGCTCCTGGCCCGGGTAAAACCGAGACGGGGGCCGTGACAGGAAAAGGTGATATCAGAGTCACTGATTTAAGCCAGTTAAGTATTTAAAAATACTTAATTTTCCTGATTGCCATCTTATGATTATGTGTTTTTATCTTGACTATCTGTTAATTTACAGTATGGGTAAGCAAAGAATTTCGGACATCTATCATAAATTAGATAGTTCACCGAAAGATAAGGGAACTTCATCCCAATCAAATTCCTCAAGATACTCGGCAGATACTGAGGAAGGAATATTTGTTCGTAAGGCACAGTTTGAAAAACCACTTACCCCTAATAAAAGAAGTTGGATTATTAGAAAAAGTCAAGAGAAAATAAAGAAGTCACAACCAAAAGGAATGATGGGTGATAAGGAAACTCAGGAAATAGGCAGTAAACCACCATGGGAAGATGAATTAGACGAACAATGGGCAAATCTCTATATGTTAGCTACTACAGCAGTAAATGCTAACTTATAGTTAAATCACCAAACCAGTACCAACACCTATGTCACCTACGAGCCAGAAACTTTAATATAATAAATAACCACTAGTATATTTCGAATTTTAGTTGTACTAAATATAAATATTTTTTGTTTCAAAAAAATGGTTTATTAAATATTTATAATTAATTTTCTGATTACCGTTATGTGATTCTGTGAAAATTCAAGTTATAAACTTTTAACCTAGAATTTTGTGTGTTTCTTCATAACTGCTAAACAGCATGAATGAATTGTCTGAAACTCTTGAGAATCTCAATCTCTACCCTGTTAATGTGGAAGTTTCCAGAGACTTTACCGGTTATTGTGCTGACGTTGAGGAACCTATGGAATTTCAAACCCAGCCACCAGAGAAACCCAAGCCAAAGAAGAGAAGAAGAATTGTGGGCTGGAGGCGTGTGCGCAGAAAGAAACCAGCGACACCAAAAGTTACCAAGACGGAAGATCCCAAAGGTAAAGGCAAGGAAATAGAGATTGGGGAAAGTTCTAGGCAAAACCAGGAAATGCCACCCTGGGAGGAGCTGGATCATAAACTAGCTCTTAGCGACCTCATCGGACCTGCCGATGACAACCATTTTAGTTACCCAGTGGAAGCACAACTTCCAGTTGGCCTAGAGCCCGAAATCCCAGATCCTATTATCCACACCCAACCTCTACCAGCAGAACTAGAAGAATGGTGGACCACCGACTGGCAGTTCCAGAATCTCCTAAATAACCCTGATACCTTTTTCCCTCAGTTTGACCCCGAGCCTCCACTACACCCACCAATGAGCAATGAGAACTTGGCTGAACTCCGCCATTTTGGCGAGGAGCTGGTGGATGCAGGGAATAGAATCCTAGAGGTAGGAGAAAGGATCTCCTGGAAGTACGACGAGAGGGAACGTCGTTTCTGAGATTCCAGCTGACTAGAGTTGTGGGGTTGTAGGAGAATGTGTGTGTAATAATAATAAAATAATCATAAAAATATAATTATGTGAAATAACTCAAAAATAAATCTTTTGTAAGATAATCAGTGTGTACGGATGCCTATTATAATATATAAAATATCGAACGTCGAAAGATCGACAATTTTGGCTATATGTGTTAACATGATTATGTGCAATTGATTTGTTATGTTTAGTTGTTAATTCCTTTATGCTAATCCTTTATATAAATTAATTACCAGATGGAAAACGTTGGTAATGAAACCATTAATGAAGTAAATCAATCTGAGCACACAATGAGGATCAATTTCTAAATAGGCAAGATATCGAGAATATCGTTGCTCAGGGAATAGCCAATGATATTCCAGCAATACTTGTTGTTGCTCGAAATCCAGTTGAACCTCAAATTATTCCTAGCAAACGTACTCATGAAGACAATTTCAGTAATAGTATAAATGGAGGTGGCAACAACAACAATAACAATAATGATAATATACTGCAAGCCCCAATTCTCAAAAGAATGAAAGCTGCAATGCCTGGTTGCACTTACAAAGAATTTCTTGCCTGTAAACCAGCTGAATTTGCAGGAAATGAAGGGGCGACTGCGGCTCTGCGTTGGTTGGAGAAAACCGAGGCAGTAATTATGATAAGTAAATGTGTCGAGGAAGACAAGGTCATGTATGCGTCGCATCTTTTTAAAGAAGGGGCGCTAGAATGGTGGAATAAAGTACTTCAAGCCAAAGGAAGAAATATGGCTTATGCCATGAGTTGGGAAGAATTTAAGCAGCTAGTGGAAAGAAAATTCTGTCCCGAATATGAAAAGGAACAAATGACAAATAAGTTCCTGAACCACCGGATGCTGGATGTTGATTGTCGAGGGTATACTTCGACATTCTTCGAGTATGCGAGAGTGGTACCAACCCTGGCTTCGCCAGAGCCGGTACTTATTTCCTGCTATATTTGGGGATTGATTGGCGAAATTTGAGATATCGTCAAAGCTGCGAGACTCCGCACTATTGACGATGCTGTGGAATTAGCTAACACCCTAACTGACGGGCTGGTATGCACAAGAGAAGAAACCCGAAAAAAGGAAGTGGCCCAAAAGATTACCCAAGGATTTCGTATGGGTAACCGAATTAATTTCAAGAGAAAGGGAACTGGGCAATCTTCCACTGTTCCATTTTGCAATACCTGCAAAAAAGAAAGCATTTTGGAAGATGCAAAGGGTATTGCAATTTCTGCAAAATCCCGGGGCACCAAGAAGAAGACTGCAGGAAGAAGAAATCCACAATCTGCTACAACTGTGGAGAAGCTGGACATTTTAGGCCAGACTGCCCGAAATTGGTCAAACCAGCTAATAACAAAGCCAAACCTGCAGAAGGAACTACCAAGAAAAACGTAAGAGCCTTCCAACTGACTACTCAGGAAGCAGAGCTAATCCCTGATGTGATAGCTGGTACGTTCTTAGTTCACGATGTTTATGCAAAAGTATTATTTGACTCTGGTGCAAGCCAAAGTTTTATAAATACTTCATTCTGCCAAGCCCTTAATCTACCCTTAACCAATCTTAGGCAGATTTTTACAGTCGAAACGGCAGATGGAAATTCTGTTAACATAGATAAGGTTTTGCAAGAAGGAAAAATAGAACTTTTAGGTCATAAATTTTCTGCAAACCTGTTACCTATGAATTTAGCCGGATTCGATATTGTGTTAGGAATGGATTGGTTAGTAGCCAACCATGCCCAAATTCTCTGTGAAAAGAATTCCATAGAAATCCATACACCTACAGGCGAATTAGTGATGATTACAGGAGATGAGTCACGTAAGCCAATGAAATTCATTTCAGTAATGAAGTTGGCCAGTTATTCAAGAAAACAAGAAGTAGTGTATATGATTTCGGTAATCATTAACACTAAGGGTAAGGAACCCAAAGAAATTCTAGTAGTATCAGAATATCCAGATGTATTCCCAGAAGAACTACCTGGATTACCACCTGATAGGGAAGTAGAATTTAGGATTCATCTAATTCCTGGAACTACACCGATAGCTAAAGCACCTTATGGGTTAGCACCTACCGAAATGTTAGAATTGAAAAAGCAGTTAGATGAATTACTAAGCAAAGGATTCATACAACCTAGTTCATCCCCGTGGGGAGCGCCAGTGTTGTTTGTAAAGAAGAAAGATGGTTCGATGCAAATGTGTATCGATTATAGGGAATTGAATAAGGTTACAATTAAGAATCGATACCCATTACCTAGAATTGATGATCTTTTTGATCAACTTCAGGGAGCTAGATATTTTTCTAAGATAGATTTACGCTCCGGATACCATCAGTTGAAAGTACAAGAAGAAGACATACCTAAAACTGCTTTCAGAACTAGGTATGGTCATTACAAGTTTACAGTCATGCCCTTTGGACTAACAAATGCTCCAGCAGCATTTATGGACATGATGAATAGAATCTGTAAACCGTACTTGGATAAATTTGTAATTGTCTTCATCGACGATATACTTATTTATTCCAAAATTCAGGAGGAACATTGTGAGCACCTGCATGTACTCTTAACTTTGTTAAGAAAGGAGAAGCTTTATGCCAAATTCTCGAATTGTGAATTTTGGCTACAAGAGGTACAATTTTTAGGACACATGGTGAATCACGAAGGTATTCATGTTGATCCCTCTAAGATAGAAGCAATCACTAAATGGAAGGTCCCGCAGTCAGCCATGGAAATTAGAAGTTTTCTAGGTTTAGCCGGATACTATGGACGGTTTATTAAGGATTTTTCCAAAATAGTTGTACCATTAACTAAGCTAACCTGTAAAGAAGTTAAGTTTGAATGGGGACCTAGACAAGAAGAAGCTTTTAAGATTTTAAAGCAAAAGCTAACAAATGCTCCAATTTTAGCCTTACCAGAAGGAACAGAAAATTTTGAAGTATACTGTGATGCTTCAAAACTAGGATTAGGATGTGTGCTAATGCAACGCAAGAAGGTAATTGCATATGCATCAAGGCAATTGAAAAATCACGAGGAAAATTATACGACTCGTGATTTAGAGTTAGGAGCCATAATTTTTGCCCTTAAGATTTTGAGACATTATCTGTACAGAAGTAAGTTTACTGTCTATACAGATCATAAAAGTTTAAGATATATATTTGGGCAAAAAGAATTAAACATGAGGCAAAGGAGATGGATGGAAATCCTAAGTGACTACGACTGTGATATTCAATATCACGAAGGAAAAGCAAACGTAGTTGCTGATGCCTTAAGTCGTAAGTATCATGAGAAACAACGACGAGTTCGTGCTCTTAGATTAAGTTTACAATTTGACTTAATGGAACAACTGAAAAGCATTCAAGAAACAGCAATCAAGGATGATGCGGAAGGAATGAAAGGAAGAATAAAGGATTTAGAACAGGGAGCTGATGGAATTTGGAGATTCCATAAGAAACGAATTTGGGTACCTAAACAGGGAGAATTAAGAAATAAGATTTTAGAGGAAGCCCATAAATCTAGGTATACCATGCATCCTAGTAACAATAAGATGTACCAAGATTTAAGAAATAACTTCTGGTGGATAGGAATGAAAAAGGACATAGCCAGATATGTTTCTAAGTGTCTTACTTGTTCACAAGTTAAGGCAGAACACCAGAAACCTTCAGGTCTACTACAACAATTAGAAATGCCAGTATGGAAATGGGAACTTATAACCATGGATTTTGTTACTAAATTACCCAAAACCAGAAAAGGTAATGACGCGATTTGGGTAATTGTGGATCGATTAACCAAATCAGCTCATTTTCTACCCATGAAGGAAACCTTTAGCATGGAAAGGTTGGCAAAGCTGTATGTAGATGAAGTAGTATCCTTACATGAAGTCCCACTCTCCATTGTATCGGATAGGGATAGTCGTTTTACTTCCCATTTCTGGACAAGTTTCCAAGAAGCCATGGGACCTCGACTAAATTTAAGCACTGCATACCATCCTCAAACGGACGGACAAAGTGAAAGAACTATCCAAACCCTGGAGGACATGCTTAGAGCATGTGTGATAGATTTTGGTGGGAACTGGGACAACCATTTACCCTTAATTGAATTCTCCTATAATAATAGTTACCATTCAAGCATTGAAGCTGCCCCGTTCGAAGCACTATACGGACGTAAATGCAGAACTCCAGTCTGCTGGGCAGAGATAGGAGAAAGTCAATTATCAGGACCTGAAATTGTGCAAGAAACTACCGACAAGATCACTCAAATCAAGGAAAGACTAAAGACGGCTCAAGATCGCCAGAAAAGTTATGCAGATAATCGACGTAAGCCGTTAGAATTCCAAGTTGGAGACAAGGTACTATTAAAAGTCTCTCCTTGGAAAGGAGTAGTTCGGTTCGGTAAGAAAGGAAAGTTAAGTCCAAGAAACGTAGGACCATTCCCAGTAATACAGCGAATAGGGCCAGTCGCCTATCGCTTACAACTACCAGAGGAGCTAGCTGGGGTACATGATGTATTTCATGTATCCAACCTCAAGAAATGTTTGTCTGACGAATCCTTGGTAGTACCTCTTCAAGATGTAGAGGTAAATGAGAAATTAAAATTTGTAGAAAAACCACTGCAAATAGAAGACAGAAAGATCAAGTTTCTCAAGCACAAGCGACTAGTGCTTATCAAAGTCAAATGGGATTCGAAAAGAGGACCCGAATATACCTAGGAGCTGGAATCAGAGATTAAGCGAAAGTATCCTCACTTATTTCAGTAAATCTCGAGGACGAGATTTTAAATAAGGTGGGGAGGATGAAAGGACTCTCAAAATTGTCCCAAAAATGACCCGTAAGTGAAAACCCGGACCCCCGAAACCCTAATCCATATCAAAAATCAAGAAAATCAGATTTTTTAGTTTCAGACGGGCCACGTAAAGGTTAGCTTAGCCTTACGCGGGCCACGTCAAAGTGAAGTTTGACCGGATAAGCGTCCAGATCCACGTGTCACACACGTGGCAAGCCTACCGATGACACGCTAGCCCTAGTCTACATTTAGCTGGCCCTTGAGGGCCGCGTAAGAGTCTGTTAAGTCTTACGCGGGCCGCGTAAGACTCAAATTTCACCTATAAATAGAATGGGTTACGAGCAGTTCACTGGTGTCGAAATTTCAATCAAAATCACGAAGTATACTGCTCAAAAGTCGAAAATAATATTCACGGTGGTGAAACGCTGCTACGATACCGGGTATTAACTCGATCGCTGCTACGATTCAATGTCCGATCGATTGAAACTATCCGATGGATGTTCAAGTGTTGCCCACATTAGGGCCATACTTTGTCATTAGTCGTGAATTCGACGGATGTTTAAGTATAGCACTTTGTCATTCGTTGTGAGGGTTTTAGTCTCGTGAGTTATCGTAAATGTTGTATTAGTTACTGACCTAGTTCGTGTGCATTGTTATTTAAATTAGGTTACAAGGCTAATCAGTAGGCTAAACTCTGCCCGTTTAAATCTGCAATGTGAGTCATTCTCTTTTTATCAACAGTATTTTACAATACTCCAAGCATTTTCAAAAGTTATAATTACAGGGATTAAGTCATGGTTATCTTGAATCACTGGCTAATTGGGGTATTGTGCACATTACTAATTTCTCACGGTTAGGCTAATAAATCCTAACAGTGATAATCATCACTACTTGGGGAAGGACCCAATAGTGTGTAACACCTCGTAAAAATCATACAAAGACACGTGTCATGTAAGATAAACGTGTCAGGAACCTGGGTCAAATTAGAAGATATATGGTAGGATTTGTAGGATCATTTTCAGACCCAAATGAGTCGATTAGAAGAGTTTTGCTCAGTTTGAAAGGCGGAAACAGACAAACTGAGATCAATTCAACTAGTAAATCACTTTAAACTGTCGTATTATTGATTAGATAGCGTTTTACAGCGAGACGACACTTCGGCAGCACTTCGTTGCTCTGATCGGAATGAATGAATCAGATTTCGCTTGGAAGACCCTATATATAGAGGTTTGATTTCACTTGAGAGTGGCAAAGAGCCAGTTCAAGCGAAATTAAACCAGTTGATTTCGCTTGAGACTGCAAAGCCTCTTTCAAGCGAAATCTCCTCCTTCAAGCGAAATCATCATATCTCCAAAGACGTACACTGATCTAACATTCTATGTACAAGACTCGATACATGACGAAGTCAACAGACGCATGCACTAACAGACTCCCCCTCGAATGTTGACGAGTCTTAAAGTGTCGAGTCTTCGCATCTTCAGTCTTTATCAGCCTTCTCTTTGAAGTATCTGACACTGTAAGCATCCTCAAATCTCTCTCTTCTCTTGATCTCCAGACTCTCTGGCTCTTACTTCTTTAGCACCAACAGATTCCTCCCCTCAAATTTTGATATTCTTCAGGATCAGAGTCTAGCTCTCGAGTTTTCTAATTCTCTTGATCAGATCTCTTGATTCCTTAAGTTCATCAGCATCAGCAGTTTCAGAATCATAACCTGGCTCACACTATCCACAGGTTTAGAATCGATTCCTGGCTCTTTCCTGCTTTGGATCGAAATCTGGCTTTTAATCTTTTATCACAGAGTCCTCAGGTATCAGAACCTAGCTCTCTATCATCTATCTCAAGAGCTTTTATCCTACACATTCTCTACCCAAAAGTAAATTTTCTGATAATCACTTATAGAATAAATTTCAAAATGATTCAACATTTATAGACTCTGATGAACCACTTGCAGGAATATCTTTTTCATTACAAAATGTTTTCTCATTTAAACACAGATTCTCCTTCACTATCTACTCAACTCTCTCCCAAACCAATTGTCGTCATGTTTAGCACTTGGAATTTTGAAAATCAGCATTTCAACATCAGTTGTCGAAAATCTTTTTGACTTTTACAAAATTTATGCTAAAACACACGGAAATTCTTTTTGGATTTTGTAAAAACATGAAATGAAATGCAGTAAAAAAATATTTACATACAATATTTTTGTGAGTTTGTGTAAGAGGATCATATCAGTTTTTGAGACAAATCACCAACACCGTTAGGCTTTAAACATTTTAAGTTCTAAACGATTCACGTTGATTGACGATATTGTTGTCCATTTAAACTCAATCTAAAAATTTTCGAAATGCTTACCGATACGTTAAGGTATATTAATTTTGCACTAAGTTCTTATGAACCCCACGATCACAGCATATCCCCTCATCATGCAATACATTGACCCAAGTAATGCCTTTAAACTTTTATCAACTGTGAATTGTGCGAAAACAAAACAGAATGTTTAAACATTAATAATCAGGTCGATACTTCCGTATACGCAGAGAAAGTCCAATGTTTAAACAAAATAATAAAATAAAACAAGTTGAAGTTGTTTAAGCTTTAACCACCAGGTCGATACTCACGTATACGCAGAGGTGATCCAAAACTTAAACGAAACACAAAAGAAAATAAAGCAGAACGTTTAGGCAATAACATCCAGATCGATACTCACGTATACGCAGAGGATGTCCAATGCTTAAACAAAATAAAGAAATAAAACAAGTTTAAATCTTTGTAAAATGAAATGCACAATCACAGCGACTTTTTAGCAAAGTTGTGAAAGTTCACAAACTTAACCAGTTTTATGTCTTTCGACAATTAGCAATTACTGAGTAGGCACACAGTCAAGAAGGACAAAACTAAATACTATGCTTTTGACCATGTTTCCCACTAGAACTAGGCTTTTTCATTTAGGTTTGTATCGTTATCGCAAATCTACTAGTTTAGCTGAGCCTACCGTCACATCTTTAGTGAGACCGTTTATCACATTTTAACTTTCCATTTCTTTAGCATGTTGTGATAGTCCACTGATGTACTATCATTTCCTTTTCTTTGACACAAAAACTCATTTTTTTCATTTTATCATGTTTTTGACTTTTTCAAATTTTCAAATGTTTTTTGATTTTCAGAAATTTCTTACTCCCCCTAAAATGCAAACACATTTTAGGAAATTTGAAAACAAACTGTACAAATAATATGACAACCGATATCGAATCGCTTCAATTCACCATCCACTTGGCATAAACAATCAGAACTCCCCCTCACAACAAACTATTTTCCCACTGATTTCAAAACACTTAAGTTTGTTTTAATCAAATGGTTTGTCCAGAAAATAAGTTTTGTTGATTGATTTTACCATTAGTAGATTAGGGGTTTGGTTCATCATATTGTCTACCAACCACTTGTAGTAAAATGCAAGTACAACTTAATGTCCTTGATTTACCACTTGTAAGAATAGTTCAATCAAGTTCAAACTAATGACCTTGATTTTACCACTTGTAGGTAAAAACCTTTTTCAATCAAATTTTCAACCACATGGCTTACCAACCAATACCACTTGTAAGTTACCATAAGTAGGTTGAATTCTCAAAATGCCGATACCTACTCCTCACTTACCAACCTGGGAGTTCTGGCAAATCATACTAGTGACCAATTTTCAATTTTTCAATAAACATAAGAAAGATGCCGATTCATGCTCCACGATTACCAACTTGGGAGCTCCGGCAAGTCCACAGACTTACTGTTCGTAATATGTACCATCCCGGTCACAAACCAGGGATGGTTCAACTTTATCTTTCTTCGTTTTCTTCTCATAAAACTCCTTAACTCCTTTGACCTTCCTGTCAACCATTTTACCAAAAATATGGTGCACTTTGGAGTTAAATGCCTTTTCAACATCAAATTTTTCTTTTTCAGCAAAAAAAATGATTTGAAATCTCAACTTTTCCAATTTTCTTCTTAAAATTTTCAGCCCGAAGTGGTGGAAAATTCACATCATCCACAGTTGGCACTGATTTTTCACCTTTTACCTCAACCTGTGGCTCCTCTAACTTTGTGGAATCAGATTCATCGCCAGAAGATAGCTCCTCTGATTTTGATGAATCAGAATCATTGCTAAAACTATTAACCGATTTCTTAACAACCCATTTTTGGCTGTCAAGTTTTGCTCTTTTCTTATAAAACCTGTTTGAACTTTCACCAATCTCAAAAATCGAATTCTTGAAAAGTTTAGTTCTATCGATTGGTGTTTCAAATTCAACCTTTTTATCTTTTAAGTTACGAAAGACTCCCTGTTTTGATTTTATTGCCTTGGAACAATCTTTGGCAATATGTCCAACAGTGTTACATTTGAAACAGGTTCTCGTTTCTTTCAGTTGATCAACAATCTTCATTTCTTCTTGCTTCTTTACAAGGAATTTCCTAGTTTGACTGCTTTCTGAACATATTTTCTTTCTCTTCTTTCGTAGATGTACCTGAAACAAATTTTATTTTTGATTTAAAATCAAGAACATATTTTTCATTTTTCTGATTTTCTGATGGAATAAATCCTAAACCTTTCTTTTTGAAATTACCGTTATGGTTTGGTTTCTTTTGAAAACCAGAACCATAACTGTAACCTTTTTTCTTGTTTAACCGTTGTTGAACTCTTGAGGTGTATTTTTTAGGTTTATCATTAAGATTTACATCTTTTATTTCAGAAATATTAATTTCTGTAAGTTTGAAAACCTTTTTGATCATGTCAGGTTTAACACCTCTTATTGGAAATTCCTCATCAGAATATAATTTGTCGGAATCATTCAAAGTATATGCAACTTTAAACGTTTCGTCATTCAAATTAGATTTTGATAACAGGAATTCTTTATTATAAACCCTTTTATTCGAAGATTTTGGACTGTTGACTGTCGAACTTGAACTTTCAGAACCAGACTTTGACTCTAACTCTAACTTTGACTCCTCGGTTTCATCTTTATCCAACACCTGATCGACCACTTTCTTTATTAACTCTGACTCATGATCAGTGTTAGACGATGTAAACGTGACATCAATATTTTCTGGCAAGTTAACTGTAGACTCCGACTCCCACTGTAAATTTGTTGCCTTTTTTACTCTTTCTGAATTTGGATTTCTCGGAGAATATCCATTTTCAAGCGGGGGTGGACACTTGTTGTAACTGAAACCTTGTTTCTTACCAGAATCATTCACTTTAATATCCTTCTTCTTTACTTTCTTCTTGTCAGATGTCTTTTCTTCAGAAACTTTCTGTTCTTCAGAATTCTTTTCCTCAGAAGTCTCCTCTTCCTCAAACGCCTTCATGCCTTCTACTGTTGGATAGATCCTGTCAATAACATAAGAAGTACATGAGTAACTTTTCAACAAACGATTAACTCTTTCAGTTTCAATTCTTTGTGTTTCAAGTTTCTGTTCTAACACAGCACACTTCTCAATGTAGTTGTTCACCAATTTTTGCTTTATCATGAAAGCTCCTTGAAGTGTCTTCATTGCCGTTGCCTGTTCTTCACTTGTTTGATTGTATTGATTCATAGCTTTGTTCAGGACATCATAAGATTCCTTCAAACTGTTCAAGTTATAAATCAATGTGCTGTTCTGCTTCTTTATAGCTTCACAAGTGTCACACTTCACTGGAATCTTTTTAGCATCAACTTCTTTATCAACTTTGAACTTTGGAATATCTTTCACCTTTTTCTTTATCACTGGAACATCCTCATCATCACTGGTGACTGGTGTTTTGACCTTTTTCTTTTTCTTTTTGACTTTATCGTCATCACTATCACTTTCTGCCATCATTTTCAAATGATCTGCCATTTTCCTTGACCAATACTCACGATCATCATCACTATCTTTTTCAATTCGAGCAACATACGCTTTGTGATTTGAATCTTTGTTTGGATCATAATCATCCCAATTGAAATTTGCCCAGCTTAAACCTTCAGGTAACTTTTCGTCATCTTGGTTAATCAGGCATGCTTTGTTATCAGCAGAGATATATTTGTCCCAATTGAAACCTTCCGTTGACTTTTGATCATCCTGATTCACCATACAAGCTCTCTTTGAAGATTCTTCAATCACTTTTCTTCCATGAGCCACTTGTGTTGAGACGAGCTAAATAGTCTTCATCATTCTCCAGATTCAGTACAATATTGCATTGTAGCTTTTTGCCATTCTTTGTTGCTGAAATGTTCGGATCAAAGGATGGATATGATGAAAAACTTGTGTTGCTGTTTAATCCTTTGGATGAACTTTCTGATGAATTCTTTGCATTGAATGCTGTTTGAACCTTCGGTGACAAGTTGGTGGATTTATCATTGACACCACCTTTGTAATAAAGTCCGATGTCTTGTTCACCATCGAAATCTTTCATTCTTATAACCTTTCTCTGTTCCATCTCCTGAGCCTCAATCTTTTCAATGAATTTGCTCAATGTCAGACTACTAAAACCTTTCTTGTTCCTTAGAATCATGAGATATGTACCCCAAGTCTCATATGGCAAGGCATCAGCTAGCTTCTCAATCAATTCCTCATTATCTTTCTCGGTGCTCAATCTCTTCATGTTTGCTAGCAGATTGCAATATCTTTCTATGATTTGTTTTGTGTTCTCATTCTTCAACCCACGAAACAGATCAAACTCTTTCTTCAAAAGCGATTTCTTGTTCTTAACCATCTCTTGACTTCCATGAAACTTCGATCTTAATGCTTTCCAGATTGAGTAAGAAGTTTCATTATGTTGCAGTAGAACCAAAATATCTTCCTTCACAGCTTGTTGTAAAAGACTTAGCATCATTTTCTCATCTTTGTACTTCTTTCTAGCATCTGCACTTAGATCTTTAATTGGAACAATCTCTTCATCATCATTCATCGGTCTAATGTATTTCGTCTCGACATATTCCCAAGCATCCAGATAATTGGCTTGTACCCAGTTTTCAAACCGTCCTTCCCAACCCTTATACTCCTCGATGTTCATAAGTTTAGGTGGTTTTTGCATTGTCCCCGTCTCATTTTCCAACATAGTGTTATGTGCCAAAGTGATCGGGGTAACTGGTGTAGCGAATGCGTTAAAAAAATTCCTCGTCCATGTTTCGGATTTTCAAAAATCACAAAACTGAATGTTCAAGCGAAAAACAATTCTCAAGCGAAATCCCTGTTCAAGCAAGATAACCCAGTTCAAGCGAAATACCCTATTTCGCTTGAAGTTACACTTCTTTCAAGCGAGATCACAGTTCTGAAGCGAAATATGCAATTCAAGCGGAATCAAAGTTGAATTTCAAGCGGAAACACCGGTTTTAAGCGGAATTAGAGACTAATTTCGCTTGAAGAGCTGCTGACGTCATCATCTCGCACATATTTTCAAGCGGAATTAAGAATTTATCAAGTTTTAAGCTGATTTTAGTTCTGAAACTTTCTAGGGTTTGTTAAAACATTAAAGCGCACAAGATGTGTGAAAATCAGAACATTTTGACCGTGAAAATTTTTGAATTTTGAATTTTGAAAAAGAAGGTGTAGAAATCAGAAATTTCGGCTGAATTGGTAAGAACTCTTCTTCCTGAGCTCTGATACCACTTATAGGAACGTTTTCAGACCCAAATGAGTCGATCAGAAGAGTTTTGCTCAGTTTGAAAGGCGGAAACAGACAAACTGAGATCAATTCAACTAGTAAATCACTTTAAACTGTCGTATTATTGATTAGATAACGTTTTACAGCGAGACGACACTTCGGCAGCACTTCGTTGCTCTGACCGGAATGAATGAATCAGATTTCGCTTGGAAGACCCTATATATAGAGGTTTGATTTCGCTTGAGAGTGGCAAAGAGCCAGTTCAAGCGAAATTAAACCAGTTGATTTCGCTTGAGACTGCAAAGCCTCTTTCAAGCGAAATCTCCTCCTTCAAGCGAAATCATCATATCTCGAAATACGTATACTGATCTAACATTCTATGTACAAGACTCGATACAAGACGAAGTCGACAGACGCATGCACTAACAGGATTTAAAAAGTGTCGACATGTTAATAAACACCTCTGAGCGACCTGATTATAAATCCCAAGACCCTAATCAATATGATGAACATCTGATCTATTTAGAGCCGGTTATTCCCATAATGAATAAATTCAGTTAATAAAGAATTGGGTTTTTAAAATGATGTTACGACAAGGGGGTAGGGTTCCAGCGTGAATAACCTCCCAAGAGTGAACTGCGTGAACAGATATGGACCCTTGATTTCCTTTTTAGTTGTTAAGGGTAGGATTGTAATTATATAAAAAATTAGATTTAAATCATTATTTTAATGATTGAATTAAGTTAAATCTTTCCTAATTTAAATTCATTATCCACATTATGTTTATTTATTAATAAGATAATTATCAAAACAAACAACAAATCACCAGATTTCAATTTTAATTTTTATTTCAGATTTCATCACCATAATTCAAATTTTGATTTTTAAGATCCATGTAACTTTCATATTTCAATGGTATACACATGTGTACTTGGATATAAATAGAACAGTACACATGTGTACAGTAATTCACAGGTGTACATCAACATTCAATACAAAAAAATTTCTGAGATATCACAAAAACAGACGATATACACATGTGTACATCGCATTAAAAAGAGGGTAAAATCAAAATACACATGTGTACATCGCATTTAAACAAATAATTATTTTAATAATTGAATTAAGTTACATCTTTCCTAATCCTTGATTTGATTTGTGAGAGATTTATGCAATCAATTTAAGAGGATAATTGATTACTTGATTTGTGAGAGATTTATGCAATCAATTTAAGATTGAAATTACACATATACCATTTTTGTATTTAATTAAATGGAAAAAATTTAACCAAATAATTACCATCATGCCACTCACTTTAATGTCAAGATCATAAAAATCAAAGGCCCAGATCAGTTCACGCAGTTCACTCTTAGGATTTTGTTCACGTTTGAACCTAATCCTACGACAAGGTGTATGATCAATTCTTTTTAAAAGAATTCAAATCCATCCAAATGCATGACAAGACCTTCCATAAGAATCCAAGGATGTGTGCATGGCAAGGTTTATAACCTTTTAAAGACTAATCAAGTGGTCCCATTCTGTTGCAAGAGACCCAAGATTCGAAGTGGTAAAGTTGCATGGTCAAGACCTCAAAGTTAACAAGTTTTTGTCTTCTGATGAAGGCTTACGGACTGCAAAGGCTAACCCTTACGGTCCGTAAGATGGCGGAGCTGGGAGACTTTAATTTAAAAGCAGATGTGGACCGCATGGCCAAGACCCTACGGTCCGTAAGGCTGGTAACTGGGCATTTCAGATGAAGGTCGGTTATGGACCACAAAGCCAAAAGCTTACGGTCCGTAAGAGGTGCTTACGGTCCGCAAGGGTTATTTCTTACGGTCCGTAAGACCGTCGCTGGCAGCAGAAAATGGACAGATGCTTACGGTCCGCAAGGAAACTTGCTCACTTCAAGTTCACTCAAGACTTAGTTCTGGAGCTTCTCTGATCAGCAACAAGCTTTCCTTGGATCCCTAATCATACTTAGGACTCTTGTAAGTGTCCTTAACCGTCTTTAATTCAGTTTAGCTTAGTTAATTAGCTTAAAGTCAAGCCATCGTAATTAAGGTTTGACTTCGAGATTAATCAATAATTGTTCAGTCAAATCTCGAATTAAAAATACCTATAGGTTGGTAATTATGTGGGTAATGAACCCTTAAAAGGGTAACCTCTGATTCCCACTCTAACTAGGTTAAATGTCGGGTCAAAGATAATACTAAAAAGTCAACAGAAGGTTAATTTTCAAATTAATGCATAATTAACAATGTAGAAGCTATGCAACCTATTTTATCACTAATATAATTTGGTAATTAATGTAAGAACATGTCTAAACATGTTCAACCCGACAATTTTCAGTTTAGGCTCGATTCGGAACCGAAAGTCGTATAATTTGACTTCTGCTTTGACTTTCATTTCTGACCCGTTTGAGCATAGTTTAGAAATGCCTTAGAGCCTTATTTGGACCAGGTTTCATGTTAGTATAACCCTCTGTGATTATACAACTTGGTTCATTAGTTATTCGATTCATATGCATGTTTCCGTTAAATGTTTAAATGTTGACTATTATGCCCATATGACCTTAAAATGTGATTTTTGAAAATGTAAAAGAATAGAAACTTTCATTACGGATTATTAGACTTGTCCCTAAAATTTGACATCAGTTTGAGGTTTAGATTAGGAGTTATGCTCATTAGCGTAATTAGAAAGCTTTTATTAATTAAACGGCATAACTAGCATATAGCCTATCTAAACTCGATTTTTAATACCAAACTTTTTACCTACTAATATAAAATAATATTTTGGGATTTTTGAAGATTTTTATTTGATAAAATGACAGTGCACGTCCTTTAGGTTTACCTAAAAGTACAGTGCATGTCCTTAACGTTTAAAAGTTGCACTGCAAATCCTTTACCTTTAATTTTGTTGCATTGCAAGTCCTTTATGGCTAACGGTGTTAACTTTTACCATTAAATCCCCCACGTGCCTCCCACGTGAGGGGTATATCCGTCCATTCCCTTCATTCTTCCCCTTTAAAACCCAGTCTTCAACATTTCACTACATCCCCTTCCTCTCTGTTTTAACCCTAACTTCAATCCTCACCAGTCCAAAAGGCAATCGAATCCTGATAATTCTCTACATCTCTCGACACATTCGGCACAACCAAATTATCAAAAATCCAAATATCCCTTGTGTGTTCTTCATCAATCTCCACAACCTTAGACCCTGCTACCCCTTTACAATACAGCAACCTTGTATCGAAATTAACATCGAAGCCCTTACCCAATGCTTGTACAGAATTTATAGCAGTATGTAAAGCTGCTGCATTTTCCTCCATCTCATCAAACCCCAATATCAAGATTCAAGATTCAATTTTTAACCACAAACCCCAAATATTTCAGATTCAATTTAGCAACAATTTGGGGATTAAACAACAAACCCACCTCGTAAACCCCAAGAAACTAGGTTTAATCCAAACCCTTTTCGAATTAGGGCTAACTGAAGTGATTTAACAGCTAAAGATTGGATTTTGTTTCAAAACCCAATTAGGGTTCTTGAAAAAGAACAAGAATCTTGAATCAAAGGAGCTGTAACAGTGAAAAAAGATTAAAGATTTACCGATGTGACAACTTAAGGTTCAAAGATCGAAAACCCATCTCAAATTCATCAACAGAAAAGGTATCTGACCAACTTGTGATTGACTCAGTGTCACTTTCTTTGGCTACGTACTATGCAACGATTTGCCAACTGGTTTATCATTTTCTATTAATGGCTGCAAAGAAAAAAATGAAGATCTGGAGATTGGTATATCCTTGCCGGCTACACACATGGAATCTTTTGTTCGTATCTTTGAGGATGGATTAAAAGAATACATCTAGATCCATCATATATTATCTTTGTCAATCATGTATTCGATTCTTCTTACTTTGCAGTCTTGTTTCATATTCAAGTGGAGTGTTTAAATAAATATTCTTGGTTTCCATGTTCTGAATTTACTAATGTTAAATTGTGATCATTAGAAATGGTTTTAAAGGGGAAGAATGAAGGGAATGGACGGATATACCCCTCACGTGGGAGGCACGCGGGGGATTTAATGGTAAAAGTTAACACCGTTAGCCATAAAGGACTTGCAATGCAACAAAATTAAAGGTAAAGGATTTGCAATGCAACTTTTAAACGTTAAGGACGTGCACTGTACTTTTAGGTAAACCTAAAGGACGTGCACTGTCATTTTGTCTTTTTATTTAATTTTAGGCTGAACATAACATAGAGTTCTAAGCTTGATTTGGGAATTGCCGGTTTTGCCCTTTTGGGCTATAAAATGAGTTTTATAAGTTATTTTGATACCAAACCTTTTTCTACTGATCTAATACGTTAAATAAAACATTTTGAGCCTTCTGGAATAATAAAAATATCAGCTTTCCTTTAAAAACCTAGAAATAGCTCAAAATCGCCTTTTTAAGCATTTTTAACTCATAGTATGTATTAAAACTATTTTAAACATATAAGGTTTGATGCCTACTGATATTTTCAGTAAATATTTATATATTAATAGTAAGTAAGAGTTTTAAACTCAGATTTCTAGTTTTGACCTTTTAAGCCTAAGTGAAATTACCAAAATGCCCCTAAGGTGCATAGTTTGGTTTTAAATGATAAATTTCACATATATTCAATAACCTACTGTTATAACTTATTAAATTAAGTATCTTTACTGATTGTATCAGACCTGTAACTCAGATTAATATTTAAACTCTTTTATAACCTTTAAAATGACCAAAATGCCCTTACGGGGCATAATTTGAGTTTAAATTCATTTGGGGCATAATAGAAGATATCTTACTGATGTCACAACAAATTTAAGGCATATTAACTTAGGAAACTTGTATATGACTCATTTGGTTACTCGTTACTCACTTTTCGCGTTCGTATCGGCTTATGTGACTAGTTTGCATATATTAGCCGAAACCGGTCAAACCATATCATTTTTGTCTCAAAATCCAGAATGTGTTCAGTTTACCCATATTAAACAAGTGTCCAAGCTTGTCGGGTCAAAACCACATTCTAAACCGGTCTTCGCCTTATCATGCGATTGAACCGTGTCTTCCTTTTTGAAAACTAACCGGTCTAAGTCTAAGCTTAATTAAAGACCCGTTAGGATTCTAATAGGTTATTAAAACCTTCGTTCCAGATTAGGAGCCCAGTAAAAGCTGCGTGCACTTGCTGTATTTGATTTATACTTTGCTCAGGTAAATACTCTTAACTTATTTTCCCTATACGGGCTTGGGATACGGTATTATAATAATACCTCTTGGTCGGGTATGTAGTCATTTAAATCAGATTGTGATTAATGTATTTACATAACTCGTTTTATTCTGTATTATTTGGTGTATGGCCTTTGGGGGTTAAATGACCATGTCCCGGATATCCTTGGCATCATTCAAAGAAATGGCCATGACCTAAGCACGGGGTGTAGGCGTACACCTGACAGATGCATTATGTAAAAACTGGTAATCCACTTAAAGGAAATAATCCTTGTGGCATTATACCTGTGGCGTGTCAATTAATCTAGACCGGCCCTACAAATCGGCCCTAATGGACGACAAATAAGTAAAACTGTATACAAGATTATTTTATTAATTGTCCCAAGTTATAAAAGATATTTTTGCCGAAGTGCATTCAAATCAATTTTTAAACTCTTTTCAAAATGAGTCAGTTAAGTTGTATTTACCAGTGTAAACTGACGTATTTTTCAAAAGGCTAAGTGCAGGTACTATACGTAATAGGCTGGCTACTCCAGGCATCAATAATCAAGTCTCGCAAGCTCTAGATGTCAAAGTCTGCTGAACAGTTTTCCTTTTTATTTGATCCGCCTGTGGATCTGTTTCAACTATTTTGTGATACTTAATATTACAATTTTATTCGGTTGAAATAAATCTATCTTTTGCTTCCGCTGTGCATTTATATATTGTGTTGTTTGACTATGATGATATCAACTACGTCACGATACTCCCCACCGGTAATACGTGGAAATATCGGGGTGTGACAGGTTGGTATCAGAGCCAACACTGAGTGAATTAAACACCAACCTTTTGTGTTTAATCTCAGTTACACAGTTGCACATTCCTCGAATTTTCAAGTCTAACAAAGAACATAGGACAAATCCTGATTTTGTTTTATTTTTGTCTTTTATATTTTTCTTTGTTGTTATCTTGTTTACGTTGACAGGTTTAAACATGCCGCCAAGATTCTTTAGGAGAAAGGGAAAGGCACCTATAGCAGGCCACGACCATGAGGCCGGGCCGTCTCAAAGACGAACCTCACCCGTTAACATGCGTACAAGTCCCCAGGGGGACTGGAGGACACAACTGCAGCCAGCGAGGCGGTCCATCTCGTTAAACTCGTCACCGTCTTATCTTCACTCTTTTGGACCTCATTCAGAAAATGAGCCCGAAAACCCACAGCCTTCATTTATCCCTCTCCAGAGGTCCAACTCTCGTCACTCCTTTGATAACCCGTCACATATCTTCCGAAGCTGGTTCAACCCGGCAAATTACCTCGAAGAACCAATGGGTGTTAACCCATTGGGACCTGCAGATCACTTTTCTGGAGATCACGCCATGGATATGGATGAGGATACCGACCCGGCCGAACCACCGACCTGTACCCCCATACATCCCATAGAAATTTCTGTTGGGTCATCTTTTCATGGATCACCCTACCGTGGTCCTGACAACTACCAAGCAAGATTCAACCCAATATGAATGGTATTTTACACCCTCTTACCATTCATCGCCTCATCAGCAGCAACAGCAGCAGGATCCTTCTGAGGATTCGCGCTTTGTGGCAGTTACCCCGCCACCACCACCACCTACATGTGGGTTATGCAAGTCTAAAGAGCACAAGACTGTTGATTGCAGGAAGATTAAAGATGCCACATGCTACAACTGCAATGAGAAGGGGCACATTAAAACCAATTGCCCTAAATACGCCAAGAAGCCTGAAGAGATCAAGAAAACCAATGCAAGAGTCTTCCGAATGGATGCAAAGGAAGCTGTTCAGGATGACAATGTGATCACAGGTACCTTCCTCATAAATGATGTCTATGCAAGGGTGTTATTTGATTCAGGAGCTGATAAATCATTTGTAGATAATAAGTTTTGTAAGTTACTGAATTTACCTGTTAAAACCCTAAGTGTGAAATATGAGGTGGAACTAGCTGATGGTACCTTAGAAACTGCCTCACCAGTGTTAGATGGATGTTTCATATCCATTAGGAACCACTCTTTTCCATTGTCCCTATTTCCTTTGAAGTTAGCCGGTTTTGACATAGTTATAGGCATGGATTGGTTATCTCGTAACCAAGCCCAGATAGTGTGCAATAAGAAGCAAGTGGTGATCAAGACTCCGTCTGGTGAGCCAATTACCATTCAGGGAGATACCTAGTATGGACTGCCTGAGCAAGTGTCTATGCTCAAGGCATCTAGATGTCTGAAGAAGGGTTGTGTCATTTATATGGCACAAGTAACTATTGATGAGCAGAAACCCAAGATTGAAGATATTCCAGTCATTTCTGAGTACCCTGAAGTTTTTCCTGAAGAACTACCTGGTTTACCCCCAGATAGGCAAGTAGAATTCAGAATTGACATCATCCCTGGAGCAGCACCTGTTGCGAGAGCGCCTTATAGGTTGGCACCAACAGAGATGAAGGAATTGAGGACACAACTAGATGAATTGCTAGCCAAAGGTTTAATTAGACCTAGTTCGTCTCCTTGGGGAGCGCCAATCCTATTTGTCAAGAAGAAGGATGGATCGATGCGTCTGTGCATCGATTACCGTGAGCTTAATAAGGTCACTATCAAGAATAGGTATCCTTTGCCCAGGATCGACGATCTGTTCGATCAATTGCAAGGGGCAAGCTACTTTTCTAAGATCGATTTGAGGTCAGGCTATCATCAATTGAAGGTTAAAGATGAAGATGTACACAAGACTGCATTTAGGACACGTTATGGTCATTACGAGTTCCTAGTGATGCCTTTTGGGCTCACTAATGCACCTGCCGCATTCATGGATCACATGAATCGCGTCTGCAAGCCTTACTTGGATAAATTTGTCATCGTTTTCATCGACGACATTCTCATTTACTCGAAAAGCCAAGCTGACCATGAGAAGCATCTCCGTTGCATTCTTAAGCTACTTCAACAAGAAAAGCTCTATGCCAAGTTTTCAAAGTGTGAATTTTGGCTTCGAGAAGTCCAATTCCTTGGACATGTTGTTAGTGAGCGTGGTATCCAAGTGGATCCCGCTAAAATTGAAGCTATTACAAACTGGCAAGAGCCCAAGACGCCTACGGAGATTCGCAGCTTTCTAGGACTGGCAGGATACTATAGGCGATTTATTGAAAACTTCTCAAGAATTGCAGCACCCCTAACTCTACTCACCCGCAAGAATAACAAGTTTGACTGGGGGCCTAAGCAGCAACAATCTTTTGATATTCTGAAGCAGAAGTTGAGCAACGCTCCTGTATTGACGTTGCCTAATGGAATTGATGAATTTGTAGTATATTGTGATGCATCACACACCGGTATGGGATGTGTGCTTATGCAGAAAGGAAAAGTCATTGCCTATGCTTCACGACAGTTAAAGGTGCACGAGAAGAATTACACCACCCATGACTTGGAGTTGGGTGTTGTTGTATTTGCACTAAAACTGTGGAGGCATTATTTGTATGGAACTAAGTGTGTGATCTATTCTGATCACAAAAGCCTTCAACATTTGTTTAATCAGAAGGACTTAAACATGAGGCAGCGACGGTGGATGGAAACTTTGAATGATTATGATTGTGAAATAAGATACCATCCTGGCAAGGCAAATGTGGTTGCCGATGCCTTGAGTAGAAAGGAAAGAGTGAAGCCTATAAGAATCAATGCGAAGAGCATTGAGATAAAGAATAGTTTGAATGAAAAATTGTTAGCTGCGCAGAAGGAAGTTGTGCTAGAAGCTAACTATCCTGATGAAAAGCTAGGAGTAACTGAAGAACAGTTATCCTATGGCAAGGACGGAATCTTGAGATTAAATGGACGAATTTGGGTTCCAGATTATGGAGGACTTCGGGATGTTATCCTCCAGGAAGCCCACAATTCCAAGTACTCCGTTCATCCTGGAGCTGATAAGATGTACCAGGATCTAAAGGCAAACTATTGGTAGATAGGCTTGAAAAAGTCTATAGCCGCCTATGTAGCTAAATGTTTGACGTGCGCGCAAGTCAAAGCTGAACACCAATAGCCGTCAGGTTTGCTACAACAACCTAAACTTCCCACATGGAAGTGGGAGATGGTGACAATGGATTTCATCACCAAGTTACCAAAGACAAAGAAAGGAAATGATACTATATGGGTGATAGTAGATAGACTGACTAAGTCAGCACATTTCCTACCCATTAAGGAAACTTATAGCTCCGACATGTTAGCCCAATTGTACGTAGATAAGATCGTATCTCTGCATGGTGTACCAGTGTCAATAATCTCTGACAGAGATACCAGATACACATCACATTTTTTGAAAAGTTTCCAACAATCTTTGGGCACGCGCTTAAATTTTAGTACAGCTTACCATCCTCAGACGGATGGGCAAAGTGAGCGTACAATCCAAACTTTGGAAGATATGCTTCGTGCTTGTGTGATTGATTTAGGTGGTAGTTGGGATAACCACCTGCCATTGATCGAGTTCTCCTATAACAATAGCTATCATACAAGCATTAAGGCTGCGCCTTTTGAGGCATTATATGGTAGGAAATGCGGAACGCCTATTTGTTGGGCAGAAGTAGGGAAAACTCAATTATCAGGACCTGACATAGTCTTTGAAACGACGGACAAGATTGTCCAGATTCGCGACCACCTGAAAGCTGCTAGGGATAGGCAGAAAAGTTATGCTAATAAAAGGCAAAAACCTCTAAAGTTTGAGGTTGGTGATAAAGTTTTGCTTAAGGTATCACCCTGGAAGGGGGTGATGCGATTTGGTAAGAAAGGTAAGTTAAGCCCGACGTATATAGGACCATTCGAAATTATCCAATGTGTTGGGTCAGTGGCTTATAAGTTGAACTCACCTGAAGAGCTCAGTGGTATTCACAATGTATTCCACTTCTGCAATCTAAAGAAATGTCTAGCAGATGAATCGCTAGTCATACCACATACAGATGTGCACATAGATGAGAGCTTGAAATTTGTGGAAAAACCTCTGTCGATTGAGGATCGACGAGTTAAGAAGCTTCGGAGGAAGCATGTACCTATTGTAAAGGTTAAATGGGATGCCCGCAGAGGTCCCGAATATACGTGGGAGGTGGAGTCTACCATGAAAGAAAAGTACCCTCAATTGTTCCAGTAAATCTCGAGGTCGAGATTTCTTTTAAGGGGGTGAGGATGTAACACCTCGTAAAAATCATACAAAGACACGTGTCATGTAAGATAAACGTGTCAGGAACCCGGGTCAAATTAGAAGATGTATGGTAGGATTTAAAAAGTGTCGACATGTTAATAAACACCTCTGAGCGACCTGATTATAAATCCCAAGACCCTAATCAATATGATGAACATCTGATCTATTTAGAGCCGGTTATTCCCATAATGAATAAATTCAGTTAATAAAGAATTGGGTTTTTAAAATGATGTTACGACAAGGTGTATGATCAATTCTTTTTAAAAGAATTCAAATCCATCCAAATGCATGACAAGACCTTCCATAAGAATCCAAGGATGTGTAAGTGCATGGCAAGGTTTATAACCTTTTTAAGACTGATCAAGTGGTCCCATTCTGTTGCAAGAGACCCAAGATTCGAAGTGGTAAAGTTGCATGGTCAAGACCTCAAAGTTAACAAGTTTTTGTCTTCCGATGAAGGCTTACGGACCGCAAAGGCTAACCCTTACGATCCGTAAGATGGCGGAGCTGGGCGACTTTAATTTAAAAGCGGATGCGGACCGCATGGCCAAGAGCCTATGGTCCGTAAGGCTGGTAACTGGGCATTTCAGATGAAGGTCGGTTACGGACCGCAAAGCCAAAAGCTTACGGTCCGTAAGACCATCGCTGGCAGCAGAAAATGGACAGATGCCTGTTCAGCCTGTTGCACCGCCTTAAGAGAGTGGTTTTCGAAATCAGGGACTTGGCAACTGGTTTTGGCATTATAGGGAAACATGGGACCATCATAAAACATCAGTAGACTTGGGTGGCATCATCTCATGCAATCTATGTTGGTATATATAGAGCATTGTTGCAACTCTTGAAACTTGCTCACTTCAAGTTCACTCAAGACTTAGTTCTGGAGCTTCTCTGATCAGCAACAAGCTTTCCTAGGATCCCTAATCATACTTAGGACTCTTGTAAGTGTCCTTAACCGTCTTTAATTCAGTTTAGCTTAGTTAATTAGCTTAAAGTCAAACCATCGTAATTAAGGTTTGACTTCGAGATTAATCAATAATTGTTCAGTCAAATCTCGAATTAAAAATACCTATAGGTTGGTAATTATGTGGGTAATGAACCCTTAAAAGGGTAACCTCTGATTCCCACTCTAACTATGTTAATTGTCGGGTCAAAGATAATACTAAAAAGTCAACAAAAGGCTAATTTTCAAATTAATGCATAATTAACAATGTAGAAGCTATGCAACCTGTTTTATCACTAATATGACTTGGTAATTAATGTAAGAACATGTCTAAACATGTTCAACCCGACAATTTTCAGTTTAGGCTCGGTTCGAAACCGAAAGTCGTATAATTTGACTTCTTCTTTGACTTTCAGTTCTGACCCGTTTGAGCATAGTTTAGAAATGCCTTAGAGCCTTATTTGGACCAGGTTTCATGTTAGTATAACCCTCTGTGATTATACAACTTGGTTCATTAGTTATTCGATTCATATGCATGTTTCCGTTAAATGTTTAAATGTTGACTATTATGCCCATATGACCTTAAAATGTGATTTTTGAAAATGTAAAAGAATAGAAACTTTCATTACTGATTATTAGACTTGTCCCTAAAATTTGACATCAGTTTGAGGTTTAGATTAGGAGTTATGCTCATTAGCGTAATTAGAAAGCTTTTATTAATTAAACGGCATAACTAGCATATAGCCTATCTAAACTTGATTTTTAATACCAAACTTTTTACCTACTGATATAAAATAATATTTTGGAATTTTTGAAGATTTTTATTTAATTTTAGGCTGAACATAACATAGAGTTCTAAGCTTGATTTGGGAATTGCCGGTTTTGCCCTTTTGGGCTATAAAATGAGTTTTATAAGTTATTTTGATACCAAACCTTTTTCTACTGATCTAATACGTTAAATAAAACATTTTGAGCCTTCTGGAATAATAAAAATATCAGCTTTCCTTTAAAAACCTAGAAATAGCTCAAAATCGCCTTTTTAAGCATTTTTAACTCATAGTATGTATTAAAACTATTTTAAACATATAAGGTTTGATGCCTACTGATATTTTCAGTAAATATTTATATATTAATAGTAAGTAAGAGTTTTAAACTCAGATTTCTAGTTTTGACCTTTTAAGCCTAAGTGAAATTACCAAAATGCCCCTAAGGTGCATAGTTTGGTTTTAAATGATAAATTTCACATATATTCAATAACCTACTGTTATAACTTATTAAATTAAGTATCTTTACTGATTGTATCAGACCTGTAACTCAGATTAATATTTAAACTCTTTTATAACCTTTAAAATGACCAAAATGCCCTTACGGGGCATAATTTGAGTTTAAATTCATTTGGGGCATAATAGAAGATATCTTACTGATGTCACAACAAATTTAAGGCATATTAACTTAGGAAACTTGTATATGACTCATTTGGTTACTCGTTACTCACTTTTCGCGTTCGTATCGGCTTATGTGACTAGTTTGCATATATTAGCCGAAACCGGTCAAACCATATCATTTTTGTCTCAAAATCCAGAATGTGTTCAGTTTACCCATATTAAACAAGTGTCCAAGCTTGTCGGGTCAAAACCACATTCTAAACCGGTCTTCGCCTTATCATGCGATTGAACCGTGTCTTCCTTTTTGAAAACTAACCGGTCTAAGTCTAAGCTTAATTAAAGACCCGTTAGGATTCTAATAGGTTATTAAAACCTTCGTTCCAGATTAGGAGCCCAGTAAAAGCTGCGTGCACTTGCTGTATTTGATTTATACTTTGCTCAGGTAAATACTCTTAACTTATTTTCCCTATACGGGCTTGGGATACGGTATTATAATAATACCGCTTGGTCGGGTATGTAGTCATTTAAATCGAATTGTGATTAATGTATTTACATAACTCGTTTTATTCTGTATTATTTGGTGTATGGCCTTTGGGGGTTAAATGACCATGTCCCGAATATCCTTGGCATTATTCAAAGAAATGGCCACGACCTAAGCACGGGGTGTAGGCGTACACCTGACAGATGCATTATGTAAAAACTGGTAATCCACTTAAAGAAAATAATCCTTGTGGGCATTATACCTGTGGCGTGTCAATTAATCTAGACCGGCCCTACAAACCGGCCCTAATGGACGACAAATAAGTAAAACTGTATACAAGATTATTTTATTAATTGTCCCAAGTTATAAAAGATATTTTTGCCGAAGTGCATTCAAATCAATTTTTAAACTCTTTTCAAAATGAGTCAGTTAAGTTGTATTTACCAGTGTAAACTGACGTATTTTCCAAAAGGCTAAGTGCAGGTACTATACGTAATAGGCTGGCTACTCCAGGCATCAATAATCAAGTCTCGCAAACTCTAGATGTCAAAGTCTGCTGAACAGTTTTCCTTTTTATTTGATCCGCCTGTGGATCTGTTTCAACTATTTTGTGATACTTAATATTACAATTTTATTCGGTTGAAATAAATATATCTTTTGCTTCCGCTGTGCATTTATATATTGTGTTGTTTGACTATGATGATATCAACTACGTCACGATACTCCCCACCGGGCCCACCGGTAATACGTGGACATATCGGGGTGTGACATAGTGGTATGACCATCATCACCAGGTGACACGGCGCCAGATAAAAATAAGATAAAAGCCATTGTAATCGCTCTTATGCTGTAATTGATAACTAATGTGTCGTTTTACATACTTGAATGACTCGCCAGTATTTCCTGCTGATAAAATATTTTTAAAACATGTTTCAGGCGACCTGCTGTAAATCAAAGCAACCGTGCTACGGAGCACTAACAAGCTTGAAGGGGTGGCTAAGTTAAAATGAATAAACATGTTTTGTAAATCAGGGAATTTACTTGTGAAATTCCTCTTTTGTAAATGCGGGCTTATCCCAGATTATGAAATAAAATAATCGGGTATTTTCTAGTTTTAAAAGATCCTGGTAAAATCTTCCGCTGTCAACTCAATTAATAAATACCACGGGATTTCTGTCTCGCGGCTCCTGGACCGGGTAAAACCGGGACGGGGGCCGTGACAGCAACGGTCAAGACTGATCAAACTGGAGGGTGTGCGGTGGCTGCAAAGTCACCGGAGTAAAAATCGATAAATGGAACCAAACAACTATATTCGAACTAGACTTGGTTTCGACGTGATACCTTAAATGCGAATTAGATCTGAGCGAAAATCAACGAATTTGAACTTCCGGCGGACCTAAACTTGAAGGTGTCATAGATACGGAACTGGCGGTGCAACGATGACGATTCACCGACTACCACGACGTCAATGAAGGCTCGAACAGAACCAGGATTTGAGAGTTGTGCGATGGTGTTTTTCTGAGAGTGTGTGGTAACGGAAATGAGAATGAGGGGTTGTATAAAGCTAACGATCTCGAGGGTTTCCGTCTTTATAGCCACTTTGTTTTTGTTTTTTGTTTTTTTTTTGAACAGAAACTTTCATTAAACACCAGGCAGCACCTCAAACAGAGGAACGCCCAAAACTAATTACACATATACAAGGGATCCTTGGCCCAATCGTTCCAAACAATACATTTAAATTTCGATCTATGTTTTAACCATAAGAACGAAATAGATTTCACCTCTGCTACAACCTCTGTAACTTGCCTTGATTTATGTTGAAAAACCTTAGCATTCCGTGTCTTCCATAAAACCCAAATCGTAATCATGACAATGCCTCTAACAGTCTTTTTTCTCCACTTACCGCCATGAACATTTCTATATAGTTGCATTAAATCTTCAACATCATAAGCAAAAAACGGATCCAAATTGCACCACTTACAAATGAAACTCCACACGCCATACGAGAATCCACATCCCACAAAAAGATGATTGACTTCTTCATTCCCGGTCTCGCAAAGAGGACAAGACACATCAACTATATTTATTCTTCTTTTCGTAAGCACCCCCCGGGTGGGAAGTCTATCAAACTCGGCCCTCCAAGAAACCATGTTAACTTTTATTGGAACCCAACCTTCCCATTTCATGCTATGAACTCGAGTACCACCCCTATCTTTTTGTAGAAGATCTTTAAAGCCGGCCATCGAAAAAACGGCACTTGTGTCACCATCCCAGGACCACTTGTCTTCCACATTGGAGATCGAAAATCCTTGTAACATAACAGTTAAGTCTTGATGCTCGGATATCTCCTCCACCGTCGAAAAGCCCCTCCGCCACTCCCCCGAAAACGACCATTCGCCACTAACATCTTTAAATCTTTCTGCTACTGTGCACAACTTATTCTTTTCTAACCTATACAAACCTGGCCATCGAGATTTTAAGTCAACCGAACCTAACCAAATATCATTCCAAAAACGAATTATGTCCCCCTTCCCCACTGAACATCTAATAAACTGCTTTAATTTCTTATCTTGAATGATGCACTTCTCTAGCCAACTTGCAATCGACTTCCAACATCCCGTGATAGCTTTCTTAATTGGAAGGAAAGACCACAATCCTCTACCACCATGAATGAACTCCACTACTCTCCGCCAAAGAGCATCCTTTTCTATTGTGAACCGCCATCCCCACTTGGCTATTAAGGCCAAATTAACATCTGCCAGTTTCGCAATTCCCAACCCCCCCATCTTTTTTTGGTGTGGTCACCACCTCCCACGCCACCCAATGAACTTTTTTCACCTCATTCGATCCACTCCAAAGAAAATTCTTCATCAATCTTTCAAGTTGCTCTAAAAATTTTTCTGGTGCCTTGTATAAAGACAGATAATAAATAGGAATGTTAGACAACACCGATTTAACTAATGTTAGCCTACCTCCTATAGAAAGAATTTTTGCCTTCCACAATGACAACCTAGCCACTTTGTTGAACGTGAGGATTGGTGATAAAGATTTTGAATGCAAGGTCAAATACATAATCTGTTTCATTAAAAATATTATTATTACTACTAAAATAGCTTTTACTTATATAAGTTATTATTATTATTATTATTTTAGGAGATGTCAGTTGACCAATAATCACAATAGTTTGAAAGCAACATTTTCGTTTTCATTTATTATTCTACCACAGTTTATTAATAATGAAATCTTATAGTATATATTATTAATCAATGAAGCATTGAACATATAACCTAATAATTTGTCATGATATTTATATAGTTTTTTTTTAGGTTTCAATTTTAAAAATTTTGTATATTACAAGTTTTAATGAGATTAAAACTATGAGTGTATATATATATATATGAACTTGGTGGTTCATACTAGACACAAGAAAATAGGCACTCTCTTTAGTCTTGATGTTTCATTGAAAGGAGTACTCTCAAATTTACCCAACTTCATCTTGTTCCAAATTTTATAAAACACCAAATTATGCTCGGTGCAATCTTGGGCGTGAGTGTCATCTCCGGCGTACAACTACTGCTTCGGTTGTTGTATCCTGGAAACAGACCGTCTGAGAGGAGGCGCGGAATCTGTTTTAAGGGCCCCGTGTCAAACACGATCCTCAACCAAAACCGTCAACGACAGTTTGTTCATTCTTGCAGCGGAGGTTCGTACAAGACGGTGCGGTTGAAGTTCTTCTAAAGACGCTGGCTTGAATCAAGAATGATGTAATTATATTGTATTTTATATTCGTTTATTTAGTTTTTGTAACCGGCATTGTACTAGTCGAATTTCCCACAAATAACGAGAGTCTCGTTATTATATATTTTGTAATATATTTTATTTAAAAAGGTGAACCTACTTCCTACAAGAACTAGGGTTTTTCCCTTGTTTCTTGCTCCTGGTCATTCACGTACATGTTGTGTTTTATCCATGGTTGTAAAAGTCCCGCCTAGGCTTCGAGTACTCCCCGAGTACCCGCTACAAGGTAGGCTGCCAAGGCACGAGTACTGGTCTCCCAGTCCAATTACTCCCCGAGTAATCTCCGCCTAAGCCGAGTACTTCCCGAGTACTCCCGAATCCGATTAGGGAGCGCCTAGCGACTTTTGCAACCATGGTTTTATCACTAGTTTTTAATAAAACTAGTTTACCCACTTGGCCATATTAGTCCCTCATGTTTCATTTGTTATAAAGAGGGCCAAAATTCTTGATTTTTATTAATTAGCAACATACTATCTACTAAGTTAAATATTCCTAGTTAATTTAGTGGGTTCAGGGAGGTTATAACCCGTTTTATTTTAAGTCCCGTTAGCCTCTTGTAAACTTTTATTTTCTCGAAAGCTTTCATTCACCTTTTATTTAATATTAGGTTTATTTATTTAAATCCTAATATTCATCGGGTTAATTTTTACCACTAACGGTATTTCATCCGTTCATTAATATTAACGTGGTTTGATTATCAAACCCGTTTTCGGGGTGTTACATTAAACCGCCTTCACTTACACGGGGTTGACCATTAATTCTCGGTGTATCTGTGGAGCCAGTGGATTGTGCAAGCCGGTTGAGACAGAGAATGGGTCAGTGGCGGTTTCAGTCATGGCTGGATCTAATAAGACAGTTGGGTTGGAGCTTGTGGAAGCTTCAACTGGTCTCTCGGGTACTTGATGAGAAGGGTGGTTGTAACTAGGTGGATATGACTGGAGTTTTAACTTGTTCTTGGGAACTGCAGTCTTGGAGGACTGGAATTTTAGCTTATTCTTGGGAACCGGAGGCTTGGAGGACTAGAGACTTAGGGGCTGTTTGGTAGCCTCTTAATGACCATTCAGATGCTACCTCTTAATGGTTTAAAACCTCTGAATGAATAAGAGGTAACCTCAAGTCTGAATAGTCAAGAGGTAACCTCTGAATGGTAAATCATCACATGTCACATTCTTCTACCTTCTCATTGGTAAAATTCTTAATGGTTCCATTAAGAGGCTACCTCTTAATGATCATTCAGAGGCTACCAAACAGCCCCTTAGCTTGTTCTTGGAATTGGACGCTTGGAAGACTTGGATGTGAAGATTAGTGGAGTTACTGGTGATGGGTTTATTTGGATGGACTTTGTGGTCTATGCACAACCTCTGAGTGGGAGATTTTTGGGTTCGTAGGCTTTGATGGCCGACCTAATTAATTAGAGCAACCGTCCCTATTTAGGTTATTAGGCCCATTTAGTTAACTAAGGAGTTAACCCTAATCTTGTTCTATATAAGCCCATGATGTAATTGTAATCTATGTCATTCTATGAATAGTTCTAAGCATCTAATAAAAATGAAACTAGTTGCAACCCGTGGATGTAGGTCACCTTGACCGAACCACATAAATTTCCGTGTTCTTTATTTTCTACTAATGTGTGTGTTTGTTTCGCTTTCGCTTGAGCCTACTCTGATCCGATACCTAACATTTCTTTAATCAATGCCATATTGTTGATGAACATGATCTTGCTGATAGGACTTGTTGATGCTGACGGAAAAATAACTTCCTACTGATGCAGCATATTATTCATGTTAAGTGCTTGACACTGATAAGTAATTCCTACTGATAGGAAACACTTAATACTCATGAAGAGTGAAAAGACAAGTTGCTACTGAAGTCAACATGGTATCGATGAATTGCAATTGTTATCGATGAATTACAATTGTTTTCTTCCTGTTTGTGTAAATGGATTATTGTATTATTTGGGAGGGCTTATGCCTGTAAGTAGTTTGACGCGGGGGCGGATGTATGTGTGGGCGAGGGGTGCATGTGATACTCAACTTTTTTAGCGAAGTGCAATTTTTTTAATCTTCGTTTTATTTATTTATTTATGGAGATACCCCTAAGTAAATGTTTGGATACCTATGAGTGTAGGCGAAGATAAAATGAGATGAAATTTTAAGGTTGACGGAATTCGAAATTTTCCGGTGGACGTTGCAACGGCACTTGTTAAAGGTTGAAGAAGATGACGTTATATACATATATTAATATGGGAAAATCACGAGAATAGCCATTGAATGGTCAACTTTTCAGAAATAGCCAATTGAAACGGCTCTACGAGCCTTTTCAATCTCCTGAAACAGCTTTAAAAAATCCTTTCGAGTCAACCAATCCAAGATTGCCACGTGTCCGACAGCTTGAGATCTTTCAAAGACGGCTTGAGAACTTTCAAAGACGGCTTGAGATCTTTCAGTGTAGTGGTTTGGCTTGGCTTGGCTTAACATTTTTCCTTGTCTAAGGTCTTTCCTTGGCTTGGCTTAAGGATCTTAGATTTAAGATATAACTTTTTTTTATAATTTGATATATAAAATTAGATTTATTCAACCCGTACAATTAGAGGTGTACAAACCGGTTAATCGGTTATAAAAAAACCGGTTTAAAAAAAACCGGTTTTTTCACCCAAAATAAAAACCGGTTTTTTTTATAACCGGTTCCGGTTACTAACCGGTTTTTGAGGTCCAAAACAATAACCGGTTTGGACCGGTTTTTAACCGGTTTTTTAATAACCGGTTCGGTTAATAACCGGTTCGGTTAATAACCGGTTTTTGAAGTAAAAAATAGTAACCGGTATAAAAACCGGCGGTTAAAAAAAACCGGTTAAAAAAAACCGGTTATAAAAAAACCGGTTAAAAAAAAACCAGTTTCGGTTTTTTTTCCGGTTTCGGTTCTAAAACTAGTTTTTTTGTACACCTCTACGTACAATACACGAGTTTTTAAAGATATTATTTTTTTTACAATACACCAGTTTTTTTAAAGATATTACATTTTTATTATTTAATATACAAAATTACATTTATTTAACCCGTGTAATGCACAGAGTTTTTTAAGGTATAACTTTTTTAATTATTTGGTATATACAATTACATTTATTCAACTCATACAATGCACGAGATTCTTAAATATATAACTTTTTTGTTACTTAATATATAAAACTACATTTATTCAACTCGTTTAATAAACGAGATTTTTAAAGTTATATTTTTATTATTTAGAAAAAAAAAACCGGTTAAAAAAAACCGGTTATAAAAAAACCGGTTAAAAAAAAAACCAGTTTCGGTTTTTTTTCCGGTTTCGGTTCTAAAACTAGTTTTTTTGTACACCTCTACGTACAATACACGAGTTTTTAAAGATATTATTTTTTTTACAATACACCAGTTTTTTTAAAGATATTACATTTTTATTATTTAATATACAAAATTACATTTATTTAACCCGTGTAATGCACAGAGTTTTTTAAGGTATAACTTTTTTAATTATTTGGTATATACAATTACATTTATTCAACTCATACAATGCACGAGATTCTTAAATATATAACTTTTTTGTTACTTAATATATAAAACTACATTTATTCAACTCGTTTAATAAACGAGATTTTTAAAGTTATATTTTTATTATTTAGAATAAAAATTAAATTTATTTAACCCATGTAATACATGAGGTTCTAACCTAGTAATTTTTATTTTCAAATTAAAAATTTCAGATTTTTTTATTGAAATTTTCAAGTTCTCACATTTAATTAAGATTTTTTTTAATTATTCGTTTATATTTTTAATTGTTCGTTTATATTTAAATTATGTTGAAAGATCTCAAGCCATGTTGATAGTTCTCAAACCGTGTTGAAAGATCATAAGCCAAGCCAAGCCGCTACATTGAAAGATCTCAAGCCGTGTTGAAAGTTCTCAAACCGTGTTGAAAGATCTTAAGCCAAGCCAAGCCGCTACACTGAAAGATCTCAAGCCGTCTTTGAAAGATCTCAAACCGTCTTTGAAAGTTCTCAACTGAATGACGGTTGTCGGAAACGTGGCAATCATGGATTGGTTGACTCGAAAGGATTTTTTTAAGCCGTTTTAGGATATTGAAAAGGCTCGTAGAGCCGTTTCAGTTGGTTATTTCTGAAAAGTTAACAATTCAATGGCTATTCTTATGATTTTCCCTATTAATATTATGAGTAAACTTCCGTTTTGCTCCCTATGGTTTGGTCATTTTAACGGTTTTGCTTCAATAGTTTAAAAATAGTCATTTTCCTCTCTGATTTTTCTAACTTATCTTCATTTTGCTCCCAGCCTCTAACTCCATCAGGGAGGAAACTAGTGACAAACTCGAAAGATTAGGGAGCAAACTGGCGACAAACTTGAAAGATCAGGGAGGAAAATGGCTATTTTTAAACTATTGGAGCAAAACCGTTAAAATGACAAAACCACATAGAGCAAAACGGAAGTTTACTCTAATATTATTAAGAGCATCAGGAACATGAAAATGCAGAGGTACGCAAAAGTCAGAAGTCACACTTGTCAAACTTGAATTAATATTCGTACATGTAATTGTAATATACTAAACTAAACATTTTATTTTGCATAGAGTTAAATGACATTTTAGTCTCTCTGGTTTGGGCTATTTTGTCAGTTTAGTCTAAAAGGTTTCATTTTTCGTTTGTGGGTCTAAAAAAGTTTCACCGTTGCCATTTTAGTCCACTGGGTTAACTTCGTCCATTTTTTCTGTTAACGAGAAGGGCAATTCGGTCATTTTATACGGCCAAATTACCCTTCTAATTAACAGAATTAAATATAAAATGACCGAATTGCCCTTACCGTTAACAGAAAAATAGATGAAGTTAACACTGTGGACTAAAGTGGCAACGGTGAAACTTTTTTGGACCCACAGGTAAAAAATGAAACATTTAGACTACACTAGCAAAATGGCCCAAACCACTAAAATGACATTTAACTCTTTTCCTTAAACTTGAAACGTAAATACAATTCTTTTTAAAGAAAGCATAAAAACATCTATATTAATAAACGTAGGCTTTTTGAAAAAAAAAAGATCCTTATAAAATGAATTTTGTTTTAGAAAAAATAATATTTCAATTATTTATTTTTAACTTTTTAATAATAAATTGTTTTATACTCTTTGGTATTTTCTAACATGTTTCTTTAATCTTTTAAAAGTATATCTCTACAAATAATCGAATTACTTGTTAGTTTTATTTTTTGTTACTTTGTTAATTTATCATTTTATTAAGTATTAGATTTATTTTATTAATTAGTGTTCAATTCTTTTTGTTGTTAAAAATATGTTTGTTACAAATTAAATATTCACTATAAAACTTTAAAATAACATTTAAAGTTCCATAAAAAATTATATGATAACGTACACCAATTAATAAAAAATGACTATCTAAAATATGATTTAGAATGTAAAAATAAAATTATATTTGGATCCTATAACTAAATAGTTTTCATCCTCTCACTTAGAGAGTCACACACTCACACTATGTGCATGTTTGGCTTTCCTTTTGAAAATGACTTTTCAACTTATACGAGAAGTAATAAGCAGGATTTCCTGACTTATTGACTTATTCACTCACACACAAAGGAATTCCAAACACTTTGAAAAAGTCCTTTTTGCCTCAAATAAGTCAATAAGTTGAAATAGAAGGAACCCCAAACACCCCCTATATTATTAGGGTTGTTCATGAGCCGAGCCGAGCCAGGCCAAACTCGGGCTCGGCTCGATTATAAACCGAGCTGGCTCGGCTCGGATTTGAAACCGAGCTGAAAATCGAAGCTCGGGCTCGGCTTGGTTTTAAACCGAGCTAGCTCAGCTCGGCTTGGTTTGGCTCGATTTTATAAAAAAAAAAACTAATATATACCTCTTAAAATTTAATAGCCTAAAATATTATTCAATAATTTAAAAGAATATATTCAAAATAAGTTCAACCTAATACAATTCAAACCAAAATCAAGTTTAACAACGCAAAATAAGTTTTAATTTCAATAAAATACAATATTAGTTCATTAGTATGGTAATCAATCTTCAAATATGTCATAAATATCAAATTACAAACCTATATACATGTAAATAATAATCAGTTTTTTTGTAATATATTATAATGTATATAAAATTAAAACTTATTATAAGTAAAATAATTCGAGCTAAACGGAGCCGAGCTACAAAGCGAGCCGAACCGAGCCAGCTCGGCTCGTTACGAGCCGAGCTAGGCTCACTTTCTAACCGAGCCGAGCCGGCTCGGCTCACTTTTAAACCGAGCCAAATCGAGCGAGCTTTTTCCGAGCTAAATCCGAGCGAGCTTCGAGCGAGCTCCGAGGCGCGAGCTTTTTGAACAGCCCTATATATTATAGAGTATGGATTAAGAAAGGTACATTAATAATTTTTGCTTTTCTTTTTTTTTACCCTTGGCTTATAGCTCAGTGGTCATGGAAATGAGGGAAGACTACTGGCCGAAAGGTCTCGAGTTCGATTCCTGATCCACCCGAGTTTTACCGGCTCTGCATTATCGTGCCCTCGGGCGGGTGCACGGTCGGGTTTTCCCCGGAACTGGTGGCATGGTGGGCTAGGGGCTCCGTGCGTGCAGGTTGGGCTGTCGTGGGCTACCTTTCGGCCAATGAGTGCGCATATGGACTATGGAGTACCAGGCGATTCTTATGTTGGACGTTAAAAAAAACAGTTTTGCTTTTAAGAGTAGTTTCACAACACATGTATTTATACCTAATTAATACATAATTTCATTTATATTTTATCTCAAAATATCATATTATAATTACTAAATCTTATTGCTAACTGTTTAACATTTGTTTATATATATACTTACTACTTACTAGTCGCACGGGCCCTAAGGGATATTGAATTCTTAGGGATGACCCTAGATAAAAGAAATATTTAAGGCACCATTTTTACTAGTCGTACAGGGGCTCTTGAATTCTGAGGGACAAGTCGACAACTCTAGGAAAAAAATTTAGGATACCCATAAATTTTTCTTCTAGATCGGCCGCTAGTTTGACGAATATCCTTTCAGAACTTTTTTTTGGTAATGCAAGGATCATTTCAGACAAACATGTGTTGCCATCACATTACAAGTTAATTGCTTGAAAATATGTATTTAGATCTCCAAAAGAACGTACTTTTGAATTTTCTTTGCTAAGTTTGGGTTTCACGGTGAATTTCTGTTAAGTATCAATTAGAGAATTAGGAATTTAAATTTGGATTTTCAGGTTCAAATGAAAACAAAACAAGTTTATTTTGTTATCCCCTTGAATCCCTGATCCTAAACAAGTCATTTAAAAAAAATACTAACAGCAAAACTACCATTCATACACCAAAAGAACCCTAACACATAGCAAAGCATACACCACATATTCAATATCTTCCTTAGCAACAGAAAATGAGATGATTCATGACATAAACAAGTAAGTTGACCCTAAAGAACAATATAATTTTGACATAAACTTGTGCTAGCTAATAGCTATCGAGCACAAAGTTGTGTTATTGTGTCTTCATCAACTGATGACACAGACTGAACTTTGCTATCGCTCTCTCCAGTAAAAAAAAGCAGGTTGTTTAGGTTGAGGCAACACGCCTTCACTAACAAGCATTAGAACTACAGACAACATAGTTGGTCTATCATGTGCATGATGCTGCACACATAGTAGCCCAACATGTATTGACCTTAGTACTTCAGAGACATTGCATGAGCCGTGTAAAGATGCATCTATGAATTCACTGGTCCTGCCTTCTTTATAAAGTCTCCATGCCTAAATCAGACCAAACATATGGTAAGTATAGTATACGTAAACGTTGCTCTTATATTAAAACACATACATGTCCAAGAAGGTTGTCGTTGTGATCTTTGTGATAGAATCCTCGGTTTTGCTTACCACTCACTATCTCCAACACCAAAACACCAAAGCTAAAGATGTCTGACTTTACAGAGAATCGCCCGTGTAATGCATACTCTGGTGAAATGTAACCACTGTGACATAGTTAATGGAATAAATTGAAAACTAGAAATTTGTTTTTTTTTTTTTCCACTCACTCTTTATCTTTGGAAGATTGAAGAGAAAATTGTTCTAATAATAGACCATAGTTTTAGATTCTTACTATGTCCCAACCACTTTTCTTGTCATAGCAACAGTATCGGATCCTACAAACTTTCTAGCAAGGCCAAAGTCAGAGATTTTTGGGTTCATGTTGTCGTCCAACAGAATATTACTTGCCTTGAGATCTCTGTGGATAATTTGAAGGCGGGAATCTTGATGTAAATATAGGATACCTCGAGCTATCCCATGTATGATATTAAGACGCCGAGGCCAGTCAAGCAGTAAACTTCTGGTTTCATCTGTGGAAGATAACGTATATAATAATTTAATGTCTGCTGATGAATACAACAGCATTTGTACATCCAGTAAATGAAAGGTGCATTGAGATAGAAGTGAGTCAAACCAAATAGAATTGTGTCCAAGCTTTTGTTAGCCATGTATTCATAAATCAAAATCATTTCGTTTCCATGCATGCAGTATCCTATAAGCTTCACAAGATTCCGGTGCTGAAGTTTTGCAATACAAATGACTTCATTTTTGAACTCTTCAAGCCCTTGTTTGGATGTTTCTGATAGCCTCTTTATGGCTACTTCTTGACCATCTTCCAACACACCCTAAAATAGAAAGGTTACAGTTTTATATCACGCTTTTAATTAATGATACAAATGCGTGTTCCTTTCTTTATTAAGTTACCTTGTAAACAGGACCGAATCCACCTTCTCCAATCTTTTTATTGTCGTCAAAGTTATATGTAGCCTTAACTAATTTATTTAGGCTAAATAAAGGTAGCTCGTCAAGATCTTCCATCTGAACATTGTTATCCTTTTTCTCACGGGCATAAGTGTCTCCTACAAAAGAGCATGTGCGATTACACAAACGAGCCAAAACTTATTTAAGTTTCCAAAGTGTAAGGATGATTTTAATTCTAGAAGCATAAGAAGATATTTAAATTACCTCTTTCTTTCATATTAAGCCTTTTCTGTTTCTTTATACAAGTACATGTCACCATAAATAGAAGTAGCACAACGAATGTAGTTAAAAATACCATTGTAAGTACTCTTTTTTTCTTGTTTAAGCTAGATGGGGAATCTTCGTTTCCTTCACGAACGATTAACAATGATGTTACAAGTGCATTACGTTTATAACAACTCAAAATTAAGTTAAAACCATAAAGGTGTACCTGCTAACTCAGAGGCAGCCAATTTTATGTAAAGATCCTGCTTATCATCATTCTCTGTGGTGTCCATAAGCTCATCAAACCAAAGCAAACATCCGCTACCTCCATTTCTGATATCTGAATTTGCATAAGCCGTACAATTGCAGTTCATTCTGCAAGCCATCTCACATTCTTCAAGCATCATGCTACGATTATACCAAGAACGGCGTGTGTCTGGAAATATAACTCCTGAAATTTTTTTAAAGCCAGACGCACTTCCACAATCAAAAGCCTGTTTACGTTCACACCCACTAGACCCATTTCCACTATCCCATTCATCTGGGGCCCGAGGCTTAAAACCTGCCATACAAGTACAGTGGGGGTACCTATTAGCGCTGCAGCTTCCGTATGGCCCACAAAGTCCATAACCACCACAACTCTGTGTTAGTGATCCAAATGAATGCACAACCCAGTCTTGTATTTGATCCATTCAACGCAAATGCACACCGGTGTCATCTGGCAACACATGGATCCTTTGAACAACCGAAATCTTAAGTTCATATTTGAAATATATTTCCTTTTCGTTAAATACAAAATGAATCAAGAAAAGAGGATTTGGGTTTTCAATGGGCCAACCTTGAAACTTAAGACCATTCCATGGTCCATATCTCCATCGTAAAACCGAACCTTGTCTCACAAATATTTGTGGATAGCCACTTGTCTCTAGCCAGTGTAAATATGGACCAGGTGAAGGATCGTCTGCACTCTTCCATGGTGTTATAACCCGCTCTCTTCCTGTTGCTAAATCTTTTCCAAATTTCATTCCTGGTAACAATGTGTTACCTGGATGATCAAAACTTTGCCAGATTACACTTTCTTTATTAGTGCTTCTATCCCGGACAACAAGATTTCCAGTATCCAGAAGCTGCACCACCACCATCGGATTATCACTCATTGTGGATACTGTTGAATTGGATGACCAGATCACTGTATTGTTACCACTGCGAATTAGTAGGTTTCCCTGTTCGCTAAGTTCGAGCCTGCCTGAGTCATCTGTGATTGGTGTCTCCCTGTTAGCAACCCATACAACTGTACCCGTTGATATTTTCTTGTACCAGATTCCTACATACCGATTCTTGGATTTTCCCGGGTTAAAGAACCCAAGTTCAAACATTTTATCTTCTGAAACTATTGTGTCTCCATCTCTGATTACTTGATTGGTTGATACGGTGTCTTGTGTTGCACATGATGACAGAAGCAAGAATAAGACACATGAGAATAGTAGAATCATGGAACCAATCTACATTATTGTGGGTGTGAGATTTGGATGATGGATGTGATATATACCAAACTTGACTCATCTTTTGGTCAACACCTTTGAAAACGTCCACCAGTTTTGAATTTTGATAATAGAAAAGTCCTTCACTTTGAAACAACATACTGACTTTCCTCTAATCATAATGACACAATCAACCATTAGAGCATACTTCGATAGAAAATTTCCTATTTTTAAAATGACCATTTACTCTTAGTTTAAAAACAATATAAAGATTAAGAGTAAGGTTATTGTACAAGTGGTCTTAACATACTAAACGTGAAAAGCGAATGAAGGGATTTTTTTTAAATTCTTTCCCCATTATGTAAAACAAGTATTTTAGTCCGAGAATCTAAATAAAAAAATTCTTTCGTTTATTTACACTAGTAAAGTAATTATGTAATCACTCAAGAGTAATTACACATAATTACTCTACTAAAGTAAATATCTTTGTAGTGGGTTGCCGGATTCTAACTCTATCGACCAATTCATGGGTTTACTCCAGTCATTTTGGTTCTAAGTTTTAAGTGTGTTATGTTGAAACTTTAGTATGACTCTTGGGGGTCTCGAGCTGTCAACAACTCGAATGACTATAACCATCTTTTACAGTTTTAGTGAAAAACTTGATGAGTGATTAATTTGCCAAACTTAACGAATTACTCATAGTAAATAGTCATTCAACCAAGTGGAAGAATGTTAGACAAAGCCCTTTTGAAAGTGGGCTCAAACCATTTATTTATGAGTAAATTACAAGTTTTGTCCTTTATGTTTGTCCCAAATTTCAGGTGTTGTCAGGGGCGGATGTACATTAGTGTAAGGGGTGGCGTCCGCTACGGCTTGGCGTTCCGGCGTAGTGTAAAATTCGTGTAAATTTTGAAAAAATTTTACGTTTTTTCGATTTCGTTACCGCTTATTTATAAAACGTTACCGCTTGGCGCGAATCCTAGATCCGCCACTGGGTGTTGTCCTTTACCTTCAAAATTGACTAGTTTTGGACTTAATGTTAAAAAATCTTACACGTTATGTCCTTTAGGCCAAACCCAGTTAGAATTTTCTGTTAAGTGATGTCACGTGCATTGCACACGAGGGTAGAACAGTCATTTCCCCTCCCCACTTGCCCCCCCCCCCCCCCCTTTTTAAAACCCTGATTAAAATCCCTAATTGCACACGTATTGATACCTTATTATAGAAAGGAAGGCGTATTTGTACCCTTAATCATAAGTGTAATATTAAAACATTAACCTTATTATCTTAGGGTGCGTTGGAAGACGGGCAAGAGGTAGCGGTGAAGAGGCTCTCAGAAACATCCCAGCAAGGGATTGAGGAATTCAAGAATGAAATCATTTGTATTGCCAAACTTCAGCATCGCAATCTTGTGAAGCTTCTTGGATACTGCAATCACAGAAATGAACTGATTTTAGTCTATGAATACATGACAAACAAAAGCTTAGACAAATATCTATTGGTTCGGTTCTCTCTATGATTTCATATAGTACCTTGTTTTCACGCTTTCCTATCAAATTAGTGTTATCTAAGTAAATTCACTATTGCAGTGTTAAGATGTTCATGCTAATACAGAAATCAAATAAAGGAATTTCAAGAACATTTGTTGAGAGAAAGCAGAGGAAGAAATAGCATATGCATGTTGATGTATTATTATGGGTTTATGGTTTTCAAATTTAAACCAAGTTCTTTGAGACATATAATCGAACACTTTGTGTGCATAATTTATAGGGTTTTGTTAGTACATAGTTCATTTTAATATAAATAAACAATCAACTCCCCCAAAATGGCTGTTCCATTCCAAACAGGTGGTGTGCATACATTACAGGCACTACTGCAATAAACCAACATTACAATCCTATTCCCTTAACTACATACCGTTGACATTAATGGCTTAACCAGCTGCTTGTCTAAAATACCACAGGGGTGTAAGAAAATCTGTCATTATAAACACTGAACCAAACAGTGTGCACTTATTGGGACATTTTATCAAACAGGTGGTGTGCATAGATTACACACACTCACACCAAAATAGACCAACTAAACCATATGCACAAAAAGAATCAAATTACCTCTATAATTTACCAACATGAAGTTTCCAGATGATTGATATAAATCAACAAAACAATTAACAACAAGAATGATTTGAGATAACTTGAATTATGCATTTTAAAAACAACTATTAGAGAATTCAAACACATCAATTGTATTAATCTGAAGAACATAACACGATCATAGAGACATGCTTTTTACAAACCCTAACCCCCAAATCTAAGAACTGGTAAATTTAGTAACAGCCTTGGTGCCCTCAGAAACAGCATGCTTAGCCAATTCACCGGGCAGAACCAGCCTGACAGCGGTCTGAATCTCCCTGGACGTAATAGTAGGCTTCTTATTATACCTAGCGAGCCTAGAAGCTTCCTGAGCAAGCTTCTCAAAAATGTCATTAATAAAGGAGTTCATAATCCCCATAGCCTTGCTTGAGATCCCAATATCCGGATGAACCTGCTTCAACACCTTGAATATGTAGATCTTGTACGTCTCCACGCTCTTCTTGCTCCTCTTCTTCTTCTTATCGGCTGCTCCGGCCTCCTTCGGAAGCTTCTTGCCGGCTTTCGGCTTCTTATCGGCCGGAGCTTTCTCGGCCGCTACGGTTTTCTTCTCCTCCGCTGGCTTCTTCTCAGCGGGCTTCTTCTCTGCTGCCTTTGGCGCCATGTTTTAGACAGAGAAAGATTGTTATAGGGTGAGAGAGAGAGAGATTGTTGTAGGGTGAAGATGATGTATGTGGAAGGTTGATTTTATTTAGGGAAAATTACCAAATTAGCCAAGAATATAGTTTGACCACCAAATTAGCCATTTGAGGCATCCTTGGAACAGGGCATCACATATTTCGAGCCACTTATGTGTCTGCAGGTCTTAAGGATACGTCAGGGAATAGTCAAGTGACACGTGTGTCAATGATTGGGTCTGAAAACTTCTGCTGCTTCGAAGGCGTCTACCCGACGCATCCACTTTAGCTTGCGTCTGGCTTAGTGTGATGCGTCTGGCTGGGCACAAGTTTTTATGCGTCGGTCAGAGACGCTTCGTATGCGTCCAGAAGACGCTTCCATTGTCAGCTTTTGGATGCCCCTAAGAGCTGCTTCGTATGCGTCCAGTAGACGCTTCCATTGTCAGACGCTGGATGCCCCTAAGGGCTGCTTCGTATACGTCTTGAAGACGCTTCGCTTGATGCCCCTAAAAGCTGCTTCGTATGCGTCTTGAAGACGCTTCCATTGTCAGACAGGGAGGGCTGCTTCGTATGCGTCTTGAAGACGCTTCCATTGTCAGCTTTTTGATTGGATGCCCCTAAGAGCTGCTTCGTATGCGTCTTGAATGCTTCTTCCATTGTCAGTCGCTGGATGCTTTGGATGCGTCTTAACACGTTTATTTATGCGTCTAAACACGTTTATTAATGCGTCTAGAAGAAGCATCCATTTGTCAGCTTTTTGATGCGTCTTTAGTACTGACGGACTCAATGGAGGAGTCAAGAGACGCATTAGACCAAAAAAATTAGTTTCCGTTTTTATTTATTATCTTTTATTTATAAATGTATACACGTTTCTATTTTTAGATTAGATTATAGGTTACCAAAAAATACATCTTCATATTTTTTTTCTCTCTATTGATATGGCAATCAGATTTGTTGTTTACTGTGGTGGCAAGTGGGAAGTCGTTGATGGGAGGCTAGAGTACGTGGTCCAACCAGATTTTGTTAGACGTGGTTTTGAAACTTCTACTACAATTTCTTATAACACATTTTTAAAAAATCTTAGTGAGTCAACAGGTCTTCAAAACATCACACGTGTATCTTACAAAATGTCAAGTTTTAGCGATCCCATTGATATAGTTGATGATTCCGATCTTACTTTTTTTTTCCAATATTGCGGAAACAAACCCTCTTGAGTTATTTAAATTATATGTGGTGCAAGAACAAGTTGGTTCATCTGTGGGTTCTTCCAATTTTTTTAAATGTCCTGATCTTAACGTAAATGTTTTTCCTGAAGTTGAATGTAACGCATCATATAAATCTGGAGTTAATGATAATGTTAATTGTCCCCTTGAAAATAAAAGCCAGTTTTACATAGGTTATATTTTCCGTAACAAACAGGAAATGAAAATAGAATTAGGAAAATTGTGTCTTTCCGAAAGTTTTTCGTATAAAGTAGACAGATCATCCAAAACTCGTTACGAAGTATCTTGTATTGATGAGAATTGCCAGTGGAATTTCAAGGCAGCGAGTCGGGAATCTTGTGATGTTTTTTACATAAAACATTTTAACAACAAACATACATGTTCTAAGACGCAAACATATCCACATATGCGACAAGCAAACCCAATGGTGGTGGGTAGCTTATTAATAGAACAATTTAAAGATTCTGGACGGATATACCGTTCGACCGAAATTGTAAAAGATTTTAGGATTAAAGAAAAAGTCAATTTATCGTATATGCAAGCATGGCGTGGGAAATGTAACGCATTAGAACTTTTGCAAGGTAGTTCGTCAAGTTCTTTTGCGGAACTTCCCGTCTATTGTTATAACTTGGAGAAGGTTAATCCAGGAACAGTGACACACATACGCACTGATTCTGAAAGTCGTTTTGAAATGTTATTTGTGGCCATAGGTGCGGTGGTAAGTGAAAGACTATAAATAAATAAATCAATAAATAAATTTTTCCCCAAAAATCTAACATTATCGTATTGCTTTCAGATTCGGAGCTTTGTCCGTAATTTAAGACCGCTTATCATCATAGATGCGGCCCACTTGAAGGGTGAATTTAAAGGAACAATGTTTTTGGCTGTTGGCATGGACGGAAACAATCAGATTTTGCCTATTGGTTATGGCATTGGTAAATCTGAAGACGATGAGTCGTGGACGTGGTTCCTTTCAAAACTGAAAGAATGCATCGGCGAGCATCCAGATTTGGCAATCATTTCTGACCGGGCAGCTTCTATACAATTAGCCGTACGGGTGGTGTTTCCAAGAAGCTTTCACGGGTTATGTTGTCGTCATTTGATGGTCAACCTTCGATTACCGTAAAAAAAAAAGGAATATGAGAGTCTTTGGTGGAAGACTTGCAAATCTTACCGGATATCCGATTTTCAAGAATCATTCGACGCGCTATGTGCTGCTGTTCCAAGATTACGAAACATTCTTATAGAAATTGGGTTTGACAAATGGTCAAGAGCACATTGTCCAGCCAGAAGATATCATTACATGACATCTAATAGCGCTGAATCTATGAATGCTTTATCAAACCATGCCCGAAAAATTCCAATAACCCAACTGATAGAATTTTTCATACAGTCTGTCCAAAAATGGTTCTATGATCGCCGGAAAGAGGGAATTCAAGGGGAACACTTGCTTACAACGTGGGCTCAAAAAAAAATTCAAGGCAAAGTTGAAGGTTCTCGTTCGTGGGTGGTTGCTGGAATTGCCCAGGACAGTTTTGATGTTGATGACGGTGGAAAGAGAGGTTTAGTTGACTTCTCTAATGGAACATGCAATTGTCGGGTTTGGCAAGTATCTGGGTTACCTTGCGGGCACGTTATTGCGGTATCTAGATTTTTAGGTGAAGCAGATTGTGCTCATTATGCGATGTCATTTTACACTAATGAAGTTTATAAATCCACGTATGAGGAGCATATAAATCCAGTCCCTGATAAATCAGAGTGGGAAGTACCCGATGGACTGGTGAATCTGCAACCACCGCTTATTACAAAACGACAAGCCGGACGTCCGAAAGAAAACAAACGAATCCTATCGCTAGGAGAGGACCCAACTCCTATATATTGCGGTAAGTGCAAAACGTATGGGCATTCACGTGCGAGCTGTTTAGCACCGCCCAAAACAAAGACTTCTTCTCGCACCGTCTCTAAGCCACAACCCACAACCGTCCAAGTTGAAGCCGGAGAATTTCAGGATTATGTACTTCAAAATACATACCCCTTGTACAATTTGGGTGATGATTAAAAAAGAAGTTTTTGTATAAATTTATGCCAAATGTATATCCTATTTAAGATATATTACAATCCTTATTTTATTTATATTAACTTTCTGTTTTAAGTTTTTTGTAATTCACAAAAAAAGTCTTTTATAATTGAAAAAAAAGAACATAATTTCACTAAATAAACAATTAACAAAAATTTCGATTCAATTAATTTATCTCACAATAATTTCACTAGGCATTATTTATTAATTAGATTATTAATGGGGTGTGAAACGTGCAGAATAGAGTTGATCCGCCATAAATCTTCTATATCTCATACATGCATCTTGCATGTTTCGTTCCTGCCAGTTTGGAAGTACACTGTTTTGCACAAGATTTTGCAGTAACATAGACAATATCACACCCGAATTCCGACCAACCCGATGTTCCGATGTAGGCCAGACAACATCCCCGGTGTACTCCAACGCATCAGCCTCACTTAGTCCCGCATTTTCCCAATATTGTATACGACCGAGGAACCATAAGAAGAGACTCTCGAATTCTACTAGAATTTGGTGTATCCTTCTGTGAATGCAGAATCGTTCCCCGCAATTAAGTGCATCACATTTATTGGTAAAATAAACGGTAATTTTTAGTGAGTGCATATCTATCTTTAAGATTACCCAGCCTTCTTTGTCTTGGGATACTGGTATGTAAACCTGAAAAGGAGATACGGTAAATATTTAGTGAGTACATATCTATGTTGCTCATTCTTACAATGTAATTTTTTTTTACCGTATCCACTTCCCAAAAGGCAGGGTAAAGTTCTACATTGCCAGTAGCGTATCCGTAAGCATCTTGATCCTGTTCTGCCAGAAGGTTTATAAAATTTGGGGGTAGAATGGTCCAACCAACAGTATTTGATGAAGATGTCCCTCGACGATTTTCTGTTTCTCTATCTTGTATTAGCTTGTTACACCATGCACGGACATGCTAATTTTTTTTTTAAAGTATCATATTTAGAAATTATAAATAATATAACTAATAAAACTATGTAAAATAATCTAATTACCGTTTCTTGCATAAATCCATCTCCACAATACCCTAGTACTCCACCCTACCACTCTCTGTCTAATGGCGTCTGCCCCATATAAGTTGAATAGCAAAATTGGCTATCACCGTCGTAGTAGAAGTCAAGAACATTTTGTGACCAATAAACAGATTGGTCATCCCGATTAAGCCAAACAGTGTTCTCTACACAATCTGGAATGCTTGATTGACGTCTTCCTTTTGACGACATTATTGTGAAAATTTGTGGTGGTATGAAGAAATCCCACCAATGGTCCATATTTATAGACCAATAATAACTTCCACCTACCTCCTCCTTTTTTATAACTAATACTATTATTATAATTTTTTTAAACCGTTTGTTAAAAATAGGTAAACTCAATATTAATAAAATAATTTAATAACTTTTTATAAAGTTTTAGAATCTGTTTTTTTTAATTATTATTTAAAGGTATTTTTTTAACTTATACAAAATTAGCATTTAATTATTGTAAGTTTCAAAAGATGGAATGACAATTTAGTTCCTTTATTAAACTTTATGTTACAATTTAGTTCCTTTACTAACTTATACTAATTTTGCATTTAATTAAGACATCCATGCCTATATATATATAACCTACTTCCCATATTCATCATTCCACTTTCTTTACTCTACACAAAATCTTCAAGAATATGGATGATTCATGGACCGAGGTTGAAGACATTGCCGTTGCAATGTCCTACGTTGAAACGAGACACCTATGCCGGCATGCTACTATGGATGCCGCCTTTTGGGTCAGCGTTTTCCACATGTTTTGTAGACATGTTGGTGAAACCGAACGAGATGTGAAGGAGGTGGAGACCCGTTCGGCCTACCTAAGGTGCATGTGTTCGAGGTTCAATGGAAGGGTAAAGGAAGCGTCCAAGGCAGCGTCCAACGAGAAAAAGAAGGTAACTCAACAAGAAGTGATCGAGGACGCAAAACTAGAGTATCTATTGACGTATCATGAAGACTTCGATCGGGTCTCTGTTTGGGAGATTATGAAGATTTACTTGTAAATCTTCATATAGTTCGTCACTTATGTCTAAGATCACCCGTTTGTTAACCGATTTTGGTTTTATGTACTAGTTTGGTTAACAAGTTTTATTTTTAATATTTAAGATATGTATGAAACGAACCGTTTTGGTTATATTAATATATATTATGTGCATTAAATCTATTTGGTTAACAAGTTTTTTTTTTTTTTACATAATTCTGCACCCCCCTTCTGAATTGGTCCGAAAATAGTGTAAGAATTGCTGCACTAATGGAATGAGATTTGGGGAGAAGATTTGGGTCGGCCCGAAAATAGTGCATTAAAAGTTTTTTTTTTTATATTTGGTTAACAATTTTTTTTTACATTAAACAGTGTTTTTTTTACATAATTCTGTACCAGTTGAGAATATGCTAAAAGTTGCTGTAATGAGCCAAATCAGAAAGGGGAGAATCAGATTTGGGCCGGCCCAACCCGTAATAATGGGTCAGCTGCATGGGCTAGACCAAAATATTGTAATGTAAATGGGCTATAAACAATAAACAAACAATTAAAAAACTCTGTTTCAATACTTAAAGCATAACCAGATTTGGGCCGGCCCAATGACATTTTTTGAAATCGAACAAATTTAATTCAGTGGAAATAGGATGGGGCGAATCAGAATTGGGCCGAATCAGAAATGGGGCGAATCAGAAATGGGCCGGCCCAATGCAAAATGTTCAATGTCATAATACCTTGTTTACGGATCTACAACTTTTTCATCAACTTGTTCATCCTCATCATTTTCAAATGACTGGCAACTACTGACGAGATCAAAGTTTTCCGGTAACAGGCTATCGTAGAACATGATAGCCAACCTTTGTCTCATTTGGTAAGCTGCCTTTGCGGTGTTTTCTTCTCGATAATAGGGTTCCTTGTTGATCAACCTTTCCATGAAAATGCAAACCCATACACCAAAATCTCCTAAACTCCCTGATTGTTGAGGTACTTGCCTGGGGTAAACGACTTTGAACGGCAACGACATCTTTAATGGCTCATCGGCTGAATAGTATCCGTTGATGCGTAGCCATATGTCGAAGGCAAAATTGATGTGGTAAATGACTTCCGTTCTGTCTTGAACCATGGTTTGACTTTGCAATAAACTACACACGTAGGAATATGTAAATTGTAAGAAATTGATTCAATGCACTATATTGGTAGTATATATACGATATGACGAACCTGTCGTAAATTGTGAGAGTCCGATTGCGAAGGTGGAACACCGCCAAAATCCAATGCACGTTTTTTATATTCAACGGAACATAAACCTATCCATGCATAAAAAAGTTGCTAGTAATTTTATATTTTTAAATGAAATATATATAAACATTTCGGCATTCAAACATAATTTACCTCGTCAACTTCGGAAATTGGTGGAATAGGAATCAAGGACCCATTGAAATAGCCCTCCATCCTCCGGTGTGCATCACACTGAATTACGGTCAATTGAAAATAGGGTGGTAGAATGCTCCAACGATCGGTGTCGTTCCTCTGCTCGTACATCTTAATCATCCAACCGTATAAATGCTGTTTTGAAAATTTTTTAAAATAACAGATTTGAAAATATAAATAATTTGAAAGCATTAATATTGATAATTTTCTTACATCATCACTTAACCAACCGGACCCGTCGTCACCTAGCAACGAAGACCAAAATTGTGGACCAACTTCACCGGCCATCGTTTTTCCAAGCTTCCGGGTCCTTGAATCCGTCTTGTTTACCAGTGAACGTTCGATGATATACCAATCTCGGATCTTTTGAATCTGTTTATCTGTACACGTACTATCTTCTTTGTTCTTGTTTCTCTTTGACACATTCTTGAACAAAACAAAAGGTGATAGCATAGACGGACCGGGCTTTACTAACCTCTCTGATCGCCGCACTGCGGCTGTCGGGGCATCGTTGACTAACTGTTCTGTATTATTACATACAAGATCGTCACACGGTTGCAACTTGACAGTTGCCACTTCATTATCACCAACATCATTGAAGTTCACAAACGAGTCTACTTCTGGCTACAAACATAAGTTTAAGTGATAACGAACATTTGTATATATTATTTTTGATGTAATTGAATTGCTTAAATCCTCGCAATACAACATTACCTTTCCGACTGAATGAATGCTACCATGATCAAGACTTAGACTCATTAGCTGCATAAGAAATAGACATATTAGCATCACTATTACATAAAACACATTTATTTAATTTCACCCTCACCTTTGCCTCAACCTGTGTCTCAATTAGCGAACTTAGCTTCTCATTGTTCAGGTCCAATATTGATATAAATTTTTCAACAAGAGACGATTCTAATTCATCCGTATTTGAAACATTTCCTCCATCATGAATTGCAGACCTTCTTTTTCTTGCTGTTTGGGTGGCCATGGGGGTCAACGTTGCATAACCTTCAAACCCGTCAGCAACCCCATCATTTGGAATCTCACCACTGCTGTGCATCGTATCAGAATTGGGCTGCATGTTACGGGGTACCTCACTTGCTATACGAATACTATCTAAAAACTGAACACTCGATATGTACCACTCAGTCTGCATCTCCTGACTAGTGGGCAATATGGTTTGAATCGGACGGTAATGTTCATTCTAAGAATTGAATAATGAAAAGTTTTATCAATCACTTTATTCTAATCTTACTATATAACTGAGAATAAAATAACAAACAGCAGCAATTACCTTTTGTGCAGATTGAAAAATGCGTTCAGCGGTGGCAGTTGTAACCCTTTTTCCAGGCCCCCAACCCAAAAATCTTGGAATTGCTTCGGTTTTAAAAAATGAAACCATCTCCTTAAATTCTGGAAATACTTCATAAATCCACATCTACACATATACATAAATTTAATTTATTTTATTTTAAGTAAGCGGTTGCAATGTATTGCATTAGATTAAATCAAAATTTGTACCTTGAACGGCCAAACGCAACCAGGCAACGAGAACCCAGCGTTACCCTGTTGGTGTCGACGACTCAAATCATAAACATGCACATAAGTGCTCTGCCAAAGATAGCTACCCCACGGAAAGTTGTTCCATGCTTCTAAATCATCAACCAAATTCAGAACCATTTTGTCAATGGATTCGAACCGTTGGGTACCTTTAAAACCAAACTCTAGTAACATCAACAGACAGATACGAAGACAATCGTCTTCACTGAGTTGTGACCAGCCCGAATCAAATGCATCTTCTAAATGACGTAACTTTACATCGCGTGTCCCCGGGAAAATTCTTGAACTGAACGAACTAGGTGATCCATTAAATATCGTATTTGTAATCTGCCCAAATCTAAACCCGGTGATAAGACAAAATTGGATGGGAGTAAAATGAATAAAATCATTCCCAAACACATAACTTATTCCATTGCTAGGATTATCACTGGGAATCTGATGTCGTGCAACACAAAGCAAAAGTGGGCTTTCACAAATGACAGACTCAAGATCCAAATAGTGACCAAAGACCGTCTGCCTTAGCCTATGTTCTAAATTACCTGTCATTTTCTTCTTGATTTTATCTAGAACCGTCCAAGCTGCTCTAACTCTAATTCTAGGAGCCTTAGCCTACATCAGTGGAATAATGAATGGTAAAGACTACAACAAAAACTAAAAAACCAATAACACTAACATAAAAAATTAAGATTAAGAAATACCAGTTTAGTGGTAGCCGGAAGAGTGTTGTCCAGCATAGCAACCGTATCTTCTACAGTGAATTCAATGTTAAAGTTTGGGATTGAGTCATCCTCCCAATAATTCTGATTCATTGTGCGTGCTTCCGTTAAAAAATGGGTCGGATCGGGTCGGAGAGTAACGGAATCGGGTCGGATCGTGTGGTTTACTGAGGAAAGATGGTTCGGAGCTCCGGCAAAGGTGGTCCCTGTTACCCGCTTCGGAAGCAGCAGCCTAGGAACAGTGTAACCACCGCATGTGGTGGTCCCTGCAATGGGAGACGCCTAACACCGGAAGCGTCTATGGACCCCTCGTTTAATGTGTCGCTGCATCGGATGCCTCTAATATAACTTTAATTTCCATAAATCAATTTAAGAGTCAAGGGCAGTTTCCTAGGCGTCTATGACGCATAGGATGCGTCGGACAAGTGTGTAGCTGCATCGGAATGCAGACCCATCTCTTTAATAAACCATTAAAAGTCATGGTCCACTTTCCTAGGCGTCTATGACGCATGGCATGCGTCTAACACGTTCAATCTCTTTAAATTCTTTTTTTTAATTTATAATGTAATCTTTTTTTTATATATTATTAACTTTTAATTTTTTGTGTAATTTAAAACATATTTCATGATATTTTATGTGTCGGACACGTACCTTCACATTTTTCTAGGATTCGTAGACGCATCGGATGCGTCGGGACGTCCCATCTCATTTATCTTGTTGTTTTTTTTATGTAAATTTTTTTTATATAAGTAACTTTTATTACAAGTGCCAAAACACATAAAAAATCTGTGGTTCCGTAAATTTTATAAAAAAGCATGTCCGAACGGCGGGGAAAAGAATTAGCTGGTGAAGAATACTGCTCTCAACCTGCAAAAAAATCCTCAAGTTGGATCCTTAATCGATGGAGGAAGCCGGTGACTGCAGCAGAAAGCGGAACATCATCCAACCCCCAAAAAATGGGAGAAGAAGACTGTCTACATAATAGACATAGCCTACATCAGCACAACCGCGATAGATGAGCGATACCAGACGATGAAACAGAAAATTGGTCGAAAGATGTGCTCGAATTCTACAACAGAGGCGATGCACCGTTCTGTTATTCAGCCGTTTTTAATAGATCAGTGCAGCTTGACAAAAACTTTTGGGGAACTTTATTGGGATTTCGTTTCAACGGCTATCTCAACGACACAGTAAATTATATGAACAATTTTGCGTAAACTATATTTTTGTTAAAAAAGTTACTAACACTACAATTTTTACAGCATATCGAAGCGTGGGTTGGAAGACTGATGAATTGGAGAAGTAGAAAACTTCAAAAAAACTCCTTGTTAAATCTACGTTGGACAATACTACCACCAAAGTTTTATGATTGTTTATTGGAATCAGTTACGAAAAACGCGGCTACTTACTGTAATGGTAAATTAAGCCCGTTTCCTTCCTTTTTTGACATTGATTATGTTTTTTTCCCGATCCCGCTAGAAAATAAAGAGTGGCTAATTCTACGTCTCGAGCTGGCAACCCAACAGCTGGTAATGTTCCCGGGTCAAGACATTTGTCAGGCGAAAAATACAGACAGGTTGTCATCCCTAGGCTGACAAAAATATGCGTATACTTTGGAGCAGTATTAGTTAATTTGCGCTATTGGAAAAAGACTGGAAAGCCAGAAAAAATCATTTCATTTGAAATGAATGATGACTTTGTCGTGTCAAACTGCTCTTTGACTGGAAACGAAGCTGTGTATCTATGTATGCTGATGGAGCATCTCGTTACGGATAAACCGATAAATCTCACCGGTGACATCAATCAAAAAATGAAGTCATATAGAAGGTTCATGGCAGATAATTTGTATTTCTGGCGTTGTTTACCACGTCCTAACGTAGTTTAATATGTAATTTTTAATTTGGCCTTTTTAATTTACCTTCATGATCGTTTTACTTTCTGTTCTTTATGTAATAATTCCTTTATAAATATAATTTAATTAATACTATAAAAATAACAAAATCACAAAATATAATTTAATTGCTAAATTTAATATAAAATTTGTTTTTCATTTCTCTTTTATAACAAATCACCTAAAATATGAATTTCTTTAATAACATATTAACATTTTAATATATAAAATATAGAAAATATTTGCATGTTTTTTTTAAAAAAATCAGATTCATATATTTATGTGTATTCATAAGAAATTACTGAATTATATATAAAATATAAAATTTGTTTTTAATTCACCTAAAATTTGGACTACTTTTTGATAAGATATTTACATAATACCATTAACATACATTCTACCATTAATAACTATTTCTCTAATTTAAACGCTGGTCACTTTTCTTGGGCTTCCCACAATCCATGTAGTTTGACTGACTACCACCAACTCGCAAACACGAAAACTGGAGTTCTGCCATGGCACAATCGTAAGCAAAGCTTGCTTCTTCATCGGTGATACCGTCCCACTCATCATCGGTATTCACAGGCGGCGGGATGAATAAATTAGGATTTAAACGGGGGTGGTGGCAGTGCACGGCAGCCTGGTGGCATTGCACGGCAGCCTGGTGGCATTGCACGGCAGCCTGGTGGCATTGCACGGCAGCCTGGTGGCGGTGTATAGTGGTTTGGTGGCGGTGTACAGTGGGGTTGTGGCGGTGCACAGTAGGCTGGTGGCGATGAAGGGTAGAATGGTGGTGGGTTGCAATCACCCGATGGTTCAAATTCTTCAAATTCACCACCACCCATCTCTTCTAATTATTTCTAAAGTGATATACTAGTTACCAAATTTTAAATATATAGATGGAGATATGGATAATAATGTTAAATAAAAAAAAAATACAACTTTTTATTTACTCAACAATTAAACCTAATAAAAAAAACAAACCAAAATAAACCAAAAAAATAAATTACAGAATAAAAAATATATTTTTTTAAGCAATAACACGAAGTGATCCAATTCCTCCACAAAGCTCGGTCTCCAATTCCTCTTTGTTTTTGAACAATTTGGTGGCTTTGGAGGAGCGGTAGAGGACGTGGACGGGGAAATCCGATAACACGAAGTGATCCAACGTTCCCGTTGTAGGTGAGTTCTTCGCATTTCTTCGTTAAACCCCCTACAATAAATGGCAACGACGATCACTTCCGTCACTAGTGGCAGGTCCCGTCACCCATAAACACTAGGACTTCTAAAGCTCAGGAAAACGTCATCTTCAACACTGTTAAACAACTTCATTTTTATTTGGAGAGTATCAAAAGGCGGATACATTGACATAAGCATTTTATAAAGACTTTTATAAATCAGTTGGTTTGGAGAGAAAATTTTGAAATATATCTGATTTTTTTCATTATATATATAGTAGGAAGGAATTGAAATAACAAAAAATGTAAATGAATATGTGAAATATAAAAAAAGAAAAAGAAAATCACGGAAACCGATGCCCCCCATGCGCCACCATGCGTCGAACAGATCCCAATGCGCCACCATGCGTCTAACAGCTCCTCCAAGGAGCCACTCAACGAGCCACAGCCGAGCCAGCCATTTGCATCTGGATGCAGCTAAGCCGGACGCATCAGCATACTTTTTGGCCCGGAAGCATCGGCGGCTGACCTATCAACTAACTTTTGACACGTGTCAAGTCACCATTGGAGGACGCATTAAATGGTGGATGCCCTGCTCCAAGGATGCATCAAATGGCTAATTTGGTGGTCAAACTATATTCTTGGCTAATTTGGTAATTTTCCCTTTTATTTATGTAGTGACTGAGAGGAGTGATCTGATTGGTGGATATTAGGTGTCTTGGATTGCGAATCCTGGCCGTTTATTTCCACTGGGATGTTGTCTTGACGCGGATCGGTGATGGATGTATAGACATGTGAGATTTAATTCAAAGGAATAAATAGAGAAATAGTTATTTTCCTGTTGCCAATAATGTCTAGATCAAGTAGTTATTTTTCATGTTGAGTGCTTGGTGTTGATTATGTTGACTGTTAAAAAAAAGTTATTTTTCATGTTATGTCTTTTAGCCCTAGCTTGATTAATTTTTATCATTAAATTTAACCAAGTGAACCATATATAAGAATATTTTGGTCAAAATGGAAATAAAACCCATAACATCCAAAGGAATCAAAGAAGATATACCTAAAGTCGGCGGTATCTCTAATTTCATGTAATCAAGAAACAAATAACATTATCTATCACACCACTAAGTCTTTTCATCCAACCATGTTAAACCCCCCCCCCCCAAAAAAAAACCCTAAAGTGGCTGATACCCAAAACAACATAACCACCATCTTCAAGAAACATTGTACCCATTTCAGTTGTTATTTGAAGACTCAAAAACCAGATGGTACGAGCTGGATTAAGCAAAGTTTCAGGAGACCTTAGCAGAGACCTGTAAGATCACAAGAAAGAAAGCACAGCGTTAGCCTCGTCACAGGGAGGGGGCCTCTCTATGACCAAGCTCGGGCGTGAGAATAAGTATTTGGAGCAGAGAGATAAGTCAGTGAGAGAGAGAGAGAGGAGAGTTTAGAGAGAGAAAGTAGTGATTACCCTTTGCTGGAAGTATTGGCAGGGTATTTATACTTCTAGGGTGTTCTGACGTGGAAAGTTAGTTAGGGTCGGACCAGTCGTTATCAAGTAGTTAAGGCTGTGGGTCCCCAGATAGTTAGGGAATATCCTATTAACTGATCGTTCTAGCTGGGCCCGCCTGATCCGCCCCGACCTTTTGGTCAATGGTCCAACCTTGGACCATCAGTTATTCGGTCCGTTCCAGGACGTATCCTCATCAAGTCCCCCTAGTTCGTAGCGTTTGTTTTAGCAAAAGCTTCGAACTAGTTGGAGCGGCTCTGATCCGGTGTTTTTCGTTTTTGGCGGTTCATTTTGAATTTCAATTTTTGGCGGTGATTTTGCTAAGTAACTGACAGTTACTTTAATTTTCCTATTTACCGATGTGACGCTTGACATGCATCACTTGTCATGACGTGTAGCATTCTCATTGGTTGAGCTAAGGCGGTGCAATTTTTTTATAAATAGGGAGAAAAAATATTTCACTTTTTACTTTTTTATCTGCTTCTTTTTCCTCTATCTTTGCTCTCCCCCTTTCTTTTTCGGATCATCACTTTTACAGGCAGGTTAGTTTTTTCTTCGCGGTTATGGCTAACAAAAGTAATTTGTCCGGCTCTTTCAATATTTTAAACCGAAACAGTCTGGCGTGGTATGTGGATAAATATGAAATTCCTGCTTCTCTAAACCCTATTCTTCCCTAAAAAGATACGGCCATCTATCCTTTCGTTCCTGAGAAAATAGGTGTTTATACTCAGATGTTCGATTACTTTAACTATCGTCTTCCTTTGACGAAATTTCTGATTAGGGTTTTGATGTTCCATGTGGTTCATCTTTCTCAAATGAACCCTTTTGGCCTTGCCAAGGTGTGTCAATTTGAACTTACCTGTCGTAGCTTGGAGTCTGATCCAGATTTGGATGTGTTCCGGGCCCTTTATAAGTTGAACCTGTCCAGCGATTGGTACACTTTTGAGGTTCGGAAGAAGAATGCTTGCTGCTACTCATGGATTACCACGAGCTTAAAGGATTGGAAAGACCGTTTCTTTTTAGTGGATGATCGGTGCGTTCCGGCCAAAATGACTTGGAGGTTAAAGAGATCCCGTCTTCTTGGTCCTCTTCGTGAAGATTTTGAATTTAATAAAGGTTTGTATGCTGCTTTGATTAAGGAGGCCGACCGTGTCCAAAAGTTTCCGGAACACATTCTAGTTATGGGGAGGATAAGCACGATATGGTCCGAACCGGAGTATTACCCTACCCTTCGTTGGAACGGAGAGGGTTAGTTGTGTTTTAGCTCGAACGTCGCTTTTCGTACACTTTTTACTTGTTATATTTTTATATGTATATTTTCGTATATGTATATTACGAATTGCTTGGTTTTTTGCAGTTATGGGTTTGAAGGAAGCTTTGAGATTGAAATCCTTTGATTCTACCGAGCTTGACATTCGGGCTACAAGAACACCGAAAGGAGATCCTCCATATCTTTCAGTTGTTAAAGAAAAGCTTTACTAGATTAGGGAGCCTACTGTCATGGCTGGGGAAGGGGGTTCAAGCTCAGCTCCCTTGGAGCAAACGGTGAATGTGGCTCAGGTTCAAATGGCATCGGTTGCGGGTGGTAAGGGAACTGGTTCGAGTGGAGCCCAAGATTCCGGCTCAAAGGTAATTTTGTATGGCTCGGAGCATCTGTCTGCTGAGGACGAAGGGGTGAATGCTGGTGGCGATGACACTGAGGCTCGTCCTCAAGTTAGTTTTAAAAGGGTTCGGAACACATCTTCGAAACCTTATCCGAACCTTAAGAAGCTGAAGAAAACTAAACTGGATCTGAAGACAATCGTTTTAGAGGATGATGCCGATCACGTCACCGAGTTTTCTGCTGCTGGAGGTTTATTGGAAAATCTGAGCGCTCATCTTCATGGTGGCAAAACCCTGAGAGATCAACCTTTTAATATTCCTCCGAGCCCGTTATCCTTCGAGGGTCCGACTACTAAGGTGATTGTTGATTCTAAGATGCCGGACCCCTTATCCTTGAAGAAGATTGATCTATCTCCCTCGGGTAAGCCCACAACCGGGGTTGCTTCTAACATTTCGAGGCCGAGTCCTCAGCAACTTGATGGTGGGGATAGTGCTTCTTCATCCCCGTTATGGTAGGAGACTGAGGTTGTGTTTATCTGTCGGGAATTAGGTTCAGGTGATGCAATAGATGTGGACTCTGCTCAAGCCTTGGAGAAGTATGTTCCTGAATGGTCACTGGCTAACAAGGACAGAGTTGTTGACGCTCTTACGGCTAAAATGTCCTTATTCCATATCGGCACTCCTACTGAGCATTCTTACTATCGGAAGATGAGTGGGCCGGAACTCAGAAACGCTCTAATGCTGAACCAAGCCCAATCAAACTCATTGGTGGTTGAAGCATATAAACGGTGGATCGAGGCCGAATCTAATTGCCGTCGATTCGAGCGTGAGGTTGCTTTCTTAAAGAACGAGGAGAATCTTCGTTCAAAAACTAAGCAGGAAATCACATATCTTCGAGCCCAGGTAGATCGTTTGAAGGAACAGGCTTTAGAGGTGAAAGAAGTTAATAAAGCCTCGCAAGCTTCGGTTGCGGCTGCCTATGAGGCTCGCGACAAAGATGTCCAAGACTTAGAGGGTTTGAAGCTGAAGTTTGAGGTGTTGGAGAAAAAACTGTCCGAGGTTGAAGAAGAGAACAAGATGGAGCAAAAGAAAATGCAGTCTTCATACGACCAACTATTGGCCGATCACCTCCGCCTAGTTAACGGTATGTTCGTAGCATTCCTTGTTTTTTGTTTATTTAGTTTCTGATCTTTTATTATCGTTTCCTTTTAAATAAAACTAAGCTCGAGAGGGCCCGTGATAGAGCTGTCGAATCACATCAGTCCATCGTTACCGAAATGAAAGATACGCTGAACTGTTATGATGGCGAGATGATCGAGCTATGCGGCCTTGTATCGGAACTTTTGCTCACGATGCAATGGTTCCTGTCTGAGGGAGTAGCTTGGGTTGTGAAGTTGGTTCATCAGAGCCCTGAATTGGAGAAGGTGGTTGCCGATCTGGTTAACAGTGTTAACACAGTTGGTGTGAACGACGGCATTAAACAGGGCGAGTTTCAGGTCGCGAAATATTCAGCTAAGACTGTTAACGAAATTCTTGGGCATTATGAAGGTGCTATAGAAACTCTTGATGCTGCGATCAAAGCCTTTGACAACTTCCACATTTCGGTTTTGGATAAGGTTATGGAGCTCGTGAGCGAACCCTTGTCCGTCATAAAGGAAAAAAACAAGCTTCCAATAATCAAAGAAGATTAATGGACGTGGTCTCTTCCCTTTTATTTTGTTTTGTTTTTTTTAAACTGGGGCATGTAATCGTACAATATGTGTTTGTCATGGTTCCACCGAACATGTTTCAGTTTGGTAGTTATGATTTTTGCTAATGATATTTGTGCTTGGTTTCTAGCTTTAGTTTGCGTCCAAACTTTCACTATTCTGCCAAACTTTTTTGGGCAACCTGAATGCCCGGATTGTAGCAAAGATTTTTCATAAGTTTTTAGTTGGTCTAAATCTTGTATGCTTTTTCAGTGGATCGGATCGAACCACTTTGCTTAATAGATTTTTTTTTGTTATTTTTGAACTATTTAAGCCTTCTGGACCAGCGTGAGGCATGGGTCGAGGCCCGTTCGTGCACATCTTATATCGTTAGAACTTTATACATAGATATGTTATTGTTTGTGTTATCATAATGTAGATCGCTTTATTTAATAACTGATAACATAGTTTCCGAGGCTGGCCTTCCCGGTTTTTACAGGAAATTGGAAATATATTCGGGGCATTACCATCCCGACATTACATGGAAAAGAAAATATAAAATAAAAAGAGCGATCTTCTTTCGTCCGTGGCGATCGTGCGACTACATAAAGCATTTCTTCGGATGGATCCCGTTCCATGTTCTCGGGACGGGGGTTCCATCGATCTTTTCGAGCACGTAGGAGCCTTTATCGCTAGCTTCCTTTACACGATACGGCCCTTCCCACTTGGGGGTCAGTTTTCCTGGAGGCTCGACCCAGCTTGCGTCGTTGCTCCGAAACACGTAGCCTCTTTGATCTCCGCTATGTTCCGATGCTCTTCTAACATGTCGAGATTAGATCGGAGCTCTTGTTCATTTTCTTCCCAATTTTTGCATCTCAGATGCGGATTCCAATCTCTGCCGGAATCACCGCTTCGGTGCCGTATGTAAGATTGAACGGTGTTTCCCCATTACTTGTCTTGTGTAAGGTTCGATGAGCCCATAGAACGTTTGGTAGCTCATCTGCCCATCCTTTTCCTTCATACCCGAGTCTTCTTTTTATCCCATCGACGATTCGGTGGTTGATAAGTTTGACCTGCCCGTTCCCCTGGGGGTGGGCAACTGAGGAGAAAACTTGGTTAATTTTTAGGCTTTCGCACCATCGCTTGAAGGGTTTTCCGTGAATTGTTTTGCATTGTTGCCTACTATATAAAGTGGTAGGCCTAAGCGACACACGATTTGTTCCCAGAAAAACCTCGTTACATTATAGCTGGAGATGACTGTGAAAGGCATTGCTTCTACCCACTTAGTGAAATAGTCGACTGCAACCAGCAAGTATTGTGCGCTTCCACTTGATCGCGGGAAAGGTCCGACTATGTCCACGCCCCACTTCTGAAAAGGCCACGTGGCGGTTACGGGGATCATTTCATTTTTTTTTCCCGGAGGCTTATCGGTGCATGTTTCTGGCATTCTTCACATTGCTGGAGTTCATTTATTGCACTTTCGTGCATTCCGGGCCAATAATATCCTGCATTTTTCACTTTCGTCACAATCATTTTTGGCCCGACATGGATACCGCAGATGCCATAATGTATTTCCTTGATGATGTAGCTGTCCGGCTCCGGATCAAGACATTTTAACAAAGGACCCAGAAAAGTATTTCGGTACAGACACCCTTCTTGCATTTGGTATTGAAGCGAGTTGATCTGGATCTTTCGAGCTTCTGCTTTGTCAACAGGAAAGACATCATGCACCAAGTAGTTTAAGATTGGGGTATCCAAGTTTGGGTTGGAGCTTCTATTTGCATAACTGATGTGTGCAAAATGCAACATATAAATTACATCAATTGTTGCATAAAACTAACCCTTTTTTAGTACTAATGTTGGAAAAAGTGTGTTTTTGTCTTCCTTTTGTATTTTCAGGATTAAATGAGCTCAAATTAACAAAAGAAGCAAAAAGGCAGCTAAATCTAACATAAATACAAGAAAAGGAATAAACATGGCATGCCCGACCTCCCCGAAAGCATCTTCCCAAGCAAAACAAGAGAGCAGAAGGCTGAACACGCCCCGTGGAGCACGGGGGCGTGCCCAAGTGTCAGCATAAAAGACAGTTATAGAAGCTTCCATCGCCCACCACAGGGCCGTGCTCAGCGGACACGGGGCCGTGGTCAACTATAAGATTCGCAGAATCTAGGCAAATCTTGATAGTACAGATATGCTTCTGCGCACGGGGTCGTGCCCAGCGGACACGGGGTCGTGGTCAACTAATAAAGACAAGAGCAATTAATGAAGAAAGAGAAGGATGTGGACACAGGGCCGTGCCCACTGGACACGGGGCCGTGCCCGAGCTTCTGTTCAGCCTATAAATAGGAGTGCTTGGCTCAAGCTCAAACCATCCCTTGGCACACCACCTCTCTCACACTTCACCCACCACCCACCACCACCATAACACCATCATCCACCACCATCATCCATTGTCCATCATAGAGTGTGTGAGTCGTCTCGGGATCCAAGATTGATCGTAAGAGTTCTTGACAATCAAGGCCATGTTTGCCTAAGTCTCTTACATCACTTGGTGAAGACAAAGTGTCTAGTGTAATACTTTTTATTTTTAATCTTTTCGCACTTTTTAATTGGTTATGTATTAATGACTTTAATTACTAGTTTCTTATGTTGAAGGTGATTCTTCCTTATCGTTTGTCCGTGGTGTCTTGGCATTATTTTACTGTCTATATAAAATAAAAGATTTTCACCATTCATATCTCCACAGTTTGGTAAGAGTCTTGCCATTGTTCAATGTATAGATCCTGCAAAGGACCTGGGTCAAATTTAGTAGGACCTCCTTCAATACTTAACGGTATTGGATGGAAGGGCTCCAAACTCTTTGATCCCCTCATAAGTTAAAATACTATTAAAACTTTAACCCGGCTACTTAGGACTGTATCCCTGCTGACTCAGACTACTTAGCCGAGGGTAACGTCACCTTCAAAAGAGGGGCCAACCACATTTGACATTAATAACTTAATTAATTATCTTTCAACAATCCGACCCTTTAGGATTGTATCCTTGCTGACTCAAACTACTGGGTTGAGGGTAACGTCACCTCCAAAAGAGGGGCCTACTACAATAACTAAGATAATCTCTTAAATAGTGCAAAAGTGCGGAAATAATCAAAGGTTACACTAAACACGAGTCGGAGCCAAGTGATTCATCTTGTCTATCTGTTTTTTATTTTTATTTTTATTTTTCAGCATTTTAGTTAGATGTTATTTTTCTTAGTTTAAAAACTTTTTTCTAAACTTTTTGATTTGATTAGACGTTGAGGATAAACCAGTACTAAAAGCTCTTGTGTCCTTGGACTACCTCGGTATCTTACCAACACTATACTACGCTCACGATGGGTGCACTTGCCCATATGTGTGTTTTGTGTTAGTAAATATCGTGTTTTATAAATTTAAAACTTGGCTAAAGAAAGTGTAAAAGGGCTTAAAATAAACATTAAAACCATAACACACTTCACGCACATCAAGTTTTTGGCGCCGCTGCCGGGGACACAAGGATTTTAAGAAAGTTAGGAATCAACGGCCTAATCGTTTTTCTTACTTTTCTATTTTTTTGGGATTTTTCTTAGTTTTTCAGCTTCTGCAGAGCTCATCACGGGCCGTGCCTGGACGGACACGGGCCGTGCCCAGCATTGTTACTGGCAGTTTTTATTTTCCGAGTTACAGAGAGCTGAGCACGGGGCCGTGTCGGTGCAACACGGGGCCGTGTCCAACTCCCCAGTAACTGGGATTTGGAAAACAATTACTATATCTCCGACCACGGGTCGTGTTCGCTGAACACGGGGCCGTGGTGAACCTTCTGACCAACGTTCTTTTCTGTTTTTATTGCAGGACGTGGAACCCAGGCGCCACATTCGAATTTCCTACGTAGTGTATGAGCTCCAGTTCTAGTAGAGACATAAAAGAACCCCTAGAAGAACCCGAACGCTTTCTCAGAAAAAGACTTAAAGCTAAAAACCAAGAGAAAGTTTCGGGGGAACCACTTCCAATGGCGGACCAATGTACCCTCATGGATTACCTACGACCCACTGTAGGTAACCTCGGCGCCGCTATCAATGCACCGAATGTCGAAGCCAATAACTTCGAACTTCGACCGCATTTGATACAAATGCTTCAAAACTCCGCGACCTTTCATGGGCTTGCGGACAAGGATCCCCATCTACATATTACTAATTTCTTAGAAATATGTGATACCTTTCGAATCAATGGAGCATCAAACGATGCCATCCGCCTTCGAATGTTTCCATTTTCACTAAAAGACCGAGCTAAGGCTTGGCTCAACACCCTCCCAGTTGGCTCGGTAAACACCTAGGATGAACTAGCCCAAAAGTTTCTATATAAGTATTTCCCTCCTGCTAAAACAGCTAAATTAATGACTGAAATTAACACATATTCACAAGAGGATGGGGAATCCTTATATGAAACTTGGGAAAGGTTCAAGGAGCTACTAAGAAAGTGTCCTCATCACGGTCTTGCGGTGTGGCAACAAGTATCCACTTTCTACAATGGGTTGTTGCCACACACAAGACAAACACTTGATTCTAGCTCCGGGGGACTTCTAGGTAATCGTCGCCAAAATGAAATATACAATTAAATTGAGGAAATTGCTCAAACCAATTTTCAGTGGCACACTCCCCGAGGTAATAAATCTATTGCCCCGGGCGCCCATAAGGTTGATGAAAGCACTTCTTTACAATCCCAAATCGAGGCCATTTCTTTAAAAATCAAAAAGTCAGAAATGGCAAAAACGGCCTCGGTTATGGCTTGTGAGGGGTGTGGTGGACCACATGAAAATTGGAGTTGTATGAAAGAAGTAGATGATCAAACAGAAACAGTAAACTACATTGATAATAGACCTAGGCCGTCGGGTCCACCAACGGGTACCTACAAGCAAGGATGGCGTAATCACCCTAACCTTGGTTGGAGAGATCCCGGCAATAGTAGTAACCAACAAAACCAACGAACTAACTTTCAACAACCACAAAACTTTTCTCAACAACAAGGTGGATGAGAAAGGCTTGAAGATACTGTATCTCGCCTCCTCTCTGACACCGAAAAGAAAAACTCGGATCGATTTCAGCAATTGGAATCGAATTTTCGAAATCAACAAGCTAGCATTCAAAAAATTGAAAAACAATTAAATCAAATAGCTCAAAATTTCTCCGAGAGACCACAAGGCGCGTTACCAAGCAATACCGAAACCAACCCAAAAGCGCAAGTACATCTCATCACATTGAGAAACCGAACCGTGGGTCCCGAGGAGGCTCCATTACCGACAGTTGAAAGAAGCCAATCCAGCCAACCCACGACTTCACCCGCGCCCCAACCAGAAAAGGCTTCTCCACCAAATCAAGAGCCCACCAAGACTCCTCCGGTTCCATACCCCGGTCGGTTAAATCGTCAAAAGACCGATGAGCAATTCGCAAAGTTCGAAAATTTACTAAAACAATTGCATGTTAATATTCCTTTTATTGAGGTCCTTACCCAAATGCCTAAATATGCAAAATTTATGAGGGACTTCCTCACTCACAAAAGGAAAATTGAATCATTGCAATTAGTTAACTTAGGCGAAGAATGCTCCGCCTTAGTACTCAACAAACTCCCACAAAAGAAAATTGATCCCGGAAGCTTCACGATTCCTTGCTCGATTGGGGAATCCCCCATTCGTAATGCATTAGCCGATCTTGGGGCTAGCATTAACCTCATGCCCACATCGATGTTTAAACGACTCGGCCTTGGAACAACGAGCCCTACAAAGACGAGCATACAACTCGCCGACAGATCCGTCAAATTTCCACAAGGTGTCGCTGAAAATCTATTGGTCAAAGTTGACAATTTCGTTTTCCCGACCGACTTTGTCATCCTAGACATGGAAGAAGACGCCGATGTTCCTCTCATCCTCGGGAGGCCATTTCTAGCCACCGCCCAAGTAGTGGTGGATATGAATGACGGAACACTAACATTGAAGTTTGGGGACGAGGAAGTGAAGTTTGGAGTTGGAAAGAGAGTAGAAGACGAAGGCCCGGTCAACTACATGAAGGTCATAGACTCAAGCTTGGATGACGCTCTCCGACGGTGCAACATGGGATGCAAAACATCCCACTTGAGTGACATATGACCAGGCTTCGGGTCTAGCCAAGGACCCATATTAACGTGGCTCACCACAGAGGCATTCCACGGAACTATCCTTAGTTTAGTTTAGATTAATCTTTATGTTTTCTAGTTAGTTTTAATTTTCAGGAATAAAATACACTCAGGATGGCAAAGGATAACAAGGGAAACTTGAACCAGCACCCCATGCAGGAAAACAGGGTCATCCGACAATTTTCTTCATTACAGCAAGTTTAGCAAGGGCCGTGTCCGCCCAACACGGCCCCGTGCTGCACAGTCTGCAGAAATGACCCGATTCAGGTACACTGGACACGGGCCGTGTTCACTCAACACGCCCCCGTGTCCAGGCTTCTGTTTCTTTTGTTTAATTTTTGTTACTGACACTTGAACACGGGGCCGTGCCCGGACAACACGGGGCCGTGTCCAGCGCCCAGTAACACAAATTTTTGCTTGATTCACACCTTTTACACATTCAATCAACCTAAAAACTTATTTTTGGGACACATTGAGGACAATGTGTAATTTAAGTGTGGGGGGATGCTAAAACCTTGAATCTTGCAAGTCCTAATAACAAGCCTTACACAAAACTCTATTGGAACCGCTAATCACCCCAAATTTTTTCGAAAATTTTCATTTTTTTACTTGTCTAGGTTTAATTTGGGAATTTCAAAATTCTAAAAAGGTTATATTTTTACAAATTTACAACCGATAGCGTCGTGATAAAAAGAACCAACATAAGAAAATTATGAAAAGGCATGACAAGTTTAGTTAAAATTTAATTATATATACTTGATCACATAAAAAACCCATTCCCACAAAAGTGAGTTTTGAGTCTTTATTGAGCATACAAATATATATCTTTAAATTAAATGCTCATTTTCGTTTCTTGTGTGAATAGCCGCTTGGTTCTTACAACTCTAGAACTTGCCACGACGATACATTCCCGGTCCTTACCAACTTAAACCCGAGTAAGTAAATGATGGAGGCATTAGGACTAACGTTTTTTATTTCTATACCATTATTTTTTCTTTTTTTACCACCTACCCAAAATCCCCCTAGTTAACCCCTTTGAGCCTAAACCTTTTCATTTCATAACCCAAACCAAACACCCTTTCACCCACCAAAACTTTTTTTATTTTTAACCCTTTGTTTTAGTAACAAGTTCGGTTTTTCGTATGACTTTCAAAAAAAAATAATTTAAAAAAAAATGTATGATGAGGCAAAAGAAATAAACAAACAAGTTCATCAAAAATAACTTTGTTTGAATAATAGCTTCATCAAAATAAAAATTGCAAAAATAAAAAGTCTTTCGAAAACCGACGCTTGTTACGCTTTTTTGCCCTTTTCTACTAACCACTAACCCAACCACCTACCTTTAACCCAAGCCTAACCCTTCACCCAAAAGTCCTCTTGATATTTACAAAGGTATATAGTTAAAAAGGAGGAGGATTGATTGCTTGGCAAGCCTATGGTAGGAGTAAGTTCCATGCCGCTCTCGAGTGATTCACTAAAATACATCTTCGGCCGAGTGTTGAGTGATCCCCCGTGAGGTATGTGAACTTGTATATAAATAGAATTTTAAAGAGGCATGTTATGCCCTAATAAGTAATTTATCTTATGAAAAGTTTTAAATAAATCATGACGAATAGGATTGTAAATAAATAAAAATAAAACTAAAATAAAGAATCTTGGAAATCCCGACACTCTATGACAAGCCCAAAAACTTTCTTTTCTACCAATTCCATTTGGGAGTGTAAAGCCACATTATAAAGAGTTTTGCTTGAGGACAAACAAAGATTCAAGTGTGGGGGTATTTGATGTGTGCAAAATGCAACATATAAATTACCTCTCTCACACTTCACCCACCACCCACCACCACCATAACACCATCATCCACCACCATCATCCATTGTCCATCATAGAGTGTGTGAGTCGTCTCGGGATCCAATATTGATCGTAAGAGTTCTTGATAATCAAGGCCATGTTTGCCTAAGTCTCTTACATCACTTGGTGAAGACAAAGTGTCTAGTGTAATACTTTTTATTTTTAATCTTTTCGCACTTTTTAATTGGTTATGTATTAATGACTTTAATTACTAGTTTCTTATGTTGAAGGTGATTCTTCCTTATCGTTTGTCCGTGGTGTCTTGGCATTATTTTACTGTCTATATAAAATAAAAGATTTTCACCATTCATATCTCCACGGTCTATATTGAGGTATGTTGGCTACCTGGTCGGGGGTTAAGGGAATAGTTTGGTAAGAGTCTTGCCATTGTTCAATGTATAGATCCTGCAAAGGACCTGGGTCAAATTTAGTAGGACCTCCTTCAATACTTAACGGTATTGGATGGCGGGGGTCCAAACTCTTTGATCCCCTCATAAGTTAAACTACTATTAAAACTTTAACCCGGCTACTTAGGACTGTATCCCTGCTGACTCAGACTACTTAGCCGAGGGTAACGTCACCTTCAAAAGAGGGGCCAACCACATTTGGCATTAATAACTTAATTAATTATCTTTCAACAATCCGACCCTTTAGGATTGTATCCTTGCTGACTCAAACTACTGGGTTGAGGGTAACGTCACCTCCAAAAGAGGGGCCTACTACAATAACTAAGATAATCTCTTAAATAGTGCAAAAGTGCGGAAATAATCAAAGGTTACACTAAACACGAGTCGGAGCCAAGTGATTCATCTTGTCTATCTGTTTTTTATTTTTATTTTTCAGCATTTTAGTTAGATTTTATTTTTCTTAGTTTAAAAACCTTTTTCTAAACTTTTTGATTTGATTAGACGTTAAGGATAAACCGGTACTAAAAGCTCTTGTGTCCTTGGACGACCTCGGTATCTTACCAACACTATACTACGCTCACGATGGGTGCACTTGCCCATATGTGTGTTTAGTGTTAGTAAATATCGTGTTTTATAAATTTAAAACTTGGCTAAAGAAAGTGTAAAAGGGCTTAAAATAAACATTAAAACCGTAACACACTTCACGCACATCAATAACCTGCGGAGCGGCAATTGATGGTGCGGATAAAACTTCCACCCGTACCTCTTTTGCGAGATGGCTGAATGATACCGATGCTAACTTGCTTAGAGGGTCGGCTTTTTTGTTTTTGCTGCGAGGGATGTGTTCGATCTTGCATGAGTTGAACACTGCCATTGCTTGTTTTACTTGTTCTAAGTACTTGATCATGTTAGGCTCCCTAGCTTCATATCCGCCGTTTACTTGGTTCGCTACGAGTAGAGAGTCGACGTGTGCTACAACATTTTTTTGCTCCGATTTTGGCTGCTAAACGTAAGCCAGCCAACAATGCCTCGTACTCGGCTTCGTTATTGGAACTTTTGAACTCCAATCGGAGTGCATACGTCATGTCTATGCCGTCGGGATCAGTTAGTATTAACCCAGCACCCACGCCCTCGGCGCTTGAAGCTCCATCTGTATACAAAAACCAGGGTTTGTTTGAAGCTTGTTCTGTTTCTTCGGCTTCTTTATCCTCCGGAATTTCGACCAGGAAATCAGCTATCACCTGCCCTTTTAATGGGGCTTTGGTTCTGAAAGTGATGTTGAAGGCACCCAATTCGATCGCCCACTTTGCCATTCGACCCGATACCTCGGGCCATCGGAGGACGTGCTGGATTCTTTGGTCTGTACGAACCTCAATTGGATGAGCCTGGAAATATCGTCAGAGCCTTCGCGAAGCATGGACCAAAGCCAAATCTAGTTTCTCCAAATTTGGATACCTCGTTTCATAATCTTTTAACGTTCGACTGACGTAATAAATGGGGATCTGGGTTCCTCAAATTCGAGTAGCAAGACAAAAGGTATCACAACACATAAATCATGAAACTCTAGGGGAAGGTCGCATTGTGACTCTATCAGCCACATAACATAGGCAAGTAACACATGAATTCAGTCTGTAGTGCTAGGTGTGTGCAATCACATGCAACATCATACATGAGTGTACACTAGATATGCTATACAATAAGTAAACGAGATACGAACCTTGCAATCTGGAGCTGAGTGTCATGGTTGATTTCAAAGCTATTCGGTTATAGTCTGGTTTTATAAAAGTGTTTTAAAACCTACTTCACTATAACCAGTGTCTCTGATACCAAACTGTCACACCCCCAAAATACCACATGCGGTAACACCGCATGATGTGTGACGTACTAGGATCCAACCACTAATCACATTGAACTATAACAATATATTAAATAAAAGATTCCATTTATTTCATAACATAGTTTCAAATCGTAACTTAAATCAAAACGTCAGTGGAAGCATAATGTAAATCGTTATTCAACTGTTTCAAAACAAGTGTACGAAACCAATGAACATGTATCCAAGAGACTCGACCCATGACCACTCCAGCACTCCCAGATAGTAAGTCCCATAACCATGAATCTAACGACCAGCTGTAACACCTCGTAAATTCATGTCCAATATTATATCGACACGTGTCATGGACTTTAAACGTGTAAAGGATTAAGTTAAAAGGACTAAAGTTGACAAACAAAGAATGTACGTGTATAAAAGGATTCAGAGTGTCAACAATTGATAATTATACCTTTCAACAACCCTACACGATGCTTACAACCTTAAACGAATGATTTATGAGGCGTATGAAGCCTTTTGTGGAAGAAAGTGAAAGATTACAAAACGCAAGGGTTAAAAGTGTCAACATGTTTAAGTTACACCTATGAGTGACCTTTTAGCGAACCCGAAGCTTTGTAACGATTAATTATGCTCACTAGAATAAGTGATAAAAATTTCACAAGGTTTCGTTATCGTATGAGAAAGTTATGCTAACATTCGCATGTAAAGGGTTAAAAGCGTCAACGTTGAAATTTATGACTTTTCGGGTGATCATAAAGTTAACCAAGGACTTAACAAAGTTTGGTTATGTCTTAAGGCCCTTAGAAATCAATTTGATGGGTTAAAAATGCAAATTTGGAAGTTAAAACCACTTTTAAAAGGACCAGGGGCTGAAATGCAATTTGCTGAAACTTGTTGACCTGAAGCTGGGTCTCATACCGGCCGCGTAAGCCCCCTGGGGACTCTTACGCGGGCCGCCTGGGACTGCCAGCGACAGAAAACACCTGCAGGTGTCTGTTTAAGCTGTGTAACCGACTTAAAGGCCTGTAAAATGATACCAGGGGCTGTGCAAATGGGAATACATGCACTAGGGACACTTGGGCATGATCCAACATCAGTTGTAGACCTATTTGTCATGATCTTGATGAATTAAACCCACTATATAAGCTCCTCTTTGTTGCAACATTGAACACCCACTTGAAAACTCTCACAACTCAACTTCTGGAGATTCCTGGAGCTCAAGCACACTACCTAGTGATCATTAGTCATGCATAGGACTTCAGTAAGTGTCCTTAACCCTTCTTAATTCAGTTTTACTTAGTTTATTAGCTTAAAGTCAAACCGTCGTAATTAAGGTTTGACTTCATGATTCATTAAAATTTGTCCACTCAAATATCGAATTGAAAGTACCTATGAGTTGGTAATTATGTGGGTAATAAACCCTTAAAAGGGCACCCTCTGATTCCCACTCTAACTAGGTCAATTGTCGGGTCAAAGTTAATTACAAAAAGTCAACGAAAAAGCTTATTTTCAAATAAACGCCTAATTAACAATGTAGATGCCATGCAACCTGTTTTATCACTTATATAACTTGATAATTAATGTAAGAACATGTCTAAAAATGTTCAACCCGACAATTTTCAGTTTAAGCTCGGTTCGGAACCGAAAATCGCAAAAGTAGACTTTTGCTTTGACTTTCAGTTCTGACGCATTAGAGTATAGTTTAGGAATGCCTTAGAGCTTTATTAGGACCAGGTTTCATGTTAGTATAACCCTCTGTGATTATACAACTTGGTTCATTAGTTATCCGATTCATATGCATGTTTCCGTTAAATGCTTAAATGTTGACTATTATGCCCATATGACCTTAAAACGTGATTTTTGAAAATGTAAAAGAATAGAAACCTTAGTTACTGATTTATAAACTTATACCTAAAATTTGACATCAGTTTGAGGTCTAGATTAGAAGTTATGCTCAATAGCGTAATTAGAAAGCTTTTTATTAATTAAACGGTGTAATTAGCATATAGCCTATTTAAACCCAATTTTTGATACCAAACTTTTTACCTACTGATATAAAATAATATTTTGGGATTTTTGAAGATTTTTATTTATTTTTAGGCTGAGCATAACATAGGGTTCTAGCTTTGATTCGGTTATTGTCGGTTTTGCCCTTATGGCCTATAAAATGAGTTTTACAAATCCTTTTGGTACCAAACCTTTTTCTACTGATCCTATATGATAAATAAAATATTTTAAGCCTTCTGGAATAATAAAAATATCAGCTTTTCTTATAAAACCCGGAAATCGCTTAAAACCGCCTTTTTACGCATTTTAAACGCATAGTATGTATTAAAACTATTTTAAGTATATAAGACTTGATACCTACTGATATTTTTAGTAAGTTTTTATACTTTAACAGTAAGCAAAAGTTTTAAACTCAGATTTCCAGATTTGACCTTAAACCTTATATGAAATTACCAAAATGCCCCTTCGGTGCATAGTTTGGTTATAAATGATAAATTTCACATATATGTAATACCCTACTGATATAACTTATCAAATTAAGTATTTTTACTGATTACATCAGCCCTGAAACACAGATTTATATTTAATCTCTTTTATAACCTTTTAAATGACCAAAATACCCCTACGGGGCATAATTTGAGTTTAAATTCGTTTTGGGCATAATAGAAGATATCTTACTGATGTCACAACACATTTAAGGCATATTAACTTAGGAAACCTGTATATGACTCATATGGTTACCCGTTACGCATTTTGCGCATTCAGTTCGGTTTATGTAACTAGTTTGCATAAATTGACCGAAACGGGTCAAACCTTGTCATTTTTGCCTCAAAATCCAGAATGTGTTTAGTTTACCCATATTATACAAGTCTTCAAACTTGTCGGGTATAAATCACATTCTATTCCGGTCTTCGCTTAATCGTGCGTTTTGAACCGTATCTTCCTTTAAAACTAACCGGTCTAAGTTTAGGCTTAATTAAAGACCCGTTAGGAATCTAATAGGTTATTAAAAACCTTCGTTCCAGATTAGGAGACCCGGTAAAAGCTACTTGCACTTGCTGTTGAGAATTATTCTTGCTCAGGTAAATACTTTTAACTTATTTTCTCTTATACGAGCTTGGGGTACAGTATATAAAATACAGCTTGGTCGGGCATTGAATCTTTAATCGTATGAAGGTTAATTTATTGAAATGACCCGTTTAAATTGTTTTGTTTGCTTAAAGCCTTTGGGGGGTTAATGACCATGTCCCGGATATCATTGGCATCATTCATTGAATGGCCACAACCTTAGCACGGGGTGTAGGCATACACCCGTCGGTGCATATATAAATATAAAAAGGTATAACCGCTGGTTTCGAGAATAACTCGCCGCGGGACTATATCATGTGGTGTGTCTATTAATCTTTAACCCGGTAATCAGCCCGGGCTACTGAACGTATAACGAACATGTAATTCTTTTACAAGTTTATATATAAATAATTATCCCAAGTCGTAAAATGTTTTGTGCTTTGTGCATTCAAATCAATTTTTCTAAACCTTTTCAAAATGAGTCAGTTAATTGTATTTACCAGTGTAAACTGACGTATTTTCCCAAAAAGGCTAAGTGCAGGTACTAATCGAAATAGGCTTGCCTCTCCTTAGCATCAATAAGAGTCTTGAAAGCTTGGATGCTTTTTAAATCTGATGAACTATGTTTCATTTTTATTTGATCCGCCTGTGGATCCTTTACAGTCCGTTTGAAATACTTTGATATTACTTTATATTCGGTTTGTAATGTGATTCATCTTTTGCTTCCGCTGTGCATATAAAATTGTGTTGTTTGACTATGACGATATCAACTACGTCACGATACTCCCCACCGGGCCCACTGGTAATACGTGGAAATATCGGGGTGTGACAGGTTGGTATCAGAGCCAACACTGAGTGAATTAAACACTAGCCTTTTGTGTTTAATCTCAGTTACACAGTTGCACATTCCTCAATTTTCGAGTCTAGACAAAGAACTTAGGACAAATCCTGATTTGTTTTATTTTTGTCCTTTATATATTTCCTTGTTGTTATCTTTGTTTATGTTGACAGGTTCAATCATGCCACCAAGGTTCATGAGGGGAAGAGGAAAGGCACCAATCACAGGCCACGACCATGAGGCCGGGCCATCACACAGACGAACCCCACCGGTCACTATGAGTACAAGTCCACAGGGGCATTGGAGGACATATATAGAGCCAGCGAGGCGATCCGTCTCGCTAAGTTCATCACCATTCTATCACCATTCCTCCGGGCCTCAATCTGAAAATGAGCCCCACAACCATCTTTCATCCCCCTCCAGAGGTCCAACCCTCACCATTCATTCAATGACCCGACACCTGTCTTCCAAAGCCGGTTCAACCCGACAAACTACATTGAAGAACCAGTGGGTTTTAACCCATTGGGACCTGAAGACCACTTCTCGGGCGACCATGCGATGGACATGGACGAAGACACGGATCCCGCCGAGCCTCCAGCCGGGACCCCTAACCACCCCATCGAGATCTCTGATGGGTCATCATTCCATGGATCACCGTACCGTGGTCCAGACAGTTACGAGGCGAGATTCGCCCAGTATGATTGGGTGTTTACCCCTTCGTACCACTCCTCGCCTCACCAGCAGCAGCAACAGGATCCCTCCGAGGATTCTCGTTTTGTGGCAGTCACTCCACCGCCACCACCACCAGTCCAGCAGACGCCTCCAGAGCCACCGAGGCGATGAAGATCAAACGCACGGATGTCCGTGCGAGGAGGAGTGCGTATCAGCTCCCCTCAACCTTCGAGTGGCAGCCACTACCCGCCACTCCATGAAGACCCGCAGATGGGTGGGACTTCAAACCCCGTCTAGGAATTAGACTCTGCGCCTGTCGCGCCACCACCGTTGGGTTTTGGTAACCCAATTCCTACATACGCCGGCTCAGCGACGTATAATCCCTTTGAGCAGCCGGCCCACACCAACTACAATTATGCTGAGGTTGACCCATACCAGGCAGCATGGAATTACAATGCTCTCCACCCTGAGGGGCCTTATGGAGCTCCTTGGGGAGTTGGGTACTCAGCTTATGGGTACCAACAACCGCCACCTCCTCAACCTCCACATCGGCAACCGCATTTGATACCACCAGAGCGACAACAGGAAGTTCTCGAAAGGTTGAGCCAGGTAGAGCGGGAAGTTCAAGCAGAGCGCCAGAACAATCGCGGATTCTTCAAAGGCTTGGCGAGCCTAATCAAAGGGAAGACCAAGGGAAGGGATTTTTGAAGATCCTTGTTTATTTGTTTATGTTGTAATCAAGTCCCTGTGTGGACATCTGTCTCTGTATTCCGCCCCTGCGTGGGCATGTCTTTCTGTTTAACCCCTGCGTGGATATGTCATGTTTGTTTAACCCCTGCGTGGGTATGTTATTTCTGTTTAGCCCCTGCGCGGGCATGCTATTTCTGTTAGAAGTCCCGTTTAGGGCAAACTTGTACTTTTTAATTTGGGAGTGGAATGATTAGATTTAAATTTTCATTTTTAATTATATGCATAAACATAAAATATGAAATAAATAAAAAATAACATTCCTTTTGTAAGATCTACCATTATAATAAAATGATAAAATCTAAAAGGGACAAAACCTAGTCCATGTGTTATAATAAGACAGGGCCAAGATGTTAGTTCCTCAAATTAGATTCAGATCCCTATTAACATCTCAATTTAAAATTTTCTGTGTTAAATATTAAAAAGAATCATAAAGGTAAAACCTAGCCACATGTCATTCTAGATATGGCCAAGATGGTAAAACCTATTTAAAAGATTCAATTCCTTGTTAACATCTGTAAACATGTTAACACTCCTGGCAAAATGTGATTCAATAAAATCTCATAAGTCATCCTTATATTGGATTCTTCCAATTTCTTTTATTATATTCATTGTCATATAAGACAAAAGACAGTTGTGGTCTTCAACCCCCTGTTAAGAAGAGGTAATAAACTATGATTAAAACCTCCATACCTTGATCCTATAAGATCATGATTAAAAATTTAAAACTGTCCATGTGACTTGGCCTTTTTACCATTAATATATTTTAATTTTAACTAGGGATTATTATAATGAAAAATCTTGAATATATATATGCTTAACAAATTAATCAAAATGGTTTTTTTAATACCATGATTAATAAATCATCTAGAATGATAAAACTGTTATAGACCTCTGAATAAATTGAAAAATCATTATTTTATGTAGCAATCAAGCTACATACCTAGGTCAGACGAGGTCAACAGTCACCCCAGAGATAATCATGACACCTCCAGAGTCAACGTAGCAGAAGCAGAATTACAAGCATTGATAGATAATGTCGTTACGCAAGCTCTGGACAGACAACTAAATGAATCCAGTGGTACCCATGTAAGGACTCAGTCTGTACCACACTCTAAACCACCCTCAAGAACTCATACTGATCACAATAGTAATTCCCATCACTCATCAAACCAGAGGAGTGTTCCATCTAAAAGAATCGTGCTAAACCAGGAACCACGTGATAAGGGTTGCTCCTATAAGTATTTTGTTTCATGCAAACCTAGGGATTTCACTGGTGAAAAAGGGACTATTGACTGCATGACATGGCTAGACTAGATGGACACCGTGGTTGATATCAGTGGTTGCGCTGATAAGGATGTAGTAAAGTTTGTATCTCAGTCATTCAAAGGTGAAGCACTAGCTTGGTGGAGGTCTTTGATCCAAGCTATAGGGAAAATCCCATTGTACAATCTGTCTTGGGAGCAGTTTGTGACGTTGATTAAGGAGAATTACTGCCCTCAGCATGAGGTTGAAAAGATTGAAGCTGATTTCTTGTCATTGGTTATGAAAAACCTAGATTGTCAAGCCTACCTTACGAGCTTCAACACTATGTCAAGACTGGTTCCGTATCTGGTGACTCCGGAACCCAAGAGGATAGCTCGTTTCATTGGGGGATTGGCCCCAGAAATCATGGCCAGTGTGAAGGCCTCCAGACCAGCTACTTTTAGGTCTGCAGGTGATATATCATTGTCTCTTACTTTGGACGCGGTCAGGCAAAGATCGCTTAGAAACACCGATGCTGAGAAGAGAAAGCGTGAGGATGACAACTCACGACGGTCAGACAAGAAGCATAAGGGAAACAATGACCACAAAAAGAGTTCTGGAACTAAAAAGGATGGTCAACAGTCGGGTGATAAGCCCAAGCGTAAAATCTGTAAGAAGCACCATTTCGGGAGGTGCAGATATGAATCAAAATCCCAGTCACAGCCGAGAGCTTGTGGGATTTGTAAATCTTCTAAGCACAAGACATTGGACTGTAAGAAAATCAAGGATGCGACGTGCTATAACTGCAATGAAAAAGGGCATATCAAGTCCAACTGCCCAAAGTTTGCTAAGAAGGCTGAGGATGGGAAAAAGACCAATGCTAGGGTCTTCCAGATGAACGCGCAGGAGGCAATCCAAAAACGAAAATGTGATAACAGGTACCTTCCTTGTTAATGATGTTTATGCAAGGGTGTTATTTGATTCTGGAGCTGATAAGTCATTTGTTGATGATAAGTTTTGTAAGTTGTTAAATCTACATGTTAGAACCCTAAGCATAAAATATGAGGTTGAATTAGCCGATGGCACCATAGAAACCGCATCAACCGTGTTAGATGGATGTTTCATATCCATTAGGAACCACTCTTTTCCATTGTCCTTACTTCCTTTGAAGTTAGCCGGTTTCGACATAGTAATAGGCATGGATTGGTTATCCCATAACCAAGCTCAGATTGTATGTGACAAGAAGCAAGTAGTGATCAAGACTCCGTATGGGGAGCCACTTACCATACAAGGAGATACTCAGTATGGACTGCCTAAGCAAGTGTCTATGCTTAAGGCATCAAGATGTATGGAGAAGGGTTGTGTCATCTACATGGCACAAGTGACTATAGATGAGCTGAAGCATAAGATTGAAGACATCCCCATCATTTCTGAATATTCCGAAGTATTCCCTGAAGAACTACCTGGTTTGCCACCAGATAGACAAGTAGAATTCAGAATTGACATTATTCCAGGAGCAACACCTGTTGCAAGAGCACCTTACAGGTTGGCACCAACTGAGATGAAAGAATTAAGGACTCAACTAGATGATTTGTTGGCGAAAGGTTTTATTCGTCCTAGTTTATCTCCATGGGGAGCACCAATCCTGTTTGTAAAGAAGAAGGATGGATCGATGCGTCTATGCATCGATTACCGCGAGCTTAACAAGGTCACAATCAAGAATAGATATCCATTGCCCAGGATCGACGATCTGTTCGATCAACTGCAAGGAGCGAGTTATTTCTCCAAGATCAATTTGAGGTCAGGCTACCATCAGTTGAAGGTTAGAGATGAAGATGTGCACAAAACTGCATTTAGGACTCGTTATGGTCATTACGAGTTCCCAGTGATGCCTTTTGGGCTCACTAATGCACCAGCAGCGTTCATGGATCTCATGAACCATGTCTGCAAGCCATACTTGGACAAATTCGTTATCGTCTTCATTGAAGACATTCTGATTTATTTAAAGAATCAAGCTGACGATGAGAAGCATCTTCAATGTATTCTGGAACTACTTCAGCAGGAGAAGCTCTACGCCAAGTTTTCAAAGTGTGAATTTTGGCTTCGTGAAGTCCAATTCCTTGGACATGTGGTTAGTGAGTGTGGTATCCAAGTAGATCCCGCTAAGATTGAAGCTATCATGAACTGGCAAGAGCCAAAGACGCCCACAGAGATCCGTAGCTTTTTGGGTTTGGCAGGATACTATAGGCAATTTATTGAAAACTTCTCAAGGATTGCAGCACCCCTAACTTCATTAACCCGTAAGAATGTCAAGTTTGACTGGGGACCTAAGCAGTAAGAATCCTTTGACATTCTCAAGCAGAAGTTGAGCAATGCACCTGTGTTAACATTGCCTGAAGGAATCGAAGAATTCGTAGTTTATTGTGATGCATCGCTCACATGTATGGGATGTGTGCTCATGCAGAAAGGCAAAGTTATTGCCTATGCCTCTCGACAACTAAAGGTGCACGAAAAGAACTACACCACCTATGACTTGGAGTTGGGTGCCGTTGTATTTGCACTAAAACTGTGGAGACATTAATTGTATGGTACTAAGTGTGTGATTTATTCGGATCACAAGAGCCTTCAATACTTGTTTAATCAGAAGGGCTTAAACATGAGGCAGCGACGTTGGATGGAAACTTTGAATGATTATGATTGTGAAATCCGATACCATCCAGGTAAAGCGAATGTAGTCGCTGATGCCTTAAGTCGAAAGGAAAGGGTGAAGCCCATAAGAATCAATGCCAAGAGCATTGAATTAAGGAACAGTTTAAATGAAAGGTTGTTAGCCGCTCAGAAGGAAGCTATGTTGGAAGCTAACTACCTAAATGAACAACTGGGAGTCACTGCATAACAATTGTCATGTGGCAAGGATGGAATCCTGAGATTAAATGGACGAATATGGGTTCCAATCTATGGAGGACTTAGGGAAGTGATCCTCCAGGAAGCCCATAGTTCCAAGTATTATGTTCATCCTGGAAGTGACAAGATGTACCAGGATTTGAAGGCGGATTATTGGTGGATAGCCTTGAAGAAGTCTATAGCCACTTATGTGGCCAAATGTTTGACGTGCGCACAAGTTAAAGCTGAACACCAGAAGCTGTCAGGTTTGCTACAACAACCTGAACTCCCCACCTGGAAGTGGGAAATGGTGACAATGGATTTTATCACCAAATTGCCAAAGACAAAGAAAGGAAATGATACTATTTCAGTGATAGTGGATAGATTGACTAAGTCAGCTCACTTCCTACCTATTAAGGAAACACATAGCTCAGATAAGTTAGCTCAGCTGTACGTGGATGATATTGTATCTCTCGACGGAGTTCCAGTATCTATCATTTCTGATAGGGATACAAGGTATACATCGCACTTCTGGAAAAGCTTTCAGCAATCCCTAGGCACTCGATTGAACTTCAGTACTGCATATCATCCGCAAACGGATGGTCAAAGTGAGCGAACAATTCAAATGCTGGAAGATATGTTAAGAGCTTGTGTCATTGATCTAGGTGGAAGTTGGGATGATCATCTTCCACTGATCGAGTTTTCATACAATAATAGCTATCACTCAAGTATCCAAGCTGCACCATTTGAAGACCTATATGGAAGGAAGTGCAGAACGCCCGTTTGCTGGGCAGAGATTGGAGATGTCCAACTAACAGGACCTGATATAGTCCTGGAGACGACAGATAAGATCGTGCAGATAAGAGATCATCTCAAAGCTGCCAGAGATAGGCAGAAAAGCTACGCAGACAAAAGGCGTAAACCTCTAAAGTTTGAGGTTGGTGACAAAGTGTTACTTAAGGTTTCACCCTGGAAAGGGGTGATGCGATTTGGTAAGAAAGGTAAGTTAAGCCCCAGATATATAGGACCATTCGAGATCATCGAATGTGTCGGAATAGTGGCTTATAAGTTAAACTTGCCTGAAGAGCTCAGTGGTATTCATAATGTATTCCACATATGCAATCTAAAGAAATGTCTAGCTGATGAATGACTAGTCATACCACATACAGATGTGCATATAGATGAGAGCCTGAAATTTGTGGAAAAACCTTTGTCGATCGAGGATCGACAGGTTAAGAAGCTTCGAAGGAAGCATGTACCGATTGTAAAGGTTAAATGGGATGCCCGTAGGGGTCCCGAGTACACGTGGGAGGTAGAGTCCATAATGAAAGAAAAGTACCCTCATTTATTTCAGTAAATCTCGAGGTTGAGATTTCTTTTAAGGGGGTGAGGATGTAACACCTCGTAAATTCATGTCCAATATTATATCGACACGTGTCATGGACTTTAAACGTGTAAAGGATTAAGTTAAAAGGACTAAAGTTGACAAACAAAGAATGTACATGTATAAAAGGATTCAGAGTGTCAACAATTGATAATTATACCTTTCAACAACCCTACACGATGCTTACAACCTTAAACAAATGATTTATGACGCGTATGAAGCCGTTTGTGGAAGAAAGTGAAAGATTACAAAACGCAAGGGTTAAAAGTGTCAACATGTTTAAGTTACACCTCTAAGTGACCTTTTAGCGAACCCAAAGCTTTGTAACGATTAATTATGCTCACTAGAATAAGTGATAAAAATTTCACAAGGTTTCGTTATCGTATGAGAAAGTTATGCTAACATTCGTATGTAAAGGGTTAAAAGCGTCAACGTTGAAATTTATGACTTTTCGGGTGATCATAAAGTTAACCAAGGACTTAACAAAGTTTGGTTATGTCTTAAGGCCCTTAGAAATCAATTTGATGGGTTAAAAATCCAAATATGGAAGTTAAAACCACTTTTAAAAGGACCAGGGGCTAAAATGCAATTTGCTGAAACTTGTTGACCTGAAGCTGGGTCTCATACCGGCCGCGTAAGCCCCCTGGAAACTCTTACGCGGGCCGCCTGGGACTGCCAGTGACAGAAAACACCTGCAGGTGTCTGTTTCAGCTGTGTAACCGACTTAAAGGCCTGTAAAATGATACCAGGGACTGTGCAAATGGGAATACATGCACTAGGGACACTTGGGCATGATCCAACATCAGTTGTAGACCTATTTGTCATGATCTTGATGAATTAAACCCACTATATAAGCTCCTCTTTGTTGCAACATTGAACACCCACTTGAAAACTCTCACAACTCAACTTCTGGAGATTCCTAGAGCTCAAGCACACTTCCTAGTGATCACTAGTCGTGCATAGGACTTCAGTAAGTGTCCTTAACCCTTCTCAATTCAGTTTTACTTAGTTTATTAGCTTAAAGTCAAACTGTTGTAATTAAGGTTTGACTTCGTGATTAATTAAAATTTGTCCAGTCAAATCTCGAATTGAAAGTACCTATGAGTTGGTAATTATGTGGGTAATAAACCCTTAAAAGGGCACCCTCTGATTCCCACTCTAACTAGGTCAATTGTCGGGTCAAAGTTAATTACAAAAAGTCAACAGAAAGCTTATTTTCAAATAAACACTTAATTAACAATGTAGATGCCATGAAACCTGTTTTATCACTTATATAACTTGGTAATTAATGTAAGAACATGTCTAAACATGTTCAACCCGATAATTTTCAGTTTAAGCTCGGTTCGGAACCGAAAATCGCAAAAGTAGACTTTTGCTTTGACTTTCAGTTTTGACCCATTAGAGCATAGTTTAGAAATGGCTTAGAGCTTTATTAGGACCAAGTTTCATGTTAGTATAACCCTCTGTGATTATACAACTTGGTTCATTAGTTATCCGATTCATATGCATGTTTCCGTTAAATGCTTAAATGTTGACTATTATGCCCATTTGACTTTAAAACGTGATTTTTGAAAATGTAAAAGAATAGAAACCTTAGTTATTGATTTATAAACTTGTACCTAAAATTTGACATCAGTTTGAGGTCTAGATTAGGAGTTATGCTCAATAGCGTAATTAGAAAGCTTTTTATTAATTAAACGGCGTAATTAACATATAGCCTATTTAAACCCAATTTTTGATACCAAACTTTTTACCACTGATATAAAATAATATTTTGGGATTTTTGAAGATTTTTATTTATTTTTAGGCTGAGCATAACATAGGGTTCTAGCTTTGATTCGGTTATTGTCGGTTTTTGCCCTTATGGCTTATAAAATGAGTTTTACAAATCCTTTTGGTACCAAACCTTTTTCTACTGATCCTATATGATAAATAAAATATTTTAAGCCTTCTGGAATAATAAAAATATCAGCTTTTCTTATAAAACCCGGAAATCGCTTAAAACCGCCTTTTTACGCGTTTTAAACGCATAGTATGTATTAAAACTATTTTAAGTATATAAGACTTGATACCTACTGATATTTTTAGTAAATTTTTATACTTTAATAGTAAGCAAAAGTTTTAAACTCAGATTTCCAGATTTGACCTTAAACCTTATATGAAATTACCAAAATGCCCCTTCGGTGCATAGTTTGGTTATAAATGATAAATTTCACATATATGTAATACCCTACTGATATAACTTATCAAATTAAGTATTCTTACTGATTATATCAGACCTGAAACACAGATTTATATTTAATCTCTTTTATAACCTTTTAAATGACCAAAATACCCCTACGGGGCATAATTTGAGTTTAAATTCGTTTTGGGCATAATAGAAGATATCTTACTGATGTCACAACACATTTAAGGCATATTAACTTAGGAAACCTGTATATGACTCATATGGTTACCCGTTACGCATTTTGCGCATTCGGTTTGGTTTATGTAACTAGTTTGCATAAATTGACCGAAACGGGTCAAACCTTGTCATTTTTGTCTCAAAATCCAGAATGTGTTTAGTTTACCCATATTATACAAGTCTTCAAACTTGTCAGGTCTAAATCACATTCTAGTCCGGTCTTCGCTTAATCGTGCGTTTTGAACCGTATCTTCCTTTAAAACTAACCGATCTAAGTTTAGGCTTAATTAAAGACTCGTTAGGAATCTAATAGGTTATTAAAAAACCTTCATTCCAGATTAGGAGACCCAGTAAAAGCTACTTGCACTTGCTGTTGAGAATTATACTTGCTCAGGTAAATACTTTTAACTTATTTTCTCTTATACGAGCTTGGGGTACGGTATATAAAATACCGCTTGGTCGGGCATTGAATCTTTAATCGTATGAAGGTTAATTTATTGAAATGACCCGTTTAAATTGTTTTGTTTGCTTAAAGCCTTTGGGGGGTTAATGACCATGTCCCGGATATCATTGGCATCATTCATTGAATGGCCACGACCTTAGCACGGGGTGTAGGCATACACCCGCCGGTGCATATATAAATATAAAAAGGTATAACCGATGGTTTCGAGAATAACTCGCCGCGGAACTATATCATGTGGTGTGTCTATTAATCTTTAACCCGGTACTCAGCCCGGGCTACTGAACGTATAACGAACATGTAATTCTTTTACAAGTTTATATATAAATAATTATCCCAAGTTATAAAATGTTTTGTGCTTTGTGCATTCAAATCAATTTTTCTAAACCTTTTCAAAATGAGTCAGTTAATTGTATTTACCAGTGTAAACTGACGTATTTTCCCAAAAAGGCTAAGTGCAGGTACTAATCGAAATAGGCTGGCCTCTCCTTAGCATCAATAAGAGTCTTGCAAGCTTGGATGCATTTTAAATCTGATGAACTATGTTTCCTTTTTATTATCCACCTGTGGATCCTTTGCAGTCCGTTTGTAATACTTTGATATTACTTTATATTCGGTTTGTAATGTGATTCATCTTTTGATTCCGCTGTGCATATAAAATTGTGTTGTTTGACTATGACGATATCAACTACGTCACGATACTCCCCACCGGGCCCACCGGTAATACGTGGAAATATCAGGGTGTGACACCTGCAAGCATGCAGACAAGTGTATCAGACAACGCTGGTGAGTTCAAAGTTTGTTAACACGTTTAATTACTAGATATGAGTTAGAAACATTTCAGAGATTTGATGTTGTTAATAACTCGATTACCGCAGATGGCTCCAGATTATTTGCCCTTCCCCAATGCTCTATCAAACATTGGTCAAGTGGTTAAGGTAATTAGTTCACGACCGTCCTCCCCGGTACGGTGTGAGGGTGCCAAACCTAGTAGCGCAATCAACTAATAACCCCGTTGCCTCCCCATCATCCAATTCGGTATGTGATGGGACTTAATGATAAACATGAGTGTATTAACCAACATTCCAGGCTTAACATTCCAGTCAAACCCAATTACCCAACATTCCTCCCCAGATTAATTACCAGATGTCCCTCCCCGGGACGCATGCTTGAAAAAGAGCAGTGAACTCACCTTAGATTTGCTCGGTAAGACAAATTACACGTTTAAGTTAACCAATCAAGGCCTATAACGTAATCACACGCCCAATCAGTTCGTATGCCAATCACGTATCCACGCACATAGTCTAGCACTTTATACTAAGCATACACAGTTCACATTTCATACACGTATAAACAAACTGATAGCCTAAAAAATCCAATCCATCGTTATGCGGCCCATTTAGTATAACAGGCCCGTGTAACATAAGGCCCAAAAGGGCTTGTGCGATCAGTTGGGACTTGTGCGATCCCTCTACTGTTGTGCAATCAGGATCACTTGTGCGATCCTATGCATGGTCCGGCCCAACATGACTGGCCCAATAACAGATTGTGTGGCCTTCCCCTCCAATCACACAACTTGTGCGATCCACCCTTCCAGTCGCACAACCTAATGGGCCTAGTCGTTATAGGTACGACCCAGATAAGACAATGTGAGTTCAAATCAGATTGGAGACCCCTTGTGCGACTGGGTTATCTTGTGCGACTGGGGTTATCTTGTGCGACTGGGGTTATCAGTTATACCTTTCCTTAATACCCGATAAATCAGTTACTTTCCATAATCCCAAAACCAACCAACGTCCATAGTTTTAGCAAGTTATCAATGGGAGTTTCATCTTAACACATAATTACAATCATGAGCATAATCGTTATTCAATCATACATAATTAATCGAATTCATAATCATGAAGCATCAACCATCTAATCAACTAGTTTGAGTTTCATGAGACCTTAATGAACATTCATAAACATGAAATCCCTAACTTTCTTGCATCATTCTAACCAACACCATTAACTGATTTGGTACATGTTAGCCATCGAATTCTCATAGAAACAACATCAGATTCATCATAGACTATTATTATCATGTTCTAGCCATAATCAATAATCACATACACCAACAATCACAATAACAAGGATTTATAGATCATAACAACAAGAATTCAACTAAAGAGATAATAACTAACCGAGTGATTTAGTATTGCTAATAAGAGTACAAGCTTCAAAGAATGAGAGGAGATCTTTGGTGGGATCGGTTGTCGTTGATGATGAGAGGGAAGGATTAGGGTTTGTGTGTGTTTTTGTTTTATGATATCATTATGAGAAAACTACACACACACCCCTTAGTGTATGCGCACAAAAGACATGGGCCGAAACCCATCCTTGGGTTTCATTTTGGGCCGTGGACTGGCCCATATCCAGGATGAGTTGTGCAGTTTAGTGGATGTTGTGCGATTGAGCACACCTTGTGCGACCAAGTTATATACGTTTATATACTATACATAATTATACGACCATTAGACTCGTAACATTCAATTGAAACTAATCACATCACATGATCTCATAACGTTCATACAAGTTACACTAAAATACAAAGGAAGTCTAAAATACGAGTTGTCACAGTTAAACTTCATGTTGATGCTTCGGAGTCGGGTGAATGTTTCTAGAATATCTTTCAACATGATTTTTTCGTTGTGACTCTTGATCACGATATCATCGACGTATACTTCCAAGTTTCGCTCAATTTGGTCTTTAAAGGCTTTGTTTATGAAACGCTGATATGTACCACCAGCATTTGTTAGACCGAAAGGCATCTTTGTAAAGCAATAGATCCCTTCGTTAGTGATGAAGGTCGTCTTATCTTCATCTTTGACCGCCATTTGTATCTAATGATAACCTTTATAAGCGTCTAAGAAACACTTTAGTCTGAACGTGGCAACAAAATCGATTTTTTTGTCAATTTCTGGTAATGGAAAGCAATCCTTCGGACATGCGTCGTTTAGGTCTGTAAAATCGATGCACATTCTCCAGGAGTTGTCTTTCTTTTGCACCATGACCGGATTGGAGACCCAGGTTTGATACCGAACTTCTCGAATGATTCCGGCATCCAGGAGACTTTTTACGTCTTTCACGACTGCTTTGGCTCGATCTGGTGCCATGTGCCTTTTCCTTTATGCTTTTGGTTTGATCGATTCTTTTACGTTCAACCGATGTTGAGCCATGGACCTGGGGACTCCCTACATATCGGAATGCTGCCAGGCAAAAACATCAATCGAATTACTAAGCAGCTCCCATAGGATCTTCTTGGTTCGTTTCGGGAGCTGTGCCCCGATTGCTACTTGTTGTTTCGGGAATTCCGGATTGATGGTCCAAAGTTCTGTGGGTATTTTGGATTACTTGGAGCTTCTTTCTGTCGCGTGTCTGACCTGTGCAATGAACAAACTTGACTCAGAGAGGATAGTGGCGACCCCTGCTTCAGTGGGAAACTTTATATCTCAGTGTATTGTTGAACTGATTGCCCCGAGAGCCCTTAAACCAGGACGTCCGAGTATTACGTTGTGCTACGAATTGGTGCCAACGACCAAAGATGTCAATTGAATGGTCCGGTATTTGTCATTGTCTTTAAATGTGACTGGGAGAGTGATTTGTCCTATCGGACGAACAACTTCTCCCGAAAAACTTACTAATGGGGCAGACACCTCAATGATCCTTTTCCTTGTCTGCGGGGCTAGCTGTTGGAAGCATTGTAAGTACATTATTTCGAAAGCGCTCCCATCATCCACATATATCCGTCGGACCAAGTGCCCGACAATCACGGCTGAGATTGTGATCGGGCCGTCCCGAGCATCATCAGGATCAATTGGAGGGAAGTATGTAGGTTGGTGCATCCACGCTGCCATATGTTTGTTCGATCGCTTTACTCTTCTTGGTTCGGCGGACCGAATCATATTGATTCCGGCTTTGGTATTTGGGTTGTCGACCGCGACTGCTGACTTCTTGCCATCCTTCACTTCTTTTACGAGGTGAGAAAGTTTTTCAGATCGTACGACGTTTTCGATTTCTTGTTTTAATGCCCAACATTCATCGGTCGTGTGCCCCTTGTCTCTGTGATATTCACAGTATTTTTTGGAGTGTTTGTCAGACGGAGGATGCTGCTTCGGAGGTACGGGGAATCGAGTGGTTTCCGTACTAAAGATCTCGCTCGGTGACTTTGATAGCTCGGAAAAGGTGTTGAAGCGTACATTACCAGTTCAAAAACTGTTTCGACCGGATCTTTAGTACGGACCTCGACTTCTATTCCAATTGCTGCTTCTGTCTTTTGGCGGGGATGCATTCCGTCTCCATGATGCAGCTCGAGCCTTTGCATTCTTTACTGTTGTCTCGTTCGGCTGTCCACAGGCGCTTTTTCCTCGGACAAAGGCCCGGGCTCGCTCCATGAGCATCTCCATGGTTTTTGGTAGATCTTCATGGAGTTTCTCTACGAGCTGATTGTTTCGCACCCCATGACAGAAACCAGAAACACGGAGTTGATTGACTGCTCCACTGATTTGCATACTTTCTCGATTGAATCGATCGATGAAGTCTTCTACTGATTCGCCATCACGACGCTTTATATGGTGGACTTCCATGATATCTTTCGAGCAACGTCGTTGTTGGCAAAAGTTTTGCAGGAACATTCGTCAGAAGTCTTCAAAATGATTGATCAATCCCTCGGGTAGTCCATCGAACCATACCCGTGTTGGTCCGGTAAGAGTCTGAGCGAACATATGACACCATGCCGGCATAGGCCATTGTTAGACTTTGGCCACTACGGCGAAGGCGAACATGTCATCGTCCGGATCGAACGTGCCATCATAAAATTTCAATGTTGGATGCATTTTTAATGCCGGGAATGGTGCATTAGCGATCCTCAACGTGAATTTCGACTGAGAAGTCATCGACGTTGGTTGATACGGCATGCTCAACTCTTGATCTTGAGGATTTAAACCCAGAGATCCCTGGCGAAACAGGTCGTACAGACCGTTATTTACTGGAGCATTTGTGAGAGTAGAAACTTGTGAAACACATGTTATAGGAGTGGAGATTACAGAACTTACCATAGATCCAGAAGCAAAAACTCCGGTGGAGATGGGATTAGCCCCTGGGTACGCACTGCTGAACAAGTTTGTTCGGAGACTCTGTAACATTTCCCCCCGCTGTTGCTGTTGCTGAAGCTATCGTAGCAGATCAACATTGCTTAGCAAAAAGGCGTTATCGAAATCGGGTAACGGTGTGGAGACTGGAGCAGTGACAGAAACTGTGGTTATGGAGCTTGCAGGTGGAGGTACCGTTACTGAATTCGAAACAGCTGAAATAGCGGGAGTTGTGAATTCGAGGGGATGGCGCCACTGAAGACTCAAAACCAGTTGGTACGAGTTGGATTGAGCAAAGTTTCAGGAGACCTTAGCAGAGACCTGTAACTCTGTAAGATCACAAGAAAGAAAGCACACCGTTAGCCTCGTCACAGGGAGGGGGGCCGCTCTGTGGCCAAGCTCGGGCGTGAGAATAAGTATTTGGAGCGGAGAGATAAGTCAGTGAGAGAGAGAGAGGAGAGTTTAGAGAGAGAAAGTAGTGATTACCCTTTGCTGGAAGTATTGGCGGGGTATTTATACTTTTGGGGTGTGCTGACGTGGAAAGTTAGTTAGGGTCAGACCAGTCATTATCAAGTAGTTAAGGCTGTGGGTCCCAAGTTAGTTAGGGAAGATCCTATTAACTGATCGATCTAGTTGCGCCCGCCTGATCTGCCCCGACCTTTTGGTCAATGGTCCGACCTTGGACCATCAGTTATTCGGTTACTTGCAGGACGTATCCTCATCATTATTAAAGCTTCAAGTGCACACCATATAAATGGGAATACCAAAACCCTTATGGTTCGTTCAGATCTATTTTGGAGGGGCTTTGTTAGACTTCACAGATTTATGAATAAAGAAGATGGTGGTGCTACGGTGGAGGTGCAACGATGGTGGTGGTGTGATGACGAGGTGTTGCAACGGATGTGGTGCTGCGATGGCAGTGGTGCAGTGATGGTGGTGGTGTGATGGCGGTGGTGTTGTGATGGTGGTGATGCGGCAACGGCGGAGGTGGAGGTGGTGTGACGCCGGAGGTGTTACATAGATTGTAGAGAGGAAGACGGAGGTGCTACATAGATTGTATAGAGGAAGAGTTTGTAGAGAGAGAGATAGAGAGAGTGAGAGAGAGTGTTGAGGCAGATTGTAGAGAGAGAGAGTTTGTAGAGAGTGTATTTATTTTATTATTTAGTATTTAGTGTAAAATGACCAAAATACCCTTATGTAGGGACTTATATTGTTTTAAAAGGATCAGAACTTATTAAACGTTTCATTGCGTCCACACTTGGTATGATTTGCTATGTCCGAACTTATATTGTTTTAAAAGGATCAGAACTTATTTAGAGCTATATGTCCGAACATATAAGAATCAAACAGGTCCAAACTTATACGAATTAGAAATAGGTGTCCGCACATAATTGTTTTAAATATGTACAAACTTAATTGTTTTTAAAACCGTTTGAATTTAGTTGTTTTAAACAACCAGAACTTAATTAATCCTAAAAGGTCCGGACTTAAAATGTGGTAAAGGGTCCACACTTAGGACGTTCATATGGTCCGCACATATCAAGTATATATGGTCAGCACAGGTCAAGCATAGTGGTCTGTACTTATTCAACTTTATATCCGTATATGTTGTTTAGAAATGGTCCGAGTTTGTTGAATTTCAAAGTGTCCAAATATATCACCAACAGTACTCCATCCCTTTTTTTTTTCCTTTATCATCTCTTCAAATTAGATTTTGGCCTACATCCTTCAACTATTGAGATCATTCTCTCCATCCAAACCCTAATCTTCTTCCAGACGCCACCATAAAATCTTCTTTTGTTCATCGATTATCTTCATTCAAAAGGTTTGTTCTTCTTTTTTTATTGAAATACTTCCATGATTTCCTCTTATTTATACTAATACTCTGTGTTTTGGGTCTTTTCATGTAACCAGCGCTAGGGTTTCGTTCAAGAGATAGATCGAGAGATGGGGCGCCGGCTAAGGGTTCTGCGGTGTTTCTCTTACAAGATTCTTTCATCTTCTTTGTCTGCAAGGTTCTTCCATTTAAGGTTTGATTTGTATGTTTATAGATCTGTGTTGATTTCTTATTATTTTCATACAAAGTTTCTAATTAAACCCTAATTTCTACTCCTAATCTCATCATATGGTTCCAAGGTTGTTGTCATCGATGGTCATCAAAGTTCAGATCCGCTTACCTGCGGCTAGATTTCCGTCATGAACTGGTATGTTTGAATATGTTCAGAAACTAAGGGTTTTTTCTTAACGGTGATGATATGAGTACAACATCTGTTGATTATTGATCTGTGAATATGTTCACCGATTATTCTTTTTGAAATTAGGGTTTCATTTGCTTGAGATTTGAATCTTCCGATTGTTGAAGCCTTTGAAGCCGATCCTTTTAAATTTCCAGTTCCCGAGGTATGATCTGTTTGTAACAGCAGTGGTTCAGCATCTACAGTGGATTCAACATCAGGTGTTTGGTTAATTTTTGCTCAGGTTTCCTGTTCAGTTTTGATGTTCACTTATCTAATTTTCATTTTATTTTTAGGCTTCTATATGATTATGAGGTTGATTGATTGGTCACTTGCTATTTTTGTTTGATGTTGTTTGCTATTGTTGTCAAGTAAGGTAAAAATGGTCATTCTTATTACACATTCTACAGAATGTAGTTAAGAGCCGCACATAAATCAAATAATTGTTATTCTTTTGCTAATTGTTAATACACTTTGTAGTCAGTTCTTCTTCTTCTTCTTCTTCGTTATTTCATATAATATAATGATTTGTTATACAACTACCTGATTTCATATTTCATTACGATTTGTATGCTTTTAGGGTTTGATTTTATATTGGTCATCACATTAATGGTGAGTACTCAAGAATATTGGATGGTTTAATTAGTTTTATTTTGGGTATTTTTGGATGATTTCATCAATTTCTTTAGATAGTTCATGATTGAAGATGCAGTTGAAGGTATCTTAAATAAGGTAATAATTGCCTTACATCCCTGTTGAAAAATAGAATTGATAAATTTAGGGAAAGTGAGGTTGAAAGATGATAACCCAACAATGGAGATCTCATTCTACAGCGTCGATAAATTGAGCGGTATTCTCATGTAATTCTTCCTAGATGCTTCTAATGAAGCATCACTTTGGACATCTGTTGTCTTTAAACATCTATTATTTATTATCTATTCTATCTATTATATATAATAAATGAAAGTTATTTGGGCCACGTGGACCAAATAACTTTCATTTATTATATATAATAGATAGAATAGATAATAGATAATAGATGTTTAAAGAACAACAAATGTCGAAAGTGCTGCTTCTTTAGAAGTATCCAGGAACTATTATTTAAGAATGCCCTTGAATTTATTGAACCTGTAGAATGAGATCCTCCACTGTTGGGTTATCATCTTTCAACCTCACTTTCCCTAAATTTATCAATTCTATTTTTCAACAGGGATGTAATGCAATTATTCCTCTCAATTAAATAGACCGACCCTTGCTTCCTCTCGAAGTGTTATGGAATGGTTATAACAGCTGATCATGCTAAGGACTGTTATAACTAACCACTGCTCCTTATAAAGACTGATGGACTTAAAGACTGATGAGGCCTATCCACTATTGAAGACAAATCCCTGCTAAAGATAAGCACTTATGTATCTCATCTCTGATTATTTGTTTCTTTGTTCTTTGATTATTTGTTAGATGTACAGATTCTACATAATGTAGTTAAGAGCCGCACATAAATCTGACCAGTTATGGTTTCGGTAAGTATCTGTAAATTGTCTTTGATTTGTTATTGTTTATTCAGATGCTTGCATTGGTGTACCATGTGATTACTAGTAGATTGATTTTGATATGTTTGTAGTTTTTGTTTTTCACAATCTGTTTTGTTGGTTTATTCACCCATGTTTCATTCATAGATCTCTATAATCCATATTTATGGTTTCAAATCTGTTTCCTGAGTTATTTACAGTTGTAGCACACCAAATATTTGTTATTTGTATTGAGTTGGTATATTGGGATTAAATACTGAATTGATGGAATTACAGCAAGTCTAGGTTATGCTTCAAGCTGTCTCGATCTCTTTGGAGCTGGATAAGTGGCTTTCGGAGGTCTGAAAAACAGAATTGATAAATTTAGTGAAAATGGGGTTGAAAGATCATAACCCAATAGTTGAGGATCTCATTCTACAACTTTGATAAATTCAGGGTTATTTTCAAATAATGCTTGCTAGATGTTTGAAGACCGATAAATGTTCAAAGAAGCAGCCCTGTGGACATTTGTCTGTCTTTGTCGTTCTTCAAACATCTAGGAACCATTATTTGAGAATACCCCTGAATTTATTGGAGCTGTAGAATGAGATCCTCCACTGTTGGGTTATCATCTTTCAAATCCATTTTCTCTAAATTTATGGATTCTATTTTTCAACAGGGATGTAATGCAATGACTCCTCTCAATTGAATAGACGGACACTTGCTTCCTCTCAAAGGGTTATGGAGTGGTTATAACAGCTGTTCATGCTAAGGACTGTTATAATTAAACACTGCTCCTTATAAAGACTGATGGACTTAAAGACTGATGAGGCATATCCATTGTTGAAGACAAAGCCCTGTTAAAGACAAGCACTTATGTACCTAAAGCCTGATCAATGAAAGGAAAACCACTGCTCAGTAGCAGCAGTGGTTCAACATCTACAACGGATTCAACTTTAGTATTTATGTATCAGTGTTTCTTATGTAACAGTGTTTAGTGTAGCAGTGGTTCGCTATAGTTTATCTCTCGAGACAAACCCTATGCAAACTGAAAGTCGAACCACTGCCCAACAACAATAGTGGTTCAACATCAACAACAGATATTCTACCTTTGTTTATGTTAACAGTGTTTATATGTAACAATATTTATCACATCAGTGTTTTATACTCTGTTAGATTGTTAGATGTCATATGACTGAGATGTTTATATGTAACAGTATTTATCACATCACCCCAGCATGCTAACTGATATGTACTATAAATTGAACAATGGTTTGATCTTTATACTACTAAATAAAAATGAAGTACACTTGGATGATTATTAAGCTCCTCATTTTGATTGTTTGGGTATAGTATTCTTGAAATTGGTCTTTGTTTGCTTTAATGATTTTCAGTTTCATGAAGTCATTGTTTAGAAACTGATTTTGTTTTCAGGTCTGTTGATAGGTGATACCAGCCCAAAAGTTTAGGCTTCATCCTTTTTTGTTATTCGGTATGGTACTCATTTACAGTCCCACTTTCAATGAGGTTGTGTTAGTCATGTATTTGATTTTTGCCCTTTTCATTACAATTAAAGTTGTGGAGAGACTAATTAAGATGGTGGAGCGGAAGACAATCTCAGATGAGTATAGGAATTTTAGTGCATGATTGAGATCATTTGGACCCATGTACTGTAAGTCATTGAATGTTTTAATCTTACAATCAGTTTTACTTTGTTGAAGACCAAACCACTGATGAAGACCAAAGTCCTGTTGAAGACAAGCACTGATGAACCAAAGGCCTGATCAACCAAAGGTGAACCACTGTCCAACAACAGTGGTTCAGCATCAACATTAGTTATTCTACCTTTGTTTATGTTAACAGTGTTTATATGTAACAGTGTTTTTCACATCAGTGTTTTATAGTCTGTTAGGTTGTTAGATGTCATCACCTTAGTGTTTTATATGTAACAATTTTTATGACATCAGTGTTTATATGTAACAGTGTTTATCACAACATTGTTTATATGTAACAGTATTTATCACATCACTTCAGTGGTTTGATCTATACTATAAATTGAACACTTGTTTCATCTTTATACTAATAAATAAAAATCAAGTACACTTGGATGATTATTAAGCTCCTCATTTTGATTGTTTGGGTATAGTATTCTTGAAATTGGTCTTTTTTGCAAACAAATGTTTATGGGCAAACATTTTTTTAAGCTCAAACATTTGTTTAAAGCCAAACATCTGTTTATGGTCAAACTTCTGTTTATGGGCAAACATCTGTTTAAGGTCAAACTTCTGTTTAAGTCCAGAAAACTGATATATAAGGCGAAACATCTGTTTAAACCCCAACATCTGTTTAAAAGCCTGTTACAACCACTGTGTTGGTTCAAACATTTGATTGTTAAAAGTTATTCACTGCTGAAATACAACCTATGTTTCTTCAATCTTCGTGTTGACCACTGACTGACCAAACATCAGTGTTTCAAAAAGTGTTGGGTATCCACTGATAGGAAAAAATAGCCACTGTTCACTTTTTTATTGTTGACATCCACTGATATTGACCATCAGCGGTTTCCCTATAAAACAGCCACTGCTCACATTTTTATTATTGATAGTGTTAATTTAAAATCCAAACCACTGCTCTAAATTAAAATTTCAAAGGTCTGGCCCACTTTAAAATCCAAACTACTGCCATCAAAACCACTGCCCGTATCTATAATACATAAGTTTTGGCTCCATTTTCAAAATTCAAACCCCCTTCTCTCTCTCAAAGGTCTGACCCACTTTAAAATCCAAACCAGGTCTGTCGAGATTCAAATATCATTTAAAATTTGTTTAAACATCTGCCCTCAACATTTTATAATCAAACATCAGTTCCTAATAAACATCTGTCGAGATTCAAAATTCTGGCTCCACATTCAAAATTCAAAATTCAAACCATATATAGAGTTTAAAAACGCGTCTACTTGGTAAATGAAGAGGTTAATTGTAATTGTGATAATCTGTTTTTGTTCTTTGAAGTTCAAAATTTTGTCCCTTGGGTTTCTTGGTATTTAATTTTACAGTTTTCCCATAAAAGTTGGGGTTTGAAAAGGTTTGTGCATTAAAGGACTGTTGTTTTGAAATATACATTAATATGTTTATATTAAATATACACGTTTTCACAATTACAAATTTCGGTATATAAACTCATAGTCACTTCGCCTGTTTTTCAGCAAGTTTTCCAACGAAGATATCATACTTTCAGGAAAGTCGAGTAATATAGTTTATTCAAATGGCGTCATTCACAAATGCAAAATCAGATGATTTAAAGCAGGGTTTTGTTAGGAAAATCGAGGAACAGGTGTATGAAGATAGGGCTACTCTTCAAGAGATGAAGAGATGTTTTGATGGATTGCAAGTTGGCCTGTTCACTAGAGAGCAGGTTTCCAGAGATCTTATGTGGTTGCCTTCAACTTCCGTTCGTGAGCTTTGTGTTGTCAGTAATATATAGTGCGGTGATAGAGACGTGCAGTTCATGGCGATGCTGAAGGACATACATCGAGAGGTCAACAATCGATGGAGTTGAAACTAAAGTTTCTTAATTCTTGCTGTTATTCTTAGATTTGAACTTTAATATTGTTCAGTATGTGATGTAATTATTGGACTTTTAGTTTTAAGGTCATGAATAAATGAATAAATTTTAATTTTATGAATCTATGTTGTGTTTTATTTTTACTTATTATTTAGTGTTTGAGTAAGATTTAGATTATGTTGATGTTGAATTGTGTCTCAACATCTGTTTGGTAAGTCAAGAGAGGTTTAATAGTGTCAAGGATTGGTTTGATGGTGAACAGATTATGTTGATGTTGAATTGTGTCTGAACATCTGTTTGGTAAGTCAACAGAGGTTTAATAGTGTCAAGGATTGGTTTGATGGTGAACAGATTATGTTGATGTTGAATTGTGTCTGAACATCTGTTTGGTAAGTCAACAGAGGTTTAATAGTATCAAAGGTTCGTTTGATTTTCAGCAGGAGAGTGCAAAGATAAAACAAATGTTTAGAATTTGATCATTGAGAGCAGTTTTTTGAAGAATCTGTGCTCCTGCAAATTACAGAGAGTCAATATTTGGAGTTGTAAAAAGTTCTGTTGTAGTTAAAGTTTGGTAAAAGAGAACATCTGCTGATTATGAAACAACTGTGTATTCTAACCACGGTTAAATTACCACTGTTGACTAAAGTTTAACGAAAGAGAAAATCTGCTGATGAATAAATGTCTGAAGATGCAAAGGTCTGCTATGTGTCAACAGATGTTAACGAAAAACATATGATATTCAATCTTAAATGCTTAACAGAGCATTTGATACTAACAGTGGTTGGGCTAATGATGAATAAGTATTATTATATAACGTCTGCTATAAGTATTATTATATAATTTTGTTTATCAATAACACTTGGATGCTTATTAAGCTCCCCATTTTGATTGTTTGGGTATAGTATTCTTGAAATTGGTCTTTTTTTTGCAAACAGATGTTTATGGGCCAACTTCTTTTTAAGGTCAAACATTTGTTTAAGCGCAAACATCTGTTTATGTCCAAACATATGTTTAAGGTCAAATATTTGTTTATGGTCAAACATCCTCAAAATAGTTAAAAATGATAGTTTTCATTAATCCTTAAAAGTCTGTTACAACCACTGTTTTGGTTCAAACATCTGATTGTTAAATGTTATCCACTGCTGAAAGACAACCTCTGTTTCTTCATTCTTCATGTTGACCACTGACTGACCAAACATCTGTGTTTCAATCATTGTTGGCTATCCACTGATAGTTAAAAAATAGTCACGGCTCACATTTTTATTGTTGACATCCACTGATATTGACAATCATTGGTTTTCCTAAAAAACATCCACTACTCACATTTTTATTGTTGATGTGGTTAATTAATTATAGAATGAAATTATCAAATGAAAACTATAATTGCAATGATATTACAATTTTACCTAATCGTTACATTCCAATGAGATAAGAGTTCCTCGAATATTGTTTTGGTGACAAAATTAAAGTTAAAATAAAAAATAAAAAAAACGGTTGTTCAAAATCAGTGTTTTAACCCACTGATGGCTATCCACTGCTAGCTTAAAGTCAGTCACTGTTCTCATTTGTAACCGTTGCAAACCACTGATATTGTTCCATCAGTGGTTTCCTACCAACTGTCCTTCATTTTCATCAGAGGTTGGCACATGGACAGTACATAGCGGTCAGATCTTTTTGTAACCACTGCCACGTCAGCATTCACTTTCCCCCCTATAAAACCCTGATCAAAACCCCCAAACAGGGTTTTTACTGTCGAATCAAATTCAAAATTCCTTTCTCAAAGCAGTTATCATCCATTTCTCTCAAAATCATTGGCAGATGTGCTAACAAAAGATCAGCTGGCAGATGTGCTAACAAAAGCATTAGACACATCCACCTTTGAAAGCTTGATCTCTAAGATTGGCATGCTAAACATGGAATAACATGCAAAATCCTGTTTTTCTATGCATAAAAACATTATAATGTTTTCAGAAAATCAAAAATCCATCCTTAAAAATAGCTAAAAATGAAAATTTTTCATTAATCCTTAAAAGTCTGCCATAACCACTGTTTTTGGTTCAAACACCTGTTTCTACTAAATGTTGTCCACTGCTGAAAGTCAACTTCTGTTCTTTCATTTCCTTGTTAAGCACTGTTGATCAAACATCAGTGTTTTAATCCACTGATAGTTAAAAATCACCCACTGTTTTCATTGTTACCGACTTACCGTTGCAAACCACTGATATTATTCCATCAGTGGTTTCCTAACAGCTGTCATCCATTATTCATCAGTGGTTGGCACGTGGACAGTACTTAGCGGTCAGATCTTTTGTAACCGCTGCCACGTCAGCACACACTTTTTCCACCTATAAAACCTTGATCAAAACCCTAAACTGGGTTTTCACTGTCGAATCGAATTCAAAATTCCTTTCTAAAAGCAGTTACCATCAATTTCTCTCAATTCATTTCTCCATTTCATCTCTCAATCGCTCATCTTCTTCATTCACTCATAAAAATCCACGATTCATCATGGCTCTTCCATACAAAGCTCCTCATAACTACTTGGGTTTACTAGAAAAACCAACTCATACCACCACCTTCAATTCTGTCATAGACGCTCTTTTGTCCTCAAAGTACAAAACTTTGTTGACCTATGATGCTCCGATCTATCTGGAAACCCAAAGAGAGTTTTGGAAAAATACGAATCTTGAAACTAAGGATAAAACGCCCTTAGATACAATAAAGGGTATTTCAGTCACCATTACTCCACAAACCATCTCGGAGGTATTTGAACTCGATGATCTTCAAGGTAAAACTTCTTTTCCAAAAATTGAGTATCAAACTGATTTCATTGAAAGAGGGTATGCTGAAGAAATGAAAAAAGAAACTTTACAAAAGGGGAGTTTTCCATCCGTCCCAAGGTTTTTATTTCATACCCTCTGTAGGATCGTGAAACGACCTAACGAGTCGATCAGAAGAGTGCTCAGACATAATCAAAGGCGGAATTCATTGATTCGGTCTTCGTTTAGCTTGGATTCACTATTAATTGTCTCGTATATTAATCTTTGAACAATTTACAATCACGTAGACACTTCGACAGCACCTCGGTGTCGGAATCAAGAACATTACAAATGAATTCGTTTGAAGGGTATTTATAGGCCAAGCCCTTCCGTTTAAAAGTGACATGACACCTTTCAAACGGACACCTTCAAACGGATGTCAGCTTCAAACGAATATGATCATTCAAACGGAACTTACCAATATTACATTTTGTTTCAAACGGAACCTTCTAATTTGTCTTCATGTGTCCATGTTATAATGATGATGTCACTTGTGATATCATCTCTATGATGTCACTTGCGATGTCATCTCTATGATGTCATGCTTCAGATCCGCAACGCAACCCAGACTCGATATAAGACGAAGTCGACAGATGTATGCACCAATAGACTCCCCCTCAGATGTTGACAAGTCTTAAGTGTCGAGTCTTCGCATCTTCAGTCTTTATCAGTCTCTTTTCTTTCTTAGCATATACCAAGATCTTCTCTTTGGCTCTAGCCTCGTCAGACTCCCCCTCTCATCATGATGGGATCGCCATCTGGAATAAGCTATTACCTTGAGATTGCATCCTGGCTTTAACTCTGTTTAAGCTCATCTCCTGCACAATCTTCTCACAAACATAGAAGTTTTTACTTAACTCAATAAGAAAAACTTACTATTAATAGTTATATCAAGTTCAAATTAATGACCCTGATTAACTAATCTCAACTTCTTTCTCAAATCAAAATTTTTCAATTCAATACACACACTCCCAAACCAGTTCATCATGTTCAGCACTTGGAATTTCGAAAATCAGCTCTTCATCATCAGTTGTCGAAAATCTTTTTGTATTTTTCAAAATTTATGCTAAAACACGCTAAAATCTTTTTGAATTTTTTATAACAAAGGAATGCAATAAAGAAATATATACAAACAATATTTTTGTGAGTTTGCATAAGAGGATCATATCAGTTTTTGACCAATCACTAGCACCGTTAAGCTTTAAACATTTTCAGTTCTAAACGATTCACGTAGATTGACGATATTGTTGTCCACTTCAACTCAATCTAAAAACTTTCGAAATGCTTACCGATACATTAGGGTATATTAATTTTGCACTAAATTCTTATAGACCCCACGATCTCAGCATATCCCCTCATCATGCAATACACTATCTCAAGTAATGCCTTTAAACTTTTATCGACTGTGAATTGTGCGAAAACAAAGCAGAATGTTTAAACATTAACAATCAGGTCGATACTTCCGTATACGCAGAGAAAGTCCAATGTTTAAACAAAATAAGAAAAATAAAACAAGTTGAAGTTGTTTAGGCTTTAACCACCAGGTCGATACTTCCGTATACGCAGAGGTGATCCAAAGCTTAAACGAAACACCAAAGAAAATAAAGCAGAACGTTTAGGCAATAACATCCAGGTCGATACTCACGTATACACAGAGGATGTCCAATGCTTAAACAAAATAAAGAAACAAAACAAGTTTAAATCTTTGCAAAATGAAATGCACAATCACAGCAACTTTTCAGTAAAGTTGTGAAAGTTCACAGACTTAACCAGTTTTATGTCTTTCGACAATCAGCGATTACTGAGTAGGCACACAATCAAGAAGGACAAAACTAAGTACTATGCTTTCAACCGTGTTTCCCACTAGAACTAGGCTTTTTCATTTAAGTTTGTATCGTTATCGCAAATCTACTAGTCTAGCTGAGCCTACCGTCACATCTTTAGTAAGATCGTTTATCACATTATATCTCTCCATTTCTTTAGCATGCTGTGACAGTCTCACTGATCTACTATCATTTCCTCTTTTTTATAACAAAACTCATTTTTGCATTTTTCAATGTTTTTGTAATTTTTCAAATTTTCTAATTTTTTTAAAAATTTTTACTCCCCCTAAAATAAAATAAAATATATTTCAATTTTGATTTTCTGGGAAAATTTGAAAACAAACTGTACAAGAAACTTGACAACATGATGAGAATCACTTCAATTCTCCATTCACTTGGCTTGAACAATCAGAACTCCCCCTGACAACAAAACATTTTCCCATAGTGATTTCAAAACACTTAAGTTTGTTTTAATCAAAATGGTTTTTCCGGAAAATAAGTTTTGTGAGTCAATTCACAAACATGGGGATCATTCATCACCTTGTTTTCTTTAACCACTTGTAAAAACTAACATTTTTAAGATCAATCCACAAACATCACTTGTAGAAAATCAAGTACAACTTAATGTCCCTGATTTACCACTTTTAAATCGAAATCACTTTCGTGAATTTCTCAAGAAATGTGCCGATACCTGCTCCACACTTACCAACCTGGGAGCTCCGGCAAGTCAGGTTTTTTTTCATTTAAACAGACTCACCCAAGCCTGACGGTCCTTGGGTGATTTTGAATTCTTGTTCAACAATGGTGGAAAATTTGCATCATCCATTGTTAGACCAGAATTCTCATTTTTTACCTCAACAAATGGCTCTTCTGGCTTTACCACACCAGATTCATCGCCTGACCGTGGCTTGTCTGACTTTAACGATTCAGATTCATTGCCAACAACTGGCTCCTTTGTTTCCGGAGAAACAAATTCATCACCAGGAAGTGAATCCTCCACTTTCTTTGATTTCCCTTTCGTCCTCATATTTGTATCTGATGAATTCGTTTTGCTTGATTTGTCATTCTTTGGAGAGCAAGACGATTTATCAGAACTTTTATCTGTTTCACCAGCTGTATCCGAGGATAAAATCTTCTCCAGATACTCTCTGGCCTTCTTCCTCAGTCTGTCTTTTTGCCCCTGAGAAAGCTTCACTTTCTTTTCTTGAACTTTAGGTTCTTGAACCTTCTGTTCTTTGGGCTTGACATTGACTGGTTTCTTCACCTGCTTCTGAGATTCAGTCCTCGATCTTCTCTTTGATCTCATTGGGCAATCTCTGGCAATATGTCCTTTGATATTGCATTCAAAGCATCTTCTCGTCTCGTAACTCCAGTTCTGGCAGCTAACAGCAATGTGTCCTCGAACACCACAAGAGTAACACACTCTGTTATTGTACCATACACCACTTTCACACCAAACACTCAGATCATAGCATTGTCTGGCTTTGTGGTAGTTATCACTCTTCCTGAAAGCTGGATTTGGCTTTGAAGCACTGTGGTCAAACCTGCACCACTTATTACCAACAATTTTTGAGTTTTGATTTTCTACTTTTTGTGATTTTTTATCACGATTGGATGATTGAACTGATGAGCTTTTATTTTCTTTTTGAAGTTTTTTCGGTTTTTTATCCTTTTGTTTTTGTTCCACATTCTTCTTTACATGTTTTTGCGTTGAGCATTCACCTTTTTCAGTAGAATGTAGAACAGTATCTTGAAACATTTCATTTAATTTCAAAAATATTTTTCTTTTTTCAACATCATCATCAGTTTTCTCATCACAATCTTCAACTTTGACTTTGTCAAAGTTTGTGACATTGTCACTTATTGGAACTGAATTGATCGGTTTAGGACAGGGAATAGCTGAAGTATTCACAAAAACCTTCAACTTTTCTTCCCATTCTCTGATTTTACCTTCTAACTCTTTGATTTTCTTTCGAGCACATTCAACTTCTTTTTCAAGTCGAATAATCGTCTGAAGATGAGAATTTATCATTTTTTGCTTTTCAATGTTATTCTTGCTAAAAACAGATCTCCCATCTTCAAGAATTTTTAGTTGACTTTGAAATTCTTTTTCAATTTTTGATTTTTCATTTTCAAAACTTTTAATTTTATCTTCAAAAATTTTTCCATTTTCTTTCAACTTCTTGTTTTCTGATGTCAAACTGTTCAAGTCATTTAATAGTTTAACATTTTCAGATTTTTGCTTCTCACAAATTTCCTGCAAAATAAGAATCTGTTTAACATCAGCTTGCTTCTCATCCTTCAACTTGTTGACTTCCAATGTCAAACTTTCCGCATCTTTCAAAAGTTTGCCATTGTCAGCTTCAAGTTTATCACATTTAGAACACACTGATGCAGAACTTGAAGATTCATTCTTCACAAATTCTTCATTTTTTGGAACTTCCTTTGTTCTTGTCTTGAATGATCCTGCACAAAAAATTTTAACGAAATTAAGAGGATTCGCATTCTCATCAATATAACAACCCCTTTTGTTATCTTATTTCATAACATATTTTGCCCTAACACATTCAAAAATCCTTTTGTTCATTTCGTCAATCACATCTAAACTCATATCCATCAAATGTGTTTCCAAGACTTTTATCAATTCTTTCCTTTTCTTTTCACTTTCATAATCATGAGTTTTAAGTTTGCTGATGAATCCTTTTAGATGTAATTTTGAAAAATTTGAATCCTTTCTTAAACTTTTCAAACATTCACTCCATTCAATAGGTAATGCATCTGCAAACTTTGCTATTTTTTCAGCATCTGTCAAGAATATCTCATGATCTTTTAGATAACCAAGTAAAACATTATATCGGTTTACTAGATCATCCAAGGTTTCATTTTTCAAACACACAAAATATTTAAACCTTTTGACCCAACCATCCTTTCTCACATCTTTATAACTATCATCTATAAACCCTCGATTCCAACTGTTAAATCTTTCAAAATAATAATTTGGGTAAATTACACTTTTCGTCCTTTATGTTTGTAGCGGGTTGCAATAGATGACCTTTAACTTCAATAATTACAGTCACAGTCCTTTATTTGCGAAACCCGTTACATCTTACATCCTTTGACCCTAACCTGGTTAAAACTTCAAGTTAAGTGAGGTCATATGCAACCCATGTGAGGGCAAAACAGTCATTTAATACATAAAAAAATATCAAAATTAAAAATATCTATAAACCTAAACCATCATCATCATTCATCACCTACCCCTGTACTCTCTCTATCTCTCTCTCTCTCTCTCCATCTAGATGAAGCAGTTCACCTTTGGGACGACAGACTTACACCATTTGAAAGGAGTCTGCTGCACCTACGCCTGGCCTATTTAACCGAAAGGGCTACCTTCCCATTGATCGACTTCCAAAACCACAATTCCTTCACAGTTTGCCTTGATAAATGACAAGAGGTCCCGAAGCTACTGCAAACGGCTATTGAGACTGCTGGTGATGGCAATCAGATGTTGATTCGGGTCGAGTTAGTGGGTACCCAGTTTGGAGTCGGGTCGCCCAATGTACCCATGCCGAGAAATATTTCGCTTGATGGGTTTGTTTGCCCTAGAGATACTATGAATGGTATAATTACTATATTGCCTTTTGTTTTTTTAAACATTATTTGATTAAATGATTTATGGTTGTTGATCTGATCCTGGTTTGAAAGTTTAGTTTATGATTGCTGTTAGTTTAGATATTCTTAAACTGGTGCTTTAAATTTTGGCTTTTTTTGTGTCTAGTGATTTTAAATTTAGTAAAATATTTGGTAATTTTGTGAATAATTTTAGGATTTTTTTCATATGATTATTTAGGGTTTTCAGGTGATAATGGAAAGCCGCCCGATCCAGATTGTAGCGGGTTTAGGTTTCCAGATTTGTTTGAGGGTGGTTGCAGGCAGTGAATTGGTGGTGTGAGGGTGGTTAATGGTGGTTGCAGGTGGTGGGTAAGGTAGGGAGAGAAAGATGAGGTGGATTAAGTGTTCTATTAATTATTTTTTTAATAAATAGGTAAAAGGACAATTATACCCTCATGTGCAATGCACATGACTATATTTAACCATGAAAAATAACCAGGTTAGGGTCAAAGGACGTAAGATGTAACGGGTTTCGCAAATAAAGGACTGTGTTTGTAATTATTGAAGTTAAAGGTCATCTATTGCAACCCGCTACAAACATAAAGGACGAAAAGTGTAATTTAATCCTAATAATTTTCATTCTCATCAAACATTTTTTTTCAACTTTCAAAAACAACTTGTTCAAACACTCAATTCAACACTTATAGTCACAAGTGGTCGACAAAATCTATAACAAATCACATGCACACTTAATTCGAAAATTGCTGACAACTATCAAAAGCTCACATGCAAACTTGAATTCTATTGGGCCTCACTTAGAATCTTGGTACAATGATTTTAAAAGATCTGTTATACAATCAATGGTATCACATGGGCTTTTAATATGTATATCATGCAACCGACAATTTTAAGTGTGTATAGAATCTGATTGGGCCGAACAATCCACTAAACCGACAATATTATGTTGTAATTTCTCATTAGGCCGCTGAATATGAACTTCTCATGTAAACTGAATTCGTTTATCATCACATGCAGCCCTTGAACCACTAAATCACATGCAAATTCTTAATTAATGTACTGACACATCATATGCAAACTGACACACAACCAGATAAATTCATATGATGATGCTTGACCGACAACTTTACTAATCACGTTCAATTCTTGAACAAAAACAACTGACACACTTCGATTAAAGTATCACACAAATCGATGCACTTATCACGTGAAATACAATTCAAGCGGTCGTCGTTTTCAAACGGGATGGCTGCTTTCAAACGAGATGGTGTTGTTCAAACGGAACAATCAGATTTTCAAACGGAAGGGTCATTTTCAAACGTAATAGGTCAACTTCAAACGTGATGACCCATGATTTTCAAACGGAATGCCAGGCCCCGTTCAAACGGAACCCAGTTTTCAGTCCATTTTTACCACTTTTACTTCAAGTTTAGATCTGATATTCTCAAGGATTTATTAAAACTCGGTTTTACACACAATAACAGAAATTCAGTTCATTTTGTCCGTTAAAATGTCCAGAAGTCAAATTTTGTGAAGAAAAACCAACTGATTCAGGTGTATTTACTCATAACTGGCTCTGATACCAATTGTAGGATCGATTTGACCGACCGAATGAGTCGATATGAGTCAATACACACTATTTGAGTGGCGGAAACACTCAAACAGATTAGAATCAGAAAGAACGGAGTAGAAAATAGAAGTATATCACTTTAACCACGTTTCTGATTGATATTACACTGATTACATCCAAGAATCAAACCGGCAGCACCTCGGTATGATTTTCTAATCTTCTACCTGTCCGTTTGAAATGAACATACATGACACCTATTTATAGGCCAAGCCCTTCCGTTTGAAGATGTCCTGACATGCTTCAAACGGAAGGATCAGTTTCAAATGGAAGGGTCAGTTTTCAAATGTAATAGGTCAACTTCAAACGTGATGACCCATGATTTTCAAACGGAATGGTCTATGACGTCATCATTTGTCGAACAATTTCAAACGGACATACGTATTTTATCAAGTTTTAGTTCGATTTAAAGTCCAAAACTCTCAAGGATTGATTAAAACACAGTTATGTATATTATATGTGAAAATCAGCCGTTTTTAACCGTGAAGAGTATCAATTTTGTGAAAGAAAGTGTAGAAATCATAATATTCCAGCGAAAACGAGCTAAACGGTAAGAACTCTTCCTCCTGTGCTCTGATACCACTTGTAGGATAGTGAAACGACCTAATGAGTCGATCAGAAGAGTGCTCAGACAGAATCAAAGGCGGAATTCATTGATTCGGTCTTCGTTTAGCTTGGATTCACTATTAATTGTCTCGTATATTAATCTCTGAACAATTTACAATCACGTAGACACTTCGACAGCACCTCGGTGTCGGAATCAAGAACATTACAAATGAATTCGTTTGAAGGGTATTTATAGGCCAAGCCCTTCCGTTTGAAAGTGACATGACACCTTTCAAACGGACACCTTCAAACGGATGTCAGCTTCAAACGAATATGATCATTCAAACGGAACTTAACAATATTACCTTTTGTTTCAAACAGAACCTTCTAATTTGTCTTCATGTGTCCATGTTATAATGATGATGTCACTTGTGATATCATCTCTATGATGTCACTTGTGATGTCATCTCTATGATGTCATGCTTCAGATCCGCAACGCAACCCATACTCGATATAAGACGAAGTCGACAGATGTATGCACCAACAGCCTCCTAATGTGTGTGTCAAACAAAACCACTGCTTTCAATGAAATCCCATTGAAGATCCAATACCTGGGTTATGCTATAATGAATGAAGAAAACTTTAACTATTCCCAGGAGATTTTCAATGATCTTGTTAAAAATGTTAATAAAAAATCATTTTTATTATTTCCAAGGTTTTTAAGTTACTATTTTAGAAAGAAATTTTCAAAAGATAATGCTCATGTCCTTATTCAAGGAGAGCCTTTTCAAATAAACAACCTAACCTCTGAAACATTTACAAGGCTGTCAAAACCTTCCAAAACACAAGCTGAGGTACCTGAGCAGACTTTAGCAGCAACCACTGCTCCTCAGGCACCTACTGTTGAGCCCACTGCTCAAGGTGATCACAGCAGCACAACCACTGCGGTGAAACCCAAACCTAAAACCACCAAAAAGCCCAAAAAGAAAAAGATCCAAAAGCCCCCCCCCCCCCCAAACTCACAAAAAAGGTAACTCTGGAAGATGAGATCCCAGAGCAACTACCTGTGACATCACAAAAGTCACCAGAAACCACTGCTGCTACTTCCTCACAGCAGATGGAACAAAGATCACCACCTTTGCCTAAAACTCCTCCTGCATCCTCACAAAAGGATCAGGTTGTATGTCACGGCCCCCGACCCACCCTAGACGGAATCGGGAGTCGTGAACAGCCCAGTGGTACCGGTGATTATTTTGAAAACGTTGCAGCGGAAATTTCATCAGGACCGTGAGTTAGGAAAAATATCAGAGTTTAGAAAACACCGGATTTTATTTATTAAATAGATGGGATAACCCATGTGTTACAAAGGTAGCTTTAATAAAGATAAATTTGATTATATAAAACAATATTTCTTATTTTTATTTAATTAATAAAATAAGCCACTTCTTGATGCCTTTCAGTGCCGTATCCATCTCTTACTCCAATCTACTGTAATAACCTGAAACGCGTTTTAAAAAGGTTTTGTCAGCGGGAAATACTGAGTGAGTTCATTCATTTTTACTGAAACGACCCATAGTTATAATTTACGGTATTAAGAGAGATTACAATGTTTCTGATATCAAACCAACTACCCACAGTATTTGTCACTCGACTCATTTCGGTGACTGTGGTCATATCACCATTGGCTGCCCCAATGAATGACGAATATCACTAATTAGGTTCGCCCACCTAAAGTGACAACAACAGTAGTAATGTGCACAATACCCCACATACCGGCTGTAATTTGGTGATTACATTAACTTAATCACTGTAATTATAACCTTTGAAAATAAACATGCTTTTATAAACAATTTTGATAAAAAGAGAATGACTCACATTATCAGCATGCAGATTCATACGGGCAAAGTTTAGTCTACAGATAAGCTTTAATAGATTGCAGATTCCTACAGGCAGAGCTTAGCCTATTGATTTAGCCTTGTAACCTAGTGCACACGAACTAGGTAAATAACTAATACAGCTTTTACGATTACTCACGAGATTAAAACCCTCACAACGAATGACAAAGTGCAATCACTTAAACATCCATCGGATTCACAACGAAGGACAGAGTATTCCCCGAGTTCGGGTGGCACTCAAACATCCTGTCGGAATCGCAACGAATGACAAAGGATTACCCTAATGTGGGCAGCACTTAAACATCCATCGGATAGTTTCCATCGATCGGACATTGAATCGTAGCAGCGATTGAGTTAATACCCTGTATCGTAGCAGCATCCCCCTACTAATTAGTGTTTTTGAGGCTGTTTCGACTATAATTCGACGTACAGATAAATCATAAAAGTAAAATAGTAAATGTTTATTTTAATATCAAGCATACTTAAATATTGGCTTGAATAAATAACATTTGATATTTTAATATATATTAAAATATATAAAAAGTATTGTAAAAGATTTAGACAAGATGAACAATTACATATAAGTATAAATGTCTTGTTCATGAATACTTAGACAGTTATTTAGATAATTTTATTCGTTCCTCTAATCCTTGTATTGTTTTATGAAAATATATCTTTTTCTTACAAAAAAAATATTTTTACATATAATTAAAAATTTAATATAATGACTTAATTTATATATTAACTAGTCATTATCATGGTTGGATATTGGTTAGTGCTGCCTTGTTTAAGCATAGGTGGCCAGTCCATGCCTAACTAAGGCTAGGCTATCCAATATCTGCTCTTGATAATAACCTTAGTACTAAAAAATAATATTAACACTTCTGTTTTTAAAATAAAATAAATAACTTAAACATAAATTTAAATGAGAGTATATCTCATTCATATTTTTATAAAATATAAATTCTTCACCTCAATGGTTTAACAAGAATTTTAAATATAGTAATACTATATTGTAATTTAGGTAATTACTTATGTATATATAATCAATTAAATTTATCACGAAAGGCTTGATTAATGCTGTAAGAACCATTAAGAGATATACTGAATTATGACATAACTTTGTATATTATTATCTTAGCACACAATTGTTTTAAGATTGCTTTTATAGAATAAATCAACAAAGCAGATTCAATCAAATCCGAGATTTAGAGCAATCTTCAAATTTTGTGAAAACATCATCACAAGGTGATCGTACTCAAAGAAACGATTCAATGAAGTCAAAAACCAATTAAGCATGTTATGTTTCAAGAGAAATGAAGTGATTGTTGGGATTATTTTGAATATGATGGCTTCGATTTATCATAAGGGACTTTGAATTGATTACGTACTGCGAGCAAATTTAAATAATTAAACTTGATTTAAACAAAACGAGTTTTAATAAGAAAATTCGAACATGGTTGCAACAGAAATTATGTATGCCAAAGAAAATTGAGTTTTTTCAAGAAATTAATTGACTCGATATCAAAGAGTTATCGGTTTGCAATAATGCGGTTCACAGTACAAAAAGCGAAATGATATTTGAATTTGGATAAAATAACGGATCGGAATGAAGTCCTCCAGTAGTCTTTATAAATCAAATGAATCAAATGCATAACAAACAATGCATGTGTAACGTGTGGATTTACCAGGAAATGAAATAGATCAATATTCGCTACTATGAAAGAAATTCTCATGGTATGATGACCATTAAGGGAAAGTAGAAACACAAAAGTCAACTTATTATATGCAGAAGTCATAATTTCAACGAAAGAAATCTAAGAACTTTTACTTGGAATTTAGTGTGATAACTGTTGTTAAGTGACATTACCGGGGAATGTCGAATAAAATGAAATAGGGAATTTGCAAAAGTATGTGACTTCTTTTGCAGTGATAATAATTATGACTCTGATTAGACTGTGCACCGATGGTTGTGAAATCTTGTTACAACGTACCTCAGGGAGATTCATGTTGTTTATAAGATCATATGGCAAAGTGCTTCTTCCACTAACAGGATTCGTATTGGTATCGTCGTGCCTAATCATATTTTCAAAAGGTCTTGTCTTGGAAGTCGTGTGTGATATACCTCAACTTCTGTGGATTTATAATTAAATTTTCATGTGTTTTTCTTGTACCTTATCACAACTTTATATACTTCTTTCTTGCGTTAATAGTTTATGGTAACGCGTTAGAAATTCTTTATACTTTTGATGGTATCCTAACTTAATGGGTTTCCTTTGTTTATTTTATCACACGAGCTACGAGACAGATGATTAAACGAAATAATGTTTGATATCGGAAAAGAGATTCCTGAATAAGAAATCTAGACACAGATACTGGTGCTTTATTCTTAATTGACTTTTGGAATTCCTTATAGATATACATATCTATATATATATATTTCACATGCTGTAATATACATACCCTCTATAAGGTTTATGTATTTAACAGATTCATATTTCCAAATACAAGTCAGATATCAGATCATGATACTATTTTAGGGAAATCTTGTCACTTGCTGACATATTATATACCTTCTTACCCGGTTCTCGCCGGAGAGGTAATTTCAGTATATCCGGACAAACTGGAGAGTCTGCTATATCATACCCAGTCTTGCCGGAGAAAATTTTCTATTTCCCATAAATAGTATCTTTTCAAAAAGTGCCTATCTTATTAGGGCTTTTATTTAGAATTAAGGAAATTTGTATTTCCATAACATATTTTATTATTATATTGATCACTAGACGATTCCTGTGACAGTGTCAATTTGATTATTCTTTCAACTAGTGACTCAGGTCATATTACTGTTGATCATTCTTTCAATTAGTAATTGTGGTCGTATCACTGTTGATCATTCTTTCAACTAGTGATTCTAATCATAACACTGTTGATCATTCTCTCAACTAGTGCTTTCGGTCATGTCACTGTTGATCATTCTCTCAACTAGTGATTCTGGACTTAGTTGTCCCGTGATATTACTTTATCAAATATATTACTTATGGCACACCAAAATCCATCATATTTATTTACACAAGGACTTAGCTTATCTCGAAGCTTATACTAAGGCATCTTTTCTTAAGTTCAAGTCTAAATACTATCCTGTGTGCTACCAGTTAATAGCAATCTCCTAACTCTTTTATTTAGGTATTATTATCACAACACCTATAGGCTTAAAGCAGTGGCTCTGATACCACCTTCTGTCACGGCCCCCGACCCACCCTGGACGGAATCGGGAGTCGTGAACAGCCCAGTGGTACCGGTGATTATTTTGAAAACGTTGCAGCGGAAATTTCATCAGGACCGTGAGTTAGGAAAAATATCAGAGTTTAGAAAACACCGGATTTTATTTATTAAATAGATGGGATAACCCATGTGTTACAAAGGTAGCTTTAATAAAGATAAATTTGATTATATAAAACAATATTTCTTATTTTTATTTAATTAATAAAATAAGCCACTTCTTGATGCCTTTCAGTGCCGTATCCATCTCTTACTCCAATCTACTGTAATAACCTGAAACGCGTTTTAAAAAGGTTTTGTCAGCGGGAAATACTGAGTGAGTTCATTCATTTTTACTGAAACGACCCATAGTTATAATTTACGGTATTAAGAGAGATTACAATGTTTCTGATATCAAACCAACTACCCACAGTATTTGTCACTCGACTCATTTCGGTGACTGTGGTCATATCACCATTGGCTGCCCCAATGAATGACGAATATCACTAATTAGGTTCGCCCACCTAAAGTGACAACAACAGTAGTAATGTGCACAATACCCCACATACCGGCTGTAATTTGGTGATTACATAAACTTAATCACTGTAATTATAACCTTTGAAAATAAACATGCTTTTATAAACAATTTTGATAAAAAGAGAATGACTCACATTATCAGCATGCAGATTCATACGGGCAAAGTTTAGTCTACAGATAAGCTTTAATAGATTGCAGATTCCTACAGGCAGAGCTTAGCCTATTGATTTAGCCTTGTAACCTAGTGCACACGAACTAGGTAAATAACTAATACAGCTTTTACGATTACTCACGAGATTAAAACCCTCACAACGAATGACAAAGTGCAATCACTTAAACATCCATCGGATTCACAACGAAGGACAGAGTATTCCCCGAGTTCGGGTGGCACTCAAACATCCTGTCGGAATCACAACGAATGACAAAGGATTACCCTAATATGGGCAGCACTTAAACATCCATCGGATAGTTTCCATCGATCGGACATTGAATCGTAGCAGCGATTGAGTTAATACCCTGTATCGTAGCAGCATCCCCCTACTAATTAGTGTTTTTGAGGCTGTTTTGACTATAATTCGACGTACAGATTGAATTTGATCGTCGTAATGAAACCAGAAATCAAGTGCCAAACGCTGCTATTTATACACGAATTTGGGCTAGCTTACGGACCATAAGCATTAACCCTTACGGTCCGTAAGGGACACATAATGGCCATAGGTTTGTCACGTGTGGGACTAGGCCTGGTGACTTGACAGAATTCGAATTTTAAATATTGACAGCGTTTTATTTAGATAATCGTTGAGTAGGAAACACCCCCCCTGAGTTTTAGGGGCCCTAATCCTGATTCTGATTGTTCTGAAAATTTTAGGGTTTGCGCATAATCACTTGGGTGTCTCAATTAGGGTTTCCTATTGGATAAAATAATGAAATAAATAGGACTTTTAATGAGGGTTGTTACATTCTCCCCACCTTAATAAAAATCTCGTCCTCGAGATTTACTGAAGTAAGTAGGAATACTTTTTCTTTATCTCATATTCCAGTTCCCAAGTGTATTTGGGTTATGATATTTGTTTTAGACTTATGTTACATTTTAGTTAATAAAAATAATATTTAGGGTAGATAACACAAAATTTAAAATATCGAATTTTGTGAATACCAGTTGTATCTTAAGTAGGATTCAATGGTTCAACTGAATTAATTCAAGAAATCGATGACAAACGAATGAAATGAAATGATATAATTTCCAAAGTGACTAGGTTCAAGCCAAAAGATAGATATTTAAAATGAATGTGAAGGACTTTTAGAATCAAATAAAAATTCTTTGTCAAAAGAAAGCTTACTTTGATTGACAACTGAGGAAGACTTAGAATTGACAGGTTCCAATGAAATAAAAGCATGAAAAATGATTTGTCAAATATTTATGATATGAGAAAATCAAAGTGTTGATATGAGTGAATTGCAAAGATACACCAAAAGACAATAGAGTTAATGTATCCTTATTTCAAGTTTCAAGTTGTTTTAATTGTGAAACAATGTGATAATACATTATTAGTGACCATATTTTTCATACTATATCCTAGAGATTGAAATATAAAAAGCACAAGTTGTTTTGACATGACCAACTATTATACTACGTTTTGTAAAGCAAGTATAATATATATTATTGGTGTTCCTATCTGAATCATATCTTACATATCAAATATAAATACTATGTAATATATATTATTTGTTACACATTTTTACTTATATGTAAATGGTTACTGCTTTTTAAATAAATATTATTTTAGTATTTTACTATACTATGTAAAATAACTTATTTTTACTATGTAATATATATTACAAAATTCCGTAATGAAGTTATTACATTTACAAAATATTTTAGTATTTTTGTAAAAGAAATCACTATTATTTATAACGTTAAATAAAAGTTGTAAATAAAGGTGTAAAAATATTTATTGTACAAAAGTATTTGTAAAATATTTTGTAAATATATAACACTTAATAGGTCGATTCTATTTGATTACTTATTTTCATTTTGAAATCATATAATGTTGTGAATGTATTTATAATTATTGTAAATAAGGGAAAACGGGAATTATTCCTATAATGTTCTCTTAACCCAACGTAATTGATCACTACCATATTATTCTTATATGGTTATTTTCTTGCCAGAGTGTTACATAGTTACCACAAAATATGTGATACTTTAATTAAATATCTTTTCCTTTTATGTTATCATAAAGTAAAATACTAAATTAATATAGATAGTTTAAAATATCAAAACCCGTGGTAATTTTGACAAAATAATGATATATGTTTTATTAATATGTTGATCCAAATATCCTAGAATTCATGATCATCATTTTTAAAATCAAATATGTTTAACTATAAGATATTTTAAATCATAAAAGTAAAATAGTAAATGTTTATTTTAATATCAAGCATACTTAAATATTGGCTTGAATAAATAACATTTGATATTTTAATATATATTAAAATATATAAAAAGTATTGTAAAAGATTTAGACAAGATGAACAATTACATATAAGTATAAATGTCTTGTTCATGAATACTTAGACAGTTATTTAGATAATTTTATTCGTTCCTCTAATCCTTGTATTGTTTTATGAAAATATATCTTTTTCTTACAAAAAAAATATTTTTACATATAATTAAAAATTTAATATAATGACTTAATTTATATATTAACTAGTCATTATCATGGTTGGATATTGGTTAGTGCTGCCTTGTTTAAGCATAGGTGGCCAGTCCATGCCTAACTAAGGCTAGGCTATCCAATATCTGCTCTTGATAATAACCTTAGTACTAAAAAATAATATTAACACTTCTGTTTTTAAAATAAAATAAATAACTTAAACATAAATTTAAATGAGAGTATATCTCATTCATATTTTTATAAAATATAAATTCTTCACCTCAATGGTTTAACAAGAATTTTAAATATAGTAATACTATATTGTAATTTAGGTAATTACTTATGTATATATAATCAATTAAATTTATCACGAAAGGCTTGATTAATGCTGTAAGAACCATTAAGAGATATACTGAATTATGACATAACTTTGTATATTATTATCTTAGCACACAATTGTTTTAAGATTGCTTTTATAGAATAAATCAACAAAGCAGATTCAATCAAATCCGAGATTTAGAGCAATCTTCAAATTTTGTGAAAACATCATCACAAGGTGATCGTACTCAAAGAAACGATTCAATGAAGTCAAAAACCAATTAAGCATGTTATGTTTCAAGAGAAATGAAGTGATTGTTGGGATTATTTTGAATATGATGGCTTCGATTTATCATAAGGGACTTTGAATTGATTACGTACTGCGAGCAAATTTAAATAATTAAACTTGATTTAAACAAAACGAGTTTTAATAAGAAAATTCGAACATGGTTGCAACAGAAATTATGTATGCCAAAGAAAATTGAGTTTTTTCAAGAAATTAATTGACTCGATATCAAAGAGTTATCGGTTTGCAATAATGCGGTTCACAGTACAAAAAGCGAAATGATATTTGAATTTGGATAAAATAACGGATCGGAATGAAGTCCTCCAGTAGTCTTTATAAATCAAATGAATCAAATGCATAACAAACAATGCATGTGTAACGTGTGGATTTACCAGGAAATGAAATAGATCAATATTCGCTACTATGAAAGAAATTCTCATGGTATGATGACCATTAAGGGAAAGTAGAAACACAAAAGTCAACTTATTATATGCAGAAGTCATAATTTCAACGAAAGAAATCTAAGAACTTTTACTTGGAATTTAGTGTGATAACTGTTGTTAAGTGACATTACCGGGGAATGTCGAATAAAATGAAATAGGGAATTTGCAAAAGTATGTGACTTCTTTTGCAGTGATAATAATTATGACTCTGATTAGACTGTGCACCGATGGTTGTGAAATCTTGTTACAACGTACCTCAGGGAGATTCATGTTGTTTATAAGATCATATGGCAAAGTGCTTCTTCCACTAACAGGATTCGTATTGGTATCGTCGTGCCTAATCATATTTTCAAAAGGTCTTGTCTTGGAAGTCGTGTGTGATATACCTCAACTTCTGTGGATTTATAATTAAATTTTCATGTGTTTTTCTTGTACCTTATCACAACTTTATATACTTCTTTCTTGCGTTAATAGTTTATGGTAACGCGTTAGAAATTCTTTATACTTTTGATGGTATCCTAACTTAATGGGTTTCCTTTGTTTATTTTATCACACGAGCTACGAGACAGATGATTAAACGAAATAATGTTTGATATCGGAAAAGAGATTCCTGAATAAGAAATCTAGACACAGATACTGGTGCTTTATTCTTAATTGACTTTTGGAATTCCTTATAGATATACATATCTATATATATATATTTCACATGCTGTAATATACATACCCTCTATAAGGTTTATGTATTTAACAGATTCATATTTCCAAATACAAGTCAGATATCAGATCATGATACTATTTTAGGGAAATCTTGTCACTTGCTGACATATTATATACCTTCTTACCCGGTTCTCGCCGGAGAGGTAATTTCAGTATATCCGGACAAACTGGAGAGTCTGCTATATCATACCCAGTCTTGCCGGAGAAAATTTTCTATTTCCCATAAATAGTATCTTTTCAAAAAGTGCCTATCTTATTAGGGCTTTTATTTAGAATTAAGGAAATTTGTATTTCCATAACATATTTTATTATTATATTGATCACTAGACGATTCCTGTGACAGTGTCAATTTGATTATTCTTTCAACTAGTGACTCAGGTCATATTACTGTTGATCATTCTTTCAATTAGTAATTGTGGTCATATCACTGTTGATCATTCTTTCAACTAGTGATTCTAATCATAACACTGTTGATCATTCTCTCAACTAGTGCTTTCGGTCATGTCACTGTTGATCATTCTCTCAACTAGTGATTCTGGACTTAGTTGTCCCGTGATATTACTTTATCAAATATATTACTTATGGCACACCAAAATCCATCATATTTATTTACACAAGGACTTAGCTTATCTCGAAGCTTATACTAAGGCATCTTTTCTTAAGTTCAAGTCTAAATACTATCCTGTGTGCTACCAGTTAATAGCAATCTCCTAACTCTTTTATTTAGGTATTATTATCACAACACCTATAGGCTTAAAGCAGTGGCTCTGATACCACCTTCTGTCACGGCCCCCGACCCACCCTGGACGGAATCGGGAGTCGTGAACAGCCCAGTGGTACCGGTGATTATTTTGAAAACGTTGCAGCGGAAATTTCATCAGGACCGTGAGTTAGGAAAAATATCAGAGTTTAGAAAACACCGGATTTTATTTATTAAATAGATGGGATAACCCATGTGTTACAAAGGTAGCTTTAATAAAGATAAATTTGATTATATAAAACAATATTTCTTATTTTTATTTAATTAATAAAATAAGCCACTTCTTGATGCCTTTCAGTGCCGTATCCATCTCTTACTCCAATCTACTGTAATAACCTGAAACGCGTTTTAAAAAGGTTTTGTCAGCGGGAAATACTGAGTGAGTTCATTCATTTTTACTGAAACGACCCATAGTTATAATTTACGGTATTAAGAGAGATTACAATGTTTCTGATATCAAACCAACTACCCACAGTATTTGTCACTCGACTCATTTCGGTGACTGTGGTCATATCACCATTGGCTGCCCCAATGAATGACGAATATCACTAATTAGGTTCGCCCACCTAAAGTGACAACAACAGTAGTAATGTGCACAATACCCCACATACCGGCTGTAATTTGGTGATTACATAAACTTAATCACTGTAATTATAACCTTTGAAAATAAACATGCTTTTATAAACAATTTTGATAAAAAGAGAATGACTCACATTATCAGCATGCAGATTCATACGGGCAAAGTTTAGTCTACAGATAAGCTTTAATAGATTGCAGATTCCTACAGGCAGAGCTTAGCCTATTGATTTAGCCTTGTAACCTAGTGCACACGAACTAGGTAAATAACTAATACAGCTTTTACGATTACTCACGAGATTAAAACCCTCACAACGAATGACAAAGTGCAATCACTTAAACATCCATCGGATTCACAACGAAGGACAGAGTATTCCCCGAGTTCGGGTGGCACTCAAACATCCTGTCGGAATCGCAACGAATGACAAAGGATTACCCTAATGTGGGCAGCACTTAAACATCCATCGGATAGTTTCCATCGATCGGACATTGAATCGTAGCAGCGATTGAGTTAATACCCTGTATCGTAGCAGCATCCCCCTACTAATTAGTGTTTTTGAGGCTGTTTCGACTATAATTCGACGTACAGATTGAATTTGATCGTCGTAATGAAACCAGAAATCAAGTGCCAAACGCTGCTATTTATACACGAATTTGGGCTAGCTTACGGACCGTAAGCATTAACCCTTACGGTCCGTAAGGGACACATAATGGCCATAGGTTTGCCACGTGTGGGACTAGGCCTGGTGACTTGACAGAATTCGAATTTTAAATATTGACAGCGTTTTATTTAGATAATCGTTGAGTAGGAAACACCCCCCCTGAGTTTTAGGGGCCCTAATCCTGATTCTGATTGTTCTGAAAATTTTAGGGTTTGCGCAGAATCACTTGGGTGTCTCAATTTGGGTTTCCTATTGGATAAAATAATGAAATAAATAGGACTTTTAATGAGGGTTGTTACATTGTAAGCACAGGGACACCACAATATGAAGCTCTGGATCCACTTGGTTCCATCTTCCACAGTCCAAATCCCATGGACATATCTCTTTCTACCCCACATCCTTCACCAATAACATTACCATAATCCATGTTACCTCTATTGGATGCAATTGATTTAGCCCAGACACAAATCAGTTCTTCTCAATCACCTATCACTGAGAATATTCCACAACAAGTGACTGAGTCTGGTGTCTCATTCTCTGTTAACCCACCAATAGTTGAGGAGGCTACACTACAGGAATTACAAGTAATTCCTGTCAGTAGTTCAAGTGGAGCAGCAACTACAGGAGTTGGATCCACTGGTCTACACCTGGCCAGTTGTTTCATCAATCAGACTCCCTTAAAGGCAATTTCCTCTCCAGCAACCCTGATATCCACTGGTGTGTTTGTTCCAACCACTGGTGATCTTAAAAAGATATCAGTTGCTGAAGAAAGAAGTCCCCAGTACCAAGAAAAAGGGGAATCAGTGGATGACTTTTGGGAAACTTTCCCTAAGTCAACTGCTGATACAATCACTGCTGGTGGGAAAGCAGATGATCCCATTAACTTGGGTGATGCTTTAAAATACAAAGAATTGACGGCAAGAGTGGAAACAATTGAAACATCTGTTGCAGATATCAAAACTATGCTGCAACAGTTGTTACAAGCACAAAAGGCAACACCTACTGCTGCACCAGCTCAAACATCTGCTCCTACTCCAAATGAGCTTTGGGAATTATTTCAACCTCTGCTTCACAAACAAAGAGAACATGCTGATCAGCAACATGAAATTCAAATTCAAAAGATCAGAAATTTAATGGAAGCTAGGTTCATGGATACACAAGCAGACATCAAGGCAATCAAGGCCCATCTATTGCAAACCACTGGCATTGCTCCTCCTACAATAATCTTTGTTGATAACCCTCCACCAAATGATGCCAAAAAGGGGGAGAAAATGAAGCAGTTAAAGAAAAGGGGATATGAAGATGGTCTGTACATTGCACCAGAGAAAACCAGTATGCTTGCAGACCTCCCTAGGCCAGATGGTTCCAAAAAGGTTGATGAATCCTTAAATGCCTTGGCTAATGAAAAGGCAAGGCTGAAAAAGGATATGGAGGCAAAAGGAAAATCAAGGTTTGAAAAGGAGAAGAAAGTCTTTATGGAGAAGGAAGAACATGGTACTTCTGAGCCCAATGATGAAGAAAAACCTAAGCCTAAAAGAAGACAGCCCACTAGACAAGTGAGGCAACCCAAATCCATACCTTCCAGATCCACAAAACATACTCCCAAACCTCCTAAAACCTCCTCTCATCAATCTTCCAAACCAACAGATGTTGGAACACCTGTTGTATCAACAGCTGTTGATACTTCAGTGGTTTCAGCAGATGTTAACCCAACAACCACCACCAATACATCAACACACACTTCAACCACTGCCATCACTCAATCAACCACTGCCACAACAAAACCACCATCAAAATCACCACCTGCCAAAAAGCAGAAGACATCAGATGACACATCATCTGTTGTAATGACAACAGTGGTTGAAACACCAGTTGTTTCAGCAGCTGTTAGTCAATCACCTATCTCTTCACAAGCCATTGTTCCTTTTGATCCAAAAACTCAAATAGAAACACCTTCTCCCAAAAAGGTGTATACAAGAAAAAGAAAATTTCAAGTGCATGATGATGATATACCAGCACCTGTTCCCATTTCATCTGCCCTTGCAATATCACCATACCTCAATCTTTTATTCCTTCAAAATTGTTCAACCCAATCAAAGATCCTATAGAACTCCAAGGATATGACTTTGCTGATGTTGTACTAGTAGCTGCCAGTTATCCACTGGAACTGCATGCTGTAAAGAATGAAATGAGGCAGTTTTAGTTAGTAGATGATCCTTTAAAAAGGAAATTCCCTTCCTGATTGGTTATAGAAATTCAGCCAACATAAATGAGTATTTAAAACTCAAGTCCAGGCAAGCTGATACCAGAGCTAGACTTGAATGCCAAGGGAAAAGTGACAATGAAGTCTCAACTCATACGCAGTTGTTACTCACTAAAGTTAAACAGTTGGAAGATTATGCAAGAGACCTAAGCAAAGAAACCTGCCTCCAGAAGCTAACTTGCAGGAAGATCTGAAAGAAGACATCATCAAGCTGATCTTGAGTGAAAAATTTCTACCCTGCCACAGCTGAACAATTCCAAGACTGGCCGCTTGTTGCTCTCAAAACAGAACTGAATAGAATTGAAAGAATAAAGAAAGATCCAGGCATGAAAAGGTCAGCACCAAATTGGAGCAAATACAAAAAGAAAATTGATGATCTTACATTGGAGTATAAAAGAAAGAAGCAGGAATTGGTTGATGCAAAAGTGGGAACTGCCAAAGCCATATCAAAATGGACAAGACAGTACACTGATGAGGCTTATGAAAGGCTAAGAAAAAGGAGAGAAACAGATCCTAAACTTCCAAAGAAGCCTGATTACAAAACCACAGCTAAACCAAAGCAGCAGGCTCACACTTCTGAACCACTGTTCACATCATCAGATACCTCTACCATTGTGGTAAATCAAAGAAAGAGGCAAAAACTGACTGATGAAGAAGAGAAAGAACAAGAATATGTATATTTCAAAGAAGCTATCAAAACAATGGCACTAGAGGATGATAACTCAGCAAAGCTTCAAAACATAGCCAAACAAGTTCTGAACAGGCCACCATCTCCAAACTCATCAGCAAATAAACCTCTCCCAAGAAACCCATTAGGTTCAAAAATACTAAAGTGGATGTCTGATCAAAAGACCCATGTATTGACTTTGATCAGATCTAATGGTGTAGTGAAGCAAATATCAAGGGAAGCAGCACTTGGCCTGGGTGTTGAATATTTACAGGATCTCCTTGAGCTTACAATTTGCAGGGATGAGGATGATACAAGTTCCTTAGATTTTGAATTGCAATTTAAAGGGCAACTTAGGGAACTTTTGATGAGACAATAAAAATCCAGAATAATGAAGAGTTTTGGCATCATCTGTTCCAGGGGGAACATTAATCCTTAAAAGTCAGTTACAACCACTGTTTTCGTTAAAAAATTGATTGTTAAATGTTATCCACTGCTGAAAGACAACTTCTGTTTCTTCATTCTTCATGTTGACCATTGACTGACCAAACATCAGTTTTTCAATCACTGTTGGGTATCCATTGATTGTTAAAAAACACCCACTCCTCACATTTTTATTCTTGACATCCACTGATATTGACCATCAGTGGTTTCCCTAAAAAACAGCCACTCACCTTTTTATTGTTGATGTGGTTAATTAATTATAGAATTAAATTATCAAATGAAAACTAGAATTACAATGAAAAACACCCACTGCTCACATTTTTATTGTAATGATGTTGTATTAATAACAAATAATAATTAATATAACTAAGTTTCCCGAGCCCGGAAAGCAATCCCGGGTAATAACCTAGTATCAAGTATATATGGTCAGCACAGGTCAAGCATAGTGGTCTGTACTTATTCAACTTTAGGTCCGTATATGTTGTTTAGAAATGGTCCGAGTTTGTTGAATTTCAAAGTGTCCAAATATATCACCAAGTGTTCGAATATACTTGAATTGGCGGCAGGGTTATGAGTTTTTGGGCTGCCCAAACTTGTTGGATTGGGCCGAATTAATGCCAATATGCTCCAGACTTTTGGTAAAGGAAATTTGGGAGTAGAATATTATAGTGATCAGGGTTTTTATTTAAGAAAATGAAATGTCCAAGCCATGCTAGTATTCGCCCGAATTTACATTAATAGGTGGGCCAAGACACTTAGTTGAGCTGACCTTATTATATATATGGGCTCGGAGAATGATAATGATAGAGTTTGATGTATTGAAAGATGGGATCTAAATTTAATTGGTATGTCATGTAACATGTCCGTACATAATGAGATGATTTAATTTGGAACGGAATATGATTTATGTTATTGGTCCGAATTGAATGGATTCATGTAGGCCGACCTTATAAATAAATACACGAGCCAGATATATATTATATGCTCACATGGTCTGATTATCTTTTCCTGAGCACGTAATGTGGATCTATTATATGGAACGATGACTTCTGAGTTATTATATGCAAATATATCCGAATTAACATGTCACCAACCAGAGAAAATCCAATTGTGTGATAGTGTATGTGATGTGTGTAAAATGCAACATATAAATTACATCAAATAAGGCATAAAACTAACCCTTTTTAAGTACTAATATTGGAAAAAGAGTGTTTTTGTCTTCCTTTTGTATTTTCAGGATTAAATGAGCTCAAAAACGCAAAAGAAGCAAAAAGACAGCTAAACCCAACATAAATACAAGAAAAGGAACATTAGTGGACTGCCCGACCCCTCAACGGCACCTTCCAAAGCAAAACAGAGAAATCAGAAGACTGAACACGCCCCGTGCTCAGCCAGCACGGGGCCGTGCCCAAGAAGCAGCAGAAAAGACAAACCTATAGAAGCTTCTATTGCCCACCACGGGTCGTGCCCAGCGGACACGGGGGCGTGTCGAAAGTACAGCAGGCGCATTTATTGTAATTGCGAATTACAATTAATGAGGAGAGAGAGTGTCAGACAGGCACGGGGCCGTGCCCAGCGGACACGGGGCCGTGCCCAACTCTCTGTTCAGCCTATAAATAGGAGTGCTTGGATTCATTTCAACTCATCCCTTGGCACACCACCTCTCTCACACTTCATCCACCACCCACCACCACCATAACACCATCATCCACCACCATCATCCATTGTCCATCGTAGAGTGTGTGAGTCATCTCGGGATCCAAGATTGATCGTAAGAGTTCTTGACAATCAAGGTCATGTTTGCCTAAGTCTCTTACATCACTTGGTGAAGACAAAGTGTCTAGTATAATACTTTTTATTTCTAATCTTTTGCACTTTTTATTTGGTTTTGTATTAATGACTTTAATAACTAGTTACTTATGTTGAAGGTGATCTTTCCTTATCGTTTGTCCGTGGTGTCTTGGCATTATTTTACTGTCTATATAAAATAAAAGATTTTCACCATTCATATCTCCACGGTCTATATGGAGGTATGTTGGCTACCTGGTCGGGGGTTAAGGGAACGGTTTGGTAAAGGTCTTGCTATTGTTCAGCGTTTAGAGGTCCTGCAATGGACCTGGGTCAAATTTAGTAGGACCTCCTTCAATGCTTCACGGTATTGGATGGCGGGGGTCCAAACTCTTTGACCCCCTCATAAGTTAACTACTATTAATACTATAACCCGGCTATTTAGGACTGTATCCCTGCTGACTCAGACTACTTAGCCGAGGGTAACGTCGCCGCCAAAAGCAGGGCCTACCACAATACTGCATTAATAACTTAATTCATTATCTTCCAATAATCCACCCCTTTAGGATTGTATCCTTGCTGACTCAAACTACTGGGGTGAGGGTAACGTCACCTTCAAAAGAGGGGCCTACTACAATAACTAAGATAATCTCTTAATTATGTGCAAAAGTGCGGAAATAATCAAAGGTTATACTAGATACGAGTCGGAACCAAGTGATTCATCTTGTCTATCTGTTTTTATTTTTATTTTTATTTTTATTTTCAGCATTTTAGTTAGTTTTTACTTTTCTTAGTTTAAAACATTTTTCTAAACTTTTATTTTGATTAGACGTTGAGGATAAACCGGTACTAAAAGCTCTTGTGTCCTTGGACGACCTCGGTATCTTACCAACGCTATACTACACTCAACGATGGGTGCACTTGCCCATATGTGTGTTTAGTGTTAGTGAAATATCGTGTTTTATAAATTTAAAACTTGGCTAAAATAAGTGTTAAAAAGGGCTTAAAATATACACCTAATATATACGACACTTTATCGCACATCAGTATGTTAACTTGTTGTTTGGACATTAGGGTATTGCATGACCAAACACACATACGTACTTACATTTTACATTTATTGTACATTAGGTCGTGTGTAACGGACCTAACATTTATTTAACACATTGAAGCAAAATAATGCATACCGAGCAAACTAAGGTGAGTTCACTACTCTTTCACAAGCATGTGTCTTGGGGGGACAAACAAACTAATATTCCTGGGAGGAATACTTTTAACCGCTTTGGTTTAATTACGATGTTGGTTAATAAACTCGAACTCTATCACGAAAGTCCCTACTTACATACCGAGCTAGTTGCCAGGGAGGCAACAGTGTATTAGTTGATAGCGCAATTAGGCCTGACAAACCTCACACCGTACCTGGGAGGACGGGCGTGAACTAATGACCTTAAACACTTTGATCAATGATGATAGACATTGATGAGGGCACCAAAAACAAACAGTCAATTGGTACAGAGTTTACTATTGGTAACACGTCTTTAAACTAAACACTTACATGATTTTCGTTAAACAAAACTGTGAACTCGCCAGCTTTATGCTGATACACTTTTTATGCATGCTTGCAGGTCGTTAGATGCATCACGAAATGGAACTTGCAGTCTGGGAAGACGGTGTCGTCATGATGGATCGTGTCGTTTGTGAAGACATTAAATATTTACTTATGTTTCTAAAAAATGGTGTTGGATTGGTTAAACAATAAATTATGCTTCCGCTGAACGTATACTTGTTTTAATCAGATATTTTTGAAATGCACTTTTCACATTGAATGAGAATTCAAATTACTATTTTACTGTTAGTTCAATGTGATTAGTGGCTTGATCCTGGTACGTTACACGCCTCGTGGTGGATTCCGCTTGTGGAAATTTGAGGGTGTGACAAATAAACCATTAGTAATTCAGTGAAAAGACTAAAATACCCCCATAACTTTAGTTACAATTTCAGTCCCTGAACGTATAATTCATATTTTCCCTCCATATTCAAAACTCTTTCCTAATCTAGTAACTAACCACCAATTATCCTTAGTTACTCAGTAATATGATGTTATCAACATCAACAAGAGCTCGTATTCAGACTTGTAACTAGAATTGAACTCTGTTTGAAATGGGTTTGACCTTTAGAGCTTCAAATGGGTTTGACTTTTAGAACTTGAATTAGGATTAACTGTTAGAACTTGAATTAGGATTGAACATCGTAATTGCAATTAACTTTTAGTTGCAGAACATGAACCGCCTTCATTATCACAGGTTTGACCAATTATTCTGGTCAAACAATACCTACCAAAGTGTAAGATCCCTGTTCAAATTGTAAGTTTTATAACTTGAAATAGGTTTGACTTATAGAACTTGAATGGTGATTGACCTTCACAACTTCAAGTGACTTTTAGTTTCAGAAGTTAAACTGCCTTCACTTACACAGCTTTGACCATTTATTTTGGTCAAAGAAGTAAAGCAATGCCTACCAGACTTGAACTTTAGTCTAATTCCTATTGTGCAAATCAAAGTGTATCATCCCTCTTCTATTTATAACTAAGTAACATTATGTGTAACACCTCATAAATTCATGGCGAATAATATGGCAACACGTATCCAGTCAATGCCTAAATATTCCCGATAAGTTGGACGAGAGGGACTAAATATGTAAAAAATGTGTAAGTTTGGATGTGGAGGGGTCATTTATGACAAAATGCCAAATTGTTGGCTTCTGATGGTCCCTTACGGACCGTAGGTATAATGCCTTACGAAACGTAAGGCATAATGACTTACGGTCCGTAAGTTATTTGAAACTATGTGGGCGCCTGAAGGTCCTTACGGAACGTAAAGAATCACCCCTTACGGTCCGTAAGGATTGCACATTGTAACACCTCGTAAAATCGTGTCCAATAATGTGTTGACACGTGCCCTAAACCCCAATGATGTCAAAAGATGACTACGAGGGACTATTATTGTCAAATGATGAAAGATGTATGTAGAGGGACTAAAAGTGTCAACATGCATATTTTATGCCTCTGAATGACCTTTTACGGTGTTTGTATTTAATAACGAGCCACATTGTCACACCCCAACCGATGGCGGAAACATCAGGATGAGACGAAAACGAGATTGCAAGAGACTTCATAACACTGTTTGTGACAATAATTAAACAATGGATTTCATTTCATTTCTAAAGTCGATTACAAAGGTTAAAAATCAAATACAACAACTTGATATACAATATGTTCGATACAAGAATACAACAAACAAGTACGTTAACTTAAGACGTCTAAGTGTGTATCTACGCATCGTCACTACTTCAGTTTCAAAGTGTCGTCATCCTCAGCCTGTAACATGCTTAAAATAAAGTTCAATGCAAAAGCAAAGGCGAGTATACAAGTTTTCGTTCTAGCATAAAAAAATAAGTTTCAAACAATTCCATGTGGCAAGCCCTTAATACAAGACAACAATAAAATGACATAACCACAAGTCTACGGGCGGTGCGTTAATCCTATAGCGCTATATATGTCACGGATAGGCTCGTACGAAGTTAATGAAAAGTCTAACACAAGATGTCATAAACCCAAGTTTAAAGTATCAAGTAATCAAATAAGCATGCGTGTATGAGGAATGTTTGTGCAATATGAATAAAGTTTATGTGTAAGTTTATAAATAACATGTTACACCCCAAAAAGTGGTAAACGAAAAAGGGGTTCAAGTATACCCATAGTGGTTGCGTATGGAGATTCCTTGAAATAACGCACGAGTAAAGATAGAAAAAAAAAGGATTCCGTACGTTTGGAACGATTAACCTAGATTTTCAAATAACACGTAAGGATTCCGTTATTATTTAAGGGTTAAATGAGGTCTTAATACTCATCGTTTACAACATAACTACATTTTTAACTTAGAGTATTTAAACTAATCTTCTATTTAATATTTTTATTTTATAGAAGATTGGTACAACTCCTTTGAAATATTAGGTTATATAATTTCAAACATCTTCGAATTAATGTTCTACACTCAATGATCAATACTTTATCAATCCTTCTTTATTTTATAAAAAGTTTGGTTTATTTAATTTTTAATAACTGTTTTATTTAATTGAATTTAGTCATAAACTGATTTAAATGTAAACCAAGTTTTGAAACTAACTGATTAAAATATAAATATAAAAAAATCAGTTCCATAATCTGATTATTAAAAGGAAGGAAAAGTGCAGCGACAGCACAATGGGGCAAAGCTTCAGTATATTGATGAAGATCACTCTACCAATAAGCTAGAAGTTAAATATACACCAAAGTTTTACACCATATTCACACCAAAAGTCTGACTAATATTTGGTAAAAAGGAAGTGGGATTAGATATGATTATGGTCATAATTAAATATAAATAACTTAAAATAATTTGTAAGTTAAAAAAAACATGGAATTTGAACATCACTGTTGTCATAATTGTTAAATCCAAATGTGTGCTCTGGTTGTTGGCTTTTATTTTATTTTTAATATAAAACACCACCATCATCCTCATAATAGAACAAAGCAAGACTCCACTGTTAGCAATCTTTGTGTATGATGGATGATGTTTTGAAGCTTTAACTAATTCCTGGATGGAAAAGATATCAAATGAAAGGATTTACAAAAAAAATATATCGAAGGTGATGAACTCGTATTGTTTTCCGTTGCGAACTTCGGTCGACTTCTGATCTCTCCGGCGGCGTCCCTATACCTCCGGTGGATTGTTTCTTGTTCGCTTATTCAGAAGGTGTGTTCGGGATCAGGAATGCGAGACAGAGTGCGGTTAGGATATCGAAAAGTGTTGCGAGTGTGAGGGTGTCGAGAAGTGGGGGTGTTTGACGGAAAAAAGGAGCCGGCAAGGGGGGGGGGGGGGAAGGTTTATGTGTTTGGAAGCCATGGATGTCAAGGTTTAGTATTTGGGCGGCAACATTTTAAAAGGAACTTGCTGTACTAATGAATGGAGTGAGCTTTAAGACTGGAAGGTATGGAGGAGGCAAGTCCTCCAAGGATGGGCCGCCACGTCATCGCCACGTAGGAGTGGCTTGGAGGGGATGGACCTAGGGGGTGGGGGATGAACCCCTTTGTGTATATATATGTATGTATGTATAGGTATATGTGAGAGAAGGGTGGAGAAGGGAGGACCGGCGCAATCGGCTGTGGGCTGCTGGTGAGGACGGAAAAGGATGGGGGAGGGGGGGCGGTGGGGACCGGCGCCGGTCCTAGTCGGGCCTCAGCCGGCCCCCATACCTTCTAGTCTAATAGGTTAACACAAAAAAAACTGGTTAGACCAGGTGTGCGCGTCGTTTGGTTAATTGGGACACCCGAGTTCCGAAATTTGCACAACAGTCCCTGTGGTTTAATTCAGTAATTTGCACAAACAGCCCCCTGAGGTTAACCAATAGAACTAACTTGGCTTACTAACTAGGTTAACTTGTATTACCTTAAAACCTAACGAGACTAACTAGATTATTATTATTATTATTATTATTATTATTATTATTATTTATTTATTTTTTTAAGTAAAAAAAAGAATAAAACTTTTAATTTAACATTAGTTAATTTAATAAATTAAACTAATGAATTTATAACAAACTAAACGATTAATTATTTTGCGAAGCTCTTGAGCTACAAGGGTTAGGACCCAAAATTCATAATGGGTCGGATTTCGGGAATCCATTTTGATGGATGCTACACACATGTTGGACATACGAAGCCGTTTGTGAATCTAAGGGTTAAAAGCGTCAACATGTTTAGTTATACCTTTGAGTGACCTTTTAACGAACCCGGAGCTTAATGATGTATGTTATACTTCCAAGAATACCTACAACCTAACTTGAAGGGCCAAAAGTGCTAAATATGAAAGATATAACGAGTTATGAGGTTGAGGGGCTGTTTTTGCCAAACTTTAAAACATTTTTGCTGATGTTGGGGTGCCTAGCGGGCCGCGACTCCCTGACCAGTCCAGGTCGTGGGGCGCGAGAGAGGTCGCTGGGCAGAAACTTGATGCTAGCTGCCTTATTTTTCCTTGCTCACCATACAAACCACCCTATACTCACATAACTCGAAACCCTAGCCTCTTTGATGGTTTTTATAAAACTATGCCACTTGGGATGATCTTAGAACCTCCCTACACACCTAGCTTGATCAAAGATCCCCTCAAAATACTATAAATAGAGGTGTTCCTCCACCTTCATTTCTTGCACCTCTCATATTTTCTCTTCTATCACTCTCTTGGAGATTCCTAGCTATAAGGAGACTCCCCTCAGTTCAAGTTTTCAAGCTAGGACCCTTTGTAAGTGTCCTTAGCCTCTGCATTTCGTTTTATAGGCTTTTAAAAGCCGAAAGTCAAAGTTTTTCGATAAATGCTTTGACTTTCAGTTTAGACCATTATGGTCCAGCCATTGTTCAGGGCGAACATGGCTACGTGATCGTAATTAGGTAGGTGTTAATCCCTCAAAAGGGCACCTCCTAATAATCACGTTTGCTTGGTCAATTGTCGGGTCAAAGTTATTAATTTAAAAAGTCAAACGGGTCAGTTTTTAAAATAATTCATAACTGATAATGTAAGTGTTATAAAATATGTTCTATCACTTTAATAACTTGGTAATAATTATTAGAACATGTGTAAACATGTTCAACCCGACAATTCCAGGTTTAAGGTCGGTTCGCAATCGAAAGTCTCGAAGTTTGACTTTTTCTTTGACTTTCAGTTCTGACCCGAATTAGTATAGTTTCTTTCTGTTTTAAGGTTCCTTTGTGACCATATTATATTGTAGTATAACCCACTAAGGTTATATTACATGGTCATATAGTAATCTGAGTTCATTTGCTAAGTTCCGTTATTATGATTAAATGTTGACTAAATTGCCCTTTTATTTAAAAATGAGGTTTTAATTATAAATGAGCATGCAAATAAGTTATGTACTGATAAGTAAACATAATTAGCATATTTTAATGCTAACATTCTAGTCATAAACTGAATTTACTTATTTAATCGTAAATCATGCCTTTAAAAGGACTAAAATGCCCTTTTTCATGTAAAATGAGTTTTTAACATAACGTCTTAACAAAACTCATTACATACTGATATAATATCATATTTAAGATTATTTGGGACATCAAGTCTGATTATATACTGAGTTTATGCACATGTTCTTGTTAAATGTTCTTAAACGATGATATTACCCTTTTAGCACTTAAAATGGGTTTTAAACATAATAAACATGCAAAATATTTTACTCACTAATATGTTATGACAAATAACATATTTTAACTATTCAAAGCTGGTCATAACATCAGAATTACTCAAACATCGTAATTATCGTCATATAACGACTTTTACGCTATTTAAGCGCATAGTATGGTTTTAAACCATACTTATCACCCAAGACTTGTTACCTACTGATTTTATAAACCATTTTAAAAATTTTTACAGTAGGTAAAAGTCATGAACTCAGAATCCCAAATAAGTCCTCAAAACTATGTGTGAAATGACCAAAATACCCCTACGATGCATAGTTTGGTCATAAACCATAAACCACACATATATTTGATATTCTACTGATATTATATCATAAATTTAATATTTTTATAGAATGTTTATGACCTTAACATCAGCTTACTTGCAAGCTCCTTTTAAAAGTCATAAAATGACCAAAACACCCTTATGAGGCTAAATTTGGTTTTAAAACCTTAAAGGGCATACATGTTGATATCTTACTGATATTATAACATGTTTTAAATATAATAGCATTTGGAACTTGTATATGACTCACCCGGTTACCCGTTAATGCTTATATACACGTTCGGGTAGACTTTTGTGACTAGTTTGCATAAGTTAACTGAAACGGGTTTAACCTTATCATTTAAACTTCAAAATCCAGAATGTATTTAGTTTACCCACATTATACAAGTCTTCATACTTGTTGGGTCTAAATTTCATTCTAATCCGGTCATCGCTTAATCTAGCGTATCGTACCGTATTTTATTCTTTAAGCTAGCCGGTCTAAGTCTACGACTTAAATAGGACCCGTTAGCATTCTAGTTGGTTAATATTACCATCATTCCAGACTAGAGCCCTGGTAAAAGCTATCTACACGTGTCTAAGTGAAATATACGACTGAGTTATTAATTCTTGCATTTAAATCAAGTTATAACTCAGGTAAATACTTTTAACTTATTTTACCTTATACGGGCTTGGGATACGGTAAATTATTACCGCTTGGTCGGGTATGGGATCACTTAGCCGGATTGTGGCTATCAAATTTGCATAACCCGTTTTAACATGTTTTGTTTGATAACTTAAACATTGGGGTTAACGCAACCGTGTCCTATATATCCTCGACTCATTTAATTGCAAGTGGCCACGACCTATGCACGGGGTGTAGGCATACATGTCACACCCCCAACCGATGGCGGAATCTTTGGGGCACGGCACTAGGCGAATCAGATTGCTCAAGAGAATCCATAACAACTATCCATTACTAATATTTTTAACATTCATTGTCCCACACCAACGAACAAATATTCAACACATAGTTATTACAGACAGAGTGTTCTCAAAAGCAACAAGTCCGACAACCTAGATTTCTATTAAATGAGTTTGCTAGACTGCATATCTTGATTTCCAGCATAACATCCAAAATCAACCTATCACATACGCTAAAATAATGTCAATACATAAAGTAAAGGTGAGTACACAAGTTTGCATAATAATAGTATGAAAAGCGTTTAAGCATAACCAGCATGTAACACGTAACGGGCGAAGCAAGTAACTATCAACAATGATTACAACCTAACCACGAGACTGTGTTGTAGAGTATACGCGACACACGTTCACCGAGGCAAACACGTGAAGTAAACTGATGTGATCTCTAGCAACCCCTGTCCACGACAGTTGCTGAGTCCAAACTATAGTACTATCGTTGCTAGAAGCAGTCTAGTGTAACACTGTCTAGCATAGTACAAGCATTCAACAAATCACGTATAGCATGCAAAAGCGGTTAGCCTTAAAAGTGTTTGCATTGTGTTTTGTGTTTTGATATAGAACGTATGTAACACCCAAAAGTGCGTTAAACAAAAATGGGTTCGAGTATACTCACAGTGTGTATTTAACGAGTAAACACAGTCCGGATTGGATTTAAGGGAGCGCGTTGAGTTAGCATGTGCACAGAAACAGTAGCATAAGTCTCTGAGCAGAGTGTGGAATGGTTTAAATGTTCGACGGGTGATCCGAACGGATGGGTTCCACCCGAACGGATGGTCATCCAGACGAATGGCCATCCGGGCGGATGGCCATTCGAATAGGAAGTGTTTGTTTGCAAAACGTTAAAGTTCGAAGTTTAGTTAAAAGTTCCCATTGTTGAAACGTTTTAACTAAGAGTCTGGTCATTCGGTCGGATGGTCATCCGGACGGATGGCCATTCGAGCGAGGTGATTTGTAGTTGAAGTTTTTATAAAATTTTCCAAGTTAAATTTTTAAAATTGACGGGGACGGTGTGATGACGTGTCAAACAACAGAAAAATACCGAAACCAGTTCAGTTGGCCGGATGGTCTCAGCCCATTCGGACAAAGGCGTTGTTCTCGATGAAGATTCATGTCCAACCCGTTAATCGGTCCATCTCTCCGGTGGAAATCCATCTTCAAGCCGGCTCTCGACTAAGAAATGAGTCGAGGGTCTGATTGAGTCCAGATTCCATCAGTTTTGTGTAGAAAGTTGAAGAAAAGTCGAAAACAGATGAAAAGTATTGAAATCTTGTTGGCATTAAGCTTAAAAAGTGTGAAATCCTTTAGATCTAGAACCAATCTCGATCAAATGGTGTTCCACAACAGGTTGTATAAGCAAAACGAGTGGAGAACACCTTCAAGAGGTCTAAATCAGTGATTTCGGAGAAGAATTTAGTGTTTGTGTGTGATTTTGATGGATAAGATGATGTAGAAGTGATTAGAGGTGAAGATTAGAGAGGATTTGAGGAGAAATGCTTACAAAATGGCCTTGACTCGCGTTTGAAAGCGGCTGAGAGCGAGTGAGCGGATGGAAGTATCAAATCAGAGAAATGAGGGCGTACAACTAGTATTTATAGAGAGGGAGCGAGTGTTAAGGCGGTGCGCGAGGGGCAGCATTCGGATGGCTCCATCCGGTCGGATGGTCATTCGGACGGATGGTCCATTCGGACGGAAGGCCATTCGGACGGCCGTGTTTGCGCGTGTTAGTTTTCCAACTTTGGTTTATTTGTTAAGCGTTACGTTGCTTTTAATCGAGTTGCGAGTGAGCGTAGCGTTGATAACCACATAACATTCAACAAATAATCACACAATAAACACACATAACACATAAGTCACTCCGCATTTCGAGTCTGCGTTGAGTTTGCGTTGCGATAGTGATGTGTGTAAAATGCAACATATAAATTACATCAAATGAGGCATAAAACTAACCCTTTTTAAGTACTAATATTGGAAAAAGAGTGTTTTTGTCTTACTTTTGTATTTTCAGGATTAAATGAGCTCAAAAACACAAAAGAAGCAAAAAGACAGCTAAAGCCAACATAAATACAAGAAAAGGAACATAAGTGGACTGCCCGACCCCTCAACGGCATCTTCCCAAGCAAAATAGAGAAGGCAGAAGACTGAACACGCCCCGTGCTCAGCCAGCACGGGGTTGTGCCCAAGAAGCAGCAGAAAAGACAAACCTATAGAAGCTTCTATTGCCCACCACGGGGCCGTGTCCAGTAAACACGGGGGCGTGGCGAAAGTACAGCAGGCGCATTAATTGTAATTGTGAATTACATTAATGAAGAGAGAGAGTGTCAGACAGGCACGGGGCCGTGTCCAGCGGACATGGGGGCGTGCCCAGCCTTCTGTTCAGCCTATAAATGGGAGTGCTTGGTTTCATTTCAACTCATCCCTTGGCACACCACCTCTCTCACACTTCATCCACCACCCACCACCATCACAACACCATCATCCACCACCATCATCCATTGTCCATCATAGAGTGTGTGAGTCATCTCGGGATCCAAGATTGATCGTAAGAGTTCTTGACAATCAAGGCCATGTTTGCCTAAGTCTCTTACATCACTTGGTGAAGACAAAGTGTCTCGTATAATACTTTTTATTTCTAATCTTTTGCACTTTTTATTTGGTTTTGTATTAATGACTTTAATAACTAGTTACTTATGTTGAAGGTGATCTTTCCTTATCGTTTGTCCGTGGTGTCTTGGCATTTTTTTACTGTCTATATAAAATAAAGGATTTTCACCATTAATATCTCCACGGTCTATATGGAGGTATGTTGGCTACCTGGTCGGGGGTTAAGGGAACGGTTTGGTAAAGGTCTTGCCATTGTTTAGCGTTTAGAGGTCCTGCAATGGACCTGGGTCAAATTTAGTAGGACCTCCTTCAATTCTTCACGGTATTGGATGGCGGGGGTCCAAACTCTTTGATCCCCTCATAAGTTAACTACTATTAATACTATAACCCGGCTATTTAGGACTGTATCCCTGCTGAATCAGACTACTTAGTCGAGGGTAACGTCACCGCCAAAAGCGGGGCCTACCATAATTTGCATTAATAACTTAATTAATTATCTTCCAATAATCCACCCTTTTAGGATTGTATCCTTGCTGACTCAAACTACTGGGGTGAGGGTAACGTCACCTTCAAAAGAGGAGCCTACTACAATAACTAAGATAATCTCTTAATCAAGTGCAAAAGTGCGGAAATAATCAAAGGTTATACTAGATACGAGTCGGAACCAAGTGATTCATCTTGTCTATCTGTTTTATTTTTATTTTTATTTTCAGCATTTTAGTTAGTTTTTATTTTTCTTAGTTTAAAACATTTTTCTAAACTTTTTATTTTTGATTAGACGTTGAGGATAAACCGGTACTAAAAGCTCTTGTGTCCTTGGACGACCTCGGTATCTTGCCAACACTATACTACGCTCATGATGGGTGCACTTGCCCATATGTGTGTTTAGTGTTAGTAAAATATCGTGTTTTATAAATTTAAAACTTGGCTAAAAATAAGTGTTAAAGGGGCTTAAAATATACACCTAATATATATAACACTTCACACGCATCAAGTTTTTGGCGCCGTTGCCGGGGACACAAGGATTTTAAGAAAGTTAGGAATCAACGGCCTAATCATTTTTATTTTTCTTTTTTTTTATTTTTAGGATTTTCTTAGTTTTTCAGCTTCTGCAGAGCTCAGCACGGGCCGTGCCCGCTGAACACGCCCCCGTTCTAAATCATTGGAACTGGCAATCCTGTTTTACGTCAGACAGTAAGCTGAACACGGGGCCGTGCTCACCCAACACGCCCCCGTGCCCAAGATTCACTTACTGAAAACAGAACCGTTAGATCCCGGCGGTTGGTAATTTCTGACATAAACATGAGTGATAGTAATTGTTTTTACTTTCGGCACTCTTATGGTACGTGGTGTCAATTATGTGGTGGCGAACATAAAGAAGTGGAATGCTACTTTCTAAATTGTAGGCCCCACTACATGGACCCACCGACTTCTTATAACCTTAAGAGGGGCGAAAGTAAAAATGAGCCCTATCTCTCCCTCGAATGCGCCCAGCCAGATATTATAGGGGAAATGCTCCTTGACGAGTTATTTCAACTAGAAAAGCTAATTCTAAATTGGTCAAAAGAGCTTAGGAAGGACTTTATTGATCCACCCCAAGACGATGACCATAACGAAATGCTGGAACCGCATTCCGACAACCTCGTTGCTCCCAAAAATACCTTCATACCTAGCAAAGACTTGGACGATAGTCGTCCCTGTGCCGATTGTGCCGTGAAGGACTCTCCATCGACTCCGTTCGGTGCATACATAGACCTGAGCGATTCGGCATACACCTTCTTTAACGAGAGCCCGGGAAAGGGTTGGACTTGTCCACCTAGAATGAAAATAGGAATTACCCTCACCGACAACCTCTTGCGTTCTCGCCTTAGTTTAGGGCAATTAAGGTATCTTAGGCACTTTGGGGTTGTTCCAACCAGTAAGGAACCACCCGATATCGACGAGATCCTTAGAAGTAACAAAACTCCATAAGACAGCCTCCAGACACGGGGCCGTGTCCAGGTCAACACGCCCCCGTGCCCACCTGAAAGATTCTCTACTGATTTTGTCAGAATACGGACAAAATGTATCAGGATTTCCTCTGCACACGGGGCCGTGTCCAGTGTGCTGTCGTTTTCTTTAAATGCGGCCTGATTCCTGCTCATTTTTTACCACTTCAATTGACAGAGATTCCTGGGATCTTCACTCATACCATCCTAGGTAAGTGCTAAAAGAAGGTTCCCAAGGACCATCTTGTCCCTTCCACTTTTATTCATTTCCTCTTCTTTCAAAATTTTTCAACATTTCCTCCATGGAAGCTTGGAAATCCCATGGTTCCAACCCTCTATGTGAAGTTTGTAAGATTATTTGCTAAGAATTCTTGTTTAAAGTTAGTTGTATAACTTTATTTTAAATTATCTATGCCTAAAAACCAGCTAAAAATCATGAAAATAATTTAAAACTCCAAGACTCCTTAGCCTAAAATCCTACAGACAAATGGACACGGGGCCGTGCTTAGCGAGCACGGGGCCGTGTCCGAGGCACTGTTTCGTAAAAATTTAGCTTTCTTCGGTTTCTTTCACAGAAAATGGCAAGCAGAACAAGCGGATCATCTTCAAGAAGTAACCGACAAGGGAGGAGATCATCAACAACAGAAGACTCTCTTGTAAACTATGTTTACGCCCTAAGGGAGGCTATTGACGAAATGACGGGAGTGGAGGAAGCATTGGTCGACCGTATCAACCATCTAGCAGTGGGGCTGGAAGGCTGTCTCCGAGAGGTAAACCTCTTGCACCAGAGGTTAAACCTTCTCGCCTCCCCGCCTTTGGTACCTATAATAACCCAAAGGGCGTGGAACGTGGTGCCCGAAGTCATCATTCCAGCCGAATGGTACACCATGCACCAAGAGCCTCCGCAAAGGGTGGTGCAAGGAGTCCCGGTGAATGTTCCCCATCAGCCACCAGTTACTGAGGAAAATGAAGCCGCATTCTTCCTTCCTAGGGAGATTGAAGAATGGCTTTAAACAACGTTTAGGGAAGAAATCCTTCGGCTAAAAGTCCTACTATATCGGGAAACTATTCTCGAAATTTTCTTAAAATAGTAGAACTCTTTATGATAACCTCGTGTGCCTCCTGACCTATTTAGTTAAGTTTTTGTTTTATCTTAATTTAGGACTATGTAAGGTCTCTCTATGATTGCAATGAAATGATGGTTTTTAAAGTTTGGATGGTTCATAATAAATAAAACACACTCATGGTGGTAACGGATGAAAAGGGGAACGAGAAAAATGACCCCATGCACAAGAACAAGGCAACCCGGCATCAATCTCTCCATTACAGAAGGTTCCACACGGGTCGTGTCCAACCAACACGACCCCGTGCTGAACCCCTGCAGAAAAATGCCCAGTTCAGGTAACTGGACACGGGCCGTGTTCACCAGACACGCCCCCGTGTCCAGTCTTCTGTTTCTTTTCTTTAATTTCTGTTACTGGCACCTGAACACGGGGCCGTGTCCGGTCCCCACGGGGCCGTGTCCAGACTACCAGTAACATAAATCTTTGCTTTTAACACCATTTTACACATCTAATCAACCTAAAAAAAAAAATTTTGGGACACATTGAGGACAATGTGTAATTTAAGTGTGGGGAGGATGCTAAAACCTTGAATCTTGCAAGTCCTAAATACAAGCCTTACACAAAACTCTATTGGAACCGCTAATCACCCCAAATTTTTTTCAAAAATTTCATTTTTTTTACTTGTCTAGGTTTAACTCGGGAAATTCAAGTTCTCAAAAAGGTTATATTTTTACGAATTTACAACCGATAGCGTAGTGATAAAAAGAACCAACATAAGAAAATTATGAAAAGGCATAGCAAACTTAGTTAAAATTTGATTATATATACTTGATCACATAAAAACCCATTCCCACAAAAGTGAGTTTTGAGCCTTTTATTGAGCATACAATTACATATCATTAAACTAAATGCTCACTTTTCGTTTCTTGTGTGAATAGCCGGTTGGTTCTTACGACTCTAGAACTTGCCATGACGATACATTCCCGGTCCTTATCAACTTAAACCCGAGTAAGTAAATGATGGAGGCATTAGGACTAACCATTTTTATTTCTACACCATTATTTTTCTTTTTCTTTTACCACCTACCCAAAAATCCCCCTAGTTAGCCCCTTTGAGCCTAAACCTTTTCATTTCATCACCCAAACCAAAAACCCTTTTACCCACCAAAACTTTTTTTTTATTATTTTTTTAGTAACAAGTTCGGTTTTTCCGTATGATCGTTCAAAAATATATATATATATATATGTGTGTGTGTGTGTTGATGATGAAGCAAAAGATAAACAAACAAGTTCAATAAAAATAACTTTGTTTGAATAATAGCTTCATAAAAATAAAAGTTACAAAAATAGAAAGTCCTACGAAAACCGACACTTATTACGCTTTTTACCCTTTTTCTACTAACCACTAACCACTATCCCAACCACCTACCTTTAACCCAAGCCTAGCCCTTAACCCACAAAGACCTCTTGATATTTACAAAGGTATAAAAGTTAAAAAGGAGGAGGATTGATTGCTTGGCAAGCTTATGGTAGGAATAAGTTTCATGCCGCTCTCGAGTGATTCACTAAAAATACACCTTCGGCCGAGTGTGAGTGATTTCTCCCGTGAGGTATGTGAACTTGTATATAAATGGAATTTTAAAAAAGGCATGTTATGCCCAAATAAGTAATTTCTCCTATGAAACGTTCTAAACAAATCGTTACGAATAAGATTGTAAATAGATAAAAATAAAACCCAAAAAGATCTTGGATTCCCAACACTCTACGACAAGCCAAAACCTTCTCTTCTACCCATTCCATTTGGGAGTGTAAGTCACATATTAAAGAGTTTTGCTTGAGGACAAGCAAAAGTTCAAGTGTGGGGGTATTTGATGTGTGTAAAATGCAACATATAAATTACATCAAATGAGGCATAAAACTAACCCATTTTAAGTACTAATATTGGAAAAAGAGTGTTTTTGTCTTCCTTTTGTATTTTCAGGATTAAATGAGCTCAAAAACACAAAAGAAGCAAAAAGACAGCTAAATCCAACATAAATACAAGAAAAGGAACATAAGTGGACTGCCCGACCCCTCAACGGCATCTTCCCAAGCAAAATAGAGAAGGCAGAAGACTGAACACGCCCCGTGCTCAGCCAGCACGGGGCCGTGCCCAAGAAGCAGCAGAAAAGACAAACCTATAGAAGCTTCTATTGCCCACCACGGGGCCGTGTCCAGTAAACACGGGGGCGTGGCGAAAGTACAGCAGGCGCATTAATTGTAATTGCGAATTACAATTAATGAAGAGAGAGTGTCAGACAGGCACGGGGCCGTGTCCAGCGGACACGGGGGCGTGCCCAGCCTTCTGTTCAGCCTATAAATAGGAGTGCTTGGTTTCATTTCAACTCATCCCTTGGCACACCACCTCTCTCACACTTCATCCACCACCCACCACCATCACACCACCATCATCCACCACCATCATCCATTGTCCATCATAGAGTGTGTGAGTCGTCTCGGGATCCAAGATTGATCGTAAGAGTTCTTGACAATCAAGGCCATGTTTGCCTAAGTCTCTTACATCACTTGGTGAAGACAAAGTGTCTAGTATAATACTTTTTATTTCTAATCTTTTGCACTTTTTATTTGGTTTTGTATTAATGACTTTAATAACTAGTTACTTATGTTGAAGGTGATCTTTCCTTATCGTTTGTCCGTGGTGTCTTGGCATTATTTTACTGTCTATATAAAATAAAGGATTTTCACCATTCATATCTCCACGGTCTATATGGAGGTATGTTGGCTACCTGGTCGGGGGTTAAGGGAACGGTTTGGTAAAGGTCTTGCCATTGTTCAACGTTTAGAGGTCCTGCAATGGACCTGGGTCAAATTTAGTAGGACCTCCTTCAATGCTTCACGGTATTGGATGGCGGGGGTCCAAACTCTTTGATCCCCTCATAAGTTAACTACTATTAATACTATAACCCGGCTATTTAGGACTGTATCCCTGCTGACTCAGACTACTTAGTCGAGGGTAACGTCACCGCCAAAAGCGGGGCCTACCATAATTTGCATTAATAACTTAATTAATTATCTTCCAATAATCCACCCTTTTAGGATTGTATCCTTGCTGACTCAAACTACTGGGGTGAGGGTAACGTCACCTTCAAAAGAGGGGCCTACTACAATAACTAAGATAATCTCTTAATCATGTGCAAAAGTGCGGAAATAATCAAAGGTTATACTAGATACGAGTCGGAAACAAGTGATTCATCTTATCTATCTGTTTTATTTTTATTTTCAGCATTTTAGTTAGTTTTTATTTTTCTTAGTTTAAAACATTTTTCTAAACTTTTTATTTTTGATTAGACGTTGAGGATAAACCGGTACTAAAAGCTCTTGTGTCCTTGGACGACCTCGGTATCTTGCCAACACTATACTACGCTCACGATGGGTGCACTTGCCCATATGTGTGTTTAGTGTTAGTAAAATATCGTGTTTTATAAATTTAAAACTTGGCTAAAAATAAGTGTTAAAGGGGCTTAAAATATACACCTAATATATATAACACTTCACACGCATCAGATAGCGTTGTGATAGCGTTTAGTCTAGTGAAGCGATGCAAAATGCGTTTAAATAGTAAACGTTGTAAATAGAGTTTAAATGTGATAACTGTGTTTTGAATAAGCATTGTAATATGCGTAAAAAAATGCGTTTGAAAATATAGTTTAACCCTTTAGCGTTAACCGAATCTCGGGAGTAAAAGCGTTATCGAAAAGAATAACAGCGATTGGCAACGATCCGAAGTATCGGGTTGTTACAGCCTCCCCTACTTTAGGAAATTTCATCCCGAAATTAAGGAGCAAGCGTAACAAAGAGTTGCAGATACTTAGCTTTCATATCACTTTCGAGTTCCCAAGTGAACTCGGCGCCGCGTTTGCCTTCCCAGCGAACCTTCAGTATAGGAATGCGAGAGCGTCGAAGTTTCTTGGTCTCTCGTTCCATGATTTCTACTGGCTTTTCCACAAAGTGTAGAGTTTTGTTTACTAGTAAATCCTCAAGAAGCACGTGAAGATTTTCGTCAGCTAGGCACTTTTTGAGGTTCAAGACGTGAAAAGTTGGATGTACGTTTCTGAGTTCCTCGGGTAATTCGAGTCGGTAGGCCACTTTTCCAATTCTTTCTAGAATCTTAAAGGGACCCACGTAACGTGGCGCTAGCTTTCCTTTCTTGCCGAATCGGATCACCCCCTTCCAAGGTGAAACCTTTAGGAGTACGTGATCACCAACTTCAAACTCAAGGGGCTTGCGGCGTTTATCGACGTAACTCTTTTGACGACTCCGAGCTTTCAAGAGATTGTCTCGTATTTGGAGGATCTTGTCAGTCGTTTCTTGTAATAACTCAGGACCAGTGATTTGAGCGTCTTCGATCTCGTGCCATACAATAGGCGATCGACATTTTCTACCATATAGTGCCTCAAAGGGTGCCATTTGAATACTAGCGTGATAAATGTTGTTGTATGAGAATTCAACTAAAGGTAAATGTGAATCCTAATTACCACCAAAATCTATAACGCACGAACGAAGCATGTCTTTAAGGGTGCGGATCGTGCGCTCGGTCTGACCGTCGTTTTGGGGATGGAATGTGATACTGAGATTAAGAGTCGTACCGAGAGCGGCTTGGAAAGTCTCCCAGAGACGTGAGGTAAAACGACCATCATGGTCAGAGATGATGTCACGAGGCGTCCCATGTCGACAAATGACTTCGTCGGTATAGATTCGTGCTAATCGTTCAACCTTGTAGTTTTCTCGTATCGGTAAGAAGTGCATAGATTTCGTAAGATGATCAACGATAACCCAAATGCTATCGTGACCTGATGGCGTGCGAGGGAGTTTCATAATAAAGTCCATAGCTATACTCTCCCATTTCCACATCGGGATCTCGGGTTATTCGAGTAAGCCAGAGGGTCATTGATGTTCGGCCTTAACTTTCGAGCAGGTTAGGCATTTCAATACATAGAGAGCGATATCCTTCTTAATTCCCGGCCACCAATACCTGGAGCGAAGGTCCTGGTACATCTTGTCGGCACCGGGGTGAATGGAATATCGAGATTTGTGGGCTTCAGTTATTAATATCTCTCGGAAATTATAACGACTAGGAATCCAAATACGGTCAAGATAGTGAAAAATAACATTCGGTTTATTCACTAGTTGGTTTTCCGTTCTGCAGATTCTTTCTTCCTTCAAGGTGTTCTCGAGAAAACAGGCGTGTTGAGCATCGCGAATGAGGGCTTCGAGGACGTGTTGGGCTTAAACATTACGAACACTATGTAAATAGCTTCGTCGGCTAAGAGCGTCAGCTATGACATTTGCCTTGCCAGGGTGGTAGCGTATCTGATAATCATAGTCGTTGAGAAGTTCAACCCATCTGCGTTGCCACATGTTTAGTTCCTTTTGGTTCAAGATGTGTTGTAGGCTCTTATGGTCGGCGAAGACCGTACACTTAGTACCATAAAGGTAGTGTCGCCAAATCTTCAATGCAAAAACAACTGCACCGAGTTCGAGATTGTGGGTTGTGTAGTTCTTCTCATGGACCTTGAGTTGACGAGACGCATACGTGATAACCTTGTCTCGTTGCATAAGAACACAACCAAGACCTAGGTTAGAGGCATCGCAATAAACAACAAAGTCATCGTTTCCATCGGGTAGCTTAAGTACGGGAGGGTTGCAAAGCATACACTTAAGAGTTTGAAAGGATTCCTCCGGTTCAGTTCCCCAAATAAAAGGATTGTCTTTGTGCGTTAGGGAGGTGAGAGGAACAGCGATTTTAGAGAAATCAGTGATAAAACGCCGGTAATAACGCGCCAAATCAAGAAAAGAACGAACTTTGGACGGGGTTTTCGGTGCAATCCAACTCTTAAATGCTTCAATTTTCGCGGGATCTACGTGAATACCTTGACCGTTGACGATGTGACTGAGGAATTGAACCTCCTCGAGCCAAAATTCACACTTAGAGAACTTTACGTAGAGGCGATTCCCTTGGAGAAGCTCGAGCACTAAACGAAGATGCTGGCGTGTTCGGCTCTTGACTTCGAGTAAATAAGGATATCGTCGATAAACATGATAACAAAGTGATCAAGAAAGGGTTTACATACCCGATTCATCAAATCCATGAAGACCGCGGGTGCGTTTGTTAGACCAAAAGGCATGACCACGAATTCATAATGGCCATAATGGGTAAGAAAAGCGGTTTTCGGGATGTCTTGTTCCTGAATACGTAGTTGATGATAACCATAATGTAGATCGATCTTAGAGAAACACGTAGCACCTTGCAGTTGATCGAATAAGTCATCGATTCGGGGCAAAGGGTAGCGGTTCTTGATAGTAAGCTTGTTGAGTTCCCTATAATCGATGCACATTCGGAACGATCCATCCTTCTTTTTCACGAAAAAGACAGGTGTGCTAGGGCGTATAAAGCCTTTATCAAGTAATTCCTGGAGTTGGCTAGAAAGTTGACGCATTTCAGACGGTGCGAGGCGATAAGGAGCTTTAGCTCCAGGGTTAGCTCCAGGGATAAGGTCGATACGAAAATCGAGATCACGAGTAGGGGGTAGACCGGGTAAATCGTCAGGAAAGATATTAGGAAAATCACGAACGACAAGTACCTTTTCCATCAGCTTCTTTTCTTCCTCAGCTACTACAATGTGGGCCAAGAAAGCCAAGTATTCCTTGCGGAGATACTTGCTTGCCTGAATGCATAACATAAGTTTCAGTTCCTTCGAGGGTACTTCGCCATAAACACAGAGTTGATCACCGTTTGAAAGAGAGAAACGGATCATCTTTTCAAAACAAACGACTTCGGCACGATTTTCACGAAAAAAGTCCATGCCTACTATGACATCGAAACTACCAAGTTGCATAGGAATGAGATCGATCGGGAAAACGTGATTGTTGAGTTCGAGAGTACTATCACGGAGAATAGAACTGACAGTGACCGTTCTTCCGGTGGCAACTTCTACGTCGAACATCGTTGGGAGGTTAGCGTGTTTACGGTTTAGGAGCTTCTCGAATTCAAACGACACAAAACAGTTATTGGCTCAAGTATCAAATAAACACGAAGCATAAATACCGTTAACAAGGAACGTACCATTGACAACATTGTTGTCAGTCTGAGCCTGGCGGACGTTGATGTTGAAGGTTCTTCCGCGGGCTGCTTCTTGTGGCTGTTGTTGCTATTGTTGTTGTGGCTGCTGCTGCGGTGGTTGCTGCTGCGGTTATTGTTTCACAACGCGGAGCAGGCAGGCGTTAGCAAAATGATTTTGGTCACCACACAAGTAGCAAGCTCGTGCATGAATAGCGGGCGCAGGAGCTGCTTGGTTGACCTGAGGAGCAGGGAGTGGAGCTGGCGGTGCGGAAATAGCTTGAGCAGCTTGCTGACGTGGGCCTGAACGGCAGTGAGCAGCAAAGTGCTTGTAGATATTGCAGTTTGCACAGAAACGACAGTTGACCCCTGTCGGATGATGATAGGTGCAAGTAGGGCACAGAGGGTGGATACCAGTGTACGCACGCTTAGCAGGTGGTGCGTTGGTAACAGTAGCTGGACTGTTCTGGTTGTTGGGTTGTACGAGGACAGCGTTGAGAGGAGCGGCAGTAGTAGCATAGTTCTTGTTGCCCTTTCGCTTGTGATTCTGACGTGAAGACTTTGAACCTTGTGATGCTGCATTTTCGGTAGCGGGAGTAGTAGTGACCTGACTGAGACTCTTGGTCAAGGTCTTGAAATATCCAGCTAAGACTCGCTTGCCGTTGATCTTAGCTGCGAGTTGATATGTTTCCTCGAACAAAGTCAGCTACACAGTCAGGGAGAGCTCGAATGTACTTCTTGATTGTCATATCAGGCGTAGCCACCTGACTAGGACAGATAATACTAAGCTGCTTGAAGCGAGCGGTGAGACTAGCATTGTCACATCCTTGCTGCTTGATGTGCCAGAATTCATTCTCCAACTTTTGAACTTCATGAGGAGGGCAGAACTCCTTCATCATAAGCTCCCTGAGTTCCTCCCAAGATAGGCCATAAGTTGCATCGTTACCGCGCCTGTTGCGCTCCGTAGTCCACCAATCCAGAGCCCTGGACTGAAAGACTCCAGTAGCATTCACAATACGCAGATTTTCTGGGCATCCGCTTTGCCTGAAGGTGACTTCGATGGAGTTAAACCACTGGAACATAGTACTGGGTCCATCTTCACCAGTGAAGCTTGCAGGACCTGGGCCGCAGGCCTTGAATTGCTTAAAACTGAAAGGAGCCTTTGGAGCTTCAGCCTTTGAATCGACGGATGATTTGCTGCTGACCTCGTTGATTTCACTGACAATCTGAGGTATGACCTAAGCCATTTCCTTGGCTACGAGAGAAGCGATACGCTTGTCAGCTATGCTCCTCTGAGCATTTCGACGAGTGTGAGAGCCAAGGGAAGACATCGTCGAGTGCGAGTTCTGCAGCAGATATCATCCCAAAGGGATTAGACGAGATTCAATTATATCGGGTTTTCGTTTTGAAAAGTTTAGCGTTTAACCAACATACTTATTATTATTATTAGGTAAAGAGCAGGAACACGTCGGCACACAAACACACAGTCACGTAGGCACATAAACCACATAAGCACGTATACACATAGGCACATAATTCACGTAAGCACATATTTTGCACGTATTCACCTATCTTTCAAGGTTGCGTGGCGCGTTCGAGAGTTGCGAGCGATAGCGAGTAGCATAGCGAGTAGTATAGCGTACGAGAGTTTTGAGTTTGGTTTATGATTAGTTAGCGTTTTAGATTGCGAGAGTGATGCGTTTGAAAATATTGTGACAACTCGTATTTTAGAACCTTTTCATCGTGCTTTGATGTAACTTGTATGAACATAATGTGACTAATTGATGTGTTTGTTTTCAATGGAATGTTATGAGTTTGTTTATGTTACGTGTTATGTGAATGTGTTGTATGTATGGATAACGAACTTGGTCGCACAATATTTGTCCGGTCGCACAAACCCTTTGGGCAGCACACCTTGTCCTTTGTCACATACTCTTCTCGGCCCAATCATGTTTACCTGTTTTGAAATCGGAACCCAAGGGTAGCCCAAGAATGGGTTCGGCCCACTCCTCTTATACGCATACACATACCCATTAGTGGGGTTTGTTTTCTCATAATTTGCAAACACAAGAAAATACACCAAACCCTAGCTCTCTCTCTTCTCCTCCCTCTTGTTCGACGGCAGCCTCTTCCTCCTTCGAAGCCATACGGATTGCATCACTCGCTTCTCTTGATCACACATGTTTGTTGGCAAATAATCTCACGGTTAGTATGATATATTATTACGATTAGTATGATATCTTGTTGGAACATATGTGTAATGTTTGTGTATGTTTATATACTCGATTGATGTTGACAAGATTCAATGACTAAGTTGCATGAATTCAATGAACGTATCTTGATGATCAAACTGTTAGAACTAATGATAATACACGGGATATGATTAACAAATTAGGGTTCATGTGTATTAGTGATTTGTATGACTAGGTTGATAAACCACTATGTTGATGTGTTGATCGAATGATTTGTCTTGTTATGGGAATCATTATACATGTTCGGATGTAAACTTGTGCAATAACATGGATTAGTGAGTTGATTAAGTAATTTGATTTGCTTAAATGATTGTTGTTGTTATTCATAATTAGGTGATAATTAGGGTTCATGAAAGTTAATACATGATTGCTTGATTTGATCGATTGAATGCAAGGATAGTAACTGTTTGAATGGATTAATTGATTTCCTTAAATCACGACCACATATAACCGATCGCACAAGCCAAATCGCACACCTAGAAATCGCACAAGCCTTGATCGCACATGTTGAATCGCACACATTAGGGATTGCATGTAGTACCACTGCTGAAGCACAACGTACAGCTTTTTATGCATGACCGCACACCATAGTGTGGATCGCACACCTTGGTGCTGATCGCACACCATGCTGGGCTGCACAAGAAATTGGACTGTTTAATGCTTATTGGGCCGCACATCCTTGTTGGGCTGGGTAAATGTTGGATCACACACATCCTGGATCGCACAATCAAGGATGGATCGCATACCCTTGCTTGTGGGTCGGGCACCCATTGGGCTGCACCTGATGACTCGCACACCACTGTTGGGCTCGCACACTCCCACCAGCCCAATGATTTGAATCGCACACTTGGGCTTGCTTATGTGAATGTTATTGTTGAACTAGTTAAGTACTGTTGTTGAAATGCCATGATACCAGGTGTATGCCATGATCATTCTGTGTACGTGAACTGTTAGTATATGTGTGAAACATACGTGTGTTACTTGAACATAGACCTGACTCGTATGGTAACCATGTTAGGACGTGGTTGACCACAATTAGCTCCAGTGACCTTCAATTATCTGCCGAGCTAATCTAAGGTGAGTTCACACTTTCTACAAGGCATGGGATTCCTGGTGGTTTGGGAATGGGTTAAGAAATAGTAACTATCCCCCTTGGGTGGGATACAACCTGCGTATTCTCCTTGGGTAGAATACGTACTTCCATCCTCCTTGGGAAGGATGACAACATTCAACTTACTAGACAAAACTCTATCATGAAGTCCCTCATTTTTATATCGACTTAATCACCGGGCCATTGGCGAACGGGTCATTAGTTAAATAGCGCTATTAGGTCTGACAAGCCTCACACTGTGCCGCAGAGGACGGGAGTGGACTAATGTACTTGGGCACTTAGTCAATGATAATAGACATTGACGCAGCGCACATAAACATGACTCCAGTCAGTAGTCGATATGGTAATGGGTCTAGTGGTTTACAATATGGGGTAGCCCCCACGGTATATGGTTTGGGGAAACAAGGAACTAGTTAACACATGGTTTTCGAAACAACTTATGGTTTTTTGGAACAACATTGAAATGGACAACCAACTATGAACTCGCTCAACGTTGTTGTTGATTCGTTGCTACATGCCTTGCAGGTCAATAGGTTATTTTTGCTGGAGCTTGCATGGGGAAGAAATCGTTGTGGAACATGGACCGTTGTGTGTTCATGATAAAATTATGAACTTTAAACTTATCTTTTGGTTTTGAACTTATTGCTTCCGCTGATAACTTGGACTTTGTTAAATTGTTTTGACACCAATTATATTGGTTGGTTTGGATTTTATTTATATTGTTCAATATGATTAGTGGCTGGATCCTGGTCCGTCACGCTCCCTGCGGTGATACTCTGCTTGAGGATTTTGGGGGTGTGACAAATATAGTTTAACCCTTTAGCATTAACCGAATCTCGGGAGTACAAGCGTTTGAGAAAAGAATAACATCGATTGGTAACGGTCTGAAGTATCGGGTTGTTACAATACACCTGACAGATGCAAATGCTAAAATATGTTTATGCCCACAAGGTTGGGGAGAACTCCTTTGTGGCCTTATAAAGTGGTGTGTCGGTTAATCATGTCTCGGTTTCTATACTGGGCCCATATGTATTGACAAACATGTAAAACTGTGTACAAGATTAAAATTCTTAATTGTTCCAAGTTATAAAAGATATTTTGTGCCTTTATGCACCTAAATCAATTTTTGAAATATTTTCAAATGTGTCAGTTAATTGTATTTACCAATGTAAACTGACGTATTTTCAAAAGACTAAGTGACAGGTACTAAACGCAATAGGTCGGGAGCTGCTTGGTAGCAATAGAGGATTTTGCAAATCCTTAGGATGCCCCAAAGTCTGTTAAACATCATTTTGTACATTTATTAGATCCGCTTGTGGATCCGTTATTACAACCGTCTGTATAATTATTATTTTGAACTTTGAACATTCAGTGTGTAATAGTAATTTCATTCCAAGCCTTACGTTGTGCTATATCTGTGTTTAATTGTTTATGATTATATCAACTAGGTCACGATACTCCCCACCGGGCCCATCGGGTTATGTGGAAATATCGGGGTCTGATACACAGGCAACATAAAAATAGCTGGCATGGCAGCAACTGCTCCCTGCCACCTAGCTCGCGATTTTGCCACCATTTCTCCTGCTTTGGACATGTGTGATGACACTAATCACCTCCTTAGCATCTCTGATAACACTTGGCATCATTTGAGGGCTTGATCTTCACTATAAATAGCATAGTTCATGCCTCATTTGAACTTGCACCTTTCTAAATCATTCTCTCAATCTCCTAGAGTGTTTCTGATCTAAAGAAGCCTCTTACTTAAAGTCTAATCTTCCCTTAAACACTTGTAAGTGTTCTCCTTCAGTCTTGTTTCATTTATAGGCTAGATATTAGCTGAAAGTCAAGCAAATTTACCTTTGATTTAACTTTCGGTTATGATCATTGGTCAAGCCAATGTTCAAATCGAATATGGCTACGTGATTGTAATAATGTAGGTGTTAATCCCCTATGGGGGCACCTCCTGAAGATCATGTTAAGTTGGTCAAATGACGGGTCAAATTTTTATTAAATAAAAAGTCAAAACGCAGTTTTTCGTAATTAATGTAATGAACTTCTAAGTATCGAAACATTGTATTTTGACATTATATCAGATTGTATAATATATAAGGACATGTTAGATCATCTCCAACCCGTCATTTCCTTCTTAGAGCTCGGTTCGCAACCGAAAGTCAAACAGTTTGACTTCTGCTTTGACTTTCGATTCTGACCCGTTTAAGTTAGTTTAGCTACTGATTTGAAGTTGTTATATTATCATATTAATGTATGGAATAACCCTCGGAGGTTATACCATTTGATCATATCATTTGTCTGGTTTTATGCAAGTCCACATAATATGCCATTTTTGTGCATAGAATGATTTTGAGACATAAGGAACATATAAACTGTGTTTGAAACTGATGTAACATCATATTAAACATGTTTTGGCATATTGGACTTACCATAGACCCATCCGATCACTCGATGCCGCCTATGCGCGTACGGTTGACTTATATAACATTGTTTATATAAGTTAGTCGAATCGGGTCAAAACCTTTCCAAATCAGTTCTAATCAGAATGTATGATTATTTGACCCATATTATTCGAGTCATAGTACTCATGAGGGTGCAAACCACATTCTCTTCAATCTCCACTTAATCTAGCGAACCGTACTTATTTTTTATAAGTTAACCGGTCCAAGTCATATGACTTGAATAAGACCCGTTAACATTCTAACGGATTATAGTTCCGTCCATTCTAGAGTAGGAGCCTCCAGTAAACTGCGTTTCTATAAGTTGTTTTGAAGAACGGTTGTGCTTAATTGTCACACCCTGATTTTTCGGTGGGCCTGGACTTGGGTTTATATATGACAAATCGATATAGATATTCATAACAACACAACAAAAGTCTTGGGGTATAAAATAATTATTACAAATTACAATTATCCAAAAGTTCATAAAATAATATACAGACCCAAGTGTATAAAAGATCCACAGGCGGATCGAATAACAAAATATTATGTAAAAGACCACTAGGCTTCTTGCATGGAGTTGCAAATTCCACTAAGCAATTACCGGGCAGCTTCCAGCCTATTTACGTACTTTGCAACCTGCGCTTAGCCTTTTGAAGATACGTTAGTTTACACCGGTAAATATATATAACCGACACATTTTGAAAATATTTCAAAATCATTTTATGTACACTATGGTACACATATGTTCATAAATAACTTGGGACAAACTATTTCTCTTGTTATCAATATTACATGCTTGCCAATACATATGGGGCACGGAAACTATGTCGAGATCATGATTAACCGACACACCATTTTAATACCCTTATTGGGTAAACCCATATTGGGTTGTAAAGATATTTTATTATAGCATTAGCATCTATCAGGTATATTGTCATACCCCAACCGATGGCGGAAACATCGGGGCGTGGCACTGAGCGACACAGATTGTCCAGAAGTTTCCATAACAACTATAATTACCAATTATTTAAAGCATCATGTCCCATACCACGACATAAAAAGTAATATAATTATTACAGACAAGATCTAGTCATATTGTTCTGTTCCGACAACTTAGATTTCAAATACAGACAATTCATTTATTTGTTTCTAGACCTTTCCTAGCCTCGATTTCACAGCAAGCCAAGCATATAAACATCCTAAGCACACAGTGTGAAATGAAGCACGTTAGTTATCGACATGAACCTATCGATACCAATGACTGCGGGTTGACTGCCCAAGGCAGTTCGTAATACACAGTCACCACTGTGAGCCATGTAACAAATTGTCCTTAACAACCCCTGAGTGAATAGGTGCTGAGTCCAAACTAATAGTACTATCGTTGCTAAGGCAGGTAGACAGCATTCCATGTGTAAACATAACAAACAAGCATTCATTAAGTCACGTATAACATGCGGTAACGGTTAGCATTAAAGCATTGTGTAGTGTGTTCGATGTGATTTAGAATAAGTAACGTATGTAACACCCAAAAGTGCGTAAAGCAAAAAGGGTTCGAGTATACTCACAGCAATTGATGGATTGAAGGGAGCGCTAGAGAGTAAGGTTAGCCTGATTAGAACGATAGCATAAACGATAAGCGGCACCTAAAATAAAGCAAAGTGTCAGTAGATCGGACGGCAATCCGATCGGGTGGTAATCCGATCGGGTGGCCACTCGACTGGATTGTCATCTCGTTTGGGATGGATGTGTTTGTGTATGATGGCTTGTCTTTTGAAGTTTTCGTTGTATCATTTTGAAAATAGAGAAGTATCTCTGCCTTTCAGGTCGGTCGATCGAACGGCCGTTCGATCGGACAGCAATCCGATTGGCGAGGCTCCTCAGGTTGAGAAAAAGTTCACCGCAGGACAGTCACTCGATCGGATGGCAATCCGTTCGGATTGAACATGTTGAAAAATTGCTTAAGTGTTTGAAGTCAAACATTACATGGTTGGGTGGTAATCCGATCGGGTGGTAATCCGATCGGACGGCAATCCGTTCAATGTTCATAACCTCAAATGTTGAAATAAAAGTTAAGTGTGGGACCCAAGGTGCAATCCGATCGGGTGGCAGTCCGGTCGGGTGGCAATCCGATCGGACGACAATCTGATCGGACGACAATCCGTCCCAGTTGACCTGATCGTCTTCTTCCTTGGTTGTTTTGACAGTTTGAAGTTTTCTCGAGACTGTTTAATGACGTGCTAAACAACAGAAACCTCATCAAGACTTAGTGACCTGATCAGATAGGAACCACCCTCATCCGACCAGTTAATTGTTCGAGACGGTGTTTCATGTTTAACCCGAAATCAGTAACCTCGTGGATAGAATCCAGATCTTGAACCAACACATCCACAAGAAAGAGTAGAAGATTAGAACAAGCTCCGATTCCATCGGTTTTGAGTGTATTGAGTGTAAAAGAGTTGAAAGAAAGTTGGAAAACCATCTTTCAATCCTTTTCACCATGAATATGTTCAGATCTATGCAAGATCTTTGTTTATTTATGTGGAAATCATTCAGATCTAAGTTGTTTTCGAAGGATTGAAGCCAAAACATGAAGTTTTTATGAACATCATGATGACATCATCCTAGAACACCTTAAATCTAGTGATTTCACTGTTAAAAGTTAAGATTCAAAAGATAGAAAGGTGTAGGAGTGTGCATAGATCAAGAAAGTACAAGATTTAGGTGGAAAACTTACAAGAATCGTGAGAAATCTGAAGAAATAGCGGCTGGGGCGAGTGGAGAGGGAGAGAGCTGTCAACATCAAGTGATGTTGACATATGAAGGTATTTATAGGGTTTCCATAAATGGAAAGAGGAATAAGTGGCTGGTCGATCGAGTGGCAGCCCGATCGGGTGGTAGCTCGATCGAGTGGCAGCCCGATCGGGTGGTAGCTCGATCGAGTGGCAGCCCGATCGGGTGGCAACTCGGTCGGCCGGCCACTAGATTCGAGTGCACGGCGCGATGAGTTTTGCGATTTCGATTCGAGTGTTGAGCGTTGCGATGCGATAGAGTTTCCTATTCAAATTACTTTTAATCCCAACTACTATATCAACATACAATCATCCTAATTTAACGTTCGTTTAGCGTTTGCGATTGAGTTGCGATTGCGTTTCGATTGATCACCACATCATAAAACATAAATAACATGCACAAGTAACACATAAAGGGCACACACACATAAGAACCATAACCAGACGCGTAATTCGAGTTGCGAGTGCGATAAGACATGCGATAAATATCGATAAATAGCGATTAAACCTCGGTTATTAACAAATACTCCACATAATACAACTAATGTAAAAGCATAAAAAGTCTATCTACAAGTCAAAGAAGCCAAAACAGGAATTGAGCAAGGAGTGACAGATCGAAATTAGCAATATTGTCTCCCTTTGACTTCAATCTTGACTTTGACTTTGACTTTCGAAACACGGGGTGTTACATACATGCCTACACCCCTGCTTAGGTCGTATCCATTTGCAATTAAATGAGCCGAGGATATCCAGGACACGGTCACATTAACCCCCAATGTTTAAGTTATCAAGCAATATGAATTAAAACGGGTTATTTGAATTCCAGACACATAGGTCATCGATCCCATACCCGACCAAGCGGTAATAATTTACCGTATCCCAAGCCCATATAGGGAAAATAGGTTAAGAGTATTTACCTGGCTTAAATCTTTACAATCCATATATATATACATATATATATATATATATACATATATATATATATATATAAGCACAGCCAATATAACAAAACAACTAGCAAGGTTGCAATTTATTGGACACCCTTAGTCTAGAATAAATGGAATTATTATCCATTAGAATGTTAACGAGTTTTATTCAAGTCATGTGACTTGGACCGGTTAACTATAATATAAAGAAGACAGTACGGTTCGCTAGATTAACCGGTGACCAGATAGAATGTGGTTTGAACCCTCACAAGTACTATGACTTTTATAATGTGGGTTAACCATAATACAGTCTGGATTTTAAAAGAATTTGAAGGATTTGACCCAATTTGGTTAACTTATATAAACTAAGTTACATAAGTCAACCGTACGCACATAGGCGGTATCGGGTGATCGAATGAGCAAATGTCAAGTTCATTATGCTAAAACACGATTATTACATTACCATATCAATAGGTATTCCATTTTATAAGTTCATTATGGTTTAAAACCATTTTATGCTTATAAGGGAATTTTTTATATTTTTAAGGCATAATGTATGAACTTGCATAAAACCCGACAACTGATTATGATAAAATAGTATAACCTCAGTGGTTTATTCCATACATTAATATGATCATAATGCAACTTCAAATCAGTAGGTAACTAAGCTAAAACGGGTCAGAATCGAAAGTTAAAGCAGAAGTCAAACTACTTGACTTTCGGTTGCAAACCGAACTATAAACTGGAAATGACGGATTGAACATGCTTAAACATTATACCAACTGATATAATGTCAAAAAAATGTGTTTAGATATTTATAAGTTCATTTTATAAATTTTCCGTAAAACTGCGTTTTGACTTTTATTTTAACATAACTTTGAACCGTCATTTGACCAACTTAACATGATCTTCATGAGGTGCCCTCATAGGTGATTATCAACTACCTTATTACGATCACGTAGCCATGTTTGATTCGAACATTGGCTGGACCATAATGGTCATAACCGAAAGTCAAAGTAAAAGTCAATTTTTTTAAGCCATTAATTTTAAAAGCGTTTTTTTTAATCGTTCCTTTTAGAACCGTTTTTTGAAATCGTTCATTTTTTAAACTTTGTATTCGGTTTACTTAGAGCTGTTAGGAAAAAGAACTTCAGAAAATGAACGATTTCAAAAACGAAGGAATTTAAAAACGATCGATTTTAAACGAACGAATAGTTTAAAAAACGAAGATTAAAAAATGACGTTTATAAAAAAAACAAAACCTTAAAAAATAAGTTAACAAGTGTAAGGTACTAAAAAACGCACGAATTTAATAAACGAAAGGTTAAAAATATAACGAATTTTGAATAAACAAACGGTCCAAAGAAATGGTTGATTTGAAAAAGAAATAAATCATTCTAAAAAAAGTTTGAAAAAATGAACGATGTTTTGCAAACTTTTTATTAGAATGTTTTTTTTTTCAAATCTTACATTTCTTTTGTTTTTTATACACGTCGTTTTATAAAATTTAAAATAATTAACGACTTAAAAGAGTGAGTTGTTTAAAAATATTTAAAAATAAATGATTTAAAAAACGGTATAAAATGAAGTGTTTAAGAAAACTTTAAAAGACAAATGATTTTAAAAGCAAATAGTTTAAAAATGAACAATTTAAAAAACGATAGATGATTTAAACAAAATGTAAAAAAATATATTTTTAAAATGACTTTTATATAAATAAACGATTAATGAAAATACATATTTATTTGTATATTTAAAACGTATTTTGTTAAATAATAATCATGAAAATAACGAAATAATAAAAAAATGAGTAATTGCATTAATATCTCTTAAATGTTAAAAGAACTTTGTAATTATCAAAAACAGCCCCTAAAGTATATAATGACATAATTACCGTTACATTTAACTACAAAAAAAAGTAACAAAGTTAGTGTCAGGGGCCAAAACTGTTATAAAAGACAACCTCAAGGTCTAACATGTTAAAAGATTCTTGTTTAGACTGAAATGCTTAAACTGGCTAAATCACAGAGGCTAAAAAAGTAATTTACTCTATATATTGATAGGGTCAGGATTTAGAGAAAACGCTCAAAAGTGTGAGAACGGAGAGAACGCTTATGGATCGTCCGATCAAAACAATCTATGGACTAGATTGGCACGGTGGCATTTTAGTAAATAACACCAATTTTATTACATGGACGCGCGTCATTAAGGGTAAAAAGGTAAAAAACAATTCCTCACATAAAACACCATTGAAAATAAAACGCCAATTTTTAACACTGCGTACTTTTTTCTGTGTTTTTATTTAAGCTCTCTGGCTACAAAAACGCCATAAAATATGAAACGCCATTATATATAACGCCAAAGTTTACATCCGGATAAATGTTAATTACAATTTTTGTTATAAAAATAACATCCCGCCTAACCTACGCACCAAAAAAAATCTATAAATAGAAACGCCTCACCACCTTCCGTTTATCTCACCAAAAAACACAAAAAAACACACAGTGGTTGCTAAAAAAATTTACAACTCAATGTAAAACGCCAAAAAATACAACGACAGCAAACATCTTTTCTTTGATCCTCAGTAAAGTTCTGCATGAAGCTTCACTTAATGATTTGTTACGCGAGTGTAGAAAGATTTTGCTGCATGAGATGGACAAAATTGAAAAAAGATGGACTGATGACACCCATATGTCATACTGTCATCTTTGTTCCTGAAGAAGGTTTGGATGATAAGAAGAGAACTATACCAGTGGCAGATAGCATCCACCCACAGGGGGTCGCCCTATGTTTCCAACATCAACAAAAACACTTCAACACATGAACAAAGAAAATAAACAAAGCCAAACCCAAAACGCCATTTATTTGTCACATTTCTTGTAGTTTCAATAGAAAAAAGAGACTGATGACACTAAAGATTTAAAATCATAAATTGCTTCTACTTTGTTTTTTTTTTTTTTTTACTTTTTTTTTTAATTTTCTTTGTCTATTGTTTGTTTTGTAATGTCAGTTAATAAACAACAAAATAATATTAATGCTATAATGAAAAATATAATAAACGCCAAAATTAGCAAATACGTGTAAAACGCCATAATGCCATAAAAAGCCCCCAAAAAACTACCAAACTATAATAAAATTAATTTGAAGAACTAATATTATAAAAAAAGGAGTGAAACAATGTGCAAAGAATATAAAACAAAAAGAAGACCAGTAGTTATCTAACCGCCATTGGAAAACAAAACGCCATAATTACAGCCGTCAAAAGATTTGACGTGTTACACCATTAAAACAGTTGAGTCTGAAAACAAAACACGGTAAACTGCAAAAAACAGTAAAATGAAACGACGGAAAACATAATTACTAACATTTATTATATTAAATTTATTTATCTTTTTCAAAACGCCATAATTACCTAACATACGGGGGGGGGGGGGAAATCAATATAAAAGAAGACAATCAGAACCCAAGCTCAAACACGCCAAAAAAACTAAAACGCCACATATTCTCCAAAACGCCAAAAAATTTAAAAAATGGCTAAGGTTATTGCATGGTGGTTTGAAAGGAAAGAAAAAAAGATTCATCATAAAGTTCGCTAACAGGAGAAGGGTAAAGGTAAGAACAATAAAAGCCATGATGAGAATGAATGAAAATGTTCAGAATGATATCCTGGCCCTTGGGGTTCCAAGAGACAACGATTGTGAAAGAACAAGAACTGTAATAAAAAGACTGGAGAGAAAGTTTCCAGCAGAAGATGATGAAGATGATAATGATACTGAAGATATACAAATACCAAAACTTAGCAGTTGGGTATTGCATGAGGAAGAAGGAACACTTGAAGTAACTTATAAAAACGGGGTGCAATATTCAAGACCAATGGAAGAAATGTTGAAGACAGGGTTGCTATCTATCATTGAACAACTCTGTGATTTAACACCTTCAAACGATCCAAAATCCAAGGATGCAGTGATATTCAAGAATAGGCTGCAGCAAAGAAGAGACGAGCTAATGGCGTTATAGGCAAAAATGAAATTTGATGATTAAGAATCTGAAGAAAGTGAAGAACAAAGCGACGGGTACATCTCTGATGTAATCCCACCTACGGAAGACTATTATATTATTTTGATTTTCGAGTTATTGTAATTTTTTAAAATATTAATCTATGGTAATGAATTATTAACAAAAAGATACAAAACGCCAAAAATAACATGGAAAAAGCCATAACGCCAAAATATTAACTATGTGACACAAAAAGAATTAACTCAAAGAAAAGAAATCTGAGAAAAAAACAATAAAACGCCAAATAATTAATAAATCTACAAAACGCCAAAATTATCTTACACGCAAAAAATAAAGAAGCATGTCAAACGCGAAAATCGTGAAAGGAAAAGAATACTAAAAAGACAAAAAAAAACCCTCGGACCCTGATCATGCCCCACGCCACGTGTTCGGCCAGGATGCGTTCTCACCGTTCTCACACTTTTTGCCGTTTTCTTCTGATCCCGTTTCTATATTGATATTATTAAGAGCATCAGGAACATGAAAAAGCAGAAGTATGCAAAAGTCAGAAATCACAGTTGTCAAACTTGAACTAATATTCATACATGTAATTGTAATATACTAAACTAAACCTTTTATTTTCCTTAAACTTAAAACATAGAGTAAATTTCCGTTTTGCTCCCTGTGGTTTGCTCACTTTAACGGTTTTGCCCCAAACCTTTCAAAATAGCCATTTTACTCCCTGATCTTTGAAGGCCTTCTTGATTTTGCTCCCCGCCCCTTAACCTCATCCATTTATGCTGTTAACCCATGTCACGTGCAAATCACCTGAGGGCCATTTATGTCTTTTCCCAACCCTCTTTAACGAATCATATTTAAAACCCTAACAACCATTATTGCCCCCCATTCATCTTCTTCCCCATCAACAAAGAAAAACCCTAAATCCATGGCAGACGTACATTGTGCTTGTGGATCTCCAACCTCGAACGTGACATCTTGGAATCGAGCTAATCCAGGAAGGAGGTTCTATCTATGTGCTCAACATGGCTTTGTGAAGTGGTCAGATCCACCCATGTGTCGACGATCTGCTGAAATCATACCTAGTTTGTTGGAGAGGTGTAACAGGAATGAATCCATTGCAAGAGCTGTTGCGAAAGAAAACAGGACGCTTAAAGTTTTGTTAGTGTTGACATGGATTTTTTGCATCTTCTTGTTGCTAAAAAATTGACCTAGGTATTTTGTAATTAGGAATAATCAGTGTTGTAGGTTTGTTATCGAAGAATGTTTGTTGGAAGTGATGTATTTTGGAACTGTAATGAAAGCAGTTTACTTGTTTGGCACAGTTGAGTTTTTTTGTTGATATGTTTGGTTTTGACATCGTTGACATTACATACGGACAACGGCAAAATTTCGACCACTTTGTACAGTTATGCTAATCTGTTTGGTATGTTTGATTGGCAGCCAAATCAAACCCAAAACTTAACAAACCAAAACAAGACCAAACAGACACTAAAACTGAGTAAGACCAAACCAAAAGAAGACCAACCCAAAAGAAGACCAAACAGACACTAAAACTGACCAAACAGACACTAAAACTGACTAAGACCAAACCAAAACAAGACCAAATAGACACTAAAACTGACCAAGACCAAACCAAAACAAGACCAAAACAACACCAAATCATTACCTGCATATGATAAAGAACACCAAAACAAGACCAAATCAAACCTGCAATAACTGACCAAGACCAAAAGAAGACCAAATCATACCCGCATGCATTAAAGAACACCAAAACAACATACAATAAACTGCATGCATAACATAAACAAGACCAAGACCAAAACTGCAGTATAAAATACATAAAAGACATTAAATACATAACAACCAACCATAACATTGTCATTGATATAATAAGCAGGCCTTAACCCATAAGAAACACCAAAATTCAGGCCATAGGGTAATACAGTCATAATGTCAGCAAAAGAGGATGATTGTTATCACATACATACTTAAACCATTAAAAACCTAACCACAAACAGCTAAAACTTAAACATTGGACTGAGACCCATCTGCAGTTCCCTTGCAAGACCTTTGATTATGCCCCTTCCCACCACACTTTGTGCATTTCACAGTTTGACCAACCCTAGACAGCTTCCCTTGCTTCGATGCCTGTTCAGTCAACTCTTCTGCACTTTTCTTCCTCTTCTTTCTTGGCCTGCCAACTTACTTGTGGTGCTTTGGTGGAACAAGGGTTGTTGGACAAGCAGATGGTAGCCACATGTTCCTACCATTGATTGGGTCCACTGTCTGTGCATAGACCTACTTCCAAGTTTGTAACCAATAGACTTGTGAAACCCATTTCTCTGGAACATCCACTTCTATTCCATGTGCAGCCATATCCCAAATAACTGCCACAGCATGCTTACAAGGCATACCAGTTAGTTCCCACCTTCTGCAAGAGCGGGTTTTATCAGCCATGTTAACAACATACTGTTCCAATGAACTCCCTTTAACCTGATACTTGTCCACAACATTCCACTGGACACTCATATTTGCAGCCTTCTCCTTTATCTTGTCAAAAATCTCAGTAGCAGTTGGTGTCAAGTGACCTTCACTCTTTGAAATCAGTATGTGCACAGCAACATTCCTCCTCATCAAATACTCTCTAATATACTCTAGACATGTTATAACAGGCTTGTCCCTTCCTTCAACCAACTGTCTGTTGAAAACTTCACACAAGTTGTTAAGAAGCACATCACTGATAGCCCTACCTGCATAACACAAGTTACAAATGATAAACATTACTAAATGAAGTTACAATATTGACATACCACTAAAATAGGCTCTGGTCCAGTGAACAGGTGGAATCTCCCTTAACCATTGATATATACCCTCATCAGTGGCTAGAACCTCCTTCATTGCTTGTTCAAAGTAAGCTACAGTAGTTGAAGATGGGTCTCCCTTAACCAGCACATCAGTTTGACTAGTTCCAGCATCACCTACATTATACTCTAATGCTAGTCTCCTGGAAGCCCTTGACAATATTTCTTGTGTATTCCTAACAGGTAGATCATCATCATCATCATCATTTATTTCATGAATCCTAACTTTACAATTAGGAGACATAAAATAAGTTTCAACTAAAGTTTGACCATGCTCAGTATATACTTCCATCAACTTATGATCTCCCACACAAGACAAAAAGCTGAGCACATCAGAGTCATTTCCTAAAGCCCTCAATCCAAAGTTCAAATCTTCATCAAACACTTTGAAATGGTAAAAAATCAACTCTTTTTCAGAGTAGCCTAGTTCTAACATCATATAACTTACTTCATGAACTGAAAATTCATCCTTGTCTACGAAGTCAACATAGTCTACCTGACCTTTTAAGTAAATCCTGTTAGGAAACTTAGTGAAAGATCCCCCATGATGAATCTTCAGTGAGAAAAATGTAGGATTACCTGAAAAACATAACAAAATGATCAGTGTTAGGGTTCAATAGATGATCAGTGTTAGGGTTTACTACATGATCAATGTTAGGGTTTAAAAAACTCACCATACAGTGTCTCTACATCAACCTCTTGTCCCCTAGGACGAATGAACCACATTGACATTGCATTTCAATCGTCGATGATCCTGAATGATTTCGTTTTGGGAGAATGTTTAGGGTTTGAGAGTGATTTCGCTTTGGGAGATGAACATCGATTAGGGTGAAATGTCTGGGGAAAAGGGTGATAAGATTATAATAAGGAGTAGTTAGGGTTTTATTAAAGACAGGGTTGGGAAAAGACATAAATGTCCCTCAGGTGATTTGCACATGACATGGGTTAACAGCATAAATGGATGAGTTTAAGAGGCGGGGAGCAAAATCAAGAAGGCCTTCAAAGATCAGGGAGTAAAATGGCTATTTTGAAAGGTTTGGGGCAAAACCGTTAAAGTGAGCAAACCACAGGGAGCAAAACAGAAGTTTACTCTAAAACATATTTTAAATATTTTTAAAGAAAGCATAAAAAACATCTATATTAATAAACGTAGGCTTTTTGAAAAAAAAAATCCTTATAAAATGATTTTTCTTTTAGAAAAAATATTTCAATTATTTATTTTTAACTTTTTAATAATATATTGTTTTATATTCTTTTAATGAATATTATTCTTTGGTATTTTCTAACATGTTTCTTTAATCTTTTAAAAGTATCTGTACAAATAATCGAATTACTTATTTATTTTATCTTTTGTTACTTTGTTAATTTACCATTTTATTAAGTATTAGATTTACTTTATTAATTAGTGTTTAGTTCTTTTTGTTGTTGAAAATATTTTTGTTACAAATTAAATATTCACTATAAAACTTTGAAATAACATTTAAAGTTCTATAAAAAATATATGATAACGTACACCCACTAATAAAAAATGACTATCAAAATATGCTTTAGAATGTAAAAATAAAACTATATTTGGATCCTATAATTAAATAATTTCCATCCTCTCACTTAGAGAGTCACACTATATTATAGAGTATGGATTAAAAAAGGTGCATTAACAATTTTGCTTTTAAAAGTAGTTTCACAACACATGTATTTATACCTAATTAATACGTAATTTCATTTATATTTATCTCAAAATATCATAATATAATTACTAAATCTTATTGCTAAGTGTTTAACATTTGTTTACATATATACTTACTAGTCGCACGGGCCCTGAGGGATCTCGAATTCTTAGGGATGACCCTAGATAAAAGAAATATTTAAGGCACCATTTTTACTAGTCGTACAGGGGCTCTTGAATTCTGAGGGACAAGTCGACAACTCTGGGAAAAAAAATTTAGGATACCCATAAATTTTTCTTCTAGATCCACCGCTAGTTTGACGAATATCCTTTCAGAACTTTTTTTGGTAATGCAAGGATCATTTCAGTCAAACATGTGTTGCCATCACATTACAAACTTTTGAATTTTCTTTGCTAAGTTTGAGTTTCACGGTGAATTTCTGTTAAGTATCAATTAGAGAATTGGGAACTTAAATTTGGATTTTCAGGTTCAAATGAAAACAAAACAAGTTTACTTTGTTATCCCCTTGATCCTAATAAAGTCATTTAGAAAAATACTAAGCAAAACTACCATTCATACACCAAAAGAACCCTAACACATAGCAAAGCATACACCACATATTCAATATCTTCTTAGCAACAGAAAATGAGATGATTCATGACATAAACAAGTAAACTGACCCTAAAGAATAATATAATTTTGACATAAACATGTGCCAGCTAATAGCTATAGCTATCGAGCACAGAGTTGTGTTATTGTGTCTTCATCAATTGATGACACAGACTGAACTTTGCTATCGCTCTCTCCAGTAAAAAAAGCAGGTTGTTTAGGTTGAGGCAACGCGCCTTCACTAACAAGCATTAGAACTACAAACAACATAGTTGGCCTATCATGTGCATGATGCTGCACACATAGTAGCCCAACATGTATTGACCTTAGTACTTCAGAGACATTGCATGAGCCGTGTAAAGATGCATCTATGAATTCACTTGTCCTGCCTTCTTTACAAAGTCTCCATGCCTAAATCAGACCAAACATATGGTAAGTATACGCCTAAACGTTGCTCTTAATATTAAAACACTAGTTTTGGTCTCTATCTGTTTAACATACATGTCCAAGAAGGTTGTCATTGTGATCTTTGTGATAGAATCCTCGGTTTTGCTTACCACTCACTATCTCCAACACCAAAACACCAAAGCTAAATATGTCTGACTTTACAGAGAATCGCCGGTGTAATGCATACTCTGGTGGAATGTAACCACTGTGACAAAGTTAATGGAATAAATTGAAAACTAGAAATTTGTTTTTTTTTTTTCACTCACTCTTTATCTTTGGAAGATTGAAGAGAAAAGTGTTCTAATAAATAGACCATAGTTTTAGATTCTTACTATGTCCCAACCACTTTTCTTGTCATAGCAACAGTATTGGATCCTACAAACTTTCTAGCAAGGCCAAAATCAGAGATTTTTGGGTTCATGTTGTCGTCCAACAGAATATTACTTGCCTTGAGATCTCTGTGGATAATTTGAAGGCGGGAATCTTGATGTAAATATAGGATACCTCGAGCTATCCCATGTATGATATTAAGACGCCGAGGCCAGTCAAGCAGTAAACTTCTGGTTTCATCTGTGGAAGATAACGTATATAATAATTTAATGTCTGCTGATGAATACAACAGCATTTGTACATCCAGTAAATGAAAGGTGCATTGAGATAGAAGTGAGTCAAACCAAATAGAATTGTGTCCAAGCTTTTGTTAGCCATGTATTCATAAATCAAAATCATTTCATTTCCATGCACGCAGTATCCTAGAAGCTTCACAAGATTCCGGTGCTGAAGTTTTGCAATACAAATGACTTCATTTTTGAACTCATCAAGCCCTTGTTTGGATGTTTCTGATAGCCTCTTTATGGCTACTTCTTGACCATCTTCCAACACACCCTAAAATAGAAAGGTTACAGTTTTATATCATGCTTTTAATTAATGATACAAATGCGCGTTCCTTTCTTTATTAAGTTACCTTGTAAACAGGACCGAATCCACCTTCTCCAATCTTTTTATTGACGTCAAAGTTATATGTAGCCTTAACTAATTTATTTAGGCTAAATAAAGGTAGCTCGTCAAGATCTTCCATCTGAACATTGTTATCCTTTTTCTCACGGGCATAAGTGTCTCCTACAAAAGAGCATGTGCGATTACACAAACGAGCCAAAACTTATTTAAGTTTCCAAAGTGTAAGGATGATTTTAATTCTAGAAGCATAAGAAGATATTTAAATTACCTCTTTCTTTCATATTAAGCCTTATCTGTTTCTTTATACAAGTACATGTCACCATAAATAGAAGTAGCACAACGAATGTAGTTAAAAATACCATTGTAAGTACTCTTTTTTTCTTGTTTAAGATAGATGGGGAATCTCCGGTTCCTTCACGAACGATTAACAATGATGTTACAAGTGCATTACGTTTATAACAACTCAAAATTAAGTTAAAAACCATAAAGGTGTACCTGCTAACTCAGAGGCAGCCAATTTTATGTAAAGATCCTGCTTATCATCATTCTCTGTGGTGTCCATAAGCTCATCAAACCAAAGCAAACATCCGCTTCCTCCATTCCTGATATCTAAATTTGCATAAGCCGTACAATTGCAGTTCATTTTGCAAGCCATCTCACATTCTTCAAGCATCATGCTACGATTATACCAAGAACGGCGTGTGTCTGGAAATATAACTCCTGAAATTTTTTTAAAGGCAGACGCACTTCCACAATCTAAAGCCCGTTTACGTTCACACCTACTAGACCCATTTCCACTATCCCATTCATCTGGGGCCCGAGGCTTAAAACCTGCCATACAGGTACAGTGGGGGTACCTATTAGCGCTGCAGCTTCCGTAAGGCCCACAAAGTCCATAACCACCACAACTCTGTGTTAGTGATCCAAATGAATGCACAACCCAGTCTTGTATTTGATCCATCCAACGCAAATGCACAGCGGTGTCATCTGGCAACACATGGATCCTTTGAACAACCGAAATCTTAAGTTCATATTTGAAATATATTTCCTTTTCGTTAAATACAAAATGAATCAAGAAAAGAGGATTTGGGTTTTCAATGGGCCAACCTTGAAACTTAAGACCATTCCATGGTCCATATCTCCATCGTAAAACCGAACCTTGTTGGATCTGAGTTTCTTTTTTATTGTATTTTTGTTTGAAATTAAGATGGAAATGAAAGAGTTGTGCAGCGGAAATAAGATGAAAGCAAACTTTGCATACAATCAAACGAGAGTAATACTTTAATCAAACATCTTTACACAATGAATCGAAAGATTGAATTTGTTTCAACAACGATTACAATGATTGATGTATGAATGCAAACTCCCCCTCAGCCAGAGCTCAGTAGTTTGTTCGTGCAAAGAAGACGATGTGATCAAAAGAGCTGATAGAACAGTACAAAGTACTGAACTATTTATAGGCACTTGCAAACCACTGAGCATCTAAGCTGACGTCACCATGAAAGTGACATCTAACCTCCTAACAAACTCTAACCTCTGATCTATACAAACACTGATGTACTAACTACTGCTTTTACAATCTATTACATAAAAGACACTTAAACAGGTGTTGCATCCTTCCACTGCTGTGAACTCAGCAGTGCTTGTCCGGATCAGCAGTACTTGACTCAAGACAGTAGATTGAGTCAGCAGTGCTTTGGTCTTCTATCAGTCTTTAACATTTGGCAGCAGATGCAAGGCAGCAGTTGTAGATCAGCACTTGGTAAGATCAGTAGATAGGAGATCAGCAGATACAAAGCCACTTTCAAGGGGAGAGATTTGCATGAACTAACTGTAATCATCTGCTTATTCTGGATCCACTGCTCTGATCCAGTTTTGGCTTTAATTATCTGTTCCTCTGATAGGGTTCAATACCAACAATCTCCCCCTGGAACAGATAATGCCAAAACTCTTCATTATTAGTGGAATGCTTTATTGCCTCATCAACAGCTCCCTTATCTGACCTTTAAATTGTAATTCAAAGTCTAGGGCATCTGTATCTTCATCATCCCTGCTAAGTGGAAGATCAAGGAGATCCTGCAAATCTTCAAGACTCAGGCCAAGAGCTTGTTCCCTTGATATTTTCTCCACTACTCCACCAGACCTGAGCAAAGTCAATACGCAGGTCTGTTTGTCAGTTTCCCACTTTTGTATTTTTGAGCCTGGTGGGTTTCTTGGGAGATGTTTATTTGCAAAAGTATTTGGTGAGGCTGGCCTATTCATGGCTTGCTGAGCAGCACTTGCAGTTTGTTCCAATTCAAGATCTTCTTTTATCATTACTTCCGTGCCTGCTTTTACAATGGCATCTCCAGCTAATAGATCTTGAATTGTTTCCATGCTAAACTGGTTTTTGCTCCTTCTTTTGTAGATGGCAGCACCAGCTGGAGCAGTGGTTCTTTTGACTTGCAGCTTTGGTGGTTTTTTAGAAACCTCTGCTTTAGAATAGTCAGGCTTTTGAGGAACTGTGGGATCTTTCTTTCTTAATTGTTCCAACTTTTTGTAAGTAGCCCTGACCACATCTTCTTTCCATCTAGCAACTTGTCTTTTGTTTCCATAATCAGCAGCAACCAATTCCTTTTTCATTCTTTGCAGTTCTACCTGTTTGTCAGGTACATTCTTTCTAAACTTTGCCCAGACAGGAGGAGTGTGAGTGACCTTCCTTTTTATCATGTCTTGAATTCTTGCAGCTTCATCTTCAAGCTCAGGAACAGTCCACTCTTTGTACATGTATCTCTCTCCTTTATACTTCTTGTGAGCCATGATGCTTTCAATGTAGTCTTTCTTCAGAGTTTCAGCTGCTCTTTCAGAAATTTATTGACTAACATTTTTTGCAAATTGCTCTAGGGATCTGACTTGTGTGAGTAGATATTGATAATTTCTTGAAATTTCTTTGTCAGATTTCCCTTGTGTGTTTCTTTTTGAGATATCCTCTGCTTGCTTGGCTTTGATTTCCAAGTATTCATCAACATTTTTAGGCCAAGGATATCCCTTTATTGATGGCAAACTCCTTTTGGCAGGATCATCCTCATAGTAGAAGGATTTTATTTCATCTCTAACAGCTGCTAGTTCAAGAGGAAATTGAACACCTGCAGGAGGTAAGGGCTTGTACATTGGAACTGAAGAGAGAGGAACAGGTTTTGGTATTGTGACAAGAGCTGAAGATTTTGAAGATGTTTGTGGTGGTGAATTGTCATCATCTTTGAGAATTAGTCTTCTCCTTTTTGGTTTAGGAGAGACTGATGATGTTTTGAATGGAACAGTGGTGGTAGATGTAGTGGCAGTGGATTGTGATTGGCTAACAGCTGTTGAAACAACTGGTGTTTCAACCACTGTTGTCATTACAACAGATGTTTTAACATCTGCTGTCTTCTGCTGTATGTCAGCAGGTGTTGTTTTTGGTGGTGATGATGGTAAAGCAGTGGATGTTGTGTGTGTTGAAGTGGTGTGTGTTGATGGAACAACTGTTTGGCAAGCAGTAGTTTTTGTAACTCCTGCTGCATCAGCTGTTTTGTATAGTGGTTTTTGAGCAGACTTTGAACGTCTGATAGGAATGGATTTGGGTTGCCTTACTTTTCTAGTAGGCCTCTTCTTTTCCTCAACAGGATTTTCATGATCCCTTGACCCAGAAGTACCCTGATCTGGATGATCCATTCTGTCCACCCTGGCTTTCCTTTTGGCCTCTCTATCTCTTTTTACACTTGCAACTGCTTCTGCTAGTGCATTTGTTGTCACATCAATCTTCTTGCTGCCATCTGGCAAAGGGATCTTTTTGGTCATGTTTGAATTTTCTGGTTCAAGATGGAGACCATCTTCTATACCCTTCTTTTTCCACTCCTTAATTTTCTCCCCCTTTTTGGCATTATCTTCTGGGAGTTCATAAATGTAGCGTACTTTTGGAGGAGCAGTGCCAGTGGTGTGCAAGATCTGAGTTTTGAGAGCCTTTAAATCAGCCTGAGTGTTCTTGAACCTTGACTCCATTGTATTTCTCAGCTGTTGTACATGTGTTTCATGTTGCTGATCTGCTAATTGTGCTTGTTTTTGGAGAAAAGATTGAAAGAGATTCCAGAGCTCATTTGTAGCAGGTGCCCTTTGTGGAGCAGGTGCTTGAGGTGGAACAGCAGTTGATTGTACCTTCTGAACTTGTAACACCTGTTGTAGCATATTTTTGAGTTCTGCAACAGAGTTATCAAGCTTTGCAATGCGATCCGTCAATTTCTGGTACTTTAAACCATCACCCAAGTTAATGGGATCATCTGATTTCCCACTAGCAGTGGTTTTATCAGTGGTAGATGTAGGGAGTATACTCCAAACATTAACTACCGATGCCCCTTTTTCTTGGTACTGGGGTCTTCTTCCTTCAACACTTGACAACCTTTTGATGTTGCCAGTAGGATATATAAATCCACTGGTGGTTGGCAGAGGTGCTATAAAAGGAATTGCCTCCAAGGAAGTCTTATTAATGTAACCACTGTCCAACTGTAAACCTGTAGGTTCAACAGTTGTAGTGGCTGCTTCACTTGGATTACCACCAAGAGTTACTTGTAACTCATGGGGTGTAACCTCCTCAGGTTCTGTTGGTGGGTTAGCAAAGATTGATACATCAGACCCAGTCAGTGGTTGAGGTATATTCTCATTATCAGGTGATTGAGAAGGACTGGTTAATGCCTGGTTCAAATCAATTGCATCCAACAGTGGTTTTATTGGTGAGGGAATTTGGGATGTGATGATTGGTGTAGAAAGAGGATGTGTCCCGGGCATTGGACTGTGGATGATAGAAACGAGTGTTTCCAGAGCATCATGATGTGGATACCCTATGTGTACAACCTGTTCTTTTTGTGAAGAAACAGGAGGAGTTTCGGTTATGGGTTGAGATATTTGTACCAACTGCTGTGAGGAAGTAGCAGCAGTGGTTTCTTGTGACTTTTGTGTTGTCACTGGCAGAAGCTCTGGTATCTCATCCTCCAGAGATGCCTTTTTGATGGTTTTGGGGGGTTTTTGTCTTTTTCTTTTTGTTGGCTTTTTGGTGATTTTAGGTGTGGGTTTCAAAACAGTTGTGCTGCTGCTTTGATCACCTTGAGCAGTGGGCTCAGCAGCAGATACCTGAGGAGCAGTTGTAACTGCTAAAATCTGCTCAGGCACCTCTGCTTGTGTTTTGCAAGGTGCTAACATTCTTGAAAAAGTTTCAGTTGTTAAACTGTTTATTTGAGTAGAATCACCTTGGTTTATTATAGCTAAATCATCCTTACTAAATTTCTTTGAAAAATAGTAACTTAAAAACCTTGGAAACAGTAAGAATGATTTTGTTTCAACATTATTTACCAAATCTTTGAAAATTTCCCGAGAATAGTTAAAATTTTCTTCTTGAAGAATTGCATATCCCAGATTTTGAATCTTTAAAGGGATTTCATTGAAAGAAGTGGTTTTGTTTGAAACACATAGTAGGAGGGTATGAAATAAAAATCTGGTTGCAGACGGAAAATAACCTTTTTCTAAGGTAATTTTCTTCATCATTGTGGCTTCATACCCTCTCTCAATGAAGTCAGTTTGTAACTCGGTTTTAGTGAAAGAAATTTTACCTTCCTGATCACCGAGTTGAAAGACCTCTGAAATGGATTGTGGCGTGATTTGGACAGCTTTACCCTTTATAAGAGAGTTTATTGTGGTTGCAGTGTCTCCTTGTTTTTCAAGGGTTGCATTTTTCCAGAACTCCCTTTGGGTCGCCAAATAGATTGGTGCATCGGCAGTGAACAAAGTTTTGTACTTTGATTTTGCCATGAGATCAATGGTGGAATCGAAAACGTTGGTGGTTCCTGGTTTTGTGAGAAGACCCAGGAGATTGTGAGATGGTTTATGTGGAATTTCAGTGGAGATTGCCTTTTGAGAGGCTGTTTTCGATGATGATTTGGATGAGGGTTTTGAAGATTTCTTTGATTTTGTCATTTTGAGGATGATTGATCGAAGAAATTTGTGAAGAAATGGAGATGAAAAACTGTTTTGAGAAGAGAATTTTTAAGAAATCAATTCGACAGTAAAACCCTGTTTTGGTGGTGAGAGGGGGATTTTATAGGGAAGAAAGTGAAGGCTGAGGTGGCAGCCGTTACAAAAGGTCTGACCAATATGTACTGCCCACGTGACAACCCCTGATGAAAGTGAAGGACAGTACTTTGTGTGATATGGACATATGAAGGCAGTGGTATGAAAGCAGTGGATGATTTTCACTATCAGTGGATAGCATATCAGTGGATAAGACACTGCTTTTGAACAACAGAGTTTATCAAAATAATGAGAGAGCAGGGGTTGACTTTCAGCAGTGGACAGACTTTTGAAGGAGGCAGACTTTTGAACAATCAGTGGTTAATGGCAGACTTTTAAGGATTTTAATGAAAAATTTTCATTTTTAGCTATTTTTAAGGATGGAGTTTTGATTTTCTGAAAACATTTTGTTGCTTTTATTCATAGAAAAACAAGATGGTGCTTGTTATTCCATGTTCAGCATCCCAATCCTAGAGACCAAACTTTCAAAAGTGGCTGTATCAAGTGCTTTTGTGAGCACATCAGCTAGCTGGTCTTTAGTTGGGACATGATGCAGAGAAATCAAACCTTTTTCATAGCAATCCCTCACAAAGTGATGTCTGATGTCGATGTGTTTGGTGGTTGAGTGGGAAACTGGATTTTTGATGATATTTTCTGCTGCCTGACTGTCCAACATGAGTGGTGTCTTTAAGGCAGTGATACCAAAATCCAGCAACTGATTTTGAAGCCACAGGAGTTGGGCTGTACAGCTTGCAGCAGCAATGTATTCAGCTTCAGCAGTGGATGTTGAAACAGCTGCTTGCTTTTTGCTTTGCCATGAAACTAAGCAATCACCTAGAAACTGGCACCCTCCTGATGTGGACTTCCTTGTGGTGTGACATCCAGCAAAGTCACTGTTTGAGAAACCAGGCCCTTGGTGCTTGTTTCAGGCCATACAAAGCTTTGTTTAGCCTGTAGACATGATCTGGATAAAATGGATCCTCAAAACCTGGAGGTTGACAGACATACACCTCTTCTTGAATTGTACCATAGAGGAAAGCACTTTTGATATCCATTTGAAACACCTTCATATTGTGGTTGACAGCAAAGGCCAGGAACAGTCTAATGGCTTCCAATCTTGCAACAGGGGCAAATGTTTCATCATAATCAATCCCCTCTTCCTGTCTGTAACCTTGAACCACAAGCCTGGCTTTATTTTTGACAACAATACCCCTTTCATCAGTTTTGTTCTTGAAGACCCACTTTGTGCCAATGGGACTAACCTCTTCTGGCAGTGGTACAAGCTCCCATACTTGTTGTCTTTTAAACTGTTGGAGCTCCTCTTGCATGGCTTCTACCCAGCTGTTGTCTTTCAGTGCCTCTTGGTACTTGACTGGCTGATGGAGTGATAGAAAACCAGCAAAAAGACAAATGTTTTGGGTTTGACTCCTTGTGAGCACCCCTTCATTTATGTTGCCAATGATTTGATCAGGTGGATGAGATCTCAAGAAGATTAAATCTCCTTGGTATGGTATGATGGCATTGGTTGGTGAAGGCTGCAAATGTGTATCATCTGAGCTAACCACTGCTGGGGACTTTGATGATCCAGCAGTGGCTTCAAAAGGTGGTGGTATAGGAGGTAATGAAGTGGACAACTGCTGACTTTTATCCACTGTTTGAGGACTTTTGTCAGCAGTGTTTGAGGATGTGGAAGCAGTGGTTGATGGGCTACTTTGGTCAACAACTGTTGAGGTAGCAGTGGTTGAGCTTTGACAACTGTTTTGAACAGCTGGTGCTTTTCCCTTTGTGGCAGACCTTTGAGGGATGATGATTTCATACCCATAGTCTGGTGTTGTATCTTCTGATGGACCTGCACTGTTAGTCTTGACAGCAGTATTTTCAAAAGTGAATTTTTCAAGATCAAACAGATCTGCAGGGTTTGCTGGGATTTTCATTGATGAAAGTTCATTGAACTTTACATTCAAGGTCTCCTCCATTGCCTTGGTCCGTGTATTGAACACTTTGTAGGCCTTGGCAGTGGTTGAGTATCCCAGATGATAACCACAATCAACTTTGGCTGCAAATTTTGAAATGGAATCTTTTAAGTTCAAAATAAAGCATGGGCAGCCAAACACTTTGAAGTATGAGATCAGTGGTTTAATTTTATACAGAATTTCATAGGCAGTCTTTTTGTGCCTGGGGTTTATTAAAACTCTGTTCTGAACATAGCAAGCAGTGTTTACTGCCTCTGCCCAGAAAGTTAATGGCAAACCTGAATCTGCAAGCATGGTTCTGGCAGCCTCAATCAGAGTTATGTTCTTCCTTTCCACTACCCCATTCTGCTCAGGTGTTCTTGGGATGCTGTACTGCCTTACAATCCCTTTCTTCACACAGAAGGCATCCAACTCCCTATTTTTGAATTCTGTGCCATTGTCACTCCTGAAGCTTTTCACTGGAAGGTCAAATTGCTTTTCAACCTGTATTACAAAGTCTTGCAAAATGCCTGCAGTTTCATCTTTTGAGTGCAAAAAGAAAGTCCATGTGAACCTAGAAAAGTCATCAACAATAACCAAACAATATCTTTTCCTTTTGAGGCTCATGACTTGAACTGGGCCAAACAAATCCATGTGTAGCATTTGCAAACACTGGGTTGTTTTGGACTCTTCAATGGACTTGTAAGAACTTTTATGTTGTTTTCCTTTTAAACAGGAAATGCAATGTTCAGGACATGAAAACAATTTTTGTGGTAGGCCTCTCACCAAACCATTTTTTGAAATTTCTGTGATTGTCTTAAGATTTGTGTGTCCCAGCCTTCTGTGCCAAAGTTCTGTCTCTTTGTTAGAGGCAGCTGAGAACAGACAGGCATCAGCTCTGGGACACTCTTTTGACATGTCAACAACATAGACATTGCCACTTCTTTGAGCAACAAGTTTAGTTTGACCAGTTTTGATTATTGCTTCAATCTTTTTGACCATTTCTGGTCCAACAATCCTACAACAGTCTTTTGTGAAGAATGGCCCAAAACCCTTGTCACTCATTTGGGACACACTCAGAAGGTTGAATTTTAGATTGTCTATTAGATTGACATTTTCAAATTTTACTTTTCCAGACTCCACTGTACCCGACCCCAGAACTTTTCCTTTACTATTATTCCCAAAGGATATATCACCCCCTCCATGGATTTTAAAGTCTTTGAGGAGGGCTTTACATCCTGTCATGTGCCTGGAGCCTCCACTATCTACATACCAAAGACTATCAAAGCATGCAGAAGCTCCCTGCACATGAAGTAAAAGGATTAGTTCATTAAGGTCTCCAAAGCCAACAGGGCTTTGGATGGGGTCTCAACAGTGTCTGGGATGGATGCAGAATGATGGACAGTGGTTAGGTCAGGAGTTTGAACTGTTTTAGGACAGTGCTTCTCTAACCACTGTTGTGGGTCCTGACCAATCATCTGCTGGTAACCAAAAGGATGCTTGTTCACTTTGGGTTTAGATGGCCTTTTGTAGGCCTCATAAACGTGAGGAATCCTTTGGTAAGACTGTTTTTCTCTGCCTTTTCTGAACTGATTGGCAGGGGGTGCATCAGTAACCTGAACATCTCTTTTGACAGATGTTTGTTTCAGCTGTTTTGTAACAGCTGTTTGAACTGGCACAAACAGTGGTTGTTTCTTGGTGAATTTGACAGATGTTGATGATGATGATGATGGACTCAAGGATGTTTTAGCAATGTACTCATTCTTTTTCACATCAAAGTTTTTGAGGTACACACATGCTTGAGTTTTGTGGTTTGTTTTACCACAGACAATGCAACCTTCAGCTGAAACAATGACACTTGTTCTGTTTAAATCATATGCTTTTAAGTGGAAACAATCTTTTGTAAGATGATTCCTCTTCTCACAGAATTCACAAAACAAGTTATCAATTTTTTCTTTCTTCTTTCTCTTTTCAGACTCCTTTGCAGCAGAGGTTTTAACCACTGCTGGGATGTCCTTGAGAGGAATGACTTTAGCTTTTGGAGCCTTGACACCATCAATTGATGTAAAGTCCATTGGCTTGAAATTTTCAAGAATGTCACACTCATCAGACCATTTTGGTTTAAACTGGTACTCTTCAAGCTCCTCAAAAGTAGAGGATTCCATTGGTCTGTCAAGTGTGATTTTGTTACCAAGTTTGTCAGTGATTTTCACTTCTTGGCCATTCTTGTTTTTGGGGATGAACTTAGTGGTTACATCAGTGGTTTGAACAGAGTTTTCAAAAGCAGTGTTTTCATCATCATGTTTTCTATAGCCAACCCCAAATTTCACATTGCTTTTTCTCTGTTTTTCAAGCATAACCTCATACCCTTTGCAGGATTCCACCCATTTTTCACAAGTAATCTGGGCGGACTCCAACTCCTTTTTGCAAACTTGGTATTTTTCTACCATAGTTTGAAGTTGGGTTTTGGTTATACTTTGCTCTTCTTTTAAACAGCTGTTCTCTTTTTCTTTTTCAGTCAATTTGATTTTAAGTTCTTTTAAAGACCTTTCAAATTTGACCTCATCAGACAAGATTTTATCCCGAAGGTTTTCATTCACCTCTTTAATGTTAGCAAAAGCAATTATGCAATTGTCAGAACACAGTTTTTCAAGAACTTGAGGAGATACCTTGGCAGCTGCCATCATTGCACAATCACATTGATGATCTTTTTCATCATCATCCTTCACCTTCTTTTCACCAGCCTTTTCTTCTTTCTCTTCTTCTTTGTCCTCTACGGACCATGGATCTGTCATTGGTTCAATCAGGGTACCTGAACTTTCTTCCAACAGTAATTCACCAGCCACAGCAGTAACCACTGCTTCAGTCACCTCTTCCACTGTTTCAAAGCACTGTTGTTCCTCCTCAGTTTCAACCCCCTCCTGTATTGACTCTAATGCCATCAAACAAAACTCATCATGAGAAGAATCATTAGAAGCATAGAGTGCAAAATTTTCATCATTAAGGTCTTCAGGCATACTGCTCCAGTCAACAAACCCTTGAGTGAAAAAACTTTGTTGATCTGGTTGTGCTGCTGCTGGAGCAGTGGTTTGAGGTGCAATAGCTTGCACTTGTACCTGTGGAGCAGGGGTTTGAACATATTGGATTTGTGGAACAGTAGTTTGGACATAATGTACTGGCACAGGGGCAGCAGCATAGTGAGCAGTGTTCACTTGAGCTGCTGGGGCATATTGGGCATAGTGCACAGTGTTTTGGTTTTGAGGTCTAGGATTTGAGCTAGGATGAGTAATTATGGGACCAGTAGTTTGACTCCTACATTCCCTAGCGAAATGTCCCAACCTATTACACTTGTAGCACTTGATTTTCGATTTATCCAACCCAACCCTTAGATTCCCATGCAAACCTGGGAATTTTCGCCCTGTTCTTTTGTAGAACTTGCTAGTTCTAACACTTAGCAAAGCCAGTTGGTGCAGGATGTCCATTTCCTCTAAATCAGTGGGATCAAAATGTTGCAAATCATTTAGTTCAAAACTTAAATTGTCTGACATCTGGTTTTCATTTGCAGTGAATGCATAACTAGCAGAGTGAGGATCAGGGTTGTTAAAATTTGCACCAGCAGTTATGTCAATGAAGTGATCATAACCCTGATCCTTACCACTGCTCCCAGATTCTTCTTGACCCAGAAGAGCAGTATTACCGAAAGTGTAGTCATCGGTAACTTTTCCTGACTCTTGTAACCTCCTTTTCTGGTTCAACTCCCTTTCGTAGGTCAGGAGTCGACCGTGGAGTTGGGTCAAGGTCAGATCCTTGAATTCAGGTGAGTTTCGGGTGACAAAAGCTATGGTGTCCCATTTTTCTGGCAGTGACCTGAGGAACCTGCTATTTTGAGTTGAGTTTGTAAAAGTGGTGTTAACAAGCCTCAGTTCACTGATGAGACAACTGAAACGCTCAAATTGTTGCGTTAGTGATTCACATTTAACGTAGCAAAATGTTTCATACTGTTGGTTCAGGATTTCCCTATTGTTTTCTATGACTTCCTCAGTTCCCCCAAATTGTTCCTTAAGTGCGTCCCATAACTCTTTGGCACTGTTACAGTGTAACAGTCCAGCATATATCTCATTGGGCAGCGCAGATGCTACGATGCTAAACGCTTTAGCATCTAGTTCGATCTTTTGAAAGTCGGTTTCGGTATAATTTTCAACTGGTTTTGGAACGAACTTTTTAGCATCTTCAGCACTTGGCACTGAAGGAACATGGGGACCATAAATGACAGATTTCCAACAACCTGTGCTTTGTTGAGCGAGGATGTGACCCATCCTCCTCTGCCAGATGTTGTACTCATTTCTTTTTAGCATAGGTGGTTTAAAAAGCGAGTCGATGTTGTTTTTATCATCCTGAGATTGTGACGTCATTCTTGTTGTTTTACAGACACGGAGAAATCAACTTTAATGGTGATTAATCCTTGCTCTGTTTTTCAACGGACGAACAAACGATCAGTATCAACTGTTATGAGCTGAACTATTTACGTCAAAATGATTGTTAAATCAAATTTGACTGTCCAAGCTCTGATACCAATTGTTGGATCTGAGTTTCTTTTTGATTGTATTTTTGTTTGAAATTAAGATGGAAATGAAAGAGTTGTGCAGCGAAAATAAGATGAAAGCAAACTTTGCATACAATCAAACGAGAGTAATACTTTAATCAAACATCTTTACACAATGAATCGAAAGATTGAATTTGTTTCAACAACGATTACAATGATTGATGTATGAATGCAAACTCCCCCTCAGCCAGAGCTCAGTAGTTTGTTCGTGCAAAGAAGACGATGTGATCAAAAGAGCTGATAGAACAGTACAAAGTACTGAACTATTTATAGGCACTTGCAAACCACTGAGCATCTAAGCTGACGTCACCATGAAAGTGACATCTAACCTCCTAACAAACTCTAACCTCTGATCTATACAAACACTGATGTACTAACTACTGCTTTTACAATCTATTACATAAAAGACACTTAAATAACTGATGCATCCTTCCACTGCTGTGAACCCAGCAGTGCTTGTCTAGATCAGCAGTACTTGACTCAAGACAGTAGATTGAGTCAGCAGAGCTTTGGTCTTCTATCAGTCTTTAACATTTGGCAGCAGATGCAAGGCAGCAGTTGTAGATCAGCACTTGGTAAGATCAGTAGATAGGAGATCAGCAGATACAAAGCCACTTTCAAGGGGAGAGATTTGCATGAACTAACTGTAATCATCTGCTTATTCTGGATCCACTGCTCTGATCCAGTTTTGGCTTTAATTATCTGTTCCTCTGATAGGGTTCAATCCCAACAAACCTTGTCTCACAAATATTTGTGGATAGCCACTTGTCTCTAGCCAGTGTAAATATGGACCAGGTGAAGGATCGTCTGCACACTTCCATGGTGTTATAACCCGCTCTCTTCCTGTTGCTAAATCTTTTCCAAATTTCATTCCTGGTAACAATGTGTTACCTGGATGATCAAAACTTTGCCAGATTACACTTTCTTTATTAGTGCTTCTATCCCGCACAACAAGATTTCCAGTATCCAGAAGCTGCACCACCACCATCGGATTATCACTCATTGTGGATACTGTTGAATTGGATGACCAGATCACTGTATTGTTACCACTGCGAATTAGTAGGTTTCCCTGTTCGCTAAGTTCGAGCCTGCCTGAGTCATCTGTGATTGGTGTCTCCCTGTTAGTAACCCATACGACTGTACCCGTTGATCTTTTCTTGTACCAGATTCCTACATACCGATTCTTGGATTTTCCCGGGTTAAAGAACCCAAGTTCAAACATTTTATCATCTGAAACTATTGTGTCTCCATCTCTGATTACTTGATTGGTTGATATGGTGTCTTGTGTGCACATGATGACAGAAGCAAGAATAAGACACATGAGAATAGTAGAATCATGGAACCAATCTACATTATTGTGGGTGTGAGATTTAACACGAGGGTAGAACAGTCATTTCCCCTCCCCACTTGTGCCCCCCCCCCCCCCCCTTTTTAAAACCCTGATAACACCCCTAATTGCACACGTATTGATGCCTTATTATAGAAAGGAAGGCGTATTTGTACCATTAATCATAAGTGTAATATTAAAACATTAACCTTATTATCTTAGGGTGCGTTGGAAGACCGACAAGAGGTAGCGGTGAAGAGGCTCTCAGAAACATCCCAGCAAGGGATTGAGGAATCCAAGAATGAAATCATTTGTATTGCCAAACTTCAGCATCGCAATCTTGTGAAGCTTCTTGGATACTGCAATCACAGAAATGAACTGATTTTAGTTTATGAATACATGACAAACAAAAGCTTAGACAAATATCTATTGGTTCGGTTCTCTCTATGATTTCATATAGTACCTTGTTTTCACGCTTTCCTATCAAATTAGTGTTATCTAAGTAAATTCACTATTGCAGTGTTAAGATGTTCATGCTAATACAGAAATCAAATAAAGGAATTTCAAGAACATTTGTTGAGAGAAAGCAAAGGAAGAAATAGCATATGTATGTTAATGTATTATTATGGGTTTACGGTTTTCAAATTTAAACCAAGTTCTTTGAGACATATGATCAAACACTTTGTGTACATAATTTGTTAATATAAATAAACAATCAACTCCCCCAAAATGGCTGTTCCATTCCAAACAGGTGGTGTGCAATAAACCAACATTACAATCCTAGTCCCTTAACTATATACCGTTGACATTAATGGCTTAACCAGCTGCTTGTCTAAAATACCACAGGGGTGTAAGAAAATCTGTCATTATAAACACTGAACCAAACAATGTGCACTTATTGGGACATTTTATCAAACAGGTGGTGTGCATAGATTACACACACTCACACCAAAATAGACAAACTAAACCATATGCACAAAAAGAATCAAATTACCTCTATAATTTACCAACATGAAGTTTCCAGATGATTGATATAAATCAACAAAACAATTAACAACAAGAATGATTTGAGATAACTTGAATTATGCATTTTAAAAACAACTATTAGAGAATTCAAACACATCAATTGTATTAATCTGAAGAACATAACACGATCATAGAGACATGCTTTTTACAAACCCTAACCCCCAAATCTAAGAACTGGTAAATTTAGTAACAGCCTTGGTGCCCTCAGAAACAGCATGCTTAGCCAATTCACCGGGCAGAACCAGCCTGACAGCGGTCTGAATCTCCCTGGACGTAATAGTAGGCTTCTTATTATACCTAGCGAGCCTAGAAGCTTCCTGAGCAAGCTTCTCAAAAATATCATTAATAAAAGAGTTCATAATCCCCATAGCCTTGCTTGAAATTCCGATATCCGGATGAACCTGCTTCAACACCTTGAATATGTAGATCTTGTACGTCTCAACGCTCTTCTTGCTCCTCTTCTTCTTCTTATCGGCTGCTCCGGCTCCGGCTTCCTTCGGAAGCTTCTTCCCGGCTTTCGGCTTCTTCTCGGCCGGAGCTTTCTCGGCTGCAGCGGTTTTCTTCTCCTCTGCTGGCTTCTTCTCAGCGGGCTTCTTCTCTGCTGCCTTTGGCGCCATGGTTTAGAGAGAGATAAAGTATGTTGTAGGGTGAGAGAGAGAGATTGTTGTAGGGTGAAGATGATGTATGTGGAAGGTCGATTTATATAGTGACTGAGAGGAGTGATCTGATTGGTGGATATTAGGTGTCTTGGATTGCGAATCCTGGCCGTTTATTTCCACTGCGCCGTAACATTTGATCATAGGGGGGATGATGTTGTCTTGATGCGGATCGGTAATGGATATATATTTTTTTTGGTAATTGTGTTTTACGAATTTTAACCACTTTGTACTTTGTGTAAAATCAAAATGTTTAACGCCCTTAGTCTTTATAGTCATTTTTCTTAACCATTTGAGTCTAAATTTCTAACTCTATCAACCAAATCTATTAACTACGAGGGTAATTCAGTCATTTAGACACAAAGTACAACTCTTATATGCACAAGAGTATAATGAACAAGTCTTTGATGCATAATAATTTGATTATTATATATAAAATAAATTTCACAAACTGCACACACCCTCTCTAGACATCCTACCACCACGCTCCACCACCACCTCATCATCCCCACCACCACCATCCCACTTAAACCCCAACACCACCATCCAAGTGCCGCCACCTCTGAACAACCACCATCCCTGACGGCTTCACCACTACCCCCGCACCACCACCATCCCCACCACTGCACTACCACTGCACCACCACCACTGCACCACCACCATCCCCACCACCTACCACCACCCCTCATAAAAAATACAAACCCTATATACCCACCATCCTTCAGATCTGAACTCACCATCCAAGATCTGAGCAAGATCTGGTCGGAGAATGAAGATACATATCCGAGGCCGGACATGATCCCTTGGGACGAACCGGACTCCACTTGAACGGACATCTCAGATATGTCTGTCCCCCTCATAACTCCGAGGACGAACCTCCGTTCAAACGCGTCTGGACGAATGACGTCATCTCAGTTGACCATTATAAATACTGTAACGACTCACACAAAAATGTCCTAAAAAGCGTTCTGTAAATATAAACCCGGACCCCTGATGTAACAACCCTCATTAAAAGTCCTATTTATTTTATTATTTTATCTAAAAGGAAACCCTAATTAAGACACACAAGTGATTCTGCACAAACCCTAAAATTTTCAGAACAATCAGAATCAGGATCAGGGCCCTTAAAACTCAGGGGGGGTATTCCCTACTCGACGATTATCCTTATAAATTATTATAAAAATCGAATTTATTCATTTCGTCGACTCAGCTAGGCTAGAAACACACGCGGCAAGCCTATGGAAAATACGTGTCCCTTACGGACCGTAAGGGTTTAATCTTACGGTCCGTAAGCCAAGACAAAATTCGGGTATAAATAGCAGCGTCTAGGACTTGATTTCTGGTTTCATTACGACGTTCAAATTCGATCTGTACGTCGAGTTATAGTCGAAATAGTCACAAAATCACTAATTAGTAGAGGGGGTGCTGCTACGATACAGGGTAATAACTCGATCGCTATTACGATTCAATGTCCGATCGATTGAAACTATCCGACCGGATGTTTAAGCGCTATCCTTTGTCATTAATTGTGATTCCGACAGGATGTTTAAGTACCACCCGAACTCGGGGAATACTCTGTCATTCGTTGTGAATCCGATGGATGTTTAAGTGATTGCACTTTGTCATTCGTTGTGAGGTTTTTGATCTCGTGAGTTATCGTAAATGCTGTATTAAGTTACCTACCTAGTTCGTGTGCACTAGGTTACAAGGCTAAATCAATAGGCTAAGCTCTGCCTGTATAAATCTGCACTATATCAAGGCTTATCTGTAGACTAAACTTTGGCCGTATGAATCTGCATGTTTATAAAGTGAGTCATTCTCTTTTTATCAAATTACTTTCAAAATCATGTTTATTTTCAAAGGTTATAATTACAGTGATTAAGTTTATGTAATCACCAAATTACAACCGGTATGTGGGGTATTGTGCACATTACTACTGTTGCTGTCACTTTAGCTGGGCGAACCTAAATTAGTGATATTCGTCATTCATTGGGGCAGCCAATGGTGATATGACCACAGTCACCGAAATGAGTCGAGTGACAAATACTGTGGGTAGTTGGTTTGATATCAGAAACATTGTAATCTCTCTTAATACTGTAATTGATAACACTGTTTTCTAGTTATACTTTGCAGTGATTAAGTCTTTGCCAATCTTTAAGAAGCAAATGTAAAAACTCTTAATACTGTAAATTATAAAAAATATGTTTTAAGTAAAATGAATGAACTCACTCAGTATTTCCCGCTGACAAAACCTTTTTAAAACGCGTTTCAGGTTATTACAGTAGATTGGAGTAAGAGATGGATACGACACTAAAAGGCATCAAGAAGTGGCTTATTTTATTAATTAAAATCAAATTAAGAAATATATTTTTATTAAAAGCTACCTTTGTAAAACATGTAATTTATCCCATCTATTTAAATAAAATCCGGTGTTTTTAAACTCTGATATTTTTCCTAACTCACGGTCCTGATGAAATTTCCGCTGCAATGTTTTTCAAAAGTAATCACCGGTACCACTGGACTGCTCACGGCTCCCGATTCCGTCCAGGGTGGGGTCGAGGGTCGTGACAGAAGGTGGTATCAGAGCCACTGCCTTAAGCCTTTAGGTGTTGTAACAATAATACCTAAATTCATATAAAAGAGTTAGGAGATTGCTGTTAACTGGTAGCACACATGATAGCATTTAGACTTGAACTTAAGAAAAGATGCCTTAGTATCAGCTTCGAGATAAGCTAAGTACTTGTGTAAATAAAGTATGATGGGTTTTGATATGCCATAAGAATGGTAATTAAAATATTGCAAGATATGATAAATAAGCAATAACACTTAAATCTTGCTTATTAATATTACTTGGGCTAAAATAAAGATATGTTACGGGAAATACAAGTTTCCTTGGTTCTGGATAAAAGCCCTAATAAAAGAGGCATTTTTGAAAAGATACTATTTAAGGGAAATGGAAAATTTTCTCCGGCAAGACTGGATATGGTGTAGCAGACTCTCCAGTTTGTCCGGATATACTAAGATTACCTCTCCGGCACGAACCGGGTAAGACGGGGTATATAATATGTCAAATGAGTGACAAGATTTCCCTAAATAGTATTATGACCAGATATCTGACTGGTTTTTGGAAATATAAATCTGTTAAAAACTTTGACCTGATAGATGGTATGTTTATTTCAGCATGTGAAATATGTGATTATATAGATATGTATATCTATAAGGAAATCCAAAAGTCAATTTGGAATAAAGCACAAGCATCTGTGTCTAGATTTCTTTATCAGGAATTTCTTTTCCGATATTAAACATTATTTTGTTTAATCCTCTGTCTAGTAACTCGTGTGATAAAATAAACAATGGAAAACCTTTAAAACGCCATCAAAAGAATTTCTAACGCGTTACCATAAATTATTAACGCAAGTAAGAAGCATGTAAAGTTGTGATAAGGTACAAGAAAACACATGAAAATTTAATTATAAGTCCATAGAAGTTAAAATATATCATACACAACTTTCGAGGGAAAACCTTTGGAAAATATAAATTAGGCACGATGACCCCAATGCTAATTCCATCTAATTAAAAGGATGCACTTTACCACGCGATCCTACAAGCAACCTGAATCTCGTTGAGATACGTGGTAACAAAATTTCACAAACATCTGTGCACAGTCTAATCGGAGTAAATATTATCACTGCAAAAGGAGTCATATACTTTTGCAAATTCCCTATTTCATTTTATTTTACATTCCCTGGTAATGTCATTTAATAACGGTTATCACTTGAAATTCCAGATAGAAGTTTTTATATTTCTTTTATTGAAAATTCTGACTTCTGCATATAATAAGTTGACTTTCGCATTTCTACTTTTCCTAACGATCATCATATCAGGAGGATTTATTTCATAGTAGCAAATATTGATTCATTTCATTTCTTGGTAAATCCACACGTTATACATGCACCGTTTGTTGCGCATGTGGTTCGTTTAATTTCTGAATTCCACTAGAGAGCTTCATTCTAATTTGTCGTTTTATCCAAAACTCAAAAATCCTTTAGTTAAACTTGATTTTGGCACAGTGAACCGCATTATTACTAAACGATGACTCTTAATATCGAGTCAATAAAACTCAATTTTCTTTGGTATACATGGTTTCTTTTATGACTATGTCCGAATTTTTTTTAAACTCGTTTTGTTTAAACCGAGTTCAATTGTTTGAACTTGCTCGTATTACATATTCAATTCAAGGTTCCATATGATGAATTAAAACCATCATATTCGGAATAATCCTAACAAGCATTTCAATTCTCTTGAACTATGACATGCTTGTGTGATCCTCGACTTCACTAAATTATTTCTTTGATCACGATCACCTTGTGGTGACATTTTTACAAAATCTGAAGATTGCGCTAATCTCAGATTTAATTATTTAATTATTTAATTATTTATATTTCTACTTTGTGAATTTATCTTATACAAGCAATCTTAAAACAATCACGTGCTCAGATAATGCTATCCAAATTCATATTTCGGTATATCCCTTAATAAGTTATTACAATATCAATCGAGCCTTTCGTAAAATTTATTGCTTTATCATCGTTGATCGAAACACATTATATAAATTTAATTGATTATATATGGAATTACCTAAATTACAAATATAGTATTACTATATTTTAAACCATTACGGTAAAGAAATTATATTTTTATATATATGTTTGAAGTATACTCTTGTTTAAAAGTTATTATTTAGTTATTTATTATTGATAATTTTATTATTAATAATAATATATTAATAATAGTAGTATTAATACTATTTTTATTATCAGAGGCAGATATTGGATAGCCTAGCCTTAGTTAGGCATGGATTGGCCACCTATGCTTAAACAAGGCAGCACTGACCAATATCCAACCATGATAATGACTAGTTAATATATATATAAAAATTAAGTCATCATACTTATTTAGCAAATTTTAAATATATATAAAAATGTTTCTTTTATATATACTTTGTACTGTAAGAAGACGATATATTTTCATAAAACAATACAAGAATTAAAGAAACGAATAAAATTATCTAAATAACTGTCTAAGTATTCATGAACAAGACATTTATACTTATATTTAATTATTCATCTTGTTTAAATATTCTACAATACTTTTATAAATATATGCATTTTAATATATATTTTACTCAAGCCAATATTTAAGTATGCTTGATATTAAATAAAAATTTACTATTTTACTTTTATAATTTAAAATATATTATTGTAAAATCTTATAGTTAAACATATTTGATTTTAAAATAATGATCGTGAATTTTAGGATATTTGAATCAACATATTAATAAAACATATATCATTATTTTGTCGAAATTACCACGGATTTTGATTTTATTTTATGATAACATAAAAGGAAAAGATATTTAATAAATTAAAGTATCACATATTTTGTAGTAACTATGTAACGCTTTGACAATAAAAATGACCATATAAGAATAATATGGTAGTCATCAACTAAGTTGGTTTAAGGAAACATTATAATATATAAGAATAGTCTCCGTTTTTAATATTTGTAAATACATTTACAACATTATATGATTTCAAAATAAAAATAAGTAATCACATAAATCGACTCATTAAGTGTTATATATGTGCAAAAGTATTTGTACAAATATTTTGTACAATAAATATTTTACATCTCTATTTACAACTTTTATTTAACAATAGTGAATTCTTTTACAAAATAATAATATTAAAATATTTTGTAATGTAATAACTTCCTTGCAATATATATTACATAGTAAATATAAGTTATTTTTAGTATAGTAAAATACTAAAATTTATTTTTGGTAACCATTTACATATAGTAAAAGTATGTAACAAATAAATATATATTACATAGTATTTATATTTGATATATATAAGATACAAATATGGACACAAATAATATATTACATTTGCTTTACAAAATATAATATAATTGGTCATGCCAAACCAACTTATTTTATTATATTTCGATCTCTAGGATATAGTATGAAAAATATGATCACTAAATAGTGTACTATCACATTGTTTCACAATTAAAACAACTTGGAATTCTAAATAATGATACACTAACTTTATTATCTTTTGGTGTATCTTTGCAATTCACTCATCTCAACACTTTGATTTTCTCATATCATAAATATTTCACAAATCATTTTTCATGCTTTTATTTCATTTGGAACCTGTCAATTCTAAGTCTTCCTCAATTGCCAATCAAAGTAAGCTTTCTTTTGACAAAGAATTTTTTTTATTGATTTTAAAAGTCCTTCACATTCATTCTAAATATCTATTGATCATATATCTTTTGGCTTGAACCTAGTCACTTTGGAAATCATATCATTTCATCTCATTCGTTTGTCATCAATTTCTTGAATTAATTCAGTTGAACCTTTGAATCCTACTTTTAATACAACTCGTATTCACAAAATTCGATATTTAATTCCATATCATTTACCTTAATATTATTTTTATTAACTAAAATATAACATACGTCTTAAAGAAATATCATAACTCAAATCTCGAGGACGAGATTATTATTAAGGTGGGGAGAATGTAACGACTCACACAAAAATGTCCTAAAAAGCGTTCTGTAAGTATAAACCCGGACCCCTGATGTAACAACCCTCATTAAAAGTCCTATTTATTTTATTATTTTATCTAAAGGTTACCCTAATTAAGACACACAAGTGATTCTGCACAAACCCTAAAATTTTCAGAACAATCAGAATCAGGATCAGGGCCCTTAAAACTCAGGGGGGGTATTCCCTACTCGACGATTATCCTTATAAATTATTATAAAAATCGAATTTATTCATTTCGTCGACTCAGCTAGGCTAGAAACACACGCGGCAAGCCTATGGAAAATACGTGTCCCTTACGGACCGTAAAGGTTTAATCTTACGGTCCGTAAGCCAAGACAAAATTCGGGTATAAATAGCAGCGTCTGGGACTTGATTTCTGGTTTCATTACGATGTTCAAATTCGATCTGTACGTCGAGTTATAGTCGAAATAGTCACAAAATCACTAATTAGTAGAGGGGGTGCTGCTACGATACAGGGTAATAACTCGATCGCTATTACGATTCAATGTCCGATCGATTGAAACTATCCGACCGGATGTTTAAGCGCTATCCTTTGTCATTAATTGTGATTCCGACAGGATGTTTGAGTACCACCCGAACTCGGGGAATACTCTGTCATTCGTTGTGAATCCGATGGATGTTTAAGTGATTGCACTTTGTCATTCGTTGTGAGGGTTTTGATCTCGTGAGTTATCGTAAATGCTGTATTAAGTTACCTACCTAGTTCGTGTGCACTAGGTTACAAGGCTAAATCAATAGGCTAAGCTCTGCCTGTATAAATCTGCACTATATCAAGGCTTATCTGTAGACTAAACTTTGGCCGTATGAATCTGCATGTTTATAAAGTGAGTCATTCTCTTTTTATCAAATTACTTTCAAAATCATGTTTATTTTCAAAGGTTATAATTACAGTGATTAAGTTTATGTAATCACCAAATTACAGCCGGTATGTGGGGTATTGTGCACATTACTACTGTTGTTGTCACTTTAGCTGGGCGAACCTAAATTAGTGATATTCGTCATTCATTGGGGCAGCCAATGGTGATATGACCACAGTCACCGAAATGAGTCGAGTGACAAATACTGTGGGTAGTTGGTTTGATATCAGAAACATTGTAATCTCTCTTAATACTGTAATTGATAACACTGTTTTCTAGTTATACTTTGCAGTGATTAAGTCTTTGCCAATCTTTAAGAAGCAAATGTAAAAACTCTTAATACTGTAAATTATAACAAATATGTTTTAAGTAAAATGAATGAACTCACTCAGTATTTCCCGCTGACAAAACCTTTTTAAAACGCGTTTCAGGTTATTACAGTAGATTGGAGTAAGAGATGGATACGACACTAAAAGGCATCAAGAAGTGGCTTATTTTATTAATTAAAATCAAATTAAGAAATATATTTTTATTAAAAGCTACCTTTGTAAAACATGTAATTTATCCCATCTATTTAAATAAAATCCGGTGTTTTTAAACTCTGATATTTTTCCTAACTCACGGTCCTGATGAAATTTCCGCTGCAATGTTTTTCAAAAGTAATCACTGGTACCACTGGACTGCTCACGGCTCCCAATTCCGTCCAGGGTGGGGTCGAGGGTCGTGACAAATACCCCATCAAGTACAAGGCCAAGTACGATTTTCTAAACCTTCGTCCTTATTTTTTCTCTCTACTTTCTCTCTCTACCAATACTTATCCTCACGCCGGAGGGTGGTCGCAGAGGGGCCCTCCCATCTCTGCGGCGAGCCTAATGGTTTTCTGTTTTGCAGGACGATCCTCTAGCTCATTTACAAGATCTAAACCCTCGATTACAGGCTCCGGCCTAAACTCGATTCTTTGGTTCTTCAATTGGCGCCATCTGTTTTCATAGCTCACAGTCCTTCACTTTGGTGAATTTCTTGAGCAACGAACTGACCTATGGCGGCCTCGGGTTCTGCGAATCCGGGATCCATGGCTGTTAGTACGCAAACTACAGCACCGGCAAGCACTGTTTCCACAGTCTCAGCTCCTTTAAGCTCGGGACCAGGAACAACTCTGCCATTCATATTAATTCCTACTTCGCAAGCATCAGAGTTTGAGGCGGAATTTCTTTCCAAAAATGCAAGTCTTCTACGAAGATTAAAAGCTCAATAGGCTAGAGATGAACAGATCCTCGGTTTACCAACCAGACTCTTTCATGATGAAACTCCGGTAAGGACTATGGGTCCTACAATATTCACCTCTCCTACTTTCTCCACAGTCGTTACTTCGGAAACTTATAATGGATATGTGCAGGGTTCCTCCGGACCATCTCCAGCAATGACAATACGAAATGAGATGCAAATGGAAGTAGTTAACGATCCGGAACTCACCAAGCCATATCACCCGGTTTCCATGACTGCTAAGTCCAAGTTTAGCACCCGCATCACACACGCCAAGCTCCCTCCGAAGCTCAAAATGCCAACCACAGTAAAGAAATATGATGGTACGACTGATCCGAACGATCACATGTTTGACTTCGACGGGGCTGCACGTGTGGAACAGTGGCCGATGCCGGCATGGTGCTTCATGTTTGCACAAACTTTAACCGGAGCTGCTCGGGTGTGGTTTGATGCGTTGAACGAAGGAGAGGTCAACGATTTTGAAGAATTCCGAAGGTTATTTCTCCAGAACTTCAGCCAACAAAGGCACTACTCCAAAGAAATCACTGAAGTTCACAACATCCGGAGGAAAGATGGGGAATCCTTGGATAGTTTCATTGACCGATTCAATCGAGAAAGTATGCAGATCAGTGGGGTCGTGGACCAATTAAGAATCTCCGGATTCTGTCATGGTGTCCGGAATAACCAGTTGGTCGAAAAGTTGCACGAAAATCTCCCAAAGACGATGGAAGTACTCATGGAGCGAGCCAGAGCTTTCGCCCGGGGAAAAAACGCATGTAATCCAGCACCGGAGTCAGATCATAAAATGTCCTCCTGGAAGAAAAATGGTGGGTCCGTATTTGATAAAATTCCGTCCGGAAGTAGGGGACGATCACACCCATACAACAGAAATGATAGGCCTCAACGGGAAAGGAGTTCTGGGTCAAGATTTTACAATCTATCGGATCTCTCCAAAACTCCTAGTGAAATCCTCAGTGCTGAAGGAGCAAACTTCCCCGCCCCACCAAAACTCCGAAATCCAGGTGACAAGAACTCCAAGAAATATTGTGATTACCATCATGCACGAGGTCATAATACGGACAATTGCTGGTCCCTAAAGCAAGAAATAGAAAAAGCAGTACGGTCCGGTAAGCTGTCACATTTGGTAAAAGAAGTGAAAGAAGGAAAATCTTCAGGGAATTCGGCAGATAATCCGAATAATCAACCAGCAGTCTGTATGATCAAGAAAGTAGATAACCAAGGCATTAAACGGTCCAATCAACATATGGCCGCTTGGATGCAACAACCGATTGCTTTCCCTCCAATTACCCCCGGAGAAATCAAAGACGGACCAATCATAGTGTCTGCGATAATTGCAGGCCACAAAGTCCGAAGGATTTATGTTGATAGCGGAAGTGCCACTGAGATCATGTACCAACAGTGTTTCCAACAATTAGCTCCGCAAACCAAAGCAAAGATGATACAAGTCTCTATGCCGTTGGTAAGCTTCTCCGGAGAGGTGGTACAACCAATTGGGCAAATCACCCTACCAACAACGTTGGGAGCCGGAAACCTGGTCAGAACCGTCAACTTGATATACCTGGTGGTGGGAGCAAGATCCGTCCACAACGTCATACTAGGGAGGCCAGGGATGTGCGCTTTCGGTATTATCAGTTCTACCATTCATGGGTCTTTAAAGTTTCCCACCGAAGCAGGAGTAGCAAATTTACACTCCGAATCAACAATGTGCGTAGCTGAAATACGACAAAGCGAGGGTAATGTGCAACCTCCAGCCCTCCGTATAGAGGAGTGGGCTATACATCCACATTTTCCAGAGCAAAAAATTGCCGTTGGGGCCCAGCTCCATGAACGTACCAAAAAACGACTATGGAAGCTTCTGTCTAGTTCGCTTGATGTATTTGCATGGCAAACTTCTGACATGGTCGGAGTTCCTCGGTGCTTGGCCGAACACAAGTTGAAAGTATCACATTCAGCAAAGCCAGTCGCCCAAAGAAAAAGAAACATGGCTCTAGCCCGTCACAAAGCCATCTCCGAAGATGTACAGAAATTGCTAAGCGCTGGAATTATCAGGGAAGTGCGGTATCAAACATGGGTCTCCAACCCGGTCATGGTAACAAAAAAAGACAAAACTTGGAGAATGTGCGTTGATTTTTCTGATCTGAACAATGCCTGTCCGAAGGATTGTTACCCTCTGCCGGAGATCGATCTGAAGATTGATTCTCTTTCCAGCTTTCGCCTGAAATGCTTTTTGGACGCATACAAAGGTTACCACCAAATACATATGGCTTTGGAAGATGAGGATAAGACGGCGTTCGTAACAAATAAAGGTCTCTTCTGTTATACCAAAATGCCGTTTGGGTTAAAGAACGCCGGAGCTACGTACCAGAGGTTGATGGATAAGGCGTTCAAGGATCAGATCGGAAGGAACTTAGAGATTTACGTGGATGATCTGGTCATCAAAAGTCAAGCCGAAGATAACATGATCGATGACATACTCGAAACCTTTACTAGGCTTCGGAGTATCAACCTCAAGCTTAATCCCAAAAAATGTTCTTTTGTTTTAGAAGAAGGGAAGTTTCTGGGCGTATGGATAACTCAATCCGGAATCCAAGCACACCCGGATAAGATCAAAGCGGTAATCTCCATGTAACCTCCTTAAACGGTCAAAGAAATTCAATCACTGAATGGTAAGTTGGTAGCTCTCCATCGCTTCGTCTCAAAAGCGGCCGACCGAACTATTCCCTTCATGAATATATTGAAAAAATGAACTGGAAAGGGTCAGATAGAATGGACAGCGGAGGCTGATTCAGCGTTCCAGGAGTTGAAAGTTTGTCTTGGGTCTTTACCCACTCTGACCGCTCCGATCACCGGAGAAACCGTCACTGTTTATCTCTCCGCTTCACATTTCGCCATCAGTGCAGTACTTGTGGTGCACCGGAACCAAGCACAAATACCGGTTTACTTCGTAAGCCGCATCCTAAAAGATTATGAAACTCGGTACCCGATGATTGAGAAATTGGCACTTGCATTGGTACATGCATCCAGACGTCTCCGAAGGTATTTTCAGGCTTTTAATATAGAAGTACAGACCAACCTTCAGATTCAGCAAATTCTTAGAAAGCCGGAGGTCTCCGGACGTCTCACCAAATGGGCAATCGAGCTCAGCGCTTTCGATATTACCTACCGAACGAGAGGTTCGGTAAAAGGTCAGGCTGTGGCAGATTTCCTTTTGGAGGTGCCAACCGGGGAAAGCACCAAAGAAAAGTCCGCCCTCCCGAGGGTGTGGAACTTGTATACGGACGGAGCCTCTAGTAAAGAAGGATCGGGAGCGGGTTTGATTTTGATAGATCCGGAAGGAATATAATATACTTACGCTCTACGCTTTGAGTTTAAAACTTCAAACAATGAAGCAGAATATGAGGCCCTCCTCGCAGGACTCCAAACCGCAGCCAAGGCTGGTGCAACCTCCGTACTGGCTCATGTTGATTCATTGCTAGTCGCCAACCGGTTAGCGGAGAGTACGAGGCACGGGAAGAAAACAAGATCCGGTACCTAAGTCAAGTCAACAGTTTGATCTCCTCGTTCGACTCTTTCAAAATAGTTCACATACCACGGAGCAAGAACAAAAAGGCGGATGCTCTAAGCAAGCTTGCATCCGTAGCATTTTGTCACTTATCCAAAGAAGTGTTGGTCGAAACTTTGCAAGCCCCGGCCATCCAACATACGGAGTCCGTTATGTCAATCTCCGTACAGGAAAGATCACGGATGACCCCGATCCTAGATTATTTGAAAGACGGCACACTCCCAGAGGAAAAAGCTCAAGCTCGGAAGTTAAGGGTGAAGGCATTACAGTATCAGGTTCACGATGGGAAACTCTATCGAAAGACCTTTTTAGGTCCGCTCCTAAGATGCCTGACCCAGAGGAGGCCAGTTATGTCATAAGAGAAATTCACTGGGGGATATGCAGCATCCACTCCGGACCAAGGATGGTCGTAGCCAAAGCCATGAACGCCGGATTTTTCTGGCCGGGCATGCATCAAAGTGCTGTCAATGAATTGCAAACATGTGAAGATTGTCAGTCACCGAGCTAAAAACAATCTCGTCTCTATAACTTCGGCATGGCCATTTCAGAAGTGGGGGATTGACATCGTCGGTCCTTTCCCTGTTTCCACCGGAGGAGTGAGGTTCTTGTTGGTAGCCATCGATTACTTTACAAAGTGGATTGAGGCCAAACCTCTCCGAACTATCACCGGGGATCAAGTGCTGAGATTCGTTTGGGAAAACATAGTGTGCAGATACGGAATGCCGTTCTGTATAGTCAGTGACAATGGGAAGCAGTTTGCTGAAAAACCATTCAAAACTTGGTGCGAAAGAATGCACATTGAACAAAATTTTGCCTCGATAGCCCATCCCCAGGCCAATGGGCAGGTAGAAAGAGCCAATCGCAGTATTGTAGAGGGCATAAAAAAGCGTCTGGGAAAGAAGGCGTTTCTTGGGCAGATGAACTTCCGCACGTCCTGTGGGCTCACCGGACGATGCCAAAAACAAGTACGAGGGAAACTCCTTTCAGCTTAACGTACGGTACGGAAGCAGTCATCCCCGCCGAAGTAGGGATACCTACCCGTCGCATGTTGCAAAGTCAAGAAGTGAACGAACAAGAACTCCGCCTGAACCTCGACTTGGCCGAAGAAAGAAGAGAACTAGCGGCTATCCGAGAAGCAAAGTACAAAAAAGAGTTGGAAAAACATTACATCTCAAAAGTGAAGGAGGTCCGTTTCAAGGTCGGAGATTATGTTATGCGAAACAACGAGGCAAGTCTGGCTGAGGGTACGGGAAAAATGGCTCCGAAGTGGGAAGGCCCTTATCAGATTAATACTGTGTGAAAAGATGGTGCTTACACACTCAGCAGGATGGATGGAACCCTCGTCCCTCGCACCTGGAATGGAACACACCTCAAGAAATGTTTTCTTTGAAAAACTTCATGATGTTTCAAAATAAATTTGTAATACGGAGGCTACGACCCCCGCCATCTTTACTTTTCCTGTAATGCGGATGGTTTTACCCGTACAAAACAATCTTATATTTCCAAGAACCGCGGAGGGTTTTACCCGCGGATTACTTTAAATGTTTCTACCATGTGTTAACCGGAGAAGTATATTCCGGATAGATTAAATAGAATGCTAAAAATTTCTATCATTAACAAAAAGTTGCAACACAAAAAATATCATTGGCCGAATCAGGGATACCAGCCCTAAAAGGGTAAGAATGAACTGGCATCGTTCGTATTTTTTCCTTCATTTAAAAATTATCCTAAAAAGTAAAAACAAATCGGATCCGTACCTTAAAAAGAACGTTCTAAAAGCAGAAAAATGTAAACACAAAAAGCATGGACGCATGCACGGCCAAGTGATTACATCAAAATTGACCGGATTAATATAACCGAAAATTACAAAAACCATTTACATATTAAAAGGATAATTTTCATGAACACAAGTATGGTAAGAACATCATTACATTCCAAATCAAAAATAAGGTGCATACCCCAAAGTGCCGGGTATGTTCACCTCCTAAAAAGAGTTAAAACTAAAAACTTCCAAGGTGCATACCCCAAGAAGCCGGGCATGTCCACCTCATTCCTTCGAAGACTCTCCGCTTGCAAAGAATAGAGCGTCCTTAATCTTGGAAAGTGGTTTGTTGACAAGCTTCGGAAGATCTTCCACTACCAGAAAGGTAAGAGTATCAAAACAAGCAATTGCCGCATTTAGCTCCTCTGCCGCATTTCGGTTCAGCACCGGAACATCAGCATAAGGAGTCTTTTTCTTCAAGGCATGGAGATAGCCATTATGAAGACCGGAGTTGACACCCATACCCATGGCGCTCATCGCGTTATTAACAGCGGCTACAACGGCGGTCATCTCCGGACCTTTATGAATATTTTTAGCAAGAAGCTTGGCTCCTTCCGAAAGCATCCAAGTCTTAGTCGCCTGAAGATCCTCCACCGTAGCTTTCAAAGAAGCATTATCCGCCTCAATCTCTTCTTCGCGCCCTTTCATCTCTTCGATCTGAGCTTTCAAATCAGCTTCCCCTAATTTAAGCACATCCCGTTCTGACCAAAGTGTTAGAAAAAAATAGTAAAAAAAAAGAAGAAAAAAAGAGAGTAGTGATTTATGCTAAGCAAGGTACGTACCGGCCATCATGTTCGCGTAGGCCAGACGAGCGTTCGAAAAAGACTCTTCCATCTTCGCCAAGACCTCTTTATGTTCTTCATCCTTCTTCTTCATAGATTCAGAAAAATTCTTTAACTCAGCCGATACCCTATCACGATCTTCCGCCGCAGAGGCCGCAGCTGCTTGGGCTGACTGATTCTGAGTAATCAAGGACTTAACCTTTTCTTGTTGAGCCTGAAGGTCTTGAGTAAGCTGCGCAATCTTTTTCTCCATATTCGGAGTCCCCCGAATCTTGCGTTTCAAAGAGCGGGTCTCCTTTTCCAAATTTTCCCTCACTGACTCCGTTTCGACCCACCTCCGGTAAAGCTCCGTCACAAAGATGTTCGACTGAGCTTGATTAGTCAGAACCATGGCACCCAGATCTTGGTTTTTCAATTTTCGGCTCCTGGCATGGTCCAACGGAGTATTGATATTAAAGAGAAAAGTTCTGGCAACAAGTTCATCTATCACTGAATCTTTATTTCGGATATCCCAATCCGGAATGAACTTCTCCTCAGCCGTCGACGGGTCGATCTCCATATCATCCGAGAATGCATCTACATATCGAAAAAAGGACATCAACTCAGGTCCGAACGAAGATGAAGGAAGAGAAGACACTTGGTCTTCCTCGTCATCAATCAAACGGTCCGGACCCAAAGACGAGTCCAATATCGTACCTGAGAAAGTCACCACTTTCGGTTCGCTATGAGTTTTTTCCTTCTCCTTGCCCGTAGTCTCTGGGATCTCCGTCTCCATACTCTCCACTTCACTAGTAGGAAGAAAACCACCAGAAAAGGTAGGGGTTGGTTCAGATCGAGCCCGTGCGGCTTCTTCCCTAGAAAACTTGCCGCCGGTAAGGTGCTCATCCAGCTCAAACATCACGTCACCACCAGAGTGAGAGGAACCTTTCTTAACCTTCTTCGTCCTCGGCATCGGAAGAGGATCAGAAGAACGGATCTGTACAGACTCAGTTTTCCTTTTACGAACAAGAGCTTGCTGATCTACCTCATGAGTAACACCTTTGCTTTTCAAAGAAGCGGAAGGGGGACGCTACTGAAGGGCTTCGTCCAAACTACGAACCTCCGGATCACTGTCCACGTCGTCTAAAATCGACTTCTTACCAGCCTGAGATCCGGAGGAACCAGCAGCACCTTTTGTTAGCGTTGGAATGGAAGAGGTAGCTTCTACAACGGCTTGTTCAGATGTGTTTTGGGGAATCACAGGCCGGATCTCTTGAGCCGAAGAAGCCACTTGCTTCATTAGAGGAACTTCATCTTCGCCTTGATCTTCAAAATCAAAATCAAGAACGTCAAAGCTAGGAACCTTCAGAGCATCTCTAAGAGACATTATGGCACCTGCGTTATCAAAATAAAAAAAAGAAGTTAAGTAAAATAACAAAAAGAAAAAAGCCGAAGGGGAGGTAAAGGGCCGGAACTTACGATCACGCTTTCTGCGAATAACCGGCCAATCCCTATCCCCTTGGCTCCAAGAAAAACAGAGTCGACCCAGTAAAAGAAAATGCTCATGAAGGGGACGGATTGGGGACTTGTGCTCAATTAAGGCACGAGCCAGTTCTTGGTCGAAGAGGAAGTCTTCGCCCAGATCAAAGGACATTGTCTGGTCCTTAAAACGCCATCCCATATCCTCCGGAAGACAACGATCGTCCAACCAGAAAAAAAATATATTTCCAGTTCTTCAAGCTGGATCATTCGCCGGAGGAAGGGGGAGGTATGCCTTTCCGATGCGCGAAGGTATACCAGTCTCCGGCAGTAATGAACTCATAAAAGTACCGGAAGACATTTAGGTCCGATCTCCGATCCTGGGCCCGACAAGAGATTTCGAAATGACTTATGCGACTAAGACCGAACGGATTCACTTGACAAATATGGACCCGAAAAAACTGAAGTACCCTAATTAAAAACCTTGAGAAAGTGACTCAGTAATTCGCAAAATAGCAGACACGGGTGTAAAAGGGGAACTTTCCCTGACGAAAGGGGTATATGGTTTCATCTTTAGAAGGAAGGGTCGGATGAAGATCTAAAGGAATTCGGTACTCTCTAACAAACTTGTCCAACTGTCGTTGGGTAAGAATGCTCACACTATCCGATAAGCTATCCTTACCCGGAGCCATATTACAGAAAACCGAACAAAAAAACGCACTTTTTTCTAAAAAAGAAGAAGCCTAGAGAATAAAAGAGGGTAACAAGGGAGAGAAGAAGATGAGAAGAAATTAAATGGTAAAAGTTGGTTTTATAGGGAGTTTAAGTCGGTTAAGGGATAGTCAAATCGAACCATCACCTCAGCAGGTCCTCACGATTCCCAACACAGGGTTTCGTAACCGTCACGTGTGGGTGACTAACAGTCAAGTAACTTCAGTCACCCACGCCACGCTGGCTCCATTCAGATCACACCACCTCATTTTACCAGAACCGTTCCTACAACGACACGTCACTCGGGCAAAAATTAACGCACACCAAACATTTTGTTAAGTCCCTTACGGAACCTAACAAACTAGGGGACTTGAAGATACATATCCGAGGCTGGACATGATCCCTTGGGACGAACCGGACTCCACTTGAACGGATATCTCAGATATGTCCGTCCCCCTCATGACTCCGAGGACGAACCTCCGTTCAAGCGCGTCTAGACGAATAACGTCATCTCAGTTGACCATTATAAATACCCCATCAAGTATAAGGCCAAGTACGATTTTCTGAACCTTCATCCTTATTTTCTCTCTCTACTTTCTCTCTCTACCAATACTTATCCTCACGCCGGAGGGTGGTCGCAGAGGGGCCCTCCCATCTCTGCGGCGAGCCTAACGGTTTTCTATTTTGCAGGACGATCCTCCAGCTCATTTACAAGATCCAAACCCTCGATTACAGGCTCCGGCCTAAACTCGATTCTTTGGTTCTTCAGAGAAGAAAGGTTGGTGGACGAGGGTGGTGTTACCGGAGAAGAAATAAATGCTGGTGGTGTTTCAAAGAATTTAGTGCATACCATCTGACACAAGTAGTTCGATCTACGCTTCAATCCAACCATATATGATTTCTTATCGTCGGGACTTACGATTTGGCGTGTGACGGAGTTTAGGGTATGCGGAGGTGGATGGTCGGAGGTGATGTATGCTGGTGTGGCGGGGGTGGATGTTCGAAGTTAGATGGTGGTTTGCGGAGATGATGGATGCTGGTGTGACGAGGTGGATGGTTATTTGCGGCGGTGATGTATGCTGGTGTGGCGGGGGTGGATGGTGGTTTCTGGGTCAGGGATTTTGGTAGTCAGAGATAGAGATAAAGGGGAAGAAGACTGGACTGTGTTTGTTGATGGTGGGTTGGGTGAGATTAATGGGTTTTGTTTAAAAATAATAATTGAATATGTGGAATGACAAAAATAGCCTCGCATAGGGTACACTTAATCAGATTTAACCATGAAAACTGATTGAATTAGGGCTAAAGGACAAACCGTGCAAGGGTTTGCAAACATTGAGTACGTTTTTTGTACCTTTTGAAGACAAATGACACACTTTGCAATATAGTGTTAACATAAATGATGACTTTTGTGATTTACTCTTAGCTTTTAATTTAAAGAAGGTCCAGAGAGTTAATGTGTTAATATTGAAACTATAATGTAAACTAGGAATATCATCGACGCTTTGCTGTAGATACTTGCTATTTTTTCATTGTAGCAGGGCACGCAAAAGATCTTGGTTCCAATTCCATAAAAGGAGTTAAAAACAGGGGCAAAGCTACATTGATTGGAACGGGTTTCTAGGAACCCATTGTGTTTCGAAATTTTAATAGGTATTAGGGTGGAGGGTATGGTTCAATCACTTTAGGGTGTTTGAGTTATTCTCTAGCCAATAATATTATGCCATGTCAAGTCCCCATTCCACTCCCCATTTTGCACTCAATCATTAGGTATGGTTCAAACACCTTGAGTGGTAAAGAATTAAAAGAAATTGTGATTGGTTGAAAGGGGTTGGGACCCACCATTAAGCTCAATCAATCATACTCAAACATTCGGTGAGTATACACTGAAACCCCTCAATCAATCATACTCAATCAACTGGCCGGGATGGTTCACCGATCGGTGAAACCAATCACCGAACCCACTCAATCAACCCATACTGTCAACTCTTATATATAATAGACTTGAGTGAACCCATAAGTATTATTAAAGGTGAACCCATACACAAATAAGAAACTTAGTTCAGCGGATCAAATCCTTTCTTTTTCTAGAAGAATCCCGGGTTCGAGTCCCATTTCTCCCTTTTTTTTGTTGTAATTTCTTTTATTTCAAAATCTTTTAAACTTAAAAAAACACATTTAGAGTCCCATTTCCACTGTTAACGCTTTCTCTACTATGTATTGATCTGTCCTTATGTTTTTCCATGTTGAACTTATGATTTAGGCATGGAGACTCTATAAAGCAGGTTAGTCTTTTGAGCTACTTACTGCAACATTATGCAACTCATGTGTTGACTTTGAAGTACTTCGAACCATACATGTCGCTTTGTTATGTGTGCAAGATCATGCCAAAGATAGACCAACTATGTCGTCAGTGGTATCAATGTTGGGCAATGATGGGTCATTGCCACCTCCTGAACAACCTGCCTTCTTCACCGAGAGAACCCTGATTGAACTCAACCCCATTCCATCAGTGGTATCACCACTGTCAGTTGATTGTGCCACTATTACATTATTGGAAGGTCGTTAAGAGAAAAAAATGAACTAAAACTCATTTTTTATGGTATTTGGATCCAAGTTCATTAAAAATGATTAAACTGTTAAATGGATTTTTGGCAACAAGAATTTTTACTCTTTTATATACACATCTTCATGTACCCCTTTATTTTTGTGTGTATTATATAACCTGATAACATAGATCATAACAAATATTATCTCAAATGATTTGGAGGACTATATTAACCAACCATGTATACTTGTTTTGCATTTTTTTTTTAATTTAATATTTTAATCAATCAATTATACTTTTCATTCTTATCTTCAACCATTAAAAAATGCACTTCACAGTGACCATTTACCAAAATCACACCGTAAACTTGAAAAACAAAGTAAAAAACTTGAAAAACTAAGCTCAGATTTAAACTCAACGGTTATCTATTGTTAAGACTTAAAACCTTTAGAAAGTCCAACTCTTTCCCAGCTGGGAACTCATTATAAGCCGATTTTTGTATCCATGCTAATAAAAAATACGCAGTTACGCAAAACCGAACCTCAAGCCACATTTGACCTCAGAAAAAAGCGCAAAGCCACAACTGTATTTGACATCTTTACTATTTTTCAATGTTATCCACAGTAGCCAACGCTTTTGATTGGGGCGGCTCACTTTCTTCTGAAACATTCTTGCCGTTTTGTTTCTGCAATAGACATCAAAGAATATACTAAAGTTTTATTAAAATCCTAACATAAAATGTTTTGCAATTTACATGAAAGGAAACACGGTATGATTAAGTGTAGCGATTTGTGAGCAACATTACCTTCTTTGTTAGCCCTTGAGCCTCCATGAGATTATAAAATGCACGCATTAACATTTCCTCTTCAACCTAAAAAAGAGTTAAAAATGCTTAATACTTAGCAAGAAAACGTTCCAAATAAATTAAAACAAAAAAACTTTAACAGTTTGGATTGCTCTTGGGGTGTTAAATGGGTTGCATTGCATTAGCGAATTAGAAAGTCAAACCCAACAAGAACCCACAAACACAACATGAGCTTGGGTATTGAACACAACACGTTTTTGCATGTTGACAGAAACACGACCCGTTTAACCCGAAAGTTTACTTATTATTTTTTTGCATTATAATGCTCTAAAATTACAAATTAATAACAAATATACATACGTATATATAATACGTATGATTTAACTATAAAACTTGATGCTAATTTCTTTTTTATCATTTGAACTTTAGCATAAAATACTCAATCAGTTTATGTTATGACATGATATATTTAAAAAATATTGTAACATTAAACAGGTTAAATAGGCCAACCAACGAACCGGCTAAGAAAACCCGAGGACCCAATTAGCTAAACGTTTTTGAAAGTTCGACCTAAAACTGAGCCAAACCAGTTTACAATAAACCCAAACCCGTGAATTTCTTGTTAGGTCTGTGTCGTGTAAGAAGTTCACACCTGGAGTTTATGCAATTCATGTGACATTGATCTGTAAGCATCCATGAGGAGTTCATCCTGCTTCTCCAAGTGTCTACGCATAGAAGATGAATATCATGTAATGCTAATAGCAGAAAGAAAAAAATAAAGTTAGAAAAGAATACCTTAATACATCTCCGGTGTGTTTAGGATCCATTATTTATTAAAAAAGTACCGTCTGATACCTCAATATTACTAGTCTCCAATCTTAGCCGGAAGTCAAGTGCAGGTTCTGAAAGAATAATGATGCTTAACAAAATTACAAACGATCTTGATGCATTAGAGATTAGATCATGTTACAGTCTTATGAAGAAGATAACGTAATGTGACAGAACACTAAGCATTTTACAGAACAGAAACTTCAATCATAGTCTGTTGCAAGCTTGGTTTAAAAAAGTTAAGCGCGAAGCGCACCTAGGCGCAAACTAGATCGCCTTGTGTGACATAAGGCGCAGGGTGTACAAGAAGCGCAGCCGAGGCGCGCTTTTTAGGGGGAAAATCGACATAATGCGCAGCTAAGGTGCGCGCTTTTTGTATATGGGGTGTTTCTATGCAGCTGAGTGTTGTACAACAGGCTTTTTATGCTGCACATTTATGTTTTTTTTCATTTTAAAACATATATAAAGCTTAATTATAGCTAAATCATAGGTGATGGATGCTAAACACTTATGGGATATATAAAATAAAGTATATAATCACTTTGCGCTTTGCGTACGAAAAGCTCACCGCTTTTGCGCTTTGCGCTTCGGTTTTAGACCTCATCGCTTTTGTGCGATTCCTGCTTTTTTAAACCAAGGTTGCAAGTTCAGATAGCAGACTCAAACAGTACAAATTTTATGGAAAGGTTATTCAAGTCGTTCATATTAAAGCCTAGAAACAACCTTCAAGATGTTAAAAAGGTAAATTAGGCAAGTAATTTGAATAAAGTTTCTTTTTTTCCCAGTTCAATGCAATGTCACCCTCCAGAATTCAACACAAAACAAAGATACCAACTTCAAAAATTAAAAATAATATTGAAAACAATTTAAATCTTTTAGAATACTCATATAAACTAAAAGATTCAACCCTAGGAAATTGTCAACTAAAAAATTATCTAAAATCTGAATAAAACAGAGGCTAATTTGCTGAAAATACAACAAATTCATATGAGGGAGAACACAAAACAACGAGAGCTACCTACACTGGAATTTAATCATCGATGTGGCTGCAAGTAAAGGTTCAAATAATACTCAAATTTAGTTATTGCAGGCTAAGGGGCTGTTTGTTTACCTCTTAATGATTAATGAGGCTCTTAATGGTTCAGAGTCAGACCTCTTACTGGTTCCGCACTTAATGGTTCAGACTGTTTGTTTTGCAAGCAGATGTCTGAATGGTTCAGACATTTGCCTATGAATGGTTAAGCATTATACAAAGTCTGAATGGTTAAACCTCTGATCTGAATTGGTTACTGGCTCTTAATGGTTCAGACCCTCTTACTGATTCAGCACTTAATGGTTCAGACCATTGGTTCAACACTTAACCATTCAGAACATCCACCAACCACAGAAATAGGCAATCCCTTAAAACATGAAACAAATTCTGTAAATCTTGAATAAAAACTAAATTATTATTAGATTTAATGTAAATCTTAAAAAAGATCAAAAGTTAATACAAATTCAGGATGATGTCACCTCAAATTAAAACAAAGTATTCGATTAAGTTAAGCAGATATCTAATTTGACAATACCAGTTGGCGTACGTTCAAAATCACATAAATCTTGATCCAATAAACATCAATTAATTGTTCAAATCAAGAAGTGGGTTGTTTAGGTCAGACCCTAAACCCAATTGAAAAGAAAAGAAATTCCCAACTCAACTAACCTGATGATTGACGGTGGTAGCGGCCAGATGAAGTCGAGGGTTTGGGGGATTGTAGAAGAATCAGGTTGTAGAAGTCGTCTAACCCGAATTTGTTACAAAAAGAGAGAGCGACGGTGGGAGGGAGTATAATAAGCCCACGAACCACTAAAGAATGTCGAGGGGGACATCAAGTATGTGAGCGGGGTGTAGTAGTTAGTAACTCGCGATGTGAATTGGGCGGATTGTATATTACCAACTAGGTTTTTACCCGGGATTGCTTCCCGGGCTCGGGAAAGTTATTTAGATTAATTAATTACTATTTGTTTGTAATACGACCGCATTACATCAACCATCTCATTCAATTCAACAACAATGACTTCAAATCACCGGATTAGATCATGAACTCATATTAGAGGACAAACAAAACCACAACAGGACCATATGAATAATATAATTTCCACTTTTACATCAATGCACTTACATGATAGGGTGATTTGGGATTTTCAAAACAATCTTTGTTTTTGTATCTCTTTTACAAAATAAGATGTTGACCAAATTTGAAACAGATGTTAACCAAAAGTCAATAAGATATTGACAAATAGTCAAACAGATGTTGAGCTTAAACAGATGTTTGGTTTAAGGCCAAACATCTGTTTATAGCCAAACATCTGTTTAAGGTCAAACATCTGTTTAAGTCCAAATATCTGATATAGAATAAGAACATCTGTTTAAGGCAAAACATCTGTTTAAGGTCAAACATGTGTTTAAGATCAAACAACTGTTTAAGTCGAAACATCTGATACAAAAGGCCAAACATCTGTTTAAGCCTTAAAAGACCAAACAGTTTTAACCCAACAGTGGTTTTAAACCACCATTTTAACCAAACAGCGGTTTCGACCACAGTTTTCTAAACAGTAGTTCCAAACATCTGTGGACATCAATCTGTTGACCAAAGTCAACAGATTTATCAACCACTGTTTTATTTTCAAACATCTGTTCCCAATAACAGAGCTTTGATCATTTAAACATACATTTGCCAATATTACAAGCTTTTACACTCTCAAACCTAAATATTTATAAAAAGTACAAGTGTTAAACAGCATACAAAGTTCATCCATCTGTTGACCCAATTCAACAGATGTATCAACCACTGCTTAATTTTGAAACACCTGTTCTCAATAACAAAGCTTTGATCATTTAAACCGACCTTTGCCAATATTACAAGAATTTACACTCTCAAACATCGATATTCATTTACTGAATTTTAATAACAAACATTATTAATAAATTTAACACAACTAATTATATAAAAGATACAATTGTCAAAACAGATAATAGCATTCAATAAAATACAGGATCCTAATTCCTAATCTATTGGTGAAACAGTAGTTTCGATAAGTAAAGCTCCTTTCGGATCATTGTAGTTGTCAACATGTTGGAGGTATTTCAGAAGTTCTTTGGTGAGATCAACTTCAATCATATCCTCCCAGATGCTTGTTATCAACCACTTGTTGTCTTCAATTATATTAGTACTTCGGCGTGCATCTACGTAACCAACTATACGAGGATTATTGAAAACAAACATCTTCTTCCAGCCTTCTTCTTCATATCTGAGCAAATCAGCAGTTAGCTCAGCAGACTTTCCAATAACAATCAAATGTAACCTCTTTGCAATGGTCAAAAAATGCCCTTGGCAAGGATTGACTACAATACTCTCAGGAAAGTGAAGCATTCTGAAAGTCTCACTAACAACATCAAAACAAACGATGTTCCTCTCACCTAGTGGATACCAATAATTTGAAACCATAAAATATATGGTTTTATCAGCATAAACTCCTGTAGACCATGAATAACGACTTGAACTATAATTGTTTACGATACTGAAATTTATTGTTGTCCATGACTCACGACGTCGTGAGTAAACACGAGCAGCAGTTACATTACGGTAACATCTGATGTTCAGCACTTTGAGATCATTGAACTGATCAAAATAAATTCCACCGGTATCAGAGTTTCGATGATGATTATAATTAAAGTAGTCATCACACAAAACCTTATACTGCCTGATAGTTGGATTCCAAAGAATCAACTGACAGCAAATCCCTTCATTGGAAACTAACAACAACCCATTAAATGAAGATAGAATACGTAAGAAGCTAGAGTGGACATTGTTAAGAAAACTTAAGGTTTTACTACTAACAACATCCAACTTACCACCAACTACGTTGTCAATAACAATTGACGTGTCTTTAAAGGATAATAGTTTCTTTTGTACTGAATCTCCACTTCGGAGAGCATGCATCATCTGAAATGCATGGCTTGACAATTCCCTATAAAAATTCTTGGAAAGACACTTGAAACGGCAAATATCTTCTGCAGAAAGCCTTGTGAAAATCTCGTCAACAATCACTTGAAACCCAAATTTTTCCATCCTGCAAAGAGCCTTGTGAAAATCTCGTCAACAAAATTTTTGAAGATGATTGAGTAGATAGATGAAAATGGTAATGATCAAAACCTCTGCGAAATCTATTTTATATACCCAATGAAGAAGGCTATGACTAAATACATCGTCAAACGAAAGAATATCATGCGACACTTATTAGGCTTTTAATGCATTTACACGGGAAAAATATAAAATTAAACACGTTATTATAATTACAATTAACCTATTCATTTACCTATAAGACGCCTTTAGCATAAGACAGAAGTGATTGCTTAACGTGCATTAATTGCAAAGTATATATCCCAAGGCATTTTGAATTTGAAATTACCGGCAATTTCAAAACCACTGCTATGGTATATGTTTGCCAAAGGAAATATCTGCTAAGTTATACTTTCTTGGCTATGGGCAGTAGTTTGCTGATCTGATTTGAAAGCAATTGTCATCATGAGTTTTCTAATAGAAACAGAGTATGAGTTAAAATTTTTCTGCAAATAATAATTATTTTAACATGTTCTCAACAGATAATTCAAACACATAAGTAAACCCTTCTTGAATGTATAGCAATAAACATTTAAAATCGTATTAGTAGCAAGATAGGATTTAAATTAAGGGGCTGTTTGGTAGCCTCTTAATCCATTCAGAGGCTGTCTCTTAATGTAACCATTTGTGTCCCTTATGTCTGAATGAATAAGAGGTAATCTTATGTCTGACTGGATAAGAGGTAACATCTGAATGGTAAACCATCACATGTCACATTCTTCTACATTATATTTGTTAAACTCTTAAATGATTTCATTAAGAGGTAGCCTCTTAATGTCATTCAGATGCTACCAAACAGCACCTAACATAGATTAAACAATATAAAGTTCATCAATAGGAATGTACATACCAGTTGCTGAAGAAAAAATAATAAAACCTCAGGTGATTGAAGTGTAGAAGATGGAGGAAAAGAAAATTGAAACCCTAGAAAATGACTGGGGAGAAGTGATTTTTGAAAGAAGAGATGATAGATGTTTGATGTGTAATGATGATGAAGAAATACTGACGGTTGTGCTTTTAACAAAAGTAGTTTGACTTTGGTCAAACAGACTTTGGTCAAACAGCGTTTTAACATTCCTCAAACAGTGTTTTATCTATTATAATTAGCTTTTAACATAAGTAGATTGACTTCGGTCAAACAGGGTTTTAACATTGCTCACAATGATTACAACCTAGTAAAAACTTCTTTGTAAACAACATTACTTATTTGTTGGTTTTCCAACAGCGTCGAATATTAGTATTTTAACACCTTCTCTGGTCTTGACCCTTGATAATGCAACATACAACTGACCATGAGTGAAGACAGGATCTTTCAAATAAAGACCAACATTTGATAACGTTTGTCCTTGACACTTGTTAATTGTCATAGCAAAACAAACTGATAAAGGAAATTGTCTTTGTTGAAATTGAAAAGGTATTTTTTTGTCAAACGGGATCATATTAATCCTTAGAATAAAAACTCTCGTGCCAATGTTCCTACCAGATATAACTTGAGCTTCTATAACTCGTTTACCAAGAAAAGTAATTTGAAGCCATGAATTTAGAATTAATAACGCAAACTACAGTTAAGTCAAACAGCTGATGGAAAACTTTTAAGCACTGCTAGTGATTAAAACACTGATGGTACTTAACCAATAATAGTGAACTACAGATTTTTAACAACTGCTGCTGCAGTAAACAGTAGATACAGAAGCAGGGATAAAGGATTAAGTGTTAAGGAAGAGAAGTGGTTAACATCTGCTGATATCACCCCAAAACTTATAAAATATGTGAAAAAAAGTAATATTTATGTTTAGAGAAAAATGCAATTTGCGTCCATGTGATATGTGTGAAACATCAACTTGAGCCCCTAAATTCATTTTTTGGTTTTTTGAGCCCTTGATCTTATAAATTCATAACAGTTTGAGTCCCTCCCTCACACTTCCCTATGTTGACTGTTTGACAATTGTGAAATATCCTTTAATTACCCTAAAGACCGATCACACTTCTCAAAAATATCTGAAAATCTCTACTCCGAACACCAATCATCATCTTCATCTTCATTGAATCTCCTCACCAACCATTTGTTGTTATAACAATCCAAGGTAAAATCACATACCTAAAACATGATCGACACTATGGTTTACCCTCTGTTCTTGTTAGATGCTTGTGTAACCCTATGTAAGTTGATGTTTGATGATATCTCATTTTCACCACTGTGTGAAAGTAACAGCTTTTGTGTGAAAATATTGTTTGATTATTGTGGGAAATATTGTTTGATTATTGTGGGTTTTTGGCTCGGGTATCAAAACAGAGGTTTGGGTTTTGGTTATTATAAAGGTTTGTTTGTGATGTTTTTGGTTTTATCTGTTTATTAATACTGGTTTTTTGGTTTTTGGCGTTAATCTAAGATTGTTTTTGTGTTATAGTTTGTTTGAAATGTTTAAAATATACAATCGATTAAAACAGGGACAGGTTTCTTAAGTATCTGCTGTTAATGTTGAAATCTGAGTTTCTTAAGTCTCTGCTGTTCATGTTGAAATTTGGGTATGGTTGTTGTTTTGATTCTCATATAAAGTTGGTTAAAGACTATATGTTTTGGGTTCATCGTATTGGTCATTTGAATGTGTTTTCTTCATTTCAGATCAATTGTGTTTTGGGTTCCTCATCTTGGGTTCATCATATATGTATACTTATATGCATTATGAAAGTAGTGTATCAGCCGTCTTACTATGGATATTTTTATTGTACAGAATGGCTGCGGATGTAAAGATACGCAAAACACCAACTACGAAAACATTGGCTAGAATACTTGACAACCTCCTAGAAGTTAGTGCGATGCACATAAGGAAGTGATTGATCAGAACGATCAATTGCTAAAACATAAGCTGTTTGGTGCATATGAATGAATATAACCCCAGTGGCAGATATGAAAATACCAAGCTTGGGAATTTCAAGGAAAATCGAAGAGCTACACCAAAAAGGGGGTTATCAGCTACATTCCGAAGTGCACCATTCACTCCTTGAGTTTTCATTATAAAGAAATTTGAAAACTCGTTGTATGTTACAATCTTTTGTTTTCGAGTCTGTAAGTTCTGTTAAGTCTACCAAGTTGGATATCCTTCTATGTTTCTAGGTATGACGTTTTGTGTCCGTTATGTATGTTTAACATAATGCAAGTGTGCATTTATGTTGGCTTTAATTGTAATAATGAATTTAACATGAATTTAAAATGAATAAAGCAAAATACTGTTAAGTGAAACTACTGTTAAGCGAAACTACTGTTATGTGAAACTACTGTTAAGTGAAACAGCTGATGAAAAACTTGTAAGCACTGCTAGTGATTAAAACACTAAGGGTACTTAACAACTGATAGTGAACTACTAATGGTTAACAACTGCTGATGTAGTAGTCAGTGGATAGAGAATCGTGATTAAGGATTAAGTGATGCTACTTAACAACTAATACATGAGTTAAGGATTAAGTGATGCTACTTAACAACTGATACATGAGTTAAGAAGTTATAATTTCACTTACTATGTAAATTTCGTTGAGATGAATTAGCTGCCGTAGAAGATGAACGTGGATTCTTTGACATCTCAATATTTATTTAACAATATAGATAATAATATGCAAAGAAAGATCATAGTCATTATAATATTAGAACATAACAGTATAATAAGCAGATAAGTTTTCAGGAATTCAAAACCACACAATGAGTCCAAAACATAACCCACCAAACACCCAAAAGCAACAAAACGAAAACCATAAGTTCAACATGGCAACAACATATGAAATCAACACGTAAATGTATCTGAAAATACTGAAAAAACTATTTTTCAATCTTTGGAATCAAAAGCGTCGAAACACCAGCATCTTCATCCTGACACAGTTCATCACTGATGCGGCGCTTTGTCGAGGAGCAACCTAATGCATCATCCACATCGAACACTTCAAGAATTTTACGTTTTGTTTCATCTGAAGAGGGATTCTTAGTGCCTACCAGTGGTTGGGATAAAGGGGTAACATTGTCACCACAGCATGACATCTCATCCTGATATAAAAAGACAATAAGTACTAACGTTTCAAAAAATTTAGTACAAATAAACAAATTCTCATATTACCTTCATAAGGTCAACAGGAGTAGACAAACTGCAGGAATCTGGAACATCCAACGATTCGGACTGCTCATGCTTTAAGTACATAATACACAATAACATAAAATACACACAATGGTATAAATCTATTTCAAAAAGATATAACTATAAAATTAAAAGATTCACATAATGAAGATTTAAACCTGGTTAAGAGTGAATTTAGCGGAAAGCGCAGCAAGGATCTCATCATCGTTAGTGGCCATTGAAATACCATAGTTTTCAACCTGATGCTCAATGTTATAGTCTTTAACACTTATGATGAAAGCATACCTCTTTCCAATCAATGTGTCAAAGATCTCAGGATATGGGTTCGGTATGTCTTCCGAATTAACAACCTATGATTTTATCAAAATTAATATAAATTACAATAAGCAGAATGATTCCATAATTGAGAACATAGAATTTTATAAAAATTAATTTTAAGTTATATTAACTACATGGCCAAACAACTGAATGCATGTATTTGTTACCTGATCTTGGATTGTAAGTAACTCTTTTGCAGATTTGTTAAGAATCTTGTAAGCTTCGAAATCAAACAGTGTCAAAGACACAGTACCGGAAGAGTCTTGCACCCTAATAGGTATCTTGAACCTATCAAAGTTAAAAACAAATGAAAACATTAGTATTACTAATATGAACCGTTCATATTAGTATTTAGTATAAGGAAATAAAAAACTGTAATCTCAAACCGCGGAATAGAATAGATGTCGACTCCTCGACATTTATCATTTGTACAAACCAACGATTTTGCATGATCAACATCAAATGAACCATCCACATTTTCTTTCATTACAAATCTTTCCTCCACACCTGACTTACAGTGGTTACAACCATTGTAATACCAAAGTTTATCAGTGCATATAGCTGTGATTGTGGCAAGAATCAAAACCTTCTTTGTCTATCAATATCAAACAAAAATAATAACACTTAGAAAAGAGTATAAAAAAACTCAGCATGTAGAGTACTTATAAGAAAATACACACCGTTGATATCGTTCCAAGGAAACCAATAAGCATGAAATCAGGGTTACTAAGAAACTCATCTTCAACACTTGAGATAACATTTGAACCAACATGCTCATTTGATGAAGATGAAGTTGAAATTTTCTCTACATACCTAAACAGATTCATGCGATCAAATTAAAACGTAAAAATTAAATGTAAGTACAAAATAATAATATTCAATGTTTATATGCATATTACTAACTATACCTCTTCCTAAAAGAGGAAATCTCTTCAATGTCAGTGTCAATAAAAAGTCTGCTCAGCTCAAACCCATTTGCAACTCCACGCTTGCCTGAATTTAAAAATAAAAACAAATGTAGATCAATATAAATACTGTCAAATTTAAAATATATAAATAAATACAACGTTTAAATTACTAAAGATAAAAAAAAATTAAACTAATTAAGTTTAAATTGTACCTTTGTAAAGGTTGACCATACCAAAATGACAAAGGATAACAACATATTTCTCTCTTTTCTTATCATTCATGTAAGCAAACATGTCAATAGCAAAACCATCCCACAAAGTAACCGGACACTTTTGGCCTCTAAAAATATTAACATAAAACATAATAACATCAAGCAACCTTATAATGCTTTAAACGTCAAAATGCAACAACTTAATAAAAAGAACGCACTCAAGATCTTCAAGTCTAAGATTAAGTCTCTTGCCCTTGCTCCCATCCTTCTTTGACGTATCCTCTAGATTGAAACATACATCCACATAACCAATCCAATCTATAAACAAAAATATATTGTTAAAAGAAAACAGCATTAAGAAGTGATAACAATAAAAAAAAACAATAAGACAAAACAATAGATATATATCATGTAGTGATTTACATACCAATAACTGTATTTACTTCAATTTTATTTTTAACAACATCCTTGAGGTTAACGAAATTAAAACGGTATTTCGGTCCAGACCAGTCAAAGCATTTCTCAACAGAAGTATAGAAATAAAGTGATATTTTGTCATTTCTCTTGGTATACTTAGCAGAGGACTTATTAGTAGCAAGAGAAGGTTTGGTGATAAGAAGACATTCATCCAACTGAAGGAAGTCTTTGAATTTTCCAAGCATTTTATGCAAACAACTGGCTTGTATCATAGTTCCCTAAGAATATGAAACATCCGATTAAATAAAAAAGGTGTTATACTAATTTGGATATTCATATGTCCAAAAAAATGATAAGACAACTATATACGGTACCATCTCATCCATGAAGATCATATCAAGACGATATATTTCATTTTTGTTATCATTCATCATCTTCTTCGAAATGCTAACAATCTTAACTCTAATTGAATAGTTGTTTGAGAATGTATTAAAATCGTTAAGCATGGTAACCTTTGCAACCTCCATTTGAAGACTGTACATAAAAAAAAAGAATCTTGTAAATAATAAGTATTGCTAAACGTAATATGCTAATAATACAATAAGCATGGATGTTCAAAGGTAGGGAGTGTATATTTATCATTTCAAAATAAAAATTTTAACTGAATGCAGTGGCAAATGTAAAAATTTTATATGTTGCTTTATTAAAATAATAAAATATTAGAAATGATATGCAAAATAGAAAAAAAAAAGAGAAAGAACGTCAATTTTAAATTACCATTTTGTATATTTATCATTTCAAAATTACTGACTTGATTTCAAAGCAATTGTCATAATGACTTTTCTATATTTTATTTTAAATTTAATTAAGAAATAATAACCATCAATTTGAAATGATGTGATAAATACTGTTACATCAAAGTGTATAGGAATGTTATTAGTATAAACATGAAACAACTGTTCAATTAATAGTACAGATCAAACCACTGGAGTGAGGACTGTTCCGAAACACTGTTACATAGTAAAAACAACTGTTCCGAAACACTGTTACATATAAACACTGATGCCATAAAAATGGTTACATATAAAATACTGAGGTGATGACATCTAACAACCTAACAGTCTATAAAAAATTGATGCGGAACTCCTGTAGCATATAAACACTGTTAACATAAACAAATAAACAAACGTTGATGCTGAACCACTATTGTAGTTTGACACTATTGTTGGACGTCATAAATTTCAGATTTAATTTCAAAGGTATGCAAAGTAATTAAATATTAGAAAGGACATGCAAAGTAGAAAAAAAAAAAAGAGAGAGAGAACCAAAATTTTAAATTACCATTTTGCAAATTTTAAATTTCAAAATTACTGACATTATCAGTAACTACTGACTTGATTTGAAAGCAAATGCCATAATGAGTTTTTTAAATTCTATTTTAACTTTAATCAGGATATAATAACCGTCAATTTGAAATTCAAAATTTGCTTAATCAAATGTCCAAAGCTCAAGAAATCAGCATTAATTACTGATTTGATTTGAAACAAATAGTCATCAAGAATTTTTTTTATTTTTTATTTTAAATTTAAATTTTATCATGAAAATAATGTTGGTGGAACTCTTGTAGGTAATTGGAATGTAAAGATTAGGTACAATGGTAAGTTGATTGTAATTCTAGTTTTCATTTCATAATTTGATTGTAATACTATACCCAAACAATCAAGATGAGGAGCTTACTATTAATCAAAGTGTATATGAATTTTATTAGTATAAAGATGAAACAACTGTTCAATTAATAGTACAGATCAAACCACTGAATTGATGTGATAAATAGAGTTACGTATAAACAACAGTCCTAAACACTGTTAAATATAAATTAAATATAAACACTGATGCCATAAAAATGGTCACATATAAAACACTGAGGTGATGACATCTAACAACCTATCAGTCTTTACAACATTGATGCGGAAAAAACTGTTACATATAAACATTGCTAACATAAACAAATAAACAATAGAAAAACTAAAGTTGATGCTGAACCACTGTTGTAGTTATCCACTGTTGTTGTACGTCATAAATTTCAGATTTAATTTCAAACGTAAGTAGTGTATATTCTTATATGCTGCTTTATTAAAGTAATTAAATATTAGAAATGATATGCAAAGTAGGAAAAAAAAAGAGAGAACGAAAATTTTAAATTACCATTTTGAATATTTTGAATTTCAAAATTACTGATATTATCAATAACTACTGACTTGATTTGAAAACAAATGTCATCATGACTTTTTTAAATTTTATTTAAACTTTAATCAAGATATAATAACCGTCAATTTGAAATTCAAAATTTGCTTAATCAAATGTCCAAAGCTCAAGAAATCAGCATTAATTACTGATTTGATTTGGAACAAATAGTCATCAAGATTATTTTTTATTTTTTAATTTAACTTTAAATTTTATCATGAAAATAATTTTGGTGGAACTCTTATGTCATTGGAATGTAAAGATCAGGTAAAATGGTAATTTGATTGCAATTCTAGTTTTCATTTAATAATTTCAATCTATTACTAATTAACAACATCAATAATAAAAATGTGAGCAGTTACTATTTTTTAGGGAAACCGCTGATGGTCCATATCAGTGGATGTAAAAAACGTAAAAGTGACCGGTGGCTATTTTTTCCGATCAGTGGAAACGGAGGTTGTCTCTCAGCATAAAGAAACTGAGGTTGTCTCTCAGCAGTGGATAACATTTAACAATCAGAAGTTTGAACCAAAACAGTGGTTCCAACAGACTTTAACAATCAGATGTTTGAACCAAAACAGTGGTTCCAACAGACTTTTAAGGATTAATGAAAACCATCATTTTTTACTATTTTAAATATCTTTGACCTTAAACAAATATTTCACCTTCAATATCAGTTGTTTGGAGATAAACAGATATTTGACCTTAAACAGATGTTTGAACATAAAAACATATTTCCTGTCCAAGAAATGTTTGACGATAAATAGAGGTTTGCCCATAAACGACCTTAAACAGATGTTTGAACATAAAAACATATTTCCTGTTAAACAAATGTTTGACGATAAATAGAGGTTTGCCCATAAACATCTCTGTGTAAAAAAAAAGACGAATTTCAAAAACATTATATCCAAATAATCATAATGAGGAACTTATTTAACATCCAAGTGTATTACATTTTTATTTAATAGTATAAAAATCAAACAACTGTTGTATTTATAATACAGATCAAACAAATAACGAGTTGTGATAAATACTGTTACATATAAACACCTCATAAGAAACACTGATAATTAAATACTAAAGTTACATAAGAACCACTGATAATTAAATACTAAATTTAAATCCGTTGTAGATGCCGAACCACTGCTGATACTAAACAGTCGTTTTCCTTTGGTTAATCAAACTCTAGGTACATAAAGTCAATCATTGTATATCTCCAACAATCGACATGAACTCCATGGAAGGACTCAATGCATTAACATCAGGATTTATAGAAAGCTGATCTCTAGTGAACAGACCAAGATGCAGTACATGAAAACACTTCTTCAGCTGGTGAAGAAGAGCCCTGTCCTCATATACTTAATCCTTAACTTTGTTTATAAAGAACTGTGGTTTAAACCAAACTTTATGCTTCTTTTAATACAAAAAAGGCAGGAAAGACCATTGCTCTAGTATATTACAACAGTAGCAGATCCTTTCTTGGACAAGTCATCATCATCTGCTGCACAAGTCAATTATAATCATCATTTACTCATAAGAAAAAATTATTTTAACTGTAAATTTAATAATCTTTCTTTGTGTTTAATTAAACTTTAAACTTCTTTGATTACAAACCTATAATAACCCGCAACATATTGTATGAATTTCAAACAAATGTGATTAGACTGAAATATAAAGCGACAATTAGAGTATATCACTTGATAATTAAAAACTCAAAATTTGGAAATCGGAGTAGCAAAAAACACATACTTTAAACGATGTTGGAACAATGATACTGGAAAGGACAGTAGAACAATCATCATCATTATCATCTGCAACAGATCATTGAAAATAATCATTTAGTAACAACTCAAATAACAAAACTTAAGTAAAAATCAAAAACAAAAACACATACCATGATTATGGAGAACCATTAGCCGGCGACACATCTCTTGATCTAACTCTCGAACGAAACCCTAACAATGGTTACATGAAAAGACACAAAACACAAAGGATTAGTATAAATAACAGGAAATCATGAAACTATTTCAACTAAAAAAAAGAAGAACAAACCTTTTGATGAAGTAATCGATGAACAAAAGATGATTTTATGGTGGCGTCTGGAAGAAGATTAAGGTTTGTGAAATTTGAATTTGAATCGCCTGAATATAGAGAGAGAAAGAACCCTAGGCGTTTGTAAAGAAAGATCAGAAGTGAGAAGAGATGTTATATAAGGAAAAGGGGATGGCACTGTTGGGCGGGAAAAGAGAACTGAGTATGCCCTAATCAAGTGACACGTGGCACAAATAACTTTCAATTATTATATATAATAGATTCCAAACCTGCAAGAAAAGAATGGGGGTGTGCTAAAGGTACCCTTTTCTACTTTTCATACACCTTTCTTTAAAAAATCACTTACAAAGTTGTCAAATTTCCCCTCCATAAAATTTCTTATTTTTTTAAAGTTAACTTACTTTCAACGAATCTATATATATTAATAAATGAGATAATTTGGGCTATTTGTCATTGTATGATGGAGCTATTTTGCTTATGTGGCATTCATTGGTTGAGTAGAGGGTGATTTTGGGAGGGAAATCATCTAATTCTTTATAAACAAACAAAATTTCACAAAACACAAACCAAAACCATACAACCACGCGGGATCCGGGAAAGTTAGGGTCGGTTTTCGGGTTTTCCAAATAACCCAATTTGAATACGGATCCTTTAAATTCTTTTGACTCAATTATTGTGCATAACCATCCTTCAATCGACACCTTCTTTCTCTCTGTTCTCTCTCTTCTACCTACCTTCTCCGATTATAATCATAAATCAAGAAACCCTTCACAAATCAAAGGTAAACTACATGATCCAAGTGAAATACTATTTATTTATGTTCTTCGATCATGTAGGAACTTATTTTTTGTTCAAAACCCTTTCCGCATATGCTAATGATTTTTGTTGTTCTTCTTTTTTTGTAGATCATTTCACTTATTTTGCAGGTTTGTAAACTAGATTAGATTGTTATGTATTTTAAATGCTTAATCACACTTATTTTGTTTTTTTATCATTTTTCTGTAATTTTTGTGTTGCTGGTGATGATTTAAAATCTCCGAATCTAATCTTATGAATGGATCTATTGTTTTTTTTAGATCGTTAGACATATAGAGAAGGTATGTAAACAATATTAGATTGTTAGGTGTTTTAAGTATTTTATTTCAATTTAAAAAAAAAAATCCTGTTTTTTATGTTGTTGTTTATGATTTACATTATCCGATTTGAATGTTATGAGTGGATTATTTTTTGTTGATATCTTTATTTAGTGATGTTCTTACTGATTCTTTTGTTTTGTTTTAACTTTTTCATGAATAACCCTGAATGTTATGCCACTGCCGGACTATCAATCTTCGTCGAACATGTAACAAGTAATTTTCTTTTGATTGTTTTTTTCCTAATTTTTGATCCCTTATAATGTTAGGTTTCATCGTTTATGCTCGGTTTTTTTATTGTCTTTTTTTTAGTAATAAATTTTGTATTCTATTAATTATCTATCCATTAAAGATTTTGTATATTTTTAGTGGCTGGTATGTTTTTATGAAATATTGATTGTGTTTCTAAAAATAAATATTTTTTTTTAAAATATTGATTATGGAATAAGTTTGTTCCCTTATTATGAGTTTGTTTCTATAAATAGTTTACCGTTTTATATTTTTTGTTTTATAAATAGTTTGTAGATCGTTCCATATATTTTGCAGGTATGTAAAGTATATTAGATTGTTATGTATTGTAAATGTTTAATGTCATTTTTTGATGATTTTTCTGTTTTTTTTTTTTTGTGTGTGTTGATGATGATATAGGTAAGTTTAATTTTATTGTTGTTTTGCTATTTTTTGATCTGGTAAAATGTTTGTTTCATCGTTTATGATCATCCCTTATAATGTTAGGTTTCATTGTTTATTCTCGGTTTTTTTTACAGTCTTTTTTTGTTAGTAATAAATTTTCTATTGTATTAATTTTGAATCGATTAAAGATTATGTAAATTTTTAGTGTGTGATATGTTTATACCAATACTCTTTATTTATGTTGTTAGATTGTTTAGGAATGTCATTTTGTTCAAAAAGCATTCGGCTGATTTTCATAATTTTTGTTTTTTTTTGTTTTTTGTAGATCGTTCCACTTATTCTGCAGGTACTTAAACCAGATTGGATCGTTCCACTTACTCTGCAGGTAGTTAAATCTTTAATCGCACTTATTTTTTTAATCATTTATGAGTATTTTTTGTGTTGTTGGTGATTGTTTAAATTGTACTATTGTAATCTTTATGAATGGATCTATTCGTTGGTGTATTCAAACGTTTTGTTGTTACTTATTTTTTTAATAGAAAACCCTAAATTTTATTCATCTGCACGAGTTTGAATCTTTCTCTAACAGCAATAGTTGAGTTTAAAGTTATTGTTGTTTTGGTGTTTTTTGAGCCGGTATAATGGTAGGAACAGTTGTTTATGGTAATGTCTATAATTTTGTAAATTTTTAGTGTATGATATGTTTTTCCGGAATATTGATTGTGTTTCTAAAAATAAGTAGTTTTTAAACTTTTTTGAAACCGTTCTTTTTTTTTTTGTTTTATAAGTTTCTCCCGTTATTTTTACTTTGTTTCTACAAATACTTTACCATTTTATTTTTTAAAAAAGCGTTCATATTTAATTCACAGATATGGATTAGAGTAACAACAGCCCTTAATTTTTAAAGCTGATTGAGGAAGATGACCCATTATTTTTGGTATGTTTATTGGTTTTGTAATTACTAATCATATTTTAATTAAAATGATGTTTATCTTTTTTTATTTTGTTCTAAACTCATAGGAAATACCTAATGACTTTGCTTCAATGATGTGGGGATAGCAACCACCTTACAAAGAATTTGTTAAGATTGTTGATGGCAACAAGTTATGGTTTGTAAGACTGAAAAAATCTGATTTGGGCCCTGTGCTTGGTGATGGCTTCACCAAAGTTGTTTGGGATAGTCGTATAACAAAAAATGACAACCTTGGTGATATGTATGCGGTTGAAGAGGAACTGGGATATCAGATTGTAAACCTCGCATAAGCGGTGATAACATTTGTTTTGATGAAGACGTTGTGAAGAATTAATAAACGAGAGAAGTGATTGTTACAATAAGAAAAATTTTGGTTTGATGTTGGAGTGTTTGATTGGATTTTTTTTTGTGGTGCTTTAAAACATTTATATGGTTACCCTCACTACAAGAAATATGGGTGTTTACCCACACATAATTTACCTACATATGTAAATGTGTGGGTAACTACCTACACATGTTTGTATATGTGTGGGTAGTGGTTAATGATATCTTTTCACAATAACTAACACTTAATATATGTAGGTAGTGTGTTTTAGCCACACTTGGCGATGATAATTACCCACACATGTAACAAATTTTCCATATGTGTAGGTATATTATCTACATATATGTAAAAACACCAAATATGTGTTGGTAATTGATTATGTTTACCAACACATAATATTTGTAAATAAATATGTAGATATATTATGTAAGTAAAATTCTATTATATAATTTGAAAATGACATGGAAAATAAACACCTACACATATTAAAAATGTACACTATATGTAGATATTGGATAGATACAAACAAGTTAGTTTCTAATCAAATTAGTTAATTAATTATCAAATATCGTTAATTAGGGTTTTTACGGTCAATTGGAGTCCTTAATTGTCATTCCTTGAAACTTGTTTTAAAACTTTGATTTTTTAAAGTCCGAGGGTAAAAGTACAAGTTGAGGGACCTATTTGTCATTCTTTGAAACTTGCTTAATAAGTTTGCTTTTAAAGTTTAGGGACTAAATTGTCATTATTGAAACTATATAAATACGGGGGTTAAAAGTACTATTCTTGCAAACTACAAGTCTAGGGTCCTTTATAACATTTTTAAAACTTATTTATAAAGGAAATAAATATAGCTTATTTTATTTTAAAGTCTAGGGTTCATATAGTCATTTTCTAAAGTTAAACTTTAGGGGCCATTAGTGCCATTTTTAAACTATAATTAACTAAAAACACTAACTGAGTTAGTGTTTTAATAAAGGATTCCTTCAGCATAACTTAACTTAGTTAGTCTTATTAACTGAACTAAACAGGGACCTTTTGTGTCACTTTTCAAAGCACATGGACCAAACCGTCAAAACTGAAACTTGAGGGGGGGCAAAGTGTAAATTTTCAAAATACTGAATAAAAAAGGGGGTCTCCTATGCATGAGAACCGGCCCTTTCAAGATTCGAACTCGCGACCTTTTACTTAACAAACGACATCGTAACCACTCGGCCGGGCATGCCACATCCGTTTATATCTTGATTCTTATTTCCTATATATACTAATTAGGATTTTTATATTTATATTAATTATATTCTGAAAATAAAAAGGGAATTAATCCCAAATTGAACCGCCCCAAGCGGGACTCGAACCCGGGCATGTCCGGACACTACCAAGCGCCCAAACCACTTGAACCACTTCACCACATGTGTTAAGTTTCAGAATGCATTATATATATAATGAGTTTAATTAAATCAGTTTTACACTTATAAATATAGTTTAAATTAATTATGTAACTATATAATTTTTACACTTATAAATATAGTTTAAATTTTTACACTTATATATATAATGAGTTTAATTAAATCAGTTTTACACTTATAAATATAGTTTAAATTTACACCGGATCGCTAGCCCGCCCCACGCCCGGCTTCAAACCCAAGCCCCAAGGGCCACACCCTAACCCAAGCCCACTCGGGGTGGTGGCTTGGGCGTTTCCCCCAACCCACGCCCCAACCCAAAAAGCTATAAAAAAAAACTGGCCGATGATGTATAGACCAATTGGTTTACCCAAAAAGCTTGGTTTGTTGGTAATTTTTCAAGCTAGACTCCGACTTGGCTCCTATTTGATTTATTAATTTATATTAACTATAATTATTGTTCAAGGAGGGTGTCAAATCATTGTTCAAGGGTGGAGGTGCTAACATCCTCAGAGCTGTGGCTGGTGCAGGTGTGCTTGCCGGTTGACAATGGTCAAGATCCAACTCTTGATTCTCTGTGTAGGTAAAGACAACTACCAACACACTATATACATCTATTTTGGCGCCACCCTTTAGTGGTGTGATGGTAAGGGTTTGGTTTTCCCCAACAAAGAGTTGGGTTCGAGCCTCATAAAAGGCAAAAAAAAGATCCTCCACTTGTGGTGGAGTGGTGGAAAGGATTTTGGGATCTTAGGAGACCAAGGTTCGATCCCCACCCACTGCATTTGGGGGAAGGGCAATGAACGGGGGGAGAACCAGGTTTCCAGGTTCGAATCCCGGGAGCCAACCCGAGTTTTCTACTACAGTGCATTTACTCCAGCGGGTCGCTTGTCACAACAGGCGGTCGGCTCGTGTGGAGGGTGCAACTCCTGTCAAGTGGCAGGGGGCTGGAAATTTTCTCGGGGAGAGCCAAGCTCCCATTGCTATCGAAGCGTGGGCCCGGTTAAGACAAGATAGTCTTCGGGACAGTAGTGGGGCGGGCCTGCGACTAGTGGGTGTGATATTACCGTCTGTTGTGAAAGTCACCTCTCAAAAAAAAAAAAAAAAAGAGGCAAAAAAGGGTTTGATTTTAAGGGTAAGATTTAGCCGTTAAAAAAAAAAAAAAAAAAAAAAAAAACATATAAAGCTTTTGGTGCAACTCCCATCAACATAACTTAGCCAGAAAACACAGCACATGGATACCAATCCCAAACATCTCATCCACCGTCCATTCAAATCACAATCAGACGGCTATCATTCTCCCTCCACACAAGCACATACACTCTCACACAACTCAGACTTACCCCTCTCCCTCTCGATCTGCTGGTCATGATGACCGGAGCCGCACACCTGCGTCGGTGCCGGCGACTCCCTCCGCCGGTGATGAGCACCTACACCTCGCCTCCTCTGTCTCTCTCGCACACCCGTACCCCATCTTCCTCTCGCCTGATCGGAGCTCCGACGAGCTTCTCCGACAGACCCGCACCACGCCCGTCTCCTGTTCCTTCTCCGGCGGCGGCAGTGGACGCCGGTGACGGTGAGCCGCGGCGGTAGTGGTGGTGTATCGTTCTGACAGTTTTCACGACAGACGGCCGGCCCAAGGGTAAGTCTAGTGAAGCTAGGGCTTTGGGCCTCCACCCTTTTAGGGCCTCAGAAATATACGGTGCTACGTTCGCTGATTTTTTTTTTTTTTTTAACATGGAACAGGTAATCCAAGCGATAGTAAGCTTAGGAAATCGAAGCGTCAGGGCTGTTATGTTTGGTAGTCAAGGTGTCAATCGAATTGATAATCTGATAATATATGTTACATGGGTGTTAAAAGGTAAGTTGATAATTCGTTGATTTTGTCGTAATCTATTGAATTTGATAATCATCGATGCAACATTATGTTTGCTATTTTGTCTTGCTCAATAATTAAGTAGATAAAGATATCATGGATTTTTTTAAAATGCTTTCTACCCTATTTGCTGATTTATGTCTTTGATGCTTTTTTTTTGTTGAATTGATTAGGAGGTTACAGGGATAAACAGTTATTAAACTATTTTTCCATCAAAATCTGGGCATCTATTTTACATTGATTTCCATTAGTTATCCAAATGAATCATTATGTTATTTTCATTCCATGTATCCGAACAGATTTCTTTTATTTAATCTTTCAATGGATTGAAAGTTCCACAATATTTTACCCTGTTTACAAAATGGATTGTTTAAATACAGGAAACACCCACCGGAGACTATACTTTACATTGGAAAATATGGTGAGATGTCAAATCTTATATGCTGTTGAAACACTATTTGAGTTTAGTCAAATTGAAGGAGACCCTATAAGTGCAAGTTTGTTAATCTATCCAAACTATTGATAAAGCACGCAAGGTGTTGGATGCAATGCTTCCTATCTTATCAATTGTAGGTATGTTATCTATATCGATTTGTAGATACATTCAACTAAAGTTTTTAAGTCGCGTTTTCTTTTTGTATTTGCACCAAAACAACTATCTTATTTTAGTTTATTAGTATATTATATAAGCAAAAAAAAATCCTTAAAAGGGCCCTAATTTTAAAACTCGCTTTAGGCCTCCAAAATGGTTGAGCCGGCCCTGACGACAGTGAAGTGGTTATGTGGTTCGGTTAGTTCGGATTTCAATTAGGGTCCCGCTTCAGTCAACATCAGGTTCGGTTCGTCTCGGCTCTGGTAAGAGTTTGAGCACTATTCGTTTAAACTTCAGTTCTATTTCGAAACCTGTTTCCGTCTTGGTTTGTTTTCAGGCTTTTGATTCAACTCGGGTTCACACGGTTCTGTTTTCATCAGCCTCGGGTTAGTCACAAGAAAACGAGGACAAAGTTTCAAGTTGGTTCAAGTCGAGCTTCAGTTCCCGGTTCGGATCTGTTCTTGTTTCGGGTTCACGTCCCTCACCTCGCTGTTTCGGTATACCTTCCCATCTCATGTTTTACCATTCTTTTCTTTTAACTAATTTAAACATATATTGTTTTTTTTTTTTTAGTTTCAATAGATATCATACAAATACGATTTTACATTTTGTATTTTACAAGAATGCTTATATATATTGTTTACATTAGGATTAGTGGTTGAATTTTGAAAAATATATCGACAACTTGCGTTGTCGGGATCGTCCAAAAACAGAGGAAACTCTGCCCGTTTTCGTAAGAATCCGCAAAACAAAACATGTATTCTTTTAAACAAAACGTGTTTACATGTAAACTAAAGTTTATTATACAATCTGTTTTCTTTTTGAAACATGTTTATATGAACCAAAATTTATCTTCTTAAACTTCTTTTTTTTTTTAGAATTTGTAAGTATAATTCAAATCCAAAAGTTTTATTGATTATTTAAAATAATAATGATTTTGGTGTACTACATGCTTTCTAACCTTAGTTCTTGGCTGCATATTTGTAGGTTGTTGGATTAGTAGGAAATCGCATATGCCTATAGAAGCCCAATGAAAGGAGTAGTATATTTACTTCACAAAGTGGTCAGTTTCCTAAAAGTGCTTGCATGTGGTAAACAATTTGTAAATCTCATTTTATATTTATTATCTTTTTTGTTTATATTTAGTTCAATTGCATGGTGTTAAAAAAGCATTTAATAGAGCATATCCTCTTTGATTGTAGCTATATAGATCCCGAAGCTGTTGTTGGCAGCGAAGAAGGGTGGCGAGAGGCAGTTCAACGGTTTAATCGATGTTTACAAGAAGACATACGCATCAGACGACATTGATGGGTTATACCGTGGATGATTTTACTGCCTTGTAGTTTACATTTGTTTGATGTATTAATCAAATTGGCACTTTTGAGATCATAAAGTTGCCATATTATGGATGATTTTACTGCCGTGTAGTTTACATTTGTTTGATGTATTAATCAAATTGGCACTTTGTTTCATGTAATAATCAATGGTAATGTTTGTGACATTATGTATGATTTTACCGCCTTTTAGTTTACATTTGTTTCAACACATATTAATATCAATACCAACACATCTTCAACATTTACCTACACATAATATTACTTTTACCTACATATAAGATTACTTTTACCTACACATATATTAATGCCACGTCATCTGCCATGTTGGATGCCATGTCACATGACACGGATGCCACATCACCTGCCACGTCAGATGCCACGTCACCTGCCACGTCAAATGCCTTCTAAACAAATTGTTGTACTTTTAACCACACATATAAATGCCTTTTAGCCACACATATATGTGTAGGTATAGCTGGTTATATACCTACACATAACATATGTGTGGGTAATGGCCTATATCCACAGTCACGAGCCTACACATCCTTACATTTAATTTATGTGTAGATAAAGACAACTACCAACACATTATATGTTTTTTCCCACACATACTTTGTGTTGGTAAAGCACCAAATTTCTTGTAGTGCCTATTTAATATGACATTTTAATTTATCTGTTGTGTCATTTGGTTTGAAATGATGTTTACTTATGTTTCTTATTGTATTAGATTACATTATTTATTTAATAATCTAATCATATGATTAAAAGCAACGAAAATACAAATAAGTAATACTAAACATCAAACACATAATCCATAGTTTATTTTGCATGAAAGTAAGACTAATCATTTATTTTAAATTCTTTCTAAACAAATAAGTTACAATTTTAAATTTCGGTTATAAAACATCATGATTATAGACATTAGATTGTAGTATTGACTGATTTATAAAATTTCTCATTATTTCTAAATTAAACATCCTTTCTATAATTAAGTTCATTAATTTGATTGTAATTGATTTGTAATTATTTCTACTATTTATTCCTTAAATAGATTATTTACCTTGCAAATTCATTTATATCAGATTTACTAAAGTATATTTTAATACTCAAATGTACGACTTATGGTATTATTATATACATCTTCTATGTATTTTTTATGCAGATTTACATTACTCTGACGAACAAATAAAGAATTTGGCATTGTTAGAGATTGAGAAATTCTTACTTCGTAATAACTCATAGATGAGGAACTATTCAACTATGCCTTACCCTGATGATGACTCTATTTCTTCCTTTAACAATCGATTGATCAACGAGGAGTTATCTTATGACCAAAATACTATCGAAGATGAGTTGAATAGTATGTTAGTACTTTTAAAAGATGAGCAACGTCATGTTTTTTATCAGATTATGGAATCTGTTAGAACGAACAAAGGCGGTGTGTTTTTTCTTTACGGATATGGTGGCATCGGTAAGACCTTCCTTTGGAAGACATTGTCTGTAGCAATTCGGAGTAAGTCTGAAATTGTTTTAAATGTTGCTTCAAGTGGTATAGCTTCTTTACTACTTTAATATTACTTTCCAACTGTATTTTTATTCCTTGCTTTTTTTTTTTCCGATATTCATCCTTACTTTTTACTTCAGCTTATTTTGTTACATTACATTTGTAGTACATGTTACTTACAACTTATATAAACAATCCGAATCACATATAAACAACAACAACCCAGATTTATCTTTTATATTTCATTATTATGTATGCTTATCATAGTGGTAGTTGTTCATGATTTTTAAAAATAACTTCCTCCATTAAGATTTTGCGTTACGCTTCTTCCTCTCATTTGGTAATCACCTCTCTTCAAACAATTTCATTTCTTTTCATGTACCATCAAAGAGGTGGAAATTTCGACCTGTTTACTTAACAATTAATTAGTTTTATTTGTTTTTATCATCAAAAAAATTGTAATCACAAAATAACTTCCTCCATTAAGATTTTGCGTTACGCTTCTTCCTCTCATTTGGTAATCACTTCTCTTCAAATAATTTCATTTCTTTTCATGTTTTGTGATTACAATTTGTTTTGATGATAAAAAACAAATAAAACTAATTAATTTTTAAGTAAACGGGTCGAAATTTCCATCTCTTTGATCGAAATATGGAATGCACTCAAGTTGGTCTTTATTGCATATCTGTTGGATATAGTAGAAGATGGTGAATACTGAGAATGAAAGGGACTTCCAACAATTCTTGAATAATGTCCGGTATAGGCATATCAAATTTCATTCTGTCAACTTTTCGTTTACATTTTTTATGGAACAAACATATTTTTCTTTTGATAGTGGTGGAAATAGTTTTAGAGGAGATATTTGGTAACTTATGATGTAATTTTCACTTTTAGTTTGATGTATTTGAAGTTTTCCTTTAAGTTTTTTTGGTTTGAAATAAATTTTTGTAAATTGTATTGACTACATTATTGTGTCTTATATTGACTACTTTATTATGTTGAAGTTGATATGCTAAGTAATTATACCAGCTGTTTCAATAGCCACATGTTATTTATTTTAAAATCAAAGATTATATCCTCAAACTGTAAATCAATAATCACGTGTCCTAATTTATTTAGGATTATCAGTGAATGTTCTCACAAATTTTTAAAAAATAAGCGGTTATATTTAAAAAAATATACATGATTAATAACTAATAAAATAAAACAACCCCGTGGGTACCCCGGGTTATAATAACTTATCCTTTATATATACAAAAAAAACATTACATATGCTCATCTTGCTTTTGTATGTTTTTATGACTCCTTACAACTAGAATACTTTAAGAAACCGAATTAAAAATTTGTGGTGGAGATAAGGGAAAGAGAATATTTTAGAGGTTAAAAATGTTATTTATATACTTTTATTTATTGTAAATTAAATTTTCCTACCCGGAAAGTTTTCGGGTTATAACCTAGTACATATACAATTCAGTTTGCACAATATCAAAAAACAAAAGTGTTCGTTAATCCACACTTTCGGTTCGGTTTGCATAATTTAAAAGTTTAGATGAAAAAAAGGTATTGCCAATTCTATTTATACCCATAAGTTTAGACTGTGGGGTATGGTGGGGCTTGGGTTCGGGGCATGAGTTGACACGTGGAGTTCGAGCCCTTCCACCGCCTAGTGACGTGTCCGTGAGGTATGGCGGGGCGTGGGTGCACCGCGTGGTTGGCAGGTTATTTAAAAAAAAAATACAAAAAATTTAAAAAATTCACACAACATTTAAAAAAAACCTAAAATTTTATTAAATTTTTTAAAATTACATAATTCCTAAAAATTACATAGTTCCTAAAAATTACAAAATAAAAAAACCTAGAGCGTTAGATAAATTTCAAAAAGCGCGAGCTTGTCGAACGTCTTTCTCTCCTTGCCTCGAAACTCAATGTTCGTCACCGCCACCCGGTCCTCGTGGCTTAACTCACCACTCGGAACGGCTTCGTAGTAGGACTTGAAACGATCAAGCTTCAGCCGTAGCTCGCGCCATTTATGTTGGCACGCGTTTAAGTTGTGCCGGTCGTGTCCGACGTTATGTCGGTAGTTTGCAAAGGCTTCCAACCAATATCGTGTTTGACCGGGTTGTCGCCCCTTCATTGCGTCAACGGCGCTTGTGACGAGAGCCAATTCTTCTTCATGGGTCCAAGAGGGCATCTTCTTCGGGTTGGGGTAGCTGGTTCGTGGGATCAAGTGGGTTATGGTTGGGGTAGCCGGTGGGGGTAGCGGTGGACAACGATGGTTTGGGATGGGGTAGCCGGTGGGGTTGGGGTTACATTTATAGAGGATGTTGGGGGTTGGGGTGACCGCTTGGCTTGGCCAAACGGTTAGAATTTAAAATTCAAACACCCGCTATGACATGGCGGTGGACAACGAATAAGAGGCCGCCACATCGGATCTCAAGCCCGCCCCACGCCCGGCTTCAAACCCAAGCCCACCCGAACATCACAACATTCTTTTGCATACCTTAATTTGCATTCTTTTTATTTCTTTTGAGTAAACTGCCATTTTGGTCCCTGTGGTTTGGCCAGTTTTGCCATTTTAGTCCAAATCTCAAACTTTTTACATCTGGGTCCTTGTGGTTTGCATTTTGTTGCCATTTTGGTCCAAAAGTGATATTTGACCAGAATCCCCAAATTAAAACCTCCTGTTTTGTCCTTACCCTCAGGGGTATTTTGGTTATTTTAAAATTATTATAACTAAATATTTAGATTTGGACATCATAAAAGCATCTTCATGTTTCCCCAGATCTTCATCTTCCCCATATTTCATCCAAACCCTAAATCAAGCAATTTTGGGAGATCCTCTGAAGTGCAGTTTTGGGTCCTCTATTCCAGCACCCTCACCGCCATAAAACCCCTTTCTCTCAACCACATCCACCAATTCCATTTTTTCTCACAAGTTCTAGAGAGAGAAACACCTTAATCGTTTCCATTTTCTCTCTCTAAAATCTCCATCCTCACTTCTTCAATCCTGTAATTCTCACAGTATCTAGAGAGAGAAAGCTCAACCGTCTAAACACCGATTCTTGAACCTCTCACCAGCGATTAATTAAATAGACGGCATCATCAAATTTTATCAAATTTTATCGATTTCTAATTGAAGGCCGACTATGACACCATCGTTATTTTGTATTATAACATATAGAGAGAGTGAACAATCACTATAATATGTGAAGTGTGAATAACCAGTTCTTTTATGTCCAACCAACGTCTTCTACCATCCATTACTAAAATAGTTACTGTTGGTGTCTTGATGTATAGATCCCTTTCAAGTCCCTCATCGCTCCAACGAATTTTACTGGGACATGCGGTAATATTTTTTCTCACAGATCCTGAATAGCCATACAGGTGATCTTTTATGCTTGTATAATGTAAATGTGCAAGTATCAGTGCATCACAACTAAAGTATCTTTATGTTTCAGCAAAAAGCTCAATTGTCTGGGACTACGGTGATAAGACCAACCCCAACAGAATGTAGAATACAAATTCCAATAAGATAGAACACACACAGGGATTACAAGATCATACAACTAGAGTAATAATAAATAGTGAGCAAGTTAAATATACGGTATCATCAATTAATTAGGGCTTGAATCAGTAGCAGGTTAGGGCTTGAATCAGTAGCAGGTCTCATTCAAATTGGCGAGGTGTTAGATTAGGGCTTGAATCAGTAGCAGGTCTGATTTCAGGAGCATGTGTTAGTATCGGATTGTGATACGGATGGTGTTGATGCGGTTGTGGATGGTGGAATTACGGGTGAATTTGTGTCTGCTAGAAATGATTGAAAAGTGGGATGAGAGTGAGAAATGGATGAAGATGATGATGAACAGGTGAGTTCATAAGGGGGAAAAAAAGAAAAGGAGTGGGGGTGGGGGTGGGGGTGGGAGTGGGTAGGTTGGCAAGTGGGCAAAATGACCAAAATGCCTTTTAGAAAAGGACAAAAAATCAGGGTTTTTTTTTTTAAAAATCCGAGCTGACTTTGCTTTTGGAATAAAATGGCAACAAAATGTAAACCACAGGGACCCAGATGTAAAAAGTTTGAGATTTGGACTAAAATGGCAAAACTGGCCAAACCACAGGGACCAAAATGGCAGTTTACTCATTTCTTTTTGATAACTACTTTGAGACCTTAGTTGCGATCGACTGTATTTGATTTTGACTGAAACCACACATCTTGATCGAATGAATGCCATACTACAAACATCACAGCGAAAATAAAAAGCGATAAAAAATTATACCTCCTTGTATTTTAAAAATCAATAAACTATTTTTATTTAAAATCGTAAGCTCATGAGATTAATTTTAGAATTTAAATTTCAATATAATGATCTTGATATTATTTATAATATTATAAGATGAGAGATTTACATGAAAACAAATTAAGAAAAAAATAAAAGGTTTGAAATGTATATAATTGAAACCTTAGGGAGGAGGTACAATAAGTAAAAATAATGTAGGGGGGGGGGGGGGGGGGTGTTGGTTGTTATGAATAGCATTAATTTTAATTGTATGAGTATTTGGACAAAGAATCTTTGTAGTAAAGTAAACACAATTTAAAATGCCACAAGTTGGACCTTAGAGCATGCGTAGTGGGGCGTGATGGAGGAGGTTTTGTGAGGGATGGCACCCTATAGCGTCAGCCACACCATAACATGCAGCGCTATGGGGGTGTTTTGGGTTGGCAACGCGATGTCCATAACGGCGTGAAGAAGGATGCTATTTTCTGTTAAAACTTTTTAAATAGAGTAAAGATTATCCAAAATACAAGTTCTTTTAAGTTTGAAGTGAAAAATCATCATCACCTATTTTTCCGGCGAACTTGGCTGCCGGAGAAGATGTCCGGAAAAGTACAGTTTGTTTTTAAATCTGATTGGATGAACCGAGTGCACATAAGTGTACCTTTATCTTTTTGTAGTCTTACATGTGCAGATTGTACGTTTTAATTCGGTGTATTATTTCAAAGTTACATGTGTAGATTGTTTTTTTTTATTTTAATGTTTTTTTTTAATTTTATTGTAATGTTTTTTTTTTTAATTTAATGAAATCGTTTTAATTTTTATAAAGTTAGAAATTAATTAAAAAATTGAAAATTAATTAATTGAGTAATGATGAGGTAGGAACTTTATGATTACGGGCTCTAGTGATATAACGCCCCATAAAGCCCCCGTATGACGTGGCGCGACACGTGTCGCATAACGCCCCCAAAGGGGCTTTATGACTACACATGGCCTTAGGATTTAGGTGAACTATGGCACGTGACAAGTTTATGTAGACTTATAACACACAATCTTCTATTTTGTGAAAGATATAGAAGAATCAAAAGGAATCATACAATTGTGTAGATCGATAACACATACCGTAAGTGTGCCAAATTGGTATTTTCCTTTGTTGAGCCACACAACTATATATATGGGATTCACATAATCAGTGATTTATTTAGACAAAAATAAATAACATAAATTGTACTAGAAATTGTTGGACTTTACCCTCGAAAGGGAGTCCTTCCAGAAATTCTCAACGACCAAAGAGACCCAAGGCCAAAGAGGAGGTTTGGAAATAGTTTTCAACCAGCAATTGATGCGCCTCAGTTATTACCTCATTTGCTGCGTCATTGCCCCAAGCGCAAAGATACTTTTACCCGAAAACCTACACCTCTTTCTATACACCCCAATCCCCACTTCCTTTTATACCCATCCCCAATGTGGGATCAGTCACAAGTTCCACTTTCTAACCAAAGGTATTCAACCTGCTTTTCATTACTCTATTTTACTTTGGTATTATCTAATCTAGTTATATAATCAAACATAAACATAAACATAAACTAGGGCTGTCAAATCGTGTCTTAGCAGGTTTAACAGGTATCTGATAATGCGAACAACAAAAATTTTAAACATGAATACGACTCGTTTAACTACTTTATATCCAATGTCTTTAAAACAGATGCATATCTTATGCACCTAGAAGGAGAAATAATGGATCCTAACTTTCGAATTTTGATTATTTTTAAAAACGTAAAAAATCACATGATGTACTTTTTCTGTTATCATATCTTAGCAGGTTACCTACAGGTTACCTATTGCCGCAAAGTTAAATGCTTTTACTTAATCCATTTTATAATAAGGTCAAAGAAATGTAACAAAATCAAAGATAAATGTTAGAAAAAACTAAAAAAAAAAGCAACAAAACAATCATCCAGATCCATTCATGACCACAACCTTTAATTCCCTACAAATAAACATCAACCACCCAATTGATCAAAAGAAATCAAACAACACAAAGCAAATTACCAAAATACCCCTCACCTGCCACGTAACCATTTTGATTGGATGAACTTCCACGTGGTCCAGTAACAAGCCAGTATCCCCAAACACTTAGCCAATAACAATCAGCATTTGGATATTGCCATGCATCACCACAAAAATCTCCACCATATTACTTGCATCAACTTCACCACTATTGTTCATCCACCACCACTAAAACTATTCATTTCCAGATTAAGTTTTTGTTCTGGGAATGGCTTCTAATACACTAATGAGCTGCGGCATCTCCGCCGCTTGCCGGCCGGCGGTTTTCTCGTCTTCGAAGTCGAGATTCGCAACCGCTGTCCCGCTTTCTGGTGTTGCCACCAATGCTTCCCGGATTTCCATGACCGCTGACTGGATGCCCGGTCAACCACGACCACCTTACCTAGACGGATCTGCACCCGGGTAATACATAAGTAACTGGTTACGCCTAGGGGTGTTCATCGGGTTTTTCGGGTCTGGTTGTTCGGATTTTTGTCTAGGAAAAATTGACCCGATAACCGACCCATTTAAAGTTCAGGTTATTCGGGTTCGGGTCTGGTTATTCGGTTTTCGAGTTTAGATGTAAAATGAAAAATAAATGTTTTTTTTTTTTACAAAATATCATCAAAATTCATATTGCTACTTTAAAAATAAGTCAAAATTCAAACGTTATTTGACAATATGTTATTATAATATTTAAAAGTCCCAAAACCTAAAGTTCCATATGTTAAAGACCTCAAACAAAACACTTCTATAAGAAAAAAAAACAACAAATGTTCGTGTTTCGGGTTGGGTTGTTCGAGTTTTTGGTGGGGAAAAAGTGACCCAATAACCGAACCATTTAAAGTTCGGGTTGGTCGAGTTCGGGTTTCTCGGGTTTGGGTTTTTTCGGATATTCGCTAATTCAGGATCAGGTGGCTTTGAATTCGGGTCGGGTTTTGGGTTTTGGATAAAAATGAACAGCCTAGACTCACATCAGGACTCACAATTATGTGAGCCAAAGATTTTTTTTTTCGATTGTCTTATTTCGCCTTTCTTAACTATATCTTATCTAAGAATATCATTTTATAGTTCTTAAATCTTCACTAGTAACTAATATTTTATTTTTTAAACGGTTACAAGAACATGTATTATGAGTACATCATCTAGGCCTTTAAATGTCGTTTTGGTGTGTTTCAGGGATTTCGGGTTTGACCCACTTCGTCTTGGTGAGGTCCCAGAGAACCTCGAGAGGTTCAAAGAGTCTGAGCTCATTCACTGCAGATGGGCTATGCTTGCAGTTGTAAGTCATTTATTGGACCAAAATATTTTAATTACATTTATATTTGATATTTCCTATAGAAGTATATAACATGTTATGTACCAATTTAAAAAAGTGGTGTGGGTTCAATTTTTAAAATCTTTAGATGTTTAAGGTTAGGTGATATTTAAGTGTAAAAGCAGATGTTAAAAATATATAAAATGTTATGTTTTTTGACAAATATTTAGATTCTTATTTGGCTCAGGATTTTTAGGTAAGGGACCAAAATTTTGGGTTGGGTCAGATTTGGATCATGTAAAAAATAGGACTTTTTTAACAAGTAAATATAAACAAAAAATAATTAGCTAAACAAAAATAAACTAGATATTTTTATTGGCTGGGGACATAGCCCCCGTCCTATAAGGTTGGATCCGCCCCATGTATAGTAGGCGAATATGTTAATCATAAGACACAAAACCATACAAATTAAACATGATATTGGCATGTAAACTGAGAACTAACAAGTTAAAAATTTGCAGCCAGGGATTTTGTTACCAGAAGCCTTAGGGTTGGGCAACTGGGTAAAAGCGCAAGAATGGGCTGCTGTACCCGGAGGACAAGCTACATACCTCGGGAACCCTGTTCCTTGGGGTACCCTACCCACCATTTTGGCCATAGAGTTCGTCTCAATCGCCTTCGTAGAGCACCAAAGGAGCATGGAGAAAGACCCTGAAAAGAAGAAGTACCCTGGTGGCGCTTTTGACCCGTTGGGCTACTCAAAGGACCCAAAGAAGTTTGAAGAGTACAAGGTCAAAGAAATCAAAAATGGTAAAGGACTAAAAACATATACAATTTTGATTTGGATTAACATGAGTGTTTTATGTATGTATAAATGTATTTTTGGATCTGTTTTATGAAATGTAGGACGCTTAGCGTTGTTGGCATTTGTGGGATTTTGCGTGCAACAATCGGCTTACCCTGGTACCGGACCCTTGGAGAACTTGGCAACTCACTTGGCTGACCCATGGCACAACAACATCGGAGATATCGTTATTCCTAAAGGAGTTTTCCCAAACTAAAATACGCTACCAATCTCCGAATTCATATGTAAAATACATGTAACTCTTCGTCTTGTTATGAAATGAACTTATATTAGTGTTGAATTGTTTTTGTGAATTTAAAAGTTTGTTTCGAGTTTCAGTTAGTATTTTATGTTTCTATCACATGGGACTGTAAAATACAATCAAGTATAGTTGTTATCGTTATAAATTGATGAAAATTTTGAAAACTGAAGTGAGATTTTTGTAATTATCAAGCAGGGATATGTAATAGCAGTGATGCTGTCATTCCCTTGATAATTTGCAGGGTAGTTTTTAGTTTCTCACTAGTCCCCCTTTCGATTAATATATCGATCTGTGTTCAACAAAAATACCAGGTAGTGCTTAAAAGATTACAAAGTCTGCGGACTATTTCTATTATAGACATCTGTTTGTTACCGTGGATACAATCGTGTTATCATGTTTTCGTCAAGCGAGGAAGCGCAGTTAATTTCACCATAATTCTCATCTGTGAAAAAAGCAGGTTGTTTTGGTTCAGGTAGCACACCCTCACCGAGCAGCATCAAAAGCACGGATAACATACTTGGCCTATCTCTTGCATGATGTTGCACACATAACAATCCAACATGTATCGATCTTAGTACTTCAGAGTCCACACATGAGGCACACAAGCATGCATTCATTAGTTGAATGGACTTATTCTCTTTGTAGAGTCTCCATGCCTACATCAGACCAAAGTTAGTAAAGAAAAAACTTAAGATATAGATATTGAGCTTAAGATTTATTAAAGGAAATTAACATACATGTCCAAGAAGATTGTCATTGTGGTCTTCATGAGAGAATTCTCTGTTTTTCTTCCCACTAACCATCTCCAATACCATAACACCAAAACTAAATACATCCGACTTGATAGAGAAACGCCCATGTACAGCATACTCCGGAGGAATGTAACCACTGCATCATAATTGTTAACAAACTTAACTCGCATATTCGTATTAAAGTTTCTTTTTCATTTCTCATTTTTCAGGGAGGAAATTTAATGAATTAGATTTTTTTTATAAACTTACTATGTCCCGACCACTTTCTTTGTGTTGGCAGTGGTATCATGTCCTACAAACGTTCTTGCAAGGCCGAAGTCAGATATTTTTGGGTTCATGTCACTGTCCAGCAGTATATTGCCTGCCTTGAGATCTCTATGTATGATTTGAAAACGGGAGTCTTGATGTAGATAAAGAATACCTCGAGCCATTCCAAGTATAATTTGAAAGCGTTGAGGCCAGTCAAGCATTGAACTTCTTGTTTCATCTATGTAATTTTAAATAGTTAGTTTTTCATATTGGCATATTGCTGATCTAAGAGTCAATTTGACTATAAATGTACTAGATGATATGTGAACATATGGCACTATTTGCAGGAAAATCATGTAAAGAGTCTAACCAAATATAAAGGAGTCCAAGCTTTTGTTAGCCATGTACTCATAAATCAAGACCATTTCATTTCCATCAATGCATGTTGGATTATTCGGGTTTGTTTTACGGGTCACATGGGTCAGTGCGTTATCGGGTCACGGGTGTGTTTACGGGTTATTGAAAGGGTCCATTATAGGTTGCATGTTTAAAGGGATATTACCCTTGTTTTAGATGAAGCTGCAACTAATTGAGAAGTGGTCAAGTTTGACCGAGTTTGTGGGATACACGTTTGGCAGCTAGTGGCAGAAATAAAGGAGTAGAATATTTCTTTTATGCATGTGTTTTATGTTTCTTGGTTCTATTATAAATAGGAGTAGTTATTTTATTTTCTTTTGTAACCCTTTTGATAATAATCAAATACAACTGCTTGTTCACTTTTCATCTCTGCATAATATACACATACTTACGTGAGAGTGTGAGTGTGTGTTTGGGGCCTGGAACCAACAATGCAGTATCCAAGAAGCTTCACGAGATTTCGATGCTGAAGCTTGGCAATAGAAACGAGTTCATTCCTGAACTCATCAAGCCCTTGCTGAGATGTGCTTGAGAGCCGTTTCACGGCTACTTCTTGTCCGTCTTCCAACACACCCTAATAGATAGAAGTTAGCAATTTCAGTAACGCATATATTTTTGTGGATTTTGCGTACGCACAACATTCTATTAATGTAGCGTCAATAAATTACCTTGTAAACGGGACCAAAACCACCTTCACCTATCTTATTGGAGACACTGAAGTTATCTGTGGCCTTTGCTATTTTATATAGGCAAATGAATGATGTATCATCAAGAAAATTCATCTGCACGCTAGTATTCTTCTTATCAAGGGCGCATTCCAAGTCTTCTACAAAATATTATGTTCAACTGGTGAATTTACATCACATGCATTTCTAACAATCGTACTCTTATATATATAGATAGAAAAACATTTGTGTTACCTTTCTTTTTCATGTGAAGCCTTCTCCTTTTCTTTCTACAGGCAGAAGCTACTGCAAACAGAACAAGGGCAGCTGATGAAATTGATAAGACGGTGGTGAGTACCCTTTTCCATTTGTCTGAATCGGACTGGTGGCCGCCTTCAGTTAACAAATAATAACTGTTGGTAAGTTTTAGAACACAAGCTAAAAACACAAAGATCAAAAGCAGTGCCGAAACATGTGTACCTGCTAACTCAGAGGCAACCATTTTTATGTAAATGTTATGATCTTCACCTTCGTATTCTCTGGCATCCATTAGTTCTTTAAACCATAGCAAACATCCACTTCCGCCATTTCTGATATCTAAATTTGCATAAGCCGTACAAGAGATATTCCTCCTGCAGGTCATCTCACATTCTCCAAGGGTCATGCTATGATTATACAAGGAAAACCGTGTGTCTGGTAATTTTATTCCTGATATTTTCTGAAACCCATCTCGATTCCTTGAATCCAAAGGCTTATGTTGACATCCACTCGACCAGTCAGATGCGTTCCATTCTTGAGGGAATTTCGGTTCAAAACCTTGCATACAACTACATGGTGGATGCTTGTTAATGCTACAAAGTCCATAAGAACCACAGAATTCAAACGGACAACTACTATCTCCTCCGGTATCTGCATACACAATCCACTCCTGTTTCTGATCGATCCAACGCAAAATCATTAACTTTCCATCCCATGTTAATACTCTCCTCTCAACAACTGAACTTATAAGTTTATATTTAACATATATTTCCTTCTCACTAATAACAAACTCAGTTGAGAATATATGATTTGGTATTTCTGTAGCAAAGCCACTAAAGCTGACACCGGTCCATGGTCCAAATCTTGATAATAAAACCGAACCGTGCCTCCCGAATGCTTGCGGATATCCGTTTGTGTCTAGTATATGATTATACAAACCGCAAGAAGGATCATCAGGACTCTTCCAAGATGTCAAGGACTTCTGTAACCCTGTTACCAAGTCCTTCCCGAATTTCATTCCTGGCAGTAATGTGTCACCTGGATAATCAAAACTCTCCCAAAGAAGATTTTTGTTCGTGCTATTTCTATTTTTATCCCATACAACTAGATTTCCAGTATCCAGAAGCTGTGCTACAAAATCATTACTCCCCACTGATGCCGATATCGTCGAATTGGATGACCAGATCACGGTGTTATCACCACTGAGAATCACCAGGTTTCCATCTCTGCAGACTTTGAGCGTGCCAGATGCATCGTTGATTGGGGTCTCCCCTGTTAGCAACCCAGACGACTGTACCTGTTGATATCTTTTTGTACCATATCCCCAAGTATCGGTTCTTGGACTTTCCGGGGCTAAAGAAGCCGAGTTCATACATCTCACCATGCGAAACAATTGTTTCGCCATCTTTAATTGCTTTGTTTTTAGATATGGTATCAAGTGCTCCACACTCTAATACCAGTAAGAACAAGGTAGTAAAGAGTAATAACGGTATTGAACGATATTCCATTCAAGCGTTCTTGTATGGGTAAAAGTCAAACAATATGGTAAGCTTTTGGCTTTGCTCCACGATCAGAAAACGAATTTCGCAGGTAGGTCTTTAGCATACAATGCAGTAAACTGTTAGAAGGTAGACTAACTCATAAAAATATGACAACAAGATTTTGTTTTCTTCCAAAATGAAGAGTGATGAAACACTGGTTAACACCTATGGTCAACCAGCTGGATCGTCTCTTCTGTGGGTTCAATCTCCTTCCTTACTCGCCAAATGACCAAGGTCCTGCAACCGTTAGCTCTCTAAGAGGGGAATATGGGGATTTCCCTCTTAACCGGGCTACGACGTGAGAATAAGTACCGTTCTGAGGAAGAAAGCAGTGTGTGTTGAGTGTGAGAGAGTGGAGAGTCGAATAGAATAACCTGAATGATGAAGGGTCCTATTTATAGCCGGAGGGTGAAAGAGGGAGGAGCAGCCTTGCCAGCTGTTATCGGACGCCAGCTGTCCGACCAAGGGGAATATCCTCTTGGTCTCCTCTGTCGCGTCTAGGATAGTGGTCCACGTGGCGCGCCGATATTTGTCCGTGCTGGAGGAATTGTACTGCTGTTGTCGGTCTGCTCCTGGATTTGTTGCAGGTCTACATGGCGCTGGGCAACTGGTGCCACGTGTCGTCCTTCCTGTCAGGAGGAGCATCTTTGGTGCCACCTTGACGTCTTCCAGAATCTTCTAGAAGCTTCTGGATTCACTTGCTGATATAGGCGCCATGTTGGATGAGAAAGTGGTGTGGTCCTTGCCATGTAGGCAAAGAATTGGGACCATACCTCTTCAAGTCCCCCCAGTCCAGTGTGCCTTCTAGTTGAGTTGATCGTCTAGGAGGGATTCTAGACTTATAAGGGTTGTGATGGTTGTTGTTTAATGCATGTTGGTTACCCTGCACGGTTGAGCCATGTGGACGCATGGCGCATGGCGTACGATGGTGATTCTGCAAGGTTGAGCCAAGTGGACGTGTGGCGCATGGCGTGTTGGTAGCTTTATAAAGCTGAGCCAACTGGATGCGTGGCGTGTTGGTAGCTTTACAAAGCTGAGCCAACTGGACGCGTGGCGCATGGCGTGTTGGTAACTTTACAAAGTTGAGCCAACTGGACGCGTGGCGCATGGCGTGTTAGTAGCTTCTGAAAGAAGTTCCCTTTATCTTTTTTTTGGAGTGAAGACAACTGATGTGACTGTCCGTTGTCTCTGTCATGTCGGAGGTGAACAGTCGTCTTTTCAGTGGTGTCAGTTTCTTTTTCCCACGTTGTCAGGTATGCGTCGCCTACCTTCTCGAAAAAAGAGGTGACGGTTTCTCTTCCTTATGACGTGTCATCTCCCTGTTGGATGTCCGCCTGTATTCCTGATGGCCCACTACCCATCGCATTTAATGCGATGGGTATAAATATAAGGCGGTTCCTCTATTTTACTTCACTTTCAAAATTTAAATTCCATCTCCTTCTCATCTTCTCTACCTTTCTCCTTTTCTGAGTTCATCCATATCTCCTCTTTTCATTTTCTTACGTTATGTCTACCGGAGCCAACCCTTTGACGAGAAAGAGAAAGTATAAGCCCAGGAACCCTCCGGGTCCTGACCGGGCGGCGATAAGTTGGAAAGAAGAAGAATTCCAAAACTTGGCTAGAGATATGGGTTTTTGTCCTGAGTGGGGTGCTCAGTTTCCGACCCCACATTCTACCGCTCTGGATGCCCCTCCTGGTTATATAGCATTATATGCGGCCTTCTTCCGAGAGGGTAACTTCTGTCTCCCTATGACCAAGTTTATTGCTGAAGTGTTAACGAATTATGGGTTGCATATTTCTCAAATCAATGCCCTGGGGCTTCCTCGTCTTACACATTTCGAGTTCATATGCAGGGCTAACCGTATTGAGCCAACCTTCGAGATGTTTAACGTTTTCTACAATGTGAGTTACATCGGTGGGTTTTACTCCTTCAACTCCCGGACTGGTGGTGTTATCCCTTGTAGTTCTCACCCACCAAAAAGCCTTCACGATTGGAAACAGAAGTTCTTCTATATTCGCCGTGGGGTTATTCCGGTGGACATGCATTACCGGGCGGAAAATGAAGGGATTCCCAAGATAGATGTGACTATAAATTTTGCTGAGCAAGAGTGGTATAAGACGTTGACACGGAAAGCCACTTCTATTTGTCAGATTGAGGAGAGGGCGTTGGTGGGTGCTGGTATGAGCATGCTGTGGGTCCCGAAGAACCCTAAGGGTGTTCCTGTTTATGGCTATGATGGGAAAGGTATTAATGTTGTTTATTTGCGTTTTCGTTCATTTTTTATTTCATTGTGCCTTTCCTTATGTTCTTTCGTTTTACAGTTGGGTATAGTTTGTTGAATGTTCTCGATCCAAAGGCTGCCGGTGCCATGGTTGAAGCAGTGATTACTGGGGATAAGCCTGTGTGGTTGGACCAAATCCGTGGCCGTTTCTTGCATCCCACCAGCGATAGTTTTGCTGCTTATGCCAATACTATCCTAGGTGAAGATGATGGTGATGAACTTGATGGCACTGTTGATCCTACCCGAGAGGAAGTTATTGTTCTCTCGAGTGAGGGTTCTGACAGATCACGTGAAGGCCTAATTCCTCGTTCCCCTCGTGCAGGTCCAGCGCAAGGGGTTGTGAACGAGCCCGTGAATGAGCCTGTTGATGTTGATCTTCCGGTGGAAACTGCTGAGCAGTTAGAGACCAGAAAGAAGAAAAAACTTGATAAGTCTGAGAGGAATTAAAAGAAGGTTGAGGAGAACGTTACTGAAGCTCCTCGTAAGCGACCTTCTATCCCTCCTTTCCTGGATTATGTTGTCGTTTCTGATACGCTATCTGGTTTAGACGCAGGGGGTAAGCGTACTGAGCGTGATCCTGAGGATGATGAAACTTTGACGGAGATTGTGAAGAAGAAGAAGATTCTTGATGATAAGAAGAAAGAGCTTGATGAACAAGCTGCTGCTGCTTTTGCTGCCAAGAGAGCCAAACTTCAGAAAGAAACTCCTCCTGCACCTTCAGAGTCTGAGATTGACATGGGTGTTTTTAGCGCGAAGCGTGGGAATCTCTTGGAGGAGATATATGTTGCTTCTGGTTCTCGAGGTAAAGACTTTTTCACTTGTAAGTCTTGTTAGTTGTCTTTTGTTCCTGGTTTTTTATTGTCGTTATCTGACAACAGGTGTTAAGTCAGGTAAGGCTCCGCGCAAGATTGATATTTCAAAGATTACTCCCCCTGCCTCTCCACCTTCTAGGACATTCGGCTTGCCCCCCCCATGAGGATCTGGGTGAGAAGGAGAGACAAGGTTATGTGGAAGTTGAACAAGTCGGAGAAGGTGGTGCTGGTGATGCAGGTGGTGTTGGTGATGCAGGTGGTGCCGGTGATGCAGGTGGTGCTGGTCGAGGCAAGGGTGTTGATACCGAGGCAAAGTCTAGTGAGGCTACACCTTGCCGGACCATCTATACCAGACGTCCTCTAGGTTCTGGTGGTGGTGCTACTTCGGGGGTACCCCGGAGTCCTGAGTTTGAAAATATCCAAGCTGGGTCCTGGGATACTCATAACCCATCATGTGATGACCTGCCGGATGCTCCTCGGTGGAAATTAATTCAGGGCTCCCAGATGAATGATCATGATAACTGGCGAGAGTTCTTCTCCTTGTCTCTCCCCCCTACTGAGAGGTTGTTTCAAAAAAGGCGCAACCAGTTTGATCTCCTGGACGATCATATTCATGCCGGGGTCAACTTTTTTGCTACCTCCCAGGAGATTGTTAGAGAATGGAAACTGATGGGGGAGGATACTCTTGTTGGATCTGAGTTTGTTTCTGATTGTATTTTGTGTTTGTAATTAAAATGAAAATGGATGAGTGTGCAGCGGAATTATGGAGAAAACAAACTTTGCATACAATCAAACGAGAGTAATGCTTTGATCAAACATCTTTTCACAAAGAATCGGAAGATTGAATTTATTTCAATAACGATTACAATGATTGATGAATGAATGCAAACTCCCCCTCAGCCAGAGCTCAGTTGTTTGTTCGTGCAAAGAAGACGATGATGCAAAAGAGCTAATAGAACAGTACAAAGTACTGAACTATTTATAGGCACTAGCAAACCACTGAGCATCTTAGCTGACGTCACCATGAAAGTGACATCTAACCTCCTAACAAACTCTAACCTCTGATCTATACAGACACTGCTATGTTAACTACTGCTATTACATTACATTACATTACAAAACAGACTATAGATCAGCTGCTGCAACCTTCCACTGCTGTGAAATCAGCAGTACTTGTCCGGATCAGCAGTGCTTGACTCAAGGCAGTAGATTGAATCAGCAGGGCTTTAGTCTTTCATCAGTTCTTTACTTGAGCAGCAGTTGTAGGTCAGCAGTTTGCAAGATCAGCAGATAGGAGGTCATCAGATGTTGAAATCACTTTCAAGGGGAGAGACTTGTATGTAAACATCTGCTTATTCTGGATCCACTGCTCTGATCCAGTTTTGGCTTTAATTATATGTTTCTCTGATAGGGTTCAATCCCAACAATCTCCCCCTGGAACAGATAATGCCAAAACTCTTTATTATTGTGGACATTTATTGCCTCATCAACAGTTCCCTTATCTGACCTTTAAATTGTAGTTCAAAGTTTAGGGCATCTGTGTCTTCATCATCCCTGATAAGTGGAAGATCAAAGAGATCCTGCAAATCTTCAAGACTCAGGCCAAGAGCTTGTTCCCTTGATATTTTCTCCACTTCTCCACCAGACCTGAGCAAAGTCAATACACAGGTCTGTTTGTCAGTTTCCCACTTTTGTATTTTTGAGCCTGGTGGGTTTCTTGGGAGATGTTTATTTGCAGAGGTATTTGGTGAGGCTGGCCTATTTATTACTGGCTGAGCAGTACTTGCAGTTTGATCCAAACCAAGAGTTTCTATAATCATTTTCTTTATGCCTTCTTTTACAAGGACATCTCCTTTTATCAACTCTTGGATGGTTTCACCTCCCAACTGTTTGTGTATCCTTCTTTTATAGATGGCAGCACCAGTTGGGGCAGTGGCTCTCCTGATTTGCAGCTTTGTTGGTCTTTTTGAAACCTCTGCTTCAGGATAGTCAGGCTTTTGAGGAACATTTGGATCTTTCTTTCTTAGTTCCTCCAACCTTTTGTAGGTGGTCCTGACCACATCTTCTTTCCATCTAGCAATTTGTCTTTTGTTTCCATATTCAGCAGCAACCAGTTCCTCTTTCATTCTTTTCAGTTCTACCTGTTTGTCAGGTACATTCTTTCTAAACTTTGCCCAGTCAGGAGGAGTGTGAGTGACCTTCCTTTTTATCATGTCTTGAATTCTTGCAGCTTCATCTTCAAGCTCAGGAACAGTCCACTCTTTGTACATGTATCTCTCTCCTTTGTACTTCTTGTAAGCCATGATGCTTTCAATGTAGTCTTTCTTCAAAGTTTCAGCTGCTTTTTCTGAAATTTGTTGACTGACATTTTTTGCAAATTGTTCTAGGGATCTGACTTGTGTGAGCAGATATTGATAGTTTCTTGAAATTTCTTTGTCAGATTTCCCTTGTGTATTTCTTTTTGAGATATCCTCTGCTTGCTTGGCCTTGATTTTCAAATATTCATCAACATTTTTAGGCCAGGGATATCCTTTTATTGATGGTAAACTCCTTTTGGCAGGGTCATCCTCAAAGTAAAAAGATTTTATTTCTTCTCTAACAGCTGCTAGTTCAAGAGGAAATTGAACACCTGCAGGAGGTAAGGATTTGTGCAATTGAACTGAAGAGAGAGGAACAGGTTTTGGTATTGTGACAAGAGCTAAAGATTTTGAAGATGTTTGTGGTGGTGAAGTGTCATCATCTTTGAGAATTAACCTTCTCATCTTTGTTTGAGGAGGGGCTGATGATGTTTTGGATGGAACAGTGGTGGTGGATGTAGTGGCAGTGGTTTGTGATTGACTAACAGTTATTGAAACAACTGGTGTTCCAACCACTGTTGTCATTACAGCAGATGTTGTAACAACTGCTGTCTTCTGCCTTTTGGCAGGAGGTGATTTTGTTTTCGGTGGTGATGGTGGTAAAGCAGTGGATGTAGTGTGTGTTGAAGTGGGAGCAGATGTTGAAACTACTGAAGTACCGGCAGTAGTTGATACAACAGGATTTACAACAGCTGTTTGGGTGGAGATTTGATGCTGATGGCTTTTGGATGGTGGTTTTGGAATATGCTTTGGAATACTGGATGGGATGGACTTAGGTTTCCTTTTTGTCTTAGGATTTTTAGAATCCTTTGATCCAGAACAACCCTGCGCATACAGTTCCATAAAAGCTCTTTTCTCCTCATTCCATCTTGAGATATCCTTTGCCATTCTATCTATTTTAACACTTGCTACTCCTTCATCAAGTGCTTCTTGAGTTGCTTCAACCTTTTTACTACCATCTGGCTCAGGAATTTTTCTGGTCATAGCATCCCTTTCAGGTTCAATGTAGAGACCATCATCTATTCCTTTCTTCTTCCACTCCTGAATTTTCTCCCCCTTTTTGGCATTATCTTCTGGGAGTTGATCAATGAAAAGTACTGTTGGAGGAGCAGTGCCAGTGGTGTGCAGGATCTGAGTTTTGAGAGCCTTTAGATCAGCCTGAGTGTTCTTGAACCTTGACTCCATTATATTTCTCAGCTGTTGGACATGTTTTTCATGTTGCTGATCTGCTAGTTGTGCTTGTTTATGGAGAAAAGGTTGAAAATAATTCCAGAGCTCATTTGTAGCAGGTGCCTGAGGTGGAACAGCAGTGGATTGTACCTTTTGTACTTGTAACACCTGTTGTAGCATGTCTTTGAGTTCTGCAACAGAGTTATCAAGCTTTTCAACACGATCCGTCAAATCCTGATATTTTAAATCATCACCCAATTTAATGGGATCATATGATTTCCCACTAACAGTGGTTTTATCAGTGGTTGGGGTAGGGAGTGTACTCCAAACACTAACCACTGATGCCCCTTTTTCTTGGTACTGGGGTCTTCTTCCTTCAACACTTGACAACCTTTTGATGTTGCTAGTAGAATAAATAAATCCACTGGTGGTTGGCAGAGGTGCTATGTAAGGAATTGCCTCCAAGGAAGTCTTATTAATGTAACCATTGTCCAACTGTAAACCAATGGGTTCAACAGTTGTAGTGGCTGCTTCACTTGGACTACCACCAAGAGTTACTTGTAACTCAAGGGGTCTAACCTCCTCAGGTTGTGTTGGTGGGTTAGCAAAGATTGATACATCAGACCCAGTCAGTTGTTGAGGTATATTCTCATTGATAGGTGATTGAGAAGGACTGGTTAGTGCCTGGTTCAAATCAATTGCATCCAACAGCAGTTTAGTTGGTGGGGGAATTGTGGATGTGATGTTTGGTGAAGAAAGAGGATTTGCTTCGGGAATTGAGCTGTGGATGATGGAAACGAGTGTTTCCAGAGCATCATGATGTGGTGTCCCAATGTGTACAACCTGATCTTTTTGTGAAGAAGCATGAGGAGTTTCGGTTATGGGTTGAGATATTTGTACCAACTGCTGTGAGGAAGTAGCAGCAGTGGTTTCTTGTGACATTTGTGTTGTCACAGGCAGTAGCTCTGGTATCTCATCCTCCAGAGTTGCCTTTTTGATGGGTTTTGGAGGTTTTTGAGTTTTTCTTTTTGGCTTTTTGGTGATTGTAGGTGTGGGTTTCAAAGCAGTTGTGCTGCCACTTTGATCACCTTGAGCAGTGGGCTCAGCAGCAGATACCTGAGGAGCAGTTGTAACTGCTAAATTCTGCTCAGGCACCTCTGCTTGTGTTTTGCAAGGTGTTAACATTCTTGAAAAAGTTTCAGTTGTTAAACTGTTTGTTTGAGTAGAATCACCTTGGTTTATTGCAGCTAAATCATTCTTACTGAATGTCTTTTCAAAATAGTAACTTAAAAACCTTGGAAACAGTAAGAATGATTTTGTTTCAACATTATTAACCAAATCTTTAAAAATTTCCCGAGAATAGTTAAAAATTTCTTCTTGAAGAATTGCATATCCCAGATTTTGAATCTTTAAAGGGATTTCATTGAAAGAAGTGGTTTTATTTGAAACACATAGTAGGAGGGTATGAAATAAAAATCTGGTTGCAGAAGGAAAATAACCTTTTTGTAAGGTAAGTTTCTTCATTCCCTCTTTCAATGAAGTCAGTTTGTAACTCGTTTTTAGTGAAAGAAGTTTTACCTTCCAGATCACCGAGTTGAAAGACCTCTGAAATGGATTGTGGCGTGATGTGGACAGCTTTACCATTTATAGAAGAGTGTATGGTGGTTGCAGTGTCTCCTTGTTTTTCAAGGGTTGCATTCTTCCAGAACTCTCTTTGGGTCGCCAAATAGATTGGTGCATCGGCGGTTAACAAAGTTTTGTACTTTGATTTTGCCATTTTAGCGATGATAGAATCGAAAACATTGGTGGTTCCTGGTTTTGTGAGAAGACCCAGGAGATTGTGAGATGGTTTATATGGGATTTCAGTGGAGATTGCCTTTTGAGAGGCTGTTTTCGATGTGGATTTGGATGAGGGTTTTGCAGATGGCTTCGATTTTGTCATTTTGAAGATGATGATCGAAGAAATTTGTGAAGAAATGAGATGAAAAACTGTTTTGAGAAGAGAATTTTTAAGAATTCAATTCGACAGTAAAACCCTGTTTTTGATGTGAAGTGGGGGGTTTTATAGAGGAAAAAGTGAAGGCTGACGTGGCAGCGGTTACAAAAGTACTGACCACTATGTACTGCCCACATGCCAAACTCTGATGAAATGAAGGACAGTACTTTTGTGAAAGCTACTGATGAAGGCAGTGGTTACAACGGTAAAATGAAAGCAGTGGATGATTTTCACTATCAGTGGATAGCATATCAGTGGATAAGACACTGCTTTTGAACAACAGAGTTTATCAAGGAAATGAGAGAGCAGAGGATGGCTTTCAGCAGTGGACAGACTTTGAAGCAGAGCAGACTTTTGAACAAATAGTGGTTAATGGCAGACTTTTAAGGATTTTAATGAAAAAATTTCATTTTTAGCTATTTTAAGGATGGATTTTTGATTTTCTGAAAACATTTTAGTTCTTTTATACATAGAAAAACAAGATGTTGCTTGTTATTCCATGTTTAGCATCCCAATTCTAGAGACCAAGCTTTCAAAGGTGGCTGTATCAAGTGCTTTTGTGAGCACATCTGCCAACTGGTCTTTAGTTGGGACATGATGCAGAGAAATCAAACCTTTTTCATAGCAATCCCTCACAAAGTGATGTCTGATGTCGATGTGTTTGGTGGTTGAATGGGAAACTGGATTTTTGATGATATTTTCTGCTGCCTGGCTGTCCAACATGAGTGGTGTCTTTAAGGCAGTGATACCAAAATCCAGTAACTGATTTTGAAGCCACAGGAGTTGGGCTGTACAGCTTGCAGCAACAATGTATTCAGCTTCAGCAGTGGATGTTGAAACTGCTGCTTGCTTTTTGCTTTGCCAAGAAACCAAGCAATCACCTAGAAACTGGCACCCTCCTGATGTGGACTTCCTTGTGGTGTGACATCCAGCAAAGTCACTGTCTGAAAAACCTGAAAGCTTGATGTTCCCATTAGCTGGATACCAGATACTAAGTGTGGGAGCACCTTTTATGTATCTGAAGATCCTTTTTACAGCAATGAGATTTGATTTTCTGGGAGCTGATTGACTTCTTGCACAGACACATGTTGCAAACATGATGTCTGGTCTAGATGCAGTTAGATACAATAAAGACCCAATCATGCTTCTATAAAGTGTTTGGTCAATCAGCTCATCTTTTTCATCAGACATGACCAACTTATTTGTTGCCATAGGTGTGCTGCATGGTTTACAATCATTCATATCAAATTTGGTCAAAAGTTCTTTAGCATATTTGCTTTGATGAATGAAAGTTTCATTTTGCATTTGCTGTACTTGGAGACCAAGAAAGCATTGCAGCTCACCCATTGCACTCATTTCAAACTCAGCTGTCATGAGTTCTCTAAACTCTTCACACATTGTGTTACATGTGCTTCCAAAAATAATGTCATCCACATAAATTTGGACAATCATTAAATCCTTCCCTCTCCATTTTAGAAACAGTGTTTTCTCAATGGTACCTCTTTTGAAACCATTTGAGAGTAGGAAGTTGGAAAAAGTTTCATACCAGGCCCTTGGTGCTTGTTTCAGGCCATACAGGGCTTTGTTCAGCCTGTAGACATGATCTGGATAAAATGGATCCTCAAAACCTGGAGGTTGACAAACATACACCTCTTCTTGAATTGTACCATAGAGGAAAGCACTTTTGATATCCATTTGAAACACCTTCATATTGTGGTTGACAGCAAAGGCCAGGAACAGTCTAATGGCTTCCAATCTTGCAACAGGGGCGAATGTTTCATCATAATGAATCCCCTCTTCCTGTCTGTAACCTTGAACCACAAGCCTGGCTTTGTTCTTGACTACAATACCCCTTTCATCAGTTTTGTTCTTGAAGACCCACTTTGTGCCAATGGGACTAACCTCTTCTGGCAGTGGTACAAGCACCCATACTTGTTGTCTTTTAAACTGTTGGAGCTCCTCTTGCATGGCTTCTACCCAGCTGTTGTTTTTCAGTGCCTCTTGGTACTTGACTGGCTGATGAAGTGACAGCAAACCACTAGAACAGATAATGTTTCAAATAAAACCACTTCTTTCAATGAAATCCCTTTAAAGATTCAAAATCTGGGATATGCAATTCTTCAAGAAGAAAATTTTAACTATTCTCGGGAAATTTTTAAATATTTGGTTAATAATGTTGAAACAAAATCATTCTTACTGTTTCCAAGGTTTTTAAGTTACTATTTTGAAAAGACATTCAGTAAGAATGATTTAGCTGCAATAAACCAAGGTGATTCTACTCAAACAAACAGTTTAACAACTGAAACTTTTTCAAGAATGTTAACACCTTGCAAAACACAAGCAGAGGTGCCTGAGCAGAATTTAGCAGTTACAACTGCTCCTCAGGTATCTGCTGCTGAGCCCACTGCTTAAGGTGATCAAAGTGGCAGCACAACTGCTTTGAAACCCACACCTACAATCACCAAAAAGCCAAAAAGAAAAACTCAAAAACCTCAAAAACCCATCAAAAAGGCAACTCTGGAGGATGAGATACCAGAGCTACTGCCTGTGACAACACAAATGTCACAAGAAACCACTGCTGCTACTTCCTCACAGCAGTTGGTACAAATATCTCAACCCATAACCGAAACTCCTCCTGCTTCTTCACAAAAAGATCAGGTTGTACACATTGGGACACCACATCATGATGCTCTGGAAACACTCGTTTCCATCATCCACAGCTCAATTCCCGAAGCAAATCCTCTTTCTTCACTAAACATCACATCCACAATTCCCCCACCAACTAAACTGCTGTTGGATGCAATTGATTTGAACCAGGCACTAACCAGTCCTTCTCAATCACCTATCAATGAGAATATACCTCAACAACTGACTGGGTCTGATGTATCAATCTTTGCTAACCCACCAACACAACCTGAGGAGGTTAGACCCCTTGAGTTACAAGTAACTCTTGGTGGTAGTCCAAGTGAAGCAGCCACTACAACTGTTGAACCCATTGGTTTACAGTTGGACAATGGTTACATTAATAAGACTTCCTTGGAGGCAATTCCTTACATAGCACCTCTACCAACCACCAGTGGATTTATTTATTCTACTGGCAACATCAAAAGGTTGTCAAGTGTTGAAGGAAGAAGACCCCAGTACCAAGAAAAAGGGGCATCAGTGGTTAGTGTTTGGAGTACACTCCCTACCTCAACCACTGATAAAACCACTGTTAGTGGGAAATCATATGATCCCATTAAATTGGGTGATGATTTAAAATATCAGGATTTGACGGATCGTGTTGAAAAGCTTGATAACTCTGTTGCAGAACTCAAAGACATGCTACAACAGGTGTTACAAGTACAAAAGGTACAATCCACTGCTGTTCCACCTCAGGCACCTGCTACAAATGAGCTCTGGAATTATTTTCAACCTTTTCTCCATAAACAAGCACAACTAGCAGATCAGCAACATGAAAAACATGTCCAACAGCTGAGAAATATAATGGAGTCAAGGTTCAAGAACACTCAGGCTGATCTAAAGGCTCTCAAAACTCAGATCCTGCACACCACTGGCACTGCTCCTCCAACAGTACTTTTCATTGATCAACTCCCAGAAGATAATGCCAAAAAGGGGGAGAAAATTCAGGAGTGGAAGAAGAAAGGAATAGATGATGGTCTCTACATTGAACCTGAAAGGGATGCTATGACCAGAAAAATTCCTGAGCCAGATGGTAGTAAAAAGGTTGATGCAACTCAAGAAGCATTTGATGAAGGAGTAGCAAGTGTTAAAAGAGATAGAATGGCAAAGGATATCTCAAGATGGAATGAGGAGAAAAGAGCTTTTATGGAACTGTATGCGCAGGGTTGTTCTGGATCAAAGGATTCTAAAAATCCTAAGACAAAAAGGAAACCTAAGTCTATCCCATCCAGTATTCCAAAGCATATTCCAAAACCACCATCCAAAAGCCATCAGCATCAAATCTCCACCCAAATAGCTGTTGTAAATCCTGTTGTATCAACTACTGCCGGTACTTCAGTAGTTTCAACATCTGCTCCCACTTCAACACACACTACATCCACTGCTTTACCACCATCACCACCGAAAACAAAATCACCTCCTGCCAAAAGGCAGAAGACAGCAGTTGTTACAACATCTGCTGTAATGACAACAGTGGTTGGAACACCAGTTGTTTCAATAACTGTTAGTCAATCACAAACCACTGCCACTACATCCACCACCACTGTTCCATCCAAAACAACATCAGCCCCTCCTCAAACAAAGAGGAGAAGGTTAATTCTCAAAGATGATGACACTTCACCACCACAAACATCTTCAAAATCTTTAGCTCTTGTCACAATACCAAAACCTGTTCCTCTCTCTTCAGTTCAATTGCACAAACCCTTACCTCCTGCAGGTGTTCAATTTCCTCTTGAACTAGCAGCTGTTAGAGAAGAAATAAAATCTTTTTACTTTGAGGATGACCCTGCCAAAAGGAGTTTGCCATCAATAAAAGGATATCCCAGGCCTAAAAATGTTGATGAATATTTGAAAATCAAGGCCAAGCAAGCAGAGGATATCTCAAAAAGAAACACACAAGGGAAATCTGACAAAGAAATTTCAAGAAACTATCAATATCTGCTCACACAAGTCAGATCCCTAGAACAATTTGCAAAAAATGTCAGTCAACAAATTTCAGAAAGAGCAGCTGAAACTTTGAAGAAAGACTACATTGAAAGCATCATGGCTCACAAGAAGTACAAAGGAGAGAGATACATGTACAAAGAGTGGACTGTTCCTGAGCTTGAAGATGAAGTTGCAAGAATTCAAGACATGATAAAAAGGAAGGTCACTCACACTCCTCCTGACTAGGCAAAGTTTAGAAAGAATGTACCTGACAAACAGGTAGAACTGAAAAGAATGAAAGAGGAACTGGTTGCTGCTGAATATGGAAACAAAAGACAAATTGCTAGATGGAAAGAAGATGTGGTCAGGACCACCTACAAAAGGTTGGAGGAACTAAGAAAGAAAGATCCAAATGTTCCTCAAAATCCTGATTATCCTGAAGCAGAGGTTTCAAAAAGACCAACAAAGCTGCAAATCAGGAGAGCCACTGCCCCAACTGGTGCTGCCATCTATAAAAGAAGGATACACAAACACTTGGGAGGTGAAACCATCCAAGAGTTGATAAAAGGAGATGTCCTTGTAAAAGAAGGCATAAAGAAAATGATTATAGAAACTCTTGGTTTGGATCAAACTGCAAGTACTGCTCAGCCAGTAATAAATAGGCCAGCCTCACCAAATACCTCTGCAAATAAACATCTCCCAAGAAACCCACCAGGCTCAAAAATACAAAAGTAGGAAACTGACAAACAGACCTGTGTATTGACTTTGCTCAGGTCTGGTGGAGAAGTGGAGAAAATATCAAGGGAACAAGCTCTTGGCCTGAGTCTTGAAGATTTGCAGGATCTCCTTGATCTTCCACTTAGCAGGGATGATGAAGACACAGATGCCCTTGTTAGTGCATTAAGTGTCTATCGCCTTCGTCAATCTAGTACGTAGCAGAAACCGAAGAAGTCTAAGCTTTTATTGTAATATCTAGTTAAAAAGGCAAGGTGGCAAACTTGTAAATAAGGAGAAATCCTTATAACCTTGTGCCTATAAATAGGGAACTATAGTGTTTCATTAAAGACTTTTAGCTCATTTGACATTTGGAGCTCTCTAGATCTAGAGAGAGAATCTAGAGAGAGAAAGTACTCCACGTGATTCACGGTTCTTGTACGTTATCAGATTTTATAATAGAATCACGATTATATTACGTCATGTGTGTTTAGGTCACGTTCGTGTACGGTTTCTGCACGTTTCACGTTCGTTTCGCAATCGTTTCAGAGTCAAAACCGGTCCTACAAGTGGTATCAGAGCTAGGAGCTCGATTGCTTGATCAAACACATCGTTTTCGTACCAGATTTCAGCTGATTCAGATCCGATTTCATCTACTTCTTCATATTTTTCATATTTTCACGTTTTTTTCTGAAAAACATCAAATTGAACAGGTTTTTACGGTCCGAATTTGCTGATTTTTGGATATGTTGTGCGAAAACACTTGATTTACAACCCTACCAAGTTTCAGATCCTAATTCCTAGCCGTTTAGGAGAAATCTGAGTTTTTGTGTCCGACATCGTTTGAAAGTGACCCTCCCGTTTGAAATCGACACCTTACCGTTTGAAATTGGTCCTATCGTTTGAAAAAATACTGGTCGTTTGAAATAGCCGTTTGAAATAAGGGTTACGCTTGAAACAAGGGTTCTGTTTGAAAATTGGCCATCCAGTTTGAACTGACCGTTTGAAAGAGGACGTCTCGTTTGAACTATCGTTTGAAACAGTTCTGACCGTTTGAAAATAGACCTGACTGTTTGAACCTGTGACTGTTTGAAATTGATGTCCGTTTGAGGACATGACAGTTTGAGAGTTGTCCGTTTGAGGACGTGACAGTTTGAAATCAAGCACCTGAATGAATTAATTTTGGCAGTCCACTATAGTTTGAGGTCCTATTAGAATTGTGACAGACTTTGAAGTTGTTGATAATGTTGTCGGGTTAGTGGGAGTGAAGGTCCAATGAAGTGATAGATATTGTTGGTCATTAATTCTACAATTGCATTAGTTTTGTCAGCACCGTTTATTGATACATGTGATAGAATTGAGTTTTATCATAAACAGTTGTCAGCTCATTTTAAGTGAACGACCCAATCACATTTGGCGGTCATAAAAGGAAATTGATTTTAATTGAAGTTGTTGTCAGTTTGTATAAATCTTAGCCAAGTCTCAACATCAATCCACGTGAACACATTAATCGTAGTGGCAGCCCATGTGACTTCAAACTTTTGGTCAAAAAGAATTATGTTGAGAATTGTAGTTGTTGGCAGTTTATAAATAATTACATGTGATAGTGTTGACAGTCCAATCAAAGACCTTTATTGTCGGCTCATTTATCAAAAGACAAAAGTCATCGGTTCACTTACAGAGATTGAATACATTGAGATTTGATAAAGTCTTGTCAGGCCCATGTGATCCAAATTCTAGAGGCCCAATCAGCAAACTAAACATTAATTCATCAATATTACTGTTCGTGTGTTTCGGTCTCACTCGTACACGGATTCCGCACGTCGTACGAGTCGGTTCGCAATCGTTCGGAGTCAAACCGTTCCTACAAGTGGTACCTAAACTTTGAACTACAATTTAAAGGTCAGATAAGGGAACTGTTGATGAGGCAATAAATGTCCACAATAATAAAGAGTTTTGGCATTATCTGTTCCAGGGGGAGATTGTTGGGATTGAACCCTATCAGAGGAACATATAATTAAAGCCAAAACTGGATCAGAGCAGTGGATCCAGAATAAGCAGATGTTTACATACAAGTCTCTCCCCTTGAAAGTGATTTCAACATCTGATGACCTCCTATCTGCTGATCTTGCAAACTACTGACCTACAACTGCTGCTCAAGTAAAGAACTGATGAAAGATTAAAGCCCTGCTGATTCAATCTACTGCCTTGAGTCAAGCACTGCTGATCCGGACAAGTACTGCTGAGTTCACAGCAGTGGAAGGTTGCAGCAGCTGATCTATAGTCTGTTTTGTAATGTAATGTAATAGCAGTAGTTAACATAGCAGTGTCTGTATAGATCAGAGGTTAGAGTTTGTTAGGAGGTTAGATGTCACTTTCATGGTGACGTCAGCTAAGATGCTCAGTGGTTTGCTAGTGCCTATAAATAGTTCAGTACTTTGTACTGTTCTATAAGCTCTTTTGCATCATCGTCTTCTTTGCACGAACAAACAACTGAGCTCTGGCTGAGGGGGAGTTTGCATTCATTCATCAATCATTGTAATCGTTATTGAAATAAATTCAATCTTCCGATTCTTTGTGAAAAGATGTTTGATCAAAGCATTACTCTCGTTTGATTGTATGCAAAGTTTGTTTTCTCCATAATTCCGCTGCACACTCATCCATTTTCATTTTAATTACAAACACAAAATACAATCAGAAACAAACTCAGATCCAACAATATTTTTTTTTGTGGCTCAGGAATTTTTCTTCATCTTCAGCTCTTTCTTCTTTCTCACCTGCTTTTTCTTCTTTCTTTTCTTCCTTGTTCTCTTCGGACCATGGGTCTGTCAGTGGTTCAATCAGGGTACCTGAACTTTCTCCCAACAGTAGTTCACCAGCCACAGCAGTAACCACTGCTTCAGTCACCTCATCCACTGTTTCAATACTCAGGTGTTCCTCTTCAGTTTCAACCCCCTCCTGTATTGACTCTAATGCCATCAAACAAAATTCATTATGAGAAGAATTATTAGAAGCATAGAGTGCAAAATTTTCATCACTAAGGTCTTCAGGCATACTGCTCCAGTCAACAAACCCTTGAGTGAAAAAACTTTGTTGATCTGGTTGTACTGCTGCTGGAGCAGTGGTTTGAGGTGCAGGCTGCACTTGTGCCTGGGGGACAGGGGTTTGAACATATTGGATCTGTGGAACAGTAGTTTGGACATAGTGCACTGGCACAGGGGCAGCAGCATAGTGAGCAGTGTTCACTTGAGCTGCTGGGGCATATTGGGCATAGTGCACAGTGCCTTGATTTTGAGGTCTAGGATTTGAGCTAGGATGAGTGATTATGGGACCAGTAGTTTGACTCCTACATTCCCTAGCAAATTGTCCCAACCTATTACACTTGTAGCACTTGATTTTCGATTTATCCAACCCAACCCTTAGATTCCCATGCAAACCTGGGAATTTTCGCCCTGTTCTTTTGTAAAATTTGCTAGTTCTAACACTTAGCAAGGCCAGTTGGTGCAGGATGTCCATTTCCTCTAAGTCAGTGGGATCAAAATGCTGTAGATCATTGAGTTCAAAGCACAGATTATCTGACATCTGGTTTTCATTAGCTGTAAATGCATAGCTTGCAGAGTGAGGATTAGGGTTGTTAAAATTTGCACCAGCAGTTATGTCAATGTAGTGATCAAAACCCTGATCCTTACCACTGCTCCCAGATTCTTCTTGACCCAGAAGAGCAGTGTTACCGAAAGTGTAATCATCAGTAACTTTTCCTGACTCTTGCAACCTCTTTTTCTGGTTCAACTCCCTTTCGTAGGTCAGGAGTCGATCGTGAAGTTGGGTCAAGGTCAGATCCTTGAACTCAGGTGAGTTTCGGGTGACAAAAGCTATGGTGTCCCATTTTTCTGGCAGTGACCTGAGGAACCTGCTATTTTGAGTTGAGTTTGTAAAAGTGGTGTTAACAAGCCTCAGTTCACTGATGAGACAACTGAAACACTCAAATTGTTGCGTTAGTGATTCACCTTTAACGTGACAAAATGTTTCGTACTGTTGGTTCAGGATTTCCCTATTGTTTTCTATGACTTCTTCAGTCCCCCCAAACTGTTCCTTAAGCGAGTCCCATAACTCTTTGGCACTGTTACAGTGTAACAGTCCAGCATATATCTCATTGGGCAGCGCTGATGCTATGATGCTAAACGCTTTAGCATCTAGTTCGAACTTTTGATAGTCGGTTTCGGTATAATTTTCAACTGGTTTTGGAACGAACTTTTTAGCATCTTTAGCGCTTGGCACTGTGGGAACGTGGGGACCAAAGACGACAGACCTCCAACAACCTGTGCTTTGTTGAGCGAGGATGTGACCCATCCTCCTCTGCCAGATGTTGTACTCATTTCTTTTTAGCATAGGTGGTTTAAAAAGCGAACCGATGTTGTTTTTATCGTCATGAGATTGTGACGTCATTCTTGTTGTTTTACAGACACTGAGAAATCAACTTTAATGGTGATTAATCCTTGCTCTGTTTTTCAACAAACGAACAAACGATCAGTATCAACTGTTATGAGCTGAACTATTTACGTCAAAATGATTGCTAAATCAAATTTGACTGTCCAAGCTCTGATACCAATTGTTGGATCTGAGTTTGTTTCTGATTGTATTTTGTGTATGTAATTAAAATGAAAATGGATGAGTGTGCAGCAGAATTATGGAGAAAACAAACTTTGCATACAATCAAATGAGAGTAATGCTTTGATCAAACATCTTTTCACAAAGAATCGGAAGATTGAATTTATTTCAATAACGATTACAATGATTGATGAATGAATGCAAACTCCCCCTCAGCCAGAGCTCAGTTGTTTGTTCGTGCAAAGAAGACGATGATGCAAAAGAGCTAATAGAACAGTACAAAGTGCTGAACTATTGATAGGCACTAGCAAACCACTGAGCATCTTAGCTGACGTCACCATGAAAGTGACATCTAACCTCCTAACAAACTCTAACCTCTGATCTATACAGACACTGCTATGTTAACTACTGCTATTACATTACATTACAAAACAGACTATAGATCAGCTGCTGCAACCTTCCACTGCTGTGAACTCAGCAGTACTTGTCCGGATCAGCAGTGCTTGACTCAAGGCAGTAGATTGAATCAGCAGGGCTTTAGTCTTTCATCAGTTCTTTACTTGAGCAACAGTTGTAGGTCAGCAGTTTGCAAGATCAGCAGATAGGAGGTCATCAGATGTTGAAATCACTTTCAAGGGGAGAGACTTGTATGTAAACATCTGCTTATTCTGGATCCACTGCTCTGATCCAGTTTTGGCTTTAATTATCTGTTCCTCTCATAGGGTTCAATCCCAACAACTCTTGAATTTGAAAATGCGAAAAAAGCATTTGCTGAAGAGAGGGAGAAGTTCAATGCCGTGAGGAAAGGTTTATTGTGGAGCATTTCTGATGCTGAAGAAAATCTTGCGCAGGAAAAACAGTTTAATGCCAACAAACAAAAGGAATGGGAGATCGCTTGTGAAAGGACTAACAAGGAGTTGCAAGCGCAACGTGAAGCGATTGTCAGAATGTCTGGAGAGACGCGTAAAATCAGTGAAGAAGCTGAAGAAGAGCGTGTTGCGCACCAAAAGAGAGAGCGGGAGTATGTCGAGCGCATAGCTAAGCTGGAAAAGTTTGTTGAGGAAAAAATCGCTGAAAGCAAGGCTTCTGAGATTTTATCTGAGGAAATGTCTGCTGATTGCAAGTGGCTACTTGCACGCGCGGTGCCTCTGGTAACTTCCTTTGTGTATGTTTGCAGTTACTTGTTCTTTATTATTCCTCTCATATTTCTATTCCTTTCTGCAGATTTCTGAACGTATTGTAAAATCTCATGAGCTTGCCAACTATATGTTTGAATTGGGTCAAGCGGCATATAATAGTGGGCGGAAGGACGGTTACAGCGAAGGTAGAGCGGCAATGGCAAATAAGGAGAAAGTTTATCATTTTGAGTTGTACAAGGAAGATTGTGGTGCTACCTATGCTGAGAAACGTCGTGACTTTGAATTTATCGAGTTTGGTATTGTGAAGGCTGTCGACAAGTTATCCCGGAAACCTGACAGCTTTGCCTTGTTGAAGAAGGCTCTTGGAGATGAAACTCATGGAACCGGGGACGCTGGCACTAGCCGCCAAGAGTGAAGGTGTCCGGCCTGTGCGCCGTGTATGGGCTTAATAGCCTTGTAACCACTTGACAATTTTCGAAACAATTTACCTTAATACTTTGTGAACGATTTGCTGATGGTTGACATGTCTGTGATTATGTTGTTATATTTGACATATTTCATGTTAATATTTGGTTTTGTTTCCTATGAATTTTGTTATCGTCACAATATATGCATGTGTAATTACCATGATTAGGTGTCACGAATGAATGATGGCGCTGACAGGTTGTGCTGTGTTAGTTACAACGTTTTTTCTGTCATTTAAACGCGCAGGTTGATTCGTATATATGAAGTGATCGAGTTACAGGTTATTGTATTGACCCGGCTGTGTTCAGCTTTGGGGGTCTTAAAATGTTTGTTTACCATGTTTTTCGATGCTTTCGTGTTTACGTGGGCACGAAGTATTTATTTGGCGTTTTTTAGGCTTTGGTTGTGCTTTTTACCCGGCTGTGCAATTGGTTATGACAAGCCTTGGAGGTCTACAACGTTTCCTAATTTTGTGCCATTGGTGTTTTCGTGTATGCCCAAAGTAATATATGCATTTGTGACCAAAATTTGCATGAGATAAGGTAGCCAAACAATTCTTGCATTAGTGTTAAATGTGTTGGCGCGCAGCCATTACAAGTACATAGAAAAAACTTCGACCCTCTACATGTAGCATCTTCTTAACTATTGAGCATTCCAGGTTCTTGGGACTTCCTTGTTCTCAAGTGTGCGTAGCTTGTATGCTCCTTTTCCAAGAACTTTATCTACGACATAAGGTCCCTCCCACTTGGGGGCTAATTTACCCGGTTTTTCGGCGTTGGACGCCTCATTGTCCCTTAGGACGTAGTCACTGGGGTTGAACGTGCAAATTCGGACCTTACTGTTGTAGTACTTTTCCAACTTGGTCTTGTATCTCGCCTCTTTGATTGCCGCCATTTCCCTTCTCTCTTCTAGAAGGTCTAGATCCAACCTTCTTTCTTCTTCATTGTTGATCATGTTCATGGAGAGCATTCTTGGGGATGGCAGACCGATCTCTGCTGGTATCACAGCTTCGGACCCATAGACTAGGCTGAACGGTGTTTCGCCGTTGCTTGTCTTTGGCATCGTCCTATGGGCCCATAATATGCTGGGTAGCTCGTCGACCCAACCTCTTCGCTGTGTCCCCAGCCGTGCTTTGATACCATCAACTATGCTCTTGTTCACGGCTTCGACTTGACCGTTTCCCTGCCGGTGCGCAACCGAGGAAAAGGTATGTTCTATGTGCAACTCCTTGAACCAATTTTGGAGATCATCGGCAACGAAATTTGTATCCATGATGATTCTCAGAGGTAGCCCGAACCGGCAAATTATTTGTTCCCAGATGAACCTTCCTACTACGGTGGTTGTGGTTGACGCCAACGCCTTTGCTTCCACCCATTTTGTGAAATAGTCGGCTGCGACTATGATGAATTTCACTGCTCCTGGGGCTTCTGGAAAAGGACCAACCATATCTATCCCCCATTGTTGAAATGGCCACGCTGTTGTTACTGGGATTAGTTTACTCTTGGGGCGCATTGTCTTCGGAGCATGACTTTGACAACCGCTGCATTTCCTCAAAACCTTTACCGCATCCAGATGCATTCCGGGCCAGTAGTAACCAGCGTTCATAACTTTGGCCACTACCATTCTTGGGCCGGCGTGGATGCCGCAGATGCCCTCATGTACTTCTCGGATCAGGTAGTTTGCATCTTCTGGATCGACACATCTCAATAGCGGTCCTAGGCAAGACTTTCGGTACAGAATTCCATCAACCATCTGGTAGTGCTCGGACTTGTACTGCACTTTCCTTGCTTCGGCTTTGTTTTCCGGCAATACTCCAGACTGGAGATACATAATTATTGGAGTCATCCAAGACGTTGTTCCCAATTGAATAACGCTCACTTATCTTAGCGGTACCGATGGATTGCTCAGAACTTCAATGCGCACGTCCTTGGCCAGGTGCTAGAAACTGGTGGATGCGAGTTTACTTAATGCGTCTGCTGGTTTATTCTCGCTTCGGTTGATATGGTGCACTTGTAGGAATTGAAGTTTTGCAGCAATGTTTTTGCTTGGTCTAAGTATAACGCCTTTACATCTCCTTTGGCATCGTATTGGCCATTGATTTGCCCTGCTACTAGCATGGAGTCCACATGCGCCTCGATGTGTTTGACTCCCATCTTGATTGCTAACCTCAAACCAGCGAGAAAGGCTTCATATTCGGCTTCATTATTCGTGCTCTTGAAGTCTAACCGGATGGCATACATGAATTCGTGTTTCTCTGGACTTACCAGCCTAAGTCCTGTGCCCGTGCCATATTCGTTGGACACGCCATTTGTGTATAGTAGCCATGGTTCTTCTGACTGTTGCCTTTCAGCTCTTTCCATTGCCTTACATTCTCTGTCTTTATCATCAGGCACTTCGGTCATGAAATCAGCCAACACCTGGCCTTTAATTGCTGGCCTTGGTCTGAAACCACATTGTGGCCTCCCAATTCTATGGCCCATTTCGCTAATCTTCCGGATATCTCAGGCCTTGCCAGGATGTTGCCAATGTTGTAATTCGTTAAAACGTGGATGACGTGATTGGCGAAGTGCCTGCGCAGTCGTCTTGATGCATGAATCAATGCCAGCACCAGTTTCTCCATTATGGCATATCTTGTTTCTGGATCATTCAAGGTGCGAGACACATAATAGACTGGTGTCTGTACGCCTTGTCGGTCCACGAGTAGAACTGCTCCGACTGCTTTGTCTGATGCTGACAAGTACATCACTAGAGGTTCTCCTTTCATAGGTGCTGTCAGTGTTGGCAATCTTATGAGGCAATCTTTCATCTCTCGGAACGCTCTTTCGGCTTCAGGAGTCCACTGAAATTGACTTTTCTTCATGCAGTTGCGGAGTGTTTTGATAAATGGAAAAGACTTAGCTGCGTGATTGGCTAGGAAACGATTGAGTGCTGCTAATCGTCCAGCCAATTTCTGTATCTCCTTGATCGTTGACGATGAAGGCATCTGCTCGATCGCTTGCACCTTTTCCGGATTGACTTTAAACCCATCTTTTGTTACGATGAAACCCAGGAACTTTCCTTCTTCCATGCCAAAGGAACATTTTGCTGGATTTAGCTTCATACTCACCCCGCGCAGTGTGTCGAACGTTTTTTGAATATTTACCAGCATCATACTTTCTTCTTTGCTCAAGATGACTAGGTCATCCATGTATACTTCGATGTATTTTCCGATAGCATCGCTGAACGTTTCATTCATCAATCTTTGATAAGTTGCGCCTGCATTCTTTAAACCAAAGGGCATTTTTGTGTAGCAGTATAGCCCTGTTGGTGTGCGGAATGCAGTCTTGTCTTCATCTTGGATGGCCATCTGCACCTGATGGTATCCCTTATAGCAGTCAAGGAAACATTTCCATCTGAATGTTGCCAGCGAATCTATCTTCTCATCAATATCTGGTAAAGCATAACAGTCGCGCGGGCATGCTTTGTTTAGATCTTTGTAGTCCACACACATCCTCCAACTGCCGTTCCCTTTTTGGACTATTACAGGGCTCGCCACCCAAGTTTGATATCGGACTTCTCTGATGATGCCAGCATTTAACAGCTCTGTGACTTGTTCTTGCATAGCATTGTGCTTTATGTCTCCTAAATGATGTTTGGCATGCACCACAGGTTTGGCAGTCTCTGAGACGTTTAGTCTGTGCTCTGCTATGTGCCGTGGAACACCCACCATGTCAACTGGTGTCAAGGCAAACACGTCCATGTTTTCAAACAACAACTTTTTAGCGACGCGTGCGTGAGATCAGACATCGCAGGGCCTAGGGTGGCTGTGTCACACCCCCAAAATCCACAATCGGAGTATCACCGCATGGAGGCGTGACTGACCAGGATCCAACCACCAATCATATTGAACAATGTATTTAAAATAGATAAAATCAAACCACGTAATATAATTGGTGTTTCAAAACTAGTTAACCAAGTTCAAATTAAACAGCGGAAGCATAAGACGTAAAACCAAAACATAAGTTTAATAAGTTCATAAAGTTTAAATGTTTAGAATGGGACATAACAGTCCATATCCCACAACGATCACTCCTCCTTGTTCAAGCTCTATAAGCATCTAACGACCTGCAAGGCATGTAACAACAAATCAACAACAAAGTTGAGCGAGTTCACAGTAGGTGTTCGTTATAAAGTAGTTTTTCAAGAACTATGAGTTTGTTTGCAACTACCAGTTAAATCAGCTTTCCTTGTTTTCCAAACCATAAACGGTGGGGGCTACCCCATGTTGTAAACCACTAGACTAGATGTATATATAGGTGTCCTTCCCAATCCGAGGACAGAGGTACGTATTGAATACGTAGGTTTAGCGTAGGTGCCATTCCCAATCCGAGGACAGAGGTACGTATAAGAATACGTAGGTTTAGCGCTGGTGTCCTTCCCAATCCGAGGACGGAGGTACGTAGTAAATACGTAGGTTTAGCGCTGGCGTCCTTCCCAATCCGAGGACGGAGGTACGTAGTAAATACGTAGGTTTAGCACTGGCGTCCTTCCCAATCCGAGGACAGAGGTAAGTAGTCTAGTAGTGGTGAAAGTACAAGTTCCGTCTTTGCTATTTAATCCCATTCCCAACCCACCGGGAATCCCATGCCTTAAGAGTGTGAACTCACCTTTGGTTGCTCGGTTTGACTCTCAAAAATAGCTAACAGTCAAGGTCGGTCAATCACGTCAACTAGCTCAAAGCTAGGGAAGAACTTCAAGAGAAAAGATGGTGAAAATGGATGATGAAAGCAAGCAAGAGAACTCCTTGATGATCCACAAGCTTCAAGCTCCAAGGAATCACCTTCTAGCACTTGAATGAAGCTTAAAAATGGTGGTGTGGTGGTGACAAAGTGGTGATGGTGGCGGTTAGAGAGGGAGCCGAGAGGAGAGGGAGAGAGTGAGTGAGAGAGTGAGGTTGTGATCTTTGTGAAGATATGAATATGATATGTAAAGATCTTGTAATCTATGCTCCATACTCAATATCTCTTACACAAATAATATGGCAACCAAATCAAGCAACAATCCAATTTAAATATTGAAACAAATCTTGGAGATATGGTGGTGGTGATGGCCGATTATAGGCTAGGGGGAGGGGGTCCAAGTGTAACTTGTAACCACTAGTTAGTTTATAAACCAAAACCAAGCATATAGTTAGTTTAGTTAGTTTACTAGATATTTTAGTGGGTGTTATGATGTACGGGGATCATAACTAGCCAAGAAATAATTAAACAATGTTTCTTGCAATATTTTGGTGTCCCGGGTAATGTCCGGTTGTTCGGTTAGATACCGTTTCGTTAAAGTGCTAAGTTGTTCCGTTTAGTGTCTTTTATGTATCTTTTTGTAACACTTTTAATTCCTAACACATAGGAAAACATTCAGGACCATTTAGTCAATTTTCTGTAAAATCAATAAGCACAATATAATATTAATTAATTGTACGGATACATGTAATTATGAGGGTTGTCACAGACTGTTTGTTCTGGGTATTTGCTGTTTAGTACCCATTTTTCAGCTTCTGTGCGCGGTGCGGATTTGCTTGCTTTTGCAGGCCTGATTTCATCTGTTGCCAAGACTTCTTTGCTTTCGTAAATTATTGCTACCCCTGTCTCTGTTGGGAAACCCACAGCTGAATGTGTTCCAGAGTAAATCATACTAAAATCTCCTTGGGATTCTCTTCCCAAAAGGATATCATGTCTTGAATGTGCGGGTAGCACCATGAACGTCACTTCTTCTGTTCTTGAATTCCTTCCATCTGAGAGCAGCACCGGAAATGATATCCGGCCGAGAGGAAAAATGGCTTCGTTGCAGAAACCAGTTAGTGGGTTGTCACACCCTGCCTTTTACGGAAGCGTATGATGTGTGACTGGTTTAATATCATTGCATTCAATCCTAATAAATAACTACATGATCAAAACGATATTCATCCATTCATAAAATTTGAGTATTACAAACACTGGTTATTCAAGTTTTTAAAACAAACCTTCGACTAGGTTACAAACCAAAAAGTGGATGACATCTAAACTTGAAGTCTACTTCTAGTTACGACACCCGCGCCCAAGATCCATCCTGTTACCTGAAATACATGTAATTTTGGAAAACATCAACGAGAGTTGAGCGAGTTCATGCGTTTTGTATGAGTATTGTAATCTTGTAAATCTTTGAGAGACTCCTTTGTAAACAGGTATGAAAAGCGTGTATGAACATGAATGTTTTACAAGGACTTTAAGGCATGTGAGGACTTAGGAAGCACTCTTAATGAATAGGCTCATACCCTTGTCGATTTTCCTCGACTGTGTCGATTAACCTCGACTGTGTCAATTTCCCTTGACCATGTCGATTACCCTCGACTGTGTCGATTACCCTCGACCGTGTCGATTAACCTCTACTGGGACTCCGAAGCACTACTTGGTACTAGTTGTGACCATGAGTGGGGTTCGGCCGTACCCGTTAGATCTAACCCTCGTCCCTAATTAAGTATTAATGGCATTTCAATATTTAGTCTATGCTCACATGATCTAGTATTTCATAGGCATTTCATACCGTTTAAGTATTCGTACATGTATTCCACCCCCGAGAGTTATAAAACCAAAAACAGTTAAGAGAAAAGGGGGAGCATGAACTCATTGTTTTGCGTCTTCGGTACTCGTAACTCAAATCTCGTCAGCAAACACGACTACCTACAATGTGCTAGGGTCTATTAGACGAGCGGGCCGTGCCTTGCCTTATTATTCATGTTTTGAGTTACGTTTCTTTTATGTCTCAAATATTATTCCAAGGTTTCATGACAATACTTCTCAAATATTTATTTTCGTATTTCCTTCCCAAGGATGGGAGTATTTCATACATGTGTATTCGTGTTCTCGTATTTGTAGTTTCCCAAAATAATATATTTTCAAGTCTTACTTTAGAAAATATATTTAAACTTGTTTTGTCCCAATAATGTATTTCAAGAAAGTATAATTTAACTTCCGAAAATAATATATTTTCTACTTGTCGAAAATATGATACACTTTGTAACGATAATAAAATCATACTTTCATTTCTTTTGTATCCAAAACAATGTTTACCAAAAATATATTTGTAATGGTATTTTCTGGAATATTTTGTAAGTTACGTTCTTGCGTTTGATTTCACAACACTGAGTGTGTAACTTATATATTTATTCCTTGTGATTTTTGGTATTATTTTGGATTGTAAATTCTTGGTAAGTGTTAAGTTATATTATTTTACCCTAAAATAATATAACTATTTCACATAATCACACACAATGTCTTTAATGTAAATATATATTCTAAATACATATTTACCCATTTTTTTATTTGTAAAAACCAACCTCCAATACTTGTATTTTTGTAACAAAATCTATGGCAAGCTTTATATTGAGAATCATAGTTACATTGCACTTGTAAATATTTGTTAGAAAATATTTTTCTAAGTGTTTATACTTTTTAGAAAATTTTGCCATAGTTTTATTTGAAAATGGAGGTGTCCATGATATTTAGCATATCATTTTCTTTTCAAAAATCATCACACAATAATCAACAATCAACTCTAAATAATAATATACTTATCAAGTGCAAAAACTATACACTTTACATAACAACATGAACTTGATCTTTTATTAAAAACTTGTAGCGACTTGGTAAAGTGTTCAGTGGGTTTAGTTACCCTTTAAAGTGTGTTTATCCCTTTAAAAATCTCATTTTTAAAGAAACCAGGTGTTTACAACTTGTAATCACATTTTACAAAAAATGTTTATTTATAACATCTTATTGTTTCTCTAGTATCTTTACACTTGTTTTTCTACTAAAAATAGTGCAAGTTTAAGTAAAAGCCATGATCTTTCAAAAATCATATTTTGAACTTGGTTTGCTTGGAAAATCATTTGTAAATCCTGGATCTATAAGTTTACTAGCTTACTTTGTTCATTATTTCACAAGAAATCTCTTTATTCATCAAGTTCATGTTCATACAAGAAGATGATCATCTTATTACATAATCAGCCTCCCACTTGCTAGATCATGTGTTTAATCACAATCTAGTAAGCTCTATATGATGATTAACATCATCATCTTAAGAAATCAACAAGCAAATATCATTCATGCACTAAACAACATCATTTCAACAAGATTTCATCATATTTCATCTTATGTTTCAAGATTCAACTTTATGTCTTTTATGGTTCTTATGATTTTCAACATAACATATCTTTTAACCACTAAAAATGGAAGTAACAAGAGTCAATAAGGATCTTACTACTAGCTTCAAGCTAGGGAAGAACAATGATGAAAATGGAGTGGATAAAAGCAAACGGGTGAGGTCCTTCAAGATCCAAGACCACCAAACCTTCTAATCTTGCACCTTACACCTTGTGTGAAGCTTGGAATGGATGGATGACCGAAAATGGTGATGATGGGGAGGGTAGTTTCGGCCGAGATGAGGGGGAGAGAGGAGAAGAGTGATGGTGTGGTGAAGATGGAATGTGCTTATGTGCTTATAACCAACTTATAATGTTTGTCCATTGGGTCTTATGTTCTCCAAGTACACTACAAAATCCTCATCAAATCCAAGGGAGATTAGTGAAGATTTAGGGAAATCTTATAAGGATTGTGGTGGGGCCATCATCTTGAGCCGTAAATGAGGAAAGGGGAGGGGGTCCATGTGTAAATTTGATGGTAAGTAGGTAATTGGTGGAAGTTAAGTGTAATGTCTAGTGTTTTATGTGTAGGGTGTATTATGTAGTGTATTAGGGTGTTCGGGAACCATAACTAGCCAAGAAATAATAAAACAATGCTTCTAGCAATATTTTAGTGTTCCGGGTAATGTCCGGTTGTTCGGTTAGATACCGGTTCGTTAAAGTGTCTAACTATTCCGTTTAGTGTTCATTAAGTACCCTTTTGTGACACTTTTAATTCCCGACACTTAGGAAAGCATACAGGAGCATTTTATCATATTTTTGCATGTTACTAACATGTTAAAATGCTGATTTTTGCTGATTAATGCAGAATTCTACACTTTAAGTGGGTTTTAGGCACTTTCCGGCACTTAAACTATCACCTAGTGACGCAATTTTATGGTCTTTACCTCCCTACACACTATACTAGTGTAATACGTCGTCTCTGGCTCATACTGGGCCTCAAAACACTGTTTGTCTATGTACTGAACTTCGTCAACATTTTTAGTTTGTCTGATAATGGTGCCAATTCTGTTCTGTGCATTATCAGAACTATATCGTGTTGCATGTAGCAACGATAAAAGTCTTGCAATCATGAAATGCCATTGTATGTATATAACTGTAATAAGAATTTCATTTGTCTTGTAAACTAGATCATGCACAGTTATTAAAGTACATATTACTGTTCAATTAGTGTACGAAATGTACGAAAAAGTGACAGTTGTCACAGTCTCCCCCCGTTAAAAGAATTTCGTCCCGAAATTCAAGCGATGCCATCGGTCGCAGGGGAGTTGTGAATCAAATGGGGTCACTTAGATTTAAAATTTGTCTTCATGTTCCCATGTAACTCTGGGTCATATTATGAATTCTATCGTACTCGAGTAAATCAATTACGTCTTTTCTGTGTTTTGTGGACTCTTGGTCCGTAACCTTAACGGTTCTCTAGTAATTTTGTCGTTTGTCATTGACGTGAATCTTATTTGTGGGAACAACGACTGTTCCTTGAGTCAGACTCCTCTAGACACGTAGAATGTGTCACGATCACTACTGATCTTTTTCTGGAAGTTTCAACTTGTAAGCAATGGTTCCGATCCCTACACCGGGGTCCAACCTTTATGTTTTCCAAATCACATCACACCTTCTCTAGGCGAGGCTCCCATTAAAGCCATACTTCTTATTTCAAGTTCCTACGATTTCCGCCGCTCATCGGCGCAATCTTTCTGTATTCTGCGGGCTGTCTTGATATGATCACATATCTGAACGATCTTGCCTCTAGTTTTTCCTGGACCAACTCGGGCCAGTAGATTGTTTATCTCTGGTCTCCGTTCAACACGACGGGGATTGTCTTATTATGTTTCATCTAAAGCTTCATACGAAGCGGTTTAAACGACGGTGTGATAAATACTGTTGTAGGAAAACTCCACTAAGGGCAAGTGAGTGTTCCAACTTTTCATCAAAGTTTATCACACAAGCACGTATCGTGTTCATACAGTCTGCATCGTTTAGTAGCTTAGTCCATCTACGTTAATATTCAAGTTCTTACGGTTAACGGTGTGCTGCAACCCTTGTGATTAATAGGTCGTGCATCGTTTGCTTGCAGGTAATGACATCAAATTTGCGGCGCGCAATCACTGTATCTAGATCATTGTTTCTTCTCATGATCCCTTAATCAACGTGACGCGTATGCAATGTTGTGGTCTCGTTGCATCGACGCGTAATTGAGACTCTGTCGAGAAGCGTCACATAATTGCAACTCTAACTCCTTAGCTCTTGATTACAGGGTTGGCATGAATCTCGTTTTTATCCACCATGTACTCTAAAGTTCTTACCTCACGAATTCGAAATCCGCTTTTCGACATCTTGGCACATAACTGTTCTTTCTCTAGGAGTTGCAAGGTAAATTGCAGCCGTTGCTTACGACCTTCCTTGGTCGTTGGCCATATAAGAATGTAGTCAATAAATATAATCATGATCCATCTAGGTATGGCTTACGTGTTCGACTCATGAGGTCCATGAATATTGTCGATGCATGTGTTAAGCCAAATGGTACGACAAGGAACTCGTAATGCTCGAAGCGAGTCCTAAAGGTCATTTTAGGGATATTTCCTTCTTGTATTCACAGTTGAGGACACCCTGTCCTCAAGTCGATCTTTGAGTGGTAACTAGAATCTTACGATTGGTCCGTTCATGTCATCAATCCTTGGCAAAGGATACCAATCCTTGATATCCAATTCTCTAGAATTTATGCAAAATGGAAACTGTCAACTTTCTCTTTGTGTCCTTAACTAAGGGTGTCATGTCCTTAATTTCCTCTGTCTAGCAGCTCTTGTAGTTATATCGGAGGCTCATACTTCACGGACGAAGCTAGTCGGTAAGGTGTCATTCGGCACTGGTGCCACTCTTGGTACGAGATTTATCCTAAGCTCCTCTTGGCGTTGTGAAGTTATTCCTGGCAAGTCTTTAGAAAAGGCTACTGGAACTTCTTCCGTCACGGGGATGTTTTCAGGCTCCGCAGTCTACTTGGAGGCGCTTCTGTGTCTCTTCGACCAATGAGAGATGTCGCAGATCCGCTGCCTTGTGGGGTCTAGCACCCTTGCACTTATTGCAGGAAGGTTGTGTACTATAAATGTTTCATCATTCGCAAGAGGGATGCGACTGATTTTCCTTATATCAAACGACTTCAGCTCTATACTTGGATTTCCAATTCATGCTGACTATCATGACTTCCCAATTCAATGGTAACAGAAGGTTCCGGCCTTCTGAGTCCCCAAAATACAATCCTTAATTGCTTCGTCTGCTTAAATTAGCCTTCTATATGCCCATTTCTAAAGAATACGGGGCGTCTATTCTACTTGAAACTTAGGCCAAGCAGTTTCTTAAGTTCTAAGCATACAAGGTTAAGGTTGGTGCCAACATTAATAAAAAATAGATGCATACGGTTGGTTAATAGGGAACGTACCCGTAACCGCATCTGGATCCTGGCGTGCTTCACGAGCTTCGATCGTGAAAACCCTTCCTTGCTTGGTTCTTCCTAGGGCAATCTTTCCTAAAGTGCCCTGCTTCACCACATCTGTAGCAACCTGGTGCTCTACTATTATTTCTTTTGTCTAGATCCTTCGCCCAACAGGCATCCTTGCTGTGTCCTTCTTTCCCACACTTTCCGCACTTAGGCCTCAGACATCGACCTTCATGGTGAAAATTGCATTCCCAGCACCTCAGCTTAGTCCCCGAGTAAACTTTACCACCAGCCTTATTAGTGGCTCCATCAGCTTTCCTGCCACGCGGCGAGTTCACTTCCTTTCTTTTGTTTGCTTTAGAGCTTCCATAGCTGACTTGGGTGCCTATCTTTAGGTTTGAAGACTTCCTTTTCTTGTTGCCTGATGACTCCACATGAGTCTCTTTCTTGTTATCCTCAGATTCCGAAAATTTTCCCATGCGTAGAGCTTCTTCGGTAAGAGTGACACTTAAATCGATAGCCTTTGTGATGGTCGAGGGCTTTGAGGTAGTAACCATGCTCCTGATCTGAGGTACAACTCCCCAAATGAATCGCTCAACCCTTTTGAATTCCGGCTTGACTAAGTAGGGGACGACCCTAGACAAGTCGTGAAATCGCTGGACATATTTAGGGATCTTCGGCCCGTCCATTTTCAAATTCCAGAACTCCACCTCAAGCTTCTGGATTTCAGCCCTAGAACAATATTTCTTTTCCATCATTTCCTTGAGCTCGTTCCAGCTCAGTGCATAAGCAGCATCTGCACCAAGGGTCTGAACCTGAAGGTTCTACCGGGAGAGTGCGCCATCCAAAAACAACCCTGAGATAAAGGTAACTCTCTGCTGGGGTGAACAGTTACTCATTCTTAGAACGAAGTCAGTCTTTTCTGCCCAACGAACAAATGCAACGGCACCTCCTGTGCCATCAAAATTCAATGGCTTGCAGTCCAGGAATTGTTTATAGGTGCAGCCAGTTGGAGGGTTATTTCCGGAAGTGCCACCGCTGTGTTCGGAGCGGAGGGCTTCATGTCGTGCAATTGCCTGTGAGATTCGTTCTTGAAGCTCGGCTTCTGTCCTTGGTAACGTACTGGTCTTTGTGTCACGTCTGGGCGGCATTTTCTTCTGTCAAAATGGTATGAAGTAGGTTAGACAACATTCCATAATTGTCTATGAGGTACACATAGCACCATAAGCCATCATGTAATCACCCAATTTCACATGTATGTATAATCAACAATGTATGAGCGAGGAAACAATTACTGAGCCTTCATAGGCTTGGCTACTTGGCTTATTGTTTGTAATGGGAAAAATGGACTCGAGGCTACATCGCCTTGGTCATACAAGTTTCAGTTATTTCCAGCTACATTGGTTTTCTTAGGTCTTTAGCTTTACTGATGTGTATATTTCCCAGAGATGGGGTTGTTCATGTAGGGGTGATAGAGAGTGTAACGTCACTGAATCTTTTCGAATGTTATCCATCTTCACTTGTTTAAATATCGGTTCTCAAACATCTCGTATACGGGTAGAAGTGTCAGACACGAAGTAGGCAAAGACAGGTTTCCTATTTTATAAAGTGCTAAAGCACTGGTCTATGTATTGTTCTACCATATGAAGGTGTGAACATCTAGAGTTTATTTTTGTGTAGTGATCATTAGCTTGGCCCGCAGGGTCCACCAGGATTTCCATGCACTACAAGTCGTTATTACGTGGGCCCCCGTAATAATAAATTGTCTTGCACAGTTACCTCAAATTTTCCCACGTCCAAGCAGGTGATCAATCAAGGAGGGGACACTGCTGTCCTTATACCTCTGTCATGGAAAGGACCATTGCGGTGGTCCACGTGCTAACACTCGTTATCGTTACGCGCGAATAGGCACGATTATTAAATGAAATAGGAATAAAGAGAATTCCTAGTAGTTGGAGGGGCACCTTCAAGATGAATACTTCATCTTCCTTTTCTGGTCAAGTATGTCGTCAATCTTGCTTCACAAAACCCGCAGGGATCTCGTCCCGCTGATTAAGAAGTTGTTCAATGTTGCCGCCTCTGCCTCGCCAACACCACCGTAGTCAGGCACCTTCATGATCGAGAGGGAAGAGCAGCCATCTCCTACGGAAGCAAGCTCAGAATCTCGTTTGGTAATCACTCTAGCCATGAGTTTTGCAATGAACGCGAGGTCGATAACTTCATCGTGCGAGTTAAGTACAGTAATAGAGTTCGGAGTCGAAGGTATCTTATTCACGTCACTAATTATTCCGTACACTTATTCGTATGTATATATCAGTAAACAAATATGTTACTTAGCATAAACAAGCATTTTGATGCATCATATCACGTATAACTCTCGTTTATTCTTTGGGGGGGGGGGTCATTTTGTCTTTGGCAAGTCTAACTCGTGTAGACTATGCCTAAGTTGGCACCTTATCTTGAGGGTATTCCCTACTAATGTCCTTGCCTTGTCTCTTCTTTGAAAAAAATGTTTGACTCATGGATCTTGACGCTTTCGTGAATGCAATGAAAAACCTTTTTGTAAAATGTTTTTGTGAGAGAACTCTAGTGATTGTAGTCTAGACTCAAGAAGGAATCCTAGTTCACTACAATCGAAGATCTGATACCAAACTGTCACACCCTGCCTTTTGCGGAAGCGTATGATGTGTGACTGGTTTAATATCATTGCATTCAATCGTAATAAATAACTACATGATCAAAACGATGTTCATCCATTCATAAAATTTGAGTATTATAAACACTGGTTATTCAAGTTTTTAAAACACAACCTTCGACTAGGTTACAAACCAAAAAGTGGATGACATCTAAGCTTGAAGTCTACTTCTAGTTACGACACCCGCGCCCAAGATCCATCCTGTTACCTAAAATACATGTAATTTTGGAAAACATCAATGAAAGTTGAGCGAGTTCATGCGTTTTGTATGAGTATTGTAATCTTGTAAATCTTTGAGAGACTCCTTTGTAAACAGGTATGAAAAGCGTGTATGAACATGAGTGTTTTACAAGGACTTTCAGGCATGTGAGGACATAGGAAGCACTCGTAATGAGTAGGCTCATACCCTTGTCGATTTTCATTGACTGTGTCGATTAACCTCGACTGTGTCAATTTCCCTTGACCATGTCGATTACCCTCGACCGTGTCGATTACCCTCGACCGTGTCGATTAACCTCGACCGTGTCGATTAACCTCGACTGGGACTCCGAAGCACAACTTGGTACTAGTTGTGACCATGAGTGGGGTTCGGCCATACCCGTTAGATCTAACCCTCGTCCCTAATTAAGTATTAATGGCATTTCAATATTTAGTCTATGCTCACATGATCTAGTATTTCATAGGCATTTCATACCGTTTAAGCATTCATACATGTATTCCACCCCCGAGAGTTATAAAACCAAAAACAGTTAAGAGAAAAGGGGGAGCATGAACTCACTGTTTTGCGTCTTCGGTACTCGTAACTCAAATCTCGTCAGCAAACACGACTACCTACAATGTGCCAGGGTCTATTAGACGAGCGGGCCGTGCCTTGCCTTGCCTTAGTATTCATGTTTTGAGTTACGTTTCTTTTATGTCTCAAATATTATTCCAAGGTTTCGTGACAATACTTCTCAAATATTTATTTTCGTATTTCCTTCCCAAGGATGGGAGTATTTCATACATGTGTATTCGTATTCTCGTATTTGTAGTTTCCCAAAATAATATATTTTCAAGTCTTACTTTAGAAAATATATTTAAACTTGTTTTGTCCCAATAACGTATTTCAAGAAAGTATAATTTAACTTCCGAAAATAATATATTTTCTACTTGTCGAAAATATGATACACTTTGTAACGATAATAAAATCATACTTTCATTTCTTTTGTATCCAAAACAATGTTTACCAAAAATATATTTGTAATGGTATTTTCCGAAATATTTTGTAAGTTACGTTCTTGCGTTTGATTTCACAACACTGAGTGTGTAACTTATATATTTATTTCTTGTGATTTTTGGTATTATTTTGGATTGTAAATTCTTGGTATTTGTTAAGTTATATTATTTTACCCTAAAATAATATAACTATTTCACATAATCACACACAATGTCTTTAATGTAAATATATATTCTAAATACATATTTACCCATTTTTTATTTGTAAAAACCAACCTCCAATACTTGTATTTTTGTAACAAAATCTATGGCAAACTTTATATTGAGAATCATAGTTACATCGCACTTGTAAATATTTGTTAGAAAATATTTTTCTAAGTGTTTATACTTTTTAGAAAATTTTGCCATAGTTTCCATTGAAAATGGAGGTGTCCATGCTATTTAGCATATCATTTTCTTTTCAAAAACCATCACACAATAATCAACAATCAACTCTAAACAATAATATACTTATCAAGTGCAAAAACTATACACTTTACATAACAACATGAACTTGATCTTTTATTAAAAACTTGTAGCGACTTGGTAAACTGTTCAGTGGGTTTAGTTACCCTTTAAAGTGTGTTTATCCCTTTAAAAATCTCATTTTTAAAGAAACCAGGTGTTTACATCTTGTAATCACATTTTACAAAAATGTTTATTTATAACATCTTCTTGTTTCTCTAGTATCTTTACACTTGTTTTTCTACTAAAAATAGTGTAAGTTTAAGTAAAAGCCATGATCTTTCAAAATCATATTTTGAACTTGGTTTGCTTGGAAAATCATTTGTAAATTCTGGATCTATAAGTTTACTAGCTTACTTTGTTCATTATTTCACAAGAAATCTCTTTATTCATCAAGTTCATGTTCATACAAGAAGATGATCATCTTATTACATAATCATCCTCCCACTTGCTAGATCATGTGTTTAGTCACAATCTAGCAAGCTTTATATGATGATTAACATCATCATCTTAAGAAATCAACAAGCAAATATCATTCATGCACTAAACAACATCATTTCAACAAGATTTCATCATATTTCATCTTATGTTTCTAGATTCAAGTTTATGTCTTTTATGGTTCTTATGATTTTCAACATAACATATCTTTTAACCACTAAAAATGGAGGTAACAAGAGTCAATAAGGATCTTACTACTAGCTTCAAGCTAGGGAAGAACAATGATGAAAATGGAGTGGATAAAAGCAAACAGGTGACGTCCTTCAAGATCCAAGACCACCAAACCTTCTAATCTTGCACCTTACACCTTGTGTGAAGCTTGGAATGGATGGATGGATGACCGAAAATGGTGATGATGGGTAGGGTAGTTTCGGCCGAGATGAGGGGGAGAGAGGAGAAGAATGATGGTGTGGTGAAGATGGAATGTGCTTATGTGCTTATAACCAACTTATAATGTTTGTCCATTGGGTCTTATGTTCTCCAAGTACACTACAAAATCCTCATCAAATCCAAGGGAGATTAGTGAAGATTTAGGGAAATCTTATGAGGATTGTGGTGGGGCCATCATCTTGAGCCGTAAATGAGGAAGGGGGAGGGGGTCCATGTGTAAATTTGATGGTAAGTAGGTAATTGGTGGAAGTTAAGTGTAATGTCTAGTGTTTTATGTGTAGGGTGTATTATGTAGTGTATTAGGGTGTTCGGGAACCATAACTAGCCAAGAAATAATAAAACAATGCTTCTAGCTATATTTTAGTGTTCCGGGTAATGTCCGGTTGTTCGGTTAGATACCGGTTCGTTAAAGTGTCTAACTATTCCGCTTAGTGTTCATTAAGTACCCTTTTGTGACACTTTTAATTCCCGACACTTAGGAAAGCATACAGGACCATTTTGTCATATTTTTGCATGTTACTAGCGTGTTAAAATGCTGATTTTTGCTGATTAATGCAGAATTCTGCACTTTAAGTGGGTTTTAGGCACTTTTCGGCACTTAAACTATCACCTAATGACGCAGTTTTATGGTCCTTACCTCCCTACACACTATACTAGTGTAATACGTCGTCTCTGGCTCATACTGGGCCTCAAAACACTGTCTGTCTATGTACTGAACTTCGTCAGCATTTTTTGTTTGTCTGATAATGGTGCCAATTCTGTTTTGTGCATTATTAGAACTATATCGTGTTGCATGTAGCCATTGTATGTATATAACTGTAATCAGAATTTCATTTGTCTTGTAAACTAGATCATGCACAGTTATTAAAGCACAGATTACTGTTCAATAAGTGTACGGAATGTACGAAAAAGTGACAGTTGTCACATGGGTAATCTACTGGTTCCAAGCGCGCTTTGTCCTCTTGGTCAAATTGATTGAAGCATTGTTCGTATATGATATCTGCGGTGCTCCCTGGATCAATGAAAATGTAGTCGGTTTGGTAGTGACCGATTACGCCAGATATGACTATATGCCTTCTCTCTCTTGGACCTCCTCTTACTATGGGGAAGACAACTTGTCTTTCGCGCCATGAGTCATCTTGTGTGCGCTTGTTATAATTCTTTCGCGGCCTTCGTGGACCTCCTTAAACCATGTGAGTTTCTAATTTTCGGAGCTTTTTGTTGTCTGGCCCTTCTTCTCTTCTTTGAATTTGACGGTTATCGCGCTTTCCGCCTTTCACCAGGTGGGTGAGCCTTCCGTCTCTCAGGGCTCTCTCTATTTCTTGTTTTAGACTGAAACAGTCATCGGTCAGGTGACCGGTGTCTTTGTGGAATTCACAGAAAAGATTTGGGTCTTGGCCCCTTTTGTTTCGCATCTGTAGAGGTGGTTTGAACTGGTGGTTCTCGGTTGACAAGACCTCGGAAGGGGTCTTTGTTAGGGGCGTCCACTGTTTTTCTCTATTTTATCTTTTGACCTCTTTGCGATGGGCGATCTGGTTGATTGTGTTGCGCGCATCTTCTCTTACTGGGCTTCTTTCCATGTAGCTAGACGTTTTCCATGATTGGCCTTTGCCTTTCTTGTTGCGCCGATCATTGTGGTTGTAACTGTATTGACGGTTGTCATCACCGGTCAATTGTTTGTCAGTGCGCGCAATTGTTTTTGTTGCCTCGATGAAGGTTTCCCAATCTTTGGGGCCTCTATCTCTTCCTTTCAGTCGTTTGATCAGGTCGTCACACTTTACTGCTCTCATAAAGTGTGCGTGCATCATCTTCTCGCCTACGAATCCGATTTCCAGGCATTCTTTGTTATATCTGGTGATGAAGTCTTCCACGCTTTCGTGATCCTTCCTCCATATATTCAAACAATCAGTTGGATATCTGGTATGCCTGTGCTGTTGGGAGAAGTGCGCAAGGAACTTGTCTCGAAAATCGATCCATGACTTAATTTTTCCTGCTGGTAGGCTGTCGAACCAGACGCGCGCCGCGCCGACAAAGGTTTGTAAGAAAAGATAACACCAAGTTGGTAGGTTCCAGCCACCTGTTACTCCTGCGCCGTTGAAGACTTGGAGGTGGTCATTGGGATTTGTTAAGCCGTTGTATTTGCCTACGTTATGCGGCAGTTTTGTCATTTCAATATCGGCTGTTGCAATCTCTCTGATGAATTTGGAGTTTTCAGCCATGCCGTCTGGGCGATAGCTTAAAGAGTAATCATGCTCTGCTTTTGGATTGTACCCCACGTGCTTGTGGGGTTTGTACGCTTCGTGTTCTGGTGGTAATCTGCTGAATACCGTGCTTTCTTTCTTGTACGTTGGGTCATCTTCTTCATTATAGCTATCCCACTCGTCGTTTATATTGCGCGGGCCTAGACGACTTTGAACTGGTTTTCTTGGTTGATTGGAGTACTGCACATAATTGCTTTCTGTTTCGCCATAAGTATCGCGCGTGTCATGCGCGCTTTGCCTTTTGATGTTTGGCACAGGTGCTTTTTCAGGATTTAAGTTCCACGCATTGGCCTGCTGAGGCATGTGAGTGCTCAGAGATCTTAGCGGTGGAGTAACAAAAGCGGATTGGTTAGCTTGTGCTTGGAGCAAGGCTTGTTGTGCGCTAAGTTGTGTATAGACAAGATTTAGAGACGCCATTTGTTCGGCATACCAGGAAGCCAGAGTTTTTCCTTCGGGTAGCCCTAAAAGTGCAGGAAAGTTCAATTGTGTTTGGTCCGATGGGGCTGAGGGGCCAGCTCTATGGTTTGGTGTTTGAACTGTTGGAGATGTTTGGTGAACTACCCCAGGTGGAGTTGGAAAGTGGCTCCATTTGTGGTTTGGTTGATGACCTTGTGTGGGGGTTGGAAAGTGGTTCCGTTTGTGGTTTGGCTAACCACTCTGGATGCACTTCCAAAGATATCAGGGAAATCGTTGTTCACCCGCCCTTCTTGGATGGACCCGTTCCCCTGGACTCTTTGGACTTGCGCAGTGTCCGTGATGAGTTCAAAGGAAAAGACTTCTCCATCTATTTGAGGAGAAGGGTTTGATTCAGCCATTCTAGAGAGTTTTTTGAACGAAAAAGGAGATGAAAGTGTTTTGTAAAAATTACGGATGGCGCCAATGATGAAACACTAGTTAACACCTATGGTCAACCAGCTGGATCGTCTCTTCTGTGGGTTCAATCTCCTTCCTTACTCGCCAAATGACCAAGGTCCTGCAAAACAGCAACACCGTTAGCTCGCTAAGAGGGGAATATGGGGATTTCCCTTTTAACCGGGCTCCGGCGTGAGAATAAGTACTGTTCTGAGGAAGAAAGCAGTGTGTGTTGAGTGTGAGAGAGTGGAGAGTCGAATAGAATAACCTGAATGATGAAGGGTCCTATTTATAGCCGGAGGGTGAAAGAGGGAGGAGCAGCCTTGCCAGCTGTTATCGGACGCCAGCTGTCCGACCAAGGGGAATATCCTCTTAGTCTCCTCTGTCGCGTCCAGGATAGTGGTCCACGTGGCGCGCCGATATTTGTCCGTGCTGGAGGAATTGTACTGCTGTTGTCGGCTGCTCCTGGATTTGTTGCAGGTCTACATGGCGCTGGGCAACTGGTGCCACGTGTCGTCCTTCCTGTCGGGAGGAGCATCTTTGGTGCCACCTTGACGTCTTCCAGAATCTTCTAGAAGCTTCTGGATTCACTTGCTGATGTAAGAGAGAAGTTGACTTTTTTAACTTGTGGTGGTGCCCTCTTTTGTAGGCCAACTCATTAATTGGTGCTCAATAGGATAAACTATTGTAATGACGTATGTGATGGCTTTCATAACTCATTCAGAGATGATTTAAATACCATGAAAATTGTGAATGTCAACCACTTAAACTTGTAAGCTGCAACTTGTTCCACCTCCCTCCAATCAGACTCCAAGCGATCTAATAACATATTACAAATAGCAACTGTTTCTTTGCAACTTGTTCCACCAACTCCCTCCAATCAGACTGAGCGGTTTGATCACATATTATGAAAATAGCAATTGGTTTGATCTTGTAAGCTGCAGCTTGTTCCACCTCCTATTGTTTGTGGGTCTAGTTAAATATTATAAACACCAAATGCTTGAACCTGTAAGCTACAAGAGTGCTTCCAAACATCATTATACATACCAATTTACGAGCCACATACGAGTTGTTCACACAAATCATACTGGCTGAGTGTGGTGTTATACGACACACATGTGACTGATGCGACCGTACACCCCATTCACAAAGTCATATGGCCTATATGATATTTGATTTGTCATTTATACGCCCCGCATTAGGGTTGTTCAAAAAAATCCGTATCCAAAATCGAATCCGAAATATCCGAAAATCTGTACCTGAAATATCTGAAATTTTGGATATCCGAAAATTCGGATATCCGAAAACCGGATAATCCGAATTTTTGGATTCGGATTCGGATATTAATTTCAAAAATTTCGGATAATCCGATATCCGAAAACTAATTTTTTTTATAAATATATATATTATATGAGCATTATATTTAGTTTGAAATATAGTAAAAAATAGTAAATAATCGGATTCAGATGTGGATTTGTGAATGTTTTTAGTTTTCAATGTTGGAAATTTGGAAAATTGAATATAAGTTTAGTTTTAATCTATGCATAAAACATTTTTTTTAATTTTTTTTTATAAATTCAGATATCCGTTTGGATATCCGAATCCGTATCCGAAATTTCGGATATCCGATCCGAAAATTTCGGATAGTGAATATTGATATTTGAACCCGTATCCGAAATTTCGGATATCCGGTTTTCGGATATCCGAAATTTCGGATACGGGTTCGGATATCCGAAATTTCGGATACGGGTTCGGATATCAATATTCACTATCCGAAATTTTCGGATATCCGGTCTTGAACACCCCTACCGCATGACACAAAAGTGACTGATGCGACATAGTATAACCTTGAATAAGAACTATGAGATCAATAATTATCCTATATATTAAAAAACAAACCTTATGAATAGTTCCTTCACCATTCAAAGCTTGCCACGTGGCAAGCCTTTTGTTTTTTTTTTCATTTAAAATGAATAGTACATTCTCCATTTAAACCTTGCCACATGGTAAGTTTTTTTTCCCATTTATCCATCTTTTATCAAAATAACGGTACGGTCATGTTCGGTCTCGGTACATGAAGGTAAAAACCGGCACCAGCCTGGTACAGAAAACATCAAATGTAGGTATCGAATTGATATTGAAAATTTTTAGTTCGGGAAATTCGGTACTTCTAACCAATATCCCTAATCATGGGTACCGTACAAACACCAACGGTATCGTACGATTTGTTTTATTGATTTTCTTCAACTTTAGTGTTTTTTTAGTTTAAGGGCTAGGGATGAGCTTGGTGGCAACCGATACTAAATTGGTACTGGTACCGAAAATACCGGTTACGGTACAGGTATATGAAGGTAAAAACTGGTAGCAAACCGACACTAGGAACGCCAAAAGTTAAAACCGAATTGACTTAAAATCTTTCGGTTCGGGAAATTTGGTACCGTTACCCAATACCATTTGCTCATCTCTGACCACGGGTTTCATACGAACAACATCATTACCATAAAACTTTTTTTGTTGATTTTCTTTCGGTTATACTATTTGCTCATCCCTGATCACGGGTACCGTACAAACACCAACGGTATCGTGCAACTTTTTTTATTGATTTTCTTCAACTTTTAGTGTTTTCTTTTTTTTAGTTTAAGGGCTAGGGATGAGCTCGGTGCCAACCGATACTAAATTGGTACTGGTATCGAAAATACCGGTTACGGTACAGGTATATGAAGGTAAAAACTGGTAGCAAACCGGTACCAGGAAAGCAAAAGGTTGCTACCAAATTGACTTAAAATCTTTCGGTTCGAGAAATTCGGTACCGGTACCCAATACCATTTGCTCATCTCTGACCACGGGTTTCATACGAACAACATCATTACCATAAAAATTTTTTTGTTGATTTTCTTTCGGTTATCTTATACTGTTTTTTTTCTACATTTTCTTTTTATTCTTGTCAGCGGTTCTATGCGTAACGCGCTCGTAGTGATTTCAAAACACATGTAAACACAGACTAAATGACAAAAGAAGTTCGCCGCAACGCGGCCATAGTAATAAACCTAGTTCCTTGAAGAAACAAAATTAATAGTTTGACAATTAATCTTCTTTAGTTGTTTTGTTCTGATGTCATGGTCAAATACTAACTGCCCATGCCTTTCAAAAAAAAAAAAAAAAAAAAAAAAAAAAACTAGCTGCCCATAATGTTGATTAATATTTAAAATTTTAATTTAATAATAACATATATTATCATATAATAAGGGTCATGCTATTTACACACGGTCCTCATTATTTTCACACCCCAAAGCGCCCCGCTATGGCCAAAGAGGGGCGCTTTGAGGGATTTTTTTTGTTTTTTTTTTACATTTTTTAAATTTTTGGGCAAAACGCCTCTCTTAGGTCAAAGCGCAGCGCTTAGGGCCTTTTTAAAATTTTTTAATATTGTTTTTAATTCACAAACGCGTCGATAATATTCTAAATTTTACGTTTTTTCCATTATACATCATTTTTTAATATATATGGACTATACTGCAAGTTCCGGATCAAATCAGTTACGTGTGATGTCGTATTCCATTATATCGTATCGTTTTGGTTTGAAAGCACAAGTACTCCTATGAGTAGTGTTATGTGTATCAGCCGCCTACCGTACATGTACATGACGTATTTTTTCATTAATTGTAGTATTATGATGTATATTGTCATAACACTGAAAAAAACCTGTCGGTTCCTACCCGGTTCCACATTTTATAAATAAAATCAGTTCCAACCCGAAACCGATTCCTCCGTAACCATTTCAGAACCGGTGTATTATAGTCTTGATTTTTTTTTTTGAGAAAGGCGAATCATAAAAAAAAAGAAACAGTACAGAACATTAACCCAAGCAAGTTGCTCACTCATATCCTTCTTTCAAACCGACCGCACTTTCATTTCAGTCATCGGTAACAACAAACTGAATGATGTCTTTTGTCTTAAGTGTTGAGGATGGATGGGGGCTGTGAACAACGATGGAGGCAAAAAGTTAAAGGGTGTTGTTAAATACACCCAAAAGTCAAACCTTTTTTACTTTTACCCACAAGTCAAGCAATTTCAGTCAACTTTTTAACTTTTTTTCTAAACCAACTTTAAAATAATTACAACTAATGTGCGTATTGAACCTGATTGGGTCGTCTCGATGACATTCGGTTTTTAACGTGATGTAACGCATATATTGAACAAACACAAACGTACTCTTGGATTGTAAAAGAATTCACGTGATTATTATTAAACACATTTAACATACATCTTGAACATATGGGGTTACATTAAGGTCAGGGGGACGATACGTAAGCATTTCGTACGCGTTGATCTGATCCCTGTATAATGTATGCCAGGCTGTTGCGCGCTCTGTTCTGTTCGCTGTCCAGAGTAGGTTTGGGGGAGGCATTGGATAACATCCTCCAAGCTCTACATGTATGAAATGCCCACCGTCGACGAACACAACCGCAACCACCAGTTAAATATTGAGATGGGACTTCACCTTTAGATATATGTGCACAAACAAATTAAATATTGTAAAATTTGGACCAAAAATGTAAAATTTGAACTTAAACGTAGACCAGTCACCAGTCAAAACATAGATAAGACCTCATCTATTAAATTAAATACGCCCAAAATGTAAAAAAAAAAAAAAAAAACCTCAAAGCGCCCCTCTTTGGCCATAGCGGGGCGCTTTGATGAAAAGCAACAGACAAGGTCTGACCGGTTCAGTCCTTGTCTGTTGACTTTACACTAAAGCGCCCCTCTTTGGCCATAGCGCGGCGCTTTGGGGTGTTTAAATAGACCAAGGGCGTGTGCGAATAGACCAGGCCTATAATAATGATTGAATAAAATATATTGACCGGCGTCCCATCAGATTCCGACAATGTCTCTCTCACGCGATCTCCGAATCCGTTACAACGCCATCGTGTCCGACGATTCAACACCATAACTGATTCAAATCTTGTTTGATAATTTACAGGATACACGTAAACGAACTGTCAATTCATTCGAAATTGTGAGTATGCATTTTTGATATAAATGTATAAAACTATTAATCGGTGCCCAACCAGCTGGTCTGTTACCGTTCAAAAAAAAAAAAAAAACTAATCGGTGATTCATAATAAAGAAGATGAAGAAAGTCAAGAAACTGAATGTTTGATTAATGGAACTGACCTGTCTGGCTGACACGACTTCTTGTTCGGTCGCAGTTCACTGTTTTGTCAATGAACCCGTGACTATGATTCCCTAGGGTCTTAAGTTGTGTTTTGGAGTTTAATAAATGAAATTAGACCATGTGTAGTCGTGCAGCATATGGCGTCACCTCCGCACAAGGCGCCCGTGCCGACGCACACCGGCCCCCGAGGCGTTATACCACGTGAACTTGGAATCCCGCGAAGATTATAACGGGTGAAAAATGTTACAGTTTGTAACTATTACCGTTGAACGGTAATAATTCTTTTTTTCTTTTTAACAACTAAAATTATATATACCATCAATCCCCATTATTTTTAAACCACTCTCTCTATCATCAATAGTTTCACTCCATATTTTATAAAAAAATTTAAAATTTTTATACCACTCTCGCTACGATGTACCCCTACAACCGTGGTTTCGTTCCTCCCGATCTAGTGGTGACCCTAACTGAACGAACGCTCCCATCCAACCCGTTGCCATGGTTCCCATCCGACCAACCGCCTATGGAACCGGGTTTGTCGGGTATAATCACAACCGAACCGGGTTCATGAACCTCTTAAACCAACCCCTCTCATGGGACCCAAATCAATGTTGATTGAATCCAAACTTCAATGTGGGAGGTTATGGCTCATCACAAGCTTTCGGCTCGTCACAAAACGAGCCTGACTTCGTCCGGGAGACACAATCGGATGAGGAGGAGACGGAGACACAACCAAATAAAACCAAACACAAGCTTTCGGCTCGTCACAAAACGAACCTAACTTCGTCCCGGAGACACAATCGGATGAGGAGGAGCCGGAGACACAACCAAATAAAACCAAACGCAACAAACAGGTGTCACATGAAAAAAGAAATAACCAAGACCCGGACGAGAAAAACCGTGCAACCATGGAATGACGAAGAGGAGTACGCGTTAGCCTGAGCTTGGATCGACGTATCGGAGGATCCCGAAATTCGTAAGATTTTTATAGACTTTTTTATTTTTAATTTATACATATAATTTGTTTGTTAAAAGTGTATTAATTTTATTGTATATGTTTTAGCAAACAACCAAAATAAAAGTGTGTTTTGGAGACGAATCCGAGAACTATTTTTCAGTCTCATGGGTAGGGGGAAGATTGCCGGCTACCAGATTCAATTTAGGTCAAATTGACCGATATTAACAACAAATTTTCAATCTTTCGGTCTCATGGGTAGGGGAAAGATTGCCGGCTACCGAATTCAATATCGGGCAAGTGGACCGATATTAACAACAAATGCACAAATTTTCAATCGATTTACCAACGTCAAAAAATCGGTTGGAAAAGCGGCGAGAGCGACGAGGATATAATGCAGTCGGCTTTAATAAAATATCAAGCGGCACGAGAGAATTTCCCATACTTGAAGGTTTGGAAGCTTCTTCGTAATAGCTCTAAATGGGACAATGTGTAACTACCCGACTTTTCGGATCGTTACCTGTCACCGTCATTTCTCTCGTAAACGCTTGTACTCTTGGGCAGTGGCGGATCCAGCCAGTTTTTTCACTGGGTTCCTTTTTCCAAATCATACAAGGTTTACACTACAAAAAAAAGTTCTTTTCCAAATCATACAAGGTTTACACTACAAAAAAACGTTTTTTTTCCAAATCGACTGGGTTCCTGGGAACCCGGTAAACCCCTCTAAATCCGCCCCTGCTCTTGGGATTCGATTAACGCAAAGGGTTAAAACTATGTTTTCAACACAATTTAAACGCATATTACGGCGCTTATTCAAAACGCAGACATCGCATTTAAACGCTATTTTATAACGCTTACTACTTAAACGCATTCTATCGCATTTTTACATCACTTGTTTAGACTAAACGCTATCGCAACGCAAACTCAACGCAAACTCCAAGCAGCCTCGAAACGTGGATTTAATTATATTATGTGTGTTATTTGTGTGATTATTTGTTGAATGTTATGTGGTTATCAACGCAATGCTTATACGCTCACTCGCAACTCGATTAAACGCAACGCAACGCTTAACAAAAGAACCAAAGTTGGAAAACTAACTCGCGCAAACACGACCGTTTGAATGACCTTCCGTCCGAATGGACATCCGCCCGGATGACCATCCGTCTAGATGACCATCCGACCGGATAACATTTTTTTATTACTATTATTATATTACTCCCTCCGTCCCATTAAAAGTGTCATATTTTGAATTTTCAAAGTCTTTATTTATAAACTTTGACTTTAATTATATATTTTTTGTGTTATATAAAACTTGATGAAAATTAACCCGATAAAAACACTTGTAAAACACACTCAAATCATATAACTTTCATCAAGTATTATCTAACACAAACAAAATTATTTAAGGTCAAAGTTTATAAATAAAGACTTTGAAAATTCAAAATAGGACACTTTTAGTGGGACGGAGGTAGTATAACATTTTTTTAATATTCTATTATATAATGTCATACTATGTATAAACGCTTAATATATTAACTTAAGTGGAGATAAATGATAACATATAGTTTTTTTTTTCTTTTTTCTTTTTTTTTTTTAAAGATTTTATTGTTATAATTATTTTCAAACACATTTTATTTTTTCTTAAAATTTTTAAGATACAATGTTTTAAAAGTAACGCTTATTTTTGTTATTCTAATAATATATTGTAATGCTTTATAAAACTCTGAAAGTACCGTTGCCACATGTTTATTTTATCTGCGTTACGATAAAGCTTTGTTAAAAATTGAATGAGTCAATTATAATTCATTTTTTTGTTCGAACAACCTCGGTAGCGGTATAGAGTATCTTTTTTATATTACAAGACATAAGCTACAAGGAGTTTCACTGACGAACAAAATTGATATCGTGCGAATAACATCGGTACCACGTCGATTTCAACTGAACATCGGTACCAGTATTTGTACTTTTGAAACCTTTGTCAATATTCATTTTTAAAGTTTTTGATCGATGTAAAATATGTGTCGCTTTTAGAGTATATCTTGAGTTTTTTTTGAGTTTATCTTTCGATCGCTATGCAAAGTGTCAGTTACGATGCTGATACCTTAAGAATTGAACCAATACCGACTTCTCGTCGCAACGCGCGGGGGAAATCCACTAGTTATTTATGAAAATGAATAATAAAACGTAACACCATTCGTAGTGGGGTTTTTGGGCGTTTTTCCCCTAAAAACGCCCCACAACGCCCAACTCCCATCCCCTGGGCTTTTTTCAACAAAATCTGGTTTGACGTTGTTTTTTTCACGCCCAGGCTCCTTGTTGTTGTTATTATTATTATTATTATTATTATTATTATTATTCAAACTCGATTGAGTTGCGAGTTAACACACCCCAATTGCATAGCTCTTAATTACAAGTCTCAATCGCTGCAATGTGAGTCACTTTTTTTACATAAGATTTCAGATATTGTCAACGTCTTTGCTATACCGTGTGGAAATTTTACGTTTTGGTATGAATTTTATGGTTTGAAGCTTTTACATCTATTTTTTGTTTGGTTTAACGATCCCGTCACAGGAGTCCTAAATACTAGTTAGTATTAATACTAAAGTCATTTATGTATCACGATGTCATTAGAGTCTATCCTAAAGAGATATTATGTCTAATAGAAAACATAGAAATAAATAAATCAAACTTGAAGTAGTTCAGGTAAAATTATGGGATATTAGGAAATTGATTAAAATGATGTAAAAATCATGGGGGTCCTAAGAGTATTCACCGTCACCATCATCATCATCTTTTGCTAACCTCGCTCTCATTTATCATAGTGTAGCAGAACACTCACTGTCACTAAACAACATTTAAAGAAAATGATGACATCTTTGCCATAGTTAAAATTCGGGTTCCATTTGTCAAAAACAAGTTTTCCAACAGAGGACCAGTTGATTGGGCTAATGAACAATTTAAGCATTTAATTTCACATGAGACTATAAAAGATGATCAAATCAAGACAAAGCAAGATGCAATAAAACTAACGTTCACATAGAAAGGAACCAGAAGCTGTAACTCTGACCCTGGGCTTATGGCTTAGTGGTCATGGGAAATGAGGGAAGACTCTTAGCCTAATTTGGTCTTGAGTTCGATTCCTGATCCCTTCGGGTTTTACCGGTTCTTCATTGCCGTGCCCTCGGGCGGGTGAAGGGTCGGGTTTTCCCCGAAACTGGTGGCTTGGTGGGCTAGGGGCTCCGTGCGTGCGTGCAGGTTGGGCTGCCATGGGGCTACCTTGTGGCCAATGGGTGCCGCGTACGGAGTACCCGGCGTTGCTTAAGTTGGACGTTAAAAAAAAAAAAATAATAAGCTGCAACTCTATAGGTCATTAACGCTGATAAGTTCATTCAACTCACATACTATTGATCCTTGAGGACAAAGAGGTATCTCTTAAAAAGAAAGACCTCATATGTGGCATTGTGGCACAACTGAAAATTAGTTCTCTAATGTTTGACACAACTGATGAAATTTAAGGTCCAGAATGATGAAACAATCTACGACCCATGCACAACTAACAGCTACCGAGGATACAATAGTGTTATATTGTATTCATCTGAGGGGGAAACAGATTCAAGTTTAAATGTATTCTCCTCTCCTGTGAAAAAAGCAGGTTGTTTTGGTGGAGGCAAAGCACCATCACTAACAAGCATTAGAAGCACTGATAACATAGTTGGCCTGTCTTTTGCATGATGTTGCACACACAATAGTGCCACGTGTATTGATCGTATTACTTCAGGGACCACACACGAGGCACGTAAAGATGCACTCATAAGTTCAATAGACCTGCCTTGTTTATAAAGTCTCCATGCCTACATCAGACCAAGATTCAAATTTTAGTATACACAAAGAATAAGCATTGATTGCCATGTTGGGATTAGTCTAGTAGATTAACTTACATGTCCAAGAAGGTTGTCACTGTGATCTTCATGAGAGAATTCTCTGTTTTTCTTACCACTCACAATCTCCAACACCAAAACACCAAAACTATATACATCCGATTTTGTAGAGAAACGACCGTGTACAGCGTACTCAGGAGAAATGTAACCACTGCAGCATAGTAGATGACAAAAATAGAAACACTTGTTAATTAGTTTCATTTTCTCTTTTTTTTTCTGTGGAAATTGGTCTCAATAGTAATATACTGGATCACATTATGTAGGTTCTTACTATGTCCCGACCACTTTCTTTGTCTTGGCAGTGGTATCATGTCCTACAAACTTTCTAGCAAGGCCGAAATCAGATATCTTTGGATTCATGTCACCATCCAGCAATATATTACCTGCCTTGAGATCTCTGTGGATTATTTGGAGGCGGGAATCTTGATGTAGATAGAGAATACCACGAGCCACTCCGTGAATGATACCTAAACGTTGAGGCCAATCAAGCATTGTACTTCTTGCTTCATCTGCAATTTAAAATATCAGTTTGTGTATGCTTCTTACGTGTCAATCTGGTAAGAAATGCTACAGCCTTACTACATGAATTCAAGCAGAGATTCATACCAAATATAAATGAGTCCAAGCTTTTGTTAGCCATGTACTCGTAAATCAAAATCATTTCATTTCCATGGATGCAGTATCCAAGTAGCTTCACAAGGTTCCGATGCTGAAGCTTAGATATAGAAATGAGTTCATTCTTGAATTCTTCAATCCCTTGTTGAGATGTGTCTGAGAGCCGCTTCACAGCCACTTCTCGTCCATCTTCTAACACACCCTATATGATTAAGTTCAACTTATATATTTATGTAACATTTTCGGTTTGCTTAGCATTCTATTAAAGAAGAATCCCTAATTACCTTATAAACAGGGCCAAAGCCACCTTCTCCAATCTTATTGGAGACACTGAAGTTATTTGTTGCCTTTGCTACTTTATATAGGTTAATGAATGGTATATCACCAAGAAGTTGTGTCTGGACATCTGTATTCTTTTTATCAAGGGCATACTCCATGTCCCCTAAAAAAGATTTGTCTTATTACTGAAAATCATACTGTTATTAACATGCATTAATGGCTCATTGTCATACCTTGGTCTTTCATCTGAAGCCTTTTCGTATTCTTTTTACAGGTGTAAGCTACCACACACAGAAACACGGCAGCTGATGAAAATGATAAGACCCAGATAACAACACTTTCGCTTTTGTTGGAATCGGACTGGTGACCTTCCATTGGCAAAGAACAACAGTCAACAAGTTTTAGCAGACAGAGATCAAAAGGTAATTAAGAAAGATGTGTACCTGCTAAATCAGAGGCAGCCATTCTTATGTATATATTATGATCTTCATCATAGTTTCGGATATCCAATAGCTCATCAAACCATAATAAACATCCACTTCCCCCGTTACTGATATCTAAATTTGCATAAGCCGTACAATTACATTTCATTCTGCAAGCCATTTCACATTCTCCAAGGGTCATGCTCACATTGTACCATGACCTTCGTGTATCTGGTATTTTGACTCCTGTAATTTTTCGAAACCCATCTGCATTCACATCCCCACAATTCAAAGGCGTTTCGCGTTTACACCCACTTGACCAATCAGATGCGTCCCATTCTTTTGGATTTCTTGGTTTAAAACCTTCCATACAAGTACAAGGTGGATGTTTGTGAATGTTACAGCTTCCATAAGGACCACAGACCGCAAAATGATCACAATTATCTGCATTAAGATCTCCATACACAATCCAGTCTTGAATTCGCTCAATCCAATGGAATATCCGTGTCCTTCCATCCCAAGTCAAAACTACCCTTTGTCTTTGAACAGCAGAGCTTATAAGTTCATATTTATGATATATTTCTTTTTCATTGAACACAAACATAGATGAGTAAATCGGGTTTGCTTTATCGATGGGAAAGCCGCTAAAGCTTAGACCATTCCACGGTCCTAGTCTTAATATTAAAACTTGATCTTGCAACCCGAAAATTTGTGGATATCCATTTGTGTCCATTATATTACTATACAGCCCTATAGAAGGATCATCAGGACTCTTCCAAGAAGTCACAAACCTCTGAAACCCTGTGATCAAGTCCTTCCCGAATTTCATTCCTGGCAAAATTGTGTCACCAGGATGATCATAACTTTGCCAAATTAGATTTTTGTTGGTCCTGTTATTATCCCTCTCTGACACAAGAAGATTTCCAGAATCCAGAAGCTGCATCATCACCATCACTGGATTATTACTTCGCCCAGATGCCGTTGGTTTGGAGGACCAGACCATGGTGTTGCTGCCATTGAGAATCTCCAGGTTTCCATAGTTACTGACCTTGAACATACCCGATCTGTCGGTGATTGGTGTTTCCCTGTTAGCAACCCATACAACAGTACAAACTGAAATGTTTTTGTACCATATCCCCAAGTATCGGTTCTTGGACTTTCCGGGGCTAAAGAAACCCAATTCAAACATGTTCCCCTTAGAAACAATGGTTTTACCATCTGTAATTGGTTGATTTGCATAGACAGTATCTAGTGCAGCACATTCTGGTAACAGTATAGATAAAAGAAACAAGCAAGAATACATGTGTGGAATGACCATCCATTGATGATAAAGGGCAACCATCTTTTTTCGCATTTTTTTGATCTTAGAATTGTGAAAAACTGAAAATCATCTTAAAATAGTTGTAAATAGTTCAAATGGTTGTAATTTCCAAGTCCAGGTCGTTAGCAAAGATTGACTTTACTTGCTAAGCCATTGAGCATTTAATATAAGATGTGTTATTGAGAGCATTTAATACTTGTTAAAATAGTTGTAAATAATGAATAAAAAGGGTTGACTTTACAAGCCCACTATCTTTTGGTGCTTTGATAAAGTGTGGTATTTTGAATAAAAAGATATGATTAGCTAATTGTTCTATTATTTAATATTAAAAAAATTAAAAAAATCAAGCCTCACTCCTAGGGCTGTAAACGAACCGAACGAACACGAACAAGGCCTTGTTCGTGTTCGTTCGTTAAGGAAATAAATGTGTTCACGAACGGTTCACGAACACTTACCGAACGAGATTTTATGTTCGTGTTCGTTCATTAAGGAAATGAGTGTGTTCGCGAACGGTTCATGAACACAGATAAATTTGGCGAAACCGACGAAGGATAAAGATAGATGGCACAGAGAGTAGCACTCGAACTTGAATCCCTTCTTGTGGAACGGAGGTCGATCGTATTCGCCGATGTAAATAATGAGAAATGAAAGAGAAATGATGCATAAACAAGGTGAAATTGAGTTTTCCTAGTTTAATTGTTAGGGTAATAAAATAAATAAAAATTTAATAATATAAAAAGTACAAATAAAATATAAGAAAGTACAAAGATCTTCAATTAAAACACAAACATACGAACATAAACGAACGCAAATCAACAAATGTTCATGAACACGTTCACGAACACCTTACCGAACGTTCACGAACACAATCGAACGAACGAGACCTCTGTTCATGTTCGTTCATTTAACTAATCGAACGAAATTTCTTGTTCATGTTCGTTCGTTTATTAAACGAACGAACATAAACGAACTTCCCGCCGAACGGTTCACGAACTGTTCGCTGAACGTTCGGTTCGTTTACAGCCCTACTCACTCCTGTGCTTAGTCCCAAGCCCCTGGGGCAACGCACAGTTGTAATGGTGTTCGCGCCCCTTTACTGCTGATGTGGCCCCTCTCACGCCCCCATTCACACCCGAGAACACATGCTCTAATGAGACTTGGTGTAATGTTGTATTAGGTTCTTTTTTCTGTTAAAATTTACAAACTAACTAAATATATATATATATATATAGGGTAAGGTTTATGCGAGAACCACCTTTATTGCAAGAACCGCGAGAACCAATGTGAACACAACCTAAAATAGCTAAAAAAACCCTACCCCCACCCCCCCCCCCCAAAAAAAAAAAAAAAAAAAAAAACTAACCCCCCCCCCCCCAAGCTAAAATGCTAAAAACTAAACCCCCAAAAAACCTAAAAAAATCTAAAAAAATTTTTTGCTAAAAAAATTTGTGTTTTTTAGCTATTTTTAGACATTTTTGGTTGTGTTCACATTGGTTCTCGCGGTTCTCGCAATAAAGGGTGGTTCCTAACGGATCTTTGTCCTATATATATATATATATATATATATAGGGAGGAGCTCATGCGAGAACCACCTTTATTGTGAGAACCGCGAGAACCAATGTGAACACAACCTAAAATAGCTAAAAAACCTAACCCCCACCCCCCCACCCCCCCTCAAGCTAAAATGCTAAAAACTAAACCCCAAAAAACCTAAAAAAATAAAAAAAAATCTAAAATTTTTTTTTTTGAAATTTTTAATATTTTTTATGTTAAAATCGCTACTTTTAGAAGCAAAAAAAAAAAAAAAAATTTTTTAAAAAAAAATTAAATTTTTTTTTTTGCTTCGAAAAGTAGCGATTTTTTTATAAAAGATATTGAAAAATTAAAAAAAAAAAAAAATTTTGTGTGATTTTTAGCTATTTTTAAGCATTTTTGGTTGTGTTCACATTGGTTCTCGCGGTTCTTGCAATAAAAGGTGGTTCTCGCATGATCTTCTCCCTATATATATATATATATATAGGAGAATGCTAAAATGAGAACCACCTCGAGTTGTAAGAACCGTGAGAACTACACCGTAGGGGGCGCGGTTGACCAATTTTTTTTTCATAAACGTAGATGCATGTATAAAAACAACATTTGTAAAAAAAAAAATTAAAAAAAAAATGTCGTGTGTGTAGTTTTGAGCGCCACAAGTTTGTGTTTACGGGACCCGTAAATCTGGTCGGAAAATTTATGGGTCCCGTAAACACAAACTTGTGGTGCTCAAAACTACACCCACGACATTTTTTTTTGAATTTTTTTTTTACAAATGTTGTTTTTATACATGCATCTACGTTTCTGAAAAAAAAATTTGGTCCACCTAGCCCCGGATCAAAAAGTTCTCGCGGTTCTTAAAACTCGAGGTGGTTCTCATTTTAGCGGATACTTATGTATATATGTATATATATATATATAGGGGAGGGTTATCTTGAGAACACCCATTTTTGTGAGAACACTAGGAACAATTTCCATCCATAGATCATCATAAATTAAGGGCTAAGATTAGAGGAGTTTAAATGAGGAGGAAACTTAAATAAAAAGACAAAGGGGGCATTATTGTCAAAAACATAAAACACATAAACCCATCAAAATCTTCAATCGATCCCTGTGACAAAAAAAAACCCCTTCAATTCAAAACCATGAAGAATCAAACTTCTGATTAGCACAGAGGCGTAGAAGAATCATCATCTTCCAATTAGGCTGAGATAATCTTCTGATTAGAATATTGCGATTTCACTCACTTGAAGAATCTAGAGTCAAGCTCTGAAACAATTCACTCTTTGCTCATCTTCTTCAGGTACTGATGTTTGTTGAGATTTGGATCTGATTAATGGTTTGAAGTCTGATTATTTGGCATTTGTTAGTTAAGTATGAAATAGCTAGGTCTATTTGGATGTTGATGTGTTTTCTAGTTATGTATAAGGAGAATTTATGGAATTAGGGTGCTTATGACTGAATTGAGGCTGAAATTGTTATGTTTGTTTGGACATTGGTATGAATTTAATTATGTGTATGGAGGATTGGTGGAATTAGGATTTCTATAACTGAACAACTTACACATGTGTAAAATAGACATTGTTGTGGAAATTGTGGTAGTATGTTGTCATCATGCAAAATAATGCAGTAATGTATATATAGAGAAAGGTTTAAATGAGAACACCCATATTTCTTTTTGTTTCCAGAAGCTTTATAGTGTTCAACTTCAGAATTTGTTGATTTGTAGGAAGACAATTTATTGCAGACCAACTGTTCGACGAAATGCCAACTGATTTTTTTTTTTTTTGGATTTTAGAGAATGGAAAACGAAGAGGATCCTGTGAAGAAACAACAGATTGTGGACACACGTGCAAGAAACATCAGTCACAATGTCCGTTGCTTAGGTAATCAGTCCATTGAAGAATCTCAAGCTGATATTGTTGTTCTCCTTAGGAAGGTTACTCTTTCTTTCTATTCTGCTTTTAAGCGTCATCTTTAGTTGGTAAGCAAATTAAATTCTCGTTGAACAAAGCTTCACAGCAAAAGAGTGGGTTGATTTGAATATAGAGATAGTGTTTTATGTTCATGGGTCAACTAAGCTTTTAGGATTACAAATTGACAAATTGTTTTATAGCTATATGTTATTGTTACTTTTGGTTTATTGATAAAAATGTGTGTGAGATGATATGATTAACTCGAGAATTGTGTTGGTATCGCATTTCAGTCTCGGGATTCCGATATGTTTTTATACTTGTGTAAATCATATTACTTTCAAAAATAGACATAAATTTGAAGGTTTGCATATGTGTAAATCATAATACTTGAGAAAAAAACATAAATATGAAGGTTTACATATGTGTAAATCATATATATAAAGGTTTACACATGTGTAAATCGTATATATAAAGGTTTACACAAGTGTAAATCATAATACTTTAAAAAATTAAGAATAAATATGAAGGTTTACATATGTGTAAATCTTATATATGAAGGTTTACACGGTGTAAATCATAATACTTTAAAAAAATAAGCATAAATATGAATGTTCACATATGTGTAAATCGTATATATGAAGGTTTACACAAGTGTAATTGTATACATGAAGGTTTACACATGTGTAAATCATAATACCTTAAAAACTAATAAGCATAAATATGAAGGTTTACACATGCGTAAATCTTAATACTTAAAAAAAAATAAGCATAAATATGAGTGTTTACACATGTGTAAATCATAATGCTTTGAAAAATAAGCATAATAATGAAGGTTTACACATGTGTAAATCATAATACTTAAAAAAATAAACATAACAATGAAGGTATACACATGTGTAAATCATATATATGATGGATTACACATGTGTAAATCATAGTACTTAGAAAAAATAAGCATAAACATGAAGGTTTACACATGCGCAAATCATAATAGTTTAAAAAAAAGGTAGAGATATGAACATTTATACAAGTGTAAATCATAATAGTTAAAAACCTGAAGAAAATGTAAACAAATTACGAACATCAAAGAAAATATTAAGACATTAGACTTGGTTTTATTCACAATTGTCGAGAACAACCAGTACTACCTTATCTCATTATTGTATTGTTTTGTTTCAGATTCACGTATTTCTCTATTACTTTCGAAGTGTTAAACATCCCAAGTACAAAGAAGTTAGAGCAGCAACACTAGTAAAGGTTAAAATATCAGTCGACCAACAATGGATAATACTACAAATTGTGAGGTTCTTGTGTTGCGACGTATGGAAATGTTCTAGGGGAGTTACACAAGAAAATTAAGTTGTGGTTTTAGTAACTCTAAAGATAGAAAGTGGGTCAACTAACTCCGGTTACAAAGAAATATGTTGCAAGAATATACTTCTTCCTGGCGTAAACAAATTCAAAGAAAAGTTATTGTAGAAAGCTTGGGAACTTGATCGAATGAGCAACACCTAGACATGATCTTTTGTTTTTTGTACCTAGAAATCAGTGTTTTTATAATATTACGAGTTACTGATGGTTGTAAGAAGATACAACATTGAATAATGCCCATTTACATCAGTGTTTGAAATGATCAGATCTACATAATTTTGGCTTTGAAATTTACAAGCTTTGTATATTAGTTTTGCCTTTATAATGTGATATTACATATGAACATATAAAAAAGTATTGTCTATATGTGTAATATGGCAAATTGCATTTATATAAAACATACATAGATGTGTGATAGTGAACAATTACACATGTGTAAATTAACTACACATATGTAAAACAAACACAAATATGTAACAGTGAACACTTTACAGGAGTAATTTCGCTGCACATATGTAAAATAGATACAAATATTTAACAAAGCACAATTTACACATGTGTAATTCAGATGCCCATGTGTAAAACATACATAGATATGCGACACTAAACAATTTACGCATGTGTAAATCAGTTACACAAATGTGAATATAAATTGACACGATTTAAAAGAAACTCATACATAAGACGTAAGTAATAATTACATAAAATTAATAACATGTACAAATAGTTTTTTTACAAATTCTTCAAAGGACCACTAAGATTCAAATCGACTTCTATGCCACTACCTTTAGTTGTTTGATTGGTGGTATTGCTAGGATTCATCTTCATCCTTACCGCTATCGGAACAATAGTAACGAAGAGTTGACCTAATGAAGTCACCACGTGACACTTGTTTCTAGTGTTTATACTACAACCGCTTGATTTCTTCTTCTTTTTTTCTTTTGTTGTCGGTGATGTAAACAATGGGAAAACCAATGGTATCTCAAAGTTGGTCCTGGTTGTTTCCCTCTTAGTCGCGTCACCACAGCATCATAAGAAGGTGTCGCCTCCTTGCAATATCAAAGCTAGTGCATGACTAGCCTATCCTGAACATTAATTTAACATCACGCATGTGTAAGACAAACAAATAGAATAAACATACTATGTTGGATGAATGTATAAGCACACTTTTATCCGGTTGCGACCTTCACCATCTTTGTCACTTCCTTTCCCCAAATCAAAACTATTTTCGTTCCTATCTGGTTGTAAACTTCTCCAGATATTAATCTCCCACAATCTAATTGTATATTTTAGTAATTTCAATCACATACTTTGCTAAATTAAACACCAAGTTGTACACAAAGCATATTGGTTAAACTGTGAATGGCTAAACCATGAAACAAGTGGTTTTAGAAATATAATGCTTTTGACCACTAGAACTTCATTTAAACTATGCAAATTAGAAGCAAAAAAAAAAAAAAAAACCTCACTTTGGCATTTTAACAAACAGGTTATGTGCAATGAGAATTGATACAATAATTCCTCTTTCCATGTCCATATTTTATCCAAAATAGATAAAAAAAGATGAAAGAATCAACCAAAATAGATAAAAAAGGCCCAGTAATCTCAAGGTTCATGAACAATCTATTTAAAGATATTCATCATTTCATCATCTGGTCATCATCTAATTAATACACAAGTGTCAATTGTCAATATTGCAATATATGTCATAAAAATTCATCACATAGCCACTTAATCAATAAATCTACAATCATGATATTGAATTAATGGTGAGTATAACCGAAATTTGGTTATCACTTCAGCACCACCTAAAATCAAAATCCACTATCCACTAATTATCACCCAAAATTGAGAAAACAAAACAACAATTAGGTCAAATTCAAGAGTCAAAAGACAAATACACAATGCTAATTGCAGGAAAATTGTGCAAATCAAGCGATTTAAACAAAAACTTCAAAACATAGATCGACCGAAAAAAGTAAGTGATTGATTGATACTAAACGATCCAAGGACTAGTCGACACAAACCAAAGATCAATCAGCTCCTCTAAAGGTCTTGCGCGTTCCATGGTGGTAGACGGCTGCAAAATTGTTGTTGGTGTTATGTTGGGGATGAAGAGATCAGATAGGGTTATTCCTGGAATGATGCATTCTTAAACAATTTTACCAATTTACCCTTTTAATTAAAACACAAGGGAAATAAATGAGTGGTTGAGATTTGTTCTCATGGTTCTCACAAAATATGGGTGTTCTCATTTAAACCTTCCCCTATATATATATAGGGAGAAGATCATTCGAGAACCACCTCTTATTGCGAGAACCGCGAGAACCAATGTGAACACAACCAAAAATGCCTAAAAATAGCTAAAAATCACACAATTTTTTTTTTAATATTTTTTATAAAAAAATCGCTACTTTTCGAAGCCAAAAGAAAAATAAATTTAAAAAAAAATTAAAAAAAAAAAAAATTTTTTAGATTTTTATTTTTATTTTTTTGGGGTTGGGGGAGGGGGGTTTAGGTTTTTTGAGGAGGGGGGGGGGGGTGGGGGGTTTGGTTTTTTTTTAGGTTTTTTGGGGGTTTTAGTTTTTAGCATTTAGCTTGGGGGGGTTAGGTTTTTTTTTTTGGGGGGGGGGGGGTGGTTAGGTTTTTTTTTTTTTTTGGGGGGGGGGGGGTTTAGGTTTTGGGGGGGGGGGGGGTTAGGTTTTTTTAGCTATTTTAGGTTGTGTTCACATTGGTTCTCGCGGTTCTCACAATAATGGTGGTTCTCGCATGAGCTCCTCCCTATATATATATATATATATATATATATATATATATATAAGGGTAGAGGGGCACCCATCTTGAAACCCATGCCACTTAAACCATAAACCCAACCAATAAAATAATGTCACCTCATATGAACCCAATCCAAACGTAATCAACCTTAAAAGGGAAGAGCACGCACCCATCTTGGAGTTGTTGCATGTCGCGAAATTGTTTAATTGGTGAAGAAAGAATACAAAAGATTAATCGGCTACCATCACATGTCATGGGCGGGTTCATAAACCAGGGAGTGAAACCTTAGTCCCTCCGTAGTGGTACGCGACATAACGTCAAACCGGGCTATAATGCCCCATTGCGCCGCCGCACACCGCCCCGGGCAGCTTCTAACGGCGGACTCCGGCCTCCCCTGTGAAAATTATAACGGTGCCATACGTCGGATTCTCTCTCTCTCTCTCTCTCACACACACACACACACATAGATATATATATATGTATATCTAGAGGTCGGTTATTATACAATGACCTTTATCGTACAATATGTACGCGATGCCCACAGCCGTACGATCATCCATCATTTAAACGCGAGCGTAACTAATTTATATGATTAAATTAATCAAATTAATATATAAATCATATCACGAAGGTTAAAATCGTCATTGTGGAATCATAATCCCTACAAATCAGTGAAGATACTTCAGAATCATACCCTAAATCAAAATTAAAAACCTTACACTCTTCTTCCCCAACCTCCGTTCGACTCTTTTGGTGCGATTACAACGAACGTTAATGAGTTGGGAGCAACGGAGCAAGACCAACAACGATCGACCACAATCGAAGAAGATGAATCCAGGTTATTGATTATACATGCAATTTGATAATCGGTTTTGATAAGGGTTTTGTAGGACATATGCGATTTTGTATTATCAGTTGTGTTTGGTAAGGGTTTTGTCTCTTACATGCGATTTTATATGATTAGGGGGTTTTGATAATGCTTTAGTGTGATACATGCGATTTGTTATGATTAGGGGGTTTTGAGTAGGTTTTGTCTTCATTATAATTCTTATAATATGCGAAATAGATGTAAAAATTAGTTGTGATTGGTAAGAGTTTTGTCTGGATATGCTCTGAAAACAGGGTTTTACACTATATGCGAAATACATCTGAACCTATTAGGTTATGTCTTGGTTATGCTTCTTATAATATGCGAAATAGATGTAAGAGTTATGTTTGGATTGTTCTAATATGCGAATTCTGATTATACATTGCATATATATGTGTTTTGAAAACATGGTTTTACAAAACATGCTAAATACATGTGAAACTATTAGTGTGGTTTCTTATAACATGCGAAATACATGTGTACATATTAGTGTGCTTCTTATAATATGCAAAGTCTTTTTTGAGTAACATGCGATTTGGTAGAAATTTTGATAATGATGATGACTTTGAGATGCCTATATCCACATTGAGGAAATTGAACAACAACAAGAAAAAAAAGGGTTGTAGAAGAAAACACTGATGATGATGACTTCGTTGAGCCTGTACCAAAAAAGAAGAAACTGAAAGAGGGTGAAAAACTGAAACAAGCTAAGAAATCTAAAATACAAAAAAATAATCTTTCCAAATTAGACGAAAAGGGAAAAAAACGAAGCAGCCTAAACCACCTAGAACACAACCTGGGCCTTTCTTTGAATATCACAACGTAGCATTGCTGTTGAGATGTCAACCTACACCGTACATGGAAAGTGTAAGAAATTTTTCAAAAGAACAAGTTCCTGACGTGAAAAGTATGGACTTTGGGTCTATTCTAGATATGAATCTTAACCATATTTCGACACGTTTAGGATTTTGGCTAGTTAGAAACTTTGATGAAGAGTTCAATGAGCTTAACATAGGTAATCATCAAATCAAAATTACTTCGGATTCAGTTTATGAGGTCTTTGCAATACCAAAAGGATCTAAGCCAGTTCTTACAATTGTTGATAAAAGAAAAGTTAAAAAAGTTGAAAAAATTGAAAAGAGTAAGGAACCCAAAGGTGGGGATAATATTATAGATCAATCCATCGGTCAATGGGCAGCCAACGAGAGGATTACTCATGGCCCGGTTGCATTAGCAATTAATAACCAAAGAAAGGGATGGAACTTGTTTAAAATCAATTTCCTAGTATACTGGATGACATTTTTTGTGGAGATTACAAAAGCTACAACTGCAAATGAAAGATGTTTGTTGGGAGTAGACGCTGTTGAAGATATACCACATCTAGATTGGTGCTCGTATCTACCGGAGACGTTACGTCAGACTAGACAGGGGTGGAAAAACACAAAAATACAATACGTGGGACCTGTTGCCTTTCTTACGGTATGTTTTACTATATTTGTTAACAATATAAACAAAAATAAATAAATAAATACATATTCTAAGTAAAAATTACCTCTTTTTTATATTTAAACAACTTTTATACACACATGAGTACAACAAGTGGCATCGGATATTCGAGCAAGTCGTCGAGATGCCGGTTATTCGTTATATCACATCTGAGCTGATTGATAAAGTTGAAGAACATATTTCAAATAACAGACCTCTGACGAATAATGAAAATGAAAATGATTTTGAACCAGAGGAAGAGTAGAGTCGTTCAACGGAGGAGTATACAATACCACCAGTTGACGCCACAAAAAGCTATAAAAAGCGGATTGCGCCTGCAATAGAAAATGAAGAGTACCCTTGCGGGAACACATATGATATGCTTGATTTCGGCATTGACATGCCGGAAACTTCCAATTGAACCTTGTGATGGGAGTTGGAACACAGACACAAAAAATGATGGACTATTGCAACACTCGTGTTCAACTTTCTCCTACTGTAATCTACGGTTCTGAGCAGCAACAACAATAACAGGCTTCGAATATCAATAAACGGATACGCCCATTAATATTAATTTCATTTATTTTTACATACAAAACAATGATGAAATTCTCAGCAGATTATTGTACCAAAAATATTACAGAATCTGTTGAAACGAATGACGAGCAATATCAAAAAATACAATGCACTTGTTCAAATTGTTCAAGAAATGAACAACTTGGTTTTGGATGCAAAAACAAAGTGTTTTTGGGATCCAGAAATTATGCAAGTGTGTAAGCAGTGGGAAGACACGCTTCGAAGTACACCAGTTTATGAGCCGCCTGATTCGGTTCGAGAGCCTGAATCTACAGCTTGTGATGTTGATCAAGAAGATATCGCAAATGAAGAATGTAGAGGGAATGCAGATGTTGTGGACAATGAAGAATGTAGAGGGAATGCATATGTTCAAGAAGTTATAGCCAATGTTGTGGACAGTGTGAGACACATGGAATCAGAAGGTAAACATGCGATTTCAAATACACATGAGATTTCATATACACATGCGATTTCATTTACACATGCGATGTATACATTTGATTTCATATACACATGCGACGTCATATATAACATGCGATTTTGATTCTGGCTTATTTTAATTCAAAAATTTGTGTGTAGGACTACTGCAGCCAGATGATGGAGGAGTAAAAAAGACAGATGATGGGATAGTAACAGACACCTTTATTGCAAAAATGCAAACTGTGGAACCGGGTGTATACGTTTACAACTCATTATTGCAGGGTAGAAACTTTTATTACAAAATAAAAAAAGAACAAAAGCTTATATTTTTTTTTATCTTAAACTCGCATGCAGAAAATGGTGAAACTGCGATGGAAGCAACAGTGAATTTAGCAGAATCTACACAACACCTTCCAAAAAAACTTCCAGAAAAACATACTTCCATAGGTACAAAAATTTATTACAATAAAAAAAAGGTAAAACTTTTAACATTTTTTACTAACATAATTCAAAACACCCTTGCAGATTCTAGGCCCAACAATGAGCATAAATCTGAAACTGAAGTGGAAGCAGTTAATTTAGTAGAAACTACACAACAGGAACCACAAGAAAAGGATTCGGGTATCAAAAGTGACAAAGAAAAAGACGTGGTATACCCTTCAGTGACGGCTGAAGACTTGCAATCAGTTGAATCACTTTTGAGCCTAGCACCCAACCTGGAAGTACACAAAGGAAGGAAACCAGGTAAGGGGGAACATGTTGCTGACAGAAGCTGTTAAAGCTGAAGCTATCCAAAGACCAAAGACAATGCATGATTACATGAAGATTGCAAGATGACTGAAGACAAAGTTATTTTATGAGGCTATTGTCAAGGGGGAGTTTGTTGGTGCATATTTGTGACAACAGCTTAGATTTGGTCTTTGGATATATTGTAATTAGTAAAACAATAAATGGTTAGCGGGTTTAGCTTTGTATTAGTTAATTAATAGAGTTTGGGCTAAACAAAACCCACATTGGGTTATGGGGAACGAATTTGGCCTAGCCCATGTAGGAAACCCTAGCTTTCTGCAGCAGCCAATTCTGAACAGAGCCAATCAAGAGCCTAATGCTCTGATACCAATTGTAGGTCCCCTGGTTCGTACGGATCGACACAGAATTGTCAATCCAATCTAGAGTGCGGAATCCTCTAGACCAGAATATCACAGAAACGAGTAGAAATAGAAATTACTATCAAACCGATCTTTATTGATTATCTATCATACTGATTACAATCAATCAAGATCCCCAAATTCGTCCAAGCCTCTATTGCCTTCACGAATTCCTCTCTAAAACTGTTTTGGCTGATTAACCTAAACCCTAATGCAAAGCCTTGTTTATATAACACACGGTTGCAACATAGGCTAGGGTTTCCTACATGGGCTAGGCCCAATTCATCCCCCTTAACCCAATGTGGGTTTTGTTTAGCCCAAACTCTATTATTTCACTAATACAAAGCTAAACTCGCTAACCATTTATCATTTTACTAATTACAAGATATCCAAAGACCAAATCTAAGCTATTGTCATAAATATGCACCAACAAACTCCCCCTTGACAATAGCTTCATAAAATAACTTTATCTTCAGTCATCTTGGAATCTTCATATAATCTTGCATTGTCTTTGGTCTTAGGGAAATTTCTCCCCCTAAATTTTTGTTTTTATGGAGTAAGTTTTAAAAACACAATTCTGAACGAGTAGATATCTTCCCCTGAATTTAATTCTCGTAAGAAGCAATGAACGAGGCGAGCAATGCTAGATGTTCTTCAGCAGCCTTAACACTCATAGGCATAGACTTGGTATTGCTGCTCTGATTTGTAGCTGAAGTTCTCTTAGCACCTGTAGATCCTCCTGAAGGAGCTACGAAACACACATCACCATCTTCATTCACAGTAACCTGCTCATTCTCACATGACAGAAACGCAGTAGCAGAATCACCAGAAGAATTGTGAGATGAAGAAGATGGAAGTCCATTGTAAACTCCTGGATCCTGAACCTAATCATGGCCTTTTTCCTTCTTCTTCTTCATGTTGAGCTCATAAGCTCTTAGCTTACCAACAACCTCTTCAAGCGCTTTTGTTTCATAATCTGGTTCCCCTTTAATCATGAGCGTGTAGATATCCCACTTTGCAGGTAATGCATCAAGCAACTTATCATTGATCTCAATGTCAGTATAGCTATCTATGTCATAGTTGTCCATTTCTGACATTAGATGGTAGTATCTCGTGATGATATCTTCAAGTGATTCATTTCTCATACACTTGAAAACAGCAAATTGCTTCTTCAGTAGATCCACTTTGTTCTTTTTGACATCTTGATTTCCTTGATACCTCTTTTCTAGTGCATCCCACATTTCCTTAGAACTAGTGTACTTCTTGAAGGTATGTTTGATGCCATTAGGTAATGACATTTTTATGGCAGCCAAGGCTCTCTTTTCAGCCTCATACATCTTTTTATCAGCCTCGTGCATGTTCACGTAGGCTGTGACACATGGTCTGCCTTCAAAATCCAGAGTTGGATTCTCATAACCATCTTGAATACAGATCCACATCCGTGTGTCCTGATATTCAATGAAAGACTGAAACCTATCTTTCCATGTTAGATAGTTCTCCACCTTCATCATCTTAGGCAGTTTGTTTGTGGTACCAACCTCATTATAACAACCCTAAAAATATTTAGAGTGCCCCAATATGTCTTAAAATACACCCCGAATACGAAAACCGGCACCGAATATCTTTATTTTTACGAAAATTAAATAAAAACGAAAATTAATGGGTCGTCGCGGGGCGCGTAGACCTTGGCTACCACCTACGCTGGGCGCGACAGACAGGCCACCAGGAGAAACCCGGTGCTGCCACGTGTCGTGCAATGTGTCGAAGCTAGTTCGATGACTGGTCATAGCTAGGCCCTACCAGCCTAGGTCGCGGGCCACGAAGGGGTTCTCTTCGGCTTACGCGGGCCTCGAGAGAGTCCCAGATCACAACTATAAATAGGGCCAATCAGTTTCACTTTCAATTCGTCCCAAATCTCTTTCTCTCTCAAAATTTCTGCATAGTAGGCATAATATTCGGGTATAATACCCCCTAAAAAACGAAGTTCTGCCCCATTGTAAGTATTATAACCCCGGTTACGTATTAGATACGCTGCCCGATTGATCCAGGGTTCCGTAACGGCTGTCGTGGTTCTGCCCGACGTAGTCGTTGGAATGCCGTCTCGGGAAGGGTATTACTAATGTAAATATTGGGTTATTATACTAACGCATGTGCATTTGTGTAAATTATAGATAATCACCAGGAAACCCTTAAAGAAAACCCTAAGACAGCAATGTGAGTAATCTCCTTTTTGCAAACTATTTTACAAAACCTTTATTTATTTAAATTATAATTAGCAGTGATTGAGTCTTTGTAATTCTTCAATTACTGCTGGTATGTTGGGGTTTTGTATACAAATGTGGAACACGTTACCATTGGACAAAGAGTTAGCCAACGGGTAATATGACCCACCAGTCAGGATTGACAGTACTGAATGAGTAATTGTGTAGATGTAAACATTGTAATCGCTCTCAATACTGTAAATTGATAAAACTCTTCTTGATTAAACTTGGATTCACTCACCAGTATTTCCCACTGACAAAATGTTTTTAAACTCGTTTCCGGTAACAAAATGTGAAAGCCAACTAGAAGCCAGCTGGACAACATTGAAGGCTTGGAAAAGTGGCTATAAAAGTTACCTAAATAAAAGAAGATGTTTTATTCAATAAAATGAGGTGTATCCCTATTAAAATGTGTGTAATGAAAAACCTGGGTTTTATCCCAATATGTTTAATATTATAAAAATTGTGATATTTACTCTGATAAAATATTTCCTAACTACGGTCCTGATAAAATTTCCGCTGCCAAATAATGATAAATACAGATACCACCAAAACTTATCTTGCGGCCGCCCGCTCCCGGGACAGATAGGGGGCGGGGGTTGCGACAGAAGGTGGTATCAGAGCTAAGCCACTGATTCAGCCATAGAAGTGTTCTGCTGACACCAAGATATTATTTAAAGTGTTAGGAAATAGATTACAGAAATACGTGTATATCTGCATTTTATTGTTATGTGTTATTTGACTATTTGTTAGTTTACAGTATGAGCGACCAAGGGCCTTCCGACGCCTACCGTCAGTTGTCCAGCCCACCTAGAAGCGAAGGCATCTCTTCACAGCCTGCCCTCTCAGGGTATTCAGCAGACAATGAAGATGGGATATTCGTGTTTAAGGCTCAGTCTGAAGAGCCATTCCCTCCTAAAAAGTGAGGATGGTTCAGTAGGGGAGCACACGAACGTAGAAAGAGAATGAAAAAGTTTCAAAACCAGCGAGCTTTAGCAGCCATTAAAAGAGAAACATATGCTCACACCCAGGATATGCTCAATAGGAGTTTAGCAAACTTCCATATCCTAGTAACCATAGCTGCTGACCCTAACCTGGAGCAACTCGTAGCACCCCAACCATTACCACTATTCCCCACACAGCCAATGGAAATCAAGAACAATCCAGAAAATCAAATTCAAATGCATGATTTTAACCAAGTAGAGATACCTAGGATACCAGCACCCAATCCCTTAGACCCAGACTACGACCCCCGTGGTTAGACGACCATAGGGATTATGTGCAACGTTACCCAATACCAGAAGACACACCCATGCCGAACCTAGCAGCTTACCCAGGTTTGGACCCTCTAGATCCCTACTATGATAGCGATCAGTACATCAGGGAAATTTTAGAGAATCCTTACCCGTACCAGGAACCCATGCCCCAGTTTCCAAATCCAGTCCCAGCACCTGCACCCCCAATGAGTGCAGAAAATGTGCAAGAGCTCCGAATTTTCGGAGAAGAGATTTTAGAAAGTAGTGAGAGAATGAGGTAGGTAGGAGAGCAACTCGTCTGGAAATATGACGAGCGCAATATGGAGTTCTGGATGAACCCATATCAGTGATGGTGGTGGTAGTAATAATAATAATAATAATAATAATAATATAATAATATATAATATGTATGTTTGAAAAAAAAATCTAAATCATAGCTACGGATGCCTACTAGTAGTGTAATTTCAATTTCAGTTGTGTTGTAATATATATGGATGCATAGTATAAGAAAGAGTAAGTCGCAATGATTGACGCTTTTGACCAATATGCGTGTCATATGATTGGTTGTGTTAAATATTATTTTATGATATTAATACATGGTAAATGTTTAAAATTCAGATGGCTGACCAAGTGAATCAAGAGAATTCGGATAATAACCCGGAAAACCAGAATAACGATAACCCGAACAATGATAACAATAGAAACCAAGTGGATAACAGTGCCATCCAACACATAGTGGCACAAGGAATAATAGATGCAATGCCATATATTATTCAAACAGTTAGGGAAGCTGATAATAAAAGTAATCGTGATAGTAAACGCCCCACAGAACCAGAAAACAGTGTAAACAATGGACCTATACTTCAAGCGCCCATTCCCAAAAGAATAAGAACCATGACTTATGGTTGTTCTTATAAAGAATTCAGGTCTTGTAAACCAATTGAATTCTCGGGCAATGAAGGGGCCGTTGCATCTCTACGCTGGATAGAAAAGACTAAGGCTGTCTTAAAAATAAGCAAGTGTGCAGAAGATGATAAGATAATGTTTGCCTCCAATCTGTTTAAGAACTCAACCTTAGAATGGTGGAACACTATCCTCCAGTCTAGGGGAAGTGACAAGATTTACAATATGGAATGGGAAGAATTTAAGAATATGGTAGAAAGGAAATTCTGTCCTCCCAATGAAAATGAACAGATAGCAAATAAGTTCCTAAACCTTAGGATGACTAGAGTAGATAGTAAGGGATACACTACGTTATTCTTTGAATATGCTAGAATAGTGCCAACCCTTGCATCACCTGAACCTGTATTAATCTCCCGTTACATTTAGGGATTAATCAGTGAGATTAGACACGTAGTCAAGGCAGCCAGACCTCAAACTATAGAAGAAGCTGTAGAACTAGCAAACACCTTGACAGATGAGTTAGTGCGTACACGAGAAGAAGACCAGAGAAGAAACCTAGCTCACAGGCTTACCCAAGAATTTCGCTCTGGAAATTCCAACCGTGGGAAAAATGTAGGTTCTACCTCTGCACCTTATTGCAAGTATTGCAAAAGAAAGCATTCTGGAAGATGCTCTATATATTGCAATTTTTGCAAAATATCCGGACACAAGGAAGAAGACTGCAGGAAGAAACCTAACAACAGGATATGTTACAACTGTGGAGAACAAGGTCATATCAAGCCAAACTGTCCAAAACTAGCTCCATCTACGAACAACAAGAATACCAAAAATGCTAGAGCATTTTTTCTAACTGCAGAAGAAGCCAAAATGATCCCAGATGTGATTGCCGGTACGTTTTTAGTTAATGATGTTTTTGCTAAAGTATTATTTGACTCTGGTGCGAACCAAAGTTTTATTAATACTTCGTTTTGCAAACTTCTTAATCAATCATTAACTAAACTCCCACAAGAATGTCTAGTAGAGACAACAAATGGGGAAACCGTTAGGATTTCTGAAATCTTGCAGGGAGCAAGAATAGAATTTTTAAATCAAAAGTTTATTTTAAACCTTTATCCAATGAACCTGGCAGGATTTGATGTCGTATTAGGAATGGATTGGTTAGTAACCAATAAAGCCAGTATTTTATGTGATCAAAAGTCAATCCAAGTGAATTCACCAAAAGGTGAAAAGATCGCGATTAAAGGAGATAAACCATCTAGATCTATGAAATTCATCTCTGTGATAAAAACGGCAAGTTATATAAGAAAATGATCATTAGTATATTTGATTTCCATAATCACTAACACTCAAGGAAAAGAACTGAAAGATATTCCAGTAGTATCTCAGTTTTCAGATGTGTTTCCAGAAGAATTACCAGGACAACCGCCGGACAGAGAAGTTGAATTCAGAATTCATCTACTACCAGGGACAGCACCAATTGCCAAAGCACCTTACCGTTTGGCACCTGCAGAAATGCAAGAATTGAAGAAACAGTTAGACGAATTATTGGAGAAAGGATTCATACAGCCAAGTTTATCACCATGGAGAGCGCCAATCTTATTTGTTAAGAAGAAAGACGGGTCGATGCGTATGTGCATTGACTACCGTGAATTGAACAAAGTCACGATTAAGAATCGGTATCCATTACCAAGAATCGATGATCTGTTCGATCAATTGCAAGGAGCTCGATTTTTCTCTAAAATCGATTTACGATCAGGATATCATCAATTAAAGGTACAGGAAGAGGACATTCCTAAGACCGCTTTCAGAACAAGGTATGGCCATTATGAATTTACTGTCATGCCATTTGGTTTAGCCAATGCCCCAGCTGCATTCATGGACATGATGAACCGAATATGTAAGCCATATTTGGATAAATTCATAATTGTCTTTATAGATGATATTCTCATTTACTCTAAGGGTAAAGAGGAACATGCAAAGCATCTGCAAGCACTTCAAAGTTTATTAAGAAAAGAAAAACTTTATGCTAAATTTTCAAAGTGCGAGTTTTGGTTAGAACAGGTACAGTTTCTTGGACATCTAGTCAATCATGAAGGAATTCATGTGGATCCTACCAAGATAGAGGCGATTACTAAATGGAAACCCCTGAGTCACCAACCGAGGTTAGAAGTTTCTTAGGATTGGTCGGTTATTATAGAAGATTTATTCGAGAATTTTCTAGAATAGACATTCCTTTAACTAAGTTAACCTGTAAATCCATTAAGTTTGAATGAGGACCAAAACAGGAAGAAGCCTTTAGAATTCTTAAGCAAAGATTAACCAATGCACCCATACTAGCGTTACCAGAAGGAACTGAAGACTTTGTAGTCTATTATGACGCTTCTAAATTAGGTTATGGATGTGTATTGATGCAACGTCAAAAGGTTATAGCCTACACCTCTAGACAGCTTAAGAATCATGAAGAGAATTATTCAACCCATGATCCAATATTAGGAGCCATAATTTTTGCCCTGAAAATTTGGAGACATTACCTTTACGGCAGTAAGTTTACCATTTTTACAGATCATAAAAGTTTAAGGTATGTTTTCGGGCAAAAGGTGTTGAATATGAGGCAAAGACGCTGGATGGAGATACTTAGTGACTATGATTGTAATATTCAGTATCATGCAGGAAAGGCTAATGTAGTAGCCGATGCTTTAAGTCGAAAGTATCATGAAAAGCCAAAAAGAATACGTTCTCTTAAATTAAATCTACAAGTAGATTTAAATGAACAGATTAGAAAAGCACAAGAATCAGTAATCAAGGATGATACTGAAAAGTTGAAAGGAATGATTAAGGAATTAGAACAAGGAACAGATGGAATTTGGAGATTCCATAAGAAAAGAATGTGGATACCTAAATAAGGAAACCTACGCCACCGTATATTAGAAGAAGCCCATTAATCTAAGTATACGATGCATCCTAGAAATGATAAGATGTATCAGGATTTAAGAAAGAATTTTTTGTGGATAGGAATGAAAAAGGATATAGCAGCTTATGTTGCCAAGTGTCTAACCTGTTCACAGGTTAAAGCTGAACATCAGAAACCCTCAGGCTTGTTGCAGCAATTAGAAATACCAATGTAGAAATGGGAATTGATAACAATGGATTTTGTTACCAAATTACCCAAAACAAGAAAAGGTAATGATACAATCTGGGTGATTGTAGACAGGCTAACTAAGTCAGCTCATTTCCTACCAATGAAGGAAACTTTCAATATGGAACAATTAGCTAAGTTATATGTAAATGAAATAGTTTCATTACATGGAATTCCTTTATCAAATGTTTCTGATAGAGATAGTCGTTTTACCTCTCATTTTTGGACAAGTTTCCAAAAAGCAATGGGAACCAAGTTGAATCTAAGCACAACTTATCATCCTCAAACAGACGGACAAAGTGAAAGGACAATTCAAACAATGGAAGACATGCTTAGAGCTTGTGTAATTGATTTCGGAGGTAATTGGGACGATCACTCACCATTAATAGACTTTTCTTACAATAACAGTTATCACACAAGTATCAATGCTGCACCATTCGAAGCACTCTATGGATGAAAGTGCCGAACTCCAGTCTGTTGGGTAGAAATTGGAGAAAAGCAACTATCCGGACCTGAGATAGTGCAAGAAACAACCGACAAGATCATTCAAGTCAAGGAACGACTGAAAGCGGCACATGATCGACAAAGAGTTATGCTGATAACAGACGAAAACCCTTGGAATTTCAGGTAGGTGACAAAGTATTATTGAAAGTCTCTCCTTGGAAAGGAGTGGTAAGATTCATCAAGAGAGGAAAGCTAAGCCCCAGGTATGTTGGACCTTTTGAGATTATTATAAGAATAGGACCTGTAGCCTATCAGCTACAACTGCCAGAGGAAATGGCAGAAATACATGATGTGTTTCATGTATCTAATCTCAAAAAATGCTTAGCTGATGGATCACTGATAGTGCCTCTTAAGGATATAGAGGTAAATGAACAACATAAATTTGTAGAGAAGCCTCTACAAATTGAAGACAGAAAAGTTAAGAACCTCAAGCACAAGAGATTAGTTTTTGTCAAAGTGAAATGGGACTCCAAAAGAGGACCAGAATACACTTGGGAGCTTGAATCATAAATGCAAAGGAAATATCCACACCTGTTCCAGTAGATCTTGAGGACGAGCTCTAAAACAAGGTGGGGATGATATAATCAAGTTTGACCCGACAATTGACCTAGTTAGAGTGGGAATCAGAGGGTGCCCTCTTAAGGGTTTATTACCCACATAATTACCAACTCATAGGTACTTTCAATTCGAGAATTGACTGGACCATTAGTGATTAATCACTAAGTCAAACCTTAATTACGATGGTTTGACTTTGGGCCATTAAACTAATTAAAACTGAATTACAGAAGCTAAGATGACTTACAATGGTCCTTAGCACGAGATTAGAACAGAGAAAGGCTTCTTAAGTGCCAAGAATGCTCCAGAGAGTTAGAACAAGGAAATGTGAAAGTGTAAGTTCACAAGTTGCAACAATGGGCTTATTTATAGCCATGGAAGGATCATGGAGATTTATATAGGTGTTGTGGCAACTCTAGAGATGAAAACAAGTGTCAAGGGACGTGTTTATAGCAGCTAGAGGGTGGCAAACTCGCGGAATTTAGCAAACATGCAAGCTGCCACGTTAAAACACATTTTGCTGATCTAGCATGTCATCACGTCGCGCGACGGCAGAGTGCCTTAGTGGTGGCGCAGCGCCAGCAGGTTGGTGACCAGCCAAACAAGTTTCAAAAATGACATTTTCACCCCCTGGACCTTCAAAAGCGTAATTTATTCCATTTTAAGCACTTTTAACCCATGAAATTTATATTTTTGTGATCCATGATGTATAACCAAACATTGATAGGTCCGGTTTCGTTAAATGGTAACCGAAAACACAAGTTTTGCCTCGTTGACGCTTTTAACCCCTTAATTACGAAAGTTAACGTATCTTCCTCATACGATATCGAAACCTTGTGAAATTTTTTCCACTTATTCTTGGGAGTATAATTAATCGTTACAAGGCTTCGAGTTTGCTAAAAGGTTACTCAGAGGTATAACTTAAATATGTTGACACTTTTAACCCTTGCGTCTTGTAAACTTTCACATTCTTCCACAAATGGTTTCATATGCTTCATGATACATTCGTTTTAAGGGTATAAACATCGTGTAGGGTTGTTAAAAGGCATAATTATCAAATGTTGACACTTTGAATCCTTATATTCATATACTTTCTTCGTTTGTCAACTTTAGTCCCTCATATTCAATTTGTAACGTGTTTAAAGTCCATGACACGTGTCGATACTATATTGGACATGATTTTACGAGGTGTTACATCCTCACCCCCTTAAAAGAAATCTCGACCTCGAGATTTACTGAAATAAATGAGGGTATTTCTCTTTCATTGTGGACTCTACCTCCCATGTATACTCGGGACCTCTACGGGCATCCCATTTAACCTTTACAATCGGTACATGCTTCCTTCGAAGCTTCTTAACCTGTCTATCCTCAATCGACAAAGGTTTTTCAGCAAATTTTAGGCTCTCATCTATGTGCACATCCGTATGTGGTATGACTAGTGATTTATCAGCTAGACATTTCTTCAGATTGCAGATGTGGAATACATTATGAATACCACTGAGCTCTTCAGGAAAATTTAACTTATAAGCCACTGTTCCGACACATTCGATGATCTCGAATGGTCCTATATATCTTGGGCTTAACTTTCCTTTCTTGCCAAATCGCATTACCCCTTTCCAGGGTGATACTTTCAGTAACACTTTGAGACGATCTCTTATCTGTACAATCTTATCTGTCGTCTCCCGGACTATATCAGGTCCTGTTAGTTGGACATCTCCAACTTCTGCCCAGCAAACGGGCGTCTTGCACTTCCTTCCATATAAAGCTTCAAATGGTGCAGCTTGAATACTGGAATGATAGCTATTATTATATGAAAATTCGATCAATGGAAGGTGATCATCCCAACTTCCACCCAGATCAACAACACAAGCTTGTAGCATATCTTCGAGTGTTTGAATAGTATGCTCGCTCTGACCATTCGTCTGAGGATGATATGCTGTGCTGAAATTCAATCGAGTGCCTAGGGATTGCTGAAACCTTTTCCAGAAATGCGACGTATACCTCGTATCCCTATTAGAGATGATAGACACTGGCACTCCGTGGAGAGATACAATCTCGTCCACGTATAACTGAGCTAACTTATCTGAGCTATGTGTTTCCTTAATAGGTAAGAAGTGGGCTGACTTAGTCAATCTATCCAGTATAACCCAAATAGTATCATTTCCTCGATTTTTCTTTGGTAACTTAGTGATAAAATCCATAGTCACCATTTCCTACTTCCAGGTGGGAAGTTCAAGTTATTGCAGCAAACCTGATGGCTTCTGGTGTTCTGCCTTAACTTGAGCACATGTCAGACATTTGGCCACATAAGTGGCTATAGACTTCTTCAAGCCTATCCACCAATAATTTGCTTTCAAATCCTGGTACATCTTATCACTTCCAGGATGAACAAAATACTTAGAACTGTGGGCTTCTTGGAGGATAACATCCCGAAGTCCTCCATAGATCGGAACCCATATTCGTCCATTCAATCTTAGGATTCCATCCTTGCCACATGATAATTGTTCAACAGTTACTCCCAACTTCTCATTCGGGTAGTTGGCTTCTAATACAGCTTCTTTCTGAGCGGCTAACACTCTTTAATTCAAGCTGTTCTTTAATTCAATGCTCTTGGCATTGATTCTAATGGGATTAACCCTTTCCTTCCTACTTAAGGCATCGGTGACCACATTCGCCTTGCTTGGATGGTATCGGATTTCACAATCATAGTCATTCAAAGTCTCCGTCCACCGACGCTGCCTCATGTTTAAATCCTTCTAATTAAACAGATGTTGAAGGCTCTTGTGATTAGAATAGATCACACACTTGGTGCCATATATATAATGTCTCCACAATTTCAGTGCAAATACAACGGCACCCAACTCCAAATCATGGGTGGTGTAATTCTTCTCGTGAACCTTTAACTGTCGAGAATCATAGGCAATGACCTTGCCTTTTTGCATGAGCACACACCCTATACCAGTGTGTGATGCGTCGCAGTATACTACAAATTCCTCTATTCCATCAGACAATGTCAACACTGGTGCATTGCTCAACTTCTGCTTGAGAATGTCAAAGGATTCTTGCTGTTTAGGACCCCAGTCAAACTTGATATTCTTTCTAGTCAACGAAGTTATGGGTGCTGCAATCCTTGAGAAATTCTCAATAAAACGCCTGTAATATCCTGCCAGGCCTAAGAAGCTTCGAATCTCTGTGGGCGTCTTCGACTCTTGCCAATTCATGATAGCCTCAATCTTAGCGGGATCTACCTGGATTCCACGCTCACTAACCATGTGTCCAAGAAATTGGACTTCACGAAGCCAAAATTCACACTTTGAAAACTTGGCATAAAGCTTTTCTTGTTGAAGAAGTTTGAGAATACAACGTAGATGCTTCTCATGATCAGCTTGATTCTTTGAATAAATAAGAATGTCGTCAATGAAGACAATGACAAACTTGTCCAAGTAGGGTTTGCAAACGCGATTCATGAGGTCCATGAATGATGCTGGTGCATTAGTGAGCCCGAAAGGCATCACCAAGAACTCGTAGTGACCATAGCGAGTTCTAAATGCAGTCTTGTGCACATCTTCATCTCTAACCTTCAGTTGATGGTAACCCGACCTTAAATCAATCTTGGAAAAGTAACTTGCCCCTTGCAGTTGATTGAACAGATCGTCGATCCTGGGCAAAGGATATCTATTCTTGATTGTAACCTTGTTAAGCTCACGATAATCGATGCATAGACGCATCGATCCATCTTTCTTCTTAACAAACAGAATTGGTGCTCCCCAGGGAGATGAGCTAAGTCTAATAAATCCTTTTGCCAACAAATCATCCAACTGAGTTCTCAACTTCTTCATCTCAGTTGGGGCTAATCGGTAAGGTGCTCTTGCAACAGGTGCTGCTCCAGGTATAATGTCAATTCTAAACTCCACTTGCCTATCTGGGGGTAAACCAGGTAGTTCTTCAGGAAATACATCAGGGTATTCAGAAATGATAGGGATGTCTTCAATCTTGGGCTTTGGCTCATCAATAGTCACTTGTGCCATATAAATGACACAACCTTTCTTCATACACCTTGGTACCTTAAGCACAGACACTTGCTTAGGCAACCCATACTGAGTATCTCCTTGTATGGTAAGTGGCTCACCATACGGAGTCTTGATCACCACTTGTTTCTTGTCACAAATAATCTGGGCTTGGTTATGAGATAACCAATCCATGCCTATGACTATGTCGAAACCAGCTAATTTCAAAGGAAGCAAGGATAATGGAAAAGAGTGGTTCCTAATGGATATAAAGCATCCATCTAATATAGTCGAGGCAGTTTCTATGGTACCATCGGCCAACTCTACTTCATATTTCACGCTTAGGGTTTTAATAGGTAAATTCAACAACTTACAAAACTTATCATCTACAAATGACTTATCCGCACCCGAATCAAATAACACCCTTGCATAAACATCATTTATAAGGAAGGTACCTGTTATTACATTATCATCCTGAACGGCTTCTTGTGCATCCATTCGAAAGACCCTAGCATTGGTCTTTTTGGTTTCTTCAGGCTTTTTGGCATACTTAGGGCAGTTGGACTTGATGTGCCCCTTCTCGTTACAGTTATAGAACGTTGCATCTTTTATCTTCTTGCACTCTATCGTCTTGTGCTTACTTGACTTACAAAGCCCACAAGATCTTGGCTGTGATTGGGATTTTGACTCGTATCTGCACCTCCCCAAATGGCGCTTCTTACAGAATTTGCATTTGGGCTTCTCGCCCGACTGCTGATCATCCTTTCTAAACCCGAAACTCTTCTTGTGATCAGAGTTCCCTTTGTGTTTCTTGTTTGCATGGTGTGAGGTGTCATTCTCACGTTTTCTCTTCTCAACATCAGAATGCCTAAGCGATCTCTGGCTGACCGCATCTAGGGTAAGAGACAATGACAAATCAGCTATAGACCTAAAGGTAGTTGGTCGAGAGGCTTTCACGCTAGCTTTGATCTCTGGGGCTAAACCCCCAATGAAACGGGCTATTCGTTTTGGTTCCGGTGTCACCAAATATGGAACCAATCGAGACATGGTATTAAAACTCGTAAGGTACGCCTGACAGTCTAAATTCTTCATCACCAATGTCAGGAATTCGGTCTCGATCTTCTCAACCTCATGTTGAGGGCAGTAATTTTCTTTGATGAGAGTAACGAACTGCTCCCAAGACATGCCATACAAATGGACTTTTCCAGTAGCTTGGATTAGAGACCTCCACCAAGCTAGCGCTTCTCCTTTGAATGACTGAGATACAAACTTCACAACGTCCCTATCAGCGCAACCACTGATATCAACTACAGTGTCCATTTCATCGAGCCAAGTCATACAATAGACGACTCCTTTTTCCCCTGTGAAATCTCTAGGCTTGCAGGAGACGAAATACTTATATGTACAGGATTTTCCACGTGGTTCTTGTTTGAGCTCAATCTTCTTCGACGGAACACTATGCTGATTTGAGGAGTGATGATCGTCATCCCTCCTTGATCCATTATGTTTAGGAGGTGGCTTACTACGAGCCTCAGAGTGAGTCTTAGGTTTAGAATGGGGTACAGATGAGGTCTTGCTTCGAGTACCACTTGACTCATTAAACTGCCTATCTATGGCCTTGGTAACAGCATTATCAATCAATGCTTGAAGTTCCGCTCCAGTTACGTTGATCCTAGTAGTATCATGATTCTCCCTTGGATGACTGTTGACTTCTTCAGACTCTGCCATGTAGCTTGATTGCTACATAAAATGATGACAATGATTTCTTAGAGGTTTATAATAGATTTGTCATCTTATTAACTTATTAACCATGGTATTAAAGAACCATATTTGGTTAATTTGTAAAGTATATTCATTCAGGATTTTCATTGTAATAATCCTTAGTTATATTTAAAATATAACAATGGCACAAAAGGCCAAGTCACAGGGACAAATTTAATTTATAAACCATGATTTCAGAGAATCGAGGTATTAAGGTTTGAACGTAGTTCATTACCTTTTATTGACAGGGAGTCGTAGACTACAATCTGTCTTTTGTCTTATATGACAATGATTACGGCTCGTAGGCCCTACATCACAAATGGATGTTTAATAATAAAGAAGGAATTGGAATAATCCAATATAAGGATGAGACGTGTGATTTTACGAATCACGTTAGCCAGGAATGTTAACATGTTTTCAGATGTTAACAAATATTTGAATCTTTTTAAACAGGTTTTACCATTATGGCCAGGTCTATAATGACATGCAAGCTAGGTTATACCTTTTAAGATTCTTATTTAATATTTAAAGGCAGATCTTATAAAAGGAATGACATATTTTGGATTTATTTATTTATTTCATACATATTAGATTTATGCATATAATGACAAAATAAAATTTAAATGATAACATGCCACTAAAAATTTTAAAAAAGTACATTTTGCCCTAAACGGGACTTAACAGAAATAACCTGCCCACGCAGGGGCTAAACAGAAATGACATGCCCACGCAGGGGCTAAATTGGAAATACAAGTCCTCGTAGGGACTGAATACAGAAATAGATGTCCACGCATGGACTTGATTGAACATTAAAGAAATACAAATAAACAAATAAAGGATTTAATGATCCTTTTTACTCTTCCCTTTGATTAAGCTTGCCAAACCTTTAAGAAATCCCCGGTTGTTTCTACGCTCCTCCCGAATCTCTTGTTCCACCTGGCTCAACCTTTGTAGAATCTCCTGTTGCTGCGGTGGCGATAACAGTGGCGGCTGCGGCGGCTGCTGATGTTGCAGAGGTTGAGGAGGTGGTCGGTATTGGTACCCATAGGGTGGGTACCTAGTCTGATATGGGACTCCAAAGGGCCCCTCGGGATGAAGAGCATTGTAGTTTGCTGCCGCAAGGTATGGGTCAACTTCGGCGTAGTTGTAGTTAGTGTGGGCTGGCTGCTCGAAAGGGTTATACGCCGCTACACCGGCGTATGTAGAGATTGGGTTATCATAACCCACCGGTGGCGGTGCGACTGGCGCAGACTCCACCTCAGAAACAGGGTTCGAAGGCCCACCCATTTGTGGGTCTTCGTATAGTGGCGGGTAATGACTGCCACTTGATTGCTGAGGGGTGCTGATACGGATTCCCCCTCGTACGGACATCCGTGCGGTTGATCTCCTACGCCTCGGTGGCTCTGGAGGCTGTTGCTGCACTGGTGGTGGTGGCGGTGGAGTAACCGCTACAAAGCGCGAATCCTTCAAGGGATCCTGCTGCTGCTGTGGTGATGAGTGGTAACTGGGAGTAAACACCAGTCGTATTGGGCAAATCTTGCCTGATAATTGTCTGGACCATGATAAGGTGATCCATGATATGACGACCCATCTGAAATCTCGATGGGGTGAGTAGGTGTTCCGGTTGGCGGCTGGTCAGGTTCCGGATCCTCTTCCATGTCCATGGAGAAATGGTCCTCCGGTCCCAACGGATTATAACCCATTGGCTCTTCAATTTGGTTTGCCGGGTTGAACCGGCTTTGGAAGTAGGGTGTTGGGTCGTTAAAGGAATGGTGTGAGTTGGGGCTTTGAAGGGGTATAAAAGAGTGATGTGAGTTGTGGGGCTCGTTCTCCGATTGAGGCCTGTAAGAGTTAAGGTAGGAAGGTGAGGAGCTCAGCTAGACTGAACGCCTCGTGGGTTCTAAAGAGGTCCTCCATTTTCCTGAGGACTTTTGCTTAAAGAGTCTGATGGAGTTCGCCGGTGTGAAGGCGCGGCCTCGTGATCGTTGGGGGCGATGAATGGCCCCTTGCCTCTACCTCTTCCTCGGATTCTGGGCGGCATTCTTGTAGGTCCTGTCAAAACAAACAACAAAAGAAACAATAAAGGACAAAGCAAAATAAGTCAGAATTAGTCCTAAGTTCTTTGTCTAGACTCGAAAGTCGAGGAATGTGCAAACTGTGTCATTGAGATTAAACACAAAAGGCTAGTGTTTAATTCACTCAACGTTGGCTCTGATACCAACCTGTCACACCCTGATATTTCCACGTATTACCGGTGGGCCCGGTGGGGAGTATTGTGACATAGTTGATATCATAGACAATTTATATTATCACAGTTTAGTACACAGGGGAAGTCGAAAGGTAAAATCATTACAAACCTAATAAAAATAATATAAAGTGTATTACAAAACGGTTGTAAGGATCCACAGGCGGATCAAAGTTCAAAAGATCATTGTTCAACAGATTTATAACATCTAAGCTTGCAAGACTCTTTATTGATGCTAGGAGTAGCCAGCTTATTTCGTTTAGTACCTGCACTTAGCCTTTTTGGAAAATACGTCAGTTTACACTGGTAAATACAATTAACCGACTCATTTTGAAAATGTTTAAGAAAATTGATTTGAATGCACAAGGCACAAAATAATCTTTTATAACTTGGGATAATTATTTATATATAAACTTGTAAAAGAATTACATGTTCGTTATACGTTCAGTAGCCTGCGCTGAATACCGGGTTAAAGATTAATAGACACACCACATGATATAATCCCGCGGCGAGTTATTCTCAATCCGTCGGTTATACCTTTATATATATATATATATGCACTGGCAGGTGTATGCCTACACCCCGTGCTTAGGTCGTGGCCATTTCAATGAATGATGCCAACGATATCCGGGACATGATCATTAACCCCCCAAAGGCTTTAAGCAAACATAATAGTTTAAACGGGTCATCTCAATAAATTAACCTTTATATGATTAAAAAATCAATGCCCGACCAAGCGGTATTTTATATACCGTACCCCAAGCCCGTATAAGGGAAAATAAGTTAAAAGTATTTACCTGAGCAAGTATATATCACAATCAGCGAGTGTAAGTATCTTTTACTGGTCTCCTAATCTGGAACGAAGGTTTTAATAACCTATTAGATTTCTAACGGGTCTTTAATTAAGCCTCAACTTAGACCGGTTAGTTTTAAAGAAAGATATACGGTACAAACGCAAGATTAAGCGAATACCGGAATAGAATGTGATTTAGACCCGACAAGTTTGAAGACTTGTATAATATGGGTAAACTAAACACATTCTGGAATTTGAGACAAAAATGATAAGGTTTGACCCGTTTCGGCTAATTTATGCAAACTAGTTATATAAACCGTACCGAGCGCGAAAAATGCATAACGGGCAAACAAATAAGTCATGAATAGGTTTCCTAAGTTAATATGCCTTAAATATGTTGTGATATCAGTAGGATACCTTCCATTATGCCCAAAACGAATTTAAACTCAAATTATGCCCCGTAGGGGTATTTTGGTCATTTTAAAGGTTAAAAAAGAGTTTAAATACTAATCTGAGTTTCAGGTCTGATATAATCAGTAAAAACATTTATTTTTACAAGTCATAACAGTAGGGTATTGCATATATGTGAAATTTATCTTTTATAAACAAACTATGCACCGTAAGGGCATTTTGGTAATTTCACATAAGCTTTAAAGGTCAAAATTAAAATTCTGAGTTCAAAACTTTTGCTTACTGTTTAATTATAAAAATTTACTTAAAACATCAGTAGGTATTAAGTTTCATATGCCAAAAATAGTTTTAACTCATACTATGCGCTTAAAACGCGTAAAAGTCGGTTTTAAGCGATTTTCGGGTTTAAATAGGAAATATGAGTTTTTGATCAGTTTATAAAGTTCAAAATGTTTTATTTATTATATAAAATCAGTAGCAAAAAGTTTGGTGTCAAAATATTATGTAAAACTCATTTTATTCAAGAAAAGGGTATAATCGCCAATTACCGAATTAAAGCAAGAACCCTATGTTATGCTCAGCTTAAAAATAAATAAAAATCTTCAAAAATCCCAAAATATTATATTACATCAGTGGGTAAAAAGTTTGGTGTCAAAATTTGGGTTTAAATAGGCTATATGCTAATTACGCCGTTTAATTAATAAAAAGCTTCTTAATTACGATATTGAGCATAACTCATAATCTAGACCTCAAACTGATGTCAAATTTTTAGGACAAGTTTATAAATCAATAATAAAGGTTTTTGTCCTCTAACATTTTCCAAAATCTCGTTTTAAGTTCAAAAGGGTATTATGGTCAATATTTAGGCATATAACGGAAACATGCACATGAATCGAATAACTAATGAACCAAGTTGTATAACCTCATAGGGTTACACTAATCTATAACCTGGTCCTAATAGAGCTCTAAGGAATTTCTAAAATATGCTACATTGGGTCAGAACTGAAAGTCAAAGCAAAAGTCTACTTTTGCGACTTTCGGTTCCGAACCGAGCTTAAACTGAAAATTGTAGGGTTGAACATGCTTAGACATGTTCTTACATTAATTATTAAGTTATATAAGTGATAAAAACAGGTTTCATAGCTTCTACATTGTTAATTATGCGTTTAATTGAAATTTAGCTTTCTGTTGACTTTTTATAATCAAGTTTGACCCGACAATTGACCTAGTTAGAGTGGGAATCAGAGGGTTCCCTCTTAAGGGTTTATTACCCACATAATTACCAACTCATAGGTACTTTCAATTCAAGAATTGACTGGACCATTAGTGATTAATCACTAAGTTAAACCTTAATTACGACGGTTTGACTTTGGGCCATTAAACTAATTAAAACTGAATTACAAAAGCTAAGATGACTTACAATGGTCCTTAGCATGAGATTAGAACAGAGAAAAGGCTTCTTAAGTGCCAAGAATGCTCCAGAGAGTTAGAACAAGGAAATGTGAAAGTGTAAGTTCACAAGTTGCAACAATGGGCTTATTTATAGCCATGGAAGGATCATGGAGATTGATACAGGTGTTGTGGCAACTCTAGAGATGAAAACAAGTGTCAAGGGACGTGTTTATAGTAGCTAGAGGGTGGCAAACTCGCGGAATTTAGCAAACATGCAAGCTGCCACGTTAAAACACATTTTGCTGATCTGGCATGCCGTCGCGTCACGCGACGGCAGATTGCCTTAGTGATGGCGCAGCGCCTGCTGGCTATAAATAGGGGTGCTTGGCTCATTTGCAAACCATCCCTTGGCACACCACCTCTCTCACACTTCACCCACCACCCACCACCATCACAACACCATCATCCACCACCATCATCCATTGTCCATCATAGAGTGTGTGAGTCGTCTCGGGATCCAAGATTGATCGTAAGAGTTCTTGACAATCAAAGGCCATGTTTGCCTAAGTCTCTTACATCACTTGGTGAAGACAAGTGTCTAGTGTAATACTTTTTATTTTTAATCTTTTCGCACTTTTTACTTGGTTATGTATTAATGACTTTAATAACTAGTTTCTTATGTTGAAGGTGATTCTTCCTTATCGTTTGTCCGTGGTGTCTTGGCATTATTTTACTGTCTATATAAAATAAAAGATTTTCACCATTCATATCTCCACGGTCTATATGGAGGTATGTTGGCTACCTGGTCGGGGGTTAAGGGAACGGTTTGGTAAGAGTCTTGCCTTGTTCAGTGTATAGATCCTGCAAGGACCTGGGTCAAATTTAGTAGGACCTCCTTCAATACCCATATTTTAACCCGGCTACTTAGGACTGTATCCCTGCTGACTCAGACTACTTAGCCGAGGGTAACGTCACCTTCAAAAGAGGGGCCTACCACAATATGCATTAATAACTTAATTAATTATCTTTCAATAATCCGACCCTTTAGGATTGTAACCTTGCTGCTCAAACTACTGGGTTGACGGTAACGTCACCTTCAAAACAGGGGCCTACTACAATAACTAAGATAATCTCTTAAATAGTGCAAAAGTGCGGAAATAATCAAAGGTTACACTAAACACGAGTCGGAGCCAAGTGATTCATCTTGTCTATCTGTTTTTCTTTATTTTTATTTTTCAGCATTTTAGTTAGTCTTTATTTTTCTTAGTTTAAAACCTTTTTCTAAACTTTTGATTTGATTAGACGTTGAGGATAAACCGGTACTAAAAGCTCTTGTATCCTTGGACGACCTCGGTATCTTACCAACACTATACTACGCTCACGATGGGTGCACTTGCCCATATGTGTGTTTAGTGTTAGTAAATATAGTGTTTTATAAATTTAAAACTTGGCTAAAAAGTGTAAAAGGGCTTAAAATATACATTAATAACCATACACACTACACACGCATCACGTGTCATGCGCGCTTTGCCTTCTGATGTTTGGCACAGGTGCTTTTTCAGGATTTAAGTTCCACGCATTGGCCTGCTGAGGCATGTGAGTGCTCAGAGATCTTTGCGGTGGAGTAACAAAAGCGGATTTGTTAGCTTGTGCTTGGAGTAAGGCTTGTTGTGCGCTAAGTTGTGTATAGACAAGATTTAGAGACGCCATTTGTTCGGCATACCAGGAAGCCAGAGTTTTTCCTTCGGGTAGCCCTAAAAGTGCAGAAAAGTTTAATTGTGTTTGGTCCGATGGGGCTGAGGGGCCAGCTCCATGGTTTGGTGTTTGAACTGTTGGAGATGTTTGGTGAACTACCCCAGGTGGAGGTTGGAAAGTGGCTCCATTTGTGGTTTGGTTGATGACCTTGGGTGGGGGTTGGAAAGTGGTTCCGTTTGTGGTTTGGCTAACCACTCTGGATGCACTTCCAAAGATATCAGGGAAATCGTTGTTCACCCGCCCTTCTTGGATGGTCCCGTTCCCCTGGACTCTTTGGACTTGCGCAGTGTCCGTGATGAGTTCAAAGGAAGAGACTTCTCCATCTATTTGAGGAGAAGGGTTTGATTCAGCCATTCTAGAGAGTTTTTTAAACGAAAAGGAGATGAAAGTGTTTTGTAAAAATTATGGATGGCGTCAATGATGAAACACTGGTTAACACCTATGGTCAATCAGCTGGATCGTCTCTTCTGTGGGTTCAATCTCCTTCTTTACTCGCCAAATGACCAAGGTCCTGCAAAACAACAACACCGTTAGCTCGCTAAGAGGGGAATATGGGGATTTCCCTCTTAACCAGGCTCCGGCGTGAAAATAAGTACTGTTCTGAGGAAGAAAGCAGTGTGTGTTGAGTGTGAGAGAGTGGAGAGTCGAATAGAATAACCTGAATGATGAAGGGTCCTATTTATAGCCGGAGGGTGAAAGAGGGAGGAGCAGCCTTGCCAGCTGTTATCGGACGCCAGCTGTCCGACCAAGGGGAATATCCTCTTGGTCTCCTCTGTCGCGTCCAGGATAGTGGTCCACGTGGCGCGCCAATATTTGTCCGTGCTGGAGGAATTGTACTGCTGTTGTCAGTCTGCTCCTGGATTTGTTGCAGGTCTACATGGCGCTGGGCAACCGGTGCCACGTGTCGTCCTTCCTGTTGGGAGGAGCATCTTTGGTGCCACCTTGACGTCTTCCAGAATCTTCTAAAATCTTCTGGATTCACTTGCTGATGTAGGCGCCATGTTGGATGAAAAAGTGGTGTGATCCTTGCCATGTAGGCAAAGAATTGGGACCATACCTCTTCAAAGAGAAAAGCTGACTTTTTTAACTTGTGGTGTTGCTCTCTTTTGTAGGCCAACTCATTAATTGGTGCTCAATAGGATAAACTATTGTAATGACATATGGGCCTATGGTCATAAAAGAGTGATGGCTTTCATAACTCATTCAGAGATGATTTAAATACCATGAAAATTGTGAATGTCAACCACTTAAACTTGTAGGCTGCAACTTGTTCCACCTCCCTCCAATCAGACTCCAAGCGATCTAATAACATATTACAAATAGCAACTGTTTCTTTGCAACTTGTGCCACCAACTCCCTCCAATCAGACTGAGCGGTTTGATCACATATTATGAAAATAGCAATTGGTTTGATCTTGTAAGCTGCAGCTTGTTCCGCCTCCTATTGTTTGTGGGTCTAGTTAAATATTATAAACACCAAATGCTTGAACCTGTAAGCTACAAGAGTGCTTCCAAACATCATTATACATAACAATTTACGAGCCACATACGAGTTGTTCACACAAATCATACTGGCTGAGTGAGGTGTTATACGACACACATGTGACTGATGCGACCGTACACACCATTCACAAAGTCATATGGCCTATATGATATTTGATTTGTCATTTATACGCCCCGCATTAGGGGTGTTCAAAAAAATCCGTATCCAAAATCGAATCCGAAATATCCGAAAATCCGTATCTGAAATATCCGAAATTTTGGAAATCCGAAAATTCGGATATCCGAAAACCGGATAATCTGATTATCCGATATCCGAAAACTAATTTTTTTATAAATATATATAGTATATGAGCATTATATTTAGTTTGAAATATAGTAAAAAATAGTAAATAATCGGATTCAGATGTGGATTTGTGAATGTTTTTAGTTTTCAATGTTGGAAATTTGGAAAATCGAATATAAGTTTAGTTTTAATCTATGCACAAAACATTTTTTTTAATTTTTTTTTATAAATTCGGATATCCGTTTGGATATCCGAATCCGTATCCGAAATTTCGGATACGGGTTCAGATATCAATATTCACTATCCGAAATTTTCGGATATCCGATCTTGAACACCCCCACCGCATGACACAAAAGTGACTGATGCAACATAGCTGTATAACCTTGAATAAGAACTATGAGATCAATAATTCCTTGAAACAAAATTAATAGTTTGGCAATTAATCTTCTTTAGTTGTTTTGTTCTGATGTCATGGTCAAATACTAACTGCCCATGCCTTTCAAAAAAAAAAAAAAAAAAAAAATACTAGCTGCCCATAATATTGATTAATATTTAAAATTTTAATAATAACCGTGACTATGATTCCCTAGGGTCTTAAGTTGTGTTTTGGAGTTTAATAAACGAAATTAGACCATGTGTAGTCGTGCAGCATATGGCGTCACCTCCGCACATGGCGCCCGTGCCGACGCACACCGGCCCCCGAGGCGTTATACCACGTGAACTCGGAATCCCGCGAAGATTATAACGGGTGAAAAATGTTACGGTTTGTAACTATTACCGTTGAACGGTAATAATTCTTTTTTTCTTTTTAACAACTAAAATTATATATACCATCAATCCCCATTATTTTTAAACCACTCTCTCTATCATCAATAGTTTCACTCCATATTTTATAAAAAAATTTAAAATTTTTATACCACTCTCGCTACTATGTACCCCTACAACCGTGGTTTCGTTCCTCCCTATCTAGTGGTGACCCGAACCGAACGAACGCTCCCATCCAACCCGTTGCCATGGTTCCCATCCGACCAACCGCCTATGGAACCGGGTTTGTCGGGTATAATCACAACCGAACCGGTTCATGAACCTCTTAAACCAACCCCTCTCATGGGACCCAAATCAATGTGGTTTGAATCCAAACTTCAATGTGGGAGGTTATGGCTCATCATAAGCTTTCGGCTCGTCACAAAACGAGCCAGACTTCGTCCGGGAGACACAATCGGATGAGGAGGAGCCGGAGACACAACCAAATAAAACCAAACACAAGCTTTCGGCTCGTCACAAAACGAGCCTAACTTCGTCCCGGAGACACAATCGGATGAGGAGGAGCCGGAGACACAACCAAATAAAACCAAACGCAACAAACAGGTGTCACATGAAAAAAGAAATAACCGAGACCCGGACGAGAAAAACCGTGCAACCATGGAATGACGAAGAGGAGTACGCGTTAGCCTGAGCTTGGATCGACGTATCGGAGGATCCCAAAATTCATAAGATTTTTATAGACTTTTTTATTTTTAATTTATACATATAATTTGTTTGTTAAAAGTGTATTAATTTTATTGTATATTTTTTAGCAAACAACCAAAATAAAAGTGTGTTTTGGAGACGAATCCGAGAACTATTTTTCAGTCTAATGGGTAGGGGGAAGATTGCCGGCTACCGGATTCAATATAGGTCAAATTGACCGATATTAACAAGAATATTTTCAATCTTTCGGTCTCATGGGTAGGGGGAAGATTGCCGGCTACCGAATTCAATATCGGGGAAGTGGACCGATATTAACAACAAATGCACAAATTTTCAATCGATTTACCAACGTCAAAAAATCGGTTGGAAAAACGGCGAGAGCGACGAGGATATAATGCAGTCGGCTTTAATAAAATATCAAGCGGCACGAGAGAATTTCCCATACTTGAAGGTTTGGAAGCTTCTTCGTAATAGCTCTAAATGGGACAATGTGTAACTACCCGACTTTTCGGATCGTTACCTGTCACCGTCATTTCTGTCGTAAACGCTTGTACTCTTGGGATTCGATTAACGCAAAGGGTTAAAACTATGTTTTCAACACAATTTAAACACATATTACGGCGCTTATTCAAAACGCAGACATCGCATTTAAACGCTATTTTATAACGCTTACTACTTAAACGCATTCTATCGCATTTTTACATCACTTGTTTAGACTAAACGCTATCGCAACGCAAACTCAACGCAAACTCCAAGCAGCCTCGAAACGTGGATTTAATTATATTATGTGTTTTATTTGTGTGATTATTTGTTGAATGTTATGTGGTTATCAACGCAATGCTTATACGCTCACTCGCAACTCGATTAAACGCAACGCAACGCTTAACAAAAGAACCAAAGTTGGAAAACTAACTCGCGCAAACACGACTGTTTGAATGACCTTCCGTCCGAATGGACATCCGCCCGGATGACCATCCGTCTGGATGACCATCCGACCGGATAACATTTTTTTATTACTATTATTATATTACTCCATATGTCCCATTAAAAGTGTCATATTTTGAATTTTCAAAGTCTTTATTTATAAATTTTGACTTTAATTATATATTTTTTGTGTTATATAAAACTTGATGAAAATTAACCCGATAAAAACACTTGTAAAACACACTCAAATCATATAACTTTCATCAAGTATTATCTAACACAAACAAAATTATTTAAGGTCAAAGTTTATAAATAAACACTTTGAAAATTCAAAATAGGACACTTTTAGTGGGACGGAGGTAGTATAACATTTTTTTTAATATTCTATTATATAATGTCATACTATGTATAAACGCTTAATATATTAACTTAAGTGGAGATAAATAATAACATATAGTTTTTTTTTATTTTTAAGATTTTATTGTTATAATTATTTTCAAACACATTTTATTTTTCTTAAAATTTTTAAGATACAATGTTTTAAAAGTAACGCTTATTTTTGTTATTTTAATAATATATTGTAATGCTTTATAAAACTCTGAAAGTACCGTTGCCACATGTTTATTTTATCTGCGTTACGATAAAGCTTTGTTAAAAAAATGAATGAGTCAATTATAATTCAATTTTTTTTGTTCGAACAACCTCGGTAGCGGTATAGAGTATCTTTTTTATATTACAAGACATAAGCTACAACGAGTTTCACTGACGAACAAATTGATATCGTCCGAATAACATCGGTACCACGTCGATTTCAACTGAACATCGGTACCAGTATTTGTACTTTTGAAACCTTTGTCAATATTCATTTTTAAAGTTTTTGATCGATGTAAAATATGTGTCGCTTTTAGAGTATACCTTGAGTTTTTTTTTGAGTTTATCTTTCGATCGCTATGCAAAGTGTCAGTTACGATCCTGATACCTTAAGAAATGAACCAATACCGACTTCTCGTCGCAACGCGCGGGGGAAATCCACTAGTTATTTATGAAAATGAATAATGAAAACGTAACACCATTCGTAGTGGGGTTTTTGGGGCGTTTTTCCCCTAAAAACGCCCCACAACGCCCAACTCCCATCCCTTGGGCTTTTTTCAACAAAATTTGGTTTGACGTTGTTTTTTTCACGCCCAGGCTCCTTGTTATTATTATTATTATTCAAACTCGATTGAGCTGCGAGTTAACACACCCCAATTGCATAGCTCTTAATTACAAGTCTCAATCGCTGCAATGTGCGTCACTTTTTTTTACATAAGATTTCAGATATTGTCAACGTCTTTGCTATACCGTGTGAAAATTTTACGTTTTGATATGAATTTTATGGTTTGAAGCTTTTACATCTATTTTTTGTTTGGTTTATTGATCCCGTCACAGGAGTCCTAAATACTAGTTAGTATTAATACTAAAGTCATTTATGTATCACGATGTCATTAGAGTCTATCCTAAAGAGATATTACGTCTAATAGAAAACATAAAAATAAATAAATCAAACTTGATAGTAGTTCAGGTAAAATTATGGGATATTAGGAAATTGATTAAAATGATGTAAAAATTATGGGGGTCCTTAGAGTATTCACATCCTTTCCGTCAAATTTTGTAAGTGTGTTCTTTATATTATAAAAAAATGGTTGTGAGTGAGAGAGAAATAAAATGTTACTGTTCATCAATATATTTGAGTGGACACTATTTACCCTTTATAATTTTTAATACATTTTAAAATTGGTTGTGAGTAGAGAAGAATGAAAAAATAATGATAAATGTATAAAAAAGTATCATTAATTGAAAGAAGTAATAAAATATAGCGATTTTTAATGTAATTATACGATGGAAATTATGAAATGGATGTGAATGCTCTAAATTGATAAAATGGTGAGATCTGGTTCTGTAATGGGTTAAAACAAACTTTGAGAAAATGGGTCCATGTAAAAAAATCAACATTAGAACATTATTTAAAATAGGTTGTAAGAAATTAATAAAATGTCATTTTTATAAATAAAAAATTTATAAATAAAAAAAGTTAACAAAAAACTGATAAAAGTTATCAAAACGAAAAAAAAAAAACCCAAAAAGGTTTGAATTGTGATATTATGAAACTTGAGGGAAGGGTACGTTTCATATCATCCAAGTTTAAATCTAGCTTGCCCTCTTCCGTAAGACTAAAGGGTATGGTTTGGCACATTTCCACGGGGATGAGCCTTCACGTAGGCGCCACGTGGGCGGCTCGTGGGGGATGGGCCTCCATGAAATTTGAGGGGGATGGAGGCTCGTGTGGGATGGGGCCCCACCTCATTATTTTATCATCACTTCTTCCTTCATCCTCCGATAAACCGCTCGTTCCTCCTCCGGAACCGAGTCGAGATCCAACCTCATAATCCTAAAATCCTCCGCTCGAGCTTGGTCGGCCGACACGGTTTTCTTGTGAGTGTATTTTTCGGCCGCGAACTGTTTGAACGAACGGAATTCGTCTATCAACTCGTCCATTTTCGCCGATGCCTTCGACCCGCCCCCTCCACCCGAGCCGCCCCCTCCACTCGAGCCGGCCCCTTTGCGCTTTCCGGCCGCCTCTTTTTTTGCTTTGTCCCTCCCGGGGGGACGTTCCGCCTCGTGAATGGGCAACACGTCCTCGTCATCTTCCGGGTCGTCGTTTATGTTGATTTGACAACGACCGGTGGAGCCTCCCGCACTATAACTTCCGGACTCGGAAGTTTTAGTCCGTTTGGCGGTTACTACCTCATTTGGAATCGGTGTCCATTTTTGTTGTTTCTTTACTACGTTCCATGCTCGGAAGTGCGGGAAAGTCTTTGCATTTTGAGAGTCCCACTTAGCGATAGCAAGGTTAAGAATGTCCGTCTCGTTACTCCCGCTAGGAGGATTCATGTAAATTTGGTTTTGATGATTTTGCTCATTTTACGCCACTTGCCCGAGACGGCTTCTAAATCACGATCCGAGCTATGCTCCATAATCTCATAAAATTTAGCCGTTGCCTTCTTCCAAAAACTATCACCCGTTTGATTGTTTCCTAAATTTTAAAAAATAATGCATTAGTAAAAATAAAAATTTAAAACTTTTAAAATTTAAATTAAAAATTTAAACTTTGGTTCATACCGACTATCGGGTTAGTAGAGCACTTAGTAACCGCCATTGCTAGCGCCTCCTCCTCTACTTTCATCCAAGGTCTCCCCTGTTTTCTCGAACCGCTTTTTGACGCGGTTTCGGTTACGTTTTCAACCTTCTTCCCCTTCCCCTTGTTTTTTTTTTCGTTTGAGCTCTTGCGGTGGCGATTCGGGGACGACTTCATCATCATCATCGTCAAGGTGAACCGGTTGGGAAGTTGGCGGTTGCGATTGGAGTTGTTCAAACGAGTTGCGTTGCATCATTTGTTGTAGCGCTTGGTATTGTTGGAGTTGTTGAACTTGAGACATTTGTGAGAATGCGTTGGGTGTTTGTTGGAAACCCGAAAAAGGAAATTGCGGAGCCCCCCACGATTGATCCATACTCGGAGTGTAAGCGGGGGTCGAAAAAAAGTTAGGTTGGTTCGGGTTGGGGTTGTTTGGGTTGAAAGGATTCATGATTTAGAGAAAAAGGTATAAAAAATATGGAGTGTTTTTATAAAAAAAGGAAGAGAATTGGAGAAGAATGGGAGTAGAAAGGATAGAAATGTATAAAAATGGTTGAGATATTGGGTATTTAAATTGAAAAATGATTTAAAAAAAAAAAAAAAAAAAAATAGCCGTTTGCAACGGCTAGTATAAGGAAGTGGGGCCTCGTCTGAATCGGCGTGGGGGAGTCGAATGGGCCGAGCCGGGGCTAAGGGGGGCGGTGTGGGGGACCGGCGCCGGTCCTAGCCGGGCCTAGCCGGCCCCCATACCCTTTAGTCTAAGTGACCATCGCCATCACCGTCACCATCACCATCAACTTTTGCTAACCTCACTCTCATTTATCATAGTGTAGCAGAACACTCACTGTCACTAAACAACATGCAAAGAAAATGATGACATCTTTGCCATAGTTAAAATCAGTGGCGGATCCAGCCAGTTTTTTCACTGGGTTTCTTTTTCCAAATCATACAAGGTTTACACTACAAAAAAACGTTCTTTTCCAAATCATACAAGGTTTACACTACAAAAAAACGTTTTTTTTTTCAAATCGACTGGGTTCCTGGGAACCCGGTAAACCCCTCTAAATCCGCCCCTGGTTAAAATTCAGGATCCACTTGTCAAAAACAAGTTTTCCAACAGAGGACAGTTGATTGGGCTAATGAACAATTTAAGCATATAATTTCACATGAGACTATAAAAGATGATCAAATCAAGACAAAGCAAGAAGCAATAAAACTAACGTTCACATAGAAAGGAACCAGAAGATTATCAAGAAATCAACAATGATATTATACGTGTCGAATTTGAAGTTGTTGATCACGAGATAATGAATAAAGAATCAGTTTTTGTACTTCTGCCTAGACAGGAATCAAGATAAAACTTTAATTCTGGACATATCAAATGCCAAAGAAATACAGAATATGAGGTTGATACATAATATGCTAGGGTAAGAAGCTGTAACTCTGACCCTGGGCTTATGGCTCGGTGGTCATGGGAAATGAGGGAAGACTCTTAGCCTAGTTTGGTCTTGAGTTCGATTCCTGATCCCTCCGGGTTTTACCGGTTCTTCATTGTCGTGCCCTCGGGCGGGTGAAGGGTCGGGTTTCCCCAAAACTGGTGGCTTGGTGGGCTAGGGGCTCCGTGCGTGCGTGCAGGTTGGGCTGCCATGGGGCTACCTTGTGGCCAATGGGTGCCGCGTACGGAGTACCAAACGTTGGTTAAGTTGGACGTTAAAAAAATAATAATAATAAGCTGCAACTCTATAGGTCATTAACGCTGATAAGTTCATTCAACTCACATACTCTTGATCCTTGAGGACAAAGAGGTATCTCTTAAAAAGAAAGACCTATATGTGGCATTGTGGCACAACTGAAAATTAGTTCTCTAATGTTTGACACAACTGATGAAATTTAAGGTCCAGAATGATGAAACAATCTACGACCCATGCACAACTAACAGCTACCGAGGATTCAATAGTGTTATATTGTATTCATCTGAGGGGGAAACAGATTCAAGTTTAAATGTATTCTCCTCTCCTGTGAAAAAAGCAGGTTGTTTTGGTGGAGGCAAAGCACCATCACTAACAAGCATTAGAAGCACTGATAACATAGTTGGCCTGTCTTTTGCATGATTTTGCACACACAATAGTGCCACGTGTATTGATCGTATTACTTCAGGGACCACACACGAGGTACGTAAAGATGCACTCATAAGTTCAATAGACCTGCCTTGTTTATAAAGTCTCCATGCCTACATCAGACCAAGATTCAAATTTTAGTATACTCTAAAAGAATAAGCATTGATTGCCATGTTGGGATTAGTCTAGCAGATTAACTTACATGTCCAAGAAGGTTGTCACTGTGATCTTCATGAGAGAATTCTCTGTTTTTCTTACCACTCACAATCTCCAACACCAAAACACCAAAACTATATACATCCGACTTTGTAGAGAAACGCCCGTGTACGGCGTACTCAGGAGAAATGTAACCACTGCAGCATAGTAGATGACAAACATAGAAACACTTGTTAATTAGTTTCATTTTCTCTTTTTTTTTCCTGTGGAAACTGGATTCAATAGTAATATACTGGATCACATTATGTAGGTTCTTACTATGTCCCGACCACTTTCTTTGTCTTGGCTGTGGTATCATGTCCTACAAACTTTCTAGCAAGGCCGAAATCAGATATCTTTGGATTCATGTCACCATCCAGCAATATATTACCTGCCTTGAGATCTCTGTGGATTATTTGGAGGCAGGAATCTTGATGTAGATAGAGAATACCACGAGCCACTCCGTGAACGATACCTAAACGTTGAGGCCAATCAAGCATTGTACTTCTTGCTTCATCTGCAATTTAAAATATCAGTTTGTGTATGCTTCTTATTTGTCAATCTGGTAAGAAATGCTACAGCCTTAACTGTTGGTTCAGGTCCCACAATACACACACAATCACACACTTATACTCTCACGTAGTAGTAATTATTATGTATATGTGAATAGGAAGATAGAGAAAGCTTGCAGAATTTCAATCTATATTTACGAATGAAGGGTTACGTAAATAACATACTTCTATCCTATTTATAACTAAAGCCAAATACATGTAAAGAGAAAATAAATAAACAATCTCCACGTAAAAGTTGCATGCCATGATCTCCGATTTACTTGGTCAGCCAACACATAATTCGGTCAACGCAAGACCTTTTCTATTCCTTTATTCCCTATTAACACATGCTGAAACAAATAACCAGGATGACCCATTTGAATAACCCATGACCATGACCCGCAACGTGTTACCTGAGCTGAACCCGTGACCCGATAACCGCGTGACCCGTAAACAAACCCGAATAATCCAACATTCACCCCCTTAATCGGTGTTTGTTTACGCCTCTCGTTTACGACACCCGAATCACCGTTTTTTTTTCCCGAACCATCTCGATTTCTACCGGACACCCGACCTCAATCACGGTCACGCCCGAAGCCTTCTTGGTTCAACCCGAAACAAATCACCACACTTGTAACATGTCACATGGCATCACGTTGGAAACGCTCACTAACATCACGACTTTTCACGGATTGACGACCTCTTCCCCGGCCAAATCCAAAACCACCCGATTTGAACTCCAACGCCATAATGTTACACCCTGTTTTTTTTTTTTTTGACCTTTTACCGATCACCCTTGTTCAAAAGGCCTCTCCACCGACAAAGAAAACAAGCCACCCGCTTCTTCCGTTTTCTCACCTTGCCAAACGAGACGAATCCAAAGCCACCTGCTTTGACGGATTCATTCTGCCCGCTTTTCACGCACTACGCCAGTCTCCTCTTATCACGAACCAAGCCGATCAAGGTACCCGTTCTCACCATCTACTGTTATCACCGGTTATATACCAGCCGCGCAAACCCGCAACTAACAACCGAACAACCTAGTATTTTCTTCCTTTAAACATCGCTAACAGCCACGAACACCGATGTTCATCACGGTCACCCCCCGTCATCTCAACCAGTTCTTACCCGCAACGGTTGACCCGAACACCATAACGTCTTCGTCTAACGCTGCAACACAGTCCCAAACAGCCACCGAACACAAGTGTTTATCACCGGTTACCCCCGTCGTCTTAACCGGTACGTCTACCACAACAACGACCGACCGAAACACCTTAACGCGTCCGTCTTCTGCTGTTAAACGATCCGAAAACAGCCACCTGCTGTCTCGAACCTTCTTCTACGCCTACCCTCCACCAACCGACACACCCGCCGGCGGCGGAGGCTTCCTCCGATCTTCAAACCCGCTTTCTACGAGCCCTAGGCTCTGATACCAAATGTTGGTTCAGGTCCCACAATACACACACAATCACACACTTATACTCTCACGTAGTAGTAATTATTATGTATATGTGAATAGGAAGATAGAGAAAGCTTGCAGAATTTCAATCTATATTTACGAATGAAGGGTTACGTAAATAACATACTTCTATCCTATTTATAACTAAAGCCAAATACATGTAAAGAGAAAATAAATAAACAATCTCCACGTACAAGTTGCATGCCATGATCTCCGATTTACTTGGTCAGCCAACACATAATTCGGTCAACGCAAGACCTTTTCTATTCCTTTATTCCCTATTAACACATGCTGAAACAAATAACCAGGATGACCCATTTGAATAACCCATGACCATGACCCGCAACGTGTTACCTGAGCTGAACCCGTGACCCGATAACCGCGTGACCCGTAAACAAACCCGAATAATCCAACATTAACTACATGAATTCAAGCAGAGATTCATACCAAATATGAATGAGTCCAAGCTTTTGTTAGCCATGTACTCGTAAATCAAAATCATTTCATTTCCATGGATGCAGTATCCAAGTAGCTTCACAAGGTTCCGATGCTGAAGCTTAGATATAGAAATGAGTTCATTCTTGAATTCTTCAATCCCTTGTTGAGATGTGTCTGAGAGCCGCTTCACAGCCACTTCTCGTCCATCTTCTAACACACCCTATATGATTAAGTTCAACTTATATATTTATGTAACATTTTCGGTTTGCTTAGCATTCTATTAAAGAAGAATCCCTAATTACCTTATAAACAGGGCCAAAGCCACCTTCTCCAATCTTATTGGAGACACTGAAGTTATTTGTTGCCTTTGCTACTTTATATAGGTTAATGAATGGTATATCACCAAGAAGTTGTGTCTGGACATCTGTATTCTTTTTATCAAGGGCAAACTCCATGTCCCCTAAAAAAGATTTGTCTTATTACTGAAAATCATACTGTTATTAACATGCATTAATGGCTCATTGTCATACCTTGGTCTTTCATCTGAAGCCTTTTCGTATTCTTTTTACAGGTGTAAGCTACCACACACAGAAACACGGCAGCTGATGAAAATGATAAGACCCAGATAACAACACTTTCGCTTTTGTTGGAATCGGACTGGTGACCTTCCATTGGCAAAGAACAACAGTCAACAAGTTTTAGCAGACAGAGATCAAAAGGTAATTAAGAAAGATGTGTACCTGCTAAATCAGAGGCAGCCATTCTTATGTATATATTATGATCTTCATCATAGTTTCGGATATCCAATAGCTCATCAAACCATAATAAACATCCACTTCCCCTGTTACTGATATCTAAATTTGCATAAGCCGTACAATTACATTTCATTCTGCAAGCCATTTCACATTCTCCAAGGGTCATGCTCACATTGTACCATGACCTTCGTGTATCTGGTAGTTTGACTCCTGTAATTTTTCGAAACCCATCTGCATTCACATCCCCACAATTCAAAGGCGTTTCGCGTTTACACCCCCTTGACCAATCAGATGCGTCCCATTCTGTTGGATTTCTTGGTTTAAAACCTTCCATACAAGTACAAGGTGGATGTTTGTGAATGTTACAGCTTCCATAAGGACCACAGACCGCAAAATGATCACAATTATCTGCATTAAGATCTCCATACACAATCCAGTCTTGGACTCGCTCGATCCAATTGAAAATCCGTGTCCTGCCATCCGAAGTCAAAACAACCCTTTGAACTACAGAGCTTGTCAGTTCATATTTCTCATATATTTCTTCCTCACTAATAACAAAATAGGATGCGTAAAGCGGGTTTGATTTATCGATGGGTAAGCCGCTAAAGGTCAGACCATTCCACGGTCCAAGTCTTGATACTAAAACATGATCTTGCCACCCGAATATTTGTGGATATCCATTTGTGTCTAATATATTATGATACTGACCTATAGAAGGATCATCAGGACTCTTCCAAGAAGTCACAAACCTCTGAAACCCTGTGATCAAGTCCTTCCCGAATTTCATTCCTGGCAAAATTGTGTCACCAGGATGATCATAACTTTGCCAAATTAGATTTTTGTTGGTCCTGTTATTATCCCTCTCTGACACAAGAAGATTTCCAGAATCCAGAAGCTGCATCATCACCATCACTGGATTATTACTTCGCCCAGATGCCGTTGGTTTGGAGGACCAGACCATGGTGTTGCTGCCATTGAGAATCTCCAGGTTTCCATAGTTACTGACCTTGAACATACCCGATCTGTCGGTGATTGGTGTTTCCCTGTTAGCAACCCATACAACAGTACAAACTGAAATGTTTTTGTACCATATCCCCAAGTATCGGTTCTTGGACTTTCCGGGGCTAAAGAAACCCAATTCAAACATGTTCCCCTTAGAAACAATGGTTTTACCATCTGTAATTGGTTGATTTGCATAGACAGTATCTAGTGCAGCACATTCTGGCAAAAGTATAGATAAAAGAAACAAGCAAGAATACATGTGTGGAATGACCATCCATTGATGATAAAGGGCAACCATCTTTTTTCGCATTTTTTTGATCTTAGAATTGTGAAAAACTGAAAATCATATTAAAATAGTTGTAAATAGTTCAAATGGTTGAAATTTCCAAGTCCAGGTCGTTAGCAAAGATTGACTTTACTTGCTAAGCCATTGAGCATCTAATATAAGATGTGTTATTGAGAGTTACCGTTGGAGCTTTAGTGAATAAAAAGGGTTGACTTTACAAGCCCACTATCTTTTGGTGCTTTGATAAAGTGTGGTATTTTGAATAAAAAGATATGATTAGCTAATTGTTCTATTATTTAATATTAAAAAATTAAAAAAATCAAGCCTCACTCCTGTGCTTAGTCCCAAGCCCCTGGGGCAACGCACAGTTGTAATGGTGTTCGCGCCCCTTTACTGCTGATGTGGCCCCTCTCACGTCCCCATTCACACCGAGAACACATGCTCTAATGATACTTGGTGTAATCTCGTATTAGGTTCTTTTTTTCTGTTAAAATTTACAAACTGACTAAATTTATATATATATATATATATATATATATATAGAGAAAGTATAATGTACTTCACGGCTTAACGTACGTTAACGTACGCGACCAGAACACAATGTGCGTGATTAATATATAACGTGCGTGATTTCTATGATAAGGGCTCCCATGCGTGATTACAAGGGCTCCCATGCGTGATTTTTGGCTCCATGCGTGATTTTTTGGCTCTCATGCGTTATTATCACAAAACCAACGGATCCATGCGTTATTATTTGTTCCATGCGTGATTATAGCCCTGATCTGAACGGTTACCAGTGTCGCGTACGTGAAGTATGATAAGCCCTTTTGTATGTTAACATTTCTCTCTCTCTCTCTCTCTCTCTCTATATATATATATATATATATATATATAGCACAAAGATCCGTTAGGAACCACCCTTTATTGCGAAAACCGCGAGAACCAGCGTGAACACAAACAGTAATTCTTAAAAAAATCTAAAAAACACCAAAAATTTTTTTTTGGAAAAATCGCTATATTTTGTTAATAAAAAAAATTAAAAAAAAAATCGAGTAACAGTTATCCATGCACATGTGCATATGTATCATTTCTTTGTCAAATTTCGTAATTCATTACAAATAATAGTCAATTTCACTTTCATTTACACTACCACGTATAATACACTACTTTTTACGTTAACAATATTAGAAATGCACATGTGCATCTATATGTATCAACATGAAATAACGTGTTTTGGTACACTACTTTCTCTTTCATCTATCATTCCATCCATAATACACAAGCATGCACATGTGCATTTTTTGTCATTTCTTTGACAAATTCCGTAATTCATTACACATATTAGACAATTGCACTTTCATTTACACTACCATATGTAATACACTACTTTTTACATTACCAATATTAGAAATGCAGATGTGCATTTATATGTATCAACATGAAATAAGGTGTTTTGGTACACTACTTTGAATATACTTTCCCTTTCATCTATCATACCATTCATAATACACTACCATTACCTCCTACCATCCATAATACAATACCATTACCTCCTACCATCCATAATACAATACCATTAACAATATTTTCACTTTATTACATGTATGTAAACACCATTTATACCATCCAATCAACATATTACGTCATAAATTGACAACTATAACCAAACCATCAACCACTAGATATAACTATCAAAAAACATGTATATGGGCCTACTTCTCCATTCAAAATCACAAACTTTTTTGTACCAAAACACGTTATATCATGGTTATACCTAATGATGCACATGTGCATTTTGAATATTGGTAATGTAAAAAGTAGTGTATTACTAATGGTATTGTAAATTAAAGTGCAATTGTCTATTCCTGATAACGTATTACCGAATTTGTCGAAGTAATGATACATATGCACATGTGCATGGATAACTTTTACTCGAAAAAAAAAGTTTTTATTTTTATGGTAACGAAATATAGCGATTTTTTTAAAAAAATATTAAAAAAAAAAAATTTTTTTGAGTGCTTTTTTGATTTTTTTAGATTTTATTTTGTGTTCACATTGGTTCTCGCGGTTCTCGCATGAACCTTACCCTATATATATATATATATATGTATGTATGTATGTATATAAGGGTAGAGGGGCACCCATCTTGAAATCCATGCCACTTAAACCATAAACGCAACCAATAAAATAATGTCACCTCATATGAACCCAATCCAAACGTAATCAACCTTAAAAGGGAAGAGCACGCACCCATCTTGGAGTTGTTGCATGTCGCGAAGTTGTTTAATTGGTGAAGAAAGAATACAAAAGATTAATCGACGGGCGGGTTCATAAACCAGGGAGTGAAACCTTAGTCCCTCCGTAGTGGTACGCGACATAACGTCAACTATAATGCCCCATTGCGCCGCCGCACACTGCCCCGGACAACTTCTAACGGCGGACTCCGGCCTCCCCTGTGAAAATTATAACGGTGCCATACGGCGGACTCTCTCTCTCTCTCACACACACACACACACATATATATATATATATACATATATAGGGGAATGCTAAAATGAGAACCACCTCGAGTTGTAAGAACCGTGAGAACTACACCGTAGGGGGCGCGGTGGAATAATTTTTTTTTCATAAACGTAGATGCATGTGTAAAAAAAAATTCAAAAAAAAAAAATGTCGTGTGTGTAGTTTTGAGCGCCACAAGTTTGTGTTTACGGGTACCGTAAATCTGGCCGGAAAATTTACGGTACCCGTAAACACAAACTTGTGGTGCTCAAAACTACACACACGACATTTTTTTTTTGAATTTTTTTTACAAATGTTGTTTTAAACATGCATCTACGTTTCTGAAAAAAAAATTTGGTCCACCTCGCCCCAGATCAAAAAGTTCTCGCGGTTCTTACAACTCGAGGTGGTTCTCATTTTAGCGGATACTTACATATATATATGTATATATATATATGTATATGTATATATATAGGGTAAGGTTCATTTGAGAAGAAAATTAAATTAAGAAGAAAAAGAACAAAGGGTAAAAATGTAAAACATTAAATAGTTTTTCTCTCAACTCATTTATTATTATCTTTGACTAGTTAATTAGTCATAAACACTATGATCCTCCACACTTAAGTTTTTGCTTACATACATCAAAATTTATCCTACACGTTTTGAAATTTATCCTACACATATTGAAATTTATCCTACACAACTCATAATTTATCCTACACATCTTATAATTTACGCTACACTTTAAATTATATATTTTTTCTTTTTTTGAAAAATATGTTTTTTTTTTTTAAATAAGTTACAAATTTAATGTAGTTAGCTATTAAAAAGGAAGACTATCAATTAATGATCCATCTAAGTTTACCAATATACACTTACACTAATATTAAATGCAAAAATTAAATGAAGTAAAATGAAGCATTCTTATTGGTTGAAATTTCTTATTTTTTATTCTTACAAAAAAATTCTTCTCATTTGAACTCTCCACTATATATATATCTAGAGGCCAGTTATTGTACAATGACCTTTATCGTAAAATATGTACGCGATGCCCACAACCGTACGATCATCCATCATTTAAACGCGGGCGTAACTAATTTATATGATTAAATTAATCAAATTCATATATAAATCATATCGCGAAGGTTAAAATCGTCATTGTGGAATCATAATCCCTGCAAATCAGCGAAGATACTTCAGAATCATACCCTAAATCAAAATTAAAAACCTTACACTCTTCTTCCCCAACCTCCGTTCGACTCTTTTGGTGCGATTACAACGAACGTTAATGAGTTGGGAGCAACGGAGCAAGACCAACAACGATCGACCACAATCGAATAAGATGAATCCATGTTATTGATTATACATGCAATTTGATAATGGGTTTTGATAAGGGTTTTGTAGGACATATGCGATTTTGTATTATCAGTTGTGTTTGGTAAGGGTTTTGTCTCTTACATGTGATTTTATATGATTAGGGGGTTTTGATAATGGTTTAGTGTGATACATGCGATTTGTTATGATTAGGGGGTTTTGAGTAGGTTTTGTCTTCGTTATAATTCTTATAATATGCGAAATAGATGTAAAAATTAGTTGTGATTGGTAAGGGTTTTGTCTGAATATGCGAATTCTGAAAACAGGGTTTTTCACTATATGCGAAATACATCTGAACCTATTAGGTTATGTCTTGGTTATGCTTCTTATAATATGCGAAATAGATGTAAGAATTATGTTTGGATTGTTCTAATATGCGAATTCTGATTATACATTGCATATATATGTGCTTTGAAAACATGGTTTTACAAAACATGCTAAATACATGTGAAACTATTAGTGTGGTTTCTTATAACATGCAAAATACATGTGTACATATTAGTGTGCTTCTTATAATATGCAAAGTCCTTTTTGAGTAACATGCGATTTGGTAGAAATTTTTGACAATGATGATATCCTTGAGATGCCTATATCCACATTGAGGAAATTGAACAACAACAAGAAAAAAAGGGTTGTAGAAGAAAACACTGATGATGATGACTTCGTTGAGCCTGTACCAAAAAAGAAGAAACTGAAAGAGGGTGAAAAACTGAAACAAGCTAAGAAATCTAAATTACAAAAAAATAATCTTTCCAAATTAGACGAAAAGGGAAAAAAACGAAGCAGTCTGAACCACCTAGAACACAACCTGGGCCTTTCTTTGAATATCACAACGTAGCATTGTTGTTGAGATGTCAACCTACACCGTACATGGAAAGTGTAAGAAATTTTTCAAAAGATCAAGTTGCTGACGTGAAAAGTATGGACTTTGGGTCTATTCTAGATATGAATCTTAACCATATTTCGACACATTTAGGATTTTAGCTAGTTAGAAACTTTGATGAAGAGTTCAATGAGCGTAACATAGGTAATCATCAAATCAAAATTACTTCGGATTCAGTTTATGAGGTTTTTGCAATACCAAAAGGATCTAAGCCAGTTCTTATAATTGTTGATAAAAGAAAAGTTAAAAAAGTTGAAAAAACTGAAAAGAGTAAGGAACCCAAAGGTGGGGATAATATTATAGATCAATCCAACGGTCAATGGGCAGCCAACGAGAGGATTACTCATGGCTTGATTGCATCAGCAATTAATAACCAAAGAAAGGGAGGAAGCTTGTTTAAAATCAATTTCCTAGCATACTGGATGACATTTTTTGTGGAGATTACAAAAGCTACAACTGCAAATGAAAGATGTTTGCTGGGAGTAGACGCTGTTGAAGATATACCACATCTAGATTGGTGCTCATATCTACTGAAGATGTTACGTCAGACTAGACAGGGGTGGAAAAACACAAAAATACAATACGTGGGACCTGTTGCCTTTCTTACGGTATGTTTTACTATATTTGTTAACAATATAAACAAAAATAAATAAATACATATTCTAAGTAAAAATTACCTCTTTTTTATATTTAAACAGCTTTTATACACACATGAGTACAACAAGTGGCATCGGATATTCGAGTAAGTCGTCGAGATGCCGGTTATTCGTTATATCACATCTGAGCTGATTGATAAAGTTGAAGAACATATTTCAAATAACAGACCTCTGACGAATAATGAAAATGAAAATGATTTTGAACCAGAGCAAGAGTAGGGTCGTTCAACGGAGGAGTATACAATACCACCCGTTGACGCCACAAAAAGCTACAAAAAGAGGATTGCGCCTGCAATAGAAAACGAAGAGTACCCTTGCGGGAACACATATGATATGCTTGATTTCGGCATTGACATGCCGGAAACTTCCAATTGAACCTTGTGATGGGAGTTGGAACACAGACACAAAAAATGATGGACTATTGCAACACTCCTGTTCAACTTTCTCCTACTGTAATCTACGGTTCTGAGCAGCAGCAACAACAACAGGCTTCGAACATCAATAAACGGATATGCCCATCAATATTAGTTTCATTTATTTTTACATACAAAATATTACAGAATCTGTTGAGACGAATGACGAGCAATATAAAAAAATACAATGCACTTGTTCAAATTGTTCAAGAAATGAACAACTTGGTTTCGGATGCTAAAACAAAGTGTTTTTGGGATCCGTAAATTATGGAAGTGTGTAAGCAGTGGGAAGACACGCTTCGAAGTACACCAGTTTGTGAGCCGCCTGATTCGGTTTGAGAGCCTGAATCTACAGCTTGTGATGTTGATCAAGAAGATATCGCAAATGAAGAATGTAGAGGGAATGCAGATGTTGTGGACAATGAAGAATGTAGAGGGAATGCATATGTTCAAGAAGTTATAGCCAATGTTGTGGACAGTGTGAGACACATGGAATCAGAAGGTAAACATGCGTTTTCAAGTACACATGAGATTTCATATACACATGCGATTTCATGTACACATGCGATTTCATGTATACATTTGATTTCATATACACATGCGATGTCATATATAACATGCGATTTTGATTCTGGCTTATTTTAATTCAAAAATTTGTGTGTGGGACTACTGCAGCCAGATGATGGAGGAGTAAAAAAGACAAATGATGGGATAGTAACAGACACCTTTATTGCAAAACTACAAACTGTGGAACCGGGTGTATACGTTTACAACTCATTAGTGCAGGGTAGAAACTTTTATTATAAAATTAAAAAAAGAACAAAAGCTTATATTTTTTTATCTTAAACTCGCATGCAGAAAATGGTGAAACTGCGATGGAAGCAACAGTGAATTTAGCAGAATCTACACAACACCTTCCAAAAAAACTTCCAGAAAAACATACTTCCATAGGTACAAAAATTTATTACAATAAGAAAAGGTAAAACTTTTAACATTTTTACTAACACAATTCAAAACACCCTTGCAGATTCTAGGCCCAACAATGAGCATAAATCTGAAACTGAAGTGGAAATTGAGTAGAAACTACACATCAGAAACCACAAGAAAGGATTCGGGTATTGAAAGTGACAAAGAAAAAGATGTGGTATACCCTTCAGTGACGGCTAAAGAATTGCAATCAGTTGAATCACTTTTGAGCCTAGCACCCAACCTAGAAGTACACAAAGGAAGGAAACCAGGTAAGGGGGAACATGTTGCTGACAGAAGCTGTTAAAGATGAAGCTATCTAAAGACCAAAGACAATGCACGATTACATGAAGATTGCAAGATGACTGAAGACAAAGTTATTTTATGAAGTTATTGTCAAGGGAGAGTTTGTTGGTGCATATTTGTGACACAGCTTAGATTTGGTCTTTGGATATCTTGTAATTAGTAAAACGATAAATGGTTTGCGGGTTTACCTTTGTTTTAGTTAATTAATAGAGTTTGGGCTAAACAAAACCCACATTGGGTTATGGGGAACGAATTGGGCCCAGCCCATGTAGGAAACCCTAGCTTTCTGCAGCAGCCAATTCTGAACCGAGCCAATCAAGAGCCTAATGCTCTGATAGCAATTGTAGGTCCCCTGGTTCGCACGGATCGTCACAGAATTGTCAATCCAATCTAGAGTGCGGAATCCTCTAGACCAGAATATCACAGAAACGAGTAGAAATAGAAATTACTATCAAACCGATCTTTAGTGATTATCTATCAAACTGATTACAATCAATCAAGATCCCCAAATTCGTCCAAGCCTCTATTACCTTCACGAATTCCTCTCTAAAACTGTTTTGGCTGATTAACCTAAACCCTAATGCAAAGCCTTGTTTATATAACACAAGGTTGCAACATAGGCTAGGGTTTCCTACATGGGCTAGGCCCAATTCGTCCCCCTTAACCCAATGTGGCTTTTGTTTAGCCCAAACTCTATTTCACTAATACAAAGCTAAACCCGATAACTATTTATCGTTTTACTAATTACAAGATATCCAAAGACCAAATCTAAGCTATTGTCATAAAATAACTTTGTCTTCAGTCATCTTGCAATCTTCATGTAATCTTGCATTGTCTTTGGTCTTAGGGAAATTTCTCCCCCTAAATTTTTGTTTTTATGGAGTAAGTTTTAAAAACACAATTCTGAACGAGTAGATATCTTCCCCTGAATGTAATTCTCGTAAGAAGCAATGAACGAGGCGAGCAATACTAGATGTTCTTCAGCAGCCTTAACACTCATAGGCATAGACTTGGTATTGCTGCTCTGATTTGTAGTTGAATTTCTCTTAGCACCTGTAGATCCTCCTGAAGCAGCTACGAAACACACATCACCATCTTCATTCATAGTAACATGCTCATTCTCACATGACAGAAACGTAGTAGCAGAATCACTAGAAGCATTGTGAGATGAGGAAGATGGAAGTCCATTGTAAACTCCTAGATCCTGAACCTGATCATAGCATGTTTCCTTCTTCTTCATGTTGAGCTCATAAGCTCTTAGCTTACCAACAACCTCTTCAAGCTCTTTTGTCTCATAATCTGGTTCCCCTTTAATAATGAGGGTGTAGATATCCCACTTTGCAGGTAATGCATCAAGCAACTTATCATTGATCTCAATGTCAGTATAGCTATCTATGTCATAGTTGTCCATTTATGACATTAGATGATAGTATCTCGTGATGATATCACTTGTGATATCTTCAAGTGATTCATTTCTCATACACTTGAAAACAACAAATTGCTTCTTCAGTAGATCCAATTTGTTCTTTTTGGCATCTTCATTTCCTTGATACCTCTTTTCTAGTGCATCCCACATTTCCTTAGAACTAGTGTACTTCTTGAAGGTATGTTTGATGCCATCAGGTAAGGACATTTTTATGGCAGCAAAGGCTCTCTTTTCAGCCTCATACATCTTTTTATCAGCCTCTTGCATGTTCACGTAGGTTGTGACACATGGTCTGCCTTCAAAATCATGAGTTGGATTCGCATAACCATCTTGAATACAGATCCACATCCGTGTGTCGTGATATTCAATGAAATACTGAAACCTATCTTTCCATGTTAGATAGTTCTCCACCTTCATCATCTTAGGTGGTTTGTTTGTGGTACCAACCTCATGCTCCATTCTCAACAGTTCGTTCAAATTTGACATGTTCGACATTTTAACATAACAGACTGGTAAAACCGTACAAAAAGTGTTCGAAAACTGTGGTTACCAAATTACACCGTTAGAATCGTCTCGAAAAGACGAATCCAGTGGTATATAATGTCGTAAACCAAATTTGGGATTTTCCAGTGTTTTTTTTTGTCCTAAAAATCCAAGGAACTCAATGGTGCAAACGGTTTCGTCAGATGAGCTACGGATCAAATTCTATTCATGAAAACGTTAAATCCTCTATACGTATCTAATTAATCCACAAAAATAAATACTCCACTTTTTAATTCCTCTACCAAATTCGCTGGAAAGCCAAGTTAATTTCGCTGGTCAGGTTGCAGTTCAATTTCACTGATCAGAGAAGTTATTTAATTTCGCTGGTTCAACCAATTTCGTTGCCAAATACGCTGAGATTAATTTCGCCGGGTAACCAGTTCGCAATTACGACGACTATTAACTTCGCCGATCACCGTAATAATTTCGCTGAGGACAATTACACGGTTACCAAAGTCGCCTTTGGATTTTAATTTCGCCGGTCAGTTAATTTCGCTGGTTAATCAGAGTATTTATCCGAAATCAGCAAATCCTCCAAAAAAAAATCTTCTCAGAATTTTAACGGATCTCTTTCTAACAGAATCCTGCAAAATCAAAACAACCAAATCAGTCCAAATTTTCAAAAATATGAAGAACACGAAGAACAGTCTTCGAATCTTCAAGTATTTCTATCTAAAAATCTTCAACCAATCAACCAGAACTATCTTGAAAACCTGCAAATCAGCAAAATCAAACACACAGACTGATCAAACACAAACAAAAACGCACAAATATATCAGAAAATCAATAATTTCGAAAACCCTAGTTTTCAGATTTTAAAAATTTCGAAAATTCTTCAACTTCCACCCGAATCTGCAGTCTGCAATTCTGAACCGAGCCAATCAAGAGACTATTGCTCTGATACCAATTGTAGGTCCCCTGGTTCGTACGGATCGTCACAGAATTGTCAATCCAATCTAGAGTGCGGAATCCTCTAGATCAGAATATCATATAAACGAGTAGAAACAGAAATTACTATCAAACCGATCTTTATTGATTATCTATCAAACTGATTATAATAAATCAAGATCCCCAAATTTGTCCAAGCCTCTATTGCCTTCACGAATTCCTCTCTAAAACTGTTTTGGCTGATTAACCTAAACCCTAATGCAAAGCCTTGTTTATATAACACAAGGTTGCAACATAGGCTAGGGTTTCCTACATGGGCTAGGCCCAATTCGTCCCCCATAACCCAATGTGGGTTTTGTTTAGCCCAAACTCTATTAATTAACTAATACAAAGCTAAACCCACTAACCATTTATCATTTTAATAATTACAAGATATCCAAAGACCAAATCTAAGCTGTTGTCACAAATATGCACCAACAGAACAACCACTTGCAACACAAAAAACGGGGAAAAAGGGATGTGGAGAACAAAAAAAGGAGGAACCAAAGGGATTAAATGAACTCCTTTATAAAACAATAGAACTCGTAAAAATTCGAAATAAGAAAAGGTATGCAGACCTTGGAGATGTGTTTTGTTCCCCTTTTTGCAACAGAGTGGTTAGTATGCACGAAGCACTCCTAGATCGTGAATTGAGTGTGATTAGATACACATTTGCAACGCTTATGAGAAGTAGGTAAACAATTAGATCAACTAAAAACATGTATATATATGCTCAAAAAAGTTAATTATATAATGTTTGCCTGGCAAATCAGTATTTTACCGATCAAAAACTGGGGTTTACACATATAAAGCAATCTTCAAAAGCTTCTATAGAAATCAATATGTAGCATCAAATGGAATCGATGCATTTGTGGATGTGCTCAACCTGGAAGAGAAGAAGAGGGATAGAAAATTATCACCATGCAGACTCTTCTTGTATAGTACAATGCTGGCATGTTGTTGATTTTCGACCAATATGATTTAGCATTTGGATGTTTATCTAAACATTTTCGCATGGCATATCCAATAAAAAATCGCGTGTTCAGTAATTTCACATACATATGTAAGCATCACGCATGTAAAACATTTTCAGAAATTTCGCATGCACAATTTAGCATTTCGCATGTAAAACATTTTCACATATTCAACGTTTTGCCATAATCAATACATTTTGTATGTAATAATTTCGTATGTATACTAACATGGTAATACATTACTTGACCTTACTTGTAATTACTTAACATACACCCAGATATCATGTACAATGATAACTACATCGACAACTAACGGCTAAACGTCTTTACCTCAAATCTTGAAGACATCTTACAGAAATATGAGGTAAAAAAACTTGGATTAGTTGAGCTCCTGTTTATTCCAGTACTTCAAGGTGACCATTTCTATTGCATGTGCTTCCACATGAAAACCGGCCAAGTTAAATTGATTGACAACTCAGCAATTGAACAAGAGTTGAAAGATAGATACAAAGGGCTTCCAGACACCCTGGTAATACCAAATTTGTTCATATACATGTTATATTTATGTAAAACTACTGACACAATGTTTCTATGTTACTGAGAAGGGTATTGGTTTTATACCTACAAAAGGCCTTTGTAACACCTCGTGTTTCGGAAGTCAAAGTCAAAATTGAATTCAAAGTAAGAAAAGATTGCTAATTGCGATCTGTTTCTCCTTGCTCAATTCCTGTTTTGACTTCTTTGACTCGTAGTTAGTCTATTTTGTTTTCGCTTTAGTTGTATTATGTGGAGTATCTATTAATAATCGCATGGTAATCGCTATTTATTACATGTTTAATCGCTTTATCGCTATCGCACTCGCAACTCGAATTACGCATTTTGGTTATTGTTATACGTGTGTGTGTGCCTTATGTGTTACTTGTGCATGCTTATTTGTGATATATGTGGAAATCAATCAAAACGCCATCGAACTCAATCGAATCGCAAACGCTAAACGAATACAAAATAAGGATGCTTGTATGTTGATATAGTAGTTGGGATTAAAAGTAATTTGACTAGGAAACTCTATCGCATCGCAACGCTCGCAATCGCAATCGAAACGGCAAAACTCGTCACACCGAACACTCAAACAAGGTGATTGATCGACCAGGCGACCAGCCGTTCGATCGGACAGCCGTCCGATCGGACAAGCTGTTCGATCGAGCTGCCTAATCGATCGACCAGCCCCTCTCCCCTCCTTTCCACTTTAGGTAACCCTATAAATACTCATTGTCACTTTCATACTTTCTACTTTTGGCAACTGACGTCCGACCAGTGCTCTTGCTCGCTTTTTCCTTCGATTTCTCGCAATTCCGGTAAGATCTTGTAACATCCCGAAAATACAAAACTTTATATTAAAATTATAAAGTTTAAATAAACAAGAATTTGTCTAACTAGGAAATTATAACCAAGTTAACTATGGGTCTATGAATAACTAGAATTAAGGTTAGAATAACCAAACTATAAGTTAAATAAAAGTAGAAGGGCCAATATTGTTAAAATTGAAACTAGTGTTATTAGTTTACATCTAAAATAAACCAAACACCCCATTTGAAGGGGGTCTGGTCGATCAAGGAACACAGGGGGCGACACCCACTCCTTCACAACCCTAAATTCTACTAAAATCTCAAATTGAAGGCTCAAATCATGTCATAATCGAAATCTGAGCATAGAATCGTGATCTCCTCGTCAAGGAGGTCATAAGGTATGTCAAATTAGGTTGTTTTGATACAACTCAAATTCTTGCATGTGATTGAAATCGAAGGTTGAGCTTGATTATGTGTTGTAAAACATGAAATTGGAAGTAATGTGAAGTCTAGGGACAAACCCTAGATGATTTCTTGTCAAAATCTTGCATGTTAGTTGTAAGGATCAAAATCACTATAGTGGGTGATTAGTAAGTTAGTAGAACTTGATAAACACTAGGATTAAGACTCTTGTTCTAGTGAAAACTGAAATTTTGAGATAATCTCTGAAATTGTTGATGTTAAAATATGTGTATATTGTCTAATTGAAGTTAATTTGAGTGATAAATTCAAGTCATGAACTTGGTTTAGATCATGTAGAAATCTGACCCGCAAGGTGTTTGATAAAACGCCTAAATGAGGGTTAAAATGTTAAAGATTGCTAAAAACGCAGATTTGCATATGTTATGAATGAATGCGTTAAAGCTTATGAAAGAGAGTTCTAATCTTGTTATGAATTGAACTCTTTAGGCAAGGAATCCGGAACGTCAAGTGGACATGCCGGAAGTGATACCCGCGGAAAAGGTGTGCTTTAAAGGTACGTGACTTTAGTCTCGTTGTATTATGTAATAATGTTTGGTTTTAGTGTACAAACGATGTCGGATTGTAATTGATGCGTTTGATGTATCGTTAAAGTGGCGAAGTTCACTAGATCATCAAACGGGTCAAAATAAACATTAGAAATTTGGTTTGGTATGTTAATAAAGTGATGGTCTTCACTAGATAGCCAAACGGGTCAAAATGTTGCTTGAAAACGAATCACATGAGTAGAGACTTAAAAGTCTCATATCTTGCTAGGTGATAGATGGTAATACACCAATAAATTGGTTATGATATTTTAAGTCTACGAACCCGGTATATCGGGTCAAACAATAGAAGTTAATAGAAGGTGTCATTTGAAACGGGATGCTTGAATTCCGAGAAAACAAGTGTTTAGTTTGGAGAAAACGCGAAGCCATGGTATGGCGCGTATACTCCAAGGTCATAAGCCCGGGAAGTTGGGTAACTATGTCTAATGTGTCATTAATTAGGATGGAAATACGGTGATCAAGTACAATGTCAAGAACCGAACACGCATTTTAAAGCTTCCGCAATAATCTTAATCTTGTCTAGACATAATTATGTTGTAAACACTTTTGTTAATCATGTTTTAAATCCCTTAAACTAGTGGTTAGTTTACTAACAAGGGTTAACTTTTAAACTTGTTATGGATTATCTTGGGATATGTTTAGTACTACCTCAAGTGTGTATGGTTTAAACACGAAATGTTTTTGTAAACTCTGATTTTTATAAAGTTCATATAATTATTAGTTAAATTCTGTCAAAATATTAAGGGTGTTACAGATCTCGTCATAAATCTTGTACTTCCTTAATCTACACGCACTCCTACACCTTTCTATCTTTTGAATCTTATCTTTTAACCGTGAAATCATCAAGATTCAAGGTGTTCTAGGATGACGTCATCATGTGTTCTTGAAGAACTTCATGTTTTGGCCTCAATCCACCAAGAACAACTTAGATCTAACCGATTTCCACATAAACTAACAAAGATCTTTCATAGATCTAAACATATTCACAATGAAAAAGATTGAAAGATGGTTTTCCAACTTTCTTTCAACTCTTTTACACTCAATGCACTCAAAACCGATAGAATCGGAGCTTGTGCTGGCTTACTACTCATTCTTGTGGTTGCGTTGGTTCAAGATCCATATTCTATCCACGAGATTATCGATTTCGGGTTAACTAAGAACAATCGTCCTAAACCGGTGGACTGATTGAACTTTGGTGGTTCCTGTTCAATTGGGTCACTAGAGCTTAGGATGGGGTTCTGTTGGTTAGCACGATATCAACACATCTCGATAGAATGACAAACAATCAAAACAACCAAGTGTAAGACGAACAGGTCGCCCAGGACGGAGTGCCGTCTGATCGGACTGCTGTCCGATCGAACAGCCAATCCGAATGACTGGCCAATCCGAACGACTTGCACCTTGGTCCCACCTTAATTTTCAAATCAACTCTCAAGAGTTTTGGAACACCGAACGGATTGCCGTCCGAGCGACTACCACTCGATCGACTGACCATCCGAATATTTGATGTTTCAAAACTTCAACACTTAAACAATTTTCAACATGTTCAATGCACAAAGGATGCCACCCGATCGAACGACCGTCCGATCGAGTGACAACCTGCTGTGAACTTGTTCTCACTGAAGTGCCCAACCAATCGGGTTGTCGTCCGATCGACCGACCTGAAAGGTAGAAATACTTCTATGTTTTCAAAATACTACAACGAAAACTTCAAAAGTCAAGCCATCATACACAAACACATCCTTCCCAAAGGAAGTAACAATCCACTCGAATGGTCATCCGACCGGACGACCGTCCGAACGGACTGTCACTCGTACGACCAGCTGTCCGATTGGACTACCATCCGATCGAACTGCTATCCGACCCACTTGTACTTTGCATCGACTGACGCGTCGCTTATCGTTATGCTATCGTTCTGATCAGGCTAACCCTTCTCTCTAGCGCTCCCTTCAATCCATCAACCGCTGTGAGTATACTCGATCCCTTTTTGCTTTACGCACTTTTGGGTGTTACATACGTTACTTATACAAAATCACATCGAACACACTACGCAATACTTTAAACGCTAACCGTTACCAAATGTTATACGTGACCTAATGAATGCTTGTTTGTTATGTTTACACATGGAATGATGTCTACATACCTTAGCAACGGTAGTACTATTAGTTTGGACTCAGCACCAGTTCACTCGGGGGTTGTTAAGGACAATTACCTACATGGCTCACAGTGGTGAGAATGTATCGTGAACTGCCTTGGGCAGTCAACCCGCGGTCATTGGTATCGATATGTTCATGTCGATAACTAACATGCCTCATTTTACACTGTGTACGTGCTGGTTATGCGTAACGCTTTCGAACCCTATATGCTATTATCAAACTTGTATGCTTACCTTTACACTATGTGTATTGACTTTTACTTTAACGTATGTGATAGGTTCTTAGGATGTTTACATGCTTTGTGTGCTGGTGATGAAATTGAGGCTAGGGACGGAGTCCTAGAAACCAATAAATAAACAATTGTCTGTAATAAAATCTGAGTTGTCGGAACAGAACAATTTGACTGGATCTTTTCTGTAATAATTGCATTATCATTTATGACATGGTATGGGACGTGTTGCTTTAACATATCTGGTAAATATAGTTGTTATGGAAACTTCTGGACAATCTGTTTCGCTCAGTGCCATGCCCCGATGTTTCCGCCATCGGTTGGGGTGTGACAGATTGGTATCAGAGCCATAACTATAAGGAATTAGGTAAGACTCGATCTAGTCTGGATCGATGTCTTAGAGACCTAGTCTATAGTTAGGAACCAACAGACCGACTCATGCATGACCAGTAGGGATCATGTGTGAGCGTACTTTCTATTTCTCGCTATTCTCACCTATGCTACACTATCACTGCACTCGAATTTTCAAATATGAATGAGTTATTAAGTCGAGAATAGGTGTGAAAACCGCAAACTCTCGACTAAATTGCTCGATCAGCCCACATTTTTATCTATAAACACGAGAAATTGCGTTGAAATAGGAGTGAAATCCATACTTTAACGCATAATTCTCCTTTATTTTATCAAAACAGGAAAGAAGTTGTTAAGCCAGGGGTGAAACCCTAACCTTGACGACTTATTCCGACCTTTACTTGGTTTTACAAAACTCTCACCAAAGTCTCGACGGACTCCAACGACTTGAAGTCACGATATGACTAAAGGGATGCGTGCCAAACGCCCAAGAATCGAGGAAAAAGCACAGTCCTGAGGGTCAAAATGTGTACAACAAGTCCTTGAGAATAGTAGAATCACTTTGGATAGTCAATGTCTAATAGACGCAGACGATCTATTTCCCGATTTTTTTGTGTTTCGATTCTGAGCCCGCAACGGCTGACTCTGATGTTTCGTCGATTCTATGTGTTGTATGTGTATTTACCTGTCTATGTGTTTTAATTTTGGAGAATTATTCGATTCTTGCCTTCACTTCGATCGACACGCACGACTCGCACTGCACTTCTATCTCAAAACGCTGACAAATAGCTAAAGTATGGACGACCTTATGCTATGATATACTGTACTACTCGATATGTTATCCGCAATCGCTATTCTCGAACGCGCGTAGACCTTAGATAATAGATGCAGTCAGAATGCCCTACGTGTCTCTATATGCCTCTTGTGATTATATGCTTCTGTGGTTCTGTGCCCTACGTGCCTATGTGCTTATGTGTCTCTGTGCTTATGTGAATCTGTGATTATGTGCCTATGTGCTTACATGGTTATGCGTGTTCCTGAGCTTTAGTGGTATTAGGATTGTGAGGTGAGATTCGATTATATTGTGTTGAGTCCTGTGGCGATGTCTGTTGCAGACAATGTCGTCATCTGGATCTCGCGCTACCCGTGATGCTCGCTGAAAGCAAGCAGACAAATGCCTCGCTGCCATGATTACTAAGCAAATGGCAAAGGTTGTACCCCTAGTCGTCAGTGAATTGTACGAAAACATGAGCAAATCGTCTGAGGAATCCAGAACTGAGACTCCCAAAGCTGCTTTCAGCTTCAAACAGTTCAAGGCATGTGGACCGAAAGAGTTCATCGGAGTAGAAGGCCCTACGGCTTTGTTTCAATGGTTTGACTCGATCGAAGTCACTCTGCGACAGAGCGGATGTCCTGATAATCTCCGCACACTGAACGCGACCGGATTCTTCCAGTCCCGCGCTCTAGACTGGTGGACGGCCGAAAAGAACAAGCACGGAAATGATGCAGCTTACGGTCTGTCATGGGACGAGTTGAAGAACGTTATGCTCGAAGAGTTCTGCCATCCCCATGAGCGCCAGAAGCTGGAGGACGAGTTCTGGAACATCAAGCAGAAGGAAGGTGACAACGCTGCCCTGACTGCTCGCTTTAAGCAGCTCAGCATCATCTGTCCCGATCAAGTGAAGATGCCCGACATGGCAATCAAGAAGTACATCCGAGCTCTACCCGACTGTGTTGCGGATTTTGTGCATGCCGCAAAGACAGCAACGATCGGAGAAACTTACTTGCTTGCCGCCGAAATCAACGACAAGCGGGTAAAAGCTGGTTTTTGGGATAAAACTTCGAAGAACCCGCATCAAGTCACCACCGCACCAACCGCTGAAACCACCGCCGCTCAATCATCAAAGTCCTCATGCCGCAAGAAGAAGAACAACAACAGCAGCTCCAACAACAAGAACTGTGCTGTCACTACCACTGCTGCTCCACTTCAAGCCGTACGGGCTCAGCAGCAATCTCACCACCGACCAGCACCAGTTACTTATGCACCGCCTGCAAAGCGTGCATACACAGGCCCCCACCCGGATTGCCCAACATGTTCTTATCATCACCCAGTGGGTCTCGCCTGTCGTTTCTGCGCTTACTACAATATGTACAGCCACTTCACTGCTAACTGCCATACTAGTCCCCGTCAAGCACCAGCTCAAGCCACTGCTCATCAAGCTCTGCTCCCAGCCCCGCAAGGCCAACAAGCGGCTCAGGCACCCGCGGTCAACGCCCGAGTCTGCTTCGCATGTGGTGATCCCAACCACTTTGCGAACATGTGCCCGAATAGGGTTGTGAAACAAGAGCCCCAGCAGCAGCAACCTCAGCAGCAGCAGCCTCAGCAGCAACAGCCTCAGCAGCAACAACAAGCCGCACGAACCAGAACTTTCAATATCAATGCGCGCCAAGCCCAGGCTGACAACAACGCGGTCAATGGTACGTTCCTTGTGAATGGTATTTATGCTTCATGTTTGTTTGATACTGGAGCCGATAACTGCTTTGTGTCGTTTGAATTCGAGAAGCTTCTTAGTCGTAAGCGCTCCCATCTCCCCTCGACGTTCGATGTTGAAGTCGCTACCGGAAGAACTGTCGCCGTTAATTATGTTCTTCGTGATTGTACTCTTGAGCTCAACAATCACATCTTCCCAATCGACCTTATTCCGATGCAACTCGGAAGTTTTGATGTCATAGTAGGCATGGACTTTCTTCGCGAAAACCATGCTGAAGTTGTGTGCTTCGATAAGATGATTCGATTCTCGCTCGTGAATGGTGATTTATTGTGTGTTTATGGCGAAATTGCTTCGAAAGGTCTCAAACTCATGTCGTGTGTCCAAGCTAGCAAGTATCTCCGCAAGGAATACATAGCTTTCTTGGCTAACATTGTAGTAGCGGAGAAGGAAAAGAAAGGAAAGACAGAAGTGAAAGACGCTCTTGTGGTTTGTGAATTTCCTAATGTGTTCCCTGACGATCTTCCCGGTTTATCGCCAAGTCGTGATATCGACTTTCGTATCGACATCATTCCTGGAGCCAACCCTGTTGCCAAAGATCCTTAACGACTCGCACCGTCCGAAATGCATGAACTCTAGAGTCAGCTTCAGGAATTGCTTGACAAAGGCTTCATTTACCCGAGCACCTCTCCTTGGGGCGCACCAGTCCTGTTCGTCAAAAAGAAGGATGGGTCGTTCAGGATGTGCATTGACTACTGGGAATTGAATAAGCTAACTATCAAGAACCGCTATCCCCTGCCTCGCATTGATGATTTGTTTGACCAGCTACAAGGCGCTACATGCTTCTCGAAGATCGACCTACGCTCAGGCTATCACCAACTACGCATACAAGAGGAAGATATACCCAAAACCGTTTTTCGCACTCGATACGGCCACTATGAGTTCGTTGTTATGCCTTTTGGCTTAACCAACACACCCGCGGTTTTCATGGATCTGATGAATCACGTGTGTAAAACCTACCTCGACCGTTTCGTCATCGTGTTCATCGACGATGTCTTGGTCTATTCCAAATCGAAAGCCGAACACGCGCAACATCTACGTTTGGTTCTCGAGCTACCCCAAGGGAATCGACTCTATGCCAAGTTCTCCAAGTGCGAATTCTGGTTGGAGGAGGTTCAATTCCTCGGTCACATTGTAAATAGTCAAGGTGTCCACGTCGATCCCGCGAAGATTGAAGCTGTTAAGAGTTGGATTACTCCTAAGAACCCGTCTGAAGTCCGTTCTTTTCTAGGAGTAGCGGGCTATTATCGATGATTTATTGAAGGATTCTCAAAGATCGCTGATGTGTGTAAAATGCAACATATAAATTACATCAAATGAGGCATAAAACTAACCCTTTTTAAGTACCAATATTGGAAAAAGAGTGTTTTTGTCTTCCTTTTGTATTTTCAGGATTAAATGAGCTAAAAAACACAAAAGAAGCAAAAAGACAGCTAAATCCAACATAAATACAAGAAAAGGAACATACGTGGACTGCCCGACCCCTCAACGGCATCTTCCCAAGCAAAATAGAGAAGGCAGAAGTCTGAACACGCCCCGTGCTCAGCCAGCACGGGGCCGTGCCCAAGAAGCAGCAGAAAAGACAAACCTATAGAAGCTTCTATTGCCCACCATGGGGCCGTGCCCAGTGAGCACGGGGGCGTGGCGAAAGTACAGCAGGCGCATTAATTGTAATTGCGAATTACAATTAATGAAGAGAGAGAGTGTCAGACAGGCACGGGGCCGTGTCCAGCGGACACGGGGGCGTGCCCAGCCTTCTGTTCAGCCTATAAATAGGAGTGCTTGGTTTCATTTCAACTCATCCCTTGGCACACCACCTCTCTCACACTTCATCCACCACCCACCACCATCACAACACCATCATCCACCACCATCATCCATTGTCCATCGTAGAGTGTGTGAGTCGTCTCGGGATCCAAGATTGATCGTAAGAGTTCTTGACAATCAAGGCCATGTTTGCCTAAGTCTCTTACATCACTTGGTGAAGACAAAGTGTCTAGTATAATACTTTTTATTTCTAATCTTTTGCACTTTTTATTTGGTTTTGTATTAATGACTTTAATAACTAGTTACTTATGTTGAAGGTGATCTTTCCTTATCGTTTGTCCGTGGTGTCTTGGCATTATTTTACTGTCTATATAAAATAAAGGATTTTCACCATTCATATCTCCACGGTGTATATGGAGGTATGTTGGCTACCTGGTCGGGGGTTAAGGGAACGGTTTGGTAAAGGTCTTGCCATTGTTCAGCGTTTAGAGGTCCTGCAATGGACCTGGGTCAAATTTAGTAGGACCTCCTTCAATGCTTCACGGTATTGGATGGCGGGGGTCCAAACTCTTTGACCCCCTCATAAGTTAACTACTATTAATACTATAACCCGGCTATTTAGGACTGTATCCCTGCTGACTCAGACTACTTAGCCGAGGGTAACGTCACCGCCAAAAGCGGGGCCTACCATAATATTGCATTAATAACTTAATTCATTATCTTCCAATAATCCACCCTTTTAGGATTGTATCCTTGCTGACTCAAACTACTGGGGTGAGGGTAACGTCACCTTCAAAAGAGGGGCCTACTACAATAACTAAGATAATCTCTTAATTATGTGCAAAAGTGTGGAAATAATCAAAGGTTATACTAGATACGAGTCGGAACCAAGTGATTCATCTTGTCTATCTGTTTTTATTTTATTTTTATTTTCAGCATTTTAGTTAGTTTTTACTTTTCTTAGTTTAAAACATTTTTCTAACCTTTTTATTTTGATTAGACGTTGAGGATAAACCGGTACTAAAAGCTCTTGTGTCCTTGGACAACCTCGGTATCTTACCAACGCTATACTACGCTCACGATGGGTGCACTTGCCCATATGTGTGTTTAGTGTTAGTAAAATATCGTGTTTTATAAATTTAAAACTTGGCTAAAATAAGTGTTAAAAAGGGCTTAAAATATACACCTAATATATATAACACTTCGTACGCATCAAGTTTTTGGCGCCGCTGCCGGGGACACAAGGATTTTAAGAAAGCTTAAAATCAACGGCCTAATCAGTTTTTCAAAACCTTTTCAAAAAGCGCGCACATTTTTCTGCATTTTAGTTTAATTTTGCATTTACAGTATCCTGTACACGGGGCCGTGTTCACTGAACACGGGGCCGTGCTGCACATTTTCACAAAAAAACACCCAGTAACAGTAGCTTGAACAAGGGCCGTGCTCACTGAACACGCCCCCGTGCTCAACGAAATCAGTAAAATTAATTAAAACGCCCAGATACAGATCCTGAACACGGGGCCGTGTTCACCAGACACGAGGCCGTGTCCAACCTCTGTTTCCATTTTTATTTTTGTTTTCTGATCTCGAGACTCGGTTGTGGTCTGTTGAGTGATTCTTATGGATCAATACTTAGGAGGTTACAACTACACCTATGAGGAGGATGATTATAGGGGTAATTATTGCACTAATTGTCGTAATGCACGCTCGATTCAAAATAATCACTCATATCAACCATCCAATTCATACACCTACTATGAGGAGCCCAGGTACGAGCCATCAACTTCATACACATCCTATGAAGACCAAAGGTATGAACCTCCTCCCTCATACTCATATTTTGATGAACCAAGGTATGAGCCCTCATACTCATACTTTGAGGAACCAAGATATGAGCCACCACCTTCATATGCTTACTATGAGGAACCTTGGCGTGAACAACCCACCTCATATGAGTATTATGAAGAACAAAATTACGAACCTTATCCATCATATGCTTACAATGAAGAACAGTGGTGCGAACCATCGACTTCATATGAGTATTATGAGGAACAAAGGGTCGAACAACCGGATTCAAGCTTAGAAAATTCCGATTCTTTTTCTATAACCAAAGTGACCGATAGGATATTAGAACACATTAGAGTTATCGATCGATGTATAAAAGAAGCTCGCGCAAGGGAAGAGGAGTCCCGCGCAAGAGAAGAGTTAAAAAAAGAAGAGATAACCGAAAGTGTAAAAATGGAAGAACAAATAAGTGAAAAACCGACACATGAGTTAAACAACGAAAAAGGTGAGTCCAACAACGTTAAAATTCAAGAAGAGTCTAATTTTGAAGAAATTAATCTCTTGTCACCTTCTTTCGAAAATCATTGTTTAGTACCCACTCATGCTAAGTTTTTAAAAGAGTTAAACACTAACACTAAAATTGACGAAACGGTAAGCGTTAAGTTAACTAATGATCAAATTTCACTAATAAAAGAAGACCCGTTTGAAATTAACATAACACCGGTTCCATGTTTCTTTCAAAATTCGTTTATTAGTAATGTCACAATCGATAAAGATCTTTGTGTTAACATAATGCCTAACTACATTTTCGAAAGATTAAGTATTAGTGATTTTTCTCCACTTCAAATACCCATTTTTCTATCCAATCGGAAAGTAATAAAATCAATCGGTATAGTTGAAGATGTCTTGGTTCAAACAAATCAAATGGTAATCCCGACCGACTTTGTCATCCTCGATGACGCTCCTCTAGTGTTGGGACGACCATTTGTAAAAACTCACGAAGCTTTGAAAACCCGGAAGTTCAACAATCTACCTCTTCAATTAGGGGCATTTAAAAGAAGTGTCGATCTCGAACGGTCAATGAAATATCCATTCGGCAATAATGACCCCCTAATTGAAGATGAAGATGAACCACCCGATACAAGTGAAGAGATTGACCACTTTGTTGAAGAAGAGGTCGCCATAGAACAAACTTTTAAAGTTCTTGATCGAAATGAGCAACCAAATAAGGAGTCTCCTAAAGACCCACCACTTGAGCTCAAAGAACTTCCAAAAGGTTTGGAATATGCTTTTCTAGACAAAGATGGTAATTTACCTGTAATTATTTCGTCTAAATTAGATAACTTAGAAAAAGAAAAATTAATTAATCTTTTGAAAAAACACAAAAACGCAATAGCTTGGAAACTTGTAGACATAAAAGGAATTAGTCCTTCAATGTGCACACACAAAATTTTGATGAATGATGACTACAAATCGGTCATACAACCACAACGTCGAGTAAATCCAAATGTTCAAGAAGTGGTTAAAAATGAAGTCATCAAGCTACTTGACGCCGGACTTATCTATCCTATCTCCGATAGTCCTTGGGTAAGTCCCGTCCAAGTAGTTCCAAAGAAAGGAGGTATGACGGTAATAACTAACGAAAATAATGAACTAATACCAACGAGAACCTTCACAGGATGGAGAGTATGTATAGATTATAGACGATTAAATGAAGCAACAAGAAAGGATCACTTTCCTTTACCCTTCATTGATCAAATGTTAGAAAGATTATCCGGTCATAAATTTTACTGTTTCTTGGATGGTTTTTCAGGTTACTTTTAAATCCCGATAGCGCCCGAAGACCAAGAAAAGACAACTTTCACATGTCCCTATGGAAATTTTGCTTATCGACGCATGCCGTTTGGTCTATGTAATGCCCCAGCAACATTCCAACGTTGCATGGTAGCTATTTTCCATGACATGATAGAAAAGACAATGGAAGTCTTCATGGATGACTTTTCTATCTTTGGGGATTCATATGACCAATGCCTCGATAACCTTGAACGCATGCTATCCCGATGTGAGGAAACTAACCTCGCCCTTAATTGGGAAAAATGCCATTTCATGGTAACGGAGGGAATAGTACTCGGTCACGAGATCTCAAGCGAAGGAATGGAGGTGGATTAAGCCAAAATAGATACCATTTCTAGATTACCACCTCCATCCTCCGTACGAGCTATCAGAAGTTTCCTAGGGCATGCCAGATTTTATAGACGGTTTATCAAAGACTTTTCAAAAATCTTAAGGCCTCTAACGAAATTACTTGAAAAATATGCTCCATTCATCTTTGACAAGGATTGCAATCAAGCATTTCTAACCCTAAAGGAAATGTTAGTCAATGCACCTATCATGATAGCGCCTGATTGGAAATTTCCTTTCGAAATCATGTGTGATGCTAGTGACTTTGCAGTTGGAGCTGTCTTGGGACAGAGAAAAGAAAAGCATTTCCACCCAATCTATTATGCTAGTAAAACACTTAATGATGCACAAGAAAATTACACAACAACTGAAAAAGAATTACTAGCTGTGGTATTTGCTTTTGATAAATTTCGTTCTTATCTTGTTCTTTCTAAAACTATAGTCTATACAGACCATGAAGCCATTCGATATCTCTTCAAAAAGCAGGACGCAAAACCACGTTTGATTAGGTGGATTCTACTCCTCCAAGAATTTGACATTGAAATCAAGGACAAAAGAGGAGCAGAGAATACCGCAGCAGATCATCTTTCACGCTTAGAAGACCCAGCTTTAGAGGCAACCAGGGACGAGCAAATCAACGAAAAATTCCCTACTGAGTCCCTGGAGATGGTGGAATACAAGGAAGAACCATGGTACGCCAACTATGCTAACTACCTAGCTAGCGGTATAGTCGCAAAAGGATGGCCACATCATCAAAGAAAGAAATTCTTTGCCAATGTGAAACACTACTTTTGGGAAGATCCATATCTTTTCAAAATGTGTGCCGACCAACTCGTCCGACGATGCGTACATGGTAATGAAGCACGAAGAATTCTCCGCCATTGTCATGAAGGTCCATACGGAGGACATCATGGTGCTGCTAGTACCGCACGAAAGGTATTCGATTCAGGATTTTATTGGCCAACCATTTACAAAGACGCTCAAAGTCTTGTAAAAACATGTGATGCTTGCCAAAGAACATGTAATATTTCTTCCAAAAACGAAATGCCACAAAATGGCATTCTTGTTTGTGAGATTTTTGATGTGTGGGGACTCGACTTTATGGGACCTTTCCCACCATCGAAAGGAAACAAATATATACTTGTGGCAGTAGATTACTTGTCTAAATGGGCCGAGGCCGAGGCACTTCCAACAAATGATGGAAGAGTCGTGGTAAGATTTCTGAAAAAATTATTCTCTCGTTTTGGCACACCTAAAGCTTTAATAAGTGACAGAGGTACCCATTTTTGCAACCATCAACTAGAAAATTTTTTAACAAGATATGGGGTCTATCACCGGGTTTCAACAGCATATCACCCTTAAACAAACGAACAAGCCGAAGTGACTAATAGAGGTTTAAAACGAATACTCGAAAAAACCGTAGGTTTAAATAAAAAGGAATGTGCTGATAAATTAGATGATGCTTTATGGGCTTTTCGAACTGCTTATAAAACAACAATAGGTACAACCCCATATAAGCTAGTTTATGGAAAAAGTTGTCATTTGCCAGTAGAAATTGCACACAAAGCCTACTGGGCAATCAAAAATGTAAACTTGGATTTAGAATTTGCTGGTAAAAATCGATTTTGTCAATTAAATGAATTAGACGAGCTTAGGAATTATGCATACTCAAACTCTGAAATTTATAAGGAAATAATGAAAAATTTGCATGACAAACATATTAAACCTAATGAATTTCGGGTAGGAGATCTAGTTCTTTTGTTTAATTCACGACTTCGATTGTTTCCTGGTAAATTAAAGTCTAGGTGGTCAGGACCTTTTTCCATCACCCATATTTTTCCGCACGGTGCAGTAGAAATTAAATCTCGAAATGGGCCCCCATTTAAGGTCAATGGCCAACGGCTGAAACTCTATCAAGGATTCATTGAGGATGAAGAAGATGAGATCTCGCTTCAAACGGTGGAAGAATAAAAACATCATGCCTGGTAAGTTACGAACGATTGGGACGACAAAATAAAGCGGTAAGTTTTCTAACCATAGCTTATGGGAAAAAGGGGCACTCACACGAGCACTAAAAAAAAAAAAAAACCTTGCTCGGCACGAGGCCGTATCCACTGGACACGGGGCCGTGTTCGCGCTGCAGACGGGATAAATCCCCTATTTCAAAACAGTTTCTTCATTCCACACGCCCCGTTTCCCCACAAAAGCTCTGGTTCCAGGCGATTTTTCGCAAAATTTCAACGTCTCCTATCGATCTAACAACATCAAGGTATGATTCTATCACTCTTAGCAGTTAGATTAGTTACTTGCATGTAGTTAAAACACCAAAAATTTGGGAAAAAATCTAGGTTTCTTGAAGTTCATCCGGATCAAACCTCAAATTTTTGTTTAGATCTGTTTGCATTTAGTTAGATTAGTGTTAAAGGAAGTAAATATACTTGTATTGTTCATAGATTCACCTGATTTCTTACAAAAACCCCAAACCCTTGTTCTTGAACCGAAAAAGATAAAATTGATAGGGTAAACGGGATATTTTGGGAAAAACGGCACTTAGGGTTTCATTTTCGGGGAAACCGCACCTATTGGACCAAAAATTTTCAAGTTTTCGAAACCGGGTCGAAAAATGAAGTTTTTGGGTTACAGACGTCTGGACACGGGGCCGTGCCCGCTGAACACGGGGCCGTGTCCAGCCGCTGTTTGCAGTTTCTTTAAAAATCTCATTGTTTCGTGCAATTTTTGGTGTATTCTTTCAGATGGCAAAGTTCACAAGGTTCAATGCAAGTGAGCTCGATGCAAGGGCAAGGTACGAGATACTTCAAACAAGACCCGAGGAGTACCCCAGGAGAGCTTGCACGGACCTGTTAACCTTGGTAAACCAGCTGGACCGATTCAACAACATCGTTACGGGACCACTAGCTGTTGCATTGAATACTAGGCTTCGGTCGGTGCATCAATGCACCATGGAGTTCTACAGTACCTTTACCTTCACTTCAAGGTGTGACCCATTCGACAATGAAGGGGTTGCATTTCGGTGTGGCGGGACAATGTACTCGATCTCTATGGCACAGTTTGGAGCTATAATAGGACTTTACCAGGAAGAAGAATCGGGAAACGAAGAAAATACCGGGGGATTACGAGACTTGGATGAAAATGAACGACAAGCCGCATGGGCTCAAATCGGTGAAGGAATCTACAACCCTCGTAGCACCAAGAGTACGAAGCTAAGGGATCCGCTCTATCGCTACATTCACAGGATTCTCACCTACTCTCTTAACCAACGTCACGACAGTAGCGGCGTTGTAGGGTTGAAAGATTTGATTGTCCTTCACTGTATCCACAACCGGAGGCCCCTCGATGTTCCATATCTCCTGTTACGAAACATGCATCTCAACCGCCTTGCTCGCGCTCCAACGCCTATCTTCTTTGGAGGATGGGTGTACCGTCTCTTCAAGCATTACACGCGAATTCCAAGGTCCTTTGAAAGAAGCCCATGGTCGGGACGAGTTGACTACCACATCCGCCGAGCCATGAACTTACTTTATGAGGCGGAAGACGGAACGGTGAGCTTCCAAAGGAGGCAAGGCTATGCATGGAACCCGCAGGAGGCCCTAGTTCTTCACGCACCACCTCCCCACTACCAGTATCAACCCCATGGTGATCCGGGTCAATCCTCCTCACAAGGAGGCGGTTTTCCTAACTTTCAAAGTTTACATGATCTTATGCAGGAAAATCTTATGTGTACCAAGAACACCTACAACCTCGCCAACAACACATACCACCGGGTCGGAGCTATTGAACGCAACATCAACGATATACAAGACGATATCGGAAGCATCCGGGAGTATATGGCGGGGCATGGGGATGGAGGTGATGATAGCGATGAGGACATGGAGTAGGAAGTTTGGAGGAGCAAGACCAGGTTGATGGCGAGTCCACAGGTTTAAGTCCCTTTTTAATCTTGAACAATTGGTGGCCTGCGTGCCAAATGTTGAACAATTTACTTTCCTTGACCGCTTTTATTTTCCGTTTTTTTTTTTTTTTACTTTATGCTTGGAACAATTAACTATGGTAATGTAGGATGTTTGTGTTGCTTGGTGTGGCATTAAGTAATGAAACAGGTACAAACCAAGGCTCGGAGTGCTAAGCCTCAGCACTTATAGAGCCAAGATGGAAAAACCGGGGGAAGAAACCTGTTTTTCAGGCTTACAGACTGTCCACACGGGGACGTGTCCAGCCAACAGGCCCCCTTGCTCACCTCCCAGACCTGCTGTTTGGTTACTGTCCTGCAGATTTTTGTCAGACACGAGGCCGTGCCTAATCAACACGCCCCCGTGTTCACCTTCTGTAAGTTTTCGTTACTGGCAGTTCGCCACGGGGTCGTGTCCAGTGGACACGGGGCCGTGTCCAGACTGCCAGTAACATAAATCTTTGCTTTTAACACCATTTTACACATCTAATCAACCTAAAAATTTATTTTTGGGACACATTGAGGACAATGTGTAATTTAAGTGTGGGGGGGATGCTAAAACCTTGAATCTTGCAAGTCCTAAATACAAGCCTTACACAAAACTCTATTGGAACCGCTAATCACCCCAAAATATTTTTTTTTCAAAAATTTCATTTTTTCTTACTTGTCTAGGGTTAACTCGGGAAATTCAAGTTCTCAAAAAGGTTATATTTTTACGAATTTACAACCGATAGCGTAGTGATAAAAAGAACCAACATAAGAAAATTATGAAAAGGCATGGCAAACTTAGTTAAAATTTGATTATATATACTTGATCACATAAAAACCCATTTCCACAAAAGTGAGTTTTGAGCCTTTATTGAGCATACAATTACATATCATTAGACTAAATGCTCATTTTTCGTTTCTTGTGTGAATAGCCGCTTGGTTCTTACGACTCTAAAACTTGCCATGACGATACATTCCCGGTCCTTATCAACTTAAACCCGAGTAAGTAAATGATGGAGGCATTAGGACTAACCCTTTTTATTTCTACACCATTATTTTTCTTTTTCTTTTACCACCTACCCAAAAATCCCCCTAGTTAGCCCCTTTGAGCCTAAACCTTTTCATTTCATTTCCCAAACCGAAAACCCTTTTATCCACCAAAACCTTTTTATTTTTAACCCTTTGTTTTAGTAACAAGTTCGGTTTTTCCGTATGATCGTTCAAAAAAAAATGTGTTGATGATGAAGCAAAAGATAAACAAACAAGTTCATCAAAAATAACTTTCTTTGAATAAAAGCTTCATCAAAATAAAAGTTGCAAAAAAATAGAAAGTCCTATGAAAACCGACACTTGTTACGCTTTTCGCCCTTTTTTTCTACTAACCACTATCCCAACCACCTACCTTTAACCCAAGCCTAACCCTTAACCCACAAAGTCCTCTTGATATTTACAAAGGTATAAAAGTTAAAAAGGAGGAGGATTGATTGCTTGGCAAGCTTATGGTAGGAATAAGTTCCATGCCGCTCTCGAGTGATTCACTAAAAATACACCTTCGGCCGAGTGTGAGTGATTTATCCCGTGAGGTATGTGAACTTGTATATAAATGGAATTTTAAAAAGGCATGTTATGCCCAAATAAGTAATTTCTCCTATGAAACGTTCTAAATAAATCATTACGAATAGGATTGTAAATAGATAAAAATAAAACCCAAAAAGATCTTGGATTCCCAACACTCTACGACAAGTCAAAACCTTCTCTTCTACCCATTCCATTTGGGAGTGTAAGCCACATATTAAAGAGTTTTGCTTGAGGACAAGCAAAAGTTCAAGTGTGGGGGTATTTGATGTGTGTAAAATGCAACATATAAATTACATCAAATGAGGCATAAAACTAACCCTTTTTAAGTACCAATATTGGAAAAAGAGTGTTTTTGTCTTCCTTTTGTATTTTCAGGATTAAATGAGCTCAAAAACACAAAAGAAGCAAAAAGACAGCTAAATCCAACATAAATACAAGAAAAGGAACATAAGTGGACTGCCCGACCCCTCAACGGCATCTTCCCAAGCAAAATAGAGAAGGCAGAAGTCTGAACACGCCCCGTGCTCAGCCAGCACAGGGCCGTGCCCAAGAAGCAGCAGAAAAGACAAACCTATAGAAGCTTCTATTGCCCACCACGGGGCCGTGCCCAGTGAGCACGGGGGTGTGGCGAAAGTACAGCAGGCGCATTAATTGTAATTGCGAATTACAATTAATGAAGAGAGAGTGTGTCAGACAGGCATGGGGCCGTGTCCAGCGGACACGGGGGCATGCCCAGCCTTCTGTTCAGCCTATAAATAGGAGTGTTTGGTTTCATTTCAACTCATCCCTTGGCACACCACCTCTCTCACACTTCATCCACCACCCACCACCATCACAACACCATCATCCACCACCATCATCCATTGTCCATCGTAGAGTGTGTGAGTCGTCTCAGGATCTAAGATTGATCGTAAGAGTTCTTGACAATCAAGGCCATGTTTGCCTAAGTCTCTTACATCACTTGGTGAAGACAAAGTGTCTAGTATAATACTTTTTATTTCTAATCTTTTGCACTTTTTATTTGGTTTTGTATTAATGACTTTAATAACTAGTTACTTATGTTGAAGGTGATCTTTCCTTATCGTTTGTCCGTGGTGTCTTGGCATTATTTTACTGTCTATATAAAATAAAGGATTTTCACCATTCATATCTCCACGGTGTATATGGAGGTATGTTGGCTACCTGGTCGGGGGTTAAGGGAACGGTTTGGTAAAGGTCTTGCCATTGTTCAGCGTTTAGAGGTCCTGCAATGGACCTGGGTCAAATTTAGTAGGACCTCCTTCAATGCTTCACGGTATTGGATGGCGGGGGTCCAAACTCTTTGACCCCCTCATAAGTTAACTACTATTAATACTATAACCCGGCTATTTAGGACTGTATCCCTGCTGACTCAGACTACTTAGCCGAGGGTAACGTCACCGCCAAAAGCGGGGCCTACCATAATATTGCATTAATAACTTAATTCATTATCTTCCAATAATCCACCCTTTTAGGATTGTATCCTTGCTGACTCAAACTACTAGGGTGAGGGTAACGTCACCTTCAAAAGAGGGGCCTACTACAATAACTAAGATAATCTCTTAATTATGTGCAAAAGTGCGGAAATAATCAAAGGTTATACTAGATACGAGTCGGAACCAAGTGATTCATCTTGTCTATCTGTTTTTATTTTATTTTTATTTTCAGCATTTTAGTTAGTTTTTACTTTTCTTAGTTTAAAACATTTTTCTAACCTTTTTATTTTGATTAGACGTTGAGGATAAACCGGTACTAAAAGCTCTTGTGTCCTTGGACGACCTCGGTATCTTACCAACGCTATACTACGCTCACGATGGGTGCACTTGCCCATATGTGTGTTTAGTGTTAGTAAAATATCGTGTTTTATAAATTTAAAACTTGGCTAAAATAAGTGTTAAAAAGGGCTTAAAATATACACCTAATATATATAACACTTCGCACGCATCAATCGCTGTGCCGATTACCTCTCTCACGCATAAAGACAAGCCTTTTGTTTGGGGAACCGAACAAGAGTCTGCTTTCCAAACCCTCAAGCACATGCTTTGCAACACTCCTGTCCTCACATTGCCCGACGGAATTGATGACTTCATTGTCTGTTGTGATGCTTCCAACCTTGGTCTTGGCTGTGTCCTCATGCAACTGGACAAGGTTATAGCTTACGCATCTCGTCAGCTCAAAATCCACGACAAGAACTATACAACCCATGATCTCGAGCTAGGCGCGGTTGTTTTTGCGTTAAAGATTTGGCGACACTACCTATATGGTACAAAGTGTACGATCTTCACCGATCATATGAGTCTACAACACATCTTTGACCAAAAGGAACTTAATATGCGTTAACGCCGATGGGTAGAACTTCTCAACGATTATGACTGTGAGATTCATTATCACCCTGGCAAGGCAAATGTCGTTGCCGACGCTCTCAACAGACGGAGTTATCTGCTTAGCATTCGTAAAACCCAAGCCCAATACGATCTCGAAACCCTCATCCGCGAAGCCCAGCATGCTTGTTTTAATGAGCGCACATTGGATAAAGAAAGAATCTACCACGATGGAGCTCACCTTGTGAATAAGCCGAATGGCATATTCCATTATCTGGACCGGATTTGGATCCCTAAACGGACCGATTTGAGAAATATTTTGATGGATGAAGCCCACAAATCCCGGTATTCTATTCATCCCGGTGCCGATAAAATGTACCAGGACCTTTGCTACAAGTACTGGTGGCCGGGCATGAATAGGGATATTGCTCTCTATGTTGGGAAGTGCCTGACTTGTGCAAAAGTCAAGGCTGAACACCAAAGACCCTCTGGCTTACTCGAACAACCGCCAATCCCTATATGGAAGTGGGAGAGCATAGCTATGGATTTCATAACCAAGCTTCCGCACACGTCATTAGGTCACGACAGCATCTGGGTTGTTGTTGACTGTTTGACCAAATCAGCCCACTTTTTGCCAATACGGGAAGACTACAAGGTAGAACGATTAGCCCGAATCTACACCAATGAGATCATTTGTCGACATGGGACGCCTCGCGACATCATCTCTGACCGTGACGCTCGGTTTACCTCGCGACTGTGGGAAACGTTTCAAGCTCCTCTCGGTACAACGCTTAATCTAAGTACCGCATTCCACCCTCAAACCGACGGTCAAACTAAAAGAACAATCCGTACTCTTGAAGACATGCTCCGTTCGTGTGTCATAGATTTCGGTGGTAATTGGGATGCATACCTGCCGTTAGTCGAATTCTCGTATAACAATAGTTATCATTCCAGCATTAAGATGGCAACATTCGAGGCTTTATACGGAAGAAGATGTCGATCGCCTATTGTGTGGCACGAGATCGGTCACTCGCAACTAACCGGTCCCGAGTTATTACAAGAAACGACTGACAAAGTCCTCCAAATTCGAGACAACTTGTTGAAAGCTCGAAGTCGACAGAAAAGTAACGCCGATAGATGACGCAAGCCCCTTGAATTTGACGTTGGCGACTACGTACTCCTAAAGGTATCACCTTGGAAGGGTGTGGTCAGATTCGGCAAGAAAGGGAAACTAGCGCCTCGATATGTTGGACCTTTTAAGATTCTGGAAAGGATCAGAAAAGTCGCCTACAGACTCGAACTACCGGAGGAACTTAGTAATGTCCACCCGACTTTCCATGTGGCAAACCTCCGAAAGTGCCTGGCTGAGCATGATTTAATTGTACCTCTCGATGACCTCCAAGTAAACGAAACACTACACTTCATGGAGAAGCCTGTCGAAATCAAGGATCGCCAGACCAAGCAACTCAGACGCTCGCGCATTCCTATTGTGAAAGTCCGATGGGAAGGCAAACGAGGCACATAGTTCACTTGGGAACTCGAAAGCGACATGAAGGCGAAGTACCCGCAGTTCTTTGTTACGGCTTCAGCCCAATTTCGGGACGAAATTCCCTCAACTAGGGGAGGCTGTAACACCTCGTGTTTCGTAAGTCAAAGTCAAAGTCAAAATTGAAGTCAAAGGAAGAAAAGATTGCTAATTGCGATCTGTCTCTCCTTGCTCAATTCCTGTTTTGACTTCTTTGACTCGTAGTTAGTCTATTTTGTTTTCGCTTTAGTTGTATTATGTGGAGTATCTATTAATAATCGCATGGTAATCGCTATTTATTACATGTTTAATCGCTTTATCACTATCGCAATCGCACTCGCAACTCGAATTACGCATTTTGGTTATTGTTATACGCGTGTGTGTGCTTTATGTGTTACTTGTGCATGCTTATTTATGATATATGTGGAAATCAATCGAAACGCAATCGAACTCAATCGCAATCGAATCGCAAACGCTAAACGAATACGAAATAAGGATGCTTGTATGTTGATATAGTAGTCGGGATTAAAAGTAATTTGACTAGGAAACTCTATCGCATCGCATCGCAACGCTCGCAATCCAATCGAAACAGCAAAACTCGTCGCACCGAACACTCAAACAAGGTGACTGCTCGACCAGGCGACCAGCCGACTGACTAGTCGTTTGATCGGACAGCCGTCCGATTGGACAAGCTGTTCGATCGAGCTGCCTAACTGATCGACCAGCCCCTCTCCACTCCTTTCCACTTTGGGTAACCCTATAAATACCCCTTGTCACTTTCATACTTTTTTACTTTTGGCAACTGACGTCCGACCAGTACTCTTGCTCGCTTTTTCCTTCGATTTCTCGCAATTCCGGTAAGAGCTCGTCCTAAATCTTGTACTTCCTTAATCTACACGCACTCCTACACCTTTCTATCTTTTGAATCTTTACTTTGAACCATGAAATCATCAAGATTCAAGGTGTTCTAGGATGACGTCATCACGTGTTCTTGAAGAACTTCATGTTTTGGCCTCAATCCACCAAGAACAACTTAGATCTAACCGATTTCCACATAAACTAACAAAGATCATTCATAGATCTAAACATATTCACAATGAAAAAGATTGAAAGATGGTTTTCCAACTTTCTTTCAACTCTTTTACACTCAATGCACTCAAAACCGATAGAATCGGAGCTTGTGACGGCTTACTACTCATTCTTGTGGTTGCGTTGGTTCAAGATCCGTATTCTATCCACGAGATTATCGATTTCGGGTTAACTAAGAACAATCGTCCAAAACCGGTGGACTGACTGAACTTGGGTGGTTCCTGTTCAATTGGGTCACTAGAGCTTAGGATGGGGTTCTGTTGGTTAGCACGATATCAACACATCTCGATAAAATGACAAACAATCAAAACAACCAAGTGTAAGACGAACAGGTCGACCAGGACGGAGTGCCGTCCGATCGGACTGCTGTCCGATTGAACAGCCAATCCGAACGACTGGCCAATGCGAACGACTTGCACCTTGGTCCCACCTTAATTTTCAAATCAACTCTTAAGAGTTTTGGAACACCGAACGGATTGCCGTCTGAGCGAGCTACCACTCGATCGACCGACCATCCGAATATGTGATGTTTCGAAACTTCAACACTTAAACAATTTTCAACATGTTCAATGCACAAAGGATGCCACCCGATCGAACGACCGTCCGATCGAGTGACAACCTGCTGTGAACTCGTTCTCACTGAAGTGCCCAACCAATCAGGTTGCCGTCCGATCGAACGACCGTCCGATTAACCGACCTGAAAGGTAGAAATACTTCTATGTTTTCAAAATAGTACAACAAAAACTTCAAAAGTCAAACCATCATACACAAACACATCCTTCCCAAAGGAAGTAACAATCCACTCGAACGGTCATTCGACCGGACGACCGTCCGAACGGACTGTCACTCGTACAACCAGCTGTCAGATCGGACTACCATCCGATCGAACTGTTGTCCGACCCACTTGTACTTTGCATCGACTTACGCGTCGCTTATCGTTATGCTATCGTTCTGATCAGGCTAACCCTACTCTCTAGCGCTTCCTTCAATCCATCAACCGCTGTGAGTATACTCGATCCCTTTTTGCTTTACGCACTTTTGGGTGTTACATACGTTACTTATACAAAATCACATCGAACACACTACGCAATACATTAACCGCTAACCGTTACCGCATGTTATATGTGTAACACCCCGAAAACGGGTTTGGTAATCAAACCCTGTTATACTAAAAAGACGGGTAAAATACCCTTGGTGGTAAAATTAACCCGGTGGATATTAGGATTTAAACAAATAATCCTAATATTAATTAAAAGGAAAATAAATGCTTTGAGAAAACAAAGTCAAGAAGAGGCGCGAGTTAACGGCACTTAAAATAAAACGGGTTATAACTCCCGGAACCCACTAAGTTAACTAGGAATAATTAACTTAGTTAGTATTGAAAAATTAAGCAAAAACATTAAGAAAGCAAGAATTAAGGAACCTTTTTATAAAAGGTTGAAACAAAAGGGACTAAGGTTGTAAGTTGTGAAACTTATGTTTTAAAACAAAAAAAAATTACAGACACACAAGGTCTGTGCGTGGAACGACCAGGAGAAGAGGAAAATGGGTGCAAACCCTAGTTCACCAAAATCATCAAATTGAAGGTTGAATATAGCCCCAAATCGATGCATGAACACAAATTCGTGATCACCTAAGCTCAAAGATCGTAAGGTATGTCAAATTTTGTAATTTGGTGATGTCTATAAATTATGATGAACACTCATAATCAAAATTCGGGGAAGAATGTTGAATGTATGACTGATATATATGTTGAATTCATGTTTAGAAACAAACCCTAGTTGAAAACTTGAAGAATTGGTGTTAGAAACTAGGGATTTGATGATTACTCTTGTATGTGCTAAGTGGGTTTTGACTAAATAATAAAGATGATGATATATTTGTGCTAGAAATCGTCATAATCGATAGTTGATGCGAGATACTTAAACAATTTGCAAGTTTGAGTATTTAATCATACATAATTGAGATGGGTTCTTGGAATGTTGTAATGAAATTGGTAAATAATTCATGTATGTGATGTTTTTAGGGTTTTGATTGCTAAAACTAGTGTTACGAAGTCATGAACATGCTTTAATTGAAAGCTGAAATAAAACAGCTTCTGATCAGAATTTACAGCCGACTTGTATTGGCTGTAACCTGAACAAAACATGACTAAAACATGTGTTTCTTGAGTCTACAATGTAATTCCAGGAAATATCTTTAATACCCCACTAGAATCGCATTTTTTCGACGAAAATTGAGCGTTTTATGAATTTTTCCGTATCAAGGGTTCAAGCTGCGTTTTCTGACAGAATTTTCAGCCCATTACGAATGTCATAACTCAATTTAGGAATTGAGTTATGATCTCAAATTCTTACTGTAGAAAGTTTTAAGTGATTAAAAGAATCTCCAATTGGAATTTCGTCAATCGGATAAACGAGGAATTTTTAATGATTTTTTCCGTAAGCTGCAGTTAGAAGTGACTAATCTGATTGCAGCTTAGTAAATGAATTTTTACTAATTCTTGGTAAAGATTTAGATGTTGAAATTTTAACACAAGGCCTAACCCTCTGAGAGGTACGCCACATAAAAAAATCATAATTTTTGAAGACTTGTAAACAGGTTAAACAAGTCACCAAAAATAGCCCATTTTCAGTGATATGAAATGCCTAAATGAAATCACGGCCTACTAGTTAGCATGTAAAATTTGATTTCGTTAAGAGTTCGGATGAAATATGCCTAAGTGAGTTCATTGAACCAAATGTGCATTTGAATATGTTGATAAGTCAATTGACTTTTAAAAAGTCAAACCGATTAATGATTAGATCGAATGATAATTTTGATATGGACGAATGATAAATTCGACATAAAACCCGTAGGATGGGATAGTCGTAAATGATTATGACTAATCTAACCGTCTTACGAATTGTAATGATGATAGTTTGACGCTAGACAAGCTAGATGAAGACTTGGGAAAGAAGCGGGTCAAACGGATCAAGTACGCGGAAAAAGAGCATAACCGGATGCAAGGTAAGTAAAACTTACACCCTTTTGTAGGATATATATTTATTTACAAGTTATAAACACAACAAAGGTTATAATCGAAATACGGTTCCGACACAAATTGATATGGGTCGGAACATATCAAAAGATGAAAACCATGTTTAATGGTAAAAAGGGTTGAAACGGTATTTTGGTCATGTGATGAAATATATAAAATGAGTTTTCGAATGGCTACTTTATAAGTAAGCCTAAACGAAGTAAAAAGTGAAAACGACGATTTAGTCACGTATAAATGGATAAAAGTTGAAGTATAAAACGACACCAAGTGGCATAAGCCATGTTGAGTTAAACGTGTAAGAAACAGATTTAAGAGACACAACTAAATGGTGAGAAATCGAAATGAATTACTTAACGAATTGATAAATAAATACCATTTATATATAAGCGCAAAATGTTTGGTCGTTTAGACCAAACGGGTCAAATGGCAATGTTGATACCATTTGACATATAACGAGTAATAAGTGTTTGTCAAGTCTTATACTCGCAGGATAAAATGGCTTGCGAATTAGCGATGCTATGAATTAGTAAATCATTGAGACAAGGTATTAAAACGGGTCAAAATGTCGACCCGAGCCAGGTACGCATAAATAAGATTATAGTTAGACGAGTGATTTTGGTCACATATTTATTGAAAGTCCTTCATCGTTAAATGAGGGACTAAAATTGACCAAAACGCCTTTGATGGGTAAATCGGGAAAACGACCCATATGGGTTGATTAGGAAATTGCGTTTTGATTGGGGAATCATTAAATATGAATATAAGTTATAGGCATAAACATTTGTGGATCAAATGCCTAAAATGGGCCAGTTGCGTAAAATGACTGAACGAAGGGTAAATTTGGGTTAATAAGTAGATATGCTAAATATACCACAAAAGTAGTCGTGGTGGAACCTAAGCATATATTTTAGATGTGGAATAATGACATGTGAAAAGAAAAGAGTTAGTTTAGACTAAATAGCTTAAATTCCCCAAACGGGTCAAAAGTGTAAAAAGGGGATTTCAAGCCGAGAGCTTGAAATCTGAATTTTTGAAGTAGTTTAATATCAGGTATTGACTCCATGAGATGGAGAATTAAATTTCGAACGTGTAGGAAAAAGAATCGGGTAAAACAGACTTGTAGATAAAAAGTTATGACACTTTAAAGTTCGATTTATGACTAAAATTATAGTTGGATAGACATGCAGGTTCCAAAGACGGACCTGCTGGAAAATGGTTTCCCTAGCGCCACGCGACGGAGGACATAGCCTGGGGCGCGACACGCGACAACTGTCGCGACACGCGACAGATTTTGAGAACGTCGTCGCGACACGCGACAGCTTATAATTTTAGAAATTGTTGTTGATCTTGTTGTTGGCTTATTTTGACCCACAAACTGGTTTGAAAATGTTTTAAACGCTAAATGACTAACTCATTTCATGTTTTATGAAATGTAGGTATATTATCTAGCAACGGAAGGCGGTCAAGCTCGAAGAAGAGCCGAACACATGAAAAAGAAGCTTCCGCTTGTTGTTTCGTCGTTAATTTTTAAACGGCAAATTTATTTACATTATGTTGTATTACCTTTAATGTAAAAGTTTTAAATAAACTCGTATTTTTATAAGCATGTTCTTTCGTATTCACACATTTAATTACCGATAATTATACGAAAACCTTAAATAAATAGACAGGGTGTTACAAGTTGGTAATCAGAGCTCATGGTTAAAGAATAAAGTGTGTTCGGTTCGAAGCTTGATCGCAAATCCTGTAAGTACATGTATGTTAATAGTTTAGTAGGATTAAAGTGTTGTGAACAACACAAAGGGTATCGTGTAATACACGTTACACCAACGAAAATGATTAGTATAGTTAACGAAATCACGTGCAGTAAAAAGCCTTGTATTACAATACGTGCATTTATTAATGTTGAAATTACTAACTGTTGTAAATGTTTTAGTTGAAGGACACTCGCATATGAAGATAGCGAGAGTTTAACAAATCGCGGACTTGATAGAGGAACGGTCCAAAGAGTATGCTCATCAAGGACCTAAATTGCGTGGCGGTCGCGAACAAGGCTAATGGCAAGAGAAGCCCGTTAGGGCAAGCATTACCAGGTGCACATTTTAAATTTAATTGCACAAATAGTAATATGCAACAAATATGTAGAAATTGAAAGTTGCATATGTAGATTAAAAACTTGGAAAAACTCGAATAGAAAATGTATTCGGGATATTGTTTCCAAGAGAAACAAATAGAGACATTACTTACATAGGGCGTGATGTGAAAACTATAAAAAGGTCATGCGTGTCATGTGTTAATCGCTTACTCTGGCCAAGTAAGTAGTGGCATATGATACCATGAACTTCTTATAGCGGACACATTTACATCCGATGTAGTAAGGACGAGGTTAAAGGGACAAATTAAAAAGGTACCCAAATGAGTTAAATAAGTAAAATGTTGATAGTAAACGTAAACGCAAGTCGGACGACGGAAGCGTATTACGTTAGAATAACGAGCCCGAGAGAAGGGACAAAGATTAAAGTAAATGAAAATACGAACCAACTAATGTGAATGCTAAGACATAGGGGATAAAGTTTGACTGTCATAAGTGATGAAATTCACACAGACAAGTCAAAGGGGGTAGACTAAAGAATAAAGGACTCGACTGAATAAAAACGATGAATTTCGCTAAGACGACCAAATAAATTAAAGTGACGTCTAAAACCATATAAGAATGGTTACTTGATGATAACTTCGGTAAAGATACCCGATATATGGGTAGGATTTTGAAAGTATGCGTAAACCAAGAGACGGGAACGCGAAATAGAAAGTCAAAGGACTCAGATTAAGAGTCATGACTAAAAGACGATGAGAAATTGCAAACATAAATTTTGATAACTACGTTCAACTATTTTAAAGTTGAACGGGTCGAATGAAGGATGAAGTTTGACGTTCATGAGTAATGAAATCTCACACGAATAAGTCAAACGAGATAAATAAAGTGTAAAAGCTTGGTAGTGCAAATAAGCGCAAACCTAATAATGGAAGCGCGAAATATTAATGAACCTATGTGACGGGTTGTAAAGGAATGTAGATAGGAAAAACGCAAACTAGCGAAACAAGAAAGTTAAAAACACTAAGATAAAGAAACCAGGTAACGAGTCGTAAAGAAGCATAGGTAAGAACCGGGTAACGGTAAGTGTAGGACAAACCGACGTGTAAATGACGATAAAAGTCATAAGGTCGGAAAGATAATTCGAAAGAAAACAAATGTAGGCTTAGACTACGGTCAATGTTAAATGAAATCCAAACAAAAAAAAATTAATTAAAAGTAAACAATTCCAAACATAAAAAGAGACGTAAGACAGAGAAAACATAACTAAAAATTTAGTTTTTAGTCAAAAAGCAACGTTTTAACAAAACATAAGTGGTATGAGGTGAATTAGAAAATCTTAAACACACATAAGGCCAGTGATGGCAAAATAGTATACCCGGGTGACGGGGTATGAAGTGGCGGCGACTAATTAGTCTAGCTGGTAAAACTATTTGAAGTCAAGATAGTGTCATGACAAATACCAAGCGCCTGTTAATCTAAGACAGGCGCGGGATAAAACATGTTAACAAGACTAATGCAAATGAGTGGTCAAGTGACAACTCAGTCAATAAGGATAACGGAGATAAGCTGAAAGTAACGGCCCGCGAGGCCTTATACATGAAAGACGTACGCATCAATTTTAACGAAAACGATAGATCAAAAGGAACGAATGAATGTCTTGAAAACGAAACTAAGTTGTTTAGTCTAAATTAAAAGAACTACGTAAATAAGGTTTCGGGGACGAAACCCCTTTAAGGGGGTAGACTTGTAACACCTCGAAAACGGGTTTGGTAATCAAACCCTGTTATACTAAAAAGACGGGTAAAATACCCTTGGTGGTAAAATTAACCCGGTGGATATTAGGATTTAAACAAATAATCCTAATACTAATTAAAAGGAAAATAAATGCTTTGAGAAAACAAAGTCAAGAAGAGGCGCGAGTTAACGGCACTTAAAATAAAACGGGTTATAACTCCCGGAACCCACTAAGTTAACTAGGAATAATTAACTTAGTTAGTATTGAAAAATTAAGCAAAAACATTAAGAAAGCAAGAATTAAGGAACCTTTTTATAAAAGGTTGAAACAAAAGGGACTAAGGTTGTAAGTTGTGAAACTTATGTTTTAAAACAAAAAAAAAATTACAGACACACAAGGTCTGTGCGTGGAACGACCAGGAGAAGAGGAAAATGGGTGCAAACCCTAGTTCACCAAAATCATCAAATTGAAGGTTGATTATAGCCCCAAATCGATGCATGAACACAAATTCGTGATCACCTAAGCTCAGAGATCGTAAGGTATGTCAAATTTTGTAATTTGGTGATGTCTATAAATTATGATGAACACTCATAATCAAAATTCGGGGATGAATGTTGAATGTATGAGTGATATATATGTTGAATTCATGTTTAGAAACAAACCCTAGTTGAAAACTTGAAGAATTGGTGTTAGAAACTAGGGATTTGATGATTACTCTTGTATGTGCTAAGTGGGTTTTGACTAAATAATAAAGATGATGATATATTTGCGCTAGAAATCGTCATAATCGATAGTTGATGCGAGATACTTAAACAATTTGCAAGTTTGAGTATTTAATCATACATAATTGAGATGGGTTCTTGGAATGTTGTAATGAAATTGGTAAATAATTCATGTATGTGATGTTTTTAGGGTTTTGATTGCTAAAACTAGTGTTACGAAGTCATGAACATGCTTTAATTGAAAGATGAAATAAAACAGCTTCTGATCAGAATTTACAGCCGACTTGTATTGGCTGTAACCTGAACAAAACGTGACAAAAACATGTGTTTCTTGAGTCTACAATGTAATTCCAGGAAATATCTTTAATACCCCACTGGAATCGCATTTTTTCGACGAAAATTGAGCGTTTTATGAATTTTTCCGTATCAAGGGTTCAAGCTGCGTTTTCTGGCAGAATTTGCAGCCCATTACGAATGTCATAACTCAATTTAGGAATTGAGTTATGATCTCAAATTCTTACTGTAAAAAGTTTTAAGTGATTAAAAGAATCGCCAATTAGAATTTCGTCAATCGGATAAACGAGGAATTTTTAATGAATTTTTCCGTAAGCTGCAGTCAGAAGTGACGAATCTGATTGCAGCTTAGTAAATGAATTTTTACTAATTCTTGGTAAAGAGTTAGATCTTGAAATTTTAACGTAAGGCCTAACCCTCTGAGAGGTACGCCACATAAAAAAATCATAATTTTTGAAGACTTGTAAACATGTTAAACAAGTCGCCAAAAATAGCCCATTTTCAGTGATATGAAATGCCTAAATGAAATCACGGCCTACTAGTTAGTATGTAAAATTTGATTTCGTTAAGAGTTCGGATGAAATATGCCTAAGTGAGTTCATTGAACCAAATGTGCATTTGAATATGTTGATAAGTCAATTGACTTTTAAAAAGTCAAACCGATTAATGATTAGATCGAATGATAATTTTGATATGGACGAATGATAAATTCAACATAAAACCCGTAGGATGGGATAGTCGTAAATGATTATGACTAATCTAACCGTCTTACGAATTGTGATGATGATAGTTTGACGCTAGACAAGCTAGATGAAGACTTGGGAAAGAAGCGGGTCAAACGGATCAAGTACGCGGAAAAAGAGCATAACCGGATGCAAGGAAAGTAAAACTTACACCCTTTTGTAGGATATATATTTATTTATAAGTTATAAACACAACAAAGGTTATAATCGAAATACGGTTCCAACACAAATTGATATGGGTCGGAACATATCAAAAGATGAAAACCATGTTTAATGGTAAAAAGGGTTGAAACGGTATTTTGGTCATGTGATGAAATATATAAAATGAGTTTTCGAATGGCTACTTTATAAGTAAGCCTAAACGAAGTAAAAAGTGAAAACGACGATTTAGTCACGTATAAATGGATAAAAGTTGAAGTATAAAACGACACCAAGTGGCATAAGCCATGTTGAGTTAAACGTGTAAGAAACAGATTTAAGAGGCACAACCAAATGGTGAGAAATCGAAATGAATTACTTAACGAATTGGTAAATAAATACCATTTATATATAAGCGCAAAATGTTTGGTCGTTTAGACCAAACGGGTCAAATGGCAATGTTGATACCATTTGACATATAACGAGTAATAAGTGTTTGTCAAGTCTTATACTCGCAGGATAAAATGGCTTGCGACTTAGCGATGCTATGAATTAGTAAATCGTTGAGACAAGGTATTAAAACGGGTCAAAATGTCGACCCGAGTCAGGTACGCATAAATAAGATTATAGTTAGACGAGTGATTTTGGTCAAATATTTATTGAAAGTCCTTCATCGTTAAATGAGGGACTAAAATTGACCAAAACGCCTTTGATGGGTAAATCGGGAAAACGACCCATATGGGTTGATTAGGAAATTGCGTTTTGATTTTGGAATCATTAAACATGAATATAAGTTATAGGCATAAACATTTGTGGATCAAATGCCTAAAATGGGCCAGTTGCGTAAAATGACTGAACGAAGGGTAAATTTGGGTTAATAAGTAGATATGCTAAATATACCACAAAAGTAGTCGTGGTGGAACCTAAGCATATATTTTAGATGTGGAATAATGACATGTGAAAAGAAAAGAGTTAGTTTAGACTAAATAGCTTAAATTCTCCAAACGGGTCAAAAGTGTTAAAAGGGGATTTCAAGCCGAGAGCTTGAAATCTGAATTTTTGATGTAGTTTAATATCAGGTATTGACTCCATGAGATGGAGAATTAAATTTCGAACGTGTAGGAAAAAGAATCGGGTAAAACAGACTTGTAGATAAAAAGTTATGACACTTTAAAGTTCGATTTACGACTAAAATTATAGTTGGACAGACATGCAGGTTCCAGAGACGGACCTGCTGGAAAATGGTTTCCCCAGCGCCACGCGACGGAGGACATAGCCTGGGGCGCGACACGCGACAGATTTTGAGAACGTCATCGCGACACGCGACGGCTTATAATTTTAGAAATTGTTGTTGATCTTGTTGTTGGCTTATTTTGACCCACAAACTGGTTTGAAAATGTTTTAAACGCCGAATGACTAACTCATTTCAAGTTTTATGAAATGTAGGTATATTATCTAGCAACGGAGGGCGGTCAAGCTCGAAGAAGAGCCGAACACATGAAAAAGAAGCTTCCGCTTGTTGTTTTGTCGTTAATTTTTAAACGGCAAATTTATTTACATTATGTTGTATTACCTTTAATGTAAAAGTTTTAAATAAACTCATATTTTTATAAGCATGTTCTTTCGTATTCACACATTTAATTACCGATAATTATACGAAAACCTTAAATAAATAGACAGGGTGTTACAATATGTCACACCCCAACCGATGGCGGAAACATCGGGATGAGACGAACAAATCGCTCAAAAGCATCATAACACTATTTGTGACAATATAGATTAAATCAAATTTCATAAATGACTAAATTCATATACATTGTTTAAAATAAAGTCAAATCGCAACAAACATGGTTTATTATTAAAATGGGTATCTAGTCCATCCTAACTTGATTCTTCAACATGTTGACTATCAACCTGCAACATGTATTAAAATAGAGTTCAATGCAAAAGCAAAAGCGAGTATACAAGTTTGATACATAGCATAGTAGAATAAAATGTTTAAATGTGCTTATATCCAACATGAATAAGATGATACTAGTTAACAGTTATGCCGAAACGATGTTACTCTACATGCTCAAACCAAAGTTTCCAACGCAATTAAAGTGCCTATCCCAAGAGTCTAGCAGGATGGTTAACATGTTTAACTTAACAATACCCAAAATAATAGTGGGCGGGCGTTACAACCTATAGCATATGCATAGTACCATAATTGTTAAGGTAGGCTTGATCGAAGTTAATGAACATATAGTCATGAAGTGTTTACATTAGCATCACATGTATAACAAGAATCAAACATTTCATGTGTAATTTGGATAGAGTATGAATAAATAAAGTTTAACGTGTTTGTGATATTTGCATAAGAATACAAGTTGCACCCAAAAGTGTTTAAAATGAAAATGGGATCATGTATACTCACATTGGTTGCGTTACGGTTTCTTGTAATAACGCACGAGTAAAGATGGAGAATAATCCAAGAGAACGAAGTGGTTATCCTAGATGTTAAAAGGTCACATAACGATCTAGTTAATATTTGTAGGTTAAAATATGATTCCTAATTTTATTGTTTACAATTTAACTAAATATTATAATATAATTTAGCTTATTATTAACAATTAGTGTTAAAAGAAAATAAAATATATACACAAACTTAACTTAGTGAAACCAATAAAATAAAATCACTAAATCTTATATAGTTGGTTTTGATTCTATTCATGACTTACATTACTTCAATTTACAAAACAACTTTGGTGGCCTCATAAAAATAATATTATAATAAACTTAGTTTTATCATTTTTCATGCATACACATGAACAACATATTTATTAGTATATTGTAAGTAGCAAATTTAAAGTATTACTGATTTAGGATGAATGAATTTTGTTCATAAAAAAATCTAAAGTATTATTGATTAAATTGGATAATAAGCCTCTTTGAAATTCCAACAACCCACTGTTACTGGCGTGTTTGACTTAGCTTATTTGGAACAACTTTTACACATACATATGTATGTGTGTGTGTGTAGGTAGGTATGTATGTATGTATAAAGAGGGAGGGAAAAATGATATATGAAAACAACGTTTTCTTTTAGATCCATTGATGCATTTTTAGGTGTATGTTATTTATATAAAAAAAAAGAGAAGCATTTAAGCTTGGTTTATGTGCAAATTTGAACACATTATTTTGTTTAATCATGAGTTGCTAGTTATCTTATCCCCTTCCTTACATACCCAGCCGAACCCAGGATAAGCACAACACCCAAAATTGTCTATGAACAACATTTGTGTTAACCACTGCAGATTATTTCGAACAGAAAGAAAAAAGAAAGGAGAGTAAAAGAACAAAAAGTGTAGGTAGAAGGTATACCGAAACGAGATGAACTGAGTTCCGACGTAAACTCCGATGTAGCGAACTTGGAACCAGGCCAGAACCGAACATCGAGTTTGACCCGAGATACCATGAACAACCCGACACACCCGGGACTGAACCGAAACTGAACCCGAACCGGAATGAACCAAACAACCCAAACTCGCGACTGACTCGGTCCGAATGACTCGTGCCGTGAGACCCGACCCGAAACGAGACCTGAACTAAACAATACCACCACCGCTGCCGCTGTAACGGAGCCACCGCCGTTGAACTCCACGGCCGCCGACCGCCGTCTCTCTCTCTCTCTCTCTCTATCTGATGTATGCGTGAGTAGGTTGGTACTAGGGAGAGGGAAGGTTGTGGTGGGTGTGCGTCCTTAGGTGTGGTCGGCCGGAAAAGAAGGGGGCGTCGGAGAGTCACCGGTCGGCTCCAGTGTCTTCGTTGGAGGAGGAACGAGAGAGAGCATAGGAGTGGGAGGTGTTGGCTGAAAATGTGATTAGGTTTTTTTTTTTTTTTTTGAAAAGATGAGGGAAATTTTTATAAGTAGGTTCATAACTTTAGATTTTCCAAGTGGGCTTGGGCCCTAGGCCCATTAGCCTTTGTCTTGAGTTTTCGTGTGGCCCGTTAACGTTTCTGGAGCCCGATCGTCGTGTAATATCGTATATTATTGTTTTAAGATAAAAAAATATGTCAAATAGGGTCAGATTTCGGAAATCCATTTTGACGGATGTTACATTATACGTGACCTAATGAATGCTTGTTTGTTATGTTTACACATGGAATGATGTCTACCTGCCTTAGCAACGGTAGTACTATTAGTTTGGACTCAGCACCCATTCACTCGGGGGTTGTTAAGGACAATTACCTACATGGCTCACAGTGGTGAGAATGTATCGCGAACTGCCTTGGGCAGTCAACCCGCAGTCATTGGTATCGATAGGTTCATGTCGATAACTAACATGCCTCATTTTACACTGTGTACGTGTTGGTTATGCGTAACCCTTTTGAACCCTATATCCTATCAAACTTGTATGCTCACCTTTACACTATGTGTATTGACTTTTACTTTAACGTATGTGACAGGTGCTTAGGATGTTTACATGCTTTGTGTGCTGGTGATGAAATTGAGGCTAGGGACGGAGTCCTAGAAACCAATAAATAAACAATTGTCTGTAATGAAATCTGAGTTGTCGGAACAGAACAATTTGACTGGATCTTTTTTGTAATAATTGTATTATCATTTATGACATGGTATGGGACGTGTTGCTTTAAAATTTCTGGTAAATATAGTTGTTATGGAAACTTCTGGACAATCTGTTTCGCTCAGTGCCATGCCCCGATGTTTCCGCCATCGGTTGGTGTAACACCCGTTCTTATTATTCAAGGTTTAACGTAAATTTTACGTAAAACAAACATGTAATTAAGATTACATAAACATTTGGAAATACGGGTTTATTAAAACTTTTACAAATCATAAGTTATTCTACATAATGTGATCGGATTCGTTGTTTAAAATTACAACGTAGCAAAGTGCGGAAGCGTGTATCTTTATCGTGTTCGGTTCTTCGCTGAGCTTGATCGTCTTCCGGCATCCAAGGTGTACCTACATTTCATAAACATGAAATGCTTTAGTCATACGGGGTTTAATCATGTCCGAACGATGTCCGGGAAACAATTGATTTTCAAATGAAAAACAAAATATAATAAAAAATCTCCACCGTAATTTACGGTGGGACCGTAAATTACGGTGGCCCCTGGGTTTCAATTCTTCTGCCGTACAACAGACATTTAGCACCGTAACCAATTCAACTCCACCGTAATTTACGGTGGGACCGTAAATTACGGTGGACTCTGCATCCAGATTCTCTATTTTGTCGTAATTTGACACGAAATCTTTCGTATCTTTCAAACCGCTTATCCGTTTGACCTACCGTTTCTTCCTACATATTTGTAATTTGATTCTCCGTCATATGGAGTTAAAATCCGGCATCCGGCTTGATAAAATTCAAGACTTTTAAGTCTTCGGCTTATTACTCTTTTACCAAAACTTGACCCGTTCGTGATTTTATCAAACATACAAGTTTGTTTGACCCTTATTTCTCATAAACCTATTAAATTCAATGATATCTAACATATTGGGTTCCAATCATAGAATTATATACCTTCTTCAACCCTTTTACACCCATATGCTTATTTTGACCCATTTGAGGTATTTAAGCGTAATTTAAGCACCAATTGCTTTCATTCCTTTCCAAATACCTGTGTCACACATTTCTTATCAAAGGATTTTCCACCACAACTATATTTGTGGTGGATTCAATGTGGTGACTTATTTATTACAAATTTTACTCATCAAATCATTAATTTACGGCAAAGACCCTTTATAGAGTCATTTGACCAATATTTTACATCTTTCGCTTATCATACTTATTCAAAGTATTGACTTGATTATAAAACTCGTTTTCAAGCGACTTCTAAGGGTTGCTTACTTAATTTCACTTACAAGGGCGTTTTGGTCATTTTTAACCCTTCATTTACAACGAAGGGCTTACTTAAGCCATGTACGCCCAAAATCTAAATTTTTAACCAAATCTTGTTTTCAAAACACTCCGTCTATAATTAAATCCTTCGGTTTACCTTTTAAGGTAACCGAATGTCCCTTTTTACTTTGCCTAAATCTCATAGATCTCCATGTTCTAAATGAGGAGTTGATCTATTATACATACCTGGCCCGGATCAACTTATTAACCCGGTTTTAGTACCTTTCTTTATATTCGCTTATTAAGAACAATGCGAATATCCATTGGATATCTATTCCTGTAAGCATATAACTCGACAAAGAATCATTAGTCTATATAGTCAAAAGGTGTTGTCTACACCTTTTGACCCGTTTGGCCGAAATGACCATTTATCTTTGCGAGATGATATTTATTATCATCTCCTCTACATGACTCGTTCCGTTTAACACCGTACGGTCATTTTAACATATAAACCGTTTATTACTTTCGACATAATATGACCGAATTATCGATTTACTTCTTTTTAACCATTATTACGGTTTCTTTCATCTTTGATTTTCTTGTTCCATTCGACTATACGACGGAACATCATATTTCATTTGTTTAGATATCTCATTCATAATTTATATGATAAGAAAATATTCCACAATTTAAGACTAGTGTAAGCTATACTTACCTTGCATCCGAATCATGCTTTTCCGTCATTCTTGCTTCGTTTGACCCGCTTCCTTCCCCAAGCCTTCACCTAGCTTGCCAAGCGTCAAACTATCATTGTAATTGTAAGATGGTTAGGTTAGTCATAATTATTTACGACTATTCCATCCTACTCTTCTTATATCGAATTTACCATCCGATCATACACTTGGTCGATTTGACTTTTTAAGGTCAATCGACTTATCAACTTACTCATTGCACATTTTCACTCTAATTTCAACACTTTAGTTTTCATTTAAGCATTTTAACAAACACCTAATGTGTATACATTGTTTTTACACATTTTACAACTAGGTAACATGATTTCAAGCATCTATATCACAATCTTAACATCAATTCTTTTATATCATATAACAACCCATTTCATGGTAAATATGATTTATGTACCCAAACACCTAAATTGTTCAAGTACTTTGTCTTACTAACTAATATGATGATTCCAATCACAAGTTTGACACTAACATCATCATATCATAAAAACCCAACTCAAGTCATGTATGTTCAACACTCAAACTTGCAAATTGTTCAAGTATCTTGTTTCTACTATCACTTATGATGATTTCTAACACAACTATATTATCATCTTTTCTACATAATCAAAACCCACTTGACACATGAGTGTATGATTATGAATTCACAACAATGAACATCAATTCAACAAATACATGGCTAGGGTTTACTACTAGACATAGTTTCATCCCTAATTTCATCTAAACAACAAACATGCAAGCTCAGATTCGAATTCTCTAGGTTTGCTCAGAATTTCAACTAGAGATTTTTCAAGAAATTTACATACCTCGTGACTCCTTTTTCAATGGAGATCACTAATTCATACTCGGATTTTGATTTGGACTTGATTTACCCCTTCAATTTGATGAAATTGTGTTGATTAGGGTTTGAGCTCTCTAAGAGCTTCTCCTGGCCATTCTCACGCACGCACACACTCTTGTGTGTGTGTTTTTGTGTTCTATTTTTAAGTTTATAATTCCCATTTCAAGTTACCCGGCTTTGGTCCCTCGTGTTTGGTTAGTTATTAATTAGATCACAACCTGATTATTTTCATAAATATTCCCACTTATTAACTAGGTTTAATATTCCTAGTTAACTTAGCGGGTTCAGGAATATTTATGACTAAGTTTATTTTAGGTCCCGTTAACTCGGGCCTTCTAAGCTTTTATTTCTTAAAAGCTTTTATTCACTTTTTATTTATTATTAGGATTAATTATTTAAATCCTAATATTTACCGGGTAAATTTTACCACTAACGGTATTTTACCCGTCTTTACTATTAACGTGGTTTGATTACCAAAGCCGTTTTCGGGGTGTTACAGTTGGGGTGTGACAGCCTTAAAAACAACAACTATCCAATAACTTGATGAATCACCTATAGAAAGAAAATAGATGGAGTGGAGAACTCTTACTAACGGTATAGATTGTGTAGTGTTTACAATGTGATATATAGAAACATACAAAAGGAATACACCGTGGATATCTGGGTTTGTGAAAGAAAATGAGGTAAACAATAGACAAAATTCACAACTCCATCTCCTGAGACACAGATATCATAGTAAGATTATTCTATCGGAGTACAATCTGGAGCGTCAACAAATAAATTAAAGAGACAAACGCATTCGATAAAAGGCTGGACAGAGACACTTATATGAAAGATTTGGATAAAAAAATCCCATAGAGGTTGAAAACATAATTTCAAAAGGCAGTATAAACTTGTTTGATGTTGGATTATTGTACTTATTACATTACTTTTTTTATTATGAAATCGCATGTTTGAAGTATTTGAAACAGGACATTGGAAGATTTATAATATGCAAAATATGGAAACATAACATGCGAAATTAAATTCTACCCCATAACATAACATGCGAAATAGGGGAAACATACAAAGATACAAGTACAAAACTAACATGTTTTATTAGATACCTACTTGAACAAAAAAAGTACAAAGATACAAATCAACAAGGTCATTCAAAAGATGAAAGAAACTTCATTTTCATGTCCATCGAGCATCTTAAAATAGTTATTGCATCTGCCAGCTCTTTCAACTGCTTCTCATCCCTCTCACCCAGATCAACCATGAACATAACAATGATTTCTCAAAGACTACTCACTTGCATCTGAGAAAGCAAGTTCACAATTTCTTGTCTTCTCTTCATGTTTCTGTTACATGAGAAAGATTGGTTTCCAACATCTCTTGACATGAGCGATCCTCTTGAATTTGTTCCTGAATCCTTTTTCTCAAACCTATTTGATACTTGAATCAGAACACGAGGCAGAAGAGGATGTTGGGAGGTTTGCCATTTTTAGAAGATAAGAAATAAGTGGTTTGAGATTGGGATATAAAGAGAAAACTCTATATGAAAACAAAAAACACTGTGTACTAAATTATTGAACTGAATTATTGATGTAAGGCCCTTTCATCTACACAAATCTATATAAAGATACATATGATTTATGTAACTTCGGCATGTTTTATAAAATAATAAAAACAACATGCGATTTATGGTACATTCTATGCGAAATCACATGTTATGACTTTTATAACGTGCGAAATGTTGGACTAAAAACGTGCGAAATTAACCTTTCGATCCCATGTTTTATACATGCGATTTATGATTTAATAAACATGCGAAACCAACATTATGAGTTTCAACACATGCGTTATGTTACACTCATCACATGCGAGTTAAACATTTTGATTCAATATCAGTTATCCTCTAATAACATTAAAAACCTTCCAATCAATTAGTAACAAACACCAAATCAATAAACCGAGTATAAAAAATAAGAACCTTTAAACATCTGAATTACGAACTTACTGTTGGAAGCCTCAATTGCAACATTTGCATTTGCATAATTAGGGTTCCTGACTTCCTTAGCCGTAACCCTCTGATCACCACCCAATTGAACATGCTCAATGACAAATTCAGCAACTTGCAAATCGACATCTGTGTTTCGTCCGCTGCTGGATCCATTGAAAACAACAATCAATCAAACCCTAATATCGAACTGATATGATTCATAATTACAGATATATTTGTGTAACGAAATCGTGATCTGCTTGAAGGAATTGTCTAATTGTCTAATTTGACCTTTGCTGATTGAATGGATTGTCTGATATACCCTTACGTAAGAAAAATGAATCAGGGACACGTGTAGGGCTATTATGATCGCGTACGTAATGTATGATTAGGGGATTTGTATTCTACACTTCCTATATATATCTTTGTGTATATATATAACTAAAAGGGTATAACCCACTACAAACCCATGTGATATAACCCCTCTCTTATGCAAATGCCACGTGTCAAATAACCACACATAATGAGGGATGAAGGGGGTGACCACTACACATGACCTTACGGTGAACCTTCGTGGTGGCGGTGGTGCCCTACCAACCCGCATTATGAACCCATGGATGCCCACTCCACCCTAAATATAATAATTTGTTGCCCCACCATTAACCTACTTAATTTTTCAACCACACAATCACACTTTTCGAAAATATCTCACTTTTCGAATATATTGTCTTGCGCCTATCAGTGTCAAGACTTGTATCTTTCATACTTATTATTTAAATTCCTATCAGAATTTATGTTTGTAAAAACATTATTTCTTACTAAAACCAAAGTTTTAGTTTTAGGATCTTCTCTGTAACTTTTGTCAATTATCCATACCAGGATATTGACAATCCATAATTTATTCTTATTTAGTTATATCCCATTACCGGCTCATTATTCTCTTGCATTTAACGCTACCTTTATCTGGCTGGCGCTCATTTGTGCCATTCGGCGTTATATTGTATTCAACATGTTTGACCTATTAATGTGAAATCCATCATTTTTAAACAATCAACTTTATTCTTTATTCAACCCATTCGACTTCGAATAGTTGAACATGTTTACTCACAATTTCTATATACGAGATTTTATAGTCATAACTCGTAATCCAAGTTACTTTGATTTTTCAACCCGCGTTCACGTCTCTTGGTTTACGCATGTGTTTAATTCTTACCCATCCACCGGGTGTTTTACCGAAGTCGTTATTATTGCAACCCTCCCGGTATGCATTAAGACCTCGCTTCATTTTTATATTCCGACTTTGTCTTTAAGTTTGACGTTTTACAAAAACGACCCGTTAGGGGACATATTTGCATTTTCCAGGTTCGAGTGTAAGTACACTCCCTCCCAATGCTTGTCTAAATCATTTTACATGCTTGCGTTTTCTGGGTTCGAGTGTAAGTACACTCCCTCCCAATACTTGTCTAAACACTTTTCATGCTTGCGTTTTCTGGGGTCGAGTGTAAGTACACTCCCTCCCAATACTTGTCTAAATCATTTTACATGCTTGTGTTTTCTGGGTTCGAGTGTAAGTACACTCCCTCCCAATACTTGTCTAAATCATTTTACATGCTTGTGTTTTCTGGGTTCGAGTGTAAGTACACTCCCTCCCAATACTTGTCTAAATCATTTTACATGCTTGCGTTTTCTGGGTTCGAGTGTAAGTACACTCCCTCCCAATACTTGTCTAAATCACTTTTCATGCTTGTTTGTCCCTTCACTCGGGCTCATCATCCTAATGTAATACGCTTTCGTCACTCGGTTGTGCGTTTACATTATTATCAAACATTTTTCTTATCTGATTCAATTGGGTACTTTTTAATTAGTCCCATTCACTCCGCCCTTACTACATCGGATGTAAATATGTCCGCTATAAGAAACTCGTGGTATCATATGCCACTACTTACTTGGCCAGAGTAAGCGATTTAACACATGACATACACGACCTTTTTATAGTTTTCACATCACGCCCTATGTAAGTAACGCCTCTAATAAGTTTTCTTGGAAATTATATCCTGGATATGTATTTCTGTTCAGGTTTTCCAAGTTTCTAATTTACCTATGCAACGATCATTCTCTACATGTTTGTTGCATATTGCTAATTGTGCGATTATATTTAAAAACACGCACCTGGTAATGCTTGCCCCGACGGGCATTTCTTGCCATTAACCTTGTTCGCGGTCGTTACGCGATTTAGTCCTTAGTGAGCATGCTCCTATCGTCATGCTTCGGACCGTTCCTCTATCATATCCTCAATTTGTTCAACTCTTGTCATCTTTAAATGCAAGTGTCCTTCAATCAAGATATTCACAAAAGTTAGTAATATCAACTTCAATAATCGCCTGTATTATAATACAAGGTTTTTTTTTTCTACTATACGCGTCAACGCGCGTATTTTCGTCAACTACATTAATCATTTTAATTGGGGTAACGTGTATCACACCATTGCCCTACGTGTCGTTTACAACACTTTAGCATCTAAACTATTAACATACATGTACTTACCGGATTTGCGATCAAGCCTCGAACCGAACACCCATCTTTATTAAGAGCATAAGGTTTAAGTCCAAGCATGGTTTTCCCCACCATACTTGAATCTCTTAAACTAAGGCTCTGATACCAACTTGTAACACCCGTTCTTATTATTCAAGGTTTAACGTAAATTTTACGTAAAACAAACATGTAATTAAGATTACATAAACATTTGGAAATACGGGTTTATTAAAACTTTTACAAATCATAAGTTATTCTACATAATGTGATCGAATTCGTTGTTTAAAATTACAACGTAGCAAAGTGCGGAAGCGTGTATCTTTATCGTGTTCGGTTCTTCGCTGAGCTTGATCGTCTTCCGGCATCCAAGGTGTACCTACATTTCATAAACATGAAATGCTTTAGTCATACGGGGTTTAATCATGTCCGAACGATGTCCGGGAAACAATTGATTTTCAAATGAAAAACAAAATATAATAAAAAATCTCCACCGTAATTTACGGTGGGACCGTAAATTACGGTGGCCCCTGGGTTTCAATTCTTCTGCCGTACAACAGACATTTAGCACCGTAACCAATTCAACTCCACCGTAATTTACGGTGGGACCGTAAATTACGGTGGACTCTGCATCCAGATTCTCTATTTTGTCGTAATTTGACACGAAATCTTTCGTATCTTTCAAACCGCTTATCCGTTTGACCTACCGTTTCTTCCTACATATTTGTAATTTGATTCTCCATCATATGGAGTTAAAATCCGGCATCCGGCTTGATAAAATTCAAGACTTTTAAGTCTTCGGCTTATTACTCTTTTACCAAAATTTGACCCGTTCGTGATTTTATCAAACATACAAGTTTGTTTGACCCTTATTTCTCATAAACCTATTAAATTCAATGATATCTAACATATTGGGTTCCAATCATAGAATTATATACCTTCTTCAACCCTTTTACACCCATATGCTTATTTTGACCCATTTGAGGTATTTAAGCGTATTTTAAGCACCAATTGCTTTCATTCCTTTCCAAATACATGTGTCACACATTTCTTATCAAAGGATTTTCCACCACAACTATATTTGTGGTGGATTCAATGTGGTGACTTATTTATTACAAATTTTACTCATCAAATCATTAATTTACGGCAAAGACTCTTTATAGAGTCATTTGACCAATATTTTACATCTTTCGCTTATCATACTTATTCAAAGTATTGACTTGATTATAAAACTCGTTTTCAAGAGACTTCTAAGGGTTGCTTGCTTAATTTCACTTACAAGGGCGTTTTGGTCATTTTTAACCCTTCATTTACAACGAAGGGCTTGCTTAAGCCATGTACGCCCAAAATCTAAATTTTTAACCAAATCTTGTTTTCAAAACACTCCGTCTATAATTAAATCCTTCGGTTTACCTTTTAAGGTAACCGAATGTCCCTTTTTACTTTGCCTAAATCTCATAGATCTCCATGTTCTAAATGAGGAGTTGATCTATTATACATACCTGGCCCGGATCAACTTATTAACCCGGTTTTAGTACCTTTCTTTATATTCGCTTATTAAGAACAATGCGAATATCCATTGGATATCTATTCCTGTAAGCATATAACTCGACAAAGAATCATTAGTCTATATAGTCAAAAGGTGTTGTCTACACCTTTTGACCCGTTTGGCCGAAATGACTATTTATCTTTGCGAGATGATATTTATTATCATCTCCTCTACATGACTCGTTCCGTTTAACACCGTACGGTCATTTTAACATATAAACCGTTTATTACTTTCGACATAATATGACCGAATTATCGATTTACTTCTTTTTAACCATTATTACGGTTTCTTTCATCTTTGATTTTCTTGTTCCATTCGACTATACGACGGAACATCATATTTCATTTGTTTAGATATCTCATTCATAATTTATATGATAAGAAAATATTCCACAATTTAAGACTAGTGTAAGCTATACTTACCTTGCATCCGAATCATGCTTTTCCGTCATTCTTGCTTCGTTTGACCCGCTTCCTTCCCCAAGCCTTCACCTAGCTTGCCAAGCGTCAAACTATCATTGTAATTGTAAGATGGTTAGGTTAGTCATAATTATTTACGACTATTCCATCCTACTCTTCTTATATCGAATTTACCATCCGATCATACACTTGGTCGATTTGACTTTTTAAGGTCAATCGACTTATCAACTTACTCATTGCACATTTTCACTCTAATTTCAACACTTTAGTTTTCATTTAAGCATTTTAACAAACACCTAATGTGTATACATTGTTTTTACACATTTTACAACTAGGTAACATGATTTCAAGCATCTATATCACAATCTTAACATCAATTCTTTTATATCATATAACAACCCATTTCATGGTAAATATGATTTATGTACCCAAACACCTAAATTGTTCAAGTACTTTGTCTTACTAACTAATATGATGATTCCAATCACAAGTTTGACACTAACATCATCATATCATAAAAACCCAACTCAAGTCATGTATGTTCAACACTCAAACTTGCAAATTGTTCAAGTATCTTGTTTCTACTATCACTTATGATGATTTCTAACACAACTATATTATCATCTTTTCTACATAATCAAAACCCACTTGACACATGAGTGTATGATTATGAATTCACAACAATGAACATCAATTCAACAAATACATGGCTAGGGTTTACTACTAGACATAGTTTCATCCCTAATTTCATCTAAACAACAAACATGCAAGCTCAGATTCGAATTCTCTAGGTTTGCTCAGAATTTCAACTAGAGATTTTTCAAGAAATTTACATACCTCGTGACTCCTTTTTCAATGGAGATCACTAATTCATACTCGGATTTTGATTTGGACTTGATTTACCCCTTCAATTTGATGAAATTGTGTTGATTAGGGTTTGAGCTCTCTAAGAGCTTCTCCTGGCCATTCTCACGCACGCACACACTCTTGTGTGTGTGTTTTTGTGTTCTATTTTTAAGTTTATAATTCCCATTTCAAGTTACCCGGCTTTGGTCCCTCGTGTTTGGTTAGTTATTAATTAGATCACAACCTGATTATTTTCATAAATATTCCCACTTATTAACTAGGTTTAATATTCCTAGTTAACTTAGCGGGTTCAGGAATATTTATGACTAAGTTTATTTTAGGTCCCGTTAACTCGGGCCTTCTAAGCTTTTATTTCTTAAAAGCTTTTATTCACTTTTTATTTATTATTAGGATTAATTATTTAAATCCTAATATTTACCGGGTAAATTTTACCACTAACGGTATTTTACCCGTCTTTACTATTAACGTGGTTTGATTACCAAAGCCGTTTTCGGGGTGTTACAGTTGGGGTGTGACAGCCTTAAAAACAACAACTATCCAACAACTTGATGAATCACCTATAGAAAGAAAATAGATGGAGTGGAGAACTCTTACTAACGGTATAGATTGTGTAGTGTTTACAATGTGATATATAGAAACATACAAAAGGAATACACCGTGGATATCTGGGTTTGTGAAAGAAAATGAGGTAAACAATAGACAAAATTCACAACTCCATCTCCTGAGACACAGATATCATAGTAAGATTATTCTATCGGAGTACAATCTGGAGCGTCAACAAATAAATTAAAGAGACAAACGCATTCGATAAAAGGCTGGACAGAGATACTTATATGAAAGATTTGGATAAAAAAATCCCATAGAGGTTGAAAACATAATTTCAAAAGCCAGTATAAACTTGTTTGATGTTGGATTATTGTACTTATTACATTACTTTTTTTATTATGAAATCGCATGTTTGAAGTATTTGAAACAGGACATTGGAAGATTTATAATATGCAAAATATGGAAACATAACATGCGAAATTAAATTCTACCCCATAACATAACATGCGAAATAGGGGAAACATACAAAGATACAAGTACAAAACTAACATGTTTTATTAGATACCTACTTGAACAAAAAAAGTACAAAGATACAAATCAACAAGGTCATTCAAAAGATGAAAGAAACTTCATTTTCATGTCCATCGAGCATCTTAAAATAGTTATTGCATCTGCCAGCTCTTTCAACTGCTTCTCATCCCTCTCACCCAGATCAACCATGAACATAACAATGATTTCTCAAAGACTACTCACTTGCATCTGAGAAAGCAAGTTCACAATTTCTTGTCTTCTCTTCATGTTTCTGTTACATGAGAAAGATTGGTTTCCAACATCTCTTGACATGAGCGATCCTCTTGAATTTGTTCCTGAATCCTTTTTCTCAAACCTATTTGATACTTGAATCAGAACACGAGGCAGAAGAGGATGTTGGGAGGTTTGCCATTTTTAGAAGATAAGAAATAAGTGGTTTGAGATTGGGATATAAAGAGAAAACTCTATATGAAAACAAAAAACACTGTGTACTAAATTATTGAACTGAATTATTGATGTAAGGCCCTTTCATCTACACAAATCTATATAAAGATACATATGATTTATGTAACTTCGGCATGTTTTATAAAATAATAAAAACAACATGCGATTTATGGTACATTCTATGCGAAATCACATGTTATGACTTTTATAACGTGCGAAATGTTGGACTAAAAACGTGCGAAATTAACCTTTCGATCCCATGTTTTATACATGCGATTTATGATTTAATAAACATGCGAAACCAACATTATGAGTTTCAACACATGCGTTATGTTACACTCATCACATGCGAGTTAAACATTTTGATTCAATATCAGTTATCCTCTAATAACATTAAAAACCTTCCAATCAATTAGTAACAAACACCAAATCAATAAACTGAGTATAAAAAATAAGAACCTTTAAACATCTGAATTACGAACTTACTGTTGGAAGCCTCAATTGCAACATTTGCATTTGCATAATTAGGGTTCCTGACTTCCTTAGCCGTAACCCTCTGATCACCACCCAATTGAACATGCTCAATGACAAATTCAGCAACTTGCAAATCGACATCTGTGTTTCGTCCGCTGCTGGATCCATTGAAAACAACAATCAATCAAACCCTAATATCGAACTGATATGATTCATAATTACAGATATATTTGTGTAACGAAATCGTGATCTGCTTGAAGGAATTGTCTAATTGTCTAATTTGACCTTTGCTGATTGAATGGATTGTCTGATATACCCTTACGTAAGAAAAATGAATCAGGGACACGTGTAGGGCTATTATGATCGCGTACGTAATGTATGATTAGGGGATTTGTATTCTACACTTCCTATATATATCTTTGTGTATATATATAACTAAAAGGGTATAACCCACTACAAACCCATGTGATATAACCCCTCTCTTATGCAAATGCCACGTGTCAAATAACCACACATAATGAGGGATGAAGGGGGTGACCACTACACATGACCTTACGGTGAACCTTCGTGGTGGCGGTGGTGCCCTACCAACCCGCATTATGAACCCATGGATGCCCACTCCACCCTAAATATAATAATTTGTTGCCCCACCATTAACCTACTTAATTTTTCAACCACACAATCACCGTCCTTCTTCAACCATCCAGTTTCTACCACCTTCTTCTTCCTCAGCCAGCCACACAACCCCAACACATCTGCAATAATGCCTGGAGATCCAAAGAATAAGGCCGGAGTCTGTAATTTAACTTGGATCTTATTTTTAGAGTGAATATCTAAACCTGCAAAAAGAACAAAGCGTTAGGCTCGTCGTAGAGATGGGAAGGCCCCTCTGCGACCACCCTCCAGCGTGAGGATAAGTATTTGATAGAGAGAGAAAGTAGGATGAAGGTTCAGAAAATCGTACTTGGGTTGTACTTGATGGGGGGTATTTATATTGGTCAACTGCGATGAGTCATCCGGCTGGACGCACCTATTGGTGGTCCGTCTGTTGGATATTGGTGACGGAGCTTTTGGGATATTCGTCCCTTATGATTCGGTCGGGCCCCCGTGAGGAAGGTCCATCCTCGGATATGTATCTTCAAGTCCCCTAGTTTATCAAGTTCAGATCTGGACTTGGTAAAATTTTGTGTCTCGTTCTGGACGGATTACGTGGAGGTTTTAGTGCGGTGCTGACGTAGCGTCTGTGAGATAAGGAAATTGTATGTCAGTCACCGCCCGGTATCTGTATTGTTTCCTGCCTCGGGAATTGTGAACGGCGCGTGATGCGACCTTTGATTGGACGTTACAGCTGCCACCGACTTACCTCTCTATATAAAAGGCAGTTTTTATTTTCATTTTTCACTTTTACCTCTCATGATTTTTCTCTTGTGTTACCCTCTTGGATTTCCTTCTTCTTGGTCAGAAACCTTCTTCTTCTTCAAAGGTGCGTATTATCTTCCTTTTAACTGTATTGGCTCCCAGAAAGGACAATCTTTCCGAAAGCTTTAGTGTCATGACACATAAGCAACTAGACAAGTTCATATGAGAGTTCCACATTCCAACTGACCTTAATCCGGAACTTCCGGCCCTTGACAAACCGATATATCCATTTTTATCTGGGAAATTTCCCCTTTATACACGCGTCTGTAATTTTGCTAATTATCGCGTCCCTTTCACAAAATTCCTAGTGAAGATCCTTCGGTTCTTCCTGGTTCATCTCTGTCAGGTTAACCCGTACGGACTTAGTCGAGTTGATCACTTTGAGATATCCTGTAGGGCTTTAAGTCAAAAGTCGGACCTGAACGTGTTTAGATATTTTTACGAGTTCATTACTGCTGAAGACTGGTATACCTTCACCCACCGGATGGGTATCCCCAGTCCAGCCGGAGATGAGAAGTCCAGTTTGAAAAATTGGAAGGATAACTTCTTCTAGCTAGACGATCTTTGTCTTTCGGCCAATATGGCGTGGAGGTTCAAAGATCAGTCCATGGACTTCGAGCTCGGAAAGAATTTTGCATTTAATCAGAATTTAGCTCGTGATCTAAATGATAACAAGAGTCCAATCCGTCCCCTTCCCGAGCACATATTACATTTAGGCCGAGTGTTCCATTTTTGGGACCGAGGGGGCAGGGAATGGCAAGTCATCCACAAGAGTGGTGAAAGTAAGTGACTCGACCTATCTTCTCCCCTTCGGTACCTTATAATCTTTGTATTTTGTTTATCTTTTCTTTCTTTTTGACTTGCAGGAGACAAGATATCACTCAGTGACACATTAAAGGTGCCCAAGGTTTCTACTTTGGATTTCGACTTTGATGAGGTTACTGCAGATGAAGAACCATTTATAAAACAAACAGCCTCGGCCACCTAGGAGATCAGGCCTCCAACTGACCCAAAAGCTTCTTCAGTCATTCCCTCCGGACCGGAATCTAAAGCGGAGGCGGCAGGGTCCTCGAGCATTCAAGTTAGGGTGGATCCCCAGGAGGTGAATGAAGATAGTGATCCGGAGGTACGAAAATTGGACCGGGAGTTGCACTACCCATCTTCTGTGGTGGTTGGAAAAGGTAAGGTTGCTTCAGCTGGTCTAGAATTTAAAGGCCTTGTTAATCGAAAACGGAAAGCCGAAGCCCTTCAAATTAAACCCAAGGATCCCCTTCCCTTCCGAAGATGGTTAAGAAGAAGAAAAAGACTCATACGTCTTCTGTTGATCATGTTCTGACAAATCTTTCGAACCATCTATCCGGTGGGAAATCCTCCAGAGAGGAAGCTGCGGGAGCCCGATCTGCTCCATCAATTACTTAGTCAGGCGGGTATCGTCTGGTGGGTGATGTAGAGGAAATGGAGAAGGAGGAGGCGGTGGTGACCAGCAAGGACGAGGGGAAGGTTGTGAGTTTTACAGGTACTATTTTGGGTTCTTCTTTGGGTCCGGACTGTTTCTTGGAGGATTATGAGGATCAAGTTTCCTCTTTTCCTTCATCTTGGTTCGGACCTGAAGTGATAACCTTTTTCAGGTATGCAATTGTATTTTCTGATGAGATGGAGGTGGATCCGACGACGGCCAAGGAGAAGTTCGTACCAGACTGAGACATAAAAACAAAGATTTGGTGATGGATGCCCTTACGGCAAAGATGTTCTTGTTTGGCATAAATACTCCGGTGGATCACTCTCAGAACCGAAGAATGAAGAGCCAAGATCTAGGCATGGCGATGTTGGCTAATCAGGCTCAGTCAAACGTGTATGTGGTTGAGCTGTTCCGGAGATGGGTGGAGGCGGAATCGGTTAAGGAGAATATGGAGAAGGAAATTCTTTCCATAAAACACAAGTTGCAGAGAACTCTCGATATCGAGAAAAAAGCCAGCCCAACTTTCCCAGGACTTGGTGGCTCATAAGGAGAAAATAAATTCCCTGTCAGCTTTGAATCAATCAGCTCAGGCCGCAGCTGCTTCGGCATTTGAAGAGAGAGATAAGACCGCGACCGAGCTTATTGGCTTTGTGTCTTCGATGAAAGAAAAGGATGAGGAGCATAAGAATGTCTTGGCTAAGGTGGAGGAGTCATTGATGCAGGCTCGTGATGCATATGACCGGATGCTTACAGGTTCGATTAAGTCCCTAATTTGTCTTGCTTTACCTTGTGTTTTTTCTAACATGTTTCATAGAGAGGGACATGTATAAAATAGGTGAAGCTGATCTTAAGGCGAGAATGGAGATGATGAAGAAGGATCATGAGGCCGAGGTTGAAGATTTGAAGTTAGAGAATGCTAACTTAAGAAAAAAGGGTGGAGGAGCTTCGGTCGACGAAGGTATGGTTGCTGACTGAGGGTGCTCAGCTTCTGGCAAACATATCCACAAGGGGTCGGAGATGACCCAAGCGGTTGCTGCGATCAATAATGCAATGAGCGCCATTGGTGTCAATACCGGAGTTCATGGGGGGTACGTGCATGCTTTAAAGAAAAAGACTCCTTATGGTGAAGTCACCCTCCTGAACAGGAATGCAGAAGCCAAATTGAATACCGCCATTGCTTCTCTCTGATAAACGACCTTCCGAGCCTGATTGACAAGCCCCTCCCACGGATTCAGGAGGCTCTAACTTTCAATGAGGAAACTGCTGATGATAAGTAGGATTTGAGGTGGACATGCCCGACTTCTTGGGGTATGCATTTAGTTGTTACCGATTTGTAAATGACAATTATCCTTTTTTGAATAGTAATGTAATTTCCGGACCTTTTTTAGTCCGGTTACTTTTGATGCAAACATACGTTTTGTAAAGCCATGCATCCATGCTTTGTTGTGATTGCATTTTTCTTGATTTTAGAACGTTCATATATATGTGCAGAGCTCCGTCTTCTTTGTCTTAGGATAATTTTTGATCTTTTTGAAAATAAAGGACGGACGTTTGCCACTCCGTCTTTTTTTTAGGGTTTGAATCCCTTGATTGGCCAATAAATAATTTGTACTGCCGCTTATTGCGAAAATAGAAAATTCATTCATTCTATTAATCATAAAGATGTTCCGGGGCATGTCCATCCCGGTAATTACAAGATCGGTAAATAAAAAGGTGCGGGCATAACCATCCGCAATACATAGGAAAGATAAAAAAAACTTTATTCTGAAGTTTTAAAGAAACTTAGAAGATTCTTTAGATGTAACACTTCTTAAGGTGCGTCACGTTCCAGGTCCGGGTCATTTTTTCCGGATGTTTTGACCACGTATGGTCCTTCTTATTTCGGGGTCATTTTTCCAGTACCCTTGGCCAAGCTGACATCGTTCATCCGCATAACATAATCGCCTTCTTTGAAGCGAACCTCCTTGACATTGGAATTGTAGTGTTTTTCAAACTCTTTCTTGTATTTGGTCTCTCGGATAGCCGTAAGTTCTCTCCTTTCCTCGACAAGATCGAGGTTCAGATGAAGTTGGTGTTCGTTTTCTTCTTGACTTTGCAACATTCAGCATGTGGGCATGCCTACCTCAGCCAGAATCATAGCCTCCGTACCATAGCTTAAGCTGAAGGGAGTTTCCCTGGGGCTTGTTTTTGGCATCGTGCGGTGTGCCCAGAGGACTACGAAAGTTCGTCTGCCCAAGAAACTCCTTCTCTTCCCAACTGTTTCTTGATACTGTCTACGATGCTTCAGTTAGCTCTTTCGACCTGCCCATTTGCTTGTGGATGAGTAACGAAGGCAAAGCTCTGTTATATGTGCATTCTTTCGCACCAGGACTTGAATGGCTTTTCTGTCACACCCTGGCTTTGCGGAAGCGTGGTTAATTTGGTGTGACTTCTTAATACCATAGCTTAACCATAACAAAGCTATATGAAATAAAATCATGCAAGATCATCCATTTGATTAAGTTTTAAAACCAGAATAACATGACATTGTCTTAGAGACTTACAACATCATAACATAAAACATTGTCTTGAAAAACATAAACATCAACATGAAATAAACGCAGTTTAAGATTTGTGACTTGTCCAGGAAAGAGCCACATTTCCTAAACTGGGATGACCTTGGAACCCTTATGCAGCGGGAAAACATAACATACCGCGCCAGATCTTTAATTTCCTGAAATACATGTAAGTTGAAAAATCAACAATAATGTTGAGCGAGTTCATGTGCAAGTGAGTAAGTAAACCTTTGTGAGTATAAAAATAGTCTTGGTATGTAGCAAATAAGGGAATTGAGATCACCAATGGTTTGCAAGGCCACTGATATATGTGAAGTGCAAATAGGGAGACTCAAACCTAGCAGATTTCGCCACGGCATTAGTATGTGGACAAAGTTACCCCGAGGTCCGTTTCTAGTTTGGCCTGGGGCTGGGCTCGCTACACCCAGATAGATCTACCGCTCCTGTCCCTCGGTCCCGCCATGAGGACTAATGGCCTCATGTTGCTCCTACCCACTCACATGATCTAAGTAGTAAACCTCCTTACGCTAACCATACCGTGTATAAAGTACTTGTAATCAAAGTAACATGTATTTCACCCCCGCAGTTAAGAAAACTGAAAACAGTTAGAGAAATGGGGGACATGAACTCACAGTGGTGCGTCTCTACCAAGTATGCCTCCGAATCAAACAGCTGTGTGATGACCTACACGTACTAATTCTATTAGACGGACGGCCGTGCCTTAGCTTTATGGTTTAAGTTTTTGGGAAATAGTTAGGCAACTATTTCGTGTTTACATTCTTTATATACTTGGTAGTCATTTTCCTTCCCAAGGATGGGGGATTTTAATACATGTGTGTTCGTATAATTCGGATTACACTATTAAGTCTCACTTAATATATTTTATTCTTAACTCCAAAATATAAATATTCGTCCCAAAAATATTATATTTTAATACATGTGATTTTCCCAAAATAATACTTAGTAATATTATTTTTACTCTAAAAATAATATTTACGTAGTTCACAAAATAATCATAAACACTTATACAAGTGATGTTGTGAAAGAAAAATATATACTAAATATATATATATGTATCACGTTTTATTTTGTGAAATCCCACCTCCGATGTTTTGTAAATTTAGTCGTGGCGAAACTTATATTTTGAAAACAAGTCAGAATGTATTTCTAACACTTATAGTGAAAATATTTCTAAGTGTTAGGCTTTTGGAAAAATTTCGCCAGAGTTTCCTCTGTAACTGGAGGTGGCCACGCTTTCAAGCGTATCATTTTCTTTTATAAATCAAACCAACAATCTTCTTATTCAATCAAAACAATGTTCAAATCTCAAACTAGTCAAAATATGTATGTAAATCGCATAAATTTCATGAACTTGTGATTTATTCAACTATGAAGTAAATCCCATTACTTTTAGTGGGTCTTTATATAAATCAAGCCGATTTTGTAAAAACCTCGTTTTTATGGAAGTTCCGTCTTTACAACTTCTCGTCATCTTTTTCAAAAATAGTTATTTTGTCGAAACTTTGTGTCACACATGTGTTTACACACTTGTGTGTTCTAAAAACCATTCGTGCTAGTGTAAGATCCGTCTTTAGAAAAACATGATTTCTTGACACTCGGTCCTTTAAAAATACCACCTGTAGATCCATAGATCTACTAGTTTTAATCACTATTTTACAAGCTAAAACACTTTTACACAAGTTCATGATTCGAGTGTGGTAGAGTTTCATCTTCTAACCCTTGTTATACTTAAACAAGCTTTATGTCATAATCCAAGATCATGACTAAACCGGGTTAAATGATGATCCGAGCTACCACAACATAGATCGGGTCCAAATAATCACACAAATCAAATACTACAACATTTACACAACTTATGTGCTTTTAACCAACATTTTAGTGTTTTAAGTAGACTTTTGTGTATCATCTTGTATGTTAACGAGTTTTAACCGTTACCCATCGTATTAACCACTTAAAAATAGTTCAAGAAGGTGGTTTAAGCAACATACCACTAGCTCGAGGCTAGGGAAGAATCTATGCGAAAAATGCGTGGATAAAAGGAAAGTAGAGAGGTCCTTCGCCTTCCGTTTGCTCCAAGGTTCCTTATATGCGACCCTTAACACTAGAATGATCTTGGAATGTGATGATGGAAATCGAAAGGTGGTGGTGGTGTTGCTTGTGTCTTCGGCCGAGAACCAAAGGGAGGGAGAGAGAAGTGTGACTGGTGAGTTGTGAGATGTAAGTTATGTTTGTGTTAATCTTTCATCTTATAGACAATCTCAATCATGTTTAACCAATGGATACTATGTCACTTAGATACTAAACATTAGGATTAAAATAATCACAAGGGTACAAGGTATGTCCCCCCTAGTTGGGGACGGTTAGAGGGGGGGGGGGTCTAGTTCGAATCCAACTAGATAGTTAGGCACATAGTTAGGTTAATATAGTTAAGTTTAGGGATTAACCTGGTTAGTAGTGTGTCATGCGTTACAATGGGTGTTAGGGTATTCAGGGACCCTAACTGGCTCAGAAAAAGATAAATAATGAAAATAACAATATTTTCATGTTCCGGGTATAGTCCGGTTGTTTGGTTGGATAGTAATCCGTTAAAGTGCTTAACAAAGCTTTAAAGTGTCGTTAATACCCTTTTTAGTGACACAACTTATTTCTGACACTTTGGAAAGTGTCTAGTAATATTTTTCTCATGTTTTGGCACTTTATTAGTTAGCTAAAAGCTGAATTATTAAGTAAAGTGCTGAATTTTGTACTTAGAGTACGTTTTAGGCACATCCAGTCATTGTGACTTATTCCTAGAGACGCAGTTCTACAACCCTTGTATTCCCTACACTCACCACTAGTGTAGCAAAATATTTCTGGCTCATACAGGCCTTAGAGGCAGTGTTTGCCTGATGCTGGCTTTATCAGCATGTTCAATAGGTTATCCGTTATAGTGCTACTGTGCTTTTTGTGCATCATGTTTGTCACTAAGGTTCAACATGTAAATAATGTAGTGACAGCAAGTAAAGTATGATGCAAATAAGTGCATGTATCAGTAATCAAGTAGCAGTTTATTCACAAGTTCAAGCAAGCACAGTAATTAAGCAGTAATTAATTATTAATTAAGTCATACGGATACCTGGTTTAGTGAGGGTTGTCACATTCTCCCCCCGTTAGAAAAATTTCGTCCCGAAATTTTAAGTTCTGCTAGTAGATGCAGGGTTCTTAGGAAATAGGTGGGGGTATTTCTCTTTCATCCGGTCCTCACGCTCCCAGGTGTACTCAGGACCGTGTCTGGCATTCCAACGAACTTTGACGAGCTTGACACTGCTCCGGCGGGTCTTGTTTACTTTCCAATCCGTAACCTCAACCGGTTCTTCAACGAAATGGAGCGTGTCGTCAACATGAATCTCGTCGATGGGAATGGCAATGTCATCTTGAGTTGGACTTTTCTTCAGGTTGGATACATGAAACGTATCGTGGACTGAATGGAGTTCAGCAGGTAGGTCCAACTTGTATGCTACTAGTCCTATTCTTTCCAGAATTCTGAAAGGACCAATGTAGCGCGGATTTAACTTCCCACGCTTTCCGAAGCGTGCCACACCCTTCCAGGGTGAAACTTTCAATAACACCATTTCTCCCACTTGAAATTCCACGTGTTTTCGGTTTGGATCCGCATAGGCCTTCTGTCTGTGGCGAGCTGCTTCGATGCGTTTTAGAATCTGCGCAATCTTGTCTGTCGTCTCTTGGACGATTTCGGGACCAGCAAGTTGCCTATCACCTGCGTCAGCCCAGCATAAGGGTGATCGGCACTTGCGTCCGTAAAGGGCTTCAAATGGCGCGACACCAATACTGGTGTGGTAGCTGTTGTTGTATGAAAATTAGACCAAAGGCAAATGCTTATCCCAGCTACCGCCCAAATCCATAACACACGCTCTCAGCATGTCTTCCAAAGTCTGTATCGTTCGCTCGCTTTGACCGTCAGTTTGCGGATGAAACGCAGTGCTCAGATTCAATTGTGAGCCAAAGGCTTCTTGGAAGGATTGCCATATCCTTGACACAAACCTTCCGTCTCTATCAGAGATGATTGAGAGAGGTACTCCATGACGTGCGACGATCTCTCTCATGTAAATTTCAGCCAATTTGCTCGTATTATCCTTCTCTCTGATAGGTAAGAAGTGTGCTGACTTCGTTAATCGGTCCACTATTACCCAAATAGTGTCATGGCCTCTTGGCGTTCTTGGCAGCTTTGTAATAAAATCCATGGAGATTTGTTCCCCTTTCCACTTGGGAATCTCAGGTTGTTGCAGAAGTCCTGAAGGCTTCTGGTATTCGGCTTTAACCTTAGCGCATGTTAAACATTTGCTCACATAAACAGCAACATCGCCTTTCAACCTAGGCCACCAATAATAATCCTTGAGATCCTGGTACATCTTATCCGCTCCAGGGTGGATAGAGTACCGCGACTTGTGAGCTTCATCGAAAATAACCTTCCTTAAATCACCAAACAGAGGAACCCAAATCCTTTTCTCAAAACATAACGTTCCTTCCTCGTTTGGTACCAGTAGCTTCTCCATCCCACGGAGATATTCTCCTTCAAGGTTTCCTTCCTTGAGAGCTTCTTTCTGCGCGACACGAATGCGCAAGGAAAGATCGGTTCGGATAATCATTTCTAAAGCCCTAACCCTTATGGGCTTGATCCTCTCCTTTCGACTTAGGGCATCGGCGACTACATTCGCCTTCCCTGGATGATACTTTATCTCGCAGTCGTAATCGTTCAGCAACTCAACCCATCGTCTTTGCCTCATATTCAGCTCCTTCTGGTTGAATATGTGCTGTAGGCTCTTGTGATCTGTAAAGATTGTACACTTTGTACCATAAAGGTAGTGTCTCCAGATCTTTAATGCAAATACCACTGCGCCAAGTTCCAAATCATGTGTGGTATAGTTCTTTTCGTGCACTTTCAATTGACGTGATGCGTAAGCAATAACCTTTTGGCGTTGCATCAACACACAGCCCAATCCTTGACGCGAGGCGTCGCAGTATACCACAAAATCATCTGTACCTTCCGGTAGTGCTAAGATTGGCGCATTGCAGAGCTTATCCTTCAGTATCTGGAATGCTTCCTCCTGTTTGATCTCCCAATCAAACTTCTTATCTTTCTGCATGAGGAGCGTCAATGGTTGAGCGATCTTTGAAAAATCCTCAATGAATCTTCGATAGTAGCCAGCCAAACCCAAGAATTGTCGAATCTCAGTTGGCGTCGTTGGCGTTTCCCAATTCTTGATCGCTTCGATCTTGGTTGGATCCACATGGATTCCATCTCCATTCACCACGTGTCCAAGAAATTGGACTTCACGTAGCCAAAACTCGCACTTAGAGAATTTGGCATACAGCTGTTCTTTCTTCAGCAGCTCCAAAATAGCTCTTAGATGCTGTTCGTGCTCGGCCTTTGTTCTTGAATAAATCAAGATGTCGTCGATAAACACAATCACGAACTTCTCCAAGTACGGCTTGCAAACTCTATTCATCAAGTCCATAAAGACTGCAGGTGCGTTTGTCAAACCAAACGTCATAACAAGGAACTTGTAGTGTCCATAACGAGTTCTGAAGGCTGTCTTCGGGATACTCTCCTCTTGTATCCTTAACTGATGGTATCCAGATCGAAGATCGATCTTTGAATAAAAGCTTGAACCTTGCAGTTGATCGAATAGATCATCAATTCTTGGCAGAGGATATCTATTCTTGATCGTCAGCTTGTTCAGCTCCCGGTAGTCGATGCACATACGAAAACTACCGTCCTTCTTCTTGACAAACAGGACCGGAGCTCCCCAAGGCGAGAAGCTTGGTCGGATAAATCCCTTGTCTAACAACTCTTGAAGTTGTGTCGACAGTTCCTGCATTTCAGACGGAGCAAGTCTATAAGGTGCCTTAGCCACAGGCGCGGCGCCTGGAACTAAGTCAATGCGGAACTCTACTTGTCTCTGAGGTGGCAGTCCAGGTAAGTCTTCTGGGAAGACTTCTGGATATTCCCTCACAATAGGGATATCTTCGATCTTTGGCTCAGCAGCCTTCTTATCCACAATGTGTGCCAGGAAGGCAACACATCCCTTCTGCAAACACTTTCGCACTTTCAGGCAGCTGATAATTCTTAACGGCGTATCACGCTTCTCTCCGTGAACCACAATTGTTTCGCCATCTTTGGTTGGGATACGAACAACCTTTTCGTGACAAACTATCTCAGCCTTGTTGCCTGATAACCAATCCATTCCTACCACCACGTCGAAGCTTCCCAACTGGACTGGTAGTAGATCCAAAGCAAACTCACGTTCTCCCAATTCGATCACACAGCCTCTGATAACTTCATTGGCTTCTACTAACTTCCCATTGGCCAATTCAATTGAGTAGGGAATTTCTAACTTATTAGCGGCTAAACCAAGCATATTCTTAAACTCTAACGACACGAAGCTATAATCGGCACCAGTATCAAATAAAATGGATGCATAGCGTTGATTTACAGGGAACGTACCAGTAACGACATTGGGGTCCTGGCGCGCTTCCCTTGCTTCGATTTGGAACACTCTTCCACGGGCTTGGTTTAATTCCGGGCAGTTCTTCTTGAAATGCCCAATATCACCGCAGTTAAAGCATCCAAGTCTTTGCCCGTTTCCACCTCCATTTCCAGCTTGGTTGTTGTTTTGGTTCGCATTGCCAGCCTGATTCGCATTGTTGCCTCGATTCCCGTTTCCTCCATTGTTCCCCTGCGGGCGATTTCCAATACCACCACGATTATTATTATTTATATTCCCAAATCCTCCTTGGCCTCCCCGGCCAGCACTAGCCCAACAAGAATCCTTCAAGTGGCCCGGCTTTCCACATGCTTCACATACTTTCACATTACAATGGCCAGTATGGTGGCGTTGACAGGTATTACACTTGGGCTGGGTGCCCTGATATCCTTTTCCCTTCTTTCCACTACCAGCTGTAACCTGAGCTGGCGTGCCTGATCCTCCTTTCTTAACCGCCACACTGGCGCCCTGCTTGAAGTTTGAGAACTTCCGTTTGTTACCTCCTGATGACTCGACGTGAGTCTCTTTCTTCTTAAGCTCAGCATCATCAAACTTGTTCAGGCGAATGGCCTCCTCTGTGAGAGCCACGCTCAAATCGATCGCCTCAGTAATGGTTGCAGGCTTGGATGAGGTTACCATGCTTATGATTTGAGGAGCTAATCCCCAAATGAAACGTTCAATCCGCTTGAACTCCGGAGTGACCATGTAGGGTACCACATGCGATAAGTCATGGAACCTTTGAACGTATTCTGCGATCTTCGGACCGTCCATTTTCAAGTGCCAGAACTCGGTTTCCAATCTTTGGATTTCCGCACGAGAGCAGTACTTCTTGCGCATAAGTTCCTTCAGTTCGGTCCAGGTTAGCGCGTAGGCAGCAGCTTCACCAAGTGTCTGTACTTGCAGATTCCACCAAGAGAGGGCTCCATCCAAGAATAGCCCTGAGATATAGGTGACTTGCTGATCTAGTGCGCATTTACTCATGCGAAGAACAGATTCAGTTTTCTCGGCCCAACGAACAAAGGCGAAAGCACCTCCTGTGCCATCAAAGTTGATCGGTTTGCAGTCTAGAAACTGCTTGTAGGTGCATCCATGAGGTGGATTATTGTTGTTGCCAGTGTTGCCAGAGTTGCTTCCACTAGTCCCTCCTTGAGAGGTGGCGTATTGTGCAATGGCAGCAGCGATAATTTGCTGGAGTTCCGCCTCATTGGTAGGCATGTGTGTCTCACGTCTCGGCGGCATCTTCTAAAAGATGTGTTTACGTCAGTCAGGCCATAGTTATAATACATACGCTTTATGATAGTAATAGTACATAACATCTCATGTTATAATCATATCAATCACACAACATCCCATGTCACAAACATCAATCACACAACATCCCATGTCCTAGAATACAAATAACCAAATCAAGCATCAAATATGATGAGAATACTGCGATTGCCATATATCGAGACCACATAGTAAGCGTACAAGTACATCACAGTGTTATACAACATCAGTCGACTAAGGGCTACATCACCCTAGTCCAAAAACTATATCAAATCAGTGTCAATACATGTCAACAAAAGTCAGAATCAAAATGCAGTCTCCAAAAATGCTGTGCAGTCAAAAGCAATCGTCGTCTTCTCACCAGCGTCTACCCATACGGTACTGAAGAGCTCTACACGGATGGCGGTGGAGGAGGGGGAAAGTGAGTGTAAAACAAGCGGCGCAAATGGAGCCAGTCCTCCTCCATGGCTCTCTGGGTACGCAAGAATGAAGCAACCTGCTGCTCCAGGGCAAAAAGGCGTGCAGCATAGTCTGGTGGTACAGGTCGAGAGGGCTGCAACAGAGAGTGGGTCTGACCCTGGCACTGACACGGCGGCGTCTGAGCTCTCTCAAGCTCCTGAATGCGCTGTGTGTGTGCCTCGTGCTGGGCGACAAAAGACATCAAAACGTCCTCAATAGTATACCCCATGTGGAAAGAATGGTAGGGGTCAGTCGGTGGCATAGCAGAAGATGACGCCCAAAGAAACGTCTCACTGGTGGGATCAAAAGGTGCCACATGAAATGGAGAAACAGTGGGAAAAGTAGCAGACGGTGGTATAGTAGGGATAGATACCGGTATGTGTCCAAAAGGGTGAGTCGAAGAACCCTCTCCAGCTCGTGCTGGAGGTGTAAACCGAGGAAATGAAAAGGAAGTATCAATGTGACGGGTATCAGCGATCTGAGGGGGAAAAGGTGGGACCTCGTCATCAGCAGGAATCCACCCACACTGGGCGTGCTCATCTCGGGGGTCGATCCGTGCCTCAAAAAGCGCACGATCAAACTGGGCTGGCATAGGATCATGGTGAGGTACAACAAGAAGGTCAACTGGTGCATCAGCAATAAGTGGGGGATCAACATGATCAGCATCAATGACATGATCGCCCTCCAACAATGGAGCATCTACAGGGTGATCGTCAATAGGTGGGTCAGCAATGACAGGCTCAAAAATAGGTGCGTCAGCATGAACTGGGTCATGCTCAAGTACTGGGTCAGGAGCAGGGTCTAGTGGCTGCTCGGGCTCATCAAAGGCCATCTCAAAATCAAACTCAGGGTCGATGGGATCAACTGGGTCGACTGGATCCTCCATAGGCTGATCCATGGGTATAAACTCTATATCCTCATCTGGGTCGAATCCTGGGGGAAAGACAGGATCGGAATCCTCCACATCATCGTGGTCGAAAGTAAAACTAGGAATAGGGGCAACAGAGGATGCCTGGTCGGGATCTGATCCATGAGAAAAGTGCTGCGCACTCTGAGTATGTGAAGGTGCGGAAGCCACAGACTCGAAAGAGTCTGGGACCGGAGAGTGAGCAGGTGACTCCTCGGCGGGAGCATCTGCGATCATCAAAAGATCACCAGCAGCAAGAAGGGCCTCGCCCTGAACATCCTCCTCTAAGGGCTCGTCATCAATCAGATCGACGTCGTCATCATCGTCGGCGTCGAGTAGCAAATCATAGGCAGGATAAACAGCTAAGGGTATGGGAGCAGGGATCTCCACTAACGGTAGGTCCCCGGCCAAAGGGCCATCAGCGAGCTCATCAGCACCATCAGGTAAAGCAAAGGGCTGGAAATCATCCTCGTCCGTGCTCGTAACGTCGGATGTGTGAACCTCGCGCTCAGAAGACTCTAGGTCGTCCGATACTATAGGTCTAGGTCCTGTGGTGTCTGAATCACCAGTACCAGAGGTGTCCATGGTGTCTGTAACATAAACACAAACATACACAAACAGTCAATCATACAATCAGATAATCACATAAGTTACCAAGTAAGCATTCAAATAGTTCTCCTAGTCCCACTAGCCTCCCAGCCTCTCAGACTGCTCTTCCTAGTCCCACTAGCCAATTCTCCTAGTCCCACTAGCCAATTCTCCCAGCCTCTCAGACTGCTCTTCCTAGTCCCACTAGCCAAATTCTCCTAGTCCCACTAGCCAACTCTCCTAGTCCCACTAGCCATCTACCTCGATCTCTCAGACCGAGCCTCGGCCTCTCAGACCGAGCCTCAGCCTTTCTAGACTGAGCCTATAAATAATGAATAAAATGTGCTCAACATTTGTTTATAAAAGTTTTGGATCTGGACTTAAGTGGTATGCAGTAAAAATGTTTTCGTGAGAGCCCTAGTGATCATAGTCTAGACTCGAGAAAGAATCCTAGTTCGCTATGATCAGAGCTCTGATACCAAGCTGTCACACCCTGGCTTTGCGGAAGCGTGGTTAATTTGGTGTGACTTCTTAATACCATAGCTTAACCATAACAAAGCTATATGAAATAAAATCATGCAAGATCATCCATTTGATTAAGTTTTAAAACCAGAATAACATGACATTGTCTTAGAGACTTACAACATCATAACATAAAACATTGTCTTGAAAAACATAAACATCAACATGAAATAAACGCAGTTTAAGCTTTGTGACTTGTCCAGGAAAGAGCCACATTTCCTAAACTGGGATGACCTTGGAACCCTTATGCAGCGGGAAAACATAACATACCGCGCCAGATCTTTAATTTCCTGAAATACATGTAAGTTGAAAAATCAACAATAATGTTGAGCGAGTTCATGTGCAAGTGAGTAAGTAAACCTTTGTGAGTATAAAAATAGTCTTGGTATGTAGCAAATAAGGGAATTGAGATCACCAATGGTTTGCAAGGCCACTGATATATGTGAAGTGCAAATAGGGAGACTCAAACCTAGCAGATTTCTCCACGGCATTAGTATGTGGACAAAGTCACCCCGAGGTCCGTTTCTAGTTTGGCCTGGGGCTGGGCTCGCTACACCCAGATAGATCTACCGCTCCTGTCCCTCGGTCCCGCCATGAGGACTAATGGCCTCATGTTGCTCCTACCCACTCACATAATCTAAGTAGTAAACCTCCTTACGCTAACCATACCGTGTATAAAGTACTTGTAATCAAAGTAACATGTATTTCACCCCCGCAGTTAAGAAAACTTAAAACAGTTAGAGAAAAGGGGGACATGAACTCACAGTGGTGCGTCTCTACCAAGTATGCCTCCGAATCAAACAGCTGTGTGACGACCTACACATACTAATTCTATTAGACGGACGGCCGTGCCTTAGCTTTATGGTTTAAGTTTTTGGGAAATAGTTAGGCAACTATTTCGTGTTTACATTCTGTATATACTTGGTAGTCATTTTCCTTCCCAAGGATGGGGGATTTTAATACATGTGTGTTCGTATAATTCGGATTACACTATTAAGTCTCACTTAATATATTTTATTCTTAACTCCAAAATATAAATATTCGTCCCAAAAATATTATATTTTAATACATGTGATTTTCCCAAAATAATACTTAGTAATATTATTTTTACTCTAAAAATAATATTTACGTAGTTCACAAAATAATCATAAACACTTATACAAGTGATGTTGTGAAAGAAAAATATATACTAAATATATATATATATATGTATCACGTTTTATTTTGTGAAATCCCACCTCCGATGTTTTGTAAATTTAGTCGTGGCGAAACTTATATTTTGAAAACAAGTCAGAATGTATTTCTAACACTTATAGTGAAAATATTTCTAAGTGTTAGGCTTTTGGAAAAATTTCGCCAGAGTTTCCTCTGTAACTGGAGGTGGCCACGCTTTCAAGCGTATCATTTTCTTTTATAAATCAAACCAACAATCTTCTTATTCAATCAAAACAATGTTCAAATCTCAAACTAGTCAAAATATGTATGTAAATCGCATAAATTTCATGAACTTGTGATTTATTCAACTATGAAGTAAATCCCATTACTTTTAGTGGGTCTTTATATAAATCAAGCCGATTTTGTAAAAACCTCGTTTTTATGGAAGTTCCGTCTTTACAACTTCTCGTCATCTTTTTCAAAAATAGTTATTTTGTCGAAACTTTGTGTCACACATGTGTTTACACACTTGTGTGTTCTAAAAACCATTCGTGCTAGTGTAAGATCCGTCTTTAGAAAAACATGATTTCTTGACACTCGGTCCTTTAAAAATACCACCTGTAGATCCGTAGATCTACTAGTTTTAATAACTATTTTACAAGCTAAAACACTTTTACACAAGTTCATGATTCGAGTGTGGTAGAGTTTCATCTTCTAACCCTTGTTATACTTAAACAAGCTTTATGTCATAATCCAAGATCATGACTAAACCGGGTTAAATGATGATCCGAGCTACCACAACATAGATCGGGTCCAAATAATCACACAAATCAAATACTACAACATTTACACAACTTATGTGCTTTTAACCAACATTTTAGTGTTTTAAGTAGACTTTTGTGTATCATCTTGTATGTTAACGAGTTTTAACCGTTACCCATCGTATTAACCACTTAAAAATAGTTCAAGAAGGTGGTTTAAGCAACATACCACTAGCTCGAGGCTTGGGAAGAATCTATGCGAAAAATGCGTGGATAAAAGGAAAGTAGAGAGGTCCTTCGCCTTCCGTTTGCTCCAAGGTTCCTTATATGCGACCCTTAACACTAGAATGCTCTTGGAATGTGATGATGGAAATCGAAAGGTGGTGGTGGTGTTGCTTGTGTCTTCGGCCGAGAACCAAAGGGAGGGAGAGAGAAGTGTGACTGGTGAGTTGTGAGATGTAAGTTATGTTTGTGTTAATCTTGCATCTTATAGACAATCTCAATCATGTTTAACCAATGGATACTATGTCACTTAGATACTAAACATTAGGATTAAAATAATCACAAGGGTACAAGGTATGTCCCCCCTAGTTGGGGACGGTTAGAGAGGGGGGGTCTAGTTCGAATCCAACTAGATAGTTAGGCACATAGTTAGGTTAATATAGTTAAGTTTAGGGATTAACCCGGTTAGTAGTGTGTCATGCGTTACAATGGGTGTTAGGGTATTCAGGGACCCTAACTGGCTCAGAAAAAGATAAATAATGAAAATAACAATATTTTCATGTCCCGGGTATAGTCCGGTTGTTTGGTTGGATAGTAATCCGTTAAAGTGCTTAACAAAGCTTTAGATTGTCGTTAATACCCTTTTTAGTGACACAACTTATTTCTGACACTTTGGAAAGTGTCTAGTAATATTTTTCTCATGTTTTGGCACTTTATTAGTTAGCTAAAAGCTGAATTATTAAGTAAAGTGCTGAATTTTGTACTTAGAGTACGTTTTAGGCACATCCAGTCATTGTGACTTATTCCTAGAGACGCAGTTCTACAACCCTTGTATTCCCTACACTCACCACTAGTGTAGCAAAATATTTCTGGCTCATACAGGCCTTAGAGGCAGTGTTTGCCTGATGCTGGCTTTATCAGCATGTTCAATAGGTTATCCGTTATAGTGCTACTGTGCTTTTTGTGCATCATGTTTGTCACTAAGGTTCAGCATGTAAATAATGTAGTGACAGCAAGTAAAGTATGATGCAAATAAGTGCATGTATCAGTAATCAAGTAGCAGTTTATTCACAAGTTCAAGCAAGCACAGTAATTAAGCAGTAATTAATTATTAATTAAGTCGTACGGATACCTGGTTTAGTGAGGGTTGTCACATTTTCGAAGAACTGTTTCCCGTTGTCACTTACAATGCAAAGGGGCATCCCATATCAACACACAATATTTTCCCAGACGAACCTGAGGATTTGGTCTCTGGTGATGGTTCGAAGCGGTTTTACTTTGATCCATTTAGTGAAATAATCTACGGTGACCAGTAAAAATCTTATGCCTCTAGTGGAAGCAAGGAAGGGCCCAGCTATATCAATCCCCCACTTCTGATAGGGCCAGGCAGATGTCACAGGTACCAGGTGATTTTTGGCACGATGACTGACCAGAGCATGGCGCTGACAATCTTTACAAGCTTGTAACTCGTTAACGGCGCTCTGATGCATGCCCGACCAGTACTATCCGACATTCATGGCTTTTGCAATGACCATCCACGACCCCGAGTGAATGCCGCAGATTCCCAAGTGAATTTCTCTGATCACATAGTTGGCTTCCTCCGGTGTTAAACACCTTAGGAGCGGCCCCAGAAATGTCTTTCGATCGGAGTCGTGGCTAGAGTACCTTGACCGTTAATTTCTGTATCTTCTTGGAGCTTTCCAATTGTCAGATATTCTACGATCGGAGTCATCCATGATTCATCTTGTTTGGAGACTGCCATGACGGCTTCTCCTTGACTGATGGCCGGAGTTCGCACAGTTTCAACCAATACTTCCTTGGATAGGTGGCTGAACGAAACTGAAGCCAATTTACTTAGAGCATCGACTATTTTGTTCTTTCTCCTCGGAATATGGACTACTTTGCATGTATTGAACATTGCTATTAGGTTGTTTACTTGAATAAGGTACCGGACCATATTCTCTTCCCGAGCCTCGTATTCCCCACTAACTTGATTGGCAACCAACAAAGAATCTACATGGATGAGAACGGAGCTTGCTCCCGCCTTGGCAGCAGTTTGCAAACCGGCTAAGAGAGCTTCGTACTCCGCTTCATTGTTTGATGTCTTGAAATCCAAAATGTAGGGCGTAAGTGTACTCAATCCCTTCAGGGTTAATTAGAATTAAACCGGCTCCGGCCCTTCTTTGCTGGAAGCCCCATCCGTATTTAAATTCCAGACCTTCCGGAGAGCTGGTTTTTCTTTCGTGCTTTCTCTGGTGGGTACTTCCGTTAGGAAATCCACGACTGCTTGGCCTTTTACCGGACCCGTTGTTCGGTAGGTGATGTCAAAGGCACTGAGTTTAATGGCCCATTTTGTGAGGCATCCGGAGATCTCAGGCTTTCGCATAACTTGTTGGATTCGGGAATTTGTCTGCACCTCTATGTTTAAAGCTTGGAAGTACCTTCGGAGACTTCTGGAAGCATGCACCAAATCCAGGGCCAGCTTTTCTATCATGGGGTACCTGGTTTCGTAATCTTTCAAGACGCGGCTTACGTTGTACATCGGAATTTGAGCCTGATTTCGATGGACTACTAGCACTGCACTGATGGCGAAATAAGAAGCAGATAAGTATACGGTGACTGTTTAGCCAGTTATCGGAGTGGTTAAAGTGGGAAGGGACCCCAAACACACTTTTAACTCCTGGAAAGTTGTGTCAGCTTTGGCTGTCCATTTGATTTGCCCTTTTCCGTTGCTCTTTTTTAGGATGTTCATGAATGGTATGATGCGATCTGCGGCTTTGGAGATGAAGCAATGTAGTGCAACCAGCTTCCCATTTAACGACTGAATTTCTTTTACGGTCTTCGGAGGTTGCATGGTGATCACGGCTTGTACTTTATCTGGATGTGCTTGAATTCAGGACTAGGTTACTCACACTCCCAGAAATTTTCCATCTTCAAGGCCGAAAGACCACTTCTTTGGATTTAATTTTAAGTTTATACTCCGAAGCCTTGAGAAAGTTTCGAGTATATCATCTATCATGTCGTCTTCAGCCGCACTTTTGATGACTAGATCGTCCACGTATATCTCTAGATTCCTGCTAATTTGATTTTTGAAGGATTTGTTCATTAACCTCTGGTAAGTCTCCCTGGCATTCTTTAGGCCGAATGGCATTTTTGTATAACAGAATAAACCTTCATTTGTTACGAATGCTGTTTTGTCTTCGTCCTCTACGGTATCTGTATCTGGTGATAGCCTTTGTAGGTGTCCAAGAAGCATTTTAGACGGAAGCTTGCTAAGGAATCAATTTTCAGATCAATCTCTGGAAGTGGATAACAGTCCTTTGGACATGCATTGTTGAGGTCGGAGAAATCTACACACATCCTCCATGTGTTATCTTTCTTGGTGACCATTGCAGGGTTTGTACATCTTCAGCAATGGCTATGTGTCGTGCCAGAGCCATGTTTCTTTTTCTTTGAGCTACCGGCTTGATAACGTGCGACACTTTCAGCTTATGTTCGGCTAACACCCGGGGAACGCCGACCATGTCTGAAGTTTTCCAAGCAAAAACATTCAGAGAATTTGCTAATAATTTCCATAATCATCATTAGGTTCGATCGGGGAGCTACGCACCGATGATGATTTTTTGTTCTGGAAAGTCAGGATGGATTGCCCACTCCTCAATGAGTATTGTCGGAGGCTGCGAGTTGCTTCCCTCGCTTTATCTAACTTTGGCGACACATATGGCTGACTCGGAATGCAAAGTTGCTATACCAGCTTCGGTTGGGAATTTCAATGAACCGTGGATAGTGGAGCTAATGATGCTGAAGGCACACATCCCCAGTCTTCCTAAAATGACATTGTGTACGGACCTTGCTCCAACGACCAAAAAGGTCAGATTCACTGTTCTTGCCAGATTTCCGGTACCCAGAGTTGTAGGTAGAGTTATCTACCCAATGGGCTGGACTACCTCCCCAGAGAAGCTTACCAACGGCATGGATACCTGGATCAATTTCGCTTTGGTTTGGTTTGTGGAGCCAATTGTTGAAAACATTGTTGGTACATAATTTCGGAGGCACTCCCACTGTCTACACAGATTCGCCGAACCTTGTGACCTGCGATTACTGTGGATACAATGATGGGTCCGTCCTTGACTACTCCGGAGGTGATGGGAGGGAAAGTAATCGGTTGATGCATCCATGTGGCCAAGTGCTGATTGGACCGTTTGATGCCTTGGCTATTTACCCTTCGGATCATGCAAATTCCAGACTGGTTGTTTGGATTATCAATCAGAGCCGTGGTAGACTTGCCTTCTTTAACTTCTTTCACCAAGTGTGATAATTTTCCGGACCGAACAGCTTTTTCGATTTGTTTCTTTAAAGACCAACAATCATTTGTATTGTGGCCTTTTGCTCGATGATAGTCACAATATTTTTTGGAATTTTTGTCACCTGCCTTCCGAAGCTTAGGTGGCGTGGGGAAGCTTGCTCCATCGGTAATGAGAATTTCACTAGGAGTTTTGGATAGATCTTATAGGTTATAAAACCGTGGATTATTATTTCTTCCTCGTTGGGGTCAGTCATTTCTACTATAGGGGTGCGTTCATCCCTTATTCCGGACCGAAGGTTTATCAAAGATGGATCCTCCCTTCTTTTTCCAAGAGGACATTTTCTGCTCTGTTTCGGCCGCCGAGCTGCATGCATTCTTTCCTCGGGTGAACGCTCGAGCACGTTCCATTAGTACTTCCATAGTTTTGGGGAGATTTTCGTGCAGCATTTCTACCAACTGATTGTTCCGGACTCATGACAAATGCCGGAGACCCACAGTTGGTCAACTACACCGCTGATTTGCATGCTTTCGCGGTTGAATCTTTCTATGAAACTATTGAGAGACTCTCTGTCCCGTCTTTTGAAGTTATGCACTTCAGTAATTTCTTTTGAGTAATGTATTTGTTGTCTAAAATTCTGGTGGAATAATCTCTGGAGTTCCTCGAAATCATTGATTTCCCCATTACTCAGTGCGTCAAACCATCACGGGCTGCCTCGGTTAGGGTCTGGGCGAACATGAAATACCTAGCTGGCATTGACCATTGCTCGATTCGTGCAGCCCCATCGAAATCGAACATATGATCATCCAGATCTATGGTGCCATCATATTTTTTCACTCTGGATGCATTGTTAACTTTGGTGGAAGCTTGACATTGACTATACGAGCACTGAATTTTGATTTTGCGGTCATTAATACCGGATGATATGGCTTTGTGAGTTCTGGGTCATTGGCAATGACCGGCTGAGGATCTGCACATATCATGACTGCTGGAGATGGTTCCGCAGATCCCTACACATAGTAATTGTTATAAGGTCCTCCTGTCGAGGTAACAATTGTGGAGAAAGTAGGAGAGGCGAATGTCGTAGGACCCGTAGTCCTTACCGGTGATTCATCATGAAATAGCCTGGTTCGCAAACCAAGGATTTGCTCATCTCGGGCTTGCTGAGCTTTTAATCGTCGTAAGAGACTAGCATTCTTGGCGAGGAATTCTGCATCGAATTCCGACACCGACGGAGTTGGCATCATGATGAATGGTAGCGATGTTCCTGGTCCCGGACTCAAAGGAGCTGAAACCATGGAAGTCGTGCTCGCAAGAACTGTAGCTTGTGAACTAACAGCAGTAGATCCCAAATTCAATGAACCTGGGGCCTCCATAGGTCAGTTGATTTTTAACTCAAGAAGTTCAACTAGGTGAAAGACTGTGGGATATGAAATCGGATGGCGCCAATTGAAGATCCAAAGAATAAGGCCGAAGCCTGTAATTTAATTGGATCTTATTTTTAGAGCGAATATCCGAACCTGCAAAACGAACAAACCGTTAGGCTCGCCGCAGAGATGGGAGGGCCCCTCTGCGACCACCCTCCGACGTGAGGATATGCATTTGATAAAGAGATAAAGTAGAGAGAGAAAGTAGGACGAAGATTTAGAAAATTGTACTTGGGTTGTACTTGATGGGGGTATTTATATTGGTCAATTGCGATGATGTCATCCGGCTGGAACCACCTATTGGTGGTCCGTCTGTTGGAGATTGGGGACAGAGCTTTTGAGATATTCGTCCCTTATGATCTGGTCCGACCCTCGTGAGGAATGTCCGTCCTCGGATATGTATCTTCAATGCCCACAACAGGGTTTCACCGACAGGGTTTCAGCCATCTGTGTGCGAACCACTGCCACTTCAAGTTCTTGCAAACCCAATGATCGAGATGAAGATGAAAGTTGTTTGTTTTTTACTGTTCAAACGGGATTGATGATTTGCGATTAGTGAATTCAGACCGATGATTAAGCGGACTGTGAGTTTCAGGCGATGTATGGTCCCGGTTTTGAATAATGGCACTGACCTGTCTGCCTCCTTCCCCGACACGACTTCTTTTCCGGTCACTGTTTCGTCATTGAACCCGTGACTATAACCCCATGGCATAAAGACTTTAGGCCATTTAACTTGTACGGTTGTACCTTATGTTACAAGTACATACGGAGTTTTTTTTTTTTTTTTTACCAAAATGGTGTAGGTGGAAAAAGCTTTACCAAAATAATGTTTATGTTATTTTATTAGTTTCTTCAACGAATATAATATAAAGCAATAATGACTTAAATATTTTTTAAATTTTAAAAACTGTTATTATAATATAAAAAATTGTTAACCTCACATATCTAATCATATTTTATTCCTTCAATGAATATAAAAATGTTTTTGCCTGATGTAAATAAGATGTAAATATATGTTTTTTTTTTCTAGAAATGCAAAGAGATAACTCATATAAAAATCTTCGTGACTAACGTAAATTAGCATGTAAATATATCTGTTTTCTTAGAAATGCAGAGAAATTGATATATGGCTAAATTACAAATATTGTTCTTTATTTTAATACTAAATTTGTCCTTTACCTTTAAAATTGATAAGTTTTATACTTAATGTTTTAAAACTCTGCACGTTATGTCCTTTAGCCTTAACACTACTAGAAAAGGGGACAATTTTCTACAAAAGAAATTTTCAAGATTTTGTTACAAATTTTCGATGCATCCACGACCAAAAATAAGAAAATCCTAAATAATTGACAGTTGCGTCACAAATCTGTCGGAAATAACATACAAAAAGTTAATTATTATTCTTTACCGAATAAATATTTATATAGAGTAAATTACGATTTTGGCCCTGTGGTTATATCACTTTTACCCTTTTAGCACAAAAAAAAATCTTTTAACATCTGAGCCCCCAACGTCTTTTTTTCTAACATTTTTTGCCCCTAACACTAACCCTATCTTTTTACTTTCAAGGGCCAAAAGGGTTAGAGAAAAAGATGTTGGGTCCAAAAGAGTTAGAAAAAAAGACATTGGGGGCTCACATGTTTAAAAATTTCTTTTTGGGCTAAAATGGTAAAAGTGATATAACCACAGGGGCCAAAATCGTAATTTTCTCATTTACATAAGCCAGAAAAAAATAAGAGAAAATAATATCGTTTCCTACACATTTATGAAGAAAAATAAGAAAACCCTAATTAATTGACAGTTGCGTCACAAATCTGTCGGAAATAATCTACAAAAGGTTAATTATTATTCTTTACCGAATAAATATTTATCCAAAAAATAAGGGAAAATAACGTCGTTTCCTACACATTTATGACGAAATACTTAATTTTTATTTAACTTAAACCATCCGTGGGAATTCCGTCACAACTTGTGACAAGTTTCCAACAAAAAAAAAAGAAAACCCTAATTAATTGACAGTTGCGTCACAAATCTGTCACAAATAATCTACAAAAGGTTAATTATTATTGTTTACCAAATAAATATTAATATATGCAAAATAAATAAGGGAAAATAATAACATTTCCTACACAGATCTAACAAAATACTTATTTATTAATTAACACAAATCATCAGTCGGAATTGCGTCACAACTTGTGACACATTTCCGACAAATATCCTTCTATTAAACATAAATACAAGGATTTATACTATCATATTTATAAATAATAATAAAACTAGTATATAATAATTATAAAATAAACATATTCCTATACATTTATGACAAAATGTTTATTTTTAAATATAATTCTCACAAAGGCGTAGGAAACAATCCATGTATGAATACACTTTTTAGATTTGATATTAAATTTTTTTTATTAGCATGATTGGGCTAGTACATATAGATATAGTTGTAAATTTGTATATAACTGACCAAAAATTTTAATAGAGTGGTATATATAAAACTATAAATTTAATTTATATTTTAGTATACATGTATGTGTGTGTATATATATAGGTGTGTGTGTGCATATGTATAATTTATACTTGTGTATATACATGTTTATATATGTATGTGTATATGTATACTAATTAGAAATAATAATTTGAGTCGAGCCGAGTTGAGCGGACCTTTGCTCATGCTTGACTCGTTTACAAACCGAACTGAGCTGAGCGGCTCGTTTACAACCGAGTGTCAAATCGAACGAACATTTTCTGAACGAGCGGCGAGCAGTTTGAACGACCCTAGTTGAATATGATCTTAGACTTTTTTTTAAATGTTTTATTTATAAAAAATATTTATAAAAATCTAAAAAGTAAAGATGAATGCAACCTTTAAAGTTTAAATGAAGTTTATAGTATATTATTCGTAGAAAGATGGCCACGTCTGTTTGCTTTGGAATCATGTAAATCTTGCAGGGTTACGGAGAGAATAGGATCGCGACAAGGAAATGATGGTCATGCTTGGAATTGGGTCAGACAACCCGAGTCTCATACAGAGCTAAAGGAATGACAGGAATGTCAAGACGTTATCAACATGGTGAGTTTGTCAGATGTTAGGGACTCATGGATATGGAACGTTGATAGACAGGAGGGTTTCTCGGTGAAATATGTGAAAAAGGCTTTAATTTCTCATAGGGGAAGTAGTCACCTTCCTAATTTCGAGTGGTGCAAATGGGTGCCAATCAAATGTAACATTATGGCTTGGAGGGGTAACTTAGATAGGCTTACAACCAGAGTCAATTTAAGAAGAAGGAACGTGGATATTCCATCAGTTATGTGCCCGTTCTGTGACGAGTATGTGGAAACGGTAGATCATTTGTTTACAACATGTTCGGTGGCTATTCGGGTTTGGGCAGCTATTAGTGCCTGGTACAACATTCCCCTGATTTTCTCCTTCGAATTCAAAGATTTAATGGATACTCATAATTCTATTCAGGGTGGGAAAAAATGAAAAAGATTATACGTGGGTTGGTTATTAGTTCGTGTTGGTGTATTTGGAAAAGCAGGAACGAGCTGGTTTTCAATCAGATCAGGAGAAGTCCGCAAGATATTTTGATAGAGATTAAGTCGAGAGGTTTTGGGTGGCTTAAGAATGGATCGACATGTAAATTTATTATTTGGAAGGAGTGGTGTAAATAACTTATGTATATGTTGTAATTTTTTCCTTTGCCCGTTTGGGTCGGGGGTGTTATTTTGTATTGGCCTTTTGCCCGTTTGGGTCGGAAGTTTGTTTTAATGAAGTTTAATATTAAAAAAAATAGAAAGAAAAAAAAAACGACTGTAACCTTCAAAATATGGGCGATTAAATGTATTAAATAGTTATTTAAAGCTTAAACCATGTGCAACCATTTTCACATTCCAAATTAAATTTAAAAGAAATATAAACAAAAAACTTCAGAAAGTATGATGAAGCATATAGTCATGTACGTATGTCTAAACCAAAAACCATGGATGATAAATTTATGGCCAATTGGATTTTAACACCTTTAACTTTGAAGAGTTGGCCGATAACACCCGCAACTAACACTTTGATCTGTGACACCCCAAACTTTTAATTTTGTTTGTCATTTCACCACTCAGTTAAAAAATGACTAACTGAGTTAGTCTTCCATCCTCCTGCCACTATGAGTCTCCGACTGCCGGACTGAGTCTCGGACCGCCACTGCCACTGTTGCCGGTGTCGGAGAAGACGACCGGAGCTTCTCTCTCTTCTGTTTTCTCCTCTCTCTCTCTCTCTCTCTCTCTCTCTCTATCCGTCACTCACCACCACCCGACAGTGGTGGTGGTGCTCCGTTTTGATGAAGCTAAACAAACAAAACACAATCTACACAAATAATCTGGATTCTTGATTTTTATAAGGGATTTGAAAACAGAATCTGCATAATTAAGATGCAGAACTGAACTATCAAAGCTCACAATAATGCAGATCTGAACGAATTGTTAAAGGATGGTTGCTCGATCCTGTACTTACAGCATTTAATCTGAACGAATTGTGAACGGATCATTGCTTCGAAGAGAGTATTAACCTGCTCACGACGGCGTCTACATCGGCAACCTCCCATGAATCTGGCGGAGCTCCGTCTACTGAGTCCGCCATTCACCGCGGAAGCAGTGGTTGCGGTGGTGGTGGTTATTGAGGAATTTGATGCATAAATTGATTGTGATTTGAGAGATTGATTGGAGAAGACGTTGTGTGTATCGTCTACATCTGGTATTTTCCGGGTTGATTTGAGAGACTGATGTCGCACTCTCGATCGGCCGACTATGTCCCTGCTCCTCTGTATTTTCCGGCTGCACGCAATTCATCAGGCAACTGACGCATGAATTTTGTTTTTGGGGGTCGGGGCAAACTCCGGTGATCTAGGAATACAATTGAGGAAGATGATGTTAGGGTTTTTATTGGACTTTGTCTGTGTTATAGAGTGTGTTATAAAGAAGGAGATGAGGTTTACATACACGTCATCGCCACGTAATCAGCTCCATGCCAGCTAGGATGGAAGACTAACTCAGTTAGTCATTTTTTAACTAAGTGGTGAAATGACAAACAAAATTAAAAGTTTGGGGTGTCACAGATAAAAGTGTTAGTTGCGGGTGTTATCGGCCAATTCTTCAAAGTTAAAGGTGTTAAAATCCAATTGGCCTAAATTTATTAGACGGGTCTTAACTTAAGTCAACAAAAATATGTTGGATTCATAAGCGAGTCTTAACCAAAAACCTTGGGCGCAACCTACCTATAACCTAACTATATAAGCATCTTAATCTCTTTCTCCCCCATTTTTGCAAACCCTAGCCTCCTTCCAGCTGCGCTCTCTCTCTCTCCTTCTACTCCGGCAGTTGGACTCCTGCGATGGCATAGCGGTGCCGGTGGGATTCTGGCAAGCCAACCACACACAACCCCCACCCCCTTCCTTGTACCACTTAATACACACACCCACGACTGTTTAGAGCGAGAAAGAGATATGGAGAGAGAGATCGGGAGAGGGAGTTCAACGGGAGAGTGAGAAAGAACAGTGAAAGAGGAGGAGGCATGACCGACCACCATCATCTGGTGGCGGCGGACTGCAGCAGCGGCAACAGAACCACCACAGGCGGTGGCGCTGTTGAAACACCCCGAAAACAGATTTGGTAGTTAAACTACGTTAGTACTAAAAGACGGGTAAAGTACCGTTAGTGGTAAAAGTAACCCGGTAAATATTAGGATTTAAATAAATAATCCTAATATTAAATAAAAGCTGAACGAGAGCTTTTAAGAAAATAAAATGGATAAAAGACGCGAAATAACGGGAATTAAAGTAAAACAGGTTATGACTTCCCGAACCCATTAAATTAACTAGGAATAATTAACCTAGTTAGTAATATGTGACTAAGTTATAAATAGTGAATTATAGTTTCAATTGATCAAAATAAAACATGAGGGACTAAAAAGGGACAAGTGTGAAAGTTGTTTTTAATTAAAGATTTAAAAGACCAAAACACACACATGAGTGTGTGTTTGGTCGAAATACCTCAGGAGCACAAGATGGGTTATTTTAAAACCCTAAAACTCACAAAATTGCTCAAAATCAAAGGGGAAATCAAGCTAAGAATTGGGGCTTTAACTAAATTCATGATCACCTAAGCTAAGAGATCACAAGTTTGACGCTTGACAAGCTAGGTGGAGGCTTGGAAAGGAAGCGGGTCAAACGAAGCAAGTGTGAAGGAAAAGCATGTTTCGGATGCAAGGTAAGTAAAGCATACGCTCTAATTATTTAATACCTAATGATTTTATAGGTTATGAATGATAAGTCTTATTTAAATTATGATGTTCCGACACGACAAGTGCGGTCCGGAAAAGAAAGACAATGGTCATAAACATGTTGAATGGATAAAAAGGAGCTAATATGGTTAAATAGTCATGAAATGACTAAAAGATAACGAGTTTTTAATAATTATCTTGTATGGTAAACCAATGCGAATAATAAGGGTAAAATGGTACTTTAGTCACTTGTTGACAATAACCGTTAGCTTGGGGAAAGATACGTCATAGCATGGGTTATAATGGGTCAAGGAAATCGATTGACGATTACAAGTAAAACGACTATACGGTGTAAATCGGAGTTAGTCGTATGGATAATATGGTAATAAATATAATCTCATAGAGTTTCATGTCCTTTAGACCAAACGGGTCAAAAGGTGAATTTATCACCCTTTGACAATATCGACTAATGGTTTGTTGAGCTATTTATAGGAATAAATATCAGATGGATACGTACATTGCTATTTCTTAGCGGCTACTAAGGCAAGGTATCGAAACGGGTCAATATATTGATCCGAGTCAGGTATGTGTGTTTAGAATTGAAGTTAAGCGAGTGGATTGGTTAAAGGTTCAATAAAGTCCTTTGTTGTAAAGGATGGAGCGAAGTTGACAAAAATGCCCTTGATAGGTCTATCGGGCAAACGACCCTTAAGGGTTGTTTAGAAATGAGTTTTGTGATCAAATAGATACTCGGAATAAGTATAAAAAGTGAAATATGCAAATCTTTGGGTCAAATGACTTTATATGGGTCTTTCCGTAAAATGATAGTCTGAGTGATAAAACTCGGAACATATAGATCTCCAAATTAAATCCACCACAAATATAGTTGTGGTGGAAGATTACTTGGTAAGAAATGTGGAAATATAAAGCTAGATACAAATGAAAGCGAATCACGTTTAAAATATACTTAAATACCCTTAACGGGTCAAAATAAGCATACGAGCGAAAACGGGTTTAAATTGTGTAAGAAACCTGTGATTAGAACCTAACATGGTAGATAACATTAATTTGAAGAGGTGCATGTGAAATAAGGATCAAACAAATATGTTTGTTTGATAAAATGCATAAACGGGTTAAAAATCTGTAAAAAAGGTAATGAGTCGAAGGCTTATAAGTCTCAAAATTAATTATGCCGGATGGTGGATTTTAACTCCATAAGATGGAGAATTAAATTACGGACACGTAGGAAAAAGAATCGGGTAAAACGGATTAAAAACGAGAGAGTTATGCTCGTTTCCGTGAAATTGAGTCATGCTGGGAATTATGCTGTACCAGCATCAACATTCTGTCGACACAAGACCGTGGCATCGCGCGAAGGCCAGGCCCCTTTGCTGTCGCGCGTGGCAACGGCCAAAACGCTGAATTTTTTTTTTTTTGGTTTATTTCGATTATTTGATCCGATTTTCTTGTTGTACTTGTTATTTAACTATCAAAACTGACTTCTAAATTGGTTTTGATCATAGGTGAATGTCGAGAGTCCCAGATGAAGATCAAGTGGCAAGCAAGAACCGAACACACATTAAATGAAGCTTCCGCGTCAAATCTTGAGTTGTTTTTGCTAAAAGTGAATTATGTAAACTTTTATAAACATGCTTTCGAAATGTTGTAAACATATGGGAATGTTAGTATGACAAGTTTTTGTAAAGTCATATTTTAGCAATTTAAAATGTGTATCTTATTATTAGAATCTTGATAAATTGAGAAGGGCGTTACAAGTTGGTAATCAGAGCTCATGGTTAAAGAATAAAGTGTGTTCGGTTCGAGGCTTGATCGCAAATCCGGTAAGTACATGTATATCAATGGTTTAGTATGATTAAAGTGTTGAGAACAACACATATGGCTATCGTGTAATACACGTTACACCAATAAAATCGATATAGAGTAGATATTGTCAACGAAATTACACGCGTTGATGCGTATAGTAGAAAAGCCTTGTATTATAATACGGGCATCCATTAATGTGGAAGTTACTAACTGTTGTAAATGTTTTAATTGAAGGACACTCGCATCTGAAGATAGCGAGAGTTTAGCAAATTGCGGATATGACGGTGGAACGGTCCGAGGTATGACAAGCATAGCATACTCATCAAGGATCTAAATCGCGTGACGATCGCGAACAAGGTTAACGACATAAAAAGCCCGTTAGGGCAAGCATTTACAGGTGCGCATTTTAAATTATTACGTGAATAGTAATATGCAACAAATACGTAGAGATTGAAAGTTGCATATGTAGATTAAAAACTTGGAAAAACCCGAATAGAAAATCTATCCGGGATATTGTTTCCAAGAGATACAAATAGAGGCATTACATACATGGGGTGTAATGTGAAAATTACAAAAAGGTCATGTATACCAGGTATTGATCGCTTACTCTGGCCAACTAAGTGGTGAGCACGTGGTACCATGAACTTTTTATGATGGACATGCTTACATCCGATGTAGTAAGGACATGGGTGAGTGGGACAAATTAAAAAGTACCCAAAAGAATCAAATGAGCAAAATATTTGATAATAATGTAAACGCATATCTGGGTGACGGAAGCGTATTACAGTAGGATAATGGGCCCGAGTGAAGGGACAAAGATTGATGTAAAATAATCTAGACATGTATAGGGAGGGGGTGTACTTACACTCGAACCTGAAGAATGCAAACATGTAAAATAATTTTGACATGTATTGGGAGGGGTGTACTTATACTCGAACCCAAAGAATGCAAACATGTAAAATAATTTAGACATGTATTGGGAGGGGGTGTACTTACACTCGAACCCGAAGAATGCAAACATGTAAAATGATTAAGATATGCATCGGGAGGGGGTGTACTTACGCTCGAACCCGGAAAATGCAAATATGTCTCTTAACGTGTCGTTGTTGTAAAAACGTCAAACTTGAGGACAAAGTCGGAATATAAAAGTGAAGCGAGGTCTTAATGCAACCGGGAAGGTTGCTATAATAACGACTTCGGTAAAACACCCGGTTGATGGGCAGGAATTTAAGTACATATGTAAACCAAGAGACATGAACGCGGGTTGAAAATCAAAAGACTTGGATTATGAGTTATGACTATAAAATTCGTAAATAGAAATTTTGAATAAATAAGTTCAACCATTTGAGGTTGAAGGGGTTGAAGCAAGAATAAAGTTGATTGTTTATAAGTGATGGATTTCACATTAACAAGTCAAACAGGTTGAATACAATATAATGTCGGATGACACAAATAAGCGCTAGCCAGATAAAGGTAGCGTTAGATGCAAGAAAAGAGTTAACTGCCATTTTCGTCCCTGTGGTTTGGTCACTTTGGCCATTTCAGTCCATTTTTCAAAAATGCGCCATTTTCGTCCCCCACGTTCTGGAAAGGTGCCATTTCAGTCCAAAAATCATAACCCAGTTAAGTCAGTTTGTAAATAAGGACTGATTGTGTAAATTTGTAACATAAAGGACTGATTGTGTAAATTTGAAAAAATGGACTGAAATGGCAGTTAACACCACCACTAGCCCTGCCACCACCACCACTCCGCTGCCACCACCACCACCACCGCCACCACCGCCACCACAGCCACCACCGCCACTCCACAGCCACCACAGCCACCCTGCCACCACCACTCCGCTGCCACCACCACCACTCCGCTGCCACCACCACCACCGCCACCACAGCCACCACCGCCACCCTGCTCATTTCTGCAACTCGCCGGAGTTCGGAGTTCATCGGAGAAGACGACCGGAGAAGACGAAGACGTCCCCGTAACCCGCAAGCTTTTCGTTTCGGTATACCGTTCTCGTTCCTTTGTTTTGCTCGTTTACTTTTCGGATTAAATACAATAAATTCTGACTTTATATTACATACAAACGTCTGAAAATATGGGTCTTGCCATGACTTTATATTACATATAAACCTCCATACAATTTGCAAACTTAGAATCTGTTTTCGGAAACGAGCAAGTCTCCGGGACAGTTTTACAACGAACTATATATAATAACCACTTTTACCACAGCTAGAAAATGGCTTACACCTTCACTTATGAACGATTTGCTTTGACTTTTGGGTTTGTTTTATCAATGTTCAGTTCATTAGGCATGGACTAGATTGGGTTGAACCAGAATACAACAGATGCCGGTTGGCCTGTCCAACCAAAGTCGGTTCCTGCCCCACAAACCAAACTGATGTGAAGGTTTCCGGCGTGACCGCCGGTTTTAAAATCTGGTGAAAACAGTGAAAGCTAATTTAGAAGCTAGATAATACGGTCGTGTGTATTAATCATAGGTATAGGCGTATTGGGAGTTCAAATTCCACAAAGTGCGGTGTATTAGAAACTGTTATTTAAAAAAGAAATGTAATCGAAACTGATCAAAACCGTCCAACTAGTGAACTGATAGAGCAAGAGAGCAACCAGTCCAATTTCAAAACATTAGTTTTATCTTGCACACATCAAATCTATAAAGTGAACCGTGACCGCCAAGTTGTTAACCGTAGAACTATTTAATAAATACATAACATAAGCTTAAACTTCTTCAGACCTGTGGTGGCGGTGGTGGCTGTGGTGGTGGTGGTAGCGGAGTGGTGGTGGTGGCAGGGTGGCTGTGGTGGCTGTGGAGTGGCGGTGGTGGCGGTGGTGGCGGAGTGGTGGTGGTGGCAGCGGAGTGGTGGTGGTGGCAGGGCTAGTGGTGGTGTTAACTGCCATTTCAGTCCATTTTTCAAATTTACACAATCATTCCTTTATGTTACAAATTTACACAATCAGTCCTTATTTACAAACTGACTTAACTGGGTTATGATTTTTGGACTGAAATGGCACCTTTCCAGAACGTGGGGGACGAAAATGGCGCATTTTTGAAAAATGAACTGAAATGGCCAAAGTGACCAAACCACAGGGACGAAAATGGCAGTTAACTCGCAAGAAAATAATGAGCCCAGTAATGAGACATAACCAAATAAGAACATAGGCAAACCAAATAACAATGAGCATAAAACAAACCGACGTATAAATGATGTGAGAAGTCATAGAGTCGGGAGAATGATCCGAAATAAAACGATTATAGCCATGAATTACAGTCAAGGTTAATGGGTCATAAGCTTGAAACCAAATGATTCTTCAAACAAAAACAGGATGCCTTGACACCAAACATGTATTTTAAGAACGACATGAGTAAAGGATGAACTACGGGGTCAACCTAACCTTTGGGGTTATAAACAATGGAAAGGTCTACGAGACTAAAACGACCCACGAATCATGACTAGAAAGAAATAGATTATAAGGACCTCACCTTAAAGAGGTGAAAAGTCTAATAAAATAGCCCATAAGACTAAGTGATAAAACCTACGGGTTAATTATACAAAGCGATGGAATCAATTGAGAATCATCGCATAAAACAAAGACGGTAAAAGAATAAATTTTGGACTATCAATATCCCGGTATGGATAACTGACAAAAGTTAAAGAGAAGATACTAAACTAAAACTTCGGTTTTGGTAAGAAATGACGCTTTTACAAATATGAATTCTGATAGACGTATAAATAGTAAGCATGAAAGATATAAGTCTTGACACTGATAGTTGCAAGATGATATATTCGAAAAGTGATAATTTTGAAAATAAAAAGTTGATATAAAATTTGGCATGGCGTGACGTGATCACGGTCAAGAAGTGTAAGGTGAAGTATAATCACATTAGAGTCGAGCGATGAATATTTCTAAGTTAATTAAACTAGTGGAAATAACGAGATTACGTTATTTCAAGCTGCATTATGCCGTATAAGATACGTAGATGATTAATAACCAAAAAGATGTTACCATACTTTTCTAGTAAATACTAACAATTGGTTAAAATATGAGCAAAGCTCAACTGATTATCGAGAGCAAATGCAGGGAGTTAAACTCGATAAATTATGTAAGAAAAAGTTTCGGGGACGAAACCTCTTTAAGGGGGGTAGACTTGTAACACCCCGAAAACAGATTTGGTAGTTAAACTACGTTAGTACTAAAAGACGGGTAAAGTACCGTTGGTGGTAAAAGTAACCCGGTAAATATTAGGATTTAAATAAATAATCCTAATATTAAATAAAAGCTGAACGAGAGCTTTTAAGAAAATATAATGGATAAAAGACGCGAATTAACGGGAATTAAAGTAAAACGGGTTATGACTTCCCGAACCCATTAAATTAACTAGGAATAATTAACCTAGTTAGTAATATGTGACTAAGTTATAAATAGTGAATTATAGTTTCAATTGATCAAAATAAAACACGAGGGACTAAAAAGGGACAAGTGTGAAAGTTGTTTTTAATTAAAGGATTTAAAAGACCAAAACACACACATGAGTGTGTGTTTGGTCGAAATACCTCAGGAGCACAAGATGGGTTCTTTCAAAACCCTAAAACTCACAAAATTGCTCAAAATCAAAGGGGAAATCAAGCTAAGAATTGGGGCTTTAACTAAATTCGTGATCACCTAAGCTAGGAGATCACAAGTTTGACGCTTGACAAGCTAGGTGGAGGCTTTGAAAGGAAGCGGGTCAAACGAAGCAAGTGTGAAGGAAAAGTGTGTTTCGGATGCTTGGTAAGTAAAGCTTACGCTCTAATTATTTAATACCTAATGATTTTATAGGTTATGAATCATAAGTCTTATTTAAATTATGATGTTTCGACACGACAAGTGCGGTCCGGAACAAAAGACAATGGTCATAAACATGTTGAATGGATAAAAAGGAGCTAGTATGGTTAAATAGTCATGAAATGACTAAAAGATAACAAGTTTTTAATAATTACCTTGTATGGTAAACCAATGCGAATAATAAGGGTAAAATGGTACTTTAGTCACTTGTTGACAATAACCGTTAGCTTGGGGAAAGATACGTCATAGCATGGGTTATAATGGGTCAAGGAAATCGATTGACGATTACAAGTAAAACAAGTATACGGTGTAAACCGAAGTTAGTCGTATGGATAAGATGGTAATAAATATCATCTCATAGAGTTTCATGTCCTTTAGACCAAACGGGTCAAAAGGTGAATTTATCACCCTTTGACAATATCGACTAATGGTTTGTTGAGCTATATGATTATAGGAATAAATATCAGATGGATACGTACATTGCTATTGCTTAGCGGCTACTAAGGCAAGGTATCGAAACGGGTCAATATATTGATCCGAGTCAGGTATGTGTGTTTAGAATTGAAGTTAAGTGAGTGGATTGGTTAAAGGTTCAATAAAGTCCTTTGTTGTAAAGGATGGAGCGAAGTTGACAAAAATGCCCTTGATAGGTCTATCGGGCAAACGACCCTTAAGGGTTGTTTAGAAATGAGTTTTGTGATCAAATAGATACTTGGAATAAGTATAAAAAGTAAAATATGCGAATCTTTGGATCAAATGACTTTATATGGGTCTTTGCCGCAAAATGATAGTCCGAGGGATAAAACTCGGAACATATAGATCTCCAAATTAAATCCACCACAAATATAGTTGTGGTGGAAGATTACTTGGTAAGAAATGTGGAAATATAAAGCTAGATACAAATGAAAGCGAATCATGTTTAAAATATATTTAAATACCCTTAACGGGTCAAATAAGCATACGAGCGAAAACGAGTTTAAATTGTGTAAGAAACCTGTGATTAGAACCTAACATGGTAGATAACATTAATTTGAAGAGGTGCATGTGAAATAAGGATCAAACAAATATGTTGTGTTTGATAAAATGCATAAACGGGTTAAAATTCGGTAAAAAGGTAATGAGTCGAAGGCTTAGAAGTCTCAAAATTTATTATGTCGGATGTTGGATTTTAACTTCATAAGATGGAGAATTAAATTACGGACGCGTAGGAAAAAGAATCGGGTAAAACGGATTAAAAACGAGAGAGTTATGCTCGTTTCCGTGAAATCGAGTCATGCTGGGAATTATGCATCATCAGCATCAACATTCCGTCGAAACAAGACCGTGGCGTGGCGCCACGGCCAGGCCCCTTTGCCGTCGCGCGTGGCGACGGCCTAAAACGCTGAAAATTATTTTTTTTGGTTTATTTCGATTATTTGACCCGATTTTCTTGTTGTACTTGTTATTTAACTATCAAAATTGACTTCTAAGTTGGTTTTGATCATAGGTGAATGTCGAGAGTCGCGGATGAAGATCAAGTGGCGAGCAAGAACCGAACACACGTTAAATGAAGCTTCCGCGTCAAATCTTGAGTTGTTTTTGCTAAAAGTGAATTATGTAAACATTTATAAACATGCTTTCGAAATGTTGTAAACATATGGGAATGTTAGTATGACAAGTTTTTGTAAAGTCATATTTTAGCAATTTAAAATGTGTATCTTATTATTAGAATCTTGATAAATTGAGACGGGCGTTACAGCTGTGGTGGTTAGTGCCGGAAAATGACGAAGGGGACGAAACCGGCGGCGGCGATAGGGATTGTTTAAGGTGTTTCAGTCTTGGTATGGCCATAATGTATGGTTTAAGATCTTATCTTTCAAATGGTACACTACAATGTATGAGAACACATTTTTATGTTGTTAACAAATTTGGATTCATGACTCTCTGGAGTAATTGTGATATATTCAGAACATATTCTCTTATATTGGTTACAGATGTGCCTTTTTTAGCTATATGAATTAAGTCTTTTGGTTTATTTAATTTTCATCACTTTATTATTCCAGAAAAAAATTAAGTTGTTTGCTGGTTTGTTTTGCCCTATCTCAACATGAATAATTTGAAAGGCAAGTTTGCTTCTTTCTTACCAAACATGGTAGTGTTTTTAAAAAAAGTCCCCATCTGTTCCTACCCACATTGTTCCATGTAAATAAGATTTCATTATGGTAGTTTTTAAAATAAGTCGGTCTGTTCTAAGGGGCATGTGTTTTGATATTTGTTTTGCCTTGTGCTTTTTAGTGACTCTGTGTTTTTTTGCAGTGAACTGGGGAGCAGATTTGGGCAAGCAAGTGATGATGCCTTTGGAATGACTATATGTACATCTTAACATTTGTTTTCTTTTATATAAATACAAAACAATACATGTTAGTATAGTTTCTATTTGAATAAGTTTGGTAAAATATGTATGTTATAATGTAATTAGACAGGTTTATTGAATTTGTTTGGTATTTGGCTTCATTTATATAAATTATGTTGTTGGTTTTGGTGCATATATATATATATATGTGTATATATATATATATGTGTATATATATATATATGTATGTGTGTGTATATATATATATATAGGTAAAGAGTAAAATACAAATGCGCTTATCGTACGATATGTACGCGATCATCCCAGCCGTTTGATCAGGTGCAGATCTGGTGCGAATTCAATACATATCGCATATGAAAAAATGGTTAGCATGGGGTAGTGTGAAAAATGGCATGGGGTGTGTAGATGGACAAAATCGCATGTGTAAGATTTGAATATCGCATGTGAAAAAATGGCATGAGGTAATGTGAAAAATGGCATGGGGTGTGTAGAATCGCATGTGGAAGATTGAATATCACATGTGAAAAAATGGCTAGCATGGGGTAATGTGAAAAATAGCATGGGGTGTGTAGAATCGCATGTGGAAAATTGAATATCGCATGTGGAAAAATGGCATGGGGTAATGTGAAAAATGGCATGGGGTGTGTAGAATCGCATGTGGAAAATTTAATATCGCATGTGAAAAAATGGCATGGGTAATGTGAAAAATGGCATGGGGTGTGTAGAATCGCATGTGGAAAATTGAATATCGCATGTGAAAAAATGGCTAGCATGGGGTAATGTGAAAAATGGCATGGGGTGTGTAAAATCGCATGTGAAAAATTGAATATCGCATGTCAAAAATCTGTGTGTGTGTTATTGTTCATCTTCTTCCATTGTTGGTCGATCATTGTCAGTCTTCTTCCGTTTGACCCTTACAACTCCCAAATTAGTAGTTCTTATTATCGATATCGCACTAAAAGGAACGAAGGGAGGTTGGGGAAGAAGATTTTCAGGTTTTTGAATTTGATTTAGGGTTTGATTTTGAACTATCATCGGTCAATTACATAGATTTATGACCTCGCAATGAGGTTTTTAACCTTCCTGGTATGATTTAGATATATTAAAATGATTAATTTAATCATTTAAATTAGTTTCGCCCGCGTTTGATCGATTGAAGATCGTACGGCTGAGGGCATCGCGTACATAATGTATGATAAGAGGTATTGTACGTTAACCGGCCTCTATATATATGTGTGTGTGTATATATATATATATATATATATATGGAGCCGCTAAAATAAGAACCACCTCCAGTTGTAAGAACCGTGAGAACCACTCTCCACCAATCATATCTTGCCAACAAAAATGTTAGTTTGGTCATTTTACCCCAAACGTCAAATCTCACCCTCTCTCCTCATTTAAATCTCACCCTCTCTCTCTTCCATTAAAGTTGCAGACCATTCTTCACCTCATCTCTCATATCTCTCTCTTATATCTTCAAAGTTGCAACATTCCCTCACCCTCTGATGCACAGCCAACCGGCACCCCCCATCCCCTCACTCTCGATGACTGGCCGACGCCGGAGCCTGTAATCCGGCCATACACACACATCACGACATCACAAACACCCCCATTCGCCGCCCCCTTTCTTATCCCATCTCGATTCCCGCCCGGCGACATCACCACCGCCGCCATCATCACCGCTGTGAAGAGTTGTGGTGTTATGTCATTTCTGCTTCTTCTGCTTGAAGCCGTCGCCGACCAGATTCACATGGCGGTGAAGGTGCGTAAGATCTGACAAGGAGATGGGGAGATGATTTGTGGTGGGTTTGGTGTTTGGTGGGTTTGGTGGTGTGGCAAAAGTGGTGGGTGACGGTGGAGGGTAGGTCCAATGGAGATGAGGGAGATGATTTGCATCTGGTGGTGGTGGGTTTAAACGGGTTCAGGTTTGTTTTCGGTTGTTGATTTGTTGGTTTGATCTGTTGGTTCAGGTTTGTTTTCGACTGTTGATTTGTGTGTTGATTTTGTTGGTTTAATCTGTTGATTTGTATGTTCTATTGTTCTTGAATCTGATGGTGGTATGTTGGGGGTTTGATTTGGGTGTTCTTGAATCTGATGATGGTATTTTTGGTATGTTAAATGTTTTACGTTGATTTTCTGGTGATTTTTTTATCAGTGAAGTATGCGGGTTTTTGATCCCTTGGATTGGGTGGCGATGATGCAAAAAAAAAAAAGAAAACCTAGATTTTAATGACGATGGCGCGGCAAGGACGGCGAAGGGTAGGTTTTTTGAACTTGCAACCCCACTTTTGCAGCCTTTTGATTATCGGATAATCTGAGCCAAACCCCGTTTTTTTCCGAGATACACTTTGTTTTGATGTTGTGGGTTTTCTATTTTTTTTTACCCTAGTCGATGACGATAACAATCTATCTGAGACACCTACTGAGTTTGCGTTTTCTGGGTGCGTTCGTGTTGCGTCAAAAAGTTTTTGTAAAAAAAATGTTAAACCGTAAACTTTGAGGCGTCGATGATGATAGAAACTCTCTGAGACACCCCCCGAGTGTGCGATTTTCTGGGTGCGTTCGGTTTTGCGTAAAAACGTTTTTGTAAAACTTTTTAAAAAGTTTTAAAAACGTAAAACGTAAAACGTAAACTTTTTACGTAAAACGTAAAATTTTTACGTAAAACGTAAAAAGTTTTAAGTAAAACGTAAAAATTTTTTCGTAAAACGTAAAAAGTTTTAGGTAAAACGTAAATCGTTAATTTTTTTTTAGTAAAACGTAAAAAGTTTTAGGTAAAACGTAAAAAACCGGCGCGTAAAACGTAAAAACGTAAAAAATGTTAACGTAAAAAACCGGCGCGTAAAACGTAAAAAAAACATTAACGTAAAAAACCGGCGCGTAAAACGTAAAAAAACGGCGTTAAAAAAACGGCGCGTAAAAAATGGCGCGTTAAAAAAATGGCGCTTGAAAAAAACCCGGTGTAAAAATGGCGCGTCAAAAATACGTAAAACGTAAAAAGTTTAACGTAAAACTTAAATTGTAAAAAGTATAAAAAACTTTTAAAAAAATCTGAATTTAAAATTATTTTTAATAAAAAAATTATGTTTAAAAAATAAAAAGTAATATAATAATACAATAAAGTAATAAAAAAACAATAAATTCAAAAAGACAAAATAGAGTGGTTTTACCTAAATACCCTTTTGGATTAAAATATTAAAGACATAATAAGACAAAAAATACTTAATATTATTTTTAGATACTTTCAATCTCAATTATCCATCTACTTGATCTAATGGCTAGAAAGTGGTTCTCGCGATTCTTACAACTGGAAGTGGTTCTCATTTTAGCGGTCCCCTATATATATATATATAGGCGAAGGTTCAAATGAAAACCACTAGTTATCGCGAAAACTCGAAAACTAATTAAAAAAGCCAAAAAAACATACCAATTTTTTTTTTGCATACCAATTTTCGCTATTTTTTATATATATAAACAAAATTTACCAAAAATTTTTTTTTTTGTAGTGCACATGGTTTCAAATATATATATATATATGTACGTGATCAGGAGAAAACGCCCAAAAGTGTGAGAACGTTGAGAACGCATCCTAGACAAACACGTGGCGCGGGATATGATCAGGGCGTGAGGGGTTTTTTTTGTCTTTTCAATCTTCTTTTATTTTCTCAATTTATGCTGCTTCATTTTTGGCGTCTAAGATTATTTTGGCGTTAACTGTATTCATTAACTATTTGGCGTTGAATTAATTGTTTTTGTGTTACATAGATAATTTTTTTGGCGTTATAGCGTTTCTCTGGTCAAAGTTTTTGGCATTTTGTGGCGTTGTATAATAATTCACTATGAGTCATTAATATTTTCATAAGATTACAATAAGATGAAATGTTTTTTTAAGGTGTTTAGTCAACTTTTTTGGCGTTTAATACATTGATAAGGTGCTTTGCCAGCACCCGTTCTCACAGTTTTCATACTACTAGCGTTTTGGTGTTTGTAGTTTTTGCGGTTTTATATAATAATGTATTTTATTTGTAGATAATTAGATAACTAACAACAGATAATTTGATAACAAAACAATATAAAATGAAAAAGAAAAAAAATAAAAAATGGTAATCTAATTTCTTATCCGAATCTTCACTGTCATCAGCCTCTTCTTCTTGAATTTTGTTTTTGGTGTTTTGAACCTTTGAATACCTTAGCTAGATGCCAACTTTCCTACATAAACCTCGTCATTTTAGACGAAGCTTCTTAGTGGCATCCTGTTTTTTGGTATGATATTCTTGTTTGGTGGCATGTCGTTTGATGTGCGCAAAATGCAACATATAAATTACGTCAAATGTGGCAAAAAACTAACCCTTTTTTAGTACTAATGTTGGAAAAAGTGTGTTTTTGTCTTAATTTTGTATTTTCAGGATTAAATGAGCTCAAATGAACAAAAGAAACAAAAAAAAAAAAAGCTAAATCTAACATAAATACAAGAAAAGGAATAAACGTGGCATGCCCGACCACTCGACAACATCCTCCCAAGCAAAAACAAGAGAACAGAAGGCTGAACACGCCCCGTGCTCAATGAGCACGGGGGCGTGCCCAAGTGTCTGCAGAAAAGACAAAGTTGTAGAAGCTTCTATCACCCACCACGGGGGCGTGTCCAGCGGACACGGGGCCGTGGCCAACTCTAAGATTCGCATAATGTAGAAAAATCTTGATAGTATAGATACGCTTCTGCACACGGGGTCGTGCCCAGTGCACACAGGGGCGTGGTCAACTAATGCAGACAAACGGCATTTAATGAAGAAAGAGAAGACGGGTGGACACGGGGCCGTGTCCAGGCTTCTGTGCAGGCTATAAATAGGGGTGCTCGGCTCACTTGTAAATCATCCCTTGGCAAACCACCTCTCTCCCACTTCACCCACACTCCACCACCACCACAACACCATCATCCACCACCATCATCCATCATAGAGTGTGTGTAGTAGTCTCAGGATCCAAGATCGATAGTAAGAGTTCTTGACAATCAAAGGCCATGTTTGCCTAAGTCTCTTACATCACTTGGTGAAGACAAGTATTTAGTGTAATACTTTTTATTTTTAATCTTTTCGCACTTTTTATTTGGTTATGTATTAGTGACTTTAATAACTAGTTTCTTATGTTGAAGGTGAAACTTCCTTATCATTTGTCCATGGTGTCTTGGCGTTATTTTACTGTCTATATAAAATAAAAGATTTACACCATTCATATCTCCACGGTCTATATGGAGATATGTTGGCTACCTGGTCGGGGGTTAAGGGAATGGTTTGGTAAGCGTCTTGCCTTGTTCAGTGTATAGATCCTGCAAGGACCTGGGTCAAGCTTAGTAGGACCTCCTTCAATACCCACTGGTATTGGATGGCGGTGGTCCGAATTTCTTGATCCCCTCATATGTAAACTACTATTAATATATTAACCCAACTACTTAGGACTGTATCCCTGCTGACTCAGACTACTTAGCCGAGGGTAACGTCACCTTCAAAAGAGGGGCCTACCACATTATGCATTAATAACTTAATTAATTATCTTTCAATAATCCAAACCTTTAGGATTGTATCCTTGCTGACTCAAACTACTGGGTTGAGGGTAACGTCACCTTCAAAAGAGGGGCCTACTACAATAACTAAGATAATCTCTTAAAAAGTGGAAAAGTGCGAAAATAATCAAAGGTTACACTAAAGGCGAGTCGGATCCAAGTGATTTATCTTGTCTATCTGTTTTTTTTTTCAGCATTTTTAGTTAGTTTTATTTTTCTTGTTTAAAAACCTTTTTATAACTTTTGATTTGATTAGACGTTGAGGATAAACCGGTACTAAAAGCTCTTGTGTCCTTGGACGACCTTTGTATCTTACCAACACTATACTACGCTCACGATGGGTGCACTTACCCATATGTGTGTTTAGTTTTAGTAAATATCGTGTTTTATAAATTTAAAACTTGGCTAAAAGTGTTAAAGGGCTTAAAATATATATATTAAAAACTATACGACACTCACGCACTTCAAGTTTTTGGCGCCGCTGCCGGGGACTCTAGGATTTTAAGAAAGTTAGGAATCAACGGCCTAATCATTTTTTCTTGTTTTTCTATTTTTTAGGATTTTTCTTAGAATTTTCAGTTTCTGCAGAGCTCAGCACGGGCCATGCCTGGTCGGACATGGGGCTGTGCTCATCATTGTTACTGGCAGTTTTTATTTTCCGAGTTACAGGGAGTTGAGCACGGGGCCGTGTCGGTGCAACACGGGGCCGTGTCGAGCTCCCCAGTAACAGGGATCCGGAAAACAACTACTCTATCTCCGACCACGGGCCGTGTTCACCTGAGCATGGAGCCGTGGTGAACCTTCTGACCAGCGTTCTTTTCTGTTTTTATTACAGGACTTGGAACCCAGGCGCCACATCTGAACTTTCTACGTAGTGTATGAGCTCCAGTTCTAGTAGAGACATAAAAGAACCTCTAGAAGAACCCGGACGCTTTCTAAGAAAAAGACTTAAAGCTAAAAACCAACACTATACTACGCTCACGATTGGTGCACTTGCCCATATATGTGTTTAGTTTTAGTAAATATCGTGTTTTATAAATTTAAAACTTGGCTAAAAGTGTTAAAGGGATTAAAATATACATTAAAAACTATACGACACTCACGCACATCAAGTTTTTGGCGCCGCTGCCGGGGACACTAGGATTTTAAGAAAGTTAGGAATCAACGGCCTAATCATTTTTTTCCTATTTTTCTATTTTTTTTAAAGATTTTTCTTACAATTTTCAGTTTCTGCAGAGCTCAACACGGGCCGTGCCTGGTCGGACACGGGGCCATGCTCATCATTGTTACTGGCAGTTTTTATTTTCCGAATTACAGGGAGTTGAGCACGGGGCCGTGTCGGTGTAGCACGGGGCCGTTTCGACCTCCCCAGTAATAGGGATCCGGAAAACAACTACTGTATCTCTGACCACGGGCCGTGTTCACCTGAGCATGGAGCCGTGGTGAACCTTCTGACCATCGTTATTTTCTGTTTTTATTACAGGACTTGGAACCCAGGCGCCACATCTGAACTTTCTACGTAGTGTATGAGCTCTAGTTCTAGTAGAGACATAAAAGAACCTCTAGAAGAACCCGGACGCTTTCTCAGAAAAAGACTTAAAGCTAAAAACCAAGAGAAAGTTTCGGGGGACCCACTTCCAATGGCGGATCAACGTACCCTCATGGATTACCTACGACCCACCGTGGGTAATCTTGGCGCCGCTATCAATGCACCGAATTTCAAGGCCAACAACTTCGAACTTCGACTGCATTTGATACAAATGCTCCAAAACTCCGCAACCTTCCATGGGCTTGCGGACGAAGATCCCCATTTGCATATCACTAACTTCCTAGAAATATGTGATACGTTTCGGATCAATGGAGCATCAAACGACGCCATCCACCTTGAATGTTTCCATTTTCACTAAAAGACCGAGCCAAGGCTTGGCTTAATACCCTCCCAGTTGGCTCGGTAAACACCTGGGATGAACTGGCCCAAAATTTTTTATATAAGTATTTCCCTCCTGCTAAAACGGCTAAATTAATAACTGAAATTAATACATACTCACAAGAGGACGAGGAATCCTTATATGAAACTTGGGAAAGGTTCAAGGAGCTACTGAGAAAGTGTCCTCATCATGGTCTTGCAGTACGGCAACAAGTTTCCACTTTCTACAATGGATTGTTGCCACACACAAGACAGACACTTGACTCTAGCTCCGGGGGACTTTTAGGTAATCGTCGCCCAAATGAAATTTATAATCAAATCGAGAAAATTGTTCAAACCAATTTTCAGTGGCACACTCCCCGAGGCAACAAATCTATTGCCTCGGGCGCCCATAAGGTTGATGAAAGCACCTCATTGCAAGCCCAAATCGAGGCCCTTTCTTCAAAAATCAAAAAGTTAGAAATGGCAAAAACGGCCTCGGTTATGGCTTGCGAGGGGTGTGGTGGGCCGCATGAAAATTGGAGTTGTATGAAAGAAATGGATAATCAAACAGAATCGGTAAACTACATTGATAATAGACCTAGGCCGTCAGGTCCTCCAACGGGTACCTACAACCAAGAATGGCGTAACCAACCTAACCTTGGCTGGAGAGAACCCGGCAATAGTAGTAACCAACAAAATCTAAACCAACGAACAAACTTTCAACAACCAAGAAACGAGTCACAAAATTTCTCTCAACAACAACAAGGGGGACGAGAGAGGCTTGAAGATACTGTATCTCTCCTCATCTCCAACTCCGAAAAGAAAAACTCGGATCGATTTCAACAACTGGAATCGAACTTTAGAAATCAACAAGCTAGTATCCAAAACATTGAAAAACAAGTAAACAAACTAACTCAAAATTTCTCCGAGAGACCTCAAGGCGCGTTACCAAGCAATACCGAAACCAACCCAAAGGCCCAAGTACATCTCATCACATTGAGAAACCGTACCATGGGTCCCGAGGAGGCTCCGTTACCTCCAACTGAAAAGAGCCGATCTAGCCAATCACCGTCTCCACCAACACCCCAACAAGAGACGGCTCCTCCACCAAATCAAGAGCCCACCAAGAATCCTCTGGTACCATACCCCGGTCGGTTAATTCGCCAAAAGACCGATGAGCAATTCTCAAAATTCGTAAATTTACTTAAACAATTGCATGTGAATATTCCATTTGTTGACGTCCTAACACAAATGCCTAAATATTCAAAATTTATGAGGGACTTCCTCACTCACAAAGGAAAATTGAATCATTGCAATTAGTAAATTTAAGTGAAGAATGCTCCGCCTTAGTACTCAACAAACTCCCACAAAAGAAGATCGATCCCGGAAGCTTCACCATCCCTTGTTCAATCGGGGAATCACCCATTCGTAACGCACTAGCCGGCCTCAGGGCTAGTATTAACCTTCTGCTTGCATCAATGTTTGACCGACTCGGCCTAGGAAAAACAAGCCCTACAAAAATGAGCATACAACTCGCCGATAGGTCAGTTAAATTCCCACAAGGTGTCGCTGAAAATCTACTAGTCAAAGTCGGGGAATTTGTCTTCCCAGCCGACTTTGTCATACTAGATATAGAGGAAGATACTGAAATACCACTCATCTTGGGAAGGCCATTCTTAGCTACGGCCCACGCAATGGTAGACATGAATGGCGGAACACTAACATTGAGGGTTGGGGACAAGGAAATGAAGTTTGGAGTTGGTAAAAGAGTAGAAGACGATTACCCGGTCAAGTACCCGGTCAACATGGGATGCAAAACATCCCACTTGGGAAACATATGACTGCCTTTGGGTCTAGCCAAGGACCCTTATAAACGTGGCGTACCACGGAGGCATTCCGCAGAACTATCCTTAGTTTAGTTTAGATTAATATTTTTATGCTTTCTAGTTTACCTTTAATTTTCAGGAATAAAACACACTCGGGATGGTGAAGGATACCAACGGAAAATTGCACCAACACCCCATGCATAAATACAGGGCCACCCGACAATTTTTCTTCATTACAGCAAGTTCAGCACGGGGCCGCGCTCATCCAACATTCCCCGTGCTCAACCATCTGCAGAAAAATGCCCAGTTCAGGTACCTGGACACGGGGCGTGCTCAACAAACACGCGCCCGTGTCCAGCCTTCTGTTACTTTATTTTATTTTCTGTTACTGGCGATCTGAACACGGGGCCGTGCCCGGACACCACGGGGCCGTGTCCAGACGCCCAGTAACATAATTTTTTTCTTTTTCACATCTTTTTACACATTCAATCAACCTAAAAACTTATTTTTGGGACACATTGAGGACAATGTGTAATTTAAGTGTAGGAGGATGCTAAAACATTGAATCTTGCAAGTCCTAATTACAAGTCTTACACAAAACTCTATTGAAACCGCTAAACACACCAAATTTTAAAAAAAAAAAATCATTTTTTTACTTGTCTAGGTCTAATTTGGGAATTTCAAGTTCTAAAATGGTTATATCTTTAGAAATTTACAACCGATAGCGTCGTGATAAAAAGAACCAACATAAGAAAATTATGAAACGGCATGACAAATCTAGTTAAAATTTGATTATATATACTTGATCACAAAAAAACTCATTCCCACAAAAAGTGAGTTTTGAGCCTTTATTGAGCATACAAATACATATCTTTAAACTAAATGCTCATTTTTCGTTTCTTGTGTGAATAGCCGCTTGGTTCTTACGACTCTAGAACTTGCCACGACGATACATTCCAGGTCCTTACCAACTTAAACCCGAGTAAGTAAATTATGGAGACATTAGGACTAACCCTTTTTATTTCAACACCATTATTTTTCTTTTTCTTTTTACCACCTACCCAAAATTCCCCTAGTTAACCCCTTTGAGCCTAAACCTTTTCATTTCTTAACCCAAAACAAACACCCTTTTACCCACCAAAACCCTTTTTCATTTTAAACCCTTTATTTTAGTAACAAAGCTCGGTTTTTCTTATGTCTTCATTATCAAAATAATAATAATAATAATAATAATAATAATAATAAATGATAATGAAGCCAAAAGAAATAAACAAAAAGGTTACCAAAAAGAACTTTGTTTGAAAAAATTGCTTTATTAGAATAAAAAGTCATAAAAATAAAGTCTTATGAAAACCGATGCTTTTTACGCCTTTCGCCCTTTTCTACAAACCACTAACCAAACCACCTACCTTTAACCCAAGCATAACCCTTCCCCCAAAAGTCCTCTTGATATTTACAAAGCTATATAGTTAAAAAGGAGGAGGATTGATTGCTTGGCAAGCTTATGGTAGAAGTAAGTTCCATGCCGCTCTCGAGTGTTTCACAAAAATACATCTTCGGACGAGTGTTGAGTGATCCCCCGTGATGTATGTGAACTTGTATATAAATGGAATTTTAAAGAGGCATGTTATGCCCTAATAAGTAATTTATCTTATGTAATGTTTTAAGTAAATCATGACGAATAGGATTGTAAATAAAATAAAAATAAAACTTAACAAAGAATCTTGGAAATCCCGACACTCTATGACAAGCCCAAAAACCTTCTCTTCTACCCATTCCATTTGGGAATGTACGCCACATTATAAAGAGTTTTGCTTGAGGACAAGCAAAGATTCAAGTGTGGGGGTATTTGATGTGCGCAAAATGCAACATATAAATTACATCAAATGTGGCATAAAACTTACCCTTTTTAGTATTAATGTTGGAAAAAAAGTGTGTTTTTGTCTTCCTTTTGTATTTTCAGGATTAAATGAGCACAAATGAATAAAAGAAGCAAAAAGGCAGCTAAATCTAACATAAATACAAGAAAAGGAATAAATGTGCCATGCCCGACCCCTCGACAGCATTCTCCCAAGCAAAAACAAGAAAACAGAAGGCTGAACACGCCCCGTGCTCAATGAGCACGGGGGCGTGCCCAAGTGTCTGCAGAAAAGACAAAGTTGTAGCGGGGGCGTGTCCAGCGGACACGGGGCCGTGGTCAACTCTAAGATTCGCAGAATCTAGGAAAATCTTGATAGTACAGATACGCTTCTGCACACGGGGCCGTGCCCAGCGGACACGGGGGCGTGGTCAACTAATGCAGACAAACAGCATTTAATGAAGAAAGAGAAGACGGGTGGACACGGGGCCGTGTCCGGGCTTCTGTGCAGGCTATAAATAGGGGTGCTTGTCTCACTTGCAAATCATCCCATGTCAAACTACCTCTCTTCCACTTCACCCACACTCTACCACCACCACAACACCATCATCCGCCACCATCATCCATGATCCATCATAGAGTGTGTGTAGTAGTCTCGAGATCCAAGATAGATAGTAAGAGTTCTTGACAATCAAAGGCCATGTTTGCCTAAGTCTCTTACATCACTTGGTGAAGACAAACATTTAGTGTAATACTTTTTATTTTTAATCTTTTCGCACTTTTTATTTGGTTATGTATTAATGACTTTAATAACTAGTTTCTTATGTTGAAGGTGAAACTTCCTTATCATTTGTCCGTGGTGTCTTGGCTTTATTTTACTGTCTATATAAAATAAAAGATTTACACCATTCATATATCCACGGTCTATATGGAGATATGTTGGCTACCTGGTCGGGGGTTAAGGGAATTGTTTGGTAAGAGTCTTGCCTTGTTCAGTGTATAGATCCTGCAAGGACCTAGGTCAAGCTTAGTAGGACCTCCTTCAATACCCACTGGTATTGGATGGCGGGGGTCCGAATTTCTTGATCCCCTCATACGTAAACTACTATTAATATATTAACCCGGCTACTTAGGACTGTATCCCTGCTGACTCAGACTACTTAGCCGAGGGTAACATCACCTTCAAAAGAGGGGCCTACCACATTATGCATTAATAACTTAATTAATTATCTTTCAATAATCCAACCCTTTAGGATTGTATCCTTGCTGACTCAAACTAATAGGTTGAGGGTAACGTCACCTTCAAAAGAGGTGCCTACTACAATAACTAAGATAATCTCTTAAAAAGTGGAAAAGTGCGAAAATAATCAAAGGTTACACTAAAGGCGAGTCGGATCCAAGTGATTCATCTTGTCTATCTGTTTTTATTTTTATTTTTCAGCATTTTTAATTAGTTTTATTTTTCTTGTTTAAAAACCTTTTTATAACTTTTGATTTGATTAGACGTTAAGGATAAACCGGTACTAAAAGCTCTTGTGTCCTTGGACGACCTCGGTATCTTACCAACACTATACTACGCTCACAATGGGTGCAATTGCTCATATGTGCGTTTAGTGTTAGTAAATATCGTGTTTTATAAATTTAAAACTTGGCTAAAAGTGTTAAAGGGCTTAAAATATACATTAAAAACTATACGACACTCACGCACATCATCGTTGAAGATCAGCTCTTGCTTGAATGCTATTTATAATAATGGAGTCTAAAATAGCATTTTACACTTGTGTTGATCCCTTCATGCCATGCATATAGTCATCAAGAACAACGCTCACATGATGACATATCACTGTCATCAGTCTCTTTTTCTTAAATATTTGTCCATCTCATTCGGCAAAAGATTATAGAGATAACCCCCTCAGAGAAGAATGCATCCAGTGAAAGCTTTGCCATCTGTGGTTTTTTAACTAACTTTTTGGCGTTTTAAAGTGAGTGGTTTCTAGGGAACATGACTTTTTGGCGCGTAGTTTAGGCGAGATTTTTTCTTATAATAAATGATCGTAATAAAGTAACCGTCTTTTCAGTTACTATGTGTGTTTACTGTTTTGTTCAGCTTTATCAGTTTCTAGGGTGATAGACGTCCCATCTTCCAAGTTTGACCTTTTTTTTTAAATGGCGTTATGCAGACCAAGATGACAAAATACAATAACGGAGAAAATATTAAGCAGGAAAAATAATTTTTATTATTTTTGGCGTTTTGTAAGAAATAATTTTTTGTAGTATATTTTTGGCGTTTTACAAATAAACAGAGAAATATATTATTTAATTATCTTAAGAAAAAAAGAAGATTACAGAGAAGAAAACTAAAAAAAAATTAAAACTTTTCGTCAGGAGGTACTTTATCCGAGTAGTATCCATCACTTGCGTCATCTTCTTCCTCGGAGTCTTCCTCTAGACCTTCATCCATGTCATCACTTTCACTTTCATCGGCTTCTTGTTCCTGAAGATTCTGAAACCTCCATTTGAACATGTCTTGCATTAACGTCATTTTTGAGTCCATGTCTGTGTTCAAACAGGTGGCGTTATGCAATTCTTCCATGAACCCAAGCCCCTGCTTTGTCATGATGTTTTCAAGCAGGTAGTCTTCCTGCTCTCCGCTTTCGTATATAACGGTCACCATGTCTGTTTTATCATCAAAACGCCATGATGTCATGACAGGGTCCGGCTTTCCATCTGCTTTGATTGGTCCAAATTTCCTTGCTAATGCTTTCACATAAGCATATGTCTTTCATGGCATTCGTTATCCAAAGCGATCCCAAGAGATAGGATACTCCTCTTTACCTCTTCTTCCATCTTCAAAATTGCTTTGATCGTCCTAACATACACCCTTCTTCTGTTGTCAAAACGCAGGACGAATCGCCTGATTGCCAGAGTGTATCTCCACCAAACGATGGTTGCCATTTTTGCCGTTTTGGTTAAATTGACGTTTTTGTAAAAGATGTTTTTGCAGAAATGATAGACTGGAGTGATTATGGAAGCGATGTTTTACGTCCTTTATATAATGATGTTTTTGGCGCGTAATTTAGGAGGGAATTTTCTTCTAATAAATGTTAATAACTGAATTTCAGTTACTGTGTTGTTTCCTCTTCTGTAATCTCCAACGCGTTTTATCACTAATACTAATTTATGGCGTTTTATTTTTTTGAATAGCGTGTTATCATTTTTGTTGGCGTTTTGAATTTGAGCGGTAAAAGACCCTTTTACTCTTAATGAAGCGCGTCCCACATAATAAAATTGATGTTATTTACGAAAACGCCACCGCGCCAATCTAGTCCATAGATTGTTTTGATCGTACGATCCATAACCGTTCTCACCGTTTTCACACTTTTCACCGTTTTCTCTAAATCCTGACCCTATGAAAACCACCTCCAGTTGTAAGAACTGAGAGAATCACTTTTCAACCATTAGATCTTCAAGATCAATGGATGACATTAAAAGTAGTTAAAAAATATTATTAATTTTTTTTTTGTTTTATTATGTATTTAATATTTTAATTCAAAAGGTTAGTTTAGTAAATTTACTCAATTTTGTCTTTATTGTTTTTTATTACTATTTTTGTATTACTAGTGGGTTTACCCGCGCGTTGCCGCGGGATCTAATGTGTACAAAACGCAAAAATGCATATTTAATAGTACAATCAAGCAGTCAACGTTGTGTTTCGAATAAGCCCTTCTAAAATAAATACTTAGATGTTCGTGAAGTGGGAGGTGACTTATTGGCGAACTACTTTCAGCGGACGCCACATACATTCCTACAAGTCATCTAAAGAAAAAGAATGAATGGTAATATGTACTTTTACCATTTTTACCCTTTACATGGTTTTGCACTTTGATTGCAGGGTGTATTTTGTAGTTTACGGGAATTCATTAATGCCATTGAGCCAAAGGCCACTTGGCCTTAAAATGATTTAAAGAACAACCTAAATATAAACAAATGGACCCCACTACAGCATATAAATATTGAGAATCCCACTTGCCCCTGATTTCCTAATACACATTCTGCTTTGATATTTGTTCTACTACATAAATAGCATAGCCATACACTTTAATGAATATAAAAAAATTTAGCTTATAAAAGCACATGACTGCTACCAACCTGTAGTAAGAAGAGAAACAGAGAGAACGGAAGCAAAGGGAGATACTTCATTTACCAGTGTCATGGCACTTACCGAAAAATGCCTACAAAATATACCCGAGCAGTACGTTCTTCCGCCTTCCCAACGACCATACCCTACACTTTTTCCTACCAGCCTCCCTGTGATTGACCTTTCCATGATGGACCACCCTGCACACAGGTCCCAACTAATTCTTCAACTTCATGCCGCCTGCAACCAACTTGGCTTCTTTTAGATCCCAACTAATTCTTCAAGTTCATGATGCCTGCAACCAACTTGTAATATATGTACATACATCAGGTATATATAAGATGCCTTATTGGCTTGTTTGCATGAGCTTTCCAATGTGTCAGATTTTCACTTCTCATGGTACCAAAAACGGTAACAACGCGGGGTTGACTTTCTTCGTTCTTTAAAACTTTATTTACAAAAGGAAACGGTTGAGAATGCCTTTCGACGTATATATAGTGCATGATGTTTGCATGAGCTCGGTCATGAAATATATAAACCAACAACTTAAAGTTTAAATTTCTATACTTTTATTCGTCATAATGTGCCTTAACTTAGAGATTTCATTCGTTATTCAGGCTCGGAATCAGTAACCAAATGAACCGAAAGTACAATTTAGCTTCACAGAAGAAAAAAAAATGATCCAACAATTAAAGCGAAACATTAAAATAAGTTGAATAAAATTCCTTTTGGAAGGCATACAACACTTCTATATGATCGCTTAAAAAAGAAAGCAAAAAACATAGATCATCAATTCTGAAACACAAAGTTTAAAGATTTATAAAAATTTAGAGGATGCACACAGTCAGCTCGTTATGTGGAAGCGTTGTTGGAGCAATGTAGCGAGCTGCCCCCTCCAAACCGAGCCCAGTCAGCAACCTCCAACAATCCCGTCTGGTTCTTCTCTTCGTCTACAGTGGCGGATCCAGAATTTTTTTCCTATGGGTTCAACCGACCGGTTTAAACCGGTTTTTAAAACATTGCTATTTACAATTTACATGAAACTATATGTGAGAGATCCATCTCAGTAACATGTTAATTACTATCATGGTTGTAAAACAAGGTTTTCAAGGCCGAGTACTCTCCGAGTAGTCGCTACAAGGTAGGTTGCCGATGCGACTTTCTCTAACTCCGCCTAATTACTCGGAATCAATCAAACGCGGCCAAAATCGGATCTAGTAGGTCAATTCGGGCCGAGTTTGACTTAAAAAATAATAAAACATAATTTATATGACTATCATATTAAATAATGAATATCATTTTCACGTATTTTGTTATAAATATTAGTAAATTTATGTTATTAGACATATTTAATTTCCGGAAACTAATTTCTTTATAATTTAACATGTCTGAGTACTCCCCGAATACTCTCCGCCTATGCCGAGTACTCTTAACTCCCCGGTCGACCGACTAGGGAGCGCCTAGCGACTTTTGCAACCATGATTACTATTAATATATTACACTAAAGACAAATCTCACATTAGCTTTCTATACATACAAAAGTTTGATGCAACTAAATCTAGGTCTAAAGCTCATAAAAAATTAGACGAGTAAAAGAATGTTATTACATACCTTTAAATAACTGCATTAATCTCATCATCATCTTTGTCGTCATCATCGTCATCATCAGATTCTTGTTTTTCTTCTTCTTGTTACATACAGGGAAATTATAATCAACACAACAACCCAAAACTATTATTTCATGTTTAACTTCAATCTTTAAAGCAGTTCAAAAGAATAATAAGCAATAATAAAACGAACACTTAATTTGCATATAAATAAATAACCAATAAGAAAAAGAACACTTTATTTGTAAGATTAACCTATACACACAGTTTACCTAAAGTCACTAATCATAGGCAATCACAAACACACCCCTAAGGAAAATATCAATAATACCACAAAATACCAAAATTAAGTAAAAAAAATGCAACGAAGATGAGAGAATTGGCACCTGAGATACGCGAATTCTGGTCTCAGTTGTATGAAATTAATTAAGCAGCCGTATGGAGGGAGACCAAAAAAATTGTAAACATAAAGATGGACAGAAATCAAACTTATCTTCCACCAAATTATAAATTTCTAACCTGCCTAGAATCGGGGGAACCCTAATCGTTCCCTGCTCTGATGTGGTTCTTCAAATTAAAGGAAATCAACTTCTGATAAGAAACCATCTCTTTCGTCATCATCCACCACTGGTTATGCTTCGAACAATTGACAACGACCACGAAGATGCTGTATGATCCAGATGTTATATGCTAGCAAATGTATGTGACTGATCTTCCATTGCCCACTTCTTTGTCAGCCTTCCTTGTCAGCCTTCAATTGATAAGATTAATTTAGACTCTTCACATTTTAATTATAGATAAAAGAGTATTGAAATCTCTAAAATGTCGTTAAAGTGTCTTAAAACTTTAGACAATTAGCAACTTTACCCCCTCTAAAATAGCTTGGCCCACTTATACATGTTGCTTAAAAATATGTAAACAATCTAAAATTACCATAAGAGTAGAAAACCTAGTTTATTTAATAAGGTAGTATAGATTATATTAATTGCTATTTTTTAAACAGATTTTTTTTATTAAAAAACCATTTTAAATTCAGATTTTTAACAAAACAAATTTTTTTGTGCGTCCTTTTTTACACGCCGTTTTTATGCCCGGCTTTTTCACGCGTCGTTTTTACGCCCGGTTTTTTCACGCGTCGTTTTTTTAACGCGCCGTTTTTTACGTTTTACAATTTACATAACAAAAGTTTTACGTTAAAAAGTTTACGTTTTAGGTTAAAAAGTTTACGTTTTACGTTAAAAAGTTTACCTTTTACGTTAAAAAAATTACGTTAAAAAGTTTACGTTTTACGTTAAAAAATTTACGTTTTGCGTTTTACGTTAAAGAGTTTACGTTTTACGTTAAAGAGTTTACGTTTTACGTTAAAGAGTTTATGTTTTACGTTTTACATTTTACGTTTTTATGTTTTACGTTAAACTTTTTACATTTTACGTTAAAAAATTTACGTTTTACGTTAAAAGTTTAAGGTTTTAACATATTTTTTTCCTAAAAGTTTTTTTACACAAAACGAACTCACTCAGAAAATTGCAACTCGTTAGGTGTCTCAGATAGATTGCTATCATCATTGACGCCTCAAAAAAATATAAAAACCCAACAAACGAAAATCAAAACGAGTGGATTCTTGGAAAAAAAAAACGTGGTTTTGGCTTAGATTTTCCGATAATCAGAGGCTGCAAAGTGGGGTTGCAGGTTCAAAAACCTACCCTCCACCATCCTTGCCGCGCCATCGTCATCAAAATATGCGGGTTTTTTTTTTCATCATCACCGCCCAAAATCCAACACGTCAAACCCACATAGTTCACTGTTCAAAAACACCAGAGAATCAAGAACGCATATCAAACACCCACCAGAGCCACCACCGCCGGTGACGACATTCTGTCATCAACACCCAATTACCACCGTCACCTTCCACACCAATCCCGAGTCACACCTTAACAACCTCCACTACCGTCATCACCCCCCCCCCCCCCTTACCTGAAACAACCAGCATCGACCACAAGAATCACGAACCGAGAAGAATTGAAAAGAAAAAGAGAAGAAAAGGGTTGGGGGTTTACCGGAGAATTCGTCGGGAACCTGGAAGCACCATCGCCGCCGGCAACCGGTGTCTCCGGTGCCGGCCTCGTCATCTGCTTACGTTGCCGCTGTCATACTCCACTCGTACCCAACTTTACCCAGCCACAAACACCCTTGAAACGTCATCATCTTCATCATTTATCCTCCTAAAAACCGCGGCTGCCAATGATCTCGTCGGAGGAGTGCCGAAATCCGTGTCGATGGCTCTGCCGTCTGCTGCCACCACCCATCTCTCTTTCTTCTGCTCTCTCTCTCTCTCTTGCCGCCGGGCGCCACCACCAGATGGTGGTCGACCGTTTAATCGAGAAATAATCGGCTGAGTGGCAGATTTAAGATGAAATGGGGTGTGGGTGTCGTGTGCGACAGGAGAAGAAGAAGATTTGGGTTGAAGAAGAGAAATGGGGGATTTAAGATGAAAAGGGGGTCTGGTTTTTGAAGAAGAGAGGAGAGAGACAAATGAAAAGGAGACAAAGGAGAGAGAGACAATGTCTGGTAGATATAAATGAAGAGAGAGTGTGAGATTTGACATTTGGGGTAAATTAACCAAACTACCCCTTTTTCTGATTGGTTGAGAGTAGTTCTCGCGGTTCTTACAACTAGGGGCGTTTCCTATTTTAGCGCTCCCTTATAATATATATATAGACTATATTATAAGGCATGAGTGAGGGGCATTTTAAGATACCCAAAAAATAAGAATTTTTTTCCTTTTAATTTATAAATACACCCAAAAAAAGAGGGTAAATTAGTCTTTTAAAGAGTAGTTATATTTTAGTCTCCTATCTTATTACACTTAAATCCCTGTGTTTCAACATAATTATAGGCAATTAGTTACATTTTTTCTCCCTCCACAACAAACTTATAATTCTTCTACTTATTTTTGTCATATCTAATAAATATAATGTTTAAAAAAAATCCAAAAGTACTGTGATGATCTACTCATTTTTGTCGAAATGTAACATTTCGATAGTTGTCTTAGTCAGTTTTGACATATGGATTAAGAGGTACAAGTAGATGATGTCTTAGCATATAAGTGATTAAAGCCAAACATACTTAGTCATTATCCCACAATATTTAATAGCTACATAAAATTAAGTTATTAAATACCGTCAATTTAGTTCTCTTATCTAGATTACTCTTTAATGACTATTTTTTAACAAAATTATAAATAATTAGTTAGTAGTTACAGTTAATCCCTAAAAAATCAAACTATATTTAATAGAAAAAAAATCAAACTAAAAAATCAAACTTTGTTTAATAGATCCGTTAAATACCAACTAAAGTAATAAAAAAATATAGAATAGAATGTGAATTATAAGAACAAGGAATTGTTCATAAAAAGTGAGTAGATTACAAAAATCTTCTTTTATGTTGACACTAGATTGCAAAGTGTGTCCTGTGTCTTTAAAATGTACAAAAAACGTATTCGGTTTTTGCAAACCCTTGCAAATTATGTTCTTTAGCCTTAACTCGGTTATTTTTTATGGTTATATATGACATAGTAGACCTAACATAAGGGTATTTTGGTAATTTTACTCTAATTACTAAAATAACAATTATAAAAATAATAAATAAAAGAATTTTAAATACACACACATTCTCTCTCTATATTTACACTCTTTCTCACTCTAACTACCCACCACCACAACCACCTGACCACCACCCACCTGCCGCAGCCACTACCACCTCCCACCACCATCCACCACCCACCTCTCCCACCGCACGACCACAACCACCGCTGTGAATGAAGCTTCTGAAGAACCATCTTTTTCGTAACGTCTTCGCCTCGTCTTTCATGAACATCACTTCCTTTCAACTGTTTATAATGCCCGTCGCCCCAAACCAAAGCCGATTTCCTGGATTTCGAATACGAAACTTGCGAGAAATTGGCATAATTCGAATCCAACCCCTCGAGAATCTTGTGAAGACCATCTTAAATCCCTAAATCCCTTGTTTTTGACATGAATTCATCAGGAATCTTATTTGAAATTTATCGCCCATATCTGATTAAAATGAATTTCATAGAGGCTTTAGCTACCAAAATTAGTGTGTTTAACTATCTTAATTTTGTTGATAATTATCTATATATTAATAGAAATTAATAATACCTTAATCAACCAAACAGTCAGCCCTAGATCTTAAAAAGAACCGATTTTGACAAAATTTGGTGTGAAAAACAGGAAATAAATCATGGCTTTGATAGAGAGTTAAAGAAAAATTAGAGTAAAATGACCAAAATACCCTTATGTGGAGTAAAATGATCAAAATATCCTTATGTGGAGTCTAGTAGGTCAAATTTAACCATAAAAAACAACTGAGTTTGCAAACATTGATTAAGTTTTTTGTACTTTTTGAAGACAAATGACACACTTTGCAATCTAGTGTCAACATAAAGGACGATTTTTGTGATTTACTCTAAAAAAGTAACTGTCTAATACTAGCGAATGTAAAAATATATATTAGAGTAAACTTCCGTTTTGCTCGCTCCCTGTGGTTTGGTCACTTTAATGATTTTACCCCAAACCTTTAAAAATAGCCAGTTTACTCCCTGATGTTTCTATTGATTCTCTAATATACTTCCCGGCCTTAACTCTGTTCATTTTTGTCGTTAAAAGTAAGGGCAGTTTTGTATTTTCAGTTCAAAGTGAGGGTAATTCAGTAATTTTACATATTAATATTCTATTATTTATTTATTTATTATATTACCTACAAAAATCCAATTCATTTCTTATTTATTTATTTATTTATTATATCACCCTTTCTAACCCTAGCCACCACCACCACTAGCCCCCACCATCTCCATCCCAGCCGACCACCACCACCATCAACATCCCAATCGGCCACCACCTGAAATCGGAGCCGGCCACCACCATCTTTATTTCTCTCTCTCTCTCTAACCACCCCACTATCATCATCACCTGCTTTGACTATGTAGTAAACAAAACAATTCTTCAACAACAAACCAAAAAAATCGAACATCAATTTGACCACCACCTCCACGAAAGACAAGAACAAAAAATAAAACAACATTCTAATGAATACGATTGATCAAATAAACAGAAACACGGGTTAATAAGGTATAAAAAATGATAAATTCCTTTTAAAACTAAATTGTTCAAGAGATGACTTGCACACATTAGGCATCACATATCCACGAACCGCCGTCACCATTAGACACCACCACCTCCACGAATCGTCGTCACCATTTCTCCTTATCTCTCTCTTTCTCTTATATCTTTTGGAAGCCGCCACCACTTCCACGCCACCGTTGTCGATCTAGATGAACAGATCTGGATCAGATCCAGAGAAAAAACAGATCTGAAGAAAGTTCAACAAGAAGTGAGGAATGCAGTCATTAAAAACCCTAATTCATTGAAGAAAGTTCAACAAGAAGTGAGGAATGCAGTCAAATCTGAAACGCCGGCGGTGAGGGTCACTGGCGGTGACGATGGTGGCGCTTATTGTCGGTGTAGAGTTGGTGGGGATGGTGGCTGTTGGTGGTGATCCGGTGTTGGCTGGTTATGGTGAAGAGGGAGATAGAGTACAGAGAGAGATGGTTCTATGATGGAGAAGTGATAGTGAGATAAGAGACTTATATATTACTGAAATACCCTTGCTTTTATTTATAAAATTACTGAAATACCCTTTTAGTTAACAAATATTTTGGATGGAGTTAGAGGCGGGGACACCTTTAGCGGCGACAGCTGTCGCCGGTATTGGTGGAAATTGTCGCCGGTATTGACCTTTACCGGCGACATGTCGTCGCTAAAGGGTCGCCGGTATTGATCGGCCGCTATTGGCCTCCTGTCGTCGCTAAAGGTAGCCATCGCCGGTATTGCTCTTAGACCTTTAGCGACGACACGTGTCGCCGCTAAAAGGTTGCCGATATTGATCATGGTCGCTAAAGGGTGTAAGTCAATAGCGGCGTTTTTTTTAACACAGCTGCTGTATATACAGCGCCTAACCATTTTTCGGCCGAAAAAACAAAACCTGCCTATTTCAAACAACGCAAACATACGCCATGAACATATACTAAAGGTAATATAATTAAAAACTACGTTTAATTCGTACATTATAATCCTACACCGTTTAATTAAATCATACATTAAAAACAAGTCACTCGTCGTCGGATTCATTATCGAATAAGTCGTCAGAATCGTAGTCCTTTGACTTTCCTTTTCCTTTTCCTTGTGAAGCAAGATAGTTGTTAAGTTGGTTCAAAAATGACGGGGTTTGGAACAAGCTGTTAACAAAATCCTACAATAATAGATATCAAAACGTATATTAGCATATTAATTAACGCTACCAACATATATTTAACAAGGAAACATGCGTTCGTTTGTCATTTTATAAATTGCATAGTTTACCTCGGAAAAGGGTTCTTGCGTCTGACCTTGCAAAGACGACATGTTTGAGGACGTGTTGGAAGAAGGTTTAGGCCCCATCCCGCGGTACCATCCTCGCCGCTCACCCAACGCTTCCTGATACAGGGCAATTGGAGGACCCTCACCGCTCCATTCATTTGTGTCCTGTTGTATGTTCCGCTGTATTTTACGAAGATGATTAAATATATATATGTATATATATATATACATATATATATATATTTGTTATAGAAAATAATACTTAAAAGAAATACTTACGTAATTTTGTTCAGCAATCGGATCAACCCAATTCCCTTGATTGTCCGTGTGGGTTTTAGCATACGTAGGTACCCAATCCATATCCTGTTTAACATTAAACTTATATTAGACATTAAATAAACAAAAGCTTACACACACGCACACATACATAAAAATTACATTTTTATAGGCGGTGCTACCGTACGACGATGTCCCCCCACGGTATGGGAATTGTTGTTTCTCGCGTACTAGTTTGTTGGTCTTGCTTCTTTTAATATATTTTTCTTGTCGGAAACATTCGATCGTTCACAACCAGTTTTCATAGGGCATATCCGCGGGATGGTATGCCCTTGCCCTCTCAAAATCATCGTAACCTCCCTTGCTCTCAAATAATTTTCTAGCTTCGTACTTGCGGTCAGTGTACCGCTTCATAAGCACAGTCCTAATACCACCCGTCAAGTTTCTCGCCTCATAATCACGTTCCACTTCATCAAAATTGAAATTTTCCTACAAATTAATTAAAAAAGTTAAAATATCATATATAAATTTGATTTGCATGTGCTTAAATATTTGATAAAATTTTATGCATATAACTTATTTACTCGTAAGTGGTTCATGACGGCATCCTTGTAATGTTGTTCAACGTTATCCCATCCAATTTTATCGAACGGGGTGGTCCGCCACATATACAGGTTGGCCTCCCTTGAAAACATATCTCTTGATTTACCAACAGGGGTATACGTGACCTGTCTGTCAAACGTAAGCGATACAACCCCCCCCCCCCCCCCCCCCCCCCGCTTTTACCAGACTCCGTAGTTTCGCGTTTTTGGCTTTCCCCCTAACCCTCTTCGGGGGAACCGCTGCAATTAAAACAAAAATAATTAGTAACAACATTTATAATATATACAATATAAGGACTACAAAATAATTTAGTAAAAGACTTACCGTCAGTCTCGTGCGTGCAACGAAGTCCACCAGGAGGCGGTGGATCACCAGCGCCGTCACCCCCATGTCCCCAGGGGGCCACATCCGCCATCAGATAAGCGAATATAAGCAATACCGAAAACATAATCCCTATAAAGTTACAAATGTTACAACATGTGTATCTAATAGAAATTAAGGGAAAGTACAAAAAGTGTAACTCAAATTCAAATAAATATTTCAAACAAGTGTTTATCAAATACAAATCAATATAAATTACAATAACTTTTCTTTTAGTCAGACTCCACATAATCGGGATCATCCTCATCACAATCAGCCTCAACCTCATCACAATTAGTCTCGACCTCAAACACTTCATCGACGATAGCCGTTGGGGGATCAACTTCAATTGAAGGCTCACCCGCAGTAACATGAGAAAATCCAATTTGAAAGTATTGGGTCAAGTCAATGACAAGTGGACATTCAGATGAAGAGTTGTTGTCGACAACGTCAATATCTTTTAAGCCTTTGTTAACATTTTGAACCTTATTGACGCGGTGATCACTTAATGGCCGATCCCAAATTCTTCGATGATTAACATTTTCGACTACCCACCTATGTTTATTTTTTTGGTTTCGAGATGTTTCTTGGATGAAGAACACTAGTTTGTCTTGCGAAGCAAATATGAGTTGATCGTCTTTGTCCCATTCATGTTCAGTGCTTATACTGGTGATATTATTGTCATGGTTTACACCCCTTCGAGTATCAAACCACTTGCACCGAAATAGGATAGTGGAATAATCATTTGTATAACGCAAGTCAATAATTTCTTCTAATTGGCCATAAAATTTCACATCGTTTTCTCCAACCACTTCCACCCCAGAGTTTTGCATTGCGCATTTTGCATCACGTTCAAGTGTCTTAAACCTAACACCGTTGACTATGCAAGAAGTGTAAGTGTAAGCAGTCATTTTCGCACAAATTGAAAGAGCATACAACTCCGGGTGGAATTCATGTACTCCCTAACTTCTGCGCAGTTTTCGAGGACAAACCATATTCCATCTTGCTTTTTTCGATGAATGATAGATATTTGTTCTTTGTTGCGCCAACAGGACGACATTTGGACTCAAACACCCAAAACTTTCTTTTTTCAACAACGACATCATCGTTTCTATCTGGGCGATTGAACTTAGTCTGAACATCTTTAAGGTACATTGAACAAAATGTTAGAGCTTCTTCAAACACATAACCTTCAGCTATACAACCTTCAGGCCTTGCCGGGTTTTTGACATAGTTCTTTAGTTTTTCATGTACCTTTCAAATGGATACATCCATCTAAAAGCTACTGGACCTCCCGCAATCGCTTCATCAGGTAAATGCACAAGTAAATGAACCATAATGTCAAAAAACGCAGGTGGATAGATCATCTCTAACTTGCATAAGATGGTAACAATGTCATCTTTTGCTTTCTTCATATCATCCACCGATAGTGTTCTAGAGCAAAGTTGCTTAAAGAACATACAAAGGTCTACTATTGGTGTAGATGTATCTTTAGTCAAAAGCCCCTAACCCCAATCGGTATCAAACGTTGCATGAGGATATGAAAGTCATGAGATTTCAACCCGGTAATGTTAGCATTGTTATCTGTCACCCTCTCACTGATATTAGATCCAAACTTTCACACCCTGATATTTCCACGTTTGACTGGTGGGCCCGGTAGAGGAGTATCGTGACGTAGTTGATATCATCATAGGCAAACAACACAATATATAAATGCACAGCGGAAGCAAAAGATAAATATATTACAACCCGATATAAAGTAATATCAAATATTACAACGGAATGTAAGATGGATCCACAGGCGGATCTAAAATAGAAAGATAACACTGTTCAACAGACTTTAACATCTAAAGCTTGCGAGACTTGATTATTGATGCCTGGAGTAGCCAGCCTATTTCGTATAGTACCTGCATTTAGCCTTTTTGGAAAATACGTCAGTTTACACTGGTAAATACTATCAACTGACTCATTTTGAAAAGTTTAATAAAATTGATTTGAATGCACGTGGCACAAACTCTTTATAACTTGGGATAATTATTTAAATATATAATCTCGTAAAAGAATTACATGTTCCTTATGCGTTCAGTAGCCCGGATCGTGCCGGGTTAAAGCTTAATAGACACACCACATGATATGGTCCCGCGGCGAGTTGTTCCCGAAACCAGCGGTTATACCTTGTTATTCATAAATGCACTAGCGGGTGTACGCCTACACGCGTGTGCTAAGGTCGTGGCCATTTCGTAAAATGATGCCAAGGATATCCGGGATATGGTCATTAACCTCCCAAAGGCTTTAAGCAAACAAAACAATTTAAACGGGCCGATTAATATCAATTTAACCATCATACGTGGAAAGATTTAATGCCCGACCAAGCGGTATTTTATATACCGTACCCCAAGCTCGTATAGGGAAAATAAGTTAAAAGTATTTACTTGAGCTAAATATAAATTCAATCCCAGCCGTATATCAAATCAGCAAGTACAGATAGCTTTTACTGGGCTCCTAATCTGGAATGAAGGTTTTTAATAACCTATTAGAATCCTAACGGGTCTTTAATTAAGCCTTGACTTAGACCGGTTAGTTTTCAAAAGGAAGACACGGTTCAAACGCATGTTAAAGCGAAGACCGGTTTAGAATGTGGTTTTGACCCGACAAGCTTGTATGCTTGTTTAATATGGGTAACTTAAACACCTTCTGGATTTTGAGACAAAAATGATATGGTTTGACCCGTTTCGGCTAATATATGCGAACTAGTCACATAAGTCGATCCGAACGCGACAAGTGCGTAACGAGTAACCAAAAGAGTCATATGCAGGTTTCATAAGTTAATATGCCTTTAATATGTTGTGACATCAGTAGGATATCTTCCATTATGCCCAAAACGAGTTTAATCTCAAAATAAGCCCTGTATGGGTATTTTGGTCATTTTAAAGATTATAAAAGAGGTTAATTAAAATTCTGAGATTCGGGTCCGAATACATCAGTAGAATAAATTATTTTATTAGGTCATATCAGTTGGTAATAAGTCTTATATGCCAAAATGGTTTCAAATCCAAACTATGCGTTTAATACGCTTAAAAAGCCATTTTAAGCGATTTTCGGGTTATACAGGAAATATGAGTTTTCTTATCAGGTTATAAAGTTCAAAATATTTTATTTATTATATAAAATCAGTAGCAATTGGATTGGTGTCAAAATAATATGTAAAACTCATTTTATACATAAAAAGGGTATAATCGGTATTTATCGAATTAAGGCGATAGCCTTAGGTTATGATCAGTTTAAAAATAATTAAAAATCTTTAAAAATCTCAAAATATTATATTACTTCAGTGGGTAAAAGGTTTGGTGTCAAAAATTGGGTTTAGATAGGCTTTATGCTAATTGCGCCGTTTAATTACTAAAAGGCGTTATAATTACGCTAATGAGCATAACTCCTAATCTAGACCTCCAACTGATGTGAAAATTTAGGGACAACTTTATAAATCAGTAATAAGGATTATTGTCCTTTCACATTTCCAAAATTCTCGTTTTATGGTCAAAAGGGCATGTTGGTCAACATTGGGCAATTAACGAAAACGCGTAAACGAATGGGGCAATCAGCGAACCAAGCACAGAGGGTTATACCAACATGTAACCTGGTCCTAAGGAAGCCCTAAGGCATTTCTAAACCTATCTAATTCGGGTCAGAACTGAAGTCAAAGCAAAAGTCAAAGTTTTGCGACTTTCAGTTCCGAACCGGGTCTAAACAGAAAATTGTCGGATCAAACAAGCTTAGATCAGTACTTATACTTATTACCAAGTTATATGAGTGATAAAATAGGTTACATGCCTTCTACATTACTAATTACATGTTAATTTGCAAATTAAGCTTCTGTTGACTTTTTCTAAACAACTTTGACCCGACATTTGATCTAGTTAGAGTGGGAATCTGAGGGTGCCCTTTTAAGGGTTTATTGCCCACATAAATACCAACTTATAACTACCTTCAATTTGACTAATCACTGGACCATTAGTGATTAATCAATAAGTCAAACCTTAATTACGACGGTTTGACTTTTAAGCTAATAACTATGTAAAACTCAATTAAGGAAGATCAAGGATGCTTACCAAGGTCTAATGCACGACCAGGAATGCTTAGAGGATGACCTTGAGCTCCAGAAATGATCAGATGATGAGTTGAGAATGAATGATCAAAATAGCAAACAAAGGGGGCTTTATATAGTGTTCTTGATCCAACAAGATCATGACAAACAAGGCTAGGAGTGATCCCTGATCATTAACACATGTCCCTAAGCCCTAAAATTAGTAGGGGACGCGCATGGAAGTGAAAAAGGGCAATTGGAGGCGGTGCAACAAGCTGGAATAGGCAAACTGACTATTTTCCGCATCTGGTCATGGCTTACGGACCATAAGGGTCCAGCCTTACGGTCCGTAAGGACCTGGTCTGCACAATGTAACTTTCATTTGTTGATAGTTTTAGCCCCTACACTTCCAAATGCCATTTCCGACACCTCTAAGGCCCGTTAAACCATTTTTTAAGGCTCTACAATGATTCCTAAGTATAGAGAACATGAAACATGCTCAAAAATATGCCGGATGTCGGTTCTTTTGGTCGTACGGTCTCGTTGTTCGGCTAATTACGACGAAACACGGACGAACGCGAAAAACAATTCAAACGATGCGAAGAATGGAATTTTATCAAGCCAAACACTAAAATAAAATATTTTAGTGCTTACATAAATTTTTGGGTGTACGGGGATACTCAGAATGTAAGATATGCGCGTAAACGCAAACTTGTGCGCTTTTTGACACTTTTAGTCCCTGTATGACTTAAAAGTTTATTTTTGCGCACCAAACACCTCTAAGCCTATATCTAAGCTATATAAAGGATAATTAGGGTATGTATAACTCATGGTCATATTCTGGAAGGTCCGATAACATACGAATCGACATACTTTTGCAGTTTGACGCTTTAGGTCCCTCCATTGCGCAAACTTGCACATCTTATCATTTAATAGCATTGAAGCCTTATCTAAACCATATTAGGCATTCATGAAAGTATTATTAAACATGATAATGCTTCGGGCTCGATAAAAGGTCATTCAGAGGTATAATTAAACATGTTGATACTTCTAGTCCCTTATACTTGCAAAGTTGCGCGTAACTTCACCTTTAGGCATAAAAAGCCTTGGAGGGCCAATGATTGGCATTCCCGAGAGTATAATCAAATATCATGAGGCTCTCGGTTTGTTAAAAGGTCACTCAGAGGTAAGAATTAACATGTTGACGCTTTTAACCCTTTATTGCGCAAACTTTCAATTAATCACATAAACGGCTACACTTGATTAACAAGTGGCTCATTTGTGAATATAAGACCGTAAGAGGTTATTTAGAAACTTATTTTAGGTATGATAATACTTCCAGTTCTTTCATGGTTAATGTTTTTCGATTTTTCGAAAAATTCGTCCCTTATATTCAAGGTTTGACTTTATTAGGGTTTATTACACGTGTCGATACTTTATTGGACGTGATTTTATGAGGTGTTACACAAACCCATCTGGTAATTTAACATTTTTTATAAACTGACAAAAAAGTTTTCGATCATCGGACTTGAATGAGTACTTTGGGTGGGGACTTAAGAACTTGCCACCCGATTGTTTCAGCCATTGTGTCGGCCGAATCTTTAGTTTTTCCAAGTCGGACAGCGCATTTGGCGTGTCTTTGCTCTTATCGTTCATTAGAAGAGTACCGAGCAAGCTGTCGCACACATTTTTCTCTATATGCATTACATCTAAGTTATGTTTCAGCTGCAGAGAAGACCAATACTCAAGGTCAAAAAATATGCTTCTTTTGGACCAGTTCAACTCGAAATCTGACCGGGTTATCCTCCCACCTCCAAAAGCTGGATGCTTGCTAAACAACCGAGTTGAGCTTCTATGTCAGCTGGGCTAAACTGTCTCGGAGGGTCTCGTGTCTCGGGTCTCCCGTTAAAGTCGAGACTTGTTCTCCAAGGATGGTTGGCATCTAAGAACCGGCGATGACCAACATAAGCACATTTACCAGTTAAATGTATTGAAGGAGTGTCTTGGTTACAAGTTGGGCATGCCATGTAGCCTTGCCCGCTCCAACCTGATAGACTACTACGAGCTGGAAAGTCATTTATGATCAATAACAACGCCGCCTTCATTGTGAAGTATGTGTTTGTTGCTGCGTCTTTAGTACGTACACATGTCTGCCACAATTGCTTAAGCTCATCCACTAACGGTCTAAGAAAAACGTCCATGTCTTTCCCCGGTGACTTAGGGCCAGGAATTAACAAGGTCAACATGAATGTGGACTCTCGCATGCATAGCCAGGGAGGCAGATTATATGTGGCGAGTATAACCGGCCACGTGCTATGAGTCGAGGATCCACTACCATTGTTAAAGGGATTAAAACCGTCAGCTGCAAGCCCTAAGCGAACATTTCGTGGCTCCATCGCGAGTTTGGGTACTTTTTATCAAAGTCTTGCCATGCAGATCCATCAACTGGATGACGCATAGTCCCATCTTCCGATCGTCCGGTACTATGCCATATCATATCTTTCGTTGTGTGCTTTGAACAATACAAACGTCGTAGTCTAGGCGTCAAAGGAAAGTATCGTAACACCTTACGAGCCACCTTCGTGCCTTTTGTGTCTTTATCGACCCATCGACTCTCATTACAAACGGGACAATTTTGCAAGGACTCGTTTTCTTTCCAAAAGAGAGCACAATCATTTGTGCACACATCTATCATCTCATATGCCAAACCAATCTTCTTAAATGTCTTCTTAGCTACATAATACGAAGGGGGAATCTTGTTGCCTTCTGGCATTGACTCTCGCAACAACGAGAGGATTCGATCTACTGCTTCATTTTGCAAATGGTACGTATCCTTTATATTCAAAAGCTTTGCTAAAAAGTCGATAGAAGAATACTTGGTACAACCAGGATATAATTCTGTTTCAACTTCCTTTACCAGGTCTTCAAAATCATCAACAACACCGCTACTATCTCCATTCGAGTTCTCTTGGTTAAGGTATGTATCTTCTTCCATACGCTCCCCCCTAATATCTTCAATAATGTTTACCATACCGTCTTCTGGCGCAACATCGTTTACTTCTGCAATTGGAGTCGTGTCCCCGTGATAGGTCCACTTCGTGTATTCCTTCCAAAAACTGTTAATACGCAAATGGTATTTCATTTCTACCGTATTTTTTAAGCCGGAATTTTTACATTGGGTACACGGACATCTAACTTCATCGTGGTTTTTTATCACTCTTTCACACATCTCGATAAATGACTTGAGTCCTTGCTTGTAGTGAGGTGAATGAAGTGGGGAATCAATCCAACTTTTATCGATAGGCATTATGCAACTGAAAGAAAATCTAATTTAGGATTAACAAGACAAGGGTAGGCTGCTAAACCCACTTTTTGAACACTTTATCTCATATGTGAATGTGCATTACATGATTGTTTGTTTAAGAAAAATTCGGCAGCATTTCCCCTTAGCTCCCAAGTATATATGTAATGATATATATACCCGAGGAGCAAAGAGAAAATGATAACCGAATCCTTCTTAAACAAACAATTATGTAATACACATTCACATCCTAAATGAGATAAAGTATTCAAAAAGCAGTCCCAAGATAAACGGGGACAACCCGAAATTAATTTCTAAATCAATTTCGGGCGGGTATTTCTAAGCTCGTTATGTTTAAAATGATTAATTCAAACACGGACACAGTTTTTTAAGCTTGTTATGTTCTTAATGATTGTTTTAAATTTTGGGCGGAACGTTATGTTTTAAATCATGATTTCAATTTCAATTTCGATTTTGTATTTTCTTAGCTCGTTATGTTTGAAATGATGAATTCAATATCAGGCACGATTTTTTAAATATGTAATGTTCTTCATGATGGTTTAAATTTTGGCGGGTATTTTCTTAGCTCCTTTTGTTTTAAATGGTGATTTCAATTTTGGCGGGTATTTTCTATGTTCGTTATGTTTTAAATGATAATTTTAATTCAAGGAGGGTATTTCCTAACTAATATATATCTTTCAAAGGTAAATATAAATGTTTTCAAACCTAAACACAAACATACTAATTATCAAACTTAAACTTTTTTTTTTTCAAACCTACACATAAACAACATTCAAATTATCATCTCAAATATATTTTTTTCTCAAACCTAAACATAAACATAGAAATTATCAACTTAAACATATATATTTTTTTTCAAACATGACCATAAACATAGCAATCATCAACTTACACATACATACTTACAAACATAAATTCATAGACTTACATACACATATACATGCTTACATACACAAATACATACTAACATACATACATTCATAGACTTACATACACATATACATGCTTACATACACAAATACATAGATTTTCATATACACATTTTCCCCAAATACACCTACATTATACATTTGACATACTAACATACACCTACATACATACATTCATAGGCATGCATACACACATACATGCTTACATACACCTACATACACAAATACATAGATTTTCATATACACATTTTCCCCAAATACACCTACATTATACATTTGACATACTAACATACACCTACATACATACATTCATAGACATGCATACACACATACATGCTTACATACACCTACATACACAAATACATAGATTTCCTTATAAACATTTTCACCAAATACACCTACATTATACACTTGACATACAAACATACATCCTTACATACACATTTACATACCTAAACAAAAAATTATACAATCTCTAAACTTTGAAAAAAATATACATATAAAACTAACCGTATTTTCAAGTTTCAAAGAGAAATAGACCACGGAGACGAGTTGGTGACCGGATTCGTGAAGGTGGTGATCGGAGAAGTGATGGTGATGATCCGATTTCTCTTCCATAAACACAAAAATACACAAAAATTAAACCCTATAACATCTATATAACAAAATAAAGAAGTAATTTAACAAAAACAAAGTTGAACTAACCAATTTGGGGGAAAAATCGCATCTGCCGGCAAGTGAAGTTTTTTTGGGGGGAAAAGTGAAGGAGGAGGGAGAAATTCGCGCTGATATGGACTGAAAGGTGGATAGATCATTAGCGGTGACAGAGTGTCGCCGGTATTGCCTGTGACGCCGCTAACGTGTGAAAAAGAGATAAGGTTTGTGTGGCTAGGGTTTAAAGTTCTGACATAAACTTTTAGCGGAGACGACGTGTCGCCGCTATTGCCCATGAACTGTCGCCGCTAATACCTCTTAAGTCCCCAACCGTTAGATCAGGATTTTGATCAACGGCTGGGGTTTGGTCTTAGGGTCTGTGACGCGGATCGACCAATAGCGGCGACATTAGGCCTGTCGCCGCTAATGGTGTCGCCGGTAATGGCCTCCCATTCTTGTAGTGGGAGTGAAATCATGAAAGGCTTCATAGATCAGGGAGTAAACTGGCTATTTTTAAAGGTTTGAGGCAAAACCATTAAAGTGACCAAACCACAGCAAAACGGAAGTTTACTCTATATATTACGACTCTCAGATTAAAATTTTCTAGTTTTGCGTGTTTTTAACTGGATATGATAGCTTGGTTTCAAATGAGGATTGGCGTGTTTTTATAATGTACTTCAAATTTAATTTAATTTTAATTTTTTTATTATGTGACCCGATCCGAACCAGACTGATTTTGTTATTTATTTTTAACATAGACAACTGACCCATAAAACCTTCCGCACCCCATGAAAAAAGTTTCTCGGTCCGCCGCTGCCTTGAACATACCCAATTTGTCGGAAACCCGGTGTATCCCTGTTAGCCGTACGGCTGTACATATTGATATCTTTTTGTACCATATCCCCAAGTATTGGTTCTTGGACTTTCCAGGGCTAAAGAAACCCAATTCAAACATCTTCCCCTTAGAAAAATCTAGTGCAGCACAATCTGATAACAGTACAGATAAAAGAAACAAACAAGAATACATGCACCGAATGTTCCTCGTGGATGATACAGACCTTTTTTTTTTTCATTTTTATGGATCTCAGAAGGCTGAAAAACTGAACATCACCAAAAAAAAAGTTGTAGATAATTCAAACGGTTGAAATATCTAAAGTCCATGTCGACTGCCTGACTGACGTTATAACTGGTTTAGCTATTGTCCATTTGATCCAGTGACACTTGGTGTAATATGATCCTTTGATATAAAGGTTAATATTTTTAATACCATAATATTGTGGCGTACAGCCATCCATTGCCAAAAGACAAAATTGACCAAACTACAATCGGATGAGATATGTCTGGTCGTTATTTATGTAATAATTTGTGATACGTATTGCCAAAGGACAATATTGACCAAATTATTATAGGATCGATTAGATATACTGGTATAGTGGTCTTTATCTTAGTCACAACTAATTATACATATAGTAATTTGTAAGTGTTACTTCACATCTCCATCGAGAATTCAATTTACCTCGTGCAACACTCTTTACCCTCTTTACGGAATGTTGTAATGCTCCCATATCCTTTGATTTGTATAATTGTATTAGTTTTCTTTTATTCAGTATTTTTATCATATATGTCGTTTACAAGTTTAATGAAATTAGTTTAAAAGATCTCATTGTGATATAATGATATTTGGTTAATCGATATTAAATGCTTAAACTTCAATGAACCATTTTAAGGTAACACACTAGCACCCTCAAGTAATGACTGCATATCTGAGAAATAATTTTTGTTTAAAAAGACAATTTATGATAATGTTGGTTGTGTAAATTTAAAATGGTTTTGTTGCCTGTGTAAATTGTATAGATCCCAGGAGACCATGAATTCAACCCATTAATCAAGAACAAAATAACAATCGAACAAGAAGAAAGGGATAAACCCTAATATGCAATTGTATTGAAACTGGGCAATTGAATTTGATTGATACAAGATGCAATATACAAACTAAAAACCTAATCTATTTATAGACCTCAATGGGTGTGAGTGTAGAGACGTGTCCTTTCACGAGTAGTCGCGTCTCTAGGATCTTGTTGTTGTAATTGAATATGAAGAGGTATGTTGATTCTTGTCCACAAGTTCAAACCGATATGTCTCTTCCTTTTTCCCTTGAAGCCGACAATCCAACATGTGCGACCCAAGGGGTTCCCCAACCCTTGGGGTGGTGGTTATCATTTTCTGGTTTGCCACCTTTAGTCCCTGTATTTTGTAACCGCCATCTAAACTTACTTTAAACTATTTACACTTTTGACCTGTATCTTCTAATCAAACTTTGATCAAACAATTAAGGCAAACATTCACCCCCTAATTGTTGATATGAGTTTTAGTCTTGAACATTGAATGCTTCTTCCTGGGCAAACTATAATCCTGGTGTCTTCAACCTTCGTTTGCGGCCTCATCCATGTCTACATATGACTGTGCAAACCATTATGTTCCCGCTATGATTCCATTAACAATCTTCAACCTTGCAAGTCCTTAGGCGATTCCAACGTGAACACCGTCTCTTGGGATTGACCTTTGTGATGTTATCCTCCCTTCCTTCTCTGTATCGTTTTCTCCTTCTTGGGCAATCGCTGAACCCAATGTCTTTAACTGTATGCGAATCCGGGATCAACTTCTCGGGAGATTTGTTAACCGGTGATTTCCATGAACGAAGGATGGCTTCTGCTGCGCGTATTATTTACCTTTTTCGCCGCCCTGTCGCTCTTTCCTCCATTGTTGGTGCAGTTTTTGTGTTTGTCGTTTGTTTTTATTTCGTTTGTAATGTACGGTCTTTGTTTATCGAGTCTGTAATGTTTTGGTCAAATCGACCAAGTCAAGATAGCCTCCTCTCCTGACTTGGTACGACTTTTATGTAACGATGCATGTAAAGCAGCTGCAAGTATATGCAGTCTGCAGTTTGTTTGTTTGTTTGCTATTTCTGTTTCTGTTATGTTTGTCTGCATGCAGCCTCCCCACGAAGAACCATTCTTCGTGGGATATCATCATCACGAAAAACATCCTTCGCCTTTGACCTGGTCTTTCTTAGGGTTGACCCACGAAGAACCTTAGTTCTTTTTGGGCTTGAGTTTTTCGTGGGCCCAGTAACATTCTTCATAATGTTACTGGGCAGGGGTCTATATATAGCAGGCATATGTTAACAGAACAGTTAAGAGAGCGGTGGGAGTTTGTCCAAACATTGTGTGTATGTGTTTGTACTTGTTCTCTTCAGATTAATCAAGATAGTGAATCTTTGGTTACGTGTTTGTGTTTACTTTGCTTCGGTTTGCATTCTTACATGGATTCCGCACTCGTAAGTGTGTTCTAACAATAAGGAAGTAGGTTTCTTGATCCTCCAAGTGGACCTACAAGTGGTATCAGAGCTTTGGCTCTCTTCCTTGTTTAAAACCAAGCATAGTGAGTTGTTTGAACAAGTTGTGAAGCTTCTTGGAAGTGTTCTTGAGCTTAAAACAAGAAATTTGAGTTTTTATAATAAAATGGATTAAAAACTTAGGAAATCTTGTTGTTTTGTTGAAAATTTTTACAAAAACCTTGTTAAAATACATGGAGACATGTTAAAATACGGTTTTTCTTGAAATTTCTTACAAATCTTTGGCTCGACAACTTTTCCGGCGAAGTGTTTGACTGGAGAAGTCACCGGAATATTCCCTTTGTTGAAGAATATTCTTGTACCTTTTCAAAATTATATTTTTCAAATGTTTGTCTGATTACTATATTGGGTCATTCACCCAACATCTTTCTTAAACTCAGAAAACAGATTATGTCTTTTAAGGATAACTTTTCACCTACCATATGGTGAAGAACCTTGCCTGGAAAACCCACATCGACGAAGAACTCACATCGGCGAAGAACTGAGGTGGAGAAAACCATAGTTCTTCGTTGATTTGATCCTCCACGAAAAACATATCCTGCGAAAGACTGAAGTCAATGAAGAACTTAGTTTTTCGTTGACCAAGGTAGTTTGTGGACTATATTCTACGTGGCCTAGTGTTTCGTGGGTTCACATGTTGTGTTTTTCACAGAAGCCTTTTATTTCAAACATAGTTGCTTAATTTGGTTTTTCAATTAGATTTTCAAAAACAACAATTAAAAATGAGTACAAATCCTTGGGATTGGAGTGATAGCTCGAGTACAAGCCAAGATCCTTCACAATGGATCAAAGGGTTAATGCCTAAACAAGAGATTACCGCTAATCAATGGGCATGTGTTGCTAATCAAAATCAAAGTATTCAAAATCTTCTCTTAAGCAAGAGTGAAACTGGAAGCAATAATCGTCCACCAAAGTTAAATCACATGAACGATTATCCATCAAGGAAAAGTCTTTTTCATACGTACACTAGGGCAAAATACCGAGTTGTGGACATGCTTTACTACACCGTACAATGAAGCTCTCGAAGAAGTAGGTTCCAATCCACTTACTTTGGCAGGAATGGGCGAAAGTGATAAGAAGGCTTATCATCTTGAGAAGAAAGCCTTTGCCATCCTTACTCAAGCACTTCATAGAGATATTTATCATCAATTTGCGTATTGTACCACTACAAAGAATTTGTGGGACGTCTTGGTAGCTAGAGGAGAAGGGAATGCAGCAACAAGAAAAATCCGTCATGATCTTTTAAAGAAGGAGTTTGAAGGATTTTTGTTCATGGAAAATGAATCACTAAACAATATGGCTACTCGATTCTATCAATTGCTTAGTGAGATGTACTCATACATGGTTAATGCGACACAACAAGAGATGGTCATGCGTTTTGCTGATGCTTTACCACCCAAATGGAGTCAATTCTTTGACTTGCTAAAGCATACCGGTGTTCTAGATAAGCTCAGTATTTACGAATTCTTTCAAAAGCTTGAGAACAAGAATGAAGAAGAAATACGAAAGGCAAAACGAATTCTAGTTCCACAAAATTCTGAGATGTACTTTGGAGGTATTAACACCGGTGTTAGTACCAATCAGCAACCGAAGCTTCAAACCACATTTATGTCAAATACAAACTCTTACGCTGTGTTCCTGAGTTTAATAAAGGAAAGAAAAGGGAAGAAAGAAAGTAAAGGGAGGAAAGAAAGTTTATCTTTCCAATTTGGAAAGAAACAAAATCCTTCCATTCTCCCACATTTCCATCTCTTCTTCTCTTTCTTTCTCCCCATAAAAAAAATCTCTGGAACACCATAACTCTTTTCTATCCTTCCAAATCTCTTCTCTTCTCTTAAAAATAAAACTCTAGAACACAGTGTTATGGACAACCATTTGATCCAAAAGCCTATCTACCACCACCCAAGCCAGCTCAATCGTTTGGTTCTCTTACAAACCCTTATGGCGAACCATTTGATCTAAAAGCCTATCTTCCTTTCCCACAAGCTGTTCCACAACAAACCCAACAACAAACCCAACAACAAGCTTCTCAACCAGCCCCTCAACAAGCCTTTTATGGTAACAACAATTCTCAACATTCAAACCCCAACACTGTCAGATTTGATACCTCAAACTTCACCAAAGTCAGTGTGGAAGGTGCTCGGGAACATATAGAACTTCTAAACACAATGGTGAGTGCTTATTGTGGATTAGTTGCCGGTCAAATTGGAAACATTAATTTGACAAATGAAGACTATCAACAAATAGACAGGAAGGAGATGAAACTGATGGATATAAAATGGGCGTTTGCAAGTGCGGCGAGAAGAGCAAAGGATTACATGAGAAGAACTGGGAGAATAAGTTTGTAAAGTAAACGTGATACTAAGAATGGTTTTGATATGGATGCTGATACATGCTTCAACTGTGGTGAGAAAGGTTACTTCAAACAAGAATATACTCGACCCAGCAAACAAGGAAACCAAAATCCTTTTAGAAACCAATCAAGCTCATCCAATGCAAATCAAGTAAACAATGAAAGGAGAATCTTAGTAGTTAACAACCCATGTAACTCAAACCAGTTTGGCCCTTCAAACTCAAACAAAGCCTTAGTAGTTCATGCCGATGAAGGATGTGATTGGTTAGTTCAACTGGGAAATGAAGGAAATGGAGGAACTGCTTGTTATGCTAGGATCATCAAGTAAATCAAACATGTCCACAGAGAGGAGTTTTCTGAGGATGATGATAGTTCTGGGTATAGCGGTAGTTCAGATGGGGAAAGCTCAAGTGCGGGTGGTTATGGTTCAGATTAGGATATAAAGGAAAACATTGATGCTGAGGTTCACAATTTGCTGATAGAAGCTGAGGAGCTGAAAAGCCAGAAATCTGTGTTGATAAGGAAAGCTGAAATTGCATCCAAGGAAATGGAAAAGTTCTTCACCGAGGATGGATCTTTTTCTTATCAAACTGCCTTTATGGAAAATGTTGTAGCTTCGACAAGTCAGGTACAAACCAACACTCCTAGTATATGCAATGATTGTGTAGAGTTGAAACATAAGCTTGAAGTAGTTACTAGTCACAATCAAGGGTTGGTAGTTGATCTTTCTAAATGCAAGGAGGCAAATATGGCTTTAACTCGGAATGAAAAAGAATTCAAATCTGTAATTGAAACTCTTAAGAAAAGTGTGTCTGAGTTAACAAAAATAGTTTTGAACAAACAAACGGGTATTAATAGCTACATTAATATCATTGAGGAAACGAAAAAGGAGTTAGCCATTGCCAAATGCGAGCATGATGCTATCAAGCTCAAATTGGAGAGTTATTCCAACTCCTGATATGTGCTTGATCACATAATCGAAGTTCAAAAGCTCAAAGGAGATGTCAAATGCATTGGTTATAAATCGTGTCCACCTCCGCTGAGACATAATTATACCAAATTGCCTGACGAGGAGGAAATGCCACGCTTTGAACCATCTGTACCTCTTAATCCCGAAGACTTTGCAGCAGGATTAGGGTTCAAACCAGACAATTCCTCAAGGGAATCTGAAAAGACAGAAAATTTGTCATTTGTTATAGAACAAAGTCCTCCAATAATTGAGGATTATGTTTCGTCAGATGATGAATCAAATGTGAGTGATCAAGATCAATCTCTTAACAAGAAGAAAGGGTTAGAAATTCCAATTGAGAATCATATCTTATGTGATCCTCCTACTCCAATTGCTCCTTTTGTGCAATCAGTTGCAAAACAAGAGATTGATTCGATTAAATTTGTCGAGGAACCCGTTTCTGCATTTACAAGCGATAATGTGTTGTATACCTTGATTGGTGATGATAAAATCTACTCAAACAAAGATTTTCCTATAAAAAACGTCAACCCATCCTTGACTGATAGAGTTTTGGAAGATTCGACTAGTAAGTTTTTGGGTAGGTCGATCCCGAGAGTTATAGTAACTCAGTGTGATCCTATTCCAAAATATGAAGTTAGAAAACAATACGGGAATAAAAAACTACCAATCGAGAAACAACCAATCGCTTCTAAAAGTAACCAACAGGATAAACGAGCTCAAAAACCTAAGTTTGAATCAAAAGGAGCTCGAAACAAGAAAAAGGGAAAATATGTTAAATTTGTGGTCTCAAGCGGTATAAATAAAGTTGAGACTTTTGAAAATAAATCAAATACAGATTTTGTCCAACAAGTCAAGATTTTGAAACGTAACAGTGATAACACTACACTCAACATACAAATGGGTGTGAAAATGGAACAAGTACCTCAAGGCCTACAAGTTCAACATTAGGTCATCAAACGGAATCTCCTAAATTTGTTGAAAGGAGATCATGTTTTAAATCTGGAGAGTTTGGTCACATAATTAAAAATTGCACAAACCCTCCAAAACCAAAGTTTGTTGAAAATACCCCTCCTGAAAAGGATTGCCAATGTCGTTCTGTGTCACCTAAACAAGACAAACGTACTGTTAAGTAACAAGAAGCTAAACAAAGACGTAAAAATATCAAGGTAATCGAGAAAGCTGTAAAACCAGACGTTGTAGAAAAAGAACCAAGTTCGTCAAGCTCGTTAAAGCCAGAAATGTCTAAATCTGTAAATAATCATCAATCTGGTAAACATCAACAATCTTGGAAACCAAAAACCGGTACAGTTTTAGGGGGAGGCACACCATTTCCAAATCATCAAGAAATAGAAATCACATTTCTTGATGATGAGGGTCGACCCAAGACCACTAAGGCTTGGGTCCCCATCTCAAACTGGTCGTGTAGTGTATTGTGCAGGGTGTTCTAGGAGGAACTATCAGTAGTCTTTGGATTGTTGATAGTGGGGCATCCCGACACATGACAGGCGAGTTAAGGCTCCTGTATGATGTGAAAAGCAGTAGGGGAGGTTATGTTGCCTTTGCTGGAGATAAAGGTGGTTACATCGCTGGAGAAGGAATGATTTCCAATGGTTTTGTTAGTTTTGACATGATCAATTATGTTCGTCAAATTGATCACAATCTTCTTAGTGTTTCGCAAATCTGTGACAAGAAGTTCACGGTTCATTTTGATGATACCGGTTGTTATGTACTGAAACCTGGTTTCAAAATTCCCAAAGAACGGATTCTGCTGACGGCTCCAAGAATCAATGATTTGTATATTCTTGACATGAGCCAAGCTATTACTACGTCTGCACAAGTTACATGTTTTGTCTCAAAAGCCACAAAAAAGGAGTCCATCTCCTGGCACAGACGTATGGACACATTCACTTGAGGAAAATGAACCATTTGGTGAGAAATAATCTTGTGAATGGTGTGCCAGTCAAGAGTTTTCATTTACAAGATGTCTGTGTATCGTGCCGAAAGGGAAAACAAGCAAAGAAGTCCCATCCGATCAAGAAAGTCAACACCGTCAACATGCCTCTTGAATGTCTTCGTATGGAACTCTTTGGACCTATAAAACACAAGACTACGTTTGGAGATGCTTATTGTTTGGTTGTTACTGATGACTATTCAAGATTTTCATGGGTAGCTGTGATGGCACACAAGAGTGAGACTCCGAAAATCCTCAAAAATCTTCTCACTTTACTTGAAAATTAGTATACTTTGAAAGTAAAGAGAATCAGAAGTGACAACGGCACTGAGTTCGAGAATCAAGTTATGGATGAGTTCTGTACTTCTAAAGGAATTCTGCATGAATACAGTTCTCGTTATACTCCACAACAAAATGGTGTCGCTGAGAGGAAGAATAGAACGCTTATCGAGACTGCAAGAACTATGTTAGTAGATTCGGAGCTTCTAGTTCAGTTTTTGGGGGGAGGATGTGGCTACTGTGTGTTATACTTTGAACAGAGTTCTTACTGTTAAACAACATGGGAAAACATGTTTTGAATTGCTACATAAATGGAAACCGGATGTGTCTTACTTAGAACCTTTTGGAGCTCCATGCACTATGATTGATCCACATGGTAAGTTTGGTCCAAGGGCTATCGAAGGTTTCTTTCTTGGGTATGCTACTCCAAATTTCAGGGTGTGAATCTGATATCTAAAGGATTGAAGAAGGGGTGAAGTTAAGGTTCAAAGGTACACTAAATATGTGAGAGCTCCGGGTGCTCCTTGGATGTTTGATTATGATGGACTGTTTGACTCCTTTAATCTACCAACTTTTGATGATGCGTCTGTAGCAGCTCAAATGTTACTTGAAAGTGATACTGTAGTTGATTCATCTTTAGTGCAACCGATTATTGTTAACCAACAAGAGTCTACTTCGGTTAATAATGTTGCTCAAAACGCGGAGTTTGAAGATGCAGCTGATTATAATGTTTCGTCGGAAGATGAGGAGTTTCATGATGCAAAAGAAGCCACTTCAGCTCCTGTTCAGGGTGTTTCTGAAGCAACTTCTCATGTGTAGGATCAAGGCACCGCTGAAGCAAATGCGTCCACATCTATGACTACTCCAGGCATCGATTTGGTTGTTGATTTGAATATCAACAATATGGGTATTAATGCTCGAGTTCCTGGTGTTCCAGAAACTCATATTCATGATACCCATCCTCGGCAGAATATTATAGGAGACGTCCAAAGTGGTGTGCAGACACGTAATCAGCTAAGAAACAACCAGAATGTTGGTTTATATTCGGCAATTAAAGAATCCGGGGAACAAAATGATTGGTCTTTCGCCTGTTATGTTTGCCAAGTTGAACCAAAATCTTGGAAGGAGGCGATGAAAGACGATTCATGGGTTGAAGCAATGCAAGAGGAACTTCAGCAGTTTCAGAAATTGGGCGTGTGGAAATTGGTTGACAAGCCTCTGAACTACAAGAAGATTGGTACTCGATGGGTTTACAAGTGCAAGAAGGATGACCGAGGTGTTGTTGTGAGAAACAAAGCAAGATTAGTTGTCCAGGGCTTTAATCAGGTAGAAGGTAATGATTATAATGAAGTTTATGCGCCAGTGGCACGTCTTGAGGCGATAAGGATTTTCTTGGCTTATGCGTCCTACAAGAAGTTCATTGTTTATCAAATGGATGTGAAGAGTGCATTTCTTCATGATGTGGTCGAGGAAGAAGTATATGTTGAGCAACCGCCTGGTTTTGAAGATCCGATTCATCCAGACAGAGTTTGGTTTCTAAACAAGGCACTTTAGGGTCTCCATCAAGCTCCTAGGGCTTGGTATGAAAAGTTGTCTTCCTATCTGTTATGAGATGGTTTTCGAGGTGGGTTGATAGACTGTACTCTCTTCATCAAGGAAAGAAATGAGGATTTGTTGCTGGTTCAAGTGTACGTTGATGATATCATTTTCGGGTCTACAAATGAAGAAATGTGCGAGGAATTCGAGCGGGTGATGCAAGAGAAGTTCGAGATGAGCGCTATGGGAGAAATGACTTTCTTTTTAGGTTTGCATGTTCATCAATCTGAGACAGGGATCTTCATTCATCAGACTAAGTACGTTGGGGATATCTTGATACGATTTCAGATGGAAGATTCGAAGCCTACGGGGACTCCTCTGGCTCAAAATCATGGGATTACTCCTGACGGAACGGGTGAACATGTGGAACCATCTCTCTATCGTGCTATGATCGGATCTCTTATGTATCTTACCACTTCACGGCCCGACATCATGTATCCAACATGTCTTCTTGCTCGTTACCAGTCCAATCCAAAAGTTTCTCATATGATGGTTGTTAAAAGGAGTTTTCATTATCTGAAGGGTTGCCCAGACACCGGTCTTTGTTATCCTAAGGATGATAACTTTTATTTGATAGCATCCAGTGATTTTGATCATGGTGGCTGCAAGATCGATGCAAAGTCAACATTAGCGGGATGTCAGTTTTTGGGGAATCGACTAGTCATGTGGCAATGCAAAAAGCAGGCCTGTGTGGCCACTTCAACATGTGAGGCTGAGTACATTTCGGCTTCTAGTTGCTGCTCCCATGTTTTATGGATCCAACAGCAAATGCGCGACTATGGTTTGAATTCCTAACTTCTCCTATTTATGTTGATAATGAAGCTGCTTTACAGATCACTCGTAATCTTGTATAGCACTCAAAGACCAAACAAATCGAGATTAAGTATCATTTCATACGAGATTGTTATGAAAAGAAACTTATCGATGTTGTGAAAATCCACACGGATCACCAACGTGCCGACCTATTTACAAAAGCTTTTGATAAATCACGTTTTGATTATCTTCTTTTGGTCAATGGCATCAAGGTGAAACTCGAGTAAATCATCTTCGGAAAATCATTTTTGTAAATATTTTCTTAAAATCTAAAAATCCAAAAAGATTTTCAATTTATTTACTTTTTGAATTTTAGGGGGAGAAATCTTAAGAAAATACAAAAACATCAGAATATATAAAAAATACAAAAATATGTCTTTTATTTATTTACTGTTTTCCATCTTTACATTTGAAAAATGAAAAATACCAAAACATCATAAAATTTCAAAAATCCAAAAATATGTCTTTTAGTTATTTACTTTCTACATTTAAGGGGGAGAAATTCAGAAAAATACAAAAACGTTAAAATATTTCAAAAATACAAAAACAATAGAAAACCCAAAAACCAAAAATCAGTTTCTTGGAAAGATAAGTGAAGATGATGATACACCAGTGGTCTTTCAAATAGGGTCAAAAATGCAAAATGACAAATGATAAGTAGTTCTACTAATGATGTATCGGTAGGCTCACAATCAGATTAAAATGTGCAGGTTAATATAAACATAACGAACTGCAAGCCAGGTGGGAACCATTCATTGGCATATGGTCTTGGTACCGAAATTTCGTTTGATAGTACGCCGAGGTTCTGAGATATGCGTTCTTTATGTTGTTTTATCATCTGGGTATCATGGTTGAATCTTTTACCGAAAAATAACGGGGACGCAAGTCAAGATCTTCCATGAAACCATACATACGTGTAAATATTGCATACGACCATCAATAAGTGATAAACATATCACATCCACCCAATGAATAAGTGATAAAATATCACAGTTTTATGCGGGAGTCAAGTTTGTCTCTTTATCGGTACGATGGTACTAACCTATTCACAGACTTGCTCCTGTGCCCTGCATGCATTGAATATCAAGTTCCTCATTAATAAGTGATTTTATCACATAGGGCTTGTATTCATCCTCGAATAAGTGAGTATCTCACATCCTATACGTTGAAAACAGATGATAAATGGTATACTCACTGGTAAGATGAATTCTCGTGCATGTCTTGATACGTGAATGTGTCGTGAGTGGATGGACACCGGCGAGTAGTATAAATCATACATTAAATCGTATCTCCTAATCGTGATTACATCTGATAAGTTGAGCTTATGTAGAAAACAATACCGATAATTGTGGTAGGATAATTATTTTAAATTTTATGAGAAACAAAAACCGTTTTGACAAGATTGTAAGCTGGTATGATTCTCTTACCTTGAAACTCGAAAAATCATGGTAGTTTACTGTATAGTTAATTAATGTCTTTTAATGTTTGTTTAGTTTACCTCATTTTTTAATTAAATTTTTAGTGTGTTTTTATTTATAATTTTTTTTATTAGCCGAAGTTGAGGCTCGAATGTTTTCTACTTGGAAAAAGCCAAAAATCAACTTGTCTTTAATATCACAACTTCATAAAATATCCTTTTTGCAAAATTGGTAAACATAAAACAAAGGCTGTTTAAATCTGTTCATGATTCTTCATGATACTTGGTGACACTGTGTGTGTGGTGAGTCAACGAAGAACCACATGGTCAACGAAGAACTGGATTGGTCAACGAAGAATCATTCTTCGTGAACCATTCTTCGCTGTTTTGGTGTCGCAACCCCCGATCCCTTATCTGTCCCTGGAACGGGCAGACGCGAACTCAGAGTTTCGTTGGTATCAGCTTGGTTAATTTGGCAGCGGAAATAACATCAGGAGCGTAGTTAGGAAATGTTTATCAGAGTAAAACCACCATATTTAATATTAATAATCACATGGGCAAAACCCAAGTTTCTTATTACAATACATTTATAGGGATAAACCCTAATTTATTGAATTTAAAACATCGTCTTTTAGGTAACTTTTATAGCCACATTTTTTCCAAGCCTTCAGTGCTCTCCAGCTGGCTTTTTACTAATTGGCTGTCACATTGTGTTACCTGAAACTCGTTTTAAAAACATTTGTCAGTGGGAAATACTGGTGAGTGAATCCCAGTTTAATCAAGAAACATTTTATCAATTAAAACAGTATTAAGAGCGATCACATTGTTTATTTCTACACAATTACTCCTTTTAGTACTGTCAAACCTGACTTGTGGGTCATATTACACATTGGCTAACTCATTGTCCAATGGTAACGTATTGTCATCCCGACTTACTACTCACAGTGTAGTAAATTTTGTATACAAAACCCCAACATACCGGCAGTAATTGAAGAACTACAAAGACTCAATCACCGCTTAATCACATTGTAAAACATTTAAGATTTTGTAAAATATTACAAAAAGGTTATCAAAAAGAGGATAAACTCACATTGCTATCTTAGACTTCACGTAAGGGTTTCCTAGGAATAATCTATAATTTACACAAATATACATAGATTAGTATCATAACCCTTTGAAAATATTAATGATACCCTCCCCGAGACGGCATTCCAACAACTACGTCGGGCAGAACCACGACAGTTGTTACGGAACCCTAAATCAATCGGGCAGCATATATAGTACGAAACCGGGGTTATAATACTTACAACGGAGCAGAACCTCGCTAATTAGGGGGTATTATACTTGAATATTATGCTTATATCTTCAGAAATTCGTTTAGAAAGAAATAAATGAGCGACTGAAAGTGAAATCCCGAGGCCTCCTTATATAGTGCTGAAATCCGGTTCTTACGCGGCCCGCGTAACATATGGGCTGAGCTTACGCGGCCCGCGTCAAAGCTGGGTCAACGCGTAGCTCGTCCGGATCACCACTAGGCTTGACATGATGATGACACGTGTCATCACCGGGCTGCGCCACTATATTGATCTCATGCGCCCCGCGTAAACTAATCAAGGATCTTACGTGGCCCGCCTAAGCTTAAGAAATCAACAAAGTCAGTTTTGAGCCTTGATACCGCCCGCGTGAAGGTTGAGGTGGGTCCTACGCGGCCCGACTCAACTTAATAATCAGATTTTTATTTTATTTTTAAAGCTTATCTTGTATTTCGGGCTCGGTTTTCACATACGGGGTGTATTTAAAGACATATTGAGACATTTTAACATATACTAAGGTATCAGAAATATTCGAGAGTGTCGGTTTTACTGAGGGTTGTTACATCCTCCCCACCTTGTATTAGAGCTCGTCCGCGAGATCTACTGGAATAAGTGCGGATATTTTCTTTGCATTTCAGATTCGAGTTCCCATGTGTACTCAGGTCCTCTTTTGGAGTCCCACTTCACTTTGACCAGAACTAGTCTCTTATGCTTGAGGTTCTTGACTTTCCTATCTTTAATCTGTAGAGGTCTTTCTACAAACTTGAGTTGTTCATTTACCTCTATATCCTTAAGAGGTACTATCAGTGATTCATCAGCTAAACATTTCTTGAGATTAGATACATGAAACACATCATGTATTCCTGCCATTTCCTCTGGCAGTTGTAGCTGATAGGCTACAGGTCTTATTCTTCTAATAATCTCAAAAGGTTCAATATACCTGGGACTTAGCTTTCCCCGTTTGATGAATCTTACTACTCCTTTCCAAGGAGAGACTTTCAACAATAATTTATCTCCTACTTGAAATTCCAATGGCTTGCGTCGGTTATCAGCATAACTCTTCTGTCGATCACGTGCTGTTTTCAGTCGTTCTTTGACTTGAATAACCTTATCAGTTGTTTCTTGTACTATCTCAGGTCCAGACAGTTGCTTTTCCCCAATTTCGGCCCAACAGACTGGGGTTCGACACTTTCGTCCACAAAGTGCTTCAAATGGTGCAGCATTGATACTTGTATGATAGCTATTATTATAAGAAAATTCTATTAAAGGTAAATGATCGTCCCAATTACCTTCGAAATCAATTACACAGGCTCTAAGCATGTCCTCCATTGTCTGAATCATCCTTTCACTTTGTCCGTCCGTGTGAGGATGATAAGTTGTGCTCAATTTTAACTTGATTCCCATTGCCTTTTGGAAACTTGACCAAAAATGAGAGGTAAATCGACTATCCCTATCAAAAACAATTGATAAAGGTATTCCACGTAAAGAAACAATTTCATTTACATATAATTTGGCTAACTGTTCCATACTGAAAGTTTCCTTCATTGGTAAGAAATGAGCTAACTTGGTTAGCCTATCTACAATCACCCAGATTGTATCATTTCCTTTCTTTGTTTTGGGTAATTTAGTAACAAAATCCATTGTTATCAATTCTCATTTTCACACTGGCATTTCTAACTGTTGTAGCAATCCTGAGGGTTTCTGGTGTTCAGCTTTAACTTGTGAACAGGTTAAACATTTAGAAACATAGGCTGCTATGTCCTTTTTCATTCCTATCCACCAGAAATTTTTCCTTAAATCCTGGTACATTTTATCATTTCCTGGGTGCATCGTATATTTAGATTTATGGGCTTCTTCTAAAATATGATAACGTAGATTTCCTAATTTAGGTATCCACATTCTCTTTTCATGGAATCTCCAAATTCCATCTGTTCCTTGTTCTAATTCTTTTAGCATACCTTTTAATTTTTCAGTATCATCCTTGATTACTGATTCTTGTGCTTCTCTTATTTGATCATTTAAATATACTTGCAGATTTAATTTAAGAGAATGTACCATTTTTGGCTTTTCATGATACTTTCGGCTTAAAGCATCTGCCACTACATTCGCTTTTCCTTCATGATACTGGATATCACAATCATAGTCACTAAGCATTTCCATCCAGCGTCTTTGTCTCATATTCAATTCCTTTTGCTTGAAAACATACCTTAAACTCTTATGATCAGTGAATATGGTAAACTTACTACCATAAAGGTAATGTCTCCAAATCTTAAGAGCAAAAATTATAGCTCCTAGTTCTAGATCATGGGTTGAATAATTCTCTTCATGATTCTTAAGTTGTCTAGATGCGTAAGCTATAACCTTTTGGCGTTGCATCAATACACATCCATAACCTAATTTGGAAGCGTCACAATAAACTACATAATCTTCAGTTCTGGTAATGCTAATATGGGTGTATGGGTTAATCTTTGCTTAAGAATTCTAAATGCTTCTTCTTGTTTTAATCCCCATTTAAACTTAACAGATTTACAGGTTAACTTAGTTAAGGGAATGGCTATTCTAGAAAAATCTTGAATAAATCTTCTATAATAACCAGCTAATCCTAAGAAACTTCTAACCTCGGTTGGTGACTCAGGGGTTTTCCATTTAATAATCGCCTCAATTTTTGTTGGATCCACATGAATTCCTTCATGATTGACTAGGTGTCCAAGAAACTGTACATGTTCTAACCAAAATTCGCACTTAGAAAATTTAGCATAAAGCTTTTCCTTTCTTAACAAACTTAAAAGTGCATGCAAATGCTTTGCATGATCTTCTTTACTTTTAGAGTAAATTAGAATATCATCTATGAAAACAATTATGAATCTATCCAAATATGGCTTACATATTCGGTTCATCATGTCCATAAATGCAGCTGGGGCATTGGTTAAACCAAATGGCATGACAGTAAATTCATAATGTCCATACCTTGTTCTAAATGCGGTTTTAGGAATGTCCTCTTCCTGTACCTTTAATTGATGATATCCCGATCTTAAATCAATTTTAGAGAAAAATCGAGCTCCTTGCAATTGATCAAACAGATCATTGATTCTTGGTAATGGGTACCGGTTCTTAATCATGACTTTGTTTAATTCACGGTAGTCAATGCACATACGCATTGATCCGTCCTTCTTTTTAACAAACAGTATCGGCGCTCCCCATGGTGATGAACTTGGCTGTATGAATCCTTTTTCCAACAATTCGTCTAATTGTTTCTTCAGTTCCTGCATTTCGACGGGTGCCAAACGGTAAGGTGCTTTGGCAATCGGTGCCGTTCCTGGTATCAAATGGATCCTGAATTCAACTTCTCTATCTGTAGGTTGCCCTGGAAATTCTTCTGGAAATACATCTGAAAACTGAGATACTACTGGAATATCTTTTAAATTCTTTCCTTTAGTGTTAGTGATTATAGAAATCAAATACACTAATGATCCTTTTCTTATGTATCTTGCAGTTTTCATCACAGAGATAAATTTTGTAGATCTAGATGGTTTATCTCCTTTAACTGTGATCGTTTTACCTATTGGTGAATTTACTTAAATTTACTTTTGATCACATAAAATACTAGCTTTATTGGCTATTAACCAATCCATTCCTAATACAACATCAAATCCTACCAGATTCATGGGATAAAGATTTGCAATAAATTTCTGATTTAAAATTTCTATGCTTGCTCCCTGCAAGATTTCAAAAATCCTAACGGTTTCTCCATTAGCTTTCTTTACTAAACATTCTTGTGGTAGTTTAGTTAATGACTGATTTAGAAGTTTGCAAAACAAAGTATTAATGAAACTTTGGTTTGCACCAGAGTCAAATAATACTTTAGCAAAAACATCATTAACTAAAAACGTACCAGCTATGACATCTGGAATCATCTTGGCTTCATCTGCAGTCAGAACAAATGCTCTAGCATTTTTAGTGTTCTTGTTGTTTGCAGCTGGGGCTAGTTTTGGACAGTTTGGCCTGATATGACCTTTTTCTCCACAGTTGTAGCATAATCCATTACTAGATTTCTTCCTGCAATTTTCTTCCTTGTGCCCTGGCATCTTGCAATAATTGCAAAGAGTGGAGCATTTTCCCGAATGCTTTTTCTTGCAGACCTTGCAGAAAGGTGCAGAGGTAGAACCCATATTCCTACGGTTGTAATTCCCAGAACGGAATTCTTGAGTAAGCCTTTGGGCTAGGTTTTTCCTTTGGTCTTCTTCTCTAGTACGGACTAGTTCATCTGTTAGGGTATTGGTTAGTTCTACAGCTTCTTCTATGGTTTGAGGTCTAGCTGCCTTGACTACGTGTCTTATCTCTCCAATTAATCCCCAAATATAACGAGAAATTAATACTGGTTCAGGTGATGCAAGAGTTGGCACTATTCTAGCATATTCGAAGAATAATTTAGTGTATCCCTTACTTTCCACACAAATCATCCTAAGGTTTAGGAATTTGTTAGCTATCTGTTCCTTCTCATTTGGTGGGTAGAATTTCCTTTCTACCTTGTTCTTAAATTCTTCCCATTCCATATTGTAGGTTCTATCAATTCCTCTTGATTGGAGGATAGTGTTCCACCATTCTAACGCTGAATTTTTAAACAGATTAGAAGCAAATAGTATCTTATCTTCTTCAGCACACTTGCTTATTTTCAGAACAGCCTCAGTCTTTTCTTTCCAGCGTAGAGCTGCAATAGTTTCTTCATTACCCGAGAATTCTATCGGTTTACAGGACCATAATTCCTTATAAGAACAACCATAAGGCATGGTTCTTCTTCTTTTGGGAATGGGTACTTGAAGTACAGGTCCGTTGTTTACACTGTTTTCGGGTTCGATAGGTCGCTTACTGCTATGCTTACTTTTATTATTCGCTTCTTGAATAGTTTGAATAATAAATAGCATGGCATCTATGATTCCTTGTGCCACATATGTTGAACAGCACTATTATCCATTTGGTTTCCATTGTTATTGATGCTCGGATTCTCATTAACCACGTTAATGTTACTCTGGTTATCGTTATTCAGATTTCCTTGATTTCCTTCATCGGCCATCTGAATTTTAAACATTTATCCCATATTAATATCACAAGATAATATTTAATATAGTTAATCATATGATACGTAATCTAGCCAAAAACGTAGATCATTGCTACTTTTACTCTATTTCCATATACTATTATGCATCTATTACATTCTAGTAGTGAAATAAAATTTACAATACCAATAGAAATAGAATCTCACTAATAGTAATATGCATCCGTACACACATATTTTATTTTATTTTTATTTTATTATATTATATTATTACCATCTCCTCTATCACATCACGGATATGGATTTATCCAAAAATCCATATTGCGCTCATCGTATTTCCATACAAGACGCTCTCCCACCTGTCTCATTCTCTCACTACTTTCTAAAATTTCCTCCCCAAAAGTCCTAAGTTCTTGCACGTTTTCTGCATTCATTGGGGGTGCAGGTTCTAGGACTGGGTTCGGAATCTGGGGTGCGGGTTCCTGATATGGGGGTGAAAGTGCCTGAAATCGGTAAGGATCTTCTAAGATTTCCCTAATATATTCATCGTGGTAATAGGGTTCTAAAGGGTCCATACCTGGATAGGCTCCTATGTTCTGTATAGGTGTGTCTTCATGGATCGGATAACATTGCACATAGTCCCTAACGTCATCTCACCAGGGATCGTAATTTGGGTCTAGGGGATTTGGTGCAGGTACTCTAGGTATTTCCTCTGGGTTGAAGTCATGCATCTCCACTTGGTTTTCTGGGTTTTCTATCCCCATTGGTTGGTCAGGGATTTGCAATTGTGGTTGGGGTGCTATTGTTTGCTCCAGATTAGGGCCAGCAGCAGTTGTGGCTAGGATATGGAAATTGGCTAGGCTTCTATTAAGCATATCATGCGTATGGGCATATGTCTTTCGCTTAGCAGCTACTAAAACTCTTTACTGTTGCAACTTTCGCATTCTTTTCCTACGTGCAAAGGCTTCCTTACGGAACCATCCTCGTTTCTTATGAGGGAATGGCTCTTCTGACTGAGCTTTAAAAGCAAACATCCCTTCTTCCTGATCAGCAGAATACCCCGAAAGGGCAGGCTGTGATGAGGTACCTTCACTCCTAGGTGACTCAGATAACTAACGACACATGTCTGAGGGTCCTTGATCACTCATACTGTAAACTAACAAATAGTCAAATAACAAATAACAAATAAATACAGTTATGCACGTATTTCTGTAATTTATTTCCTAACACAAAATTTAAATTGTAAGTGTCAGCAGAACACTTCTTTGGCTTAGACTAGTGGCTAGGCTCTGATACCACCTTCTGTCGCAACCCCCGATCCCTTATCTGTCCCAGGAACGGGCGGACGCGAACTTAGAGTTTCAGTGGTATCAGCTTGGTTAATTTGGCAGCGGAAATTACATCAGGACCGTAGTTAGGAAATGTTTATCAGAGTAAAACCACCATATTTAATATTAATAATCACATGGGCAAAACCCAAGTTTCTTATTACAATACGTTTATAGGGATAAACCCTAATTTATTGAATTTAAAACATCATCTTTTAGGTAACTTTTATAGCCACATTTTTCCCAAGCCTTCAGTGCTCTCCAGCTGGCTTTTTACTAATTGGCTATCACATTGTGTTACCTGAAACGCGTTTTAAAAACATTTGTCAGTGGGAAATATTGGTGAGTGAATCCCAGTTTAATCAAGAAACATTTTATCAATTAAAACAGTATTGAGAGCGATCACATTGTTTATTTCTACACAATTACTCCTTTTAGTACTGTCAAACCTGACTTGTGGGTCATATTACACATTGGCTAACTCATTCTCCAATGGTAACGTATTGTCATCCCTACTTACTACTCACAGTGTAGTAAATTTTGTATACAAAACCCCAACATACCGGCAGTAATTGAAGAACTACAAAGACTCAATCACCGCTTAATCACATTGTAAAACATTTAAGGTTTTGTAAAATATTACAAAGAGGTTATCAAAAAGAGGATAAACTGACATTGCTATCTTAGACTTCACGTAAGGGTTTCCTGGGAATAATCTATAATTTACACAAATGTACATAGCTTAGTATCATAACCCTTTGAAAATATTAATGATACCCTCCCCGAGACGGCATTCCAACAACTACGTCGGGCAGAACCACGACAGTTGTTACGGAACCCTAAATCAATCGGGCAGCGTATTTAGTACGAAACCGGGGTTATAATACTTACAACGGAGCAGAACCTCGCTAATTAGGGGGTATTATACTTGAATATTATGCTTATATCTTCAGAAACTCATTTAGAAAGAAAGAAATGAGCGACTGAAAGGGAAATCCCGAGGCCTCCTTATATAGTGCTGAAATATGGTTCTTACGCGGCCCGCGTAACATATGGGCTGAGCTTACGCGGCCCGTGTCAAAGCTGGGTCAACGCGTAGCTCGTCCGGATCACCACTAGGCTTGACATGATGATGACATGTGCCATCACCGGGCTGCACCACTATATTGATCTCACGCGGCCCGCGTAAACTAATCAAGGATCTTACGTGGCCGCCTAAGCTTAAGAAATCAACGAGTCAGTTTTGAGCCTTGATACCGCCCGCGTGAAGGTTTCTTCATCTTCTTCTACAAAAAATCTACCGACATAACCAAAATCTCTGTGATTTTCATCTGTGATACCCTAAGGTATACACAATGATGAGTTGTATTTTATGTGTGATTGACTGATAACAAAGATAAATCTCTCTAAGTGTTCTAAGTTCAAAACTCTAGGTTTTGTTCCAACTGTTCTTACATGTAACTAATGTTGTTGTTTGTTGTGAAGTGTAGAGTCTAAGAAAGATCAAACCTAGTGCTCATATTGATCCTAAAATCCTTGACAACTGATGCTTTGATCCTGTTTGTATACAGAAATTAAAATGGGATGTTTGTTTTTTGTTTGTTCTGTATTGTGGAAGGGTTTTAACTGATATTAGGAGTTTTCAAAATCAATGAAATAATTCTTGGATAATCTGGCTTTTGATTTGATTGTCGATTTTATTTCTTCAAATATCGTTCATCAGTTGGTCAGAATTTGGAATGTTATTTAATAACCTGGGTTTTGGATTTGTTATCAGGTTTTAATCTGTCAGTTCGTAAATGGTTTTGTCTGTCTGTCATTATGACACTAGAATAAATATTCTGTTGAACTTTTTAGGGATGAAGAATAAGCGAAAGACGAAAAACCCCTTTCTCTTCTGGACGAAAAACCCTAACAGGCGAAGAACTGATTCTTCGTTAAAAATTCGAGAAGAACCATTCTTCATTGGTTTGTTTGAGGAAGAACTACCATGGTCAACAAAGAATAGGTTCAATGTTGACTCAAGTTTTTCATGGGACATAGTGACGAAAGACTAGGTTCTTCGTTGATACAGGTTCTTCGTCCAATAGAGGTTCTTCGTCCAGCAAATACTTAGTGAAAATTAAGGTTCTTCGTCCAGTAGACACTTAGTGAAAAAACTTGGTTTTTCTTAGGGTGTCTTGTCCTCTGTTCACAGGAAACATGTTCAAATGTAGTACAAGTGTTTATCCATCTTTCTCATTGTGGATGTTTTTGTGGATAGGATGGCACCTAAAGAACAAAAACGAAAGCCCGCTACGAAAAAGACGGATAAGACTGAGGAACAGAAAATGTCCAAACCTCGTCATAATATGGTTGCATATTTGGATCCACAAGAAAAGTTCGTTGAATTCAAGGAAATTACGAGGTGGTTACGCGAGTCACGGACAAACGAAGCCATTACTCATCAGACGCCGGTATACAAGACATTGATCAAAGAATTATGGGATTCGGCGAGTGTTATAGAGATTTATAGAAAAGAGGTTATTCGTGGGCAAGTGAATCAACAAAATGTGGATGTGTCTGCTGAAATCCTTAATACTGTCCTGCAACTTAATGACCATCCTGAAGCTCTGTACTCTATTCTGATTATGTGCCAACGTGGTTGTTTATTACGAATGAAGTGTATAGATGATATCTTGGGGGGACAAATCAACAAAGCATGGTTGCCATTACGATACAAGTTCCTGTTACATGTCCTTATTCAGTGTTTGAGCAATCGACGAGGTGGTTACGATATGGCAAGTAATGACTTTGTGGGATTGATGGTCGCTTTGGTATTGAACAAACCGTTCAGTATTTCAAAGTAACATAAAGGAGAATCTAGGAAGAACAGGTGCTAGTGGCAACAAGTTTTGGATGTATCCGAGATTCCTGCAAATGATCATGAACGTGCAACTTCCTAACCTTCCAAAGGCCGACAATGATGTTCTAAAGATTGATGTGATGATAGAGCATTCATTGAAGATATTCAAGGGTGTAGCTGCGAAACGATACATGGAAAGTACGCCACCCAGGAGGTTGTTCGGTGCATTAGGGGATAAGAATTAGGTTGCTTCGGTGAATGATAAATGGCTTCATGATGAAAGCTAATCTGACGATGAAGAACCAAAGTTAAAGAAGATGATCGACGACAAGTTTGGTCGTAAGAAGTTGAAGATTTTTAGTGATTCAGACGATGAAAGTGATAACGATGGAAGTGATGACGAAGGTGGTGATGGTGGAAATGTTGGTGCAAGTGGAGCGAGTGCTCGTAGTGGTGACAATGATGAATCTGAGTCAGACGACAATCCGCCTGAACCAGGATATGAACACTACATCGACGATTGTGGTGTTAGGCAAGTTCGAAGGATTCGTACTGATCAAGATGAAGATTACGTTTCATCAGACACAGAGCCAGAACGTCTGAAAAAGACTGTCGTACGTAGAAAGAAAAAGATGAAGAGGACGATTGGTACATCTTCAGCAGAGCCTGCCGCTGCCAACATGAAAATGTTACTGAACCTGTTCATGAAGCTAATGTCAACTCTGAGTCTGCCTTCACTGCGGAGGAAACTACAAATATGATGGCCTCACCTTTAGCAGCAACTGAACCACCTCCAGTGGCTACAACTCCAGCTGAAACTCTTGTTGTGACATCACCAGCTGAACCACAACATGGAACTTCCTCAATTCATCAACACCGATCTGCAACTCATCAGCGAAGTTCAGAGCACCGTGGCAGATTGTTCTCATAAATGGCGCAGGATGAAAAGGTAGAATTTCTATTTTCGTAATCACAAGCTGCTGCAGGTCAAATCAATCGGCATTCAGAATTTATGTCTGCAAATAGAAATACTGTGCTCAAACAACAGTTGGAGATTAACATGTTAAAGGAAATTGTTGAAAGACAACAAGCCGAAATGACGCAACTACGAGCTGAAAATGAATGTTTGAAAGTTGCTGACGCTGAACGAGCAGCGCAATTGTTACAAATGCAGGCAGCTGCCAACGCTCGTGGTATTGAATTGAATAAGGTGAAGGAACCGAGTATATTTGTGCAACGATCTGCAGACCGACTGGCTGAAAGGCATGATTATATAAAAGAATGATACAACAGCAGGAATACCACACTGGTGGATGGTTTCAATTCCATTAAGAATGCCTTTGAGATAAGCAGAAAGAGGGTTAACATTTTATGGTCGGATAGATGCAAGGAACAAGAGATTCAGCGCAAGCGTGACCCTGATAGTGAAGACCCAGGAAACCCTGATACGTCAGCCTCCTCTGAGCAACAAGGGCATCTGCTTCAACTCAGATTGTGGTTAACAGGACTCTGCAGATCGGGACCGCTCCAAGCACCTCAGGTGGATCAAAAGAGGACCTGGAAAAGCTGGATATTAGTCTTATTGGTGAAAGCTCTACAGCTGGTGATAATGTAGTGCCAAGCTCAGCTGATATTGCGTTACAAGTGTGTCCTCCTGTTACTCGTGAAGATTTAGAAGAAGGAGAGTTCATTGCTGAGATGACAGATGAACATATTTTGGCTTTAACAGATATGCAACTAGTTGATGACGCTACTATTGACGAGATTCCCAGCGAACCTGAAGTAGCAAACTTGGATGGTCTTATTGAAATAGTTTTCGAAGGAGATGTAGAAAAGTCAAAATATATGAGGGAAGACGGTGCAGAATTTAATCCATTTGATGAAGACTAGTTGAAAGATAACATAGATGAGATCGACGCCAAGTTGAAGAATCGTGATTCATCAGATGTTCCAACTGATTCGTTTGAAGAATGGAGAAATAATTTTATGTCAAATACTGCAAAACCAGCTCCTTCTGTTGTACAAGTTGATTACATGAAGTACGAGAAAGTTCATCCTCAGGGAAGAATGTTAAGCTGGATGTTCGTAAAAGACATTCATTGCATTGCCGTGAAGCGAGAACAAGGAATTCAATACTTCAAGTCGCTTCTTAGCATTCTTACCTTACCATTTTATGATGTGGCAGCGTTAGCAAAGCTGGAGTTAATAAACTGATAAAATTATGAAGAAGCTACGTTATTCGCTCGCAAGTTGTGGATCGAATGAAGGAAAGGTTGGACAGATGAATTGTACAAGCCACAGTTTTCTATGCATGAACAGATTAAATTTACATTGGATCCAGCAACCAACACTGCTCGGTACAGGCTCGTGTACAAGCCCATGAAGGTTTTGGATAAGATTCCACTAATGACAATGAAACAAGACATCCTTGGGAACATGTATAACAACCCTCCAAAATTTATTCTGACACCCCTAATATAATTAAAGTGTCCCTATATGTCCTAAAAATACACCACGTATACGATATTTGGCCATATATACCTTATATAATTAAAAATAAAATAAAAATAAGAAATTGGTGCCTCTCGCGGGGCGCGAAGCCCCTAGGCGACCCAGTCGCGGGCCGCGACAGCTCTGAGTCAAGGCGAGCCCCTGAGCCGCCACGTGCCACCACTCGTGTCAAGCCTAGTGGCGAGTCAGCCAAGCTAGGGCCTACCCTAGCTGGCCTCGCGGGCCGCGAAGGCCCTAGCTGGAGCTTACGCGGGGCGCGACGGAAGGAGAACATGCACTATAAATAGAGGCCATCAGCCTTCAGTCTAACTCGTTCATCTCTCGATTTCTCTCTCTAATTTCTACGTAGTATACATAATTCTCGGGCATAATACACCCTAAATAACGAAGTTTTGCCTCGTTGTAAGTATCATAACCCCCGGTTACGTATTAGATACGCTGCCCGATTGATCTAGGGTTCCGTAACGGCTGTCGTGGTTCTGCCCAACGTAGTCGTTGGAATGCCGTCTCGGGGAGGGTATCATTAATATAAATATTGGGTTATTATACTAACGCATGTGCATTTGTGTAATTAATGGATAATCACCAGGAAATCCCTAAGGAAAACCCTAAGACAGCAATGTGAGTAATCTCCTTTTTGCAAATTGTTTTTACAAAACCTCACTTAATTAATGATATATTAAACAGTGATTGAGTATTTGTATTCTACAATTATCGTCAGTATGTTGGTGTTTTGTATACAAAATTTGTTACTACATTGTGAGTAGTAACATGACCACAAGTCGGATTGACAGTACCGTGGGTGGTAATTAAAGTAGATGGAAACAGATGTAATTGCGTGACCGCCCTCAATACTGTACAATGGTTTTTATAAGTCTTGATTAAACTAGGATTCACTCACCTCCCACTGACAAAATGTTTTTAAACGCGTTTCAGGTAACAAAATGTGAAAGCCACATAGAAGCCAGCTGGACAGCACTGAAGGCTTGGAAAAGTGGCTATAAAGTTACCTAAAATAAAGAGATGTTTTATTTAAATAAAATAGGGTTTATCCCTATAAAAATGTGTGTACTTGAAACTTGAGATTTTCCCATATGTTTAATAGTATAAAAGCGTGGTATTTCACTCTGATAAAATATTTCCTAACTACGGTCCTGATGAATTTCCGCTGCCAAAATGATGAACACCGATGCCACCAAAACTGGCCGTGGCCGCCCGTTCCCGGGTAGTTAGGGGACAGGGGTTGCGACAGAAGGTGGTATCAGAGCTAAGCCACTGATTCAGCCACATAAGTGTTCCACTGACACCAATATATTATTCAAAGTATTAGGAAATAAATTATGGAAATACGTGCATATCTGCATTTTATTGTTGTGTGTTATTTGACTATTTTTTAGTTTACAGTATGAGCGACCAAGGACCTTCCAACGCCTACCGTCAGTTGTCCAGCTCACCTAGGAGCGAAGGCACCTCTTCACAGCCTACCCTCTCAGGGTATTCAGCTGACAATGAAGATGGGATATTCGTGTTTAAGGCTTAGTCTGAAGAGCCATTCCCTCCTAAGAAGAGAGGATGGTTCTGTAGAGGAGCGCATGAACGTAGGAAAAGAATGAAAAAGTTACAACACCAGCGTGCTTTAGCAGCCGTTAAAAGAGAAACAGATGCTCACACCCAGGATATGCTCAATAGGAGTATAGCAAATTTCCATATCTTAGCAACCACAGCTGCCGACCCTAACCTTGAGCAACTCATAGCACCCCAGCCCTTACCACTATTTCCCGTGTGACAACTGTGTTCTGTAATCGTCACATAATGTAAAACAATGTCAGTTATCAATAAAACGATGTGCTTTAGTGTTATTATATGTGCTTTGGTGTTATTGTATGTGCAATTGTGATTAATGATTTTACAATTTGATTCGATTCCGATTTCAAGCTTTAAATCACTTTCTGGAAGGTAATACGCAAACTGGTGCATAAACGCAGTCAGTTTAACGCGACGTACACTCCGGAACTGTGACGTAAGCTAAACATACCCTAAATATCCTTTACATAACTTAGAAATAAGTTTCGAAGGATTCGGTATGGCGAAAACATGTTTACTTGAACTAAAGAGCTATTTACGACAAAACTGCGTCACTAGGTAATCGTTACAGTGCCGAGAAGTGCCTAAAACAAACTATAAATGCAGAATCCTGCATTTATTATTAAAAGTTCAGCATTTTATTATGTTAGTAAAATGCAAAAAAAAAAAAGCATGGCAGAATGGTCCTGTATGCTTTCCTAAGTGCCAGGAATAATTTGTATTACAAAAAGTATTATAAAAGACACTTTAACGGAACAATATCCAACCGAACAATCGGACTTTACCCGGAACACAAAAATATTGCCAAACACGTTGTTTATATTCTTCTAAGCTAGTTAGGGTCCCCGAACACCCTAACACACTATAAAATTCATAACACACTGTATAATTAATAACATACAAAAGACACTAACTACACACTTGGTTTCTAACTAGTTATGTAACTAGCCAATTTAGAATCCAACTAAACCAACCCCCCCCCCCCCCCCATGACCGGTTCTAGATAAGGGGGTACACACCCTTGCTTTCTTTTGAATATTAAAATGCTTATGTTGGATATCTAAGGGATATTTTACATGTTGGATCATAGTAAACTTGGTTTATAAATATGTTTAGAGGATAAGCACTCACTCACTTCAAACACCCAACATCAAGTTTCTCTCTTCCTCTCCTCCTTACCCCCTCACGGCATTCACCACCATCCAACTTCCATACAAGCATTCTATACATACCCAAAGGTGCTAGAGACCGAACAAATAAGCGTGGTGTACTCGGAAGCTCAAGGACCGTTCTCGATTTCTTTTATCCACCACTTTTCTACACTCGAACTCCCCTAGCCTTGTGCTAGTGGTAAGCACTTAGATCCTTGCATTTTACATGATTGTTGAGTGGTTAATGATGTTTAAAGATCAAAAAGATAGAAAGTGTAAAGAACTTAAACAAGTCTTGAACATAAACTAGTCTAGTGTTGAAGTATTGATAAAATAATGAAGTAATCATGATAAATCTGAGTAATACAAACAATAATCTGCTGTAAATAACTTATTTTACGAGATAAATCATTATTAGAATGAATGGTAGTCGTAAGTGTACTTTTTAATGGCACTTATACTACAAAAAGCATGCTGATTTGCATTTTCAGCCGCCTTTAACTGGCTGTAAGCAGATCATAACTTAACAAAAAAACTGATTTTCTTGAGTCTGTAATATGTTATTATGAAATTCGGTTCTAATGGCACCGGAATCATAATTTTTGGACTCCGTTTACTATTTTTGAAGTGTCATTTCGTAACAGCAGCTAGAGCTGCATTTTTGCTGCTGAAAATATGCGTCTTGTTTTCCATCATAACTTGAATTCTGTGCAGAGTTAGATCATGAAATTTATACCATAGATGATCACTGATGTATTTGTGACCCTCCAACTGGAATTTCGTAAAATGGACTTACGATAAATTTTAGATGAATTATTTCGTAGACTGCAATCAGAAAGTAACAAATCTGATTGCAGTCCGGTAAACGATTTTCTATAAAATACTGATAATGAATTGGACCCCGATATTTTTAAACAATCATATTTCGTTCGTGTGAGACATTCTGTAAAAATTTGGGAATTTTTGGAATAAGTTAACCATTTTATTTAAATGTCCGAAAACAGTCCAGTTTCATATATATTAAAACAGAAATGACATAAGTAGTAATTGCATGCCAAAGTGTGGGTTTTTGATTATTAAAATCATTCTTATTTAATTTAGGGCGGATAAAAAATTTGAGGGATTGTGTTAACATTTAAAAACGCACCCGAATGTGAGTACATAGTCCCCTATTTTACTATTTTCAATTGTTTTGGGGTGATTCATATGTAACTAAACGATTTCGATGTTTAAACGATGGTTTCAAAACGAGTAAGATGGTTTATACAAAACTAAGAACGATTTCAATGATGTGAACGAACTTGTGGTTGTAGTTACATAACGAATGACATCCATTAATTTTAGCCAAACCGACCAGTATTAGGTTATGGTACCATGGGATCCGACAAATCCCGTTATCAACTAGACCCATGGTTATGTGTGGGTTAAGTGGGTAACAATTGAATATGATGATTGTTAACTTACCCTTTGGAGGTTTGTTAATGCGAGAACGAGTTGAACGATGAACGAGTCACAAAGGTTTGAATGTTATTAGCGAGACGACCAAAAGTAGTTTTCACAATTAAAACGAGAATGATTGGGAATGAGAACGATATTAAACGATTGTACGATTTTTGAACTATTATGAACGATTTAAACAAATGAACGATGGTCTATAACGAGAACGAGTTAAACGATGTCACACAACGATGTTTACGAAACTATATAAACCATACGAGTTTTATTACGAGAACGATTTACGATTTGGTTTACGAAAACAAATGTTTTGGATTAAGATTCATGGCATCGAGGTTTATAAATTATAACCAAACTGTTTTGATTTGGTTATTCATTTTACGATACAAATATTTTACAAAACAAGGTTTTCTAATGTCGATTTACGAAGTTGTACGAGTTATTTCGACATGCAAACGAGCCATGAATCTGACACTCTCACAAAACCTATGTACTCGCCAGCATTTCTTGCTGACTTTGTTTTTACATATGTTTCAGGTGAAGTTGCTTAATGTTGATTGCGAATAGGATGCATGCTCACTTAGGACCGGACGAGGCCTTAGTGATTTAATAATGATAATAGTCTATGTTTGATTTGCTTGTTTAACTCTAAGACAATGTTTAATATTTATTAAAACGAAGCTCTTTGTATCCATGGTTTGAAACAATTATTCTGTTACAACACTCCCCGACGTTTCCGCCACGGTTTGTTATTTTACGTGGTCGGGGTGTGACAGAAGAGTTGGTATCAGAGCCAATGGTTATAGGGAATTAGGTTATTAGAAAAATTTTGACCTAGACTATAACTTTATAGGACCCCAACGCAAGTTGATTTGCTTTTAGATTTTAAAAACAGATTACGAATCTGCTTCGAAAATTAATCATCCGTTCTAGGATGATTGATTACTAGGTTTTGAACCCTCTGTTGTAAGGTTTTGAACCCTTCCAGTTTGACTCATTTTTGGCTTAGTGCCTTTTGAGTTTTCAAAAATCTCGTCAACGTTTGGGTCTAAATAATGTGAACACGTGCAAACTGGAAGAGTGAATGCCTGTACCCTGAGTTTTCTGTCTAAGGCTAGAGTGTTCGTACAAATCCACATAATCGGACCAGTCACTCTTACCTGGGAACTCTTGGGGTGAGTGTTCACTTATAGGCGAGCATGTCTTCGCGATACATTATTTTGATTCATTACTTTGATTAGTCACTGCGTGTCGTTTGTTTGTTCGAAGTAACAAACAAATGATCGCCTTCCTTATGATTCGTCGATATTTTCAATACCTCTCTTGTTTTTCCTAATTGTCGACCTCACTCATTTCTCATATTTCCTTGTTAGACAATGCCTCCTCGACGTGATGCACAATCTTTTACTGCTGAAGAACTCGCAGCCCTTGTCTCTCAACATATGGCTGCTGTGCTTCCAGGCGTTGTGACCCAAATCCACGAGCTGTACAACAACAATAACAATAACAATGCACAATGTAATTTCAAGAGTTTCAATTCTGCTAAGCCGTTAAAGTTTTCTGGGTCACAAGGAGCGACTGCACTCCTTCAATGGTTTGAAAGTATCGAGAACACATTCAGACATGTGCAATGTCCGAATGGGCGTAAGGTTGAATTTGCATCAAGTGTGTTCGAGAAGCGTGCTCTTACTTGGTGGAACGGAGTGATGCGCGATAGGAGTGCCGAAGTGGCATTGGCACAGACATGGGAAGAGCTTTGAGCTCTCATGATGAGAGAGTTCTACCCCCGTCATGAAATTCGAGCTTTGGAACGAGAGTTTGACGATCTGAAACAAGACGGGGGAGAACACCGTGCGTATACGGATCGATTTGAGGAGCTCAGTCTTTTGTGTCCTACTATGGTTACCCCGTTGGAGAAAGCGATAGAGAGGTATATCGATGGTCTACCCGATTCCGTACAGGATATTGTGACTGGCGTCAATCCTGCTACTGTTCGTCAAACGATCGAGTTATCTGCTACCCTGACTGAGTCAAAAGTCAGGAAGGGTAAACTTACCTGCAAGGGTGATAAGAAGAAGTCAACTGATTCTGCTAAAGACAAGGAAAAGGGTAAGGGTAAGAAGGGTGAGTCTTCGAAGAAGTCGAGAAAGTAAAAGGGTGCTCAGAACTTTGCAGTAACTGCACAAACTGCTCAGAACCCTCAGAACCCACCAGCTCAACCTCCTGCGAAGAAAGTGTATGCTGGTACCGCACCTCATTGTACTCGCTGCAACGGTCATCATGTTGCACAACAAGCTTATAGACAATGCACAACGTGTGGTAAGCTTGGGCATCTGGCCAACGTCTGTCGTTCGGGTCAGAATCAGATTGTTTAGAATCAAGCTGCTCAGGTTCAAGCCCTAGTTCAGGGGAATGCTGCTAGATTCCCACCGGGTTCATGTTTCAATTGTGGAGAGTATGGTCATTTCCGCAACAACTGTCCGAGTTTGGCAAATGCAAATGCAAATCCGAACGTGAATGTCAATGTCAATGCGAATGCGAATCCCGCTCATGGATGAGTATTCAATATAAATGCAAACGAGGCGCGAGCTGACAACCTCGTAGTCAATGGTACGTTTCTTGTTAACAATCGACCTGCATCCATTCTTTTTTATTCTGGTGCCGATAGAAGTTTTGTTTCACTATCTTTTGAGCCTTTGCTTGCGATACCTAGAACTAAACTGAGGAAACCCTTGTCTGTCGAAGTTGCTACTGGTAAACCTCTTGTTCTCGATTCTGTTATTCGTGATTGTCAGTTAAACCTTGATAACCATCTTTTTCCCATCGACCTCACGCTGATGCAACTCGGGAGTTTCGATATTATCGTGGGGATGGATTGGTTAACTAAACATCATGCTGAGGTAGTTTGTTTCGATAAGATTGTTCGGATTCCTCTTCCGTCCGGCGATGTTCTGGAAGTTCGTGGCGAGAAATCATTTGGTGGATTGAAGCTTATGTCGTGTATGAAGGCCCAAAGATATTTGCAAAAAGGATATGTTTCCTTCCTGGCACATGTCACCGAGGAGAAAGGCAAGAGCAAGAGTATTCAGGATATTCCGATTGTTCGGGATTATCCAGAGGTGTTTCCTGATGAACTACCTGGTTTGCCTCCAGTTCGTCTAGTCGAGTTTCATATTGACCTTGTACCCAATGCCAACCTGATTGCGAAAGCACCTTATCGTCTTGCATCTTCAGAGATGCAAGAGTTATCGAAACAGCTTCAAGAGTTGTCTGATAAGGGATTCATCCGTCCAATCTTTTCGCCTTGGGGAGCTCCTGTCCTCTTTGTGAAAAAGAAAGATGGATCTTTTCAAATGTGTATTGATTATCGTGAGCTTAATAAGCTTACCATCAAGAATCGATATCCCCTACCTAGAATCGATGATCTCTTCGACCAGCTGCAAGGTGCTTCATGTTTTTTCAAGATCGATCTGCGTTCTGGGTATCATCAACTTCGCGTGTTCGAAGAAGATATCCCCAAAACTGCTTTCCGTACAAGATATGGGCACTACGAGTTCACTGTCATGCCCTTTGGTTTGACAAATGCCCCAGCTATCTTCATGGACTTAATGAATAGGGTTTGTAAACCTTATTTAGATAAGTTCATCATTGTTTTCATCGACGATATTCTTATTTATTCAAAGTCTCGAGCCGATCACGAACAACACCTTCGTTTGACGTTGGAACTCCTAAAGAAGGAACAACTTTTTGCTAAATTCTCCAAGTGTGAATTCTGGCTTAAAGAAGTTCAGTTCTTGGGTCATATTGTCAATGAGCAGGGTATTAACGTAGATCCATTCAAGATTGTTGCAATTAGGGATTGGAATACGCCGACGACACCTACAGAAGTTCGATCCTTTCTTGGTCTTGCTAGTTATTATCGACGGTTTATTTCTAACTTTTCAAGGATCGCGGTTCCACTCACTGCTTTGACTCAGAAAAATAAGCCTTTTGAGTGGGGACCTAAGCAAGAAGAAGCATTCCAAACGCTGAAACGGAAGCTCTGTGAAGCTCCTGTTCTATCTCTACCTGAGGGAAACGATGATTTTGTTGTCTATTGTGACGCGTCGAATCTAGGACTTGGTTGCGTTCTTATGCAACGTGGTAAAGTTATAGCTTATGCGTCTAGACAGTTGAAAGTTCACGAGAAAAACTATATGACTCATGATCTTGAGTTAGGAGCTGTGGTTTTTGCGCTTAAAATCTGGAGACACTACCTCTATGGAATGAAGTGTGTGGTTTTCACAGACCACAAAAGTCTCCAGTACATTCTCAATCAGAAGGAACTGAACATGAGGCAACGACGTGGGGTTGAACTCTTAAACGATTATGATTGCGAGATCTGCTACCATCCTGGTAAGGCGAATGTCGTAGCCGATGCGCTTAGTCGAAAGGAACGAGTCAAGCTTCATTCTGTTCGAACTCTATCGGATATTCAATCTCGTGTTCTTCAAACTCAACGATCTTGTGTGATCAAAGACTTATTGAAATATGAACTACCGCTTCAACTTGAGCTTAAACTCGAAAGGAAAGACGATGGTTTACTCTATTTTGAGAATCGTTTGTGGATTCCGAATCAAGACGACCTTCGCACCTTAGTAATGGACGAATCTCACAAGTCTCGATATTCTATCCATCCTGGTGCTGATAAAATGTACAAGGATCTTCGTACTAAGTTCTGGTGGCCTGGTATGAAGAAGGATGTTGCCTTGTATGTATCAAAATGCCTAACTTGTCTCAAAGTCAAGGCTGAACATCAACGACCTTTTGGTTTGCTTGTACAACTAGAGATACCGGTTTGGAAGTGGGAGAACATTGCAATGGATCTTATTACTAAGTTACCGCGTACGTGTAAAGGTCACGATGCTATTTGGGTTGTAGTTGATCGTTTGACAAAATCAGCTCACTTCTTACCAATCCGTGAGGATTTCTCTGCTGAAAAGCTTGCCAAGATCTATGTGGACGAGATTGTATCACGAAATGGTGTTCCTTTAGATATCATTTCCGATCGTGATGCTCGGTTTTCATCTCATTTTTGGAAGACCATGCAATCTGCTTTGGGAACCCAACTGAATCTAAGCACTGCTTATCATCCCCAAACAGATGGTCAATCGGAGAGGACGATTCAAACTTTGGAGGATATGCTTAGAGCATGCGTGATAGACTTTGGTGGTAATTGGGATTCTCATCTGCCATTTATCGAGTTCTCATGCAATAATAGTTATCATGCTAGCATTAAGATGGCACCATTCGAAGCTCTCTACGGTCGAAAATGTCGTTCACCCGTCTGTTGGAATGAGATCGGCGAAGCTCAGCTTACTGGACCTGAGCTCATTCTGGAAACAACAGACAAAATCAAGAAAATCCGCGATAATCTTGTGACCGCTAGAAGCCGTCAAAAGAGTTATGCAGATTTGGGACGCAAGCCCATGGAATTTCAAATCGGAGACCGTGTCCTACTCAAGGTGTCACCTTGGAAGGGAGTGGTGAGATTTGGAAAGAAAGGAAAACTTGCACCACGATATGTTGGACCATTTAAGATTGTTGAAAGAATTGGAAAGGTTGCCTAACGACTAGAGCTACCTCTAGAGCTTGGAAATGTTCATCCGACTTTTCACGTGTCCAATTTGGGAAGGTGTTTAGCGGACGCTGATCTTCACATTCCTCTCGACGAGATCCAAATTGATGAAACGATGCACTTTGTCGAAAAACCTGTGGAGATAGTGGACCGTACATACAAACAGTTGAAGAACAAACTGATTCATTTGGTCAAAGTTCGCTGGGAATCCAAACGTGGCCCCGAGTTTACTTGGGAACATAAGGACCAGATGAAGGCGAAATATCCGCATTTGTTTTCAGAAGATTCATCTAAATAAAATTTCGGGACGAAATTTCCTAAAGTAGGGGAGACTGTGACAACTGTGTTCTGTAATCGTCACATAATGTAAAACAATGTCAGTTATCAATAAAACGATGTGCTTTAGTGTTATTATATGTGCTTTGGTGTTATTGTATGTGCAATTGTGATTAATGATTTTACAATTTGATTCGATTCCGATTTCAAGCTTTAAATCACTTTCTGGAAGGTTATACGCAAACTGGTGCATAAACGCAGTCAGTTTAACGCGACGTACACTCCGGAACTGTGACTGTTAGGACCGGTTTGACTCCTAACGATTGCGAACCGACTCGTACGACGTGCGGAATCCGTGTACGAGTGAGACCGAAACACACGAGACGTACAATAAACGTGATTCTTTGATAAATCTCATAACATACAAGAACCTTGAATCACCTTGGACAAGCTTTCTCTCTCTACTTTCTCTCTCTAGAACTCTAGCTCTCCAAGTCACAAATGGCAAAAGTTCCTAAATGAAACCCTAAGGCTTCTATTTATAGGCCAAGGCTTATAAGGAGAGTTCCCCTTATTTACAATAATGCCACCTTGCCTTTTCTATCTAATATTACAATATAATGCTAGAATTAATCAGTTTCAGCTACGACTTGAGATGACGGAGGCGATAGACATACTGCACTAACAGACTCTCCCTTGGATATTGCCGCAGTCAATCTCAAACATTCAGACTCGTAGCTTCTTTTCTTTCTCTCTCTTTAGCTCGAACAGAATCCCCGTGGATCTGTCTTCAGCTCCAGCTCCCCCTTTCGGTAGACTCTTCAGGCTCCCCCTTTCGTCAAGCTTCCGTGCTTTGGGATCGACACCTGGCTTTCCGGTTACAAGCTCTTTCGGGAACGTATCCTGGCTCCTATGCACGCTTCCCCTTGCGTTGAGCTCGTCTACAGACTCCCCCTTAGACTCGGCTATAGGGATCGTAGTCTGGAATCTGCAACACTCATACATTTATAAGTAAAACATTTTTAGATTTCCAGGTATCGTAACCTGGCTCCATCAAACTTTCTAAATCAAGATCCTGGGACTAAGATATAATAATATGAGATAAATCCAGGATTACTTGATACTCTCTCCCTATCAACAATCTTCAAAGATTTGGCAGTTTCAACGAACCGGATCGGAAACTGGCTCTTTTACAGATTTTAACAATATAAGCATCCAAATCCCTCACAGTTAATCATCCAAGTCCAACTTAATGACCTTGGAGATATCACAAACTGTTTTTGATTTTTGATTATAAAACTTTCAAGTTTCAACTTAATGAACTCGTTTTATTTTCAGAAACACAATCAGCATACTTAGATTTTGAAACTCAGCTTCAGACATCGGTTGTCGAAAATAAAGCAGAAATCAAAATCTTTTTGTACTTTTCTGAAAATATAAAGCAGTAAAGTAATATGTACAAACATATTCACAGACACTATTTTTGTTTGAGTTTGCGTCAGAGGATCATATCAGTTTTTGACAAGTCACAAGTACCGTTGAGCTTAGTTACACATTAAGAATTAAACAATTCACTTAGATTGTCGATATATTGATCCACTTAAATTTTCACACAAATTTCAACTGATTCAGGATACGAATTAGGTGAATTAAGAACTTAAACTCATTCATGTGTCCCACCTCTTGAATATACTCCCGTATCCAGATTCCCAATAATCAGTCTTACAGGTGAGTATACTACAATGATATCTGTACATAAATTAGGTATGCGAGGGCCGAGGGATCTCAGGTCGATACTTCCGTATACGCAGAGAGATATCAGCTTCGACTATCAATTTTATTGTTTCATCGGCATGCTGAGGGTTTATGCTATGTTTCAAGCATTTGCAGAAAGTATTATCCAAGGACTAGGTCAGAACTACCGTTCAGCAGAAGTCCCGGAATAATACCCCAGACATCATTGAGTATAAAGACCTAGTATATCAGATTATGAGACCTTTCAAACAAGATTTCAGGGGTTACCTATATATCCAAGTAGTGTTCCCCACGAAATAAGCAAGTTTGAATTTAGGTTTATATCCCGAAAAAGTTTACTAAATGTATAAAAACCTATCGGCATATCATCAGTGAGACTGTTTAACGCTATTTAAACATTACATTTCTTTAGCGTACTGTAACTGTCTACTGATGTACTATCATTTCCTCTTTTTATGCAAAAACTCAATTTTGAATTTTATCATGTTTTTGGCTTTTTCAAATTTTCTAATGTTTTTGGATTTTCTGACAATATTACTCCCCCTAAAATTCAAAACATTTAAAGAAAATTTGACAACCAATACTGATAGCTTTGTCTCGCCATCTATTTTCTGCTTAAAGTGCTCTGATTTGCAGAAAATATAACGTTCCCCCATGATTTACAACCCATTGATCTTAACAGTTTGAAAACCGTTTTTCAATCTGATGAAAGTAATCATGTTGGTTCAGCCGTGAGGGTTTCGGCGTATTCAATTTAACACATATTTTTGTATTTTTGAATATTTGACAAAAACAAAACATATTTTTGGTTTTTCAAAATTTTTAACAAACTAAAACATATTTTTGGTTTTTAATTTTTCAATTTTTAGGGTTTTGAAAATATTGTTTATTTATGTACAGAAAACAAACAAACTCCCTGTTCAACCAAACCAGGGTTCAGCAGCCTTCTCCTCCTGTGCCAGGCTGCTCCGATTTCCATTTTCACAAGCTTTAGTTGTCTTGAGCACCTGCACATTCAAAGTATTGGATTACTTGAACAATTTAGCCCAGTTCTGTTTGACCTTAGGCATTTCAACACAATAATTTTCATTCAATGCTGGAAAGTCTTTGTCTTCTTTCACAAAGACCTTATCAACTTTGACTTCAACTTTTTCATCTTTTACAAAACTCATCGGTTTCTTAATACTCCATGTCTGACCTTTCGGAGTACCTCTTTTGTAAAAATGAGACTCTTTTTGAACACTTTGCTTTTGAACAACTTTTGGTTTCCAAAACTCTTGTGGTTTTGTCATATCAACAGTTGTTTTCCAACTTTGAGTTGTTCTGACTCTGGGTGTGTGAGAATTCCAGGTCTGTCTCGAATCAAACCTATTTGAGTTTGATTTCCAGTTTTGATTCGAAGCAAACTTGTTTGTGTTATACCTCGAAGTTTGTTTTGAGTCAAATCTGGTTGACCTTTGTTTCAAATTCTCATATTTTTGTTTCTCAGCATCAATCTTCTTTTTATCAACATCCACAGGTTTTAGATTAGGACACTTGCGTGCAAGATGTCCTTTTTGATCACATTTGAAACATGTTCTCATGGACACATCTTTGACCTGTGGTTGTTGCTTTTTCTTTTTAGCAAAGAACTCATCATTAGACTGTCTCATTTTGAGCTCTTTTTCTTTTGCTAAACTATCTCCTTGAACAAAACTCATTTTTGCCTGATAATTTGGTGTTTCATTTCTTTTCCAACTTTGTTTCTTCTTATAACCCAACCCAGCCTTCATGTTTTTCTTTTTGTAACCAGGTTTGTTATCAAAAGTTTTGTGACCTTTTCCAGCAAACTTTGGAATCTCAGACTTTTCAATCTCAACCATTTTGAAAACTTTATCAACCTTTTCTGATATCACATTCTGAATCGGGAAAACAACATCTAAGAATAATTTGTCCGATCCAATCATGGTATAAACCAATCCTTTTGAATCTTCATTCAAATTTTTTTTCGGATTTTGATTTTTTCAGATATCCATCATGAAAATTTCCTTCATTTTCATCCTGTGATTCAGATTTACCTGTATCAACCGACTCTTCTTTCAACACACTTTCAACGACCTTACCTACCACATCTGAATCACTAGAATCATCAGATTTGGAATAGGTTACGTCAATGTTATCTGGCAATTGATCTACCATGTTGAAAGCTTTTTCGACCTTTTCATCATCATAAAACACAAACTTTTCCGGTGGTGGAACTTTATGAAACTCTGAGCCAATGCCTTTCTTGTTTTGCCCAGACTCACCATCCTCCGGTTTTATGTTGAAAATACGTTCAAGCACATATGACGACGCGTGATAACTTTTTAATTTGTTATTATCCTGTTCTAAATCAGCAATTTGACGCTTTAGCTTAGCAACATCCTCAATGTAAGAATTAACAACTTGTTGCTTTATTTCATACATTCGTTTATACTCATTAGCTGTTTCAGAACAGTATTTCAATCTTGATTGAACATGTTTCATTTCACTTTTTACTTTTTCATATGATTCTTTTGTAATGTGATAAGCCAATTTTATCGAATCATATTCCTTTTTCATTTCCTGAAAAGCATTCTCTTTTTGATCACATTCTCCTGTCTTTTTCGAAACATTTTCTTTCAAAACTTCATTTTCTTTTTCTAGATTTTTACATTTTTGAGAAAGTTTTTCATCATTTTCTTTTAAAACCTTTTCATTTTCTAACATTTCTTTGCATTTTTCTTTGAAAACATTTTCGATTTTAGTGAATTCAAGATCTCTTGTTCTGAATTTTTTATCTTTTTCAATACAAGCACTGCATGGTTCCATGCATTTCTTGCATTGTTCAACGATTTTGATTACAGTTTCAGAATCAGAATTTACCTCAGTGATTGGCACTTCGGTGTCTGCTTCAGTTTCTTTCTGATCAGCTTCTTTCTGCTGCTTCTCATCAACAGAACCAACATCTGTTGAACTTTTAACCTTCACTTCTTCTTCTGCTTTCTTCACATCTTCTCTACCCTGCTGTTCTTCAGTAACAGCTTCTTTCACAAATTTCACATTCACCACCACTTCTTCTTTCACTTCTTCGACAATCTTCACATCTTCTTCTTTAACTGCTTCTGTTTTAACCTCTTCAGCAGCTTTCTTCAGATTGTTTACCATCTCTTCAACATTCTTCTTCATTCTTTCTTCATTCCTCTTCCTCAGTTTTATCGTCATAGCATCCCTGATGATTTTATCCAGCCGTTTCACATATGTCTTGTCTTTTGCAACATTGGAATAATATTCGCCGGATCGAGGAATTACTAGAAGAACATCATCGTGAACTATGTCACTTCTGGGAACAACTGGTTCACCTTGTTTGTTGACAAAACATTCTTGCTGTTTATCCCATCTTTTGTTCGCAACAGCATTCTCATATTCTTCTTGCATTTTCTCCATTCTGCAACCTACAATGAATCTTTCTCTTGGAGTTTTTTCTTTCAAAATCTCTTCTCGAGTTTTCTCTTTGACCTCAGCAACAACATTATCTTCTTTGTTTTCTTCACTAATTTCAGCAACAAGAACATGATGCTGGGCCTTTGATGTTTTTCTCCCATGAGCTGTTACAGGACGATCTTCATCTGGTAGAATCTGACTCCAATCATATCCTTCATCATCGTGGATTACAGCATAAGCTCTGGACTTCTCTCTGGGTTTATCTTCGATCATCTTTGGCTCTTCTCTGCTACGGTGGTAAATTGCCTTTCTGTAGTAATCATCATTGAATGGATGTTCATTTCCACCAACCGTAGAGTTAGTGCACTCTCTCTTGAAATGACCTTTCTGCTTACATTTGAAACAGGTCACTTTGGATTTATCAAATCCAAGCTTTGTAGATGCACCACCGAGAGATTGCTTCCCAGTAATCTCCATATATCTTTGAGCTCTGCGAATGCAGCTTGCCAAGCACCAATGGATGTTAATGAGTTCCATCTCTTCCGGATCAATCTGGTCGTAGTCTTCTTTGGTTAACTCAGAGTTACCAATCTTGCCTGCAACTAGACCTTCATACGATTCCAGAACAGATGCAAGGAAGCTCATTTGTTGTTTAGCTGCATTGATGCTCATTGCAGGAGAATTCTTCAATTTAAGAGCAATGTTGCACAAAATCTCCTCAGTTTCATCAGAACTTGTTTTTGAAGATGAATGATATCCAGAATGATAACTTGATGAAGTTGTTTGTGGTTCTTTCATCTTCTCACCACTGAATGCTGTCTTTGGTGAACTGCCAACTTTCTCCGAAGGTACATTGCCTTTGTAGTATAGACCAACATTCTGATGATGAGATGAACCACTCATCTTGTTTTGTTTTTGTAGCTCCAGATCATGACTCTCAATCTTTTCTAACAATGCATCAAGAGAAATTGTATCATATAAAGCATCATTTTTCAAGATAAAAAAAAACGTTTGCCACTGATCAGCTCGTGTTAACGCTTCAATTACTTTATCAACAATTTCTTCTCTCGTTTTTAGAATTTTAAATCTTTCTAGTTCAATCTTTAAATGGCAAAACCTCTCAATCATTTGCCTTACTGTCTCTCCTTTTAAACTGTCAAACAAATCGAATTCCTTTTTTAATAACGCGATTTTGTTTTTCTGAATTTGTTTACCCCCCTTAGCTTTCGTTTTCAAAGCTTTCCACACAGACTTTGATGACCCATCATGTATTAATAAAGAAAAAATGTCATCTCGAACTGCTTGCTGGATCAAAGCAATCATCTTCTGTTCGTATGAAAATTTCTTTTTATCTTCCTCTGAATAATCTTTTATCAGAATTTCTTCTCCTTTGTCATTTGTTGGGTTAGCATATCCGAACTTCAAACAAAACCAATTCTCATGTGCATATGCCTTTGTCCAATTGACAAACCTCTCCTTCCACCAAACATAATCCTCAATGTTATTCAGCTTCGGAGGTTTTGAATAGGTTCCATAAAAATTGTCATTGTTAATGTTGTCTTTGATGGTTTTCGTTATCGCTTTGGGTGTATCGTTTGAACCTTCCACTGTATCCGAGGTAAACGCGTTATAGAACGTATTGAAAAATTCTTCAGCCATGATGTGATCTTCTCGATTAACAGCACCTTTTAATCACATGAATCACAAACAAACAAACACAATGAGTTTAAACAATATCAAACAAATGAATCGGACGAGTACTCGAACGAGTGAGTCGACACAAGTCAACAGTGAAAATAATCGCGTGATAACGTTGTCTGTTTGGATGAGATTGCTATCCGGATGGAGATCCGTGCGGATGAGGATCCGTGTGACTAAGGTGATGCGTACGGGTGGAGATCCGTGTGACTAAGGTGATGCGTACGGGTGGTGATCCGTGTGACAAAGGTGATGCGTACGGGTGAGGAATGATGCTATACGCACGGGTGGGGATCCGTGCGGATGAAGTTGACTTCTTTGACCTCAATTAATGAACGACACATCTTTGAATTGATCGGTTGGCTCTTTGACTTCAAGGCAAAATCACATGCTAGTAACAGTCACATATAGATTCTCATTGGACCAAGATATGTCATCACCTTTTATCAAAACATGCAGACTATGATCATATGTAACGATGCTGACAAGCACTTTAATGTTCACATGCACATGTTGACTAAGTTGCTTGATCGGGTGATGTTGAGACACATATTGTTATCCGCACGGTGAAGTTGTCCGTGCGAGTGGATTGCTATGACCCGGATTGTTGTTCGTACGGATGGGGATCCGGAAGATGTTATACGCACGAGTGGGGATCCGGGAGATGTTATACGCACGGGTGGGGATCCGGGAGATGTTATACGCACGGGTGGGAATGTTATCCGCGCGGACAAGTTGTCCGTGCGTGTGGCAAGTCAACACGTATGGCTGAAAGTAATCCGTGTGGGTGGGGAATGATGCTATACGCACGTGTGACACAACTCCTATACGACCAACAAACAATATCACATGCTCTTGACTTACACAATTTTACATGTTCACCGAATGCAGATTGATCACGTGATTTGCTGATAATCAATCAATAGCCGACAAACATTATCACTATCACATGCAATTCTTATTATCACATGAACTGACAATATCACATGGGATTATGATGTAAGAAAGTCAATGAATTTAATGAACTGCAAGAGTGAAAGAGATCACATGACCTGATCAGGCAGTCCTGAAATGTTGACTAAAGGACAAAATATTGGGTACACGTGGCAAGCTTAAGTGAATTATTGTGACACGGATTAAGAGGTCAACTACGGTCAACCCGGATAAGTTGTGCGTGCGGTCGACTTATCCGTACGTATAGGTCAACAATCAGTCAACGCGGATTAGTTATCCGTGCGTATGACTTATCCGCACGTATAGGTCAACAATCAGTCAACGTGGATTAGTTATCCGTGCGTATGACTTGTCCGCACGTAGAAGTCATCCGTGCGTGTGACATCAAGAACAACAGCACCAATTTTCAACTTTTTTCGAACCACAAAAATTAAGATTTCTCTCAAACTACTTAGAGTTATGAATTGAAACTTTGTAGGCTTGTTTTATACTGAATTCCGATTGCAATGAAGTATAATTTGATCAATATCGTCCACTAAAAAGCCGTAGATCTGAGTTCAAAGTTCTGGTACGAACTTGTCAGTTTTTGAACAAATTGATTGAGTTTAAATCTGTTTTATGAATTAAAACTTTCACAGATTATTCAAAAAACAGTTTCGCACAATATTCTTCAAGTTCAAACCATTTTTAACCAGAAAATCTCGTTAGATTTTGAAAGACGTGACAGAATATGAAGAAGATGAAGAACTTAGACAAATCTGAGTGAAATTTCGATCTGAATCTGCTGAATTCAAGTGCGAAATCGTGTGAATGATCCGAGCAATCGAGCTCCTTCTCTGATACCAATTGTTAGGACCGGTTTGACTCCGAACGATTGCGAACCGACTCGTACGACGTGCGGAATCCGTGTACGAGTGAGACCGAAACACACGAGACGTACAATAAACGTGATTCTTTGATAAATCTCATAACAAACAAGAACCTTGAATCACCTTGGACAAGCTTTCTCTCTCTACTTTCTCTCTCTAGAACTCTAGCTCTCCAAGTCACAAATGGCAAAAGTTCCTAAATGAAACCCTAAGGCTTTTATTTATAGGCCAAGGCTTATAAGGAGAGTTCCCCTTATTTACAATAATGCCACCTTGCCTTTTCTATCTAATATTACAATATAAAGCTAGAATTAACCAGTTTCAGCTACGACTTGAGATGACGGAGGCGATAGACATACTGCACTAACAGTGACGTAAGCTAAACATACCCTAAATATCCTTTACATAACTTAGAAATAAGTTTCGAAGGATTCGGTATGGCGAAAACATGTTTATTTGAACTAAAGAGCTATTTACGACAAAACTGCGTCACTAGGTGATAGTTACAGTGCCGAGAAGTGCCTAAAACAAACTATAAATGCAGAATCCTGCATTTATTATTTAAAGTTCAGCATTTTATTATGTTAGTAAAATGCAAAAAAAAAAAAAAAAAAAAGGCAGAATGGTCCTGTATACTTTCCTAAGTGCCGGGAATAATTTGTATTACAAAAAGTATTATAAAAGACACTTTAACGGAACAATACCCAACCGAACAATCGGACTTTACCCGGAACACAAAAATATTGCCAAACACGTTGTTTATATTCTTCTAAGCTAGTTAGGGTCCCCGAACACCCTAACACACTATAAAATTCATAACACACTGTATAATTAATAACATACAAAAGACATTAACTACACACTTGGTTTCTAACTAGTTATGTAACTAGCCAATTTCGAATCCAACTAAACCAACCCCCCCCCCCCCCATGACCGGTTCTAGACAAGGGGGTACACACCCTTGATTTCTTTTGAATATTAAAATGCTTATGTTGGATATCTAAGGGACATTTTACATGTTGGATCATAGTAAACTTGGTTTATAAATATGTTTAGAGGATAAGCACTCTCTCACTTCAAACACCCAACATCAAGTTTCTCTCTTCCTCTCCTCCTTACCCCCTCACGGCAGTCACCACCATCCAACTTCCATACAAGCATTCTATACATACCCAAAGGTGCTAGAGACCGAACAAATAAGCGTGGTGTACTCGGAAGCTCAAGGACCGCTCTCGATTTCTTTTATCCACCACTTTTCTACACTCGAACTCCCCTAACCTTATGCTAGTGGTAAGCACTTAGATCCTTGCATTTTACATGATTGTTGAGTGGTTAATGATGTTTAAAGATCAAAAAGATAGAAAGTCTAAAGAACTTAAACAAGTCTTGAACATAAACTAGTCTAGTGTTGAAGTATTGATAAAATAATGAAGTAATCATGATAAATCTGAGTAATACAAACAATAATCTGCTGTAAATAACTTATGTTACGAGATAAATCATTATTAGAATGAATGGTAGTCGTAAGTGTACTTTTTAATGGCACTTATACTACAAAAAGCATGCTGATTTGCATTTTCAGCCGCCTTTAACTGGCTGTAACCAGATCATAACTTAACAAAAAAAACTGATTTTCTTGAGTCTGTAACATGTTATTATGAAATACGGTTCTAATGGCACCGGAATCATAATTTTTGGACTCCATTTACTATTTTTGAAGTGTCATTTCGTAACAGCAGCTAGAGCTGCATTTTTGCTGCTGAAAATATGCGTCCTGTTTTCCGTCATACCTTGAATTCTGAGTAGAGTTAGATCATGAAATTTATACCATAGATGATCACTAATGTATTTGTGACCCTGCAACTCGAATTTTATAAAACGGACTTACGATAAATTTTAGATGAATTATTTCGCAGACTGCAATCAGAAAGTAACAAATCTGATTGCAGTCCGGTAAACGATTTTCTATAAAATATTGATAATGAATTGGACCCCGATATTTTTACACAATAATATTTGGTTCGTGTGAGACATTCTGTAAAAATTTGGAAATTTTTGGAATAAGTTAACCATTTTATTTAAATGTCCGAAAACAGTCCAGTTTCGTATATATTAAAACAGAAATGACATAAGTAGTAATTGCATGCCAAAGTGTGGGTTTTTGATTAATAAAATCATTCTTATTTAATTTAGGATAGATAAACAATTTGAGGGATTGTGTTAACATTTAAAAACGCACCCGAAGGTGAGTACATAGTCCCCTATTTTACTATTTTCAATTGTTTTGGGGTGATTCATATGTATGTAAACGATTTCGATGTTTTAACGATGGTTTCAAAGCAAGTAAGATGGTTTATACAAAACTAAGAACGATTTCAATGATGTGAACGAACATGTGGTTGTAGTTACATAACGAATGACATTCATTAATTTCTGCCAAACCGACCAGTATTAGGTTATGGTACCATAGGATCCGACAAATCCCGTTATCAACTAGACCCATGGTTATGTGGGGGTTAAGTGGGTAACGACTGAATCTGATGATTGTTAACTTACCCTTTGGAGGTTTGTTAATGCGAGAACGAGTTGAACGATGAACGAGTCACAAAGGTTTGAATGTTATTAGCGAGACGACAAAAAGTAGTTTTCACAATTAAAACGAGAACGATTGGGAACGAGAACGATATTAAACGATTGTACGATTTTTGAACTATTATGAACGATTTAAACAAATGAACGATGATCTATAACGAGAACGAGTTAAACGATGTCACACAACGATGTTTACGAAACTATATAAACCATACGAGTTTTATTACGAGAACGATTTACGATTTGGTTTACGAAAACAAATGTTTTGGGTTAAGATTCATGGCATCGAGGTTTATAAATTATAACCAAACTGTTTTGATTTGGTTATTCATTTTACGATACAAATATTTTACAAAACAAGGTTTTCTAATGTCGATTTACGAAGTTGTACGAGTTATTTCGACATGCAAACGAGCCATGAATCTGACACTCTCACAAAACCTATGTACTCGCCAGCATTTCTTGCTAACTTTGTTTTTACATATGTTTCAGGTGAAGTTGCTTAATGTTGATTGCGAATAGGATGCATGCTCACTTAGGACCAGATGAGGCCTTAGTGATTTAATAATGATAATAGTCTATGTTTGATTTGCTTGTTTAACTCTAAGACAATGTTTAATATTTATTAAAACGAAGCTCTTTGTATCCATGGTTTGAAACAATAATTCTGTTACAACACTCCTCGACGTTTCCGCCACGGTTTGTTGTTTTACGTGGTCGGGGTGTGACATCCCGCACAGCCAATGGAAATTGAAAATAACCCAGAAAATCAAATCCCAATGCCTGATTTCAACTCAGCTGAGATACCTAGAATACCAGCACCCAATCCCTTAGACCCAGACTATGACCCGTGGTTAGATGACAATAGGGATTACCAGCAACGTTACCCAATACCAGAAGACGAACCCATGCCAAACTTATTAGCCTACCCAGACTTGGACCCTCTAGATCCCTACTACGATAATGACCCATACATCAGGGAAATTCTAGAGAATCCTTATCCTTACTAGGAACCCATGCCCCAGTTCCCAAACCCAGTACCTGCCCCTGCACCCCCAATGAGTGCAGAGAATGTGCAAGAACTCCGAACCTTTGGTGAGGAGATTTTAGAAGGTAGTGAAAGGATGAGGCAGATAGGAGAACGACTCGTCTGGAAGTATGACGAGCGTAATATGGAGTTCTGGATGAACCCATATCAGTGATAGTGATGGTAGTAATAATAATAATAATAATAATATAATAATAATAATAATAAATAATATGTGTGTATGTTTGAAAAAAAAAACTAGACAATAGCTACTGATGCCTAATAGTATTGTAATTTTATATTCCAGTTCCGGTTTGTATTAGATGCATAATATATAAGAAAGAGTAAGTCGCAATGTTCGACGATTTTGATCAATATGCGTGTTATGTGATTTTTTTATATTAATATTATCTTGTGATATTAATATGCGGTAATTGTTTATAATTCAGATGGCCGACCAAGTGAATCAAGAAAACCCGAATAATAACCCGAAAAACCAGAGTAACAATAACCAGAATAACGATAATCAAAAAACAATAACAATGGAAACCAAGTGGATAACAGTGCCATCCAACACATAGTGGCACAAGGGATTATAGACGCGATGCCATATATTATCCAAACAGTTAGGGAAGCTGATAATAAAAGTAACCGTGATAGTAAACGACCCACTGAACCAGAAAACAGCGTGAACAATGGACCCATACTTCAAGTGCCCATTCCCAAAAGAAGAAGAACCATGTCTTATGGTTGTTCTTATAAAGAATTCTGGTATTGTAAACCAATGGAATTCTCGGGCAATGAAGGGGCCATTACAACTCTACGCTGGATAGAAAAGACTGAGGCAGTCTTAAAAATAAGCAAGTGCGCGGAAGAGGATAAGATAATGTTTGCCTCCAATCTGTTTAAGAACTCAGCCTTAGAATGGTGGAACACTATCCTCCAGTCTAGGTGAAGTGATAGAATTTACAATACGGAATGGGAGGAATTTAAGAACATGGTGGAAAGGAAATTCTACCATCCCAATGAAAAAGAACTGATAGCAAATAAATTCCTAAACCTTAGGATGACTGGAGTGGATAGTAAAGGTTACACTACATTATTCTTTGAATATGCTAGAATAGTACCGACCCTTGCATCACCTGAACCAGTCTTAATCTCCCGTTACATCTGGGGATTAATCAGTGAGATTAGGCATGTAGTTAAGGCAGCTAGACCCCAAACTATAGAAGAAGCTGTAGAACTAGCAAACACCTTGACTGGTGAGTTAGTACCTACACGAGAAGAGGACCAGAGGAGGAACTTAGCTCAAAGGCTTACCCAAGAATTTCGTTATGGAAATTCCAACTGTGGGAAAAATGTAGGTTCTACCTCTGCACCCTACTACAAGGCCTGCAAGAAGAAGCATTCGGGAAAATGCCCCACTTACTGCAATTTCTGCAAGATACCAGGACAAAAGAAAGAAGATTGCAGGAAGAAACCTAATAATGGAATGTGCTTCAACTGTGGAGAAAATGTCACATCAAACCGAACTGTCCGAAACTAGCTCCAGCCATGAACAACAAGACTACTAAAAATGCTAGAGCATTTGTTCTGACTGCAGAAGAAGCGAAGATGATTCCGGATGTGATAGCCGGTACGTTTTTAGTTAGTGATGTTTTTGCTAAAGTATTATTTGACTCTGGTGCGAACCAAAGTTTTATTAATACTTCATTTTGCAAACTTCTCAATCAACCTTTAACTAAACTCCCACAAGAATGTCTAGTAGAGACATCAAATGGGGAAACCATTAAGATTTCTGAAATGTTGCAGGGAGCAAGAATATAATTTTTAAATCAAAAGTTTATTGCAAACCTTTATCCAATGAATCTGGCAGGATTTGATGTTGTATTAGGAATGGATTGGTTAATAGCCAATAAAGCCAGTATTTTATGTGATCAAAAGTCAATTCAAGTAAATTCACCAAAGGGTGAAAAGATCACAATTAAAGGAGATAAGCCATCTAGATCTACAAAATTCATCTCTGTGATGAAAACAATAAGTTATATAAGAAAAGGATTATTAGTGTATTTGATTTCCATAATCACTAACACTAAAGGAAAGGAATTAAAAGATATCCCAGTAGTGTCTCAGTTTCCAGAAGAATTACCAGGACTACCGCCAGACAGGGAAGTTGAATTCAGAATCCACCTGCTACCAGGAACAGCACCAATTGCCGAAGCGCCGTATCGTTTGGCACCCGCAGAAATGCAGGAACTGAAGAAACAGTTAGACGAATTATTAGAAAAAGGATTCATACGGCCAAGTTCATCGCCATGGGGAGCGCCAATCTTATTCATCAAGAAGAAAGACGGGTCGATGTGAATGTGCATTGATTACCGTGAATTGAACAAAGTCACGATTAAAAATCGGTATCCATTACCGAGAATCGATGATTTGTTTGATCAGTTGCAAGGAGCTTCTCAAAGATCGATTTACGGTCAGGATATCATCAATTAAAGGTACAGGAAGAGGACATTCCTAAGACCACTTTTAGAACAAGGTATGGCCATTATGAATTCACTGTCATACCATTTGGTTTAACCAATGCCCCAGCTGCATTTATGGACATGATGAACCGAATATGTAAGCCATATTTAGATAAATTCATAAGTGTCTTTATAGATGATATTCCCATTTACTCTAAGAGTAAGAGGAACACGCAGCGCATCTGCATGCACTTCTAAGTTTATTGAGAAAAGAAAAGCTTTATGCAAAATTTTCGAAGTGCGAGTTTTGGCTAGAACAGGTACAGTTTCTTGGACATTTAGTCAATCATGAAGGAATTCATGTGGCCCCCACCAAGATCTAGGCAATTACTAAATGGAAAACCCCTGAGTCACCAACCGAGGTTAGAAGTTTCTTAGGATTGGCCGGGTATTATACAAGATTTATTTGAGATTTTTCTAGAATAGCCATTCCCTTAACTAAGCTAACCTGTAAATCCATTAAGTTTAAATGGGGACCAAAACAGGAAGAAGCCTTTAGAATTCTTAAGCAAAGATTAACCAACGCACCCATACTAGCGTTACCAGAAGTAACTGAAGACTTTGTAGTCTATTGTGACGCTTCTAAGTTAGGTTATGGATGTGTGTTAATGCAACGCCAAAAGGTTCTAGCTTACGCATCTAGACAACTTAAGAATCACGAAGAGAATTATTCAACCCATGATTTAGAGTTAGGGGCTATAATTTTTGCCCTGAAAATTTGGAGACATTACCTTTACGGCAGTAAGTTTACCATTTTCACAGATCATAAGAGTTTAAGGTATGTTTTCGGGCAAAAGGAGTTGAATATGAGACAAAGACGCTGGACGGAGATTCTTAGTGATTATGATTGTAACATCCAGTATCATGCAGGAAAGGCAAATGTAGTAGCTGATGCTTTAAGTCAAAGTATCACGAAAAGTCAAAAAGAGTACTTTCTCTTTAATTAAGTCTACATGTAGATTTAAACGAACAGATTAGAAAGGCACAAGAATCAGTAATCAAGAATGATACTGAAAAGTTGAAAGGAATGATTAAGGAATTAGAACAAGGAATAGATGGAATTTGGAGATTCTATAAAAAGAGAATGTGGATACCTAAATTTAGGAAACCTACGCCACCGTATATTAGAAGAAGCCCATAAGTCTAAGTATACGATGCATCCTGGAAGTGATAAGATGTATCAGGATTTAAGAAAAAAAAATTGGTGGATAGGAATGAAAAAGGATATAGTAGCTTATGTTGCCAAGTGTTTAACCTGTTCACAAGTTAAAACTAAACATCAGAAACCCTCAGGTTTATTACAGTAATTAGAAATGTCAGTGTGGAAGTGGGAATTGATAACAATGGATTTTGTTACCAAATTACCCAAAACAAGGAAAGGTAATGATACAATCTGGGTTATTGTAGGCAGGCTAACTAAGTCAGCTCATTTTCTACCAATGAAGGAAACTTTCAGTATGGAATAGTTAGCTAAATTATATGGAAACGAAATAGTTTCATTACATGGAATTCCTTTATCAATTGTTTCTGATAGAGATAGCCGTTTTACCTCTCATTTTTGGACAAGTTTCCAAAAAGCAATGGGAACCAAGTTGAATCATCCTCAACCAGACGGACAAAGCGAAAGGACAATTCAGACAATGGAGGATATGCTTAGAGCTTGTGTAATTGATTTTGGAGGTAATTGGGACGATTATTTACCATTAATAGAATTTTCTTACAATAACAGTTATCATAGAAGTATCAATGCTGCACCATTCGAAGCACTTTATGGACGAAAGTGCCGAACCCCGGTTTGTTGGGCAGAAGTTGGAGAAAAGCAACTATCTGGACCTGAAATAGTGCAAGAAACAACGGACAAAATCATCCAAGTCAAAGAACGACTAAAAGCAGCAAGTGATCGACAAAAGAGTTATGCTGGTAACAGACGGAAGCCACTGGAATTTTAGGTAGGTGACAAAGTGTTATTGAAAGTCTCTCCTTGGAAAGGAGCGGTAAGATTCATCAAAAGGGGAAAGTTAAGCCCCAGGTATGTTGGACCTTTTAAGATTATTAAAAGAATAGGACCTGTAGCCTATTAGCTACAACTACCAGAGGAAATGGCAGGAATACATGATGTATTTCATGTATGTAATCTCAAGAAATGCTTAGCCGATGAATCACTGATAGTACCTCTTAAGGATATAAAGGTAAATAAAAAGCTTAAGTTTATAGAAAAGCCTCTACAGATTGAAGACAGGAAAGTCAAGAATCTCAAACACAAGAGACTGGTACTAGTCAAAGTAAAATGGGACTCCAAGAGAGGACCAGAGTACACTTGGGAGCTTAAATCAGAGATGCAAAAGAACTATCCACACCTATTCCAGTAGACCTCGAGGACGAGTTCTAAAATAAGGTGGGGAGGATATAACAGCCCTCCAAAATTTATTTCGACACCCCTAATATAATTAAAGTGTCCATATATGTCCTAAAAATACACCACGTATACGATATTTGGCCCTATATACCTTATATAATTAAAAATAAAATAAAAACAAGAAATTGGTGCCTCTCGCGGGGCGCGAAGCCCCTAGGCAACCCAGTCACGGGTCGCGACAGCTCAGAGTCAGGGCGAGCCCCTGAGCCACCACGTGTCACCACTCGTGTCAAGCCTAGTGGCGAGTCAGCCAAGCTAGGGCCTACCCTAGCTGGCCCTAACTGGAGCTTACGCGGGGCGCGACAGAAGGCGAACAGACACTATAAATAGAGGCCTTCAGTCGAACTCGTTTATCTCTCGATTTCTCTCTCTAATTTCTACGTAGTATACATAATTATCGGGCATAATACCCCTTAGATAACGAAGTTCTGCCTCGTTGTAAGTATCATAACCCCCGGTTACGTATTAGATATGCTGCCCGATTGATCCGGGGTTCCGTAACGGCTGTCGTGGTTCTGCCGGACGTAGTCGTTGGAATGCCATCTCGGGGAGGGTATCATTAATATAAATATTGGGTTATTATACTAACGCGTGTGCATTTGTGTAATTAATAGATAATCACCAGGAAATCCTTAAGGAAAACCCTAAGACAGCAATGTGAGTAATCTCCTTTTTGCAAATTGTTTTTACAAAACCTCACTTAATTAATGATATATTAAACAGTGATTGAGTATTTGTATTCTAAAATTATCGTCGGTATGTTGGGGTTTTGTATACAAAATTTGTTACTACATTGTGAGTAGTAACATGACCACAATTCGGGTTGACAGTACTGTGGGTGGTAATTAAAGTAGATGGAAACAGATGTAATTGCGCGACCGCCCTCAATACTGTACAATGGTTTTTATAAGTCTTGATTAAACGGGGATTCACTCACCAATATTTCCCACTGACAAAAAGTTTTTAAACGCGTTTCAGGTAACAAAATGTGAAAGCCAAATAGAAGCCAGCTGGACAGCACTGAAGGCTTGGAAAAGTGGCTATAAAGTTACCTAAAATAAAGAGATGTTTTATATAAATAAAATAGGGTTTATCCCTATAAAAAAGTCTGTACTTGAAACTTGGGATTTTCCCATATGTTTAATAGTATAAAAGCGTGGTATTTCACTCTGATAAAATATTTCCTAACTACGGTCCTGATGAAATTTCCGCTGCCAAAATGATAAACACCGATACCACCGAAACTGGTCGCGGCCGCCCGTTCCCGGGTAGTTAGTGGAAGGGGGTTGCGACAACATGGCTCTTTGGTGTTAAGATTCGGATACGCATGAAGCAGTCATCATCTTCATGAATGATGAAGAAAACTTCCGCATCCTTGATCCGATATGGATCGTCAACATGTCTTCTGCTGATATCAACAGGTTATTTCGTCATGACATCTTTTATGAAGACAAGGACGCAAATCAAGCTTTGCTATTTCAACGCGTCACATTTCTTTGTCATTATCGTGGGATTCACGCTGGAAGCTCGTGGTCTGAAGTAGCTCACTAGGAACGAAGACCGAAGACCAAGCAACAGCCAAGGGGGAGTTTGTTGGTGTAGTTTTTGTGTCTGTCACTTGTTCTAATTACGTTTGTAATGTATGGTCTTTGTTTATCGAGTCTGTAATGTTTTGGTCGTATCGACCAAGTCAAGATATCCTCCTATCTTGACTTGGTACGACTTTTATGTAATGATGTATGTAAAGCAGCTGCAAGTATATGCAGTCTGCAGTTTGTTTGTTTTTGTTTCTGTTATGTTTGTTTGCATGCAACCTCCCACGAAGAACCATTCTTCGTGGGATTTCATCATCACAAAAAACATCCTTCGCCTTTGACCTGGTCTTTCGTAGGGTTGACCCACGAAGAACCTTAGTTCTTCTTGGGCTTGAGTTTTTTGTGTGCCTAGTAACATTCTTCGTAATGTTACTGGGCAGGGGTTGACCCACGAAGAACCTTTGTACTTGTTCCCTTCAGATTAATCATGATATTGTATCTTTGGTTACGTGTTTGTGTTTACTTTGCTTCGTTTGCATTCTTACATGGATTCCGCACTTGTAAAAGTGTTCTAACAACAAGGAAGTAGGTTTCTTGATCCTCCAAGTGGACCTACATCCATTCAGACCCGCACCAATATGCTCGGTTCACCCGATGATTTCCTGCCTTCCATCAGATGATTTTTCCGAACCGCGAAACCCTTGCCTTGATTGAAGAATTGAACCCATGATCCTGATTCTTTGAGCCTTGGCTCTGATACCAATAAAGATCCTAGGAGACCATGAATTCAACCCATCAATCAAGAACAAAATAACAATCGAACAAGAAGAAAGGGATAAACCCTAATATGCAATTGTATTGAAAATGATAAATTGAATCTGATTGATACAAGATCCAATATACAAACCGAAAACCTAATCAATTTATAGACTTCAATGGGTGTGAGTGTAGAGACAAGTCCTTTCATGAATAGTCGCGTCTCTAGGATCTTGTGGTTGTAATTGAATATGAAGAGGTATGTTGTTTCTTGTCCAAAAGTTCAAACCGATGTGTCTCTTCCTTTTTCCCTTGAAGCCGACAATCCAACAGGTGCGACCCAAGGGGTTTCGCAACCCTTGGGGTAGTGGCTATCATTTTCTTGTTTGCCACATTTAGTCCCTGTATTTTGTAACCGCCATCTAAACTAACTTTAAATTATTTACACTTTTGACCTGTATCTTCTAATCAAACTTTGATCAAACAATTAAGGCCAAAAAATTGTAATGCTTTATGTTGGTTGTGTAAACTTATTTACATATTGTAATGTGAAGCTTCAATGGAAATCAAGAATGGCCAGAGATATCCGTGTAGAATCTAGACTCAAGCAGCCGCGCATGGATGGAACAGATCTGATTCGGATTCATCTTCTGTCATGGTCTGGAGTAGTTGTTCTTGGATTTCTGATATTTAAACGTGTATTTAATATAAAATTTGGATCATGTTTATAATATTAGAAATCCAAGGAAAGTTTTTGATACTTAAACGGGATGCGGTATACCTTCTGCCAATTCAATTATTACAGGAATGAGAGATGAATGAATTATGCGGGTAGAAGAAGCATAATCCAGTCCTTATAGACATAAGATACAGTTTACTATATATATATTTTAAGAACTATACAAAAGCACGCCCAAGTGGGATACTTGGCGTCTACTAATGTATTCTTAATTTGCAGCAAAACCAACATCAAAATTTAATAGTTTGGAAAGAAACTATTATTAACAGATGTCATACATGTGCTTGCTATCGAGCATACATTAGTGTTATGGTGCGTTCATCAACTGATTGGATAGAATCATGTTCAGAAGAAATCTCTTCACTGAAAAAAGCAGGTTGTTTTGGTTCTGGCAATGATCCGTTACTAACCAGCATCAGAACCACTGACAACATAGTTGGCCTATCTTCCGCATGATGTTGCACACATAATAACGCGACATGTATTGATCTTAATACTTCAGAGACTACACATGATGCATGTAAAGATGCACACATTAATTCTATGGACCTTCCTTCTTTATACAGCCTCCATGCCTATAGCAAACCAAACACATAATTTAGAATATGCTAAAAATAAGTTGTATAGAGAAAATAATTAACTTACATGTCCAAGAAGGTTGTCACGGTGGTCTTCGTGAGAGAATTCTCTGTTTTTCATCCCACTCACTATCTCCAAGACCAAAACACCATAACTAAATACATCTGACTTTATAGAGATACGCCCGTGTACTGCGTACTCAGGAGAAATGTAACCACTACATCATAGTAGATGAGAAAAAATAAAAACACAAATTAGTATTAAAGTTCTCTTTGATTTCCCTCTTCTTTTTTTCTGAAGAATAAGTATTAAAGTTGGTCTAAATGACCACAAGAGGCTCTTACTATGTTCCTACCACCTTCTTGGTCTTAGCAATGGTATCATGTCCTACAAACCTTCTTGCAAGACCAAAGTCAGATATTTTTGGATTCATGTCACTGTCCAACAATATATTGCCAGCCTTAAGATCCCTGTGGATAATTTGAAGGCGGGAATCTTGATGTAGATACAGAATACCTCGAGCTATCCCATGTATTATATTAAATCGTTGAGGCCAGTCAAGTGTCAAACTTCTAGTTTCATCTGCCAAAAGGTAACTACTAAGTTGAGTGATATTGTATAAAATCTGAAAGTAACATACTATGTGAAAAGTGAAATCATAGAGAGTGAGTATAACCAAAGAGGAAAAAGTCCAAGCTTTTGTTACTCATGTATTCATAAATCAAAATCAGTTCATTTCTATGAATGCAGTATCCAAGAAGCTTCACAAGATTCCGATGCTGAAGCTTTGCAATACAAATGACTTCATTCTTGAACTCATCAAGCCCTTGTTGTGATGTTTCTGAGAGCCGCTTAACAGCTATTTCAGTTCCGTCTATCAACACACCCTAATAACATTAAGATTAAGAATTTATAATATTCAGTACATTTTATATTTCCAGTTCATGATACCGATAAACATTGCATTCTATTAAACAAGCAAATCAAATTACCTTGTAAACAGGACCAAAGCCACCTTCTCCAATCTTATTGGAGACACTGAATTTACATGTGGCCCTGGCCACTTCACGTAGACTAAAAAGTTTTAAATCATCAAGATGTTCTATCTGCTGACTTGTATTGTTTTCATCATGCGTATACCAGTTTCCTGCAAAATAACATATCCAATTTCTCTTCCTTATGTGTTATTTTTTTTTTTTTCAAATTAGTAAGTTATAAATATGCACAATTGTCAACATTACTTGTTCCTTTCATGTGAGGCCTTTTGTTTTTCTTTATACAGGCATATGCTACCGCATACAGAAGTACCACAGCTGACAAAATTATGAGCACCAGCATAAGTATTCCTTTGTTATTGTTGAAACCGGACAGGGAGTCCTTACGATCTTTATATAAGAATTAATAATAGTTTAGCACATAAGCTAAAAACACAATATATAGTCCAATTTTACAATAAACATGTGTACCTTCCATCACAGAGTCAGCCATTCTAACGTAAATATCTTGATTTGAGTTGTACACTCTAGTGTCCATCAGTTCATCAAACCATAGCAAACACCCACTCCCACCATTTCTGATATCTAAATTTCCATAAGCTGTACATGAGCAATTCCTTTTGCAAGCCATCTCACATTCTCCAAGGGTCATGCTCATATTATACCATGACCTTCGTGTATCTGGTACTTTCACCCCTGCAATTTTCCGAAACCAGTCCCCATCTCCATTCCGACAATTCAAAGGATTTTTGCGTTGACACCCACTTGACCAATCAGATGCATCCCATTCTTCTGGATTTCTTGGTTCAAAACCTTCCATACAAGTACAACGTGAACGCTTGTTAATGCTACAGATTCCATAGGAACCACAGAGTGCAAACCAACTACAACTATCTACTTCAACGTCTGCATACACAATCCACTCTTGACTTCTCTCAATCCAATGCAAAATTTGAGTTTTTCCATCCCATGTCAAAATGATCCTCCGAAGAACAGAACTTAAAAGTTCATATTTATAATAAATTTCCTTCTCATTAACAAGAAACTCACATGTGTAAATTCTATTTGGTATCTTGGTAGGGTAACCACTAAACCCAAGACCATTCCAAGGTCCAGGTCTTGAAATTAATGATGGACCTCGCCACCCTAATGCTTGTGGATATCCGTTTGTATCCATGTTAAGTTTGTACAAACCAGGGGAAGGATCATCAGGACTCTTCCAACAAGTCATGGACCGCTCTCTTCCTGTTACCAAATCCTTCCCAAACATCATTCCTGGTAGAAGTGTGTCACCAGGATAATCAAAACTTTGCCAGATCAGGTTTTGCTTAGCGCTTTTTTTATCCCTGCACCAAACAACAAGATTTCCTGTATCTATAAGCTGCACCACCGCCAGATTATTACTGCACTCAGATCCCGTCGAATTGGATGACCAGACCACCGTGTTGCTACCACTGAGAATCACAAGGTTTCCATTGCTACTGACTTTGAACATGCCGGAGTTGTCAGTAATTGGTGTCTCCCTGTTAGCAACCCAAACAACAGTACCAGTTGATACCTTCTTGTACCATATCCCCAAGTACTGGTTCTTTGAGTTTCCTGGGCTGAAAAAGCCCAATTCAAAAATCTTCCCGCTAGAAATAATGGTTTCACCATATTTCATTACTTGATTTGCAGATATGGTGTCTAGTGCAGCACAATCGGTTTGGAGTAAGATAAAAACAATAATGAAGAATAGATATGGGGAATGATCCTCCATTGATGACCAGAGGAATGATGTTATTCACAATTTTATTGATCTTAGAAGTTAGAAGTTAAAAGATAGAAAGTCACCTTTGAAAAGTTGTAAATATATTGCTTGGTCAAAATTTCAGCTAACTAAAAACAGATAATAGTCATTGTCTGGTTGGAAATTAAACCAATATTGTAGTAGACATAGATAATCCAAGTCAACTTTTTGGAATAATCATGAATATATATATATATATATATATATATATATCCCACCAAGTCCCACTTTGAAAATTATTTCCTTGACATTCTAAATATGATTGCTACGGAAAATTATTCTGTATATTGTTTCCGCAATTTACCTTCAACAGTTCCATAAATAACATGATATTTCGCAACATATACCGAAAAGACCTTTCCGCAATTATATCCTTGACGTTATTATATGTGTTGCTACGGTAAAATATTCATATATTGTTTCGGTAATATATCTTCAACAGTTCTATATATTGTTGGTATAGCGGTATAGGTAACAAATTATTTAGAACTTCATAAATACTATACTAAAATGATAGGGAGTCAGCAATTGTAGAAGGAAAGATGGACAATATCCTTAAAAGGGAGTTTTGCAAAAGTGTATCCTCACCTAAGATTGGCTTACAATTGTTATCAAATAATGCATTGATGGATCGGTTTATTTAAAAAACAACAACAACAACAAGCTGTATGAGAAAACTATCAAAAGTAATTAAATTTGTTTAAATGACTCGCACTAAACTTATCTACGTGATTGTTTTGATCCATTTGTTTATTTAATTAGCAGCCTACCAACGAGTAGAGAAAGAGATGAGGAAACGAATGGATTAAATGACTTGGGCTTTGTACTACAAGTCTACAACAACAAAAGAATATCAGTTGGGCTATAGAGATGGTAGTTTGGGGTCTTGTGTCAATCATTTGGGCTGAGAGTATATAAGTAATTGTGGGTGTACTCGGATGTTAGACCGCGGGGTGTGGGCTTGAATTTGGGGCGTGCGAAACCCACCCACCCCACAAAACTGATTCATAACAAAGATGAGGATCAACAAGAGGAAAGTTTTAGTTAATTGTTTTTTAAGATGAATTTGATAGTGATAGTCAAATCATTTATAATTATAATGGGATAGTCGTTTTTGTGATCACACCGTGTGTTGGATTTGATTACGTAAATGTATTCAAATTTATTTATTAACTTTGCTAGACATGAATATGTTTTTATTATTTGATTTGAGCATGTTTATGTATTTGTGCATTGTGTTTTGAAGAGTGTTTCAAATCTATCTTTCATTGACACAACTAGATGATTTGGCAGTTGAAGTTAGGCTGAGAGTATTTGCTTAAGTGACAATTGGTTAGATGACATCCTACCTTCCATGGCCGGATTTGGCCGGATTTTTTTAGCCATGCAATTGTCCTTTAAAAACCCAAATCCATGGTTGAGGAAATTTTTAATTGAGAATTCACATCGGAGAGACAAAAGCTATTTTATCCCACATAGGGAAATTAGTCTGGGTCTTTCTTTACAAATAAAGGAGAAGCCAATTTTTTTTTTATTGAACGAGTGAAATAAAACATGCATCACTAATAATAATGGGCTCATTTTAAAAATAAAGTTAGGCTCAAATTAGTGAGCGTACACTCACTACAAGAATGGGAGGCCATTAGCGGCGACACCATTAGCGGTGACAGGCCTAATGTCGTCGCTATTGGTCGATCCGCGTCACAGACCCTGAGACCAAACCCCAGCCGTTGATCAAAATCCTGATCTAACGGTTGGGGATTTAAGAAGTATTAGCGGCGACAGTTCATGAGCAATAGCGGCGACACGTGGTCTCCGCTAAAAGTTTATGTCAGAACTTTAAACCCTAGCCACACAAACCTTATCTCTTTTTTACACGTTAGCGGCGTCAAAGGCAATACCGGCGACACATTGTCGCCGCTAATGATCTATCCACCTATCAGTCCATATCAGCGCGAATTTCTCCTTCCTCTTCACTTTTCCCCCAAAAAAAACTTCACTTGCCGGCAGACGCGATTTTTCCCCCAAATTGGTTAGTTAAACTTTGTTTTTTGTTAAATTACTTCTTTATTTTGTTATATACATGTTATAGGGTTTAATTTTTGTGTATTTTTGTGTTTATGGAAGAGAAATCGGATCCGTGGTCTACTTCTTCGATCACCACCATCACGAATCCGGTCACCACCATCACGAATCCGGTCACCAACTCGTCTACGTGGTCTACTTCTCTTTGAAACTTGAAAATACAGTTAGTTTTATATGTATATTTTTTCAAAGTTTAGAGATTGTATAATTTTTGGTTTAGGTATGTAAATGTGTATGTAAGGATGTATGTTTGTATGTCAAATGTATAATGTAGGTGTATTTGGTGAAAATGTTTATAAGGAAATCTATGTATTTGTGTATGTAGGTGTATGTAAACATGTATGTGTGTATGCATGTCTATGAATGTATGTATGTAGGTGTATGTTAGTATGTCAAATGTATAATGTAGGTGTATTTGGGGAAAATGTGTATATGAAAATCTATGTATTTGTGTATGTAGGTGTATGTAAGCATGTATGTGTGTATGCATGTCTATGAATGTATGTATGTAGGTGTATGTTAGTATGTCAAATGTATAATGTAGGTGTATTTGGGGAAAATGTGTATATGAAAATCTATGTATTTGTGTATGTAAGCATGTATATGTGTATGTAAGTCTATGAATGTATGTATGTTAGTATGTATTTGTGTATGTAAGCATGTATATGTGTATGTAAGTCTATGAATGTATGTTTGTAAGTATGTATGTGTAAGTTGATGATTTCTATGTTTATGGTCATGTATGAAAAAATATATATATATGTTTAAGTTGAAAATTTCTATGTTTATGTTTAGGTTTGAGAAAAAAATATATTTGAGATGATAATTTGAATGTTGTTTATGTGTAGGTTTAAAAAAAAAGTTTAAGTTTGATAATTAGTATGTTTGTGTTTAGGTTTGAAAACATTTATATTTACCTTTGAAAGATATATATTAGTTAGGAAATACCCTCCTTGAATTAAAATTATCATTTAAAACATAACGAACATAGAAAATACCCGCCAAAATTGAAATCACCATTTAAAACAAAAGGAGCTAAGAAAATACCCACCAAAATTTAAACCATCATGAAGAACATTACATATTTAAAAAATCGTGCCTGATATTGAATTCATCATTTTAAACATAACGAGCTAAGAAAATACCCAATCGAAATTGAAATCATGATTTAAAACATAACGTTCTGCCCAAAATTTAAAACAATCATTAAGAACATAACAAGCTTAAAAAACTGTGTGTAGGTCCGCCCGGAGGATCGAGTAACCTCTATTCCCTGTTTTCCGACAAACCCGTGAGTGCGGAATCCAAACGGGTAAGTTAAACCAAGTTACGAACACAAACACAAAGATTCAACGATTAACACTCCATTGTATTAATGCGTATGAAACCGTTACAAAGCAATGTCTACAAGATGCTCTCATTAACTCTCAGTGTGTGTGTGTGTTTATAGTGTTCGCTCCGAAATCTATTCAGACTTCTCTCTTTGTGTTCTGTCTGTTGTCTGTGTTTATATAGTATAAGACTGACGAAATCAAAAGGCCCACGAAATCACATCAACGAAATCCAAGATCTGGACGAAATCAGGTGATTTCGTCATCTCTAAGGATTTCGCCAAATTGGTTTTCACCACAAGGGTGATTTCGCCAACAAGTGATTTCGTCACTTGTTTGGCTTTCTGATTTCGTCCCACATGCACATGGGCTTCTGTCTTCATGTTGGGCTCTCATGTTGGGCTTCAAACAAATGGACAATACATAAACATAAACAATATGCAAACTGCACACACGCAGTTTGCATTTACATCGTTCGATTCAAAGTAATAGCATACCGAGTCAAGACAGGAGGATGTCTTGACTACGGCCTTCACTTCGTAGCCGAGTCGAACCGATCCGAGCCGTATCCACATAATATGTATCAACAAACTCCCCCTTGGATGCTGCTCGCGAGGTTCGTAATCTCGTTCTCCATCTCTTGATGGTTCATTCTCTCGGAAAGGATCTTCAAAGGCTTCACGTGTTGCACATGGAAAGTGTATCAACAAACTCCCGTTTTCATTTAGGAAGTGTATCAATAAACTCCCCTTTTGATTATGCTTGTGAATCTTTTGATCTTCAATACTTTAGATCCTTGTGGTGTTGATGATTGGTCAGCGGCAACTCGATCATCATTATCATTTGAGTGCCTTCACGTCGTGTCTTCATTCCGAAGCTTATCATCGAACATGTTCTCCTTGCCTTTAACATCTGCACATGCAAGAAAGCTAAACACGTAATGAGAATAAACGTTTGGAATATAGTTAACATTTAAACAAATGACACACATGTGACCATGTTTTCAACTACCGTCTGACAGTTAGTTTGAAAAGTTAACAGATTTTTCAATTTTGATTATTAACTTTCAAAACTTGCAAACTCTGACCGTTTATGAAGATTCAGTCATTTTGGTTTTCATCATATTTCAGGCAACGAAGACTTGAGTTCCAACATCGGTTAATCAAAAACTAAAGCAGAAATAAAATCTTTTTGGCTTTTATAAAGTTTATATTAAAACACACCTAAAATCTTTTTGGCATTTTGAATATTTGAAACTTAAAGACTGAAAGCAGTAAATAAATATATACAGAGTTTCAGAAACTAAGAAAAGTAAATATATACAAACATTTTTTTGCGAGTTTCGAGGGTAAGAGAATCATATCAGTGTACGGTCATGCCAAAACGCTCTTGTTGTTCTTTTTGTTAACATTAGGATAAGCATCCTATAACGATTATCGGTATTGTTATCCACATAAGCTCAGCTTATCAGATGTAATCATGACGAGGGGATACGATTAGTGTATGATTTATACTTACCGACCGGTGTTCATCCACATCACGACACATTCCCGTATCAAGGTATGCACGAGAGTTCATCTTACTGGTGAGTGTACCATTTATCATCTGTTTTGCCGTATATGAAAATGTGAGAAACTCACTTATTTTGATTGAAAACAAGCCCTATGTGATAGAATCACTTATTGATGAGGAACTTGATTTTCAGATGCATGAGGGCACAAGAGCAAGTCCGTGAACAAGTCAGTACTTTCGTACAGCAAAGAGACGAACCTGACTCCCGGATAAATGTGATATATTATCACTTGTTTTTGTGGACATGTGATTGTTGATCACTTATTGAGGTCGTATGCAGTATGTACACGTATGTATGATATCATGGAAGATCTAGACTTCGTCTCCGTTTGTTTCGGTAAAAGAAACAACCATGATACCCAGATGATAAACAGCATAAAGACCACATATCTCAGAACCTCGGCAATCTCTCAAACGAAATTTCGGTACTAAGACCATATGCCAATGAATGGTTCCCACCTGGTCTTCAGTCGATTTAAGTTTATATCACCCTGCACACTTTAAGATGATTGTGAGCCTACCGATACATCTTATATAGGGCTGCTTATCGTTTTTCATTTTTCTTTTCAGTTTAAAGAGGTTTGGACAAACCACTGATGTACTATCATTTTCTCTTTTACTCGCCAGGAAACTCATTTTTGTTTTTCTATTGTTTTTGAGTTTTGAAATTTTTCGATGTTTTTGAATTTTTCAAATTTGGATTTACTCCCCCTAAAATCAACAAACTTACAATAATTTTAAAAACACAAAGATATTTATAAAAAGGATTTCCGGAAGCCAGATTAACTCATGTTTTACCTCGATGCCGTTTACCAAAATTAATTTTAATCAGAATTGATTTATCGAATTTTGGAAAAATCAGTTGGTATGTCGGTAATCGGTGTGGACCATGACAACATTGATGAGTTTCATAGTGAAACAATCACGTGTGAGGTGATATTCGAGATCAATGTGTCTGGTCAAGAGTGTTGTACGAGATGATAAAAATTTATAAAGCAGCTTAAATATCGACAAGAATAGGAGAGATTAGAAATTTAAAACCGTAATCCTGCAACTTCTTCGTGCATTGCAAGGAATCTGAGCGCTCTCCCAAGCTGGATATCCACCAGGTGTGTATTTCAAAGTCGATTTTGCAGCTACTGAGAAATCTCTTCACAGCAACAAGATCATAAACCTCTGGGTCCGGCTGGTCTTCCACATTGCACCAACGAAGGTCTTTGTCTTACTCTTTGAGAAGTAGTGTGCGGTTGTTCAATCCACGCCAAGGCATCCGCACACCCGGTTGGTTTGTTCAACCAAACACATTTTCTTCAATCACACCATAGAGAAAAGTACCCTACATGTTCATCTTGTGGACTTTGAACTTCTTATGGAAGAAAAATCCATGAATCTTAAAAAAAAGCTTCAGACGTGTTGCAGGCATGTACTTTTCATTTTAATCTATCCTTTTGACCCAATCAAAAACCATAACAACCAAAATTTTGGCACATTTTTCATCTTGTCGAATTTTTCAACTTCATTCAACTAGATTCTTTCATCAGACATTTTTGTCTTTTTTTTCTCCTCTCTCAATCAAAGGCAACAATATTCTCCTTGGATACAACAATGTTTCGGAGCCTTATGTCGCTGATCTTGTGCATAGACGCTCCACTATCAACAATCCTAAGACTATCAATAGTTCCTCCTGAAACATCCTGCACACTCACTCAGAGATTAGTTGGAGAGGGGGACCCAAGCCTTCACAGACTTGGGTCTTCCATTTTCATCGACATAAGCTACTTCAACTTCTCGATGTGTTTGGAAATTGTGATGTATCTCCCCCTGAAACAGTTATCAGTTTTGTTTCCAAATCTGTTTTTGTTTTTCATGTTTAACATTTGATTTAACAGATTTTGTTTGGACAACCTCCGGTTTTAAAACCTTTTCAACATTTTTCCGTTGTTTCTTTATCTGTTTTACTTCTTGTTGTTTAACAAGACGAGGGTCCTGTCTTGGTGAAACAGATCTTTTATGGTAACTGTTACCATGGGGGGCATCAACCTTTGCCTTTCCTTTGGTGAGATATGGACAATTTCTGACAATGTACCCAAACTCACCGCATTCGAAACATGATCTCCGCTCAACAAACCTCGGAGTATCATAACTATAAGAGCTTGATGATGAACTTCATGATCTTGAGGTACTTGGTCCTACATCACAACCGTTTGTGTGTTGTGTGTAATTGTTTTGACTGTTTCTTTTCAAAATTTTACTTTGTTTAACAAAATCCGTGTTGGATTTGTTTTCGAAAGTTTCAATTTTATCAGTCCCTCTGGATTTCATGAAGTTTACCTTCTGAATCGTCTTCTTGTTTTGGTTTTGTTTGCCTTTTCCCTTTCCTTGGTGAACGTGACTTTGCTTTCGTTGATTGTTTTGTGGTTGCAATTTTTGATTCCCATATTTCTTTCCAACTTCGGATTTTGGGATAGGAGCACACTGAGTTATTACAACTCCTGGGCTCGACTTTCCCAAAAACTTACTGGTAGAATCTTCGAAAACTTTATCAATCAAAGATTGATTGACATTTTTGATAGGGAAATCCTTGTCTGAATATATTTTATCAGATCCAATCAACGTGTAAAGCAAGTTCACGCTTTCACAACTTCCAGATGAGGATTCAATGGACTTGGTTGTAGCAGTCACAAACGGTTTTGCAGGTGGATCACAAAGAATGTGATTTTCGAGTGGTATGTTTTCCTCTTTTGTCACCGTTTCTGACTGTTCAGAGTCGGTATCCTCGGATTCATCATCTGACGAATCAGCATCCTCAACAATGACTGGAGGATCCTGATTTCGCTCAGCTGTTGACACTTTCACATCTGCTGACACATCCGAACCTGAAGATACTTCCTTTTTGTAACCAAGCCCAGCTATGAATTCCTCAAGGTTCAAAGAAACCGAGGGCTCAAAATGAGGTTTATTTTCCTCATCAGGCATCGAAGAATAATCGTGTTTAACAGGTGGTCGACATTTCTTATAACCTATGCACGTGACATCCTTTTTCTTTTTCTGTATGTCAATGATGTGATCCAGCACATACCTAGAGTTTGAATAGCTATTCAGCTTAAGCTGGATCGCCTCACTTTCACACTTAGCACAGGCTAACTCTTTTTGCATGATCTTAAGATGATTGATGTAAAGGTTTATTTCAGTTTGTTTTCTTGAAACCATTTTCGTTAGCTCGGTCTTATCTTCTTTTAATGTTTCAATTATTTTTTTAAATTCCTTTTCATAATTTTCACGAAACATGTTGGCCTCAGTGCATTTCGAATGATCCACGATCAAATATTGATTATGGATAAATGTCACATCATATTTGCTTTGCAAATCATCATATTTTCTTTGCAAATCAGACAATTTAACATTTAATCCAACACACCTATCACATCTATCACAACTATCAGATTTTGATTCATCGACACGTACCTGACTGGAATCACTCTCAGATGTTGACCTATCTGCATCAGAATCAACAACCTCCCTTGATGATTTACATTCAGATCCATCCTTGCTTGAACTTGAACTTGAAGTCGTAACATCTACAACTGAAGTTGAAATGTCTTCAACTGAACTACTGTCATGTTCAGAACTGTCATCGTTTCGCTATGATTCACCATTTCTGGCATCTTTGACAATTTTAGCATAAAACGCCGTTTTTGTTTGACTACAGTTCCTTGGATCAAGAGATGACGGTGCTATAGTAGAACGATGGCTTTGTGAAACAACTGGTGGTAATGGATATCCATACAAGTCGGTGGTTGGGACACAGATTGCTGGTAACTGAGCAACTGGTACTAGATCACCATACATATTTCTAGCCATTTTCGGTTCACTTTTATTTTGGTTAGTAACCGATGACCATTGTTCTGCCGTAATTCGAGGTGGTGTGGGAGATTCGGCCCATGATGGCGACAAACGCGTGTTTGTATATTTACTTTCCGTATTAGATGCGGGTGCGGGAGATTCGGCCCATGATGGATATAAACGCGTGTTTATATACTTGCTTTTCGTATTAGACGGAGTACCCGACCAAGCCGGATTCATTTTGAATGTATAATGACGAATACCTGCCCAAAACACTCAAATCAAATAGTTAAATATGAATTTGAAAGCTTCTGTTTGAAAATTACAAGTGTATGCGACGAAAATAGGGGTTTTCGTCCAAGATATGTTTGATTTTGTCGCTGAAAGGGTGATTTCGTCGCTGAAAGGGTGATTTCGTCGCTGAAAGGTGATTTCGTCGCGAAAGGTGATTTCGTCGCTGAAAGGTGATTTCGTCCAAGATTGTTGTGTTTGAGGGATTTTCATCGCTGAAATGCCTTTTATGACGAAATCAGGTACTATTTTCGTCGCTGATGTGTTGATGACGAAAATAAAGAGGATTTCGTCCAGGATAAGTGTTTTCTCCCAAGGTGTTTTCGTCCAGCTTGATTTTGTTGACTAATGAGATCAGATACAAAAGATATTTATCAAATCTTATCCTGACACAAACTCCTTTTTCAAACAACCATACAAAAGATATTTATCAAATCTTATCCTGACACAAACTCCTTGTACACGCTTTTCAACATAATAGTATAATAATTAATAACAGTTTAATCAGACTACAATTTTAGATCAAACATAAATATTTTTCAAGAACAGTTATGAACAACTTGAATACAATGAAGAACAATATGAGTTTTTGAAGATTCTGGACAATATTTTCACCGGAATAATTTTCCGAACACAAGTTTTTGCACAAAAGTTCACTAAAAATCCTTTCTTAACATGTAAAAATGAAAACTAACAAGATTTTTATAAGAACAAACAGCAAAAACACAATATTTTCAAAGATTTAAACCTGATTTTTCTAAAAATATAAACTTTTTGTTTCAAAAATCAAGAACAAATCTGGAAACACATGAAAATCTACTTGGTTTTAACAAGGAATCGAGCCAATGCTCTGATACCAATTGTAGGTCCACCCGGAGGATCGAGTAACCTCTATTCCCTGTTTTCCGACAAACCCATGAGTGCGGAATCCAAACGGGTAAGTTAAAACAAGTTACGAACACAAACATAAAGATTCAACGATTAACACTCCATTGTATTAATGTGTATGAAACCGTTACAAAGCAATGTTTACAAGATGCTCTCATAAACTCTCAGTGTGTGTGTGTTTACGGTGTTCGCTCTGAAATCTATTCAGACTTCTCTCTTTGTGTTCTGTCTGTTGTCTGTGTTTATATAGTATAAGACTGACGAAATCAAAAGGCCCACGAAATCACATCAACGAAATCCAAGATCTGGACGAAATCAGGTGATTTCGTCATCTATAAGGATTTCGCCAAATTGGTTTTCACCACAAGGGTGATTTCGCCAACAAGTGATTTCGTCACTTGTTTGGCTTTCTGATTTTGTCCCACATGCACATGGGCTTCTGTCTTCATGTTAGGCTTCAAACAAATGGACAATACATAAACATAAACAATATGCAAACTGCACACACGCAGTTTGCATTTACATCGTTCGATTCAAAGTAATAGCATACCAAGTCAAGACAGGAGGATGTCTTGACTACGGCCTTCACTTCGTAGCCGAGTCGAACTGATCCGAGCCATATCCACATAATATGTATCAACACTGTGCCCGTGTTTGAATTAATCATTTTAAACAAAACGAGCTTAGAAATACCCGCCCGAAATTGATATAGAAATTAATTTCGGGTTGTCCCCGTTTATCTTGGGACTGCTTTTTGAATACTTTATCTCATTTATGATGTGAATGTGTATTACATGATTGTTTGTTTAAGAAGGATTCGGTTATCATTTTCTCTTTGCTCCTCGGGTATATATATCATTACATATATACTTGGGAGCTAAGAGGAAATGTTGTCGAATTTTTCTTAAACAAACAATCATGTAATACACATTCACATATGAGATAAAGTGTTCAAAAAGTGGGTTTAGCAGCCTACCCTTGTCTTGTTAATCCTAAATTAGATTTTCTTTCAGTTGCACAATGCCTATCGATAAAAGTTGGATTGATTCCCCACGTCATTCACCTCACTACAAGCAAGGACTCAAGTCATTTATCGAGATGTGTGAAAGAGTGATAAAAAACCACGATGAAGTTAGATGTCCATGTACCCAATGTAAAAATTCCGGCTTAAAAACTATGGAAGAAATGAAATACCATTTGCGTATTAACAGTTTTTGGAAGGAATACACGAAGTGGACCTATCACGGGGACACGACTCCAATTGCAGAAGTAAACGATGTTGCGCCACTAGACGGTATGGTAAACGTTATTAAAGACATTAGGGGGGAGCGTATGGAAGAAGATACATACCTTAACCAAGAGAACTCGAATGGAGATAGTAGCGGTGTTGTTGATGATTTTGAAGACCTGGTAAAGGAAATTGAAACAGAATTATATCCTGGTTGTACCAAGTTTTCTTCTATCGACTTTTTAGCAAAGCTTTTGAATATAAAGGATACGTACCATTTTCAAAATGAAGCAGTAGATCGAATCCTCTCGTTGTTGCGAGAGTCAATGCCAGAAGGCAACAAGATTCCCCCTTCGTATTATGTAGCTAAGAAGACATTTAAGAAGATTGGTTTGGCATATGAGATGATAGATGTGTGCACAAATGATTGTGCTCTCTTTTGGAAAGAAAACGAGTCCTTGCAAAATGAAGGCGGCGTTGTTATGGACCATAAATGACTTTCCAGCCCGTAGTAGTCTATCAGGTGGGAGCGGACAAGGCTACATGGCATGCCCAACTTGTAACCAAGACACTCCTTCAATACGTGTAACTGGTAAATGTGCTTATGTTGGTCATCGCCGGTTCTTAGATGCCAACCATCCTTGGAGAACAAGTCTCGACTTTAACGGGAGACCCGAGACACGAGACCCTCCGAGACAGTTTAGCCCAACTGACATAGAAGCTCAACTCGGTCATTTAATTAATTGTCTACCAGGCAAGCATCCGGATTTTGGAGGTGGGAGGATAACCCGGTCAGATTTCGAGTTGAACTGGTCTAAAAGAAGCATATTTTTTGACCTTGAGTATTGGTCTTCTCTGCAGCTAAAACATAACTTAGATGTAATGCATATAGAGAAAAATGTATACGACAGCTTGCTCGGTACTCTTCTAATGAACGATAAGAGCAAAGACACGCCAAATGCGCGGTCCGACTTAGAAAAACTAAACATTCGGCCGACACAATGGCTAAAACAATCGGGTGGCAAGTTCTTAAGTCCCCACCCAAAGTACTCATTCAAGTCCGATGATCGAAAAATTTTTTGTCAGTTTATAAAAAATGTTAAATTACCAGATGGGTTTGGATCTAATATCAGTAAGAGGGTGACAGATAACAATGCTAACATTACCGGGTTGAAATCTCATGACTGTCATATCCTCATGCAACGTTTGATACCGATTGGGGTTAGAGGGCTTTTGACTAAAGATACATCTACACCAATAGTAGACCTCTGTATGTTCTTTAAGCAACTTTGCTCTAGAACACTATCGGTGGATGATATGAAGAAAGCAAAGGATGACATTGTTACCATCTTATGCAAGTTAGAGATGATCTATCCACCTGCGTTTTTTGACATTATGGTTCATTTACTTGTGAATTTACCTGATGAAGCGATTGCGGGAGGTCCAATAGCTTTTAGATGGATGTATCCATTTGAAAGGTACATGAAAAAACTAAAGAACTATGTCAAAAACCCGGCAAGGCCTGAAGGTTGTAAAGCTGAAGGTTATGTGTTTGAAGAAGCTCTAACATTTTGTTCAATGTACCTTAAAGATGTTTAGACTAAGTTCAATCGCCCAGATAGAAACGATGATGTCGTTGTTGAAAAAAGAAAGTTATGGGTGTTTGATTCCAAATGTCGTCCTGTTGGCGCAACAAAGGACAAATATCTATCATTCATCGAAAAAAGCAAGATGGAATGGTTTGTCCTCGAAAACTGCGCAGAAGTTAGTGAGTACATGAAGTGAGTGCTTCTATCTTTAACTTTTCATAATCTGTTAATTGGTATTTTTCATTCCTTTCTTATATTTGTCATCAATGTAGTGAATTCAAACATACACATCCCCAAGATGATCTTAAAACCAAATTTCCAGGATGGTTTTTCCATAAGGTATAATACATATATAACACTCATTACTCTACACTTACTAGGTAATACATATATAACAAACATTATTACTCTATATTTGTTAGGTCCATTCGATGAAAACACAAAATTCTCCAGAATTCCACCCGGAGTTGTATGCTCTTTCAATTTGTGTGAAAATGACTGCTTACACTACACTGCTTGCATAGTCAACGGTGTTAGGTTTAAGACACTTGAACGTGATGCAAAATGCGCAACGCAAAACTCTGGGGTGGAAGTGGTTGGAGAGAACGGTGTGAAATTTTATGGCCAATTAGAAGAAATTATTGAGTTGCGTTATACAAATGATTATTCCACTGTCCTATTTCAGTGGAAGTGGTTTGATATTCAAAGGGGTGTAAACCATGACAATAATATCACCAGTATAAGCACTGAACATGAATGGGACAAAGACGATCAACTCATATTTGCTTCGCAAGCCAAACAAGTGTTCTTCATCCAAGAAACGTCTCGAAACCAAAAAAATAAACATAGGTGGGTAGTCGAAAATGTTAATCATCAAAGAATTTGGGATCGGCCATTAAGTGATGACCGCGTCAATAAGGTTCAAAATGTTGACAAACGCTTAGAAGATATTGACGTTGTCGACAACAACTCTTCATCTGACTGTCCACTTGTCATTGACTTGACCCAATACTTTCAAATTGGATCTTCTCATGTTACTGTGGGTGAGCCTTCAATTGAAGTTGATCCCCCAACGGCTACCGTCGATGAAGTGTTTGAGGTCGAGACTGATTGTGATGAGGTCGAGGCTGATTGTGATGAGGATGATCCCGATTATGTGGAGTCTGACTAAAAGAAAAGTTATTGTAATTTATATTGATTTGTATTTGATAAACACTTGTTTGAAATATTTATTTGAGGCTGATTGTTGTACTTTCCCTTAATTTCTATTAGATACACATGTTGTAACATTTGTAACTTTATAGGGATTATGTTTTCGGTATTGCTGATATTCGCTTATCTGATGGCGGATGTGGCCCCCTGGGGACATGGGGGTGACGGCGCTGGTGATCCACCGCCTCCTGGTGGATTTCGTGGCACGCACGAGACTGACGGTAAGTCTTTTAATAAATTATTTTGTAGTCCTTATATTTTATATATTATAAATGTTGTTACTAATTATTTTTTGTTTTAATTGCAGCGGTTCCCCCAAAGAAGGTTAGGGGGAAAGCCAAAAACGAGAAACTACGGCGTCTAGTTAAAGCGGGGGGGGGGGGGCTGTATCGCTTACGTTTGACATACAGGTCACGTTTACCCCTGTTGGTAAATCAAGTGACATGTTTTCAAGGGAGGCCAGCCTGTATATGTGGCGGACCATCCCGTTTGATAAAATTGGATGGGATAACGTTGAACAACATTACAAGGATGCCGTCATGAACCACTTACGGGTAAATAAGTTATATGCATAAAATTTTATCAAATATTTAAGCACATGCAAATCTAATTAATATATGATATTTTAACTTTTGTATTTAATTTGTAGGAAAAATTCAATTTTGATGAAGTGGAACGTGATTATGAGGCGAGAAACTTGAAGGGTGGTATTAGGACTGTGCTTATGAAGCGGTACACTGAACGCAAGTACGACGCTAGAAAATTATTTGAGAGCGAGCACTACAACAAAAATGGCTTTTTAGGACCTTTTCTGTGGGACGCTTGTTAAAGAGGATCCTAAAAAACTATTTATTAGGACTAATGAACTTTTGGGATCCTTTTATAATATACTCTACTAAACCGGTGTCCTAAAAACCTATTTAATAAGATGGACGATTTTTTTTGGGTCCTATTATAATATAATTTACTAGGACACTTAAAACGTAGATTCTAATAAAGTACTTTATAAGACATTTAATTGTTAGTGTCCCATTATGTGGTATTGTATTAGGACACTTGATCATATGGGGTCCTATTATAACATAACTTAATAGGACACGTTGTAGTTAAGTTATAAATGTTCAGTGTTATAGGACCCTTTCTAGTCGAAGTCATATTAGAACTTAACTTAATTGGACACTTGACACTTGGGTCTTATAACTTTAAACTTTATAGGACGCTTAATCATTGTGGTGTTATTATAATACACCGTAATAGGACACTTGATATTTAAGTCATAAAACATTAGTTTTATAGGACGCTTATTCGCTAGAGTTTTATTATAATATAACTTAAAAAGACACTTGACACTTGGGTCTTATAAATTTAACCTTTATAGGACGCTTAATCATTGTGGTGTTATTATAATACACTGTAATAGGACACCTGATATTTGAGTCATAAAACATCAGTTTTATAAGACGCTTATTCACTAGAGCTCTATTATAACATAACTTAATTGGACACTTGACATTAGGGTCTTATAACATTAACCTTTATAGGACGCTTAATCATTATGGTGTTATTATAATACACCGTATTAGGACACTTGATATTGACTAATGTGGCTAAAATTTAATACATATGGTTATGTATATTATTTTGTTCGACCAAAGGTTATACAATATCTACACTTAAAATTTTTTTAAAAAAAATCATTGGCCTTTACATAACATTCATCACATCATTGTCACTTTGTTTATTTTCGTGTCACGAAATATTATCAAATGTTGTGAAAAAATGTGTGATTAAATGTTAACACTACAAGAAAACTGGGTTTTTAGTACGCGCAAAAGCGTCCTAAAATGCTATTTTATAGGACCTTTCATTTAATAGGACCAACGGTAAAAGCGTTTCATGTAAAGGGGTCGTAATAAGTCACGAAACTAAAAAAGCGTCCTAACTTCTCAAATAAGATTATGAAACCAATTTTATGGTCGCGTAATATGTCTTTGAACAACCAAAATAGTGTCCTAATAAAAACATATTAGGACACTTTTACGATGTTCTAACATGTGCTTACATATTTTTAATCTTTTGATACACTTACAAGCGTCCTTAGAAATTAATTGATAGGACCCTTATGATGTAACACTATAGCTAATTTAGTACCAAGAAAATGGTCCTAATATACCAAATAAGATTATGAAACCAATTTTATGGTCGCATAATATGTCTATAGACAACTTAAATAGCGTCCTAAAAAGAACATATTAGGACACTTTTACAATGTTCTAATATGTGATTACCTACTTTTAATCTTTTGATACACATACAAGCGTCCTTAAAAATTAATTTATATGACCCTTATGATGTAACGTTATAGCTACTTTAATATCAAGAAAATGGTCTTAATATCCCAAATAAGATTATAAAACCAATTTTATAAACAGACCATCAACATATAACATCCTAATAGTTATTGTACAACATCAACTAATGAAAAAAAATAAAACTTCATTGTATTTCAAATAATCATGTTCATAACAAAAACACTAACAATAAATAAGTTATAACATTATCTAACATAAAGTCTTAACATTTAACAAAGAAATTAAAAGCAATTAAAGAAATAAGAAGCATAAAATCTTGAGTCATCATGCGTCCTCAACTCTCATGGACTACCTACAAATAAACCATCTTCAGTAGACAAGTGAAATTTCAGAATGGGAAATAAACTAATGTTATTTAAAGTGGTAGGCTATTTCATACCCTAGACTTTTCTTTATTCCAATACTTCACAAATCTCATCCATTGTTTTTTTTGCACTTGTTTTGGCCTAGAACTTATTTGTTCCTTCAGTGACAAAGACGGATCATGGTATAGTTCCTTAACTCTTGCCCTCCAGTTCTTCACCTTCCGCCCAAATGATTGCAATATCCAGCCATCAGAAACTTCCGAAATACCAAATTTTGTCTAAAAATGAAAGAGGTCACATGAGAAAACAAATACTTAAGTCATTAACATACATTTTTTTAATTATGTACCTTTAAAAGTGCAAGCAACGCTTGTTTTTTGGCGACCTTAAGTTTATTCCATGGTTTATAAACCAGACAATACTTTCCACTCCTTGAAAGGGTTCCCATGAAATGGGTCAGTTGACTACTTTTGTCATTAATAGGTTGTCCGTGTGCATTAACTAAAACATGAATTCTATCCCCTTTTTTCTTGGGCCCAAACCTTTGGCATACGCGTTGATCCTCTCACTCTTGAACCCGTGACATTCTACTCTTTTCATAATCATTCATATGTCTTTTGGAGCTTTGTCCTTGCATACTTTTATCTTCCATTACTGGTATACACAAAAAAGAAAAATCTCATTAAATCATTCATAAAAGGCCCAAATAAATAAGAAATAAAGATTTATAAAAAGAAAGATAAAAGAATAAAAACTAAAAATAAAATTCATATCTTTTAACAAAGTAGTTAGTGTAAGTCCAGAAGGTAAAAATTAACACGTTCCATCTGAAGTTACTGTAATATTTGGTTTTGACTTATCTGGTTAAAAAAGTTAATATGGTTTTACTTTTTGGGATAAAGTTAGGCCTGTCAATGGATGGATATGGATTGAATCATGATCCGATCCATTAATGATTCAAGTTATATGGATCATGATCCGATCCATAATCCAACATAATGGATCGTGATCCGATCCATATCCAAATAATTTTAAATGGATGGATCCCTATCCGGATCGATCCATATTAAAAAATAATAAAAATGAAAAAAAATTCTAAAAAATTCTAAAAAATCAAAAATTCAAAAAAAAAATAATAATTCTACAGCAATCGATAACTATGATCTTAATATATATTTTTTTAAACGAATATTACTAGTTTAGACTATAGCTTAACAATCTATTTCTTTTGATAAAAAAAATAACCATATTACTAATTAAACAACATTTCTTAAATATATTAAAATATATATACACGCACATATATAATTTGGAGTTTAATTTAAACGAGCCAAACGAGCGAGCCAACGAGCCAATTAACAAGCGAGCCACGAACCAAACCTACCTTGGCTCAAGCTTGGCTCGTTTACAAACCGAGCCGAGACAGCTCGTTTAAAACCCAGCTAACTTCGAACCGAGCTTTTTTTGAACTTTTTCGAGCGAACTTCGAGCAAGCCTCAAGCCACGGCTTTTTGAACAACCCTAGCATTGATGCCAGATAGATGTTTTCCAATGGTACCAGTTGACTCATTAGCAGCAAGAATACTCATTCCAGGTGTGCTGTGCTGATGTTTGCAACATTGGCAAATAACTCATCTGATAAGAAAGAAAAAGAGCCTATTGCAAATTTCTTACACTCAAGATTTAAAAAAACGGAAACGAGTTTCGAGGCGTTTTCCCTTCGCCTCACGAGGCGTTTTCCCTTCGCCTCACGAGGTGTAAGTATCGAGATTCAGTAGTTAAAGACATAAAAAAGATTCAAATTTCATCAAATACTTGACATAAAAAAGCTATTTAAAGAAACCAAAAAAATAATGGCCATAGTTGTCGATAGCGAATAGCGACAAGGCACCTATAGGCTACGTAGCGAATGGCGACAAATAGCGACGGCTATTTTATAAATAGCGATTACACTAGAAAAAGAATTTTGAAAATTTTTATATGTATATTACATCAAAATACCCTTGTATATATATGCTATTTTACATGTATATATATGCTATTTTACATGTATATTTAACAAAAACTATTAGTTAGTAGCAAAAGTTTAGGATATGTTGGGTGTGTGAATGAAAGTCTCAAAAGGTGGTAAATACTTTGTCCCACATTGGTGTGTGAACAAAGTGAGTGGTTGTTTATAAGGTAAAGTCTTTACTACTCCACTTTAGCTTTATGACATGTTTTACCACAAGTCCTACCCGCGCGCAGAGGGGGGTACAAAAAATGAGTTTCTGAACTGGAATTTAATTGAACTCGTGCGTGCCCGCATCCTGCGGACACGAATGCAGCTCCGAAAACCCGGGCGGGGCAGGTTTTTGTTTTCCCGTTTTTTAAATTTTTTTTGTGCCTAATCCCGCCTAAACTTGCGCCTCACTCCACTGAGGCGTACGTATAATTTTTGTCCCTGAGGCGTCGCCTCATATGCGTTTTTGCTCCGTTTTGCCTCGAGGCGCGCCTCAGTACGGACGCCTCGGCAGTTTTTTTAAACCATGCTTACACTAACACTAAAATTCTTTAGCTATTTTTAATAATATAACACAACAGTTATAAAGTTGAAGACGTATACATGATTATAATAGGGATATCAACATATTTCTTATTTCGGATAAGCTAAAAAACAAGTTTCTTTTGAAACAAATCACACACCAATACAATATTATCTGAATGATACACCGATATACATGAAAATCAACACATTATAGCATACCTATCATATCAGCAAATAAACTAATCCAATTCAGAAATCAGAACGATATGAACATTTTACAAGTGACAACAAAGAGCTGCATATACAAACCACCGTGACCATCTACCTCAGAGCCTCAAAGTAAGCCACCAGACCTAGGGGTGAGCAGATTCAGGCCGACACAAATACACAAAAACATTACCTAAAATATTTCTACAACTTAGAAATTTATATATGAAGCCCCCTCCCTCCTAAATTACACACAACAAACAACATCAACACCAAATAGATAGTGGAAAAAAGAACAAATTAACCTAATTCAACACAATATGACTATGATACTTGGTTTCCCTCTGAATCATGCAATGTGTTGATCAAATTATCTCGCAAGATGCAATTTTGTACCATGTGTTACTTAGACATTTCAACAAACACATGGTGTGCAAAGAGTGTAGGGTCAAATACTAGACACTTACAAGGAATCCTAATCAAGATCCATCATGATGAAATAGTTACAGGTTTCATCTCAATGAAACATTAAAGAATTTGGTATAAATTATGTCATATACTCTTTCCATACCTTGAAAAATTAAAGGAATAAATTAACAACATCGAAGCCTATAAGGTTATAGGTCACATACCTTGAAATTGAAATCTAAAAGCCAATTGCCCATTTCTGGAACGAAATTGAAGTATTCCACACTGGATTTAAAGCTTGATGATCGAAGAGTAACCGAAGATGGCTATATTAACAACCAGCAATTAGGAATCGAAAAAAGATGGCTAGTGAAATCGATGAAGACAAAACAAAGTACATAGAAATTGACGTTACTTAAATTAGAATGATTGCTACTGATATCAACGAGTTACCTGGATGTCTAGGGTTTGAAGACGAAGAACGTTGGTTGTGCAATACTTTTGAAGATTGAGTTTAGGTTTTTTTTAGAACGAGAGATGTTTGTGGCTAGGGTTTTCTTTTTCAATGCGAGGGAAGAAATTTGAGAGGGAGGTAATTGATTGGGGGGAATTTTATCAAAGAATTTGAAGGAGGGGACGGGGGAAATTTTCAGAATGTTTTAACTATTCGGGGGCATGTTTGGCGGGGGCTGTTTGGTAGCATCTGAATGACATTAAGAGGCTACCTCTTAATGAAATCATTTAAGAGTTTAACAAAGATAATGTAGAAGAATGTGACATGTGATGGTTTACCATTCAGATGTTACCTCTTATCCAGTCAGACATAAGGTTACCTCTTATTCATTATTCAGACATAAGAGCCACAAATGATTTCATTAGACAGCCTCTGAATGGATTAAGAGGCTACCAAACAGCCCCTAAGCTTTTTGAAAACAACTTATTGATTTATTAGTTTTTTGGAAAAGTCAGTATGGAGTAATTTTTTAGAAAAGTCATTTTTTCTCTCACATACAACCTCATTGTCAAACATCATTTTGAAGCTTATGACTTTTTAAAAAGCCAATAAGTCAATAAGTTGTTTCAAAAAACGTAGCCAAACATGCCCTTAGTGGCATAAGTAAAATGTTACTAAAAACCTAAATTAGTAGCACAAATGCTAAACGCCACTAAAAGTATGTGTTAGACAACCATGACATACATAAAGTGCCATTAAAAATCTAAATTAATGGCACAAAATCTAAATGGCATTAAAATCGTGTGCCACTAGATGGTATTTTTTTGTAGTGTTAATAATTGTGTAATGATTGGATGGGGCATAATTGAGCATTATTCCACTACGCCCGTTTTGTAAAAATGCCCAATAATGCTCCCTTGCTGACTGGACTGCCACATGGCAGAAAACGCCCAAGGGTGAGGGCATTATTCATCAAACCACTACACATGGTCTAATAAAACTCTAACGAATAAGCGTCCTATAAAACTAATGTTTTATTACTCAAATATCAAGTGTCCTATTATGGTGTATTATAATAACCCCACAATAATTAAGCGTCCTATAAAGTTTAAAGTTATAAGACCCAAGTGTCAAGTGTCCTATTAAGTTAAGTTCTAATATAACTTCGACTAGAAAGGGTCCTATAACACTGAACATTTATGACTTAACTACAACGTGTCCTATTAAGTTATGTTATAATAGGACCCTAGATGATCAAGTGTCCTAATACAGTACCACATAATGGGACACTAACAATTAAATGTCTTATAAAGTACTTTATTAGGATTTACATTTTAAGTGTCCTATTAAATTATATGATAATAAGACCCCAAAAATCATCCATCCTATTAAATAGTTTTTTAGGACACCGGTTTAGTAGAGTATATTATAAAAGGACCCTAAAAGTTCATTAGTCCTATTAAATAGTTTTTTAGGACCCTCTTTTACAAGCGTCCCACAGAAAAGGTCCTAAAAAGTCATTTTTGTTGTAGTGTAAACTTACAACATATTAAAAAATTTCCCAAAATTATTTCATTCTAAAACTTCCCACCAAATATTTATCCAAGAATTTAAATTTTCCCTCAAAATATTTAATCCAAAATCTTCCCACCAATATATTTCATCCTGAAATTTCCCATCAAAATATTCATCCTAAAAGTTAAACTTACCCCCAAAATAACTTCCCCCAAAAAATATTTCATTTTAAAACTTCCCACCAAAATATTTCATTCAAAACTCCCCTTTCAATTAATATTCTCATTTGAAAAATTATATTAGTTAATATTATTAAAAAAAAAAATCTTACTACATATTAAAAATTTATCCTATTATTAATGTTATATATTCTAACCATATGTGTTTTCTTCTAAATAATATGTAAGAGTATGCATATTAGTTACGTTTATATACGTTTTTAATGTATGCAAAATTAGTACTAGTGCCAAATTTCCCGTACCGAATTATTTTCGGTACCCACTTTTTGGCGTTTTCGGTACGGTACCAATATTATACCGAGTTTAATTTTCAAATACCGGTAACGTAGAGTATCGTACCGAACATTTTCAGTATCGGTACCTGTACCCATAGTTGACGGATTTCTGTAGCGGTATTTTTGTATGGATACTGAGCTCATCCCTGATCATATATGTATTAATAGACCATATTGGGCCTTAATGGGTCACAATGGCCAATAGTGGGTCATATATGTGTGTTAATGGACCATATTGGGCCTTAATGGATCATAATGGAGAATAGTAGTCAAACATGTTTTAATGGACCATATTGGGCCTAAATGGATCACAATGGCCAATAGTGAATCATACATGTCTTAATGAACCATATTGGGCCTTAGTGGATCACAAGGACCAATAGTGGATCATACATGTCTTAATGGACCCTATTGGGCCTAAATGGATCACAAAGACAAATAATGGATCATATATGTGTTAATCGACCACAATGCACAATAGTAGATCGTACGAGTCTTAATGGACAATATTGGGCCTTAATGGATCACGATAAACAGTAGTAGATCATATATGTGTTAATGGACCATAGTGGGCCTAAATAATTCACAACGGCCAAATAGTAGACCGTACAAGTTTTAATGGACAATATTGGGCTTTAATGGATCACGATAAACATTAGTAGATCATATATGTGTTAATGGACCATATTGGGCCTAAATAATTCACAACGGCCAAATAGTGGATCGTATATGTCTTAATGGAGCATATGTCCCTTAATTGATCAAAATGGACAATAGTTGATCATACATGTTTTAATGGAACATAGTAGGCCTTAATGGAGCACGATGGATAATAGTAGACCATACATGTTTTAATGGACCATATTGGGCCTTAATGGATCACAATAGATAATATTAGAACATACATGTCTTAATGAACAATGTTGGACCTTAATGGATCACAATGACATTAACTATGAGTTACAACTTATTAAAACATATATAATTTGACTCAGACACGTCATACTCTTTAACACTTTATAACATGATTTTACTCATTACAAGACAATTTATTTAAATCAATACTTAACAACCCATTTCCACATAATATGATCCAACTTATGACCCCATAATATTTTATGACAACGTATCTTATACATTTATTATATTTTATTTTTTACTCGGTTTGTATGACTAAGACTGTGGGGTCTGGGGCGGGGGTTTGGGCGTGAGTTGGCTGAAAACGCCCAAGCCACCACCCCGGGTGGGCTTGGGTTTGGGCGTGGCCCCTTTGGCGTGGGATTCAGCCCGGGCGTGGGGTGGGGCTACGAGACTGACTTGGCGGGATGTGATTGGCCAAGAGCAGTAGCCATGGCGGAAGCTCATTATATGTGGCTTGGCCACGCCACCCCACCATACCCCTTTGAAATTGGGGTTTAGTCTTGGGTGTCCAATACTCCACGTGTCGTACCATGCCCCCAACCCACGCCCCACCATACCCCACGGTCTAAAATACAAAAACCATAATTTTAGCATTACGATTTATATGTACTAGTAACTCTTATTATCTTTTTTTGTTCATGTTTATGCGTCTATTTTTTATATTTGACCCAAATGAATTCTATTCCCTCTCTCTTGCTTTAAAATTTATATTCTCGCATCTCTACAAACCCTTAAATTAGTTCCCCACATAAAAACTGATCCACATTCCTTATGTTCCTGGTTTTCCCACCCCTCATCCTCCCAAATCATGATCCATTCATCTTTCTCCCAAGAAGGCAGTGACAAGAATGAGGCATGGGTACTGTTATGCACAAAAACACTCAAAAAATTCGTCTATTTACGCGTCAATTAAAATTCCCAAAGATCTACGACAATCATATTGGTATAATTTAGTACGTGTTCTAAGACTTGTTCCATTTTTAAGCATATGATTTAAATATACTATCCTGTTGTCATTGTTATCTTTACTATGTCTGCAATATGCTCCTGTTTGATCTCTTTTTGCTAGACCAGTAAGTTATTATTTTTCTTTCTTTTTATGTGTTTTTCTATCTTGCAAATTCTGCTTTCAGATTTGTTGGTTGAAATTGGGCACTAATGGTGGTCACAAATCCATGAAAAGATGTGTTAGTTTTATTTTTGGTATTTGCACACAACATGTTTGATGAAATGCTATGTGTAATAGTTTTATTTATTTACTTATTTTTTTGTAATTTTCAGAATTTATCACAAGGTGGAGTATTCAAATGTTATATTTGTTAACTTTCTTTGCAAGCTATGTAACACCCCGAAAACGAGTTTGGTAATTAAACCCCGTTAATACTAAAGACGGGGAAAGTACCGTTAGTGGTAAAAGTAAACCGGCAAATATTAGGAATTAATTGAATAATCCTAATATTTATTTAAAAGTGAATAAGAGCTTTCAAGAAAATAGAATGGATAAAAGGCCCGATTTAACGAGACTTAAAGTAAAACGGGTTATGACTTCCCGAACTTACTAAACTGACTAGGAATAATTCTAACCTAGTTAGATAGTGATTTATGAGTGGGTTAAAACCCTTAAATTATGAACTAAGGAAAATGGAGGGGCCAAACTTGATAAACTTGAAACTTGATTTATTAAAAACAAGAATTAAAAAAAAATAAACCAAACACCCACTTGGGGTTGTCTGGTCGTAGAAGAAGCAGGGGGGGCGACATGGGTTCTCTTCAAACCCTAAAATCCTCACAAAACTCACAAATTGGAGCCTCTAATCAAGTCTAAATCGAATTTCAAGCACAAATTCGTGAACACCTAGTTGAAAGGATCACAAGGTATGTAAAATTGTGATGTTTTGATCTATCTTAAATTCTACGTTATTTGTAAGAAACTGAAATTGAGCTTGATTATGTCATGCATGGATGAATCTTGAAGTAATATGATGTCTAGGAGTAAACCCTAGTCAATAACATGTTGGATTATTGAATAATCTATGAAATTCATGATGATCCATTGATAAGTTAAATGGGTTTTTGTAAATTTAGATGAACACTCGGATTAGGGTGTTAAATTGATGAATATTGGTTGCTATGATATAAGTTCTTGATGTAGTTCATGAACACTAGACATAGAGGTTGATTTTTGATGTAAATCTTGGTGAAAATAATTAGTTATGAACTAGTTAGTAAATATGTAAAATCATGCACATTAGGTGTTTGTTAAAATGCCTAAATGAGAATTAAAGTGTTGAAATTTAGAGTGAAAACGCGTATTCGAATGATATGGCAATTACGCATGATGTGAAGTGATAAGGGTTCTAAATACTATGTTGATTTAGACTAAATGTTGTAAACCATGTGATAGAAAGTAGTTAACTTTGAATAAATTAAGTTGACTAAGCATGAAGTCGAACAGTAGCTTCGACATAGAAAATAAGTGAGGTGGAATAGTCGTGATTGTTAATGACTAGTTTAACCGCCTTGTAAATGATTGACAATAGTTTGACGCATAACAAGCTAGGTGTAAGCTTGGAGGAGGGAGCGGGTCAAACGGAGCAAGTACGGAAAGAAAAGCGTGGCGTAGATGCGAGGTAAGTGTAATTTACACACTTATATAGAATACCCGTTTATTCGATACATTGTAAACTTGATAACAATAATGTTGGAAATATGGAAATTTGTCAAATATCGACTAATGTAAATCAAGATTAAAAGGATACCCATGGTATAAGCCGAAATGGGTTGAATTTGTAAGAAAAGAAGTGTAAAAGAAAAAGGGGTATGGTAATAAAATCCGGGATGGGATGGATGTATGAATTGGAGATCAAAAACGATGTTTTTGATTAAATAGATAATGTTGGGCATATACTACAAACGGGTCGAATGGTGGTGATAACACCATTTGACAATATCGACTAATGTGGTTGTCAAGTCTTATGTTAATAGGACAAATTAGCAAATCGGATAATTACGTCACCATTGATGGTGTGATAACGAAAACGAGGTATAAATCGGGTCTACTTATTGATCCGGGCCAGGTAAGCAATATTATGTTGTAGTTAAGAATGCTATTTTGGTCAAATAATTTGAGAGAGAGTCCTTCGTTGTAAAAGGACCAAAATCGACCAAAACACCCTTGTAGGCTAAGTTGAACAAACAACCCTTAAAGGTTGTTTGGAAGCGAATTTCATGATTAGATAAATACTTAGAATAAGTATAGAAGTTGAAAAATGTAATATGTTAGTAAAAAGGCACTATTTTAGTTTTTGCCGTAAATTGATGAACCAAGAGGTAAAAATTTGGTTTATATTGATCACCACATTAAACCCACCTTAAATACAGTTGTGGTGGGGGATTTTAGAATACGAAATGTGGTGATGGAATGTTAGAAGCAACCGAAAGCGATTTTAGGCTCGAAAGTGCTTAAATACCCTTAACGGGTCAAAATAAGCATACAAGCAAAAAACGGGTTTAAATTGTGTAATAAACCGGTGATTTGAATTTAATATGGTAGATAACATTAAGATGAAGAAGAATACGTGATATAAGGGTCAAATAAACACTTATGTTAGATGAATTCACGAACGGATCAAAAGTTAGAAAAAGGGTAATAAGCCGAAGACTTAAAAGTCTCAAATTTATTTAATTCGGTTGTCAAATATTACCTCCATGTGATGGAGGATAATTTTACAATCACATAGGAAGAAACGTGGCTTAAATCGGATCAAAAACGAGCAAGTTATGCTCGTTTTCGTAAACTATAGTTTGGCTGAAATGTGCAGGTTTTAGTTCAAAACCTGCTGGAAAATGAACATCCTCGCGACACGCGGCGGAGGTGAAGTATTCTGTTGCGACACGCGACATAGGGTCACGGCCCGCGTAAGCTGGGCAAAGATCGGTCACGCCCCGCGAGGGCCACTGGAACTGGCAAAAGTGTTGTTGTTGACTGTTTGACCTGCGGTTTCGTTTAAACATGTTTTAAACGCCATATAACTGACTCATTTCATATTTTTTTGAAATGTAGGTATAATTTACTCTTCCGGAGGACGATCAAGCTCAATGAAGAACCGAACACGATCAAGAAATAAGCTTCCGCACTATTTATCGTTGTTACGTTAAACGACGAACTCACACATGATATGTTGTATAGTCTTTAATTCTGAAAAAATTTTAAAGAACCCATATTTTCAATTTTTTTGTAATCATAACTACCCGTTTATTTTCGTAATTTATACGAAAACCGTTAAATAATAATAAGGGTGTTACAAGCTACCACAATTTAAATGTTATACTAGTGTCACCCTTTTTGTTGGTGTTGTATTTATTAGTTTTATTTTTGTTTGTGGTGTTTATATCAATCATCATATGTAGATTAGAGAGCAAAAGAATGTCATGTTTGCAAGGGGAGATTCAAAAGGGTGAAAATTAAAAGTATTATAATGTCTTTAACATACGAATTAAGAACATGTTGTATTGTTCAATCTATCTCAAAACTTGACGATGGTAAATGATTGCTCTTTATACTTTATAATCAAATATGCATATTCATAATGTTTAGAACTCTTGTACTGATGTTAAGAATTTATTAAGCAAGTTATTTGGTCCCTAATATGGTTTCTTCCATCCCTAAATAACTCTATATCAAATTCAAGAAGTCATTAATTACTTTTTGTTCTCTTTTTTCACATATGAAGTGGACAACGTTTTATTGTTTGCATCTTGAAAAGTGTTTTCATTGTTTGTGTATTGAAAGTTCTTTATTTTGTTTCAACAGGTATCTGTCAATATTATTGCTAAAAATAACTGGCTTATTTCATGGCTTGGACCTATTCTTTGTGGTTCTGCTATCTAAGGTATGCTTAATTTTGCATAATGAACATGTTTTAAAATCTTTTTCATACTGAAATATGTAATTATGTGTTTAAAAAGCCCCAGATAACCTATAAACTTACAGCAGGCACCTATCAGTTTTCAAGAATGCCCTTTCTATAATTCAGCTGGCCCATTTGAAGCCCCTAGGGCGGACGAAACATGGAAAGGGCATCAGACGAATGGCAAGCAACAACGACGGGCATCTCCAAATCGTGAGCGGATCAGGTCCAAATCGTAAGCAACAACCCAAGTTAGTATATGTATAAAATGACGTCCTAGTTTCACAATAGTCATAGGTTCACAGCAGTCGCATGTTTAAATTAGGTTGAAGTGTTAGGTTCTATTTATCATTTGATTATTTTAATTGCTAAACTATTGTTAAATTGCATTAGTTCGATTGAACTTGAACATATGATTTCATTTTTCTAATTTAAAAACTGCACCTCTACTTTATCTCTTCTAGTGTTAAATCTTATCTTATGCAACTTACATGATTGTTTCAGATGAAGTTGATCGGGAATGGGATTCATCACAAACCACAATTGGTTATGTGGATAGAAATAGTGACCTAGCTCACAGTGTGCTTGAGGTATTTTTTTTATTTAATTATTCTCAATCTGCACACATTATTTAACATGATGCTGAGATCAAGCAATTAATATTTTATGTTAGTATTTCATTATACTTAATCAACAATCCGAATTTCTGAATAGTACTGATTTAGAATGCATTGGTGCATCCATCGCATAGCCCTATCCATTCATCTCGGTATGTATTTGTTAAACTTATGATACAAATAATTTTAATATCATGGAACTTAATGCTTATACATGGATGGTTTATTTGTAGGTAGTCCATGAGTATTGAGGACACATGATAACTCAAGATTTTATGCTTCTTATTTCTTTAATTGCTTTTAATTTCTTTGTTAAATGTTAAGACTTTATGTTAGATAATGTTATAAGTTATTTATGGTTAGTGTTTTTGTTATGAACATGCTTATTTGAAATATAATAAAGTTTTATTTCTTTAATTAGTTGATGTTATACAATAACTATTAGGATGTTATATGTTGATGGTCTGTTTATAAAATTGGTTTTATAATCTTATTTGGGATATCAGGACCATTTTCTTGATATTAAAGTAGCTATAACGTTACATCGTAAGGGTCCTACAAATAAATTTTTAAGGACGCTTGTATGTGTATCAAAATATTAAAAGTAGGTAATCACATATTAGAACATTGTAAAAGTGTTCTAATATGTTCTTTTTAGGACGCTATTTAAGTTGTCTATAGACATATTATGCGACCATAAAATTGGTTTCATAATCTTATTTGGTATATTAGGACTCTTTTTTGGTACTATATTAGCTATAATGTCACATCATAAGGTTCCTATCAATTAATTTCTAAGGACGCTTGTAAGTGTATCAAAAGATTAAAAGAATGTAAGCACATGTTAGAACATCGTAAAAGTGTCCTAATATGTTTTTATTAGGACACTATTTTGGTTGTTCAAATACATTACGCGACCATAAAATTGATTTCATAATCTTATTTGAGATGTTATGACACTTTTTTAGTTCCGGGACTTATTACGACCCCTTTACATGAAACGCTTTTACCGTTGCGCGTACTAAAAACCCAGTTTTCTTGTAGTGGAGGGAGGTTACGATGATCTTGAGAGGGCAAGGGCAGACCATCCCGCGGATATGCCCTATGAAAACTGGTTGAGAACCATCGAAGGTTTCCGGCAAGAAAAATATATTAAAAGAAGCAAGGCCAACAAACTAGTACGCGAGAAACAACAATTCCCATACCGTGGGGGGACATCGTCGTACGGTAGCACCGCCTATAAAAATGTAATGTTTTATGTATGTGTGCGTGTGTGTAAGCTTTTGTTTATTTAATGTCTAATCTAAGTTTAATGTTAAACAGGATATGGATTGGGTACCTACGTATGCTAAAACCCACACGGACAATCAAGGGAATTGGGTTGATCCGGTTGCTGAACAAAATTACATAAGTATTTCTTTTAAGTATTATTTTCTATACCAAATATATATATATATATAGACATATATATTTAATCATCTTCGTAAAATATAGCGGAACATACAACAGGCCACAGATGAATGGAGCGGCGATGGTCCTCCAATTGCCCCGTATCAAGAAGCGTTGGGAGAGCGGCGAGGATGGTACCGCGGGATGGGGCCTAAACCTTCTTCCAACACGTCCTCGAACATGTCGTCTTCGCAAGCTCGGATGCAAGAACCCTTTTCCGAGGTAAACTACGCAATTTATAAAATGACAAACGAACGCATGTTTCCTTGTTAAATATATGTTGGTAGCGTTAATTAATATGCTAATATACGTTTTGATATCTATTATTGTAGGATTTTGTTAACAGCTTGTTCCAAACCCCGTCATTTTTTAACCAACTTAACAACTATCTTGCTTCACAAGGGAAAGGAAAAGGAAAGTCAAAAGACTACGATTCTGACAACTTATTCGATAATGAATCCGACGAGACTTGTTTTTAATGTATGATTTAGATTTAATTAAACGTTGTAGGATTATAATGTACGACTTAAACGTAGTTTTTAATTATATTACCTTTAGTATATGTTCGTGGCGTATGTTTGCGTTGTTTGAAATAGGCAGGTTCTGTTTTTTTGGCCGAAAAATGGCTGGGTGCTGTAAATACAGCAGATGTATTAAAAAAAGACTTTTAGCGGCGACATGTGTCGCCGCTATTGACTTACACCCTTTAGCGACCAAGATCAATACCGGCGACCTTTTAGCGACGACAGTTGTCGTCGCTAAAGGGTCAAGAGCAATACTGGCGACGGCTACCTTTAGTGACGACAGGAGGCCAATAGCGGCCGATCAATACCGGCGACCCTTTACCGGCGACAAGTCGTCGCTAAAGGTCAATAGCGGCGATAAATTCGACCAATACCGGCGACACCTGTTGCCGCTAAATGTGGCCCGTTCTTGTAGTGACTGTACTTGGCTTAACAAGAAAAATGCAACAGCTTTTTGGTTATATTTACTATAAATAACTTTTGAAGCCAACTAAATGAAACTGACATAAGCGATTGGTTACAGTTTTTGTTTGTTTGTTTTTTTTAAGGTGTGAATTATTCGCGAATGTCAGGAGATCTAGTATACATTGTTTTAACTGGGTCCGCGCTAGAGAGCCCTCTCGCGCCATAGATCCCCAACTTAAACCACTCAATGAGAAACCCATATCAGCCAGACTCGAACTCGAGACATGGAGAGGAAAACTCACCCGGCCCACCATAGGTAGAACTTAAATACCCTGGCCACCACTAGAGCACTAGTGATGGTTGACTGGTTACGGTGATTGCTTTTTATTCTCAACTGACCTGTAAACTTGATTTGCAAAAAGTCCTTGTGACTAATACTTAAACTTTTTCCCTCTAAAGTTCCTCGACACTCCTCTAACCTCGCATTCAGGCTCTGTTTAGTCTCTACCACTAACACTATATCATCTACGAAAAGCATACACCATGGAATTGTCTCTTGAATCGAACTAGACAGCTCGTCCAACACTATCGTGAAAAGAAATGGACTCAATGCAGACCCTTGGTGAAGTCCTACCTCAACAGGGAAGAAATCGATATCCCCTACAGGCGCACGGACACTAGTTTCAGATCTAACATACATATCCTTGATTATGTCCACATACTTCCCAGGAATCCCTCTATCCTCCAAACTATTCCAAATTAATCTACGTGGTACACTATCATATGCTTTTTCAAGGTCAATGAACACCATATGTAGATACCACTTCTTCTCCCTATAATTTTTCATCAGTATTCTTAGAATGTGTATCGCTTCTGTAGTTGACCTCCCTGGCATGAAACCAAACTGGTTTAACATAACATGGGTTTCCTTTCTAATTCTAGTCTCGATTACCCTCTCATATAATTTGATAGTATGACCTACTAGCTTTATCCCTCTTTAATTCCCATAACATTGGGCGTCACCCTTGTTCTTATATAAAAGCACTATAACACTACTCCTCCACTTAATCTAACATTTTTTCAGATTTGAAAATAAGGTTGAACAAACTAGTTAGCCATTGAATTCCTTCCTCCCCTAAACACTTCCACGCCTCTATTGGTATGTTGTCAGGACCAACTGCCTTAGCCCTTCCCATCTTCCTAAGTGTTGTCTTCACCTCTCCCTGCGTGACACCCCTACAGTAGCAATTATTTTGTTTTTGCCTTTGAGTGGTTGGGTTTTCGCTTTCCTGTTGATGCGCCTTTTGTTCGTTGAAAAGATTGTGGAAGTAGGTTTGCCACCTTAGCTTAATGTCATGTTCTTTGACTAAAACACGCCCATCCTCTCCTTTTATAAACTTCACTACTTTTAAATCTTGTCTTCGTTGCTCCCTAGCTTGAGCAATCTTGAACATATCATGCTCCCCTTCTTTAGTTTCTAGGCGTTCATACATCCTCTTATAGCCTATGTTTTTTGCTTCTGTCACTCCCTTCTTCGCCTCCCTCCTTGCCACTTTATATCTCTCCATCAACCTTACTCTCTCATCCCTGTCTGTGCACCTTAAAAGAACCCTAAGACTATCTTGCTTATCCCTTATTTTGGCCTTGACATCTTCATTCCACCACCAGGACTCCTTATGCCCACCTGTCTTTCCTGTTGTGACACCTAAAGTCTCCTTCGCCATAAGAGTGACGGTAGTCGCCATAGCCACCCATATCTGGTTTGCATCCTCCCCCACTTGAGTTGGTTGAGTCGATGTCGTCGAGATTACCTTATCCCTGAACACTGTAATCTTGTCCCCCTTCAAATTTCCCCAACAGATTCTAGGTCGAATTTTACTCCTTCGCATAATCAGCTTATCCCTTAATACTATATCTGCCACCAGCAAATGGTGTTGGGCCACTTTTGTCTCCCCTGGTATAACCTTGCAATCTCTCCAACAACGCCGATCTTCTCGCCTCATCAAAATATAGCCGATTTGAGTGTTACGGCCTCCGCTACTAAAAGTGATCAAATGAGATTCCCTTTTTCCTAAAGAACGAGTTTATAATACCTAATCCGTGGGCGATTGCAAATTCTAAAAGATCCCTTCCCGGGTCATTCCTATCAGCCCACCTAAAACCCCCATGTACTGACCAAAAGCCATCGTTCTCCTTACCAATATGCCCATTAAAATCGCCTCCTATAAAGATTCTCTCCTCCCTAGGTATGGCCCTCGCCACTGCATCTAGGCAATCCCAAAAATCTCCCTTTTCTTGAACTCCTAGTCCCACTTGTGGTGCGTACGCGCAAATTATTGTTACCACTTCCTCACCTAAAATTAGCCTTAACACCATAATTCTATCGCTGTGTCGTATAACCTCAATCACATTCTTATGCAATTCTACATCCACTAAAAATCCTACCCCATTTTTTTGTCCCATCCGACCCCGAATACAACAACTTGTACCCATTTCGCTCTTCCCCTCTATGCCCTTTCCACCTAGTCTCTTGAAGGCACGCTATATATACCCTACGCCTTTTAAGTGCATCTACCACCTATAACAACTTATCATTTAGGTTTCCTATATTCCAAGAGGCTACACGCAAACTATATCCTGCATCCTTTCCCTTTCCTGCACCCCTCGTCCTTGAACCTGATCTCAAGGAAAAGTCATGGCCGCTGTTGTCTATGATTGCAACTATTCACAAGATAAGACAAAAAAATACACAAGCACCGAATAATGAGTAATGAGCTAGCTAGGACACACACAAAGCAAGAGAACCACCCTAAGAATACCAATATACTCTGGGTAACAATAAAACACAATAAGTAACAATATATAAAGAGCAAGTTATATCACGCAATAAGTAGCAAAATTCAATAAGCAATGAGTAATACTTTACAGTGAGCAATGAGGGTATCTAATGACAATAATCAAACTAGGTCATACAAATATGTTAAGATAAGTTCCAAAAACAATCCGAAAGAGTCACACAAATATGTTAAAATATATTGACTTTGTTAAAATATATAGTTAAACTATATTAAGTATGTTAAAATATGTATATTGTTTTGGGATTTGGAAACTCTAATAATATCAATAATACACTAATATAGTTGTTAAGGAAAGAAAGCACCTGAGACTTATCCGAAATATGGACAAGTCAGATTTGTCAGCACCGGAGGAAATAAATCGAGACCTCGATGGCAATGAGACCCAACCGCACCACAACTATTGTTCTCGCCGGAAATTCTAAGTCACAAGAATGAATCTGTAGTTGACCGCCACTGAACTGAGGTGTAGCACCAGCAACAAACTAGAATGAAGTGTGGAACTTTACGTACTTTGCCGGGGCATCTTCAGAAGTCTAATAGAAACGTTCTTCGCCAGAAAGGAGCTCACAGTCGCCGGAAGCGTTCTTAAACCCACTAGCAACTCCGGGCTACTTTTTCCGTCAGAGATACGCAGTGATTGTAGGAAAATCGAAACCAGATGAGACAAAAATGATAGTCTTGAGACCACACGGTAGCAAAACGGAGAAGAAGAAGAAGAAAATAGGGGGAGGGGAAATTGTGAAATGACCGGAGGTTGTTGGTCGGTTGACGGTGTTTGGAGGTGTTTGACCAGAAAGCGGATCAACACCTTTGATCGGAAGACCTGTGTCTTTGTACCTTCAAAATCTGGTAAACATTCACCCTTGGCCGGAGATTGGCCGGTGATGGATGTTGGGTGAACGTTACGGAGGTATACAGAGAAAAAAGATAAAAGTAAGATGATATTATTAAGCAAACAAAGGAGTTTCTCACACACGTACACACACACCTTTATATGAAGGGTAAATCTGTCTTTCAAGTTTTTAAACATTACAAATCCATTTGCAAACTTATGAACCAAGCATAGCATACATTTTCATCTGAATTTATTCTAATTCCATCAAATTCTAATTCCTGTTGGAAATTAGAATGCATTGCAGCGGAGGATTGAATAGCATTCGAATCGGTTTGCATAATGTATGAATAATGGATGCAAAACAGAGTGTGAAAGAGAGGAACAAAAGAAGCAAATTAATGGACAATTCTGGATAATAACGAAATTGTCTTGATACCAGAATAAGTTTGCCGGTAAATACATATATATACATATGTTAGTGGCGGTTAAATAATGGCAGTTGAAAGATGGCGGGAATAACCGTTTTATGAAACGGTGCCATGGTTTCATCAAACCGTTTCAACACCTAATCGAATTACATACGTTATAATATAATACATAACATTAATAAACTACTAGATAATTAAGTTTATTGTCTAATACACTCCCCTAAACTTAATTAGGTCTTGGTGGATTTCTGGAGTACGCTTTGATTAGCTTCATCCACTGCTTTCACTGCTTGTTTGAAGTCGAACCGATGCCTCTTCTGCATTTTCTTCATTCCATGCCAGTCGTTTCCTGCAAACAAAGCATAATGTTGGATTGTCTCTTCTTCTTCTTGAGCATTGCCTTCGCTTTTACTCCTTTCTCGGCTGTTAGTAGAGGGACCTTCATCACTTCTTATCATTTCCTTTTCCTTAACATTTTCTTGGATCGTTTTGAACGTGTAGTAATACACTAGAACATCCAGATACATTGTAAACATAATTCTCATTAATTCCCCATCATTGTAATCATAACCCATATCCTTAGCCACCACCGCCCAGAGGTTGTTGACCGTCACATTCTTATACCCCTTATCACGTTTCACAACCATGTATAAATCAAGCAAATCGATCTTTCTATTATTAGCCGAGTAGGGTGGAATTGGTCTAGTAGATATTCCCAGTTTGATCTTTATATACATTCTAACGTCTCTTCGAACTTGACCTCTAATTCATGCTTATACTTAAACACGAATTCCCCATCTTCTAACATATCTAACAGTGATTTACAGTTAGTGAAATCATGAAATTCCATTGCTTGAATGATCATGACGTTCCAATCCGGTTCTAGTGATGATAAGTGTAGGTTTTCGAAATAAGAGTTTAGATAATATGCCTTCTATTCTTCATTTATGGAACTATGACTTATCACCTTTTGTTTTTCTTTCATTCCTAGTTCATCTTCCTTCGTTAATCTGGTGATTTCATTCTTAGTATTAGAAACAGGAGCACTAAACATCGGATATATTTTACATTTTTCCTCATTCATTTTAACCTTGTATCCTTGTAACACTAATTGATCCATACTTAAAACATTACGATCCAATTCAGGAGTATAAAATACACTTTGAATACGTAACGACTCATTCTCAGACTTAACTTCTACAGCCCCTACACCCCTGATAAATAGAAAGTTATCTTCCCCAGTTTTAGTTTCTACCCCAACCATATGTTTAATTCGTTTGAAAACGTTCAGATTTTCGGCATAGTGATGTTTAAATATTGTACTTACATACCATATATCACCCCATAATCCGCCTTCGGTACCGGTGACAATCAGTTCCATTGAGAAATCATCTTCTGCATTTTGTCGCCGAATTCCGGTGTTGATGGCTTGTCGGATTAATTGAGTCGCTTCATCATTTTCCTTTACTTTGCACGAGATGATCCGGTGTCCGGGTTCATGGCAGTAATAACAGAGTTTAATGTGTGACTCCTTCCTTTGCTTATCGATCTTTTCATCGGTGCAGTGCTCACATGGCATCATCGTTGATGTTGATTGCATAATACCATCTTTCTTAACCGTGGCTCTGATACCACTTTGTTGGAAATTAGAATGCATTGCAGCGGAGGATTGAATAACATTCGAACCGGTTTGCATAATGTATGAATAATGAATGCAAAACAGAGTGTGAAAGAGAGGAACAAAAGAAGCAAATTAATGGACAATTCTGGGTAATAACGAAATTGTCTTGATATCGGAATAAGTTTGCCGGTAAATACATATATATACATATGTTAGTGGCGGTTGAATAATGGCAGTTGAAAGATGGCGGGAATAACCGTTTTATTAAACGATGCCATGTTTCATCAAACCGTTTCAACACCTAATCGAATTACATACGTTATAATATAATACATAGCATTAATAAACTACTAGATAATTAAGTTTATTGTCTAATAATTCCTTGAAAGAATTTCAATTCTTTTAAAAAAATTATGTGAACCAAACGACCTCTAAGTGTTCTCACAATAAATGGTCTTTTTAAAAATATAGATATTCATAATTTAGTTATGGGGTTGGCTAAATGCACCCTCTTTTTTACTAGTCATGTCCCCCTTTCTAAAAATATAATTTAAAAGTTGTTAAATTTCACCCATCTAAACAATTTAAATATTGTTTTTGAAAACTATTGTGTTTCTATAATTTGAAGACACTTTCTCTTACTAGTATTTTATTATATTTCTATAAAACGTCATTAAAATTAATAAAAAAGACATTTTTTATACAATAAAAAAGTTTCAAAACTTAAAAAAAAAACAGTTGCTTTTATATTTTTTATTTATTTCGTATTTTAGTTCTCTCATCTTTCTATTTCTATTTTTATTAGTATTATTATTATATTAAAATGTTTTTAATATAATTAACAACTTTTATTTATTAAAAGTTAAGAAAATAAAACGTTAGTTAAGTTGGCTGGCTTTAAAGCTTCATTTAATTTTTTGTGTATCATTGTTTATACAAACCGAATTCGCATACCCATTTCAAGCCGCTATGAACAAAAAAATCCATTTCAAAATTAAAATGACTCGCTTTAGTTTAAAACGTAAGAAAACAATTATTTTTCAAATAATAAAAAAAGTTTCTTTTTAAATAAAATAACGTTTTAAAAACAAATACTAGTAATAATAATAATTAAAGATAAAAAAAATGAAAGAAAAACAAAAGGGTTTGAATTATATTAATGTAAAAGTTGAAAGAGAAGGTGCATTCAGTAGATAAGGGGCTACATTTAGCAACACCATTTAGTTATATTGTAAAATTTAACAGAAAAAAGTAAGAGAATATAACCAAACATGTAATTAATCCTGTATACCATTATTTCAATCGAAGGATCAGATTACACCAAGTGTCATCAGATTAAATGCTCGATACCTTAACCAGTAAAGTCAGTCTTGCTACGACTTGACTTAGAAATTTCAACCGTGTAAGTACTTCTGTATATTATTACAACTCTTTTAAAGTGATTTTCAGTTTTTCACACTATTTCAACCATCAATAAAGATGTTGGTTGCTCTGTATCATCAATGGAGGGTCATTCCGTACATGTATTCTTGCTTGTTTCTTTTATCTATTCTGTTACCAGACTGTGCTGCACTAGATACAGTCTATGCAAATCAACCAATTAAAGATGGTAAAACCATTGTTTCTAACGGGAAGATGTTTGAAATGGGATTCTTTAGTCCCGGAAAGTCCAAGAACCGTTACTTGGGGATATGGTACAAAAAGATCAGTCTGTACTGTCGTATGGGTTGCTAACAGGGAAACACCGATTACCGATAAATCGGGTATGTTCAAAGTCAGTAGCCATGGAAATCTGGAGATTCTCAATGGTAGCAACACCACAGTCTGGTCATCCGAATCAACGGTGTCTGAACGGAGTAATAATCCGGTGGTGCAGCTTTTGGATTCTGGAAATCTTGTTGTGTGGGAAAGGGATAAAAATAGCACCAACAATAATATGATATGGGAAAGCTTTGATTATCTTGGTGACACAATGCTGCCCGGAATGAAACTCGGGAAGGACTTGGTAACAGGGTTGCAGAGGTATCTGAATTCTTGGAAAAGCCCTGATGATCCTTCTATAGGTGTGTATAGTAATATATTAGACTCAAATGGATATCCACAAATATTCGGGTGGCAAGATCATGTTTTAGTATCAAGACTCGGACCGTGGAATGGTCTGGGCTTCAGCGGCATTCCCAATAATGAAGCAAACCCACTTTACACATCCTATTTTGTTATTAATGAGAAAGAAATATATCTTAAGTATGAACTTACAAGTTCTGTTGTTCAAAGGATAGTTTTGACTTGGGATGGCAGGACACAGATTCTCCATTGGATCGAGCGAATCCAAGATTGGATTGTGTATGGAGATCTTAAAGTAGATATTTGTGATAATTTTGCGGTCTGTGGTCCTTATGGAAGCTGTAGCATTGACAAGCATCCACCTTGTACTTGTATGCCGGGTTTTAAACCAGGAAGTCCAAAAGAATGGGACGCGTCTGATTGGTCAAGTGGATGTAAACGCAAAACGCCTTTGAATTGTAGGGATGTGAATGCGGATGGGTTTCAAAAAACTACAGGAGTAAAACTACCAGACACACGAAGGGCATGGTATAATGTGAGTATGACCCTTGGAGAGTGTGAAATGGCTTGCAGAATGAAATGTAATTGTACAGCTTATGCAAATATAGATATAAGTAACGGGGGAACTGGATGTTTACTGTGGTTTGATGAGCTATTGGATACCAGAGACTATGATGAAGATCATAATATATACATAAGAATGGCCGCCTCTGAGTTAGCAGGTACACATCTTTCTTCATTACCTTTGATCTTTGTCTGAGAAAACTTGTTGACTGTTGCTGTGTGCCAATGGAAGGTCACCAGTCCGAATCCAACAAAAGCAAAAGTGTTGTCACCTGGGTCTTATCATTTTCATTAGTTACATTGGTTATCTGTGTGGTAGCTTATGCCTTTAAAAGGAGAAAGAATACGCTTCTGATGAAAGACCAAGGTATGACAAATGAGCCATTAATACATCTTTATAACTGTATGATTATTAGAGATTAGTGTAATGTAGAGTAATTGATCAAATCTTTTTTAGGGGACATGGAGTATGCCCTTGATAAAAAGAATGCAGATGTCCAGACACAAGTTCTTGGTGATATACCATTCATTAGTCTATATAAAGTAGCAAAGGCCACAAATAACTTCAGTGTCTCCAATAAGATTGGAGAAGGTGGCTTTGGTCCTGTTTATAAGGTAATTAGGGATTCTTATTTAACAGAATGCTAAGCAAATGGAAAATGTTACAGAAATATATAAGTTAAACTTAATCATATAGGGTGTGTTGGAAGATGGACGAGAAGTGGCTGTGAAGCGGCTCTCAGACACATCTCAACAAGGGATTGAAGAATTCAAGAATGAACTCATTTCTATTTCTAAGCTTCAGCATCGGAACCTTGTGAAGCTACTTGGATACTGCATCCATGGAAATGAAATGATTTTGATTTACGAGTACATGGCTAACAAAAGCTTGGACTCATTTATATTTGGTATGAATCTCTGCTTGAATTCATGTAGTAAGGCTGTAGCATTTCTTACCAGATTGACACATAAGAAGCACACACAAACTGATATTTTAAATTGCAGATGAAGCAAGAAGTACAATGCTTGATTGGTCTCAACGTTTAGGTATCGTTCACGGAGTGGCTCGTGGTATTCTCTATCTACATCAAGATTCCCGCCTCCAAATAATCCACAGAGATCTCAAGGCAGGTAATATATTGCTGGATGGTGACATGAATCCAAAGATATCTGATTTCGGCCTTGCTAGAAAGTTTGTAGGACATGATACCACTGCCAAGACAAAGAAAGTGGTCGGGACATAGTAAGAACCTACATAATGTGATCCAGTATATTACTACTGAAACCAATTTCCACAGAAAAAAAAAAAAAGAAGAGAAGATGAAACTAATTAACAAGTGTTTCTATTTTTGTCATCTACTATGCTGCAGTGGTTACATTTCTCCTGAGTACGCTGTACACGGGCGTTTCTCTACAAAGTCGGATGTATATAGTTTTGGTGTTTTGGTGTTTTGGTGTTGGAGATTGTGAGTGGTAAGAAAAACAGAGAATTCTCTCATGAAGATCACAGTGACAACCTTCTTGGACATGTAAGTTAATCTGCTGGACTAAATCCCAACATGGCGATCAATGCTTATCCTTTTAGTGTGTAGTAAAATTTGAATCTTGGTCTGATGTAGGCATGGAGGCTTTATAAACAAGGCAGGTCTATTGAACTTATGAGTGCATCTTTACGTGCCACGTGTGTGGTCCCTGAAGTAATACGATCAATACACGTGGCACTATTGTGTGTGCAACATCATGCAAAAGACAGGCCAACTATGTTATCAGTGCTTCTAATGCTTGTTAGTGACAGCGCTTTGCCTACACCAAAACAACCTGCTTTTTTCACAGGAGAGGAGAATACCTGTAAACTTGACTCTGTTTCCTCCTCGGATGAATACATGATAACCCTATTGTATCCTCGGTAGCTGTTAAGTGTGCATGGGTTGTAGTTTGTTCCATCATCTTGTTCCTTAAATTGCTTCAGTTGTGTCAAACATTAGAAATCCTTGTCATCAAACAGGGGACAACAAAAATTGAGAGGCAGCAGCCTCTTGGTTGCGTTTGGCAGTAAACAAGAGGAGACGAGGAACAACATATGAAAGTTTTAGTTAATTGTTTCTTTAAAAAGAATTTGATCTAATTTCTTTATAATTATGATTGGCTAATTATTTTTGTGATCAAAACCAAGTGTTAGATTTGATTATACAAATTAAATGTATTCAGTTTTATTTATTAACTTTGCTAAACATGAATATAGTCTTATTACTAGTAATAACCATAACGTTAGGTTGAATATCTAGGCCAGCTAGGTGACAATTGGTTAGATAACTACCTAGAGCATACTCTTATTCGGTTTTGTACCATTAAAGTTCCACAGCCGGAATTTTTAGTCATACAATTATCCTTAAAAACCCTAACATCAATATAGTTATCTATGTAGTTTGTTAGCAAAGTGAATTAAGTTAGGTTATACATATACATAGTGCTACCAAATCTGAACCTGGATGTGATCACTTCTTTCTTATCTCATATTTTGTGTGTGTCCTTTGTTCATCTTTCTTGATTAATTGCAAATTAGATTAATATTAGATTCGTTAAAGCTAATCAAATCTTTTAATTTTACTTTTCACAGTCAAACAAAACATGTAATACTAACAACATGCTCAGCATGGATACAATACTCTACTTACACTAGCTATATAGGTTGATTAGTTTTTTGCATGAGTCAAACGACGGTCATCGGTGACCCATAACTCAATCCTATGTGGCATCGGGATTAACTTCATTACTCCCCTTTAAACCTAAAGCATGCCTATGAGATCTACCAAACTAACTTCTCATTTCAATAGACTTGATTCTTGGCAAAGTTTTTGTAAGAATGTATGCCCGTTGCTCCTCTTCACTAACATGCTCGATTTGTATTTCACCCTTTTTAATTCATTCACGGATAAAAATCTTATATTTATTGTATATTTTGCTGGTGGAAAACTAGATTTTTCATTAAGGCGATATGGAATTTATCACCCACCCAAAGCATTATCGTCTCTTATTCATCCCTTGTTAAAATGCTTAACATTCCTCTTAAACCACACCACTTGACATGTTGTTGCTACCATAAATTATGATTCACATGAAGAGAGTGTAACAATTTGTTATTTTTGAGGATTGACACAATAGAATCTCCCAAGTAGAAATTAGAAAACCACCCCCGTGATACTTCTACCATCACTTTGATCATTCAAATGATTGTTGTCGCTATAATTGACCAAAGTCTTCTGTATGCTTCAACCATACTTTAATCCTAAGTTAATCGATCTATTCACATATCGTAAAATTTGCTTTACAACTTGCATATGGCTATGTTTAATCATCTGCATAAATAGACATCCTAGTCCAACAAAAATAGCTTAAATCGAGTCTTGTGTGCCCCAAGTATCTTAAGCTTCCGATCAGTCGTCGCCAATACTAGGTAGTGTTTACATGTGTACCATCTTCATCCTCGTGAGCTAGAGTCTCAGTTTCATTGGATACCAAGTATCTTAAGCTTCTAAACTTTGACTTGACCAAAGTGGTCAGAGCCGAAAGTCAAAGAAAAAAAATCAATATTTGCTTGACTTTCGACTAATAACTAGCCAATAAATTGAAATAGACTAGGAAGAACACTTACTAGTGTTGAAGAACACTTTTAGAACTCATAATAGGAGGCTCCTAAGCAGAAGCAACTCCACAAGAAGTTTTTAGAGTAAGGAGTGAATGGTGTGAATGTGAATATGAACTAAGTAGGCTATATATACTAATCTTCAAGTGGTTAGAGCATGACAAGTGTCCTTATAGGTGTTATGAATGAGATTAGTGTCAAGACATGTTAGGGTATCGGATCAGAGTAGGCTCGAGCGGAAGCGGAACAAACACACACACACTAGCAGAAAAATAAAGAACAAGAGAATTTACGTGGTTCGGTCAAGGTGACCTACGTCCACGGGTTGCAAATAGGGTTCGGATTTTATTACTGAGTTGATACCAATTACAAAGGACCTATCAACTATTTATAATACCCACATTAGGGTTTACAACTTGTTGACCAAGAAAAGGTAAAATAGGAAATTGTATGGCTTAACAAAATTAGCATATCTGCTCCATAATAGCGCATCCCACATTTTAGAGCATCTAACATAACATATTAGAGCATCTTTCATTACAGTATCTATAGAGCATCTACCATTTGCGCTGTTTCACTGCATTTTGCAACCACAAAGCCTACATATCTAACAATCTCCCACTTGGAGGCTTTGCATAAACCACAAAGTATATCCAAGTAAACCCATCACTAGTTCAAGTCTTCCAAGCCTCCAATTCCCAAGAACAAGCTAAGACTTCAGTCACACCCAAGCCACCTAGTTGCAACCACACCTCTCATCAAGTACCTGAGAGACCAGTTGAAGCTCCCACAAGCTCCAACCCAACAGTCTTATCAGACCCATTCTCTATCTCAACCGGCTTGCACGATCCACCAGCTCCAGAGATACACCGAGAATTAATACCACTCTCCACATTTTGCAAACTATTTCCAGGAGAGCGTTTTTCTTCCGTCGGAATCTTCGTCTTCAAAACCCAACAGTTCTTTGTGATTGTACCCGGAACACGACCCGTGCTCCCACTATCACCAAATCCCCTGACTGGCTTAAACTTAGACCCCCGACCACATTCAACTGACATCCCCAATGCACCAGGATTCAAGTTCGCAAATTGAACCCTCTTCCGCTTACTAGATTCAGTAAACCAGACTTTATGTTATACAGGGACGGCTACTCCCTCAGCACGTATCTCAACTGGATACAACGATCCTCGTTTCCTCCCACAAGCAACAACAAGATTTCCATCAATCACCTTCCACTTCCCACCACCAAACTTAACATCTAGTCCCTGTTTATCCAGTTAACTAACAAAAATAAGTTTCTTCGTTAAACCTGGAATTACCCTGACGTTCTTTGTAGTGCCCAGTGGAGTCTTCAGATTAACATCTCCCATACCCGTAACATTAAGAACATGACCGTTAGCTAATCGTACATTTCCAAAGTCTCCTTTTTTCAGATTCACCGTCCTCTCCCCGCTATGCATGGCGTGAAACGAAGAACCAGAATCCATAGCCCAAGAATCTATAGACTCTTCACAGCAAACCAATATGTCATCGTCAGATTCATCTGACACAACACTGTTTACATGCTAGCTACCATCCTTTTTCTTGGGATCAGGACACTCGTTTTTAACATGCCCCTTTTCACCACAGTTCCAGCACCTCACATTCTTCCCAGCTTTAGACAAGCTTTTCTCACGACTCCCACTGCTTTTCTTATTACCTTTTCCCCTGCTAACACTGAGCATACCATAAGTAGATCCTCCACTAGTGTTCCTCAGGCGAACGTCTTCACCCAAAACACTATCCCGGACCCGATCAAACTTCAAATTTCCAGTTCCAGCTGTTTCAGTGACCGTTGTCACAAATCCTGACCAGCTATCAGGTAAGGAAGATGACAAAACCACAGCCTGAGTGTCATCATCCAACTTCATGCCCACAGTTGCTAACCTGGACAAAATTGAATTGACCTCGTTAATGTGATCAGCAACAGAACTGCCCTCGTTCATCCTCATATTAAACAGCTCCCTCATCAAGAATACCCTATTACTGGCAGACGGCTTCTCATACATATTTGACAGAGCTGCTAACATATCACGAGCACTTGTTTCTTTCATGATATTAAATGCAACACTCCTCGTCAAAGCCAATGTAATTTTACCTCTTGCCTTTTTGTCCTTTAAGTTCCAAATTGCTTCGACGGTTTTATCCATTCCAGCAGGTTTTTCTTCCAGTACCACATCCAAATCGCATTCACCAAGCAACGCCTCTATTTGCATTCTCCACCATGCAAAATTAGTACCGTTGAACTTCTCGATTCAGAACTTCCCGTCTTCAGCCATAACAAACGAGAAAACTAGAAGAAAAAATACAAGGAACCAAGCACCCGAAACCAGCGACTTCTCCTGCAAACCGTGTGAACCGTGTATTTGACTGAACCTTTGGCTCTGATACCACTTGTTATCGGATCAGAGTAGGCTCGAGCGGAAGCGGAACAAACACACACACACTAGCAGAAAAATAAAGAACAAGAGAATTTACGTGGTTCGGTCAAGGTGACCTACGTCCACGGGTTGCAACTAGGGTTAGGATTTTATTACTGAGGTGATACCAATTACAAAGGACCTATCAACTATTTATAATACCCACATTAGGGTTTACAACTTGTTGACCAAGAAAAGGTAAAATAGGAAATTGTATGGCTTAACAAAATTAGTGTATCTGCTCCATAATAGCGCATCCCACATTTTAGAGCATCTGTTAGAGCATCTAACATAACATATTAGAGCATCTATCATTACAGTATCTATAGAGCATCTAGCATTCACGCTGTTTTACTGCATTCTGCAACCACAAAGCCTACATATCTAACAAGACATGCGTTAATGTTAGATTTAAGGTGGAAATTGTAGAAGAAAGGTGTCAAAATTTCAGTATAGGCTGCTACCAGCAATGTTTTTGTTGTCAGCGTACCCTTGCGAACCATAAGGGGTATGCATTACGATTCGTAAGGGACCTCAGGCGCGCATTCTTTTCAAATCACCCTGGCGGACCGCAAGGTTATGCTGATACGGTCCGTAAGGACCTTCAGCAGATAATAGTTTTGCCTTTAAGGCAGATTTAGCCCCTTAATTCTATACTTATAATATTTTTATGATTTTTAACCCTTCCTTTCAACATGTGAATTATGTGGAAGGTTTCTAGACACGTGTCACGCTAGGATTTGATCCATAATTTTTGGGGTGTTACATCCGCACCCCCTGAAAAGAAATCTCATCCTCGAGATTTGATTCAAATGATTGGGGGTACTTTTTTCTCATTTCATATAACTTCCCAAGTGTTCTCATTAACAACTCTAGGAAATCTATTCGACTTTCACATTAGGGATTATTTTCTTATGGAGTCTTTTAACCTATCTGTCCTCGATTGACAGCAGTTTTTCAATACTATACAATGCTTGTCGATTGCACATCATTATGCAATATCACTAAGGATTTGTCGACCAAGCATTTCTCTTAGTTCAATATATGATATCTCATACTTATATATTGCTAACTTTCTCAGGAACTTAAGCTTATAAGCATTGATATCAACACATTCGACCATCTCGGATTATTTGATGTACTAAGGGCTTAATTTGCCTCTCTTTCAAATCTTATTACACCTTTCCAAGGTGATACTTTTTGTATATCTCTTTCACTTATTTGTAATTTAAGAGGTTTCATCTTCTTATCAGCATAGACCTTTTGTCTGTCATGAGTTGCTTTGAGTGTATCACGGATTTGGATAATCTTATTCGTAGTTTCAGTGACTCATTCAAATTCAGACAGTTGGCTTTCTCCAACTTATGCCCAACAAACGGGTGTCCTACATTTTCTTTTGTATAAAGCCTCAAATGAAGCGGCTTTTGTAATAGTGGTAATTATTGTTATAGGAAAATTCAATTAGTGGTAGATGACCATTCCAACTACCACCTAGATCAATCACATGTGCTCTCATTATTTCTTCCAAATTTTGGATTGTACGCTCACTTTGACCATCTGTTTGCGGATGGTAAGCCGTACTGAAATTCAAGCGCGTATCTAGAGCTTGTTGGAAACTTTTTCTAATAGTGGGATGTGTACCAAGTATTACAATTGGACACTATAGACAACGATACTCCATGCGGAGCTATTATGTTGCCACTATATAATTTAGCCAATTTATATGAATTGTACGTTTCTTTAATTGGCAGAAAATGGGCTGATTTAGTCAGTCTGTCGGCTATAACCCAAATGATGTCGTTGCCATGACTTGTCCTTGGCAACTTGATAATCAAGTCTATTTCTACCGTTTCCCATTTCCAAGTGGGTATTTCCAATTGTTGTAGCAAACCTGACAGTTTCTGGTGCTCCGCTTTCACTTGCGAACACTTCAGACACTTAGCTACATGGGTGGCTATGGGCTTTAATACATCGGATATTTAGTTATGTGGGTGGCAATGGATTTCTTCATGCCAATCCTTTGATAATCCTTTACTCAAACTCTGGTACATCTTATCTCTACCAGGGTGCGTATAATACTTAGAACTATAAGATTTCCTTGAAAATTAGATATCTAAGTTCTCCAGAGATAGGGACTTAGTTTCTATTATTTGTATCTTTAGAATTTTCATCTGATCCAGGTGTCTTCTGATCCACAGTTCCACCTAGACTATTTGTTAGAGCATTTGTTTCCAAAAGTGCTTACTTTTTTAGCACTTAATATTTGTCCAGTCAAGCTATTCCATAGCTTGATTTCTTCTAGCATGAACCTTATTTGGTATAACTCTTTCTTTTGGCTAAGAGCATCATCCATGACGTTAGCCTTGTCGAGATGGTAATGAATTTCACATTCGTCATTACCCAATGTTTCCATCCATTGGTATTGATGTATATTCAATTCCTTTTGATTAAACATATGTTGTAGGCTTTTGTGATCAGCGTATGTAATACACTTTATGCCATATAGATAGCGTTGAGCAAATTCTAGGGCAACCACAACCGTGCTTAATTCTATATCCTGGGTTGTGCATTTCTTCTTCTTAATCTTGAGTTGTCGTTATAAGTAGGTGATCACTCCACCTTTTATTATTATATCAATGTCTAAACCCAGTGGCGAAGCTTGCCGGAGAAAACGGAGGGGGCTAAAACATATATACCCAAAAATTTCTATAGAATCGGGGGGGTAAAAACGTATATATCCAAAAATTTCTATACGAAAACTACATATATAACACTACTGAGCGAAAAATCCCGGGGGTCGGGCGACCCCCCCCCCCCCGCCCCCAAGAAGCTTCGCCCCTGTCTAAACCTGTGTGCGAAGCATCACAGTATACTACAAGGTCTTCTACCCCTTAGGGTAGCGGAAAAATAGGGGAATTGCTTTAATTCTTTGATTCAAAATCTCCTATGATTCTTTCTGCTTAGTGTATCCTTCCAAAGGAGTGGCTATACTAGAAGAGTTCTCACTGAATTTTCGACAATGGCCTGTCAGTCCTTGAAAACCGCATATATTTGTAGGCGACTTGGTACTTCCCCAATTTTGTGATAGCTTCAATCTTAACGGGATCGACTTAGATACCATGTTTACTCATCGCATGTCTTAAGGACTAAACCTCTCTGAAGCAGAACTCATATTTAGAAAAAATTTGTATAAAACTTCCTTGTTTTGTAATTTCTAGGATACTCCTAAGATGTTCTTAAATGTCTTCATCTTCGTTGAGGCTAAGCGGTGGGGAGTCTTAGCAATAGTTTCGACCCAGGCGGTGTATCGATCTGAAAATCAACCAGCCTATCTAAGGGTAGACTTGGTACATCCTCTGGAATACGTTTAGAAATCTGGATATGATGGGGATGTCCTCTATCTTTGGTTTTGGGAAATCTTATGGTCACTTATGTAGATGTCACATCTTTTCTATAGACACTTGGATGCCTTAGACATAAAATCTTTCTCTGACAATCTATAATGATGATTTCCACAAATGGTGAGTACGTCACAGGACGGGGATTTGATTGATTCTTAATGGATATAAAACATCCTTCTAGTACCTTTAAACGGTTAATTTTATATTCCATGAGTGATTTTATTCGTATAGGTATGATCTAAGGTTCTTATAAGCACGTCTATTAATTTATAGAACTTTTGATCTACATATCTTTTAATAGTTCCAAAGTCAAACAAGACTCTTGCAAAAACATCACTAACAGAAAACGTATCCGTTGTGACGTTTGCATCTTTAACTGCTTCCATAACGGTGACTGAAAACTTCGGCATTGCCTTTCTTGGCACTTTTGTCCATGATGCGATTAGGATAACTGATCTTGATATAGCCATTATCTCCGGTTCAAAGAAGATTGCTTTCTAAATTTTATCGTATTTGTGAGTCTTGTGGTCGGCTCTTATGTATATGCCACTGCCCTTCTGTTGTTCATGAAAGCATTTTCCCAAAATGTTCTTTTTCGATAAACCTCGTATTCTGATTTATCTTTATTGGGTCTTGGCTGATTCAAAACTCAGTTCTCCCTTTGGGCTCAAACTCAGCTCTGACCTTTCTTAATCGAATTTCATACTTGGTTAATGTGAGGCTCAAGTCTAAAAATGACTAGGATGTAACAGGATTGGATGATTTTACCATCCTTTAAATTTTTTGGTGCAAATCTCCCGATGTATCACGTGATACGCTTAGATTAAGAGGTAATTAGGTATAATACTAACTTAGACATTTATAATTGGAGGTATACTCCTTATGGTCTAAGTTTTCATGGTTAGTTTTAATAAGTCTGACTCTATTTTCTCAACCGCGTAAGGTGAGCAATAAATTCTCTTTCTTAATTCAATTAAACTTTTCCCGGTCTTATATCATATAGGATAAATATTAAATCATGGTGTTCCACCATGTTAAAGCATCCATTTAAACGGAGTGCGACGCATATTTGATCGTGTCATTCTCATCACATCCGTTGATATCTATAATGATCTCCATTTCATCGAGCCTCTTCTATGGCATCGATGGCCCCTTATTTTTCCCGTGAAGTTTTGGGGTTTATTTGAGACAAAATGTTTATACGTACACCCCTTCCTCAGGATTTTGAGGTTTCTTCCTAGTGACCTGGTCTTACTTACTAGTCTTACTCCCACTTGAGGATTTGTAAGAACTTAATGAAATATATAAGTTAATTTGCTTTAAGGGCTTTGATTTATAATTGGCTATGCAATTTGTCGTAGCTCTAGTTTTATTTTGGCTTTTCTTGCACTTTCAAGTCATTAAGACGATTTTAAATATTTTGCTGTAAGGGAGATCTTCTCATTATCATCACTATCTCAACCACTACCATTGGTGGGAGTATGTGCTTTTAGCCATAGTCTCTGGTTTAACATGGTCAATCTACTAGTCTCACTCGTGTAAGAACTAGTGGACCGATGAAGTTGAGAGGGGGAATATTTGTTTGATTGCTCGTGAGCTTTTATTTATATTTGACCACATTTGTCATTGCCCTATAGACTTTGTTTTGGCTTTTCTAGCATTTATAAGTCATCAAGACTTTTTATATATTTTGGTGTGAGGGAAAATGTTCCACTACCAACACCTTCTCAGCCAGGCATGAAAGCAATCTATGGTACACACTAAGATACGCTCAATTACCATATGGTGCTTTTATCATACAAAGTTCTGCATTAATATCGTAAAAATCATCAAAATCAGTGTTAGACTCCAGATGATTAGGTAGAGGGTTTACTGGGTATTGGTAATTGGAGGATTTGATAACTGGGAAAAATGAAATATAATGGGTCAGATTGCTTCTCTATGAACTTCAAATTACAATTAAAGGGTCAGATTAGGGAGAAGTTGGTGAGAAATAAAGATTAATCTAATAAACATTTGTTTTGGCATCATCTGTTCAAGGGGAGATTGTTGGACCTATAAAAGAACAGATGATATTCAAAAGTCAAAACATGACCACTTGATCAAGAATTAAACAATTGATGAAGCATTCTCCTCCCAAAGAAAGATAATGAATCTTGAACACTAATCAGAACATTTGTTGAAGACATTCAAAGATCTGTTTGAAGCCTTGGAACCATTGTTGAAGAAGAAGAAATCGTTGTTCAAGGCCAAAGCTTTGTCGAAGCAAAACACTGATCATGAAGACCAACATCTATTGTGGCTAAATAGATGTTTGATAAAAGCCAACAACAGTTTGAAGAACAGAGGTTTACTCAATGTAACAGTACTTAGCTTAGAACATATGTTTGATGTACTATATCAGATGTTAGATTCCTATAGAAGTTTGCTAACATATGTGGAATCTTTTCTACTAGGAATGTTAGATATCCCTATCAGGGTGACGTCAGCTAATTGCAAACAGAGCTTTTGTACTTGTATAAATAGATCTCACGTGTTAGAGATCTATTTGATCACATTCATTCCTTTTCTACGAACATCAAAGTATGTGATCAGGTTGAGGGGAAGTTTGTATAATCATTGTATTGTATTTGTAATAATTGGATTTCAATGGAAAAACAATCTTGATATAACTTCCTACTTGTGTGTTTATCTTATTATACTGCAATTTACAAATTGTTTGTTCTTTAATTTTTTAAACTCACAAGTACTACAAACTCAGATCCTATATAATAAATTAGTGGAATTGGTATTTTTAGCATGTAACAATTTAAATGGTTAAAATTATATCTTTTTATTAAATTTTGGACTTATTAAATATAAAATCAGTAATTAGTGTAAAATACAAATTATGTTAAGTTGGAAATTGAGATAAATTTGACTTAGTATATATCACAACTAGGTTATAACCCCGTGTATTACACGGGGTTGAATAAATAAATTTTATATACTAAATAATAAAACAATATATCTTTAAAACCTTATTTATTGTACGCGTTGAATAAATATAATTTTATATATTAAATAATAAAAAGTTATATCAATAAGAACCATATTGTACAGGTTGAATAAATGTAATTTTATATACCAAATAAAAAAGTTATATCTTTAAAACCACGTGTATTACACGGGTTAAATAAATGTAATATTGTTTACCAAATAATAAAATAATACATCTTTAAAAAACCTCATTTATTACACGGGTTGAATAAATGTAATTTTATATACCAAACAATAAAAAATTACATCTTTAAAAATATGCGCATTACACGGTTTGAATAAATGTAATTTTCTGTACTAAATAATAAAAAATATATATCCTTAAAAAACCTTGTATGAATTGAATAAATCTTATTTTATATATCAAATAATAAAAAGTTATATCTTAAAAAACCTCATGTGTCACATGGGTCGAGTAAATGTAATTTTGTACAGTGAAAATAAAAATATTTAATATATTAATACAAAGTTTGGTTTTCGTGATAAAAATAGATTATTCTGTTGTTGCAAAATTTGTTAACGAAGTCTCAATAAATATATACTATATAATAAATAAAAGAAACCATTTGAGGGACACTTGTCATCATATTAGGCCAAATCTCTTATGGATAATTATTATTTAGTTTAATTTCTTTTAATTAATTATAGATAACCCTCATACTAAATATTATTTATTTTAATCTCTAATGGATAATTATTGTTTACTTTGATCTCTTCTAATTAATTATAAATAATTCTCTAACTAAATATTATTTAGTTTAAATCTATTCTACTTAACTATAGATAATTATTTTTAGTTTAAATTTAATATATATTGCTCATTTATAATATTATTTATTTGATTTTCTATATCATAGTATCTTCATTTTTTATATTACCTAAAGTGTTATATAACAACTACAATTTTTAGTTTCCTTTTACCCCAACTATTCAATCATATTTTTTTTTTTCTATCTTATATTAACTAAATAAGAAAATTAATGTTAAATCTTATCCTACTTTAAAAGTCGAATAAAATACTTATATTTTTCTAATAAAATATTATCCTTAAATTTAAATTGTTAATTTAAGAGATTTTTAAATAGCCAAATTTTTTATCACCAAAACCAAACTTTGTGATAATATATTATTTATTTTATTTTCATTATTAAAAAAATTTATATTGATTTTATTACATATTTTTTAAACAAATTGCATATAACTTTCAATATTACTTTATATATATAATTAGATTTATTATAGTTTTTTAAATATAATTTATATTTATCACTTAAATGGCTGCTTATAGGGGTGAGCAGAAAACCGAAATAACCGAACCGTAACCGAAATAACCGAAAAATCCAGACCGAAAAAACTGAACCGAAACAAAAACCGATGGTTTGGTTTTCGGATTTTTAATAACCGAAAATTTTGGTTCAGTTTTCGGATAATCATTTTCAGTAACCGAAAATAACCGAACCAAACCGATAAATTTTAATAGTATACCAAATCTATATATTTTTATGTTTAAGTGTTTACCCATGCTACTAAAAATTATTAATTTTATTCTTGTTTGTTAAATATTTATAATAAATGTTTATTTATCATTAAAATTATCCATTGTTTACAAAAACTAACAAAGTTTAATATAAAAATTAAATGGTTTTCAAAGTATTATAAAAGAAAACGTCTTAACAAAAACTTTGGAGAAACATTAAAATATATTAGAAGGTTAGGTTTATATGAATAATATTAATATAAAAGACTAGATATATTAACTTAAATGTAAACATTTAAGAAAGATTCTTAAACTATGAATTATACTTTTAAGTTTTGAATCTTACATAATTTGTTTAAAAAAACGAAAAAAACCGAAAAACCGAACCGAACCGTTACTAAAACCGAAATAACCGAAACTGAAAAAACCAAAACCGAACGGTTTTTAAAAACCAAAAACCGAACTTTCGGTTACGGATTTGATTTTACCCAAAAACCGAACCGAACCAAATCGTGCACACCCCTAGCTGCTTATTTGTTTCTTGAATAACATGTTTGGCCACTTTTTCTTCTTTTCAATAATCATCTTCGTAATTACCATATCTATCGCATATTGAGTATATCCATTAGTTTTTAAAATATAACCTTTCATTATTTGGTATTTTAAAATATAATTTTCTTATTATTTGGTATATAAAATAATATTTATTCAACTCGTGTAATATACAAGGGTTTTTAATGATATAACTTTTTTTATTATTTAGCAAACAATATTACATTTATTCAACCCGTGTAATACACGGGGTTATTACCTAGTTTAACCATTTATTTAAAACTCCGTAAATGTATAAATGATAAATAATATTAGTTAATTTTATTTTAAGTTTCGTAAAATTTATTTGATACCAAACTAAACAAAACGTTCAAATATAATTAATTCAAATAAATAATATTATAAATGAGAAGGTGATTAAACTAAATAATAATTATTCATAAGATATTAAACGAATAATATTTAGTAGAAGAGTTATCTATAATATAAGATATTAAATTAAATAATATTTAGTAGGAGAGTTATCTATAATTAATTAGAAGAGATTAAATTAAAATAATAATTATCTATAAGAGATGGCCTAATATGATGACAAGTGTCCCTAAAGTGGTTTCTTTTATTATATAGTACTTGCGGTAAGACCCTTGTGCAAACACGGGTCGTTTCTTAGAAAACCATGCATAACAAATATAAATGATGAATATGGTTATATTTATAGACTTATAAATAAATAAATAAGTCAGTCGGTAAATACTTAAAGTTTAGAGTATAAAAAAATACAAAATATACAATTTATTAATCTTTTGTAAACGAAATAACATTTGCATTCAAGCATGTTCCTTCAACCTCCACAAAACACTATTTTAACCCAACAGTGGTTTTAAACCACCGTTTTAACCCAACAGCAGTTTCAACCATAGTTCTCTCCACAACAAATACATTTAAACATTTGTTTTCATCCATCTGTTGACCAAAGTCAATAGATGTATCAACTACTACTGTTTTATTTTCAAACATCTGTTCACAACAACAGAACTTTCATCATTTAAACTCTCAAAACTAAATATTCATTTAATTAATTTAAATAACAAACCTGGTTAATAATTTTAACACAATTAATTATATAAAATAAGAAAGTGTTAAATAGAGGTAACTATATAATAAACAAACTTCAAAACAGCACACAGCATTCAATAAAATACAGCATAATAATTTCTAATCAATGGGCGAAACAGTAGTCTCGATAAATAAAGCATCTTTCGGATAATTGTAGTTGTCAACATGTTGGAGGTATTTCAAATCTTCATTGCTCAAATCAACTTCAACCATATCTCCCCAACTTCAACTTCAACCTTAAATACTTAAAGTTTAGTAAAAAATACAAAAAAAATACAATTTATTAATCTTTTGTAAAAAAATAACATTTGCATTCAAGCATGTTCCTTCTCCAAAAAACAATATTTTAACCCAACAGTCATTTCAATCCCCTTCAACCTCCACAATACACTATTTTAACCCAACAGTGGTTTTAAACCACCGTTTTAACCAAACAGCGATTTCAACCACATTTTTCTCCACAACACTCTGCTTTATCCCAACAGTGGTTCCAAACATTTTGTTTTCATCCATCTGTTGACCAAAGTCAACAGATGTATCAACCACTGTTTTATTTTCAAACATCTGTTCACAATAACAGAGCTTTGATCATTTAAACAGACTTTTACCAATATTACAAGCTTTTACACTTTCAAACCTAAATATTCATTTAGTTAATTTAAATAACAAAGATGGTTAATAATTTAAACACAACTAATTATATAAAATATGAAAGTGTCAAACCGAGGTAACTATATAATAAACAAACTTCAAAACAGCACACAGCATTCAATAAAATACAGCATAGTAATTTCTAATCAATGGGCGAAACAGTAGTCTCGATAAATAAAGCTCCTTTCGGATCACTGTAGTTGTCAACATGTTGGAGATATTTCAAAACTTCATTTCTCAAATCAACTTCAACCATATCTCCCCAACTTCAACCTCAACCTTAAATACTTAAAGTTTAAAGTATAAAAAACACAAAAATGTACAATTTATTAATCTTTAGTAAACAAAATAACAGTTGCATTCAAGCATGTTCCTTCTCCAAAAAAAACAATATTTTAACCCAACAGTCGTTTCAATCCCCTTCAACCTCCACAAAACACTATTTTAACCCAACAGTGGTTTTAAACCATCGTTTTAACCAAACAGCGGTTTCAATCACAGTTTTCTCCACAACACTCTGCTTTATCCCAATAGTGGTTCCAAACATCTTGTTTTCATCCATCTGTTGACCAAAGTCAACAGATGTATCAACCAGTGTTTTATTTTCAAACATCTGTTCACAATAACAGAGGTTGATCATTTAAACAGACCTTTGCCAATATTACAAGCTTTTACACTCTCAAACCTAAATATTCATTTAGTTAATTTAAATAACAAACATGGTTAATAATTTTAATACAACTAATTATATAAAAACTACAAGTGTCAAACAGAGGTAACTACATAACAAACAAAGTTCAAAACAGCAAACAATATTCAGTAAAATGCAGCATACTGATTTCTAATCAATGGGAGAAACAGTAGTCTCTATAAATAAAGCTCTTTTCGGACCATTGTAGTTGTCAACATGTTGGAGGTATTTTTGAACTTCGTTGCTCAGATCAACTTCAACCATATCCCCCCAGATGCTTGTTATCAGCCACTTTTTGTTTTCAATTATATTAGTCCTTCGGCGCCTATCTACATAATCAACTACACGAGGATTATTGAAAACAAACACCTTCATCCAGCCTTCTTCTTCATGTCTGAGCAAATCAGCAGTTAGCTCAGCAGACTTTCTAATAACAATCAAATGCAGCCTCTTTGCGATGGTAAAAAAATTCCCTTGGCAAGGATTGACTACGATACTCTCTGGAAAACGAAGCATTATGAAAGTCTCAGAAAGAACATCGAAAGCAACGATGTTCCTCTCACCTAGTGGATACCAAAAATTTGAAACCATGAAATATATGATTTTATCAGCATAAACTCCTGTAGACCATGAATAACCGCTTGAACCATAATTATTTACGCTACCGAAATTTATTGTTCTCCATGACTCATTTGTTCGTGAGTAAACACGAGCAGTAGCCACATTACGGTAACATCTGATGTTCGGCACTTTCAGATCATTGAATTGATCGAAATAAATTCCACCAGTATCAGAGTTTTGATCATGATTGTAATTTAAGTAGTCGTCAGACAAAACCTTATAACGCCTGGTAGTTGGATTCCAAAGAATCAACTCACAGCAAATCCCTTCATTGCAAACTAACGACAATCCATTAAATGGGGATAGAATACGTAAGAAGGTAGGGTGGACATTGTTAGGAAAACTTAAGGTTTTGCTTCTCACAACATCCAAATTACCAACAACTACGTCGTCAACGACAATTGACGTGTCTTTAAAGGAGAGTAGTTTCTTTTGTAGTGAATCTCCACTTCGGATAGCATGCATCATCTCAAATGGATGACTTGACAGCTCCCTATAAAAATTCTTGGAAAGACATTTCAAACGACCAAATTCTTCTGCAGAGAGCCTTGTGAAAATTTCGTCAACAATCACTTGAAACCAAATGTTTTCCATTTTGCAGTGAACAAATGCGTCTTTGAAAGCCAAAGAAATTGTAATGATATTGATAAACAAAAAACTTTTGAAGATGATTGAGTAGATGGATGAAAACGGTAATGATGAAAGCCTCTGCCCAATGTATTTTATATACCCAATGAAGGCGGTTATGACTAAATACATTGTTAGACTAAAGAATATGATGCGACATTCATTAGGCTTTTAATGCAAAACATTTGAAAAGTGTGTTTCTATGGGAAAAGTATAAAATTAAACACGTTATCATAATTACAGTTAACCTCTTCATTTACCATAAAAAACCTTTACCATAAGACAGAAGTGAGTGAGTGGCATGCATTAATTGCAAAGTACATATCCCCAGGCATTTTGAATTTGAAATTACCGGCAATTTCAAAACATCTGCTAAGGTATATGTTTGCCAAAGGAAACATCTGCTAAGTTATACTTTCTTGGAGATGGGTAGTGGTTGCCCTCTTGAATGTGGGCCAGACCTTTGACATTTGAATATAGAGCAGTGATTTGAAATTAAATGTATTTTAAAGTGATTTATATATTCCAGTTTATGATGCAGTAATGACATAAGAAAAGCATTGTTGGACAGCCCCTCTAGCTGACACATCAGCTTTTCTTATGTTATTGGGATTTCTCCTTTTATAGAAAGTATAGATAGATATAGATATGTAAATATTGGCGTAAGTGTTTTTATGCTTAAAATTATAAATGTGCCACTATAGTTAAATAATAATTTAGTGATATGTTAGAATCTAACTTATAATAAAAGACTCCAAATAATAACACATGTCATTCTCTCATTCAACCTCATAAATTTTATTTATATTTATTTAATAAATTTTTTTAGTATTAATATTAATTAATAACCAATATATAGATATCACTTATTGTTATCCTTATCTTTATCTAAAATTAATAAATAACTTCAATTTTGCAATTTAGACCATTTGTTTTTTTACTTTTTACCTAAAGTTTTTCATATGTTGCAATTTAATCCCAACTCTTTTTTTATTTTCATTTTTGGTCCACCATACTTTTCATTTTCCCAAGTTTTTCATTTCGTTCTAAATTTTGTGAGTTAACGCACCGCAACGTGTGTGTGGTGTTCAACATTTTTCGTATATTTTTTCCCGTTTGAATGGTCCATCACATCACATCTATTTTTCTGCGTTTGACAAGTTCGTCCAACACGCGGGTCCTGGATGGACTTAGTTATTTTTTTCTATGTTTTACGTTTCGGTTTAATTTCTCAGCAACGAGCGTGCGTGGATTCAAAGATTTTACGTCTGCTTTTCGCTCGGCGTTATTTTTTTCCCATTTTTATTTGTTTTGTTTTTACGAGCTTTTTCGGTGTTAGTGGTCGCTGATAATGGTGTAGTATTGCTACTATTTAACACAGTTTTATGACAAACGCTGCAACGCAGGGGCTTAATACTAGCTACTGGAATAATTATTTATACCAACGCCCATTATCATAGAATTATTTTATAGTTTATTTTGTTATTAGGTGTTTAGTATTTTTTATGTTAATTATTTTTTTTAGGATAAGATCCTTGTTCGTGGAGTTTTCTTTCCCAAAAATTCGTACGGTTAATCAGGATCTTATAAATGCAACAGAAGGCATCACTTTAATCCTTTTAATGGTTGGTATCATGCAGGGCCGTCTCTGAAAATCACAAAAAATGGCCTTGTTCGAGATAAAAAATTTGGGCCATATTCGCAAATCTTCATATAATATAAACTCATCAATCATTCAATCAAATATATAAATACTAAAAACCCATAATACTACGATAATTGTTATGAAATAGATAAAACAAATTAACAAAAATAGTGTAGCAAAAATGATCAAATTATCGAACCTACTTGCTAAGCGAACAGTGTGGTTCTTCTAGCGTTTTTTGAAGCAAAACTCTCGATCAACTCATTGTAATCCATAGTATCTAATATTTCACTTTCAATAGAAATTTTCGCCAACCAGTTTAGCCTTTCTTGTGACATTGTAGAACGTAAATAGGTCTTCAACAATTTCAACTTTGAGAAACTTCTTTCTACCGATGCCATGGTTACCGGAATTGTCAACAACACTTTATATGCATTTATAGCATTAGGATAAGTAATACTGCGTTGGAAGATATAGTCTAAAACATCAAAAGGGTTGTCAATGTGTCTCGGTAAAAATGTATTAATCAACTTGAACTCTACGGGCCCTTATTTTTGTTTAGACTAGTCACTTGGGCTTGTTAATTGGGCTCTTTTTTTTTAACTTTTAAACAGACTCTTATTTAAAAAACTTTGGGTCTTTTAGCAGGCCCTTATTTATACAAACATCCATAATTTTTTAAAAAAAATTTGCCCTATATTGATTTGGGCCCTGATCGCAGGCACCTCCTGCACCCCTAATAGAAGGCCCTGCAAATAGAACACAACCAGATAAGGAAAACAACACCATCGCCGCCGTGGGAGACCACAGAAAAGCGAAACCTCCCAGCGACACCTCTCTACCTCTCATGTATGATTGAAGGGAGCAAAGGAGAAAAGAAATTGATTTAGGGTTTTGAAGTTCAGTAGAGAAAGAGGGGATACATGTGTGCTTTTTAAAGTGCTTTTTAAAACCAGAGGATATAGGTGTTAAAAAAGGCACAACTTATTAACGCGTGGAAACCAGAAGTTAACACACTTGGCAGTGGCCCAATCAAAAGAAAAAAAAAACTATTCATCAACGCTCGCTAACCATATAGATTAAATGTTTATGTGATAAATAAAAGAGAGATAAAAAGACTGTTTTGCCCTCATGTGAGTGGCACATGACTATATTTAACAAGAAAACTTAATTAGATTAGCGGAAAAGAACACCGTCTGTTATCATGTGCAAACGTAAATGACCATTGTAATTTTTGTAGTTAAAGGACACTCCTTGTTAAAACGTTATAAAGGACGGAAAAATGCAATTTTCTCAAAAGAAAACAAGACATTAAAATTGTGAAAGGTAGAGATTATAGAAAATTAGTTTTGAAATTCTACATAGGGATGGATATTAAATAAGAAATGAAGAAAATAGAAAGAAAAAAAAAACAAAAGAAAACATCCATCACGTATAGAATATTTGGTTGTCATCGATCATGAACCGAAAACCAATTACTTACTGAACCCTACACTCCTGTTGTAATGAATTTTTCGGCAGTAAGCGTCCCATTGCTAGCTTATATATTAAATCTTGCATGCGTATTCCTTTTCTGTTCTATATCACGTATAGAATTTACATTTCTATTCTGACGATTGGTTTTTGGTGATTGTACGTAACCGCGTTAGGATCTGAACGTGTTTGCGGAATTTACAAAGATCTGTAAAGGGCTGGCGATAGTTCTCGTTTGTGGACACATTGTGGTTCATATCTTCCCTTCTATGCTTCCTTACGTCGCGCTCATTCCTGCAAGGTAATAGCAATATAGCATACTGTTTATGTTTTCATGAGGACGTTCGTATTCATTGTATCTACTGTGAATTCATATCTCTAACTCTTTGTTTGATTCAAAATTTATTTATGTATCAGTCAGGGCCGGCTCTATAGGCTTGGCAACTTAGGCATGGGCCTAGGGCCACCGAAAAATAAGGGCCTACAAGTTTTTTGAAAGTTTTTATATAGTATATGTATTAGGCCCAAATAAATACATTTATTTCAAAACTAAACTGGTTTTTCATTGAAGGAGCCTAGAATAAATATTGTTCAGCAAAAAAAGACCAAGTTTCAAAACCAATTTCGCCTTGATTTCCAACTATTACAACACAACAACCATTGACCTAATCATCAATATTTAGCGGCCTAAAGCCCCTAATACAACCGCAATCATCGTTCTCACTTCCCATCGCAACCTGCTTTTAATTTCTAGGCTATCGGCTATCACTAGATGAAAAAGTAAAGGTAATCACCTATGGCGTCAGGATTGGAGGAGAGTTTATCGACGAAATTATGGCCCTCACTTCATAGTTCGCTTAGGGTCTCCAAAAATGTAGGAACAGCCCTGGTATCAGTTTCTGGTTTAAAAAATGTTAATATTATGATTAGTTTAAGTGTATATTACATCATTGTATGGATAGCTGCTAGGTAGTCAAAGGCGCTAGGCGCAAAGGTTGAGCCTCGGGCCAGGTGCAAGGCGTTTAATAAGCGATGGTTTTTTTAAGCATGGCGTACAGTATAAACATGCATTTTCAGGGGTCTTAGATAGGGTTGTTCAAAATCTAGCGGCTCATAGCTCGCTCGAAACTGGCTGAGCCGACTCGGTATATAAACAAACCAAGCCCGAGCTAAGTAAGCTCAGGAGGCTCGCTCGTTGGCTCGTTTAAATTAAAGCTAAAATTTTAATACATATAAGCTATATCCTATGGGATAACCCAAATTTGTATATATGTGTTTTAAATATTTTGTTTTGATTTTAAATACATATATATCTGTAAAAGTATAAATATATTTTTTTTTTAAATAAAAGAGTTGCCTCGAGCTTATTACGAGCCGAGCTCCAGCTATAACATTTCAGCTCGTTAAGATAAACGAGTCGAGCCGAATAGGCGAGCCCAACGTGGCCCGGCTCTTTCCATCCTTGGTTTTAGACATGTTTTAGGCTGTTTTACAGCTGGTTTAGGCTAGTTTCCGGCCATATTTTGGATGTTTCAGAAGAGTTATCATTGTTCAACCCGGCTTTTTGCAGAATTTGGCTGGTATGGCTGTGCCTTGTGTGTCTTTGACTAATATGGATATATAGCTCACAGTCTTTTTTCAACTTCCTGTCTGTAGCTTTGTATGAATGTATAGTATTCGAATGTGATTCAACAGCATGGTAATTCACATCTGCACCTGCATAATCTGAATTATATTTCTTCATGTTGTTCATGACAGAACAATTACTTGTGGTTGGAACCTATTAACAGCTAGTTATATTGAACAAACCATTCATGGGGTAAGCATCTTCTATGGTTCTATTTTGTAGTTATTATGTACATTTGAAGAGAAAAACTAATTGTTTTAAGAACATGTATGCAGACTTCTTCATGTCATTTGTTTTACAGGTTGTTATTAGCACAATAGGTCTACTATTCATTGGAAGGCTGCTTGAACCCATATGGGGTTCTAGAGAGTTTTTAAAGTTCATCTTTGTTGTCAACTTTTTTACTAATGTATGCGTTTTCATCACGCTCATCTTTGTGTATTACATAACAATGGACGAAATATATATGTAAGTTATACTATAATCCCATTTGCCCCCTCTAAAGTCTAGTACTTATGTATGATTATGATCAATCTGTAACAATATTGATTTATTGTAATATTGGGTGTAGTTACATGCCTCTTTCTGGCTTTGGTGGGGCGCTTTCAGGGCTCTTAGTTGGCGTCAAGCAGATCATTCCTGACCAAGAACTATCTCTACTACATATTAAAGCAAAGGTACCAAACATACATGATGATGATGATGATGATCACGAAGAGATCGTCGTTATTCATCTCTCTTTTTTGGTAAATTTATTTTATTTTTTGATGTTGTTTATGGGTTACGCAGTGGGTGCCATCTATCATGATATTTCTGTCTATTGGTTTAAGTTTGTTTATGGTAGAACCGGCAACATGCCTACCAATCTTGATATTCGGCACATATATCGGTTGGATTTACCTCAGATACTTTCAAAGGAAACAAGAAACAAAAATTAAGGGTGATCCAAGTGATCAATTCTCCTTTTCTACTTTCTTTCCTGAATTCTTGAGGTAATTTAGCAATCCGAAATACCCTTTTTGTTTAGAGGTCGCAATTTTGACCCACTTATGTATAACAGAGGCAATGTTGTCTATTTATTTTATCTTTAGCACATCAAATGTGCAAAATATAAGCGAAAATGGTTAGCTTCAGAAGAAATGGGTCGAACGGGTTGAAACTTGAAAAGGGTCCAAACTAATGTTACAAAAGGGTTTTGGGTCAACCTAACCCAACCGGCCAACCCCACCTGAAATTGCTAGTTTTGGCGCGAACTTGACCCGTTAACTAACCCGTCCTTTTCTTGTCTTTCTTATTAGTGAAGGTGGGTCATAAAGGGACAGTGTGGTAATTTAACTTATTAATAATTTGCAGACCTTTGATTGATCCTGTTGCTTCAATATTTGATCAAATGCTTTGTGGAAGATCTAAAGCATCCATTGAAACCAGAGGCTATACAGTTGGTACCACTGCTCTGTTGCCTGGTTCGGACCCCATCGAGGCATCTAGGAGAAGGTAACATCAAGAATCAAGAACCTTATAATCTTTGTGAGATAAAACTTAAAATGATTATAAACAAATATAGCAGGTGAACCCATTTTTGATACGTTTTTTTCTAATATGACTTTGTTAGAACCTGTTGGTACTTTTTTTTTTCTAGAATGACATGTTTTGACCCGTTTCCTGACGCGACCCACTCGTTTTTCCAGCCATAAACAAGAAATGTATATGATACATGTTTTAAATTGCAAATTTAAGAAAAATGAAATAGATTGATTTTGTAGGGAAAGGGGTGCCCGAGCATTGGAAGAAAGACTGGCAGCAGCAGAGAGATTGGCATCTTTAGGTAGCAAAGCAGAGCCCAATAGAGATCATGCAACTGAAAAGGTTTAAAAAAACATTTAAAAATCAATTTTTTTTATTCTTAAGATCAAAAGTTCATAGATGATATGTTTAATGTATGTTTCATTAAATAGAGATTAAAATCCATCCTATTTTAATATTTTTTGATTGTTTCTATATATGTAAATTGATAATAAAAATTTGCTAGCTACCTTTTTTACTATTGTTAGTAAACCCATCTATTTAAACACAGGGGCCCAGGCGCGCAGCTTAGGCATAGCCCAAGGGGGCGCCCGACCCTCCGAACTTTTCGATACGTAGTGTTATGAATAGTTTAAACAAGTTGAATGTAGGGGTGTGAATTTCTGACACAACCCGAAAACACGACACGAACCTAACACGAAATTCGTGGGTTTAGGTTTAGTCTAAACGGGTTCAGATCGGGTTCGGGTCAACCTAGTCGGGTTAGCGGATTGACCCGTTTAACTCCTTTATATTATATAATATTCTTTTACAATATGTTTTATGTTATAAATTAAATTGGGTATGTAGTTTATGCTATAGTTATAGCTTAGGAAAAAAATTTACATAAGATTTTATAATTTAAATGTAATTGTATTATATAGATTTGTGTTTTTTAAGTAACTTTAAATTTAATATATTAATCTGTGTAAAAAAATAAAAAATAAAAGTTTTCGGATTGAACAGGTCATGTTCGGGTCAACCCACGAATATTCGGGTCGGGTTCGGGTTCATTGGTATGACATAATTTTCAGGTTTGGTTCGAGTTCGTATAAAATTTTCAGGTTCGGGTCAGGTTTAACCCGCCAACCCGTAAACATGACCCGTTTAGCACCCCTAATTGAATGGCATGATGGATTACAAATTACAAAGTGGTTGACAACTTAACCTTATAAAAATATGTTGTGATTTTGAATGGATCACCATTGATGTGTTTATTAAAAGGGTTAAACATGTAAACTTATAGATGATTTGTTTAATTAAACATGAAGCATAACATCTCTAAACGACATATTTAAATAAACGGTCTAGACATCATAATCAAAAGCTAATTAATTTTCTATCGTATCGGGAATAGCATCCTTACTTTTAACCAATTATCACTGACTACATGTAGACGATTATATTTAAAATTTAAAAAGACTGATAGCACTGTAGTGTTTGAACAATTAACTGGTGGAGTACAGGGGCGGACCCGAGTTATGGGATGGGTGGGCGGCCGCACCTCTTGAAAAAAAAAATTAGTGGTATTTTTCGCGAAAAATCCAGACCGCACCCCTTGAAAATTTTCGTCCGCACCCCTTGAAAAATTCCGACTGCACCCCTCAGAAAAAAATGTTAGGAATTTATGTAAAAAAATTGTGAACACGGATTGAAACCCGATCAAATTATGTAAACAAGTTAGCCTACTAACCCCTTTAATAAAACTTAAATTCAATCCATTAAACCCAATAACTTAATATCCATTCAAGCCCAACCCAACTACTAGTTTTGTTAAACAAAGCAGTCCACGTAATTAAAAAAACCCAAATCGGTGCCACTTGCCAGCGACTCCCACCCTCCCTCTGCCTCACTTGGCAAAAATGTTTGTTGATTATATGATTGTTGGTTGGCAAATAATAATTACTAGGGCTTGAAATTCAAAATTTTAAATTGAAAATTACGGAACATGGGCTATGGTTGAACACTTGAAGATCCTTGTTTATTTTGTATGTGATAGGATTAGGAATGAACAATGAGTAGGGAAGTTATGCCGCGATTTCTCAAGAGGAAAGGGGTTGAACCACTTTTTTTCGCCAGATTATTCTAATTAAAGACCATGGTATGTTATAGATAAGTTTTTTTGTTCTTTTATTGAATGATTAAGAGAAATAAAAGTAGGGATGGTTTGAACTTTGATGTTTTTTTGTTTGTTAATGTGATAGGAAGTTAGGAACTAGGGTTTGATTGTTTGAGAATTGAAATGGAACCGACCCGATCTGATTCAACCCGCCATTAAACTTTGTTTGTTTGTTTTTACTTGTTTTACATGACCCGACCCGATCCGACCCGCTATGAACCGATTTTTTAATATAGCTAGGGGTCTAAAATCTTTAAAACATTTCCGCACCCTCAGGAAAAAAATCCTAGGTCACCACTGGTGGAGTATCATATATTTTAGAGTAAATTACACAGATTATTCTTAATTTATACACAAAATTTTACTCCCTGTCCTATGTCTTTAAAATGTTCATTGCATGTCCTTTATGTATCAATTTTGCACACTCATTTTCCATTTCTCTAACTACCATACAACACGTCAGTTAAATATTACTCCCATCTCTTTCTTCCTTTCTTTCTCTCAAAGCAACCTACACTATACCCACACCCCAAAACTTACCATTTATAGAAGCAAGAGAGAGAAACCAGAGAGAGGGTCAGATGAGATGGATGAGCGGAAGAGAGAATGAGAGACTGGAGGAAAGAGAGAGAGTGTAAGAGAGAGAGAGAGATAGGGTGGAGCTACAAGATGAGGTGCCGGCCATGGCCTCTGGTCACTCTAGTGACGGTGGTTGTCCAACGGTGATGACGGTGGAACTAGTTGTAGGTGAAGAAGCCAGCAACGATGGTGGGGGTTCCAGGATTCTGATGATGTTGGTTGTTGAGGGTGTAATAGATGATGGTGGTGGCGTGTCGGTAATGATGGTTGTAGTTGCAGCGATGATAGCGATTAGTTCTGATAATTGGAAACAAAGGATGATGATGGTGTTGTAGTCGGGGTGGTGGTGGTTCGGTGATAATGGTGGTCGGAGATGAAAGTTTGTGTCGTTGGTGGATGTTACTATATGACTAGTAATGGTAAACGCGTTCAATATATGGGGTGGTGATGTTGTAAAGGGTGCAACGACAGATCTAGATGAAAAATTCAGGGGTACTTACATGCCCTCTAGCTTTTTGCTTCATAAGTTTATGTACTTACGATCAATGTTGCAGAAATCGGCCTAGGCGGCCGATTAATCGGCGCCTAGGCTCTAGTCGGTGGGTTACTGCCTAAATTTAAGCTAGTCGGTCAAAAAAATCGGTTATGGTCAAAATCGGTCAAAGTCGGTAAAACGTCGGACAAAATCGGTAAAAATCGGACCCATGTTTTTTGACCCAAAAAACCTAATTTTTGAAACCTGGCCCATGATTTAAAGCCCAAATTTTAGTTATAAACCTATTTTAACATTTAAGTTTAGGTATTTTAACATTTAACCCCCTCTGTCTTTCACTAGTTTACATATGGTTCCTAAACTTTTAAATTTATTAATAAAAAGTACAAAGTTATCTCCTAAACTTGTAAATTTATTAATAAGAAGTATAAAGTTATCTATATATATATATATATATATATATATATATATAAATTTGTAAAATTATACTTAAAAAGTCTAATCCGATTAATCCCGATAAATCCCTATTAATCCCGATTAATCCCTAGGCGGCACCTCACCGCCCGACTAGCGCCTTCTACAACATTGCTTACGATAAAATAGTTGTGTCTTCGCCCTAGTTCACATATGATATATTAAAGTTTATAAGTTGGGGTGAACGAATTATCGTAAAAAATAATAACTAAGTTGAACGATAAAAAAACCAACATAAAAAAAACCAAAAATATAAAAAAAAAAAAAAAAAAAAAAAAAAGTTTAAGGCTTAATAACAAGCTAATTAATAATAATAATAATAACAAAAAGACAAAAAAAAACAATAAAATATAATAACAAAAAAGACAAAAAAAAGACAAAAAACAATAAAATATTAATTTATAATGTAATGATAGTAATGTTTCTATAGGGAGGGTATAATTAGTTAAAAGGGAGTGTGTTTAGCATCACCCTTTTTAATATACTACATCTTTTTTTCATCAATAGGTAGTGGTGGAGTGGTTAAGGAAAGATTTGGTGTTCCTTGTCACCCAGATTCGACTCCTACTATCCCCATTATTTTCTGCGGCACCCAGGTGAGGGCCGAATATGGATGGCGCCGGTTCATCTTGGATGGGAGACGAGGTTTTACTGATTATTCCACTGTCGTATCTTCAGTCGGGTGGAGGTCGGGTTTCCGCGCATCTGAGAGAGCCAAAGGGCTGACAGCGGTCGAGTAATCGACATTGGCCACAGTGCCCGATGTCATGGTGGTTGGTACATTGTTTCTTGCCGTTCAAAAAAAAAGTACATCTTTTTCATTCTTCAAAGAGAAGTGGTTGCAAGTTCCTGTCACCAGAAAAAAAAATTCGTTAACCATCAAATTGAAAATTTTTCATTTCATCTTGTCTTTATTTACACCCAGTGGTATCCTAACATTTGTTTAGAGGTATCCCCAATAAATAAAACAAAGATTTTTTTTTTAAATTTGCACTTGGTCAAAAAAGTTAAGAGGTATCCCGGACAACCCCTCGTCTCCACATAGATCCGCCCCTGAAAGGGTGATTGATGGTAATGATGTTGCAGAGGGTGGGGTATTAGAACTGTGATGACGGTTATGGTTGTTACTGATGGTGTTGATGTTGTAGTTAACCGAAGTTACAAGAAGCAACATTTTTATTTATGGGTGGTGAGCAACCGTTGGTTGTTGGATGTGTGTGTAAAGGTGGGAGATAGTGTGAGAGATGGAATTAAATGAAGGTTAGGGTGTTTTAAATGAAGAGAAGGTTGAAGCTTTAAGCTTCATAGACGGAACTATGTATTAGGTATTAGGATTCCGATTCTGATCTCTATACACAACCCCTATTGCCGTCAGACCAAAACATAGTTGTAGAAGTAGGAATAATGAATAAATATAGAGAGTTTTGCTTGGTTGTTGTAGGTCCACCCGGAGGATCGAGTAACCTCTATTCCCTGTTTTCCGACAAACCCGAAAGTGCGGAATCCAAACGGGTAAGTTAAACCAAGTAACGAACACGTAAAACACAATATTCAACGATTAACACTCAATGTATTAATGCTAGAAAACGGTTACAATACGGTGTTTACAAATGGTCTCTGTAAACTCTCAGTGTGTGTGTTACAATGTGTTCGCTCGCAAATCTATTCAGACTTGTCTAGTTGTTTCTGTTCTGTGTCTGTGCTTATATAGTAACACAGTGACGAAATCAGGAACTGGACGAAATCGGATTGACGAAATCCAATATCTCGACGAAATCACATGTGATTTCGTCTCATATGGGATTTCGCCATACAAGGGGATTTCGTCTCACACATGTGTTTTCGTCACATCAGGTTGGCCCAAACAAAAGACAAAGCCCATCACAAGTTACGGCCCACATGAAAAGAATCGGCCCAGACAAGTTTCTGATATAAGCTTTCACCAATTTCAACAACCATGACATCATCATGACATCACAATGATGATGTCATGGTGATGTGTCACGGGACATGGTTGCGGCGCTCCGTGCTTCGCGTGTCGAACTCTGGGGCGCACGACGGAGGAATGTCGTGACGTCGGGCTTGAGCCGGACCTAACCGAGTCGACCCGAACCGAATCGAACCGAGTCGAGTCGCGTCCACATAAAGTGTACCAACAAACTCTCCCTTGGACGCTACTCGTGATGGTTCGTCTTCCATGTCTTTCATGTCGGAGGATCTTCAAAGTCTTCACGCGTCGTGAGTAGAAAGTGTATTAACAAACTCCCGTTTTCATTTAGGAAGTGTATCAATAAACTCCCCCTTTGATTATGCTTGTGAATCTTTTGAACTTCAATGCTTTAGATCCTTGTGGTGTTGACTGATTGGTCAGCAGCAACTCGATCATCTTGATCTTTTGAGTGCGTCCATGTCGTGTCTTCATTCCAAAGCTTTTAATCTAACACGTTCTCTTCGCCTTTAGCTGATTGGATGTCGCATCTGCACATACAAGAAAGCTAAACACGTAATGAGAACAACTGCTTGGAATATAGTTAACATTTAAACAAATGACACACATGTGACCATGTTCAACTACCGTCTGACAGTTTGAAAGTTTAGAAAATTGATCAATTTTAACCTTTTAACTTTCAAAACTTGTTAACTTCGACAGTTTATGAAGATGCAATTGTTTTCCGGCTTAAAATCAGGATTTTAGGTAAGATAGACTCGAGTTCCAACATCGGTCAATCAAAAATAAACTAGAAATAAAATCTTTTTGGCTTTTATAAAATTTAGATTAAAACACACCTAAAATCTTTTTGAAATTTTTCATTTTTCAAAAGTAAAGACGGAAAGCAATAAATAAATATATACAAAGATGCAGAAACGAAAGCAGTAAACAAATATTTACAGACATTCTTTTGCGAGTTTCGAGGGTAAGAGAATCATATCAGTGTACGGTCACGCCAAAACGCTCTTTTTGTTCAATTAGTTAACATTTAGATAAGCATCATATAACAATTATCGGTATTGTTGTCCACATAAGCTCAACTTATCAGATGTAATTATGGCGAGGGGATACGTTAAGGTATGATTTATACTTACCGACCGGTGTTCATCCACACACGACACATTCCCGTATCAAGGTATGCACGAGAGTTCATCTTACCGATGAGTATACCGTTTATCATCTGTTTGACCGTATAAAAGATGTGAGAAACTCACTTATTTTGATTGAAAACAAGCCCTATGTGATAGAATCACTTATTGATGAGGAACTTGATTTTCATATGCATGAGGGCACAGGAGCAAGTCCGTGAACAGGTCAGTACTTTCGTACAGCAGAGAGACGAACTTGACTCCCGGATAAATGTGATATATTATCACTTATTTGTTGGACATGTGATTGTTGATCACTTATTGAGGTCGAATGCAATATGTACACGTATGTATAGTATCATGGAAGATCTAGACTTCGTCTCCGTTATTTTTACGGTTTGATACAACCATGATACCCAGATGATAGGACAGCATAAAGACCGAATATCTCAGAACCTCGGCAATCTCTCAAACGAAATTTCGGTACTAAGACCATATGCCAATGTGCGGTTCCCACCTGGTCTTCAGTCGATTAAGGTTTATATCACCCTGCACACTTTAAAATGATTGTGAGCCTACCGATACATCTTATATAGAGCTGCTTAACATTTTTCATTTTGCATTTCAGTTCGAAGAGGTTTAGACAGACCACTAATGTACTATCATTTTCTCTTTTTCTCGCCAGGAAACTCATTTTTGTTTTTCTATTGTTTTTGGGTTTTGAAATTTTTCGATGTTTTTGAATTTTCAAATTTTGGATTTACTCCCCCTAAAATCAACAAACTAAGATAAATTTAAAAGACACAAAGATATTTACAAAAAGGATTTCCCGATGTCGGTTTACTCATGTTGTACCTCAATGTCGTTTACCAAAATTAATTTTTTTGTCAGAAATGATTTATCGAATTTTGGAAAAATCAGTTGGCATGTCGGTAAGCGGTGCGGACCATGACAACATTGACGAGTTTCATAGTGAAACAATCACGTGTGAGGTGATATTCGAGTTCAACGTGTCAGGTCAAAGAGTGCTGTACGAGATGATAATAATTTATAAAGCAGCTTAAATATCGACAAGTATAGGAGAGATTAGAAATTCAAAACCGTATCCTGCAACTGCTTCGTGCATTGCAAGGAATCTGAGCGCTCTCCTAAACTCAATATCCACCCGGTGTGGATTTCAAAGTCGATTTTGTAGCTACTGAGAAATCTCTTCACAGCAACAAGATCATAAACCTCTGGGTCCGGCTGGTCTTCCACATTGCACCAGCGAAGGTCTTTGACTTTCTCTTTCAGAAGTAGTGTGCGGTTGTTCAATCCAAGCCAAGGCATCCGCACACCCGGTTGGTTTGTTCAACAAACACATTTTCTTCAATCACACCGTGAAGAAATATACACTGCACGTTCATCTTGTTGAGTTTGAACTTCAGACGTGCTGCAGGTGCGTACATTTTGATTGAATCTATCCTGGGGACCCGATCAAAGCCTTTAACAATCAACCTTTAAAATGATTTTTCATTTTGTCGAAGCTTTCGATCTCTTTCGACGGAAAATTCTGTCTTCTTTCCTTTTTCTCTCCATCAAAGGCAACAATTTCTTTTGTCGCCGATCTTGTGCATGAACATTCCACTATCAATAATCCTATGACTATCGAAAGTTCCTCCTGGAACATCCTGCACACTCACTCAGAGATTAGATGGAGAGGGGGACCCAAGCCTTCACAGACTTGGGTCGTCCTTCATCATCGAGGATTGTGACTTCGATTTCCTGATGATTCGGAATGGATTGAGCTTCCCCTGAAACAGTTACCGATTTTGGTTTCCAAATCTGTTTTTGTTTTTCATTTTTAATTTCTAACTTAACAAACTTTGTTTGGACAACCTCCGGTTTTAACGCCTTTTCAATCACCTTCACATTTTTACGTCGTTGTTTTGTTTCCTGTTCTTTAACAGTTCTTTTATCATGTTTTGGTGAAACAGGACGACGTTGTGGGTGAACCTTTTCAGGTGGTGCTCTTTCTACAAATTTTGGTTTGGGCGAGTTTGTGCAGTCTTTAATGATGTGCCCAAACTTCCCACATTTGAAACAAGTTCTCCTTTCAACAAACTTAGGAGAATTTGATCGACGACCTGACGTAGAAGTTGTAGACCCAGAGGTACTAGCTTCACACCCGTTTGTGTGCTGGGTGTAATTGTTTTGGCTGTTACGTTTTAAAATCTTGACTTGTTGGATAAAATCGGTGTTTGATTTGTTTTCAAAAGTCTCAATTTTATCAATACCCTTTGATGCTACAAACTTGACATCTTTTGCTTTCTTCTTGTAACGAGCTCCTTTTGATTCAACCTTAGCCTTTGGCTTTGGAGCTTGTTGTTGCTGTTGTTTACCCTTAGAAGCAACAGGTTGTTGCTTTGTCGGTGATTTCTGTTTTCCAGGGATTGTCTTTCCCAAAAATTTTCTTGTATTATCTTCAAACACTTTGTCAATCAAAGATTGATTGACGTTTTTTATTGGAAAATCTATGTCTGAATAAATTTTACTATCACCGACTAAAGTATACAACAAGTTATTGCTCTTAACAGCAGACACACGTTCATTGTCATCTTTGACATCCTTGACAGGATCTATCACTTGCTTGGCAACAGGTTGCACGGCAGGAGTAGGAGGATCACAAAGAATATGATTCTCAATTGGAATTTCTACTCCTTTCGTCTCATTAAGTGATTCATCCTGGTCATTCACATCTGATTCATCATCTGAAGAATCATAGTCCTCAATGGTTGGAGAACTTTGATTTGAAGCACATGATGACTTTTCTTTCCGATCAGATGAGCCCTCCGATGAATTGTCCGGTTTGAACCCTAGGCCAGTAGTAACTTCCTCATAATCAAGAGGCACACTGGGTTCATACCGAGGCATATCCTCTTCATCGGGCGACTTGGTATAGTCGTGTCTCAAAGGGGGTGGACACTTCCTATAACCAACGCCTTTAACGTTTCCCTTTAGTTTCTGAACATCAATGATGTGATCAAGCACATATCGGGAGTTAGAATAACTCTCCAATTTGAGCTTGATCGCTTCATATTCACACTTGGCCGTGGCTAGCTCTTTCTTGGTTTCCTCAATGATATTAATGTAGTTATTAATACCAATTGTTTGTTGAAAATAGTTTTTGTTAATTCGGAAACACTTTTCTTTTGGGTTTCAATAACTGTTTTAAATTCCTTTTCATTGCGAGCTAAAGCCATGTTTGACTCTTTGCACTTTGACAGTTCAACAACTAAACTCTGATTGTGACTATGAATCGTATCACATTCAAGTTTCACTCTATCACATTCATGTTTCATATCAGCACAATCACTACATATGCTAGGAGTTTCAGATTTTACCTGACTTGTCAAGGCTGAGACATTTGCCATAAAGGCAGTCTGATAAGAAAAAGATCCATCTTCAGAATTATAATCTCCCGCATTCGAGCTTTCTTCATCTGAACTCCCGCTGTATCCCGAACTATCATCTGATTCAGAAAATTCTTCTTTGTGCACATGCTTGATGTGACTGATGATCTTCGCATAGCATGCATTTCCTCCTCCTAACTGTACGGACCAATCACATCCTTCATCAGCTTGAACTATCAATGCATGGTTGGGGTATGAAGGCCCTGACTGGTTGGTTTGGTTGTTAGCAGCTACTATCCCTCTTTCGTTGTTAGCTTGATTTGAAGTACTTGTTTGATTTTGGAAGGGATTTTGGTTGCCTTGTTTGCTCGGTCGCGTGCATTCACATTTGAAGTAACCCTTTTCACCGCAATTAAAGCATGTGACAGCACCCTTGTCAAACCCGTACTTAGTATCCCTTTTGCTTTCCAAGCTGGTTCTCCCCGTTCTGCTCATATAATCCTTTGCCCTTCTCACAGCGCTAGCAAACGCCCACTTGATATCCATTAACTCCATTTCATCCCTGTCTATCTGCTGATAGTCTTCGTTTGTCAAATTAATGTTGCCAATTTGACTTGCGACTAATCCGCTCTAGGCATTAACCATAGTGGTAAGAATTTCAATGTGATCCCGTGCAGCTTCTACACTCACTTTGGAAAGATTTGAAGTATCAGGTTTGTTACCATAGAAGGCTTGTTGTGGTTGGGCTTGTGGTGGTTTAGAAAAATAGGCAGTTGGATCAAATTGGGGTTGAGGTGTGGCAACTTGAGGTTTCGGAAGATAGGCATTTATATCAAATTGGAGTTGAGGTGTGGCTACTTGAGGTTTAGAAAAATAGGCAGCTGGATCAAATTGGGGTTGGGGTGGTGGAACTTGAGGTTTCGAAAGATAGGCATTTATGTCAAATTGGGGTTGAGGTGTGGCTACTCCTCCAAAATAGGATCTTGGGTCGAAAGCATTTGACACATAAGCTGTTTGTATCTTTGGTTGCTGGCTTGTACTAGTAGCAGGAGCAATCCCTCCAAAGTACATCTCTGGATTTTGAGGGACAGGAATTAGTTTAGCTTTTCTGATTTCTTCTGCATCCTTGTTCTCCAGCTTTTGAACAAACTCATAGATACTGACAGTATCCAATACACCTGTATGCTTTAACAACTCAATGAATGGGCTCCACTTTGGTGGTAGAGCATCAGCAAACTGTGCGACTATTTCCTGTGAAGATACAACAACCTTGTAAGAAATCATTTCACTAATTAAATGATAAAAACGAGTTGTCATCTCATTCAATGTTTCAATCTGCAAAAACATAAACCCTTCAAACTCCTTCTTTAGTAAATCCTGACACGTCTTCCGTGTGGCCGCATTTCCTTCTCCTCTCGCTACCAATGCATCCCATAAACCTTTCGTGGTCTTACAATATGAGAATTGATGAAAGATGTCTCTGTGAAGTGCTTGAGTGAGAATAGCATACGCCTTCTTCTCCAGATCATATGCCTTTTTGTCGGCTTCTTGCATATTATTGAAAGTTGTCGCATTTGATCCTGCTTCTTCAAGAGCTTCACTAAATGCAGAGGTGAAACACGTCCATAATTCTGTGTTTTGCCCTTGAACGTAATTATGGAAACGACCATTCCATGATGGATAGTCGTTCATGTAATTTAACTTTGGCGGGCGATTGTTGCTACCCGTCTCATTCTCACTAAGCAAAAGATTTTGAATGCTCTGATTTTGATTCGACACCATTGCCCATTGACTGGCACTAATAGATTGTTGTTGTTGAGGTATGGTACTCCTCATATATTTGGCCATCGACATCTGTTTTTGAGCTGGTTGTGGATCCGTACTCCAATCCCAAGGACCTGTACAACTCATGATTGATGTTAGAACAATTGTACCTGCTTAAAAACTTGAAAACACAAAGTTAGATACCTTTTGCAAGTCCTCTGTTTAAAATTCACAACAGATAAGATAAGGATGTTTGACGAAATCAATGATTTCGGTGACAAGTAATTTCAGTTCAGAACTGATTTCGGCCCAGGTGTGATTTCGGCAATAAGGGATTTCGTCCAGGAAGTGATTTCGCCCAAGGAAGGTGATTTCGTTGACTGGACGCTGAAGCTGATTTCGTGAACAATACAAGTGATTTCGTCTGGTGGATCAACAAGTGATTTCGGCTGGATGTGAAGAGGTGATTTCGGCTGATAAGTGAAGATAGGTGATTTCGAGGACTTGTGGCGAAATCAGGTGATTTCGTCTATGCTGATTTCGTCAAAGATGAGTAAGGTGAGGTGATTTCGGCTAGATAATGGATAAGAGGTGATTTCGTGGAGGATGAGTGAGGTTATTTCTTCCAGAAGCTTGATATTGTTGACTAAGAGGTGTTTTCGTTGACTAGATGTTTGATTTCATGCACTAGTGTTTTCGTTGACAATAAGAACCAGACAACAAGATATTTTCTAAAACCTTATCCTGACACAAGGACCTCTTTTGTCAAACCACCTTACTGAAACAGATTTCTTTTTCAAATACTCATCATTCAAGTGTACACAAATGTCAAACAACTATTTTATAATAAAAAACAAACACAATACTTCAGACAAAATAAAGATCAAACAAAGATATATAATAAGAACAACTCAAGAACACTTTGAATGTCTAAAGAACTCCGATGAATATATGAGTTTTCCGGCAACCTGAAAGCTTTCCGAACACAAGTTTTGCAAAGAACTTCAATAAAAACCTTAAACTAACATGTATGCATAAGATAATAACAAGGTTTTGTATGAATTAATAAGCAAAACAGCAAGGTTTTCAAGATTTAAAAATGATTTTCCAGAAAAGTATGATATTCAAACAAGAACAAAACTGAAAAACACTTTAAAATCTATTAAAACACAAGAAAATCGACTTAGTTTAAACAAGGAATCGAGCCAATGCTCTGATACCAATTGTAGGTCCACCCGGAGGATCGAGTAACCTCTATTCCCTGTTTTCCGACAAACCCGAAAGTGCGGAATCCAAACGGGTAAGTTAAACCAAGTTACGAACACGTAAAACACAATATTCAACGATTAACACTCAATGTATTAATGCTAGAAAACAGTTACAATACGGTGTTTACAAATGGTCTCTGTAAACTCTCAGTGTGTGTGTTACAATATGTTCACTCGCAAATCTATTCAGACTTGTCTAGTTGTTTCTGTTCTGTGTCTGTGCTTATAAAGTAACACAGTGACGAAATCAGGAACTGGACGAAATCGGATTGACGAAATCCAATATCTCGACGAAATCACATGTGATTTCGTCTCATATGGGATTTCGCCATACAAGGGGATTTCGTCTCACACATGTGTTTTCGTCACATCAGGTTGGCCCAAACAAAAGACAAAGCCCATCACAAGTTACGGCCCACATGAAAAGAATCGGCCCAGACAAGTTTCTGATATAAGCTTTCACCAATTTCAACAACCATGACATCATCATGACATCACAATGATGATGTCATGGTGATGTGTCACGGGACTTGGTTGCGGCGCTCCGTGCTTCGCGTGTCGAACTCTGGGGCGCACGACGGAGGAATGTCGTGACGTCGGGCTTGAGCCGGACCTAACCGAGTCGACCCGAACCGAGTCGAGTCGAGTCGCGTCCACATAAAGTGTACCAACAGTTGTTAACCAAGGGAAAACCCCTAGCTATAGATCAGATCCAGCAGACGAGAGAAAATTCCGCACTGCTGCTGAGTCAACTCTTCTCACCTCCTGGGCGAGACAACCCTCTTGTGAGAGGGCACATGATAGCATTTAACTGGGGTGTTGGATGGTAGTTAGAGAAAAGGGCAAGAAGTGTGCAAAATTGGTATCTAAAGGACATGTAAAAACTTTATAAAATAAAGTAAATATGAATCATATACATAAAAATGATTTGAGAAGTTAGTTAAACAACATATTGATTGTTTACATAATTTAATTTCTAAAGGAATTTAAGTGTAACAACTGCAAAATTGAAGTTGTAGTCTAATTATTTTATGGTATCTATCATCAAAATATTACTGAGTTACTTTTTTTTCTATTTAATCACATAATTGGCATGTGTTTAAAAGATAATTAAGGTAGCCAAATTCATAAAAGACAATTTTACACTTTAAACTCTTAAATATTAATGTAAAAACACAATTTTGTCCTCTTAAATGTATTATAATATGGTATAGATATATACACAATTAATAATCAAATTTTGATAGCGCTAAGGAGAACCACAATAACATACCTAGAAAATGAACACAGCATGACACCATATAATGACTAATGAGTTAGATGAATCGTTTTGATATGTGTGTGATAAGAACTCAATGCAACAATAGTGCAATAGGTTAGACCCAGTGCCGTATACAGGAATTTTTTTTATGGGGATGCGAAATATTTTTTTAATATTTTAGGCACCTAGGTATATAAAAAAATCGGTTTATATCGGGTCAGACCGGGTCGGTTTGGGCTGAGTCATGTAAAACAAAAGAACATCAAGCTAAAATTTATATAATCATCATATCGGGTCGCGCCATAACTTCCCTACTCATGGTTCTTAACTTCCTATCAAATATAAAAGGGTTAATGGATTTAAACACCCCCAACTATTGCCATTTGGCCGCTGGCACTCTCAACTTTGACTTTGGCTCATACCACTCCCAACTTAACACATTGTTTGTCATGGCACCCCCTCGTTAAATAAACACTAACCCGGTTAGAAAAATTAGCCTACGTGTCAATTTAATGTGACGTGGCATGTAAGACATGTATTTTTTCCCTGATTCATCATCTTTAACCTCCCGCCGTGGCTCAGATCTTGCTCGATGATTGTTATTAGTTTTGGTTTTAGTATGTTTAGTAACCGTAGGGTTTCGTAATCGCTTCCAGTGACGTCATACAAGCAGTGATGCATCCAGTGCACCACCACAGGTTCACCGGATCTCACTCCGAGCTTATTCATCAAATTATTGTTCATATTATTCAGATTTGTACTCATGTTATTCAAATTATTCATATTATTATGCAGATTATTCAGATCTGAACTGATATTATTCAGATCTGAACAGATGTTGCCGATTTTACCTTCGAGAGGGACGAATTCGAACGGAATACCGAGAGAATTAGCGAAATCGTGAAGACGACGGCCAGTGGCGTTAAGGAGTTCAATCGAAGAGTCGACGCCGGTGATTCTAAGCGATTTGATTTTGCGAGGTCTGGAGGCGAGGATGTGGAACAATCCTGGCCACTAGAGACCTTGCATGATGTCTAGATCTATAATATGAATGGTTTCTTCCCCTTCTAACGCTTGAAAAATCGCTTGATTCGCTGTGAAATGTGAGAATTTGATTGACAGAGAGATTGAATTGTAGGATTGAAGTGCGTTGCAAATCTTTTGGTTTTGAGCCAGGGCTAGGGTTTTGGTTTTGAACGTGTTAGGCAACTTTATTGTATTTGTTGTTAAAAATAGTTTAAGTTACTTAGAATTAATTCCGTCAACACGAACCGACCGAAGAACCGTCCCAGAAGCACTAAATATGAAGACCGAAAAAGAAAAAAATCAAGCTTCTAATTCTTTGATGAAAAGATCACGACAAAGTTACAAGACTTCAAAATGTTAGCGGGACATTATGGAGTTTACAAGATACAAAGTCAAAGAATTGTGTTAATAAGATAATATATCTTATTAACACGTTAAGTATTTTTTTTTCTATGAATGCTTCCATAAGAAAAAAAAAAAAGAGAAAAGGAATCTTTTCTTTGAAAAAGTTTTCATCAGAAAAGGAAAAAGGAATATTTTTTCTTCATAAGAAAAGGTGTTGTGTAATAACTAGAACCTATTAGCAATGTATAGAAGAGAATGAGAGAATGGGAGATGAATTTCTTATTGATATATCTCATACAAAATACATGAGCCACTATATATAGGCTATAACATTAATACAAACATAAATGTGACATAGGAATTACAAATGTGTATAGTCACTAATAATGGATGCATTCATAACACTCCCCCTTGACTATCCACATAATGATATACTATTATTTAATACGCTTGGTGATGTTGCCTCGTTAAAAACCTTGCTAGGAAAACCCAGTGGGACAAAACCTCAGCTAAGGGAAAAAGAGTGCAGCGCGTATTGTCTCCCCCTAATACTTCTGGATCAGGTATGTTGCCTCATTAAAGAAAAAGAGTACATACACTGTGTATATTATGGGTACGTTACTCCCCCTCAATTTTACTTGTATATCTTGATGATGTTGGATCCAATCTTCTGTGACAATTGCTTGACTTGATATTTGGCGTAGTCTTCTTTGATTTGGGTGTTGTTGTCTACACTGTCTTCATACAGTATAGCTTGAGCTTCTCTTGATCAACTCTAATTTACATACTTCTTAAATATGCTGAAATCTTCGACCTTCATAACTTGTATCTGGATTGAGATCGAACTCTATGCGAGTCTAATATATATCAATCATAACCCAGGACGCCATATTGTTCTTGTGGAACTATCCCGTGTCTCAAGTTTGTAAATATGTCAAATAATTATTTAATGCGTTTTATAATTCTGCCTCGTTAAAAACCATGCCAGGAAAACCCAATGGGACAAAACCGTAGCTAAGGGAAAAGAGTGCACTACGCATTATACATAATTAACAACATGATTTATGATGATGTTAAATTAGTACTTCGGGACCTATAAGATAAACTGATACTACTGGATCAGTTATGTTTTCTCGTTAAAAACCTTACCAAGAAAAACCCAATGGGAAAAACTTAGTGAAGGGAAAAAGAGTGCAACATTTGAGATTAGAACTGTAATCTTACCAATACAACGTAATGTCAGATGTCGTCTTGTTTGCAAGATACGTCAATGCTCTGATCTCAATTAAGTATGGTACTTCTTGACTAAGTAGTTCAACATCCTTTTCTTGGGGTTGATAAGAATATTTTTTCTATGTCAAGCGATCAGATAATCGTTCATGTACTCAACGAATGAGCTTTTACTATATGACATCTTCTAGATGTAGTCAGATTGATGAGCAAAAATAGTACATATATACTCGAAACTACAGGTCGAGGATAACTACACTTTGTAAAGGTTATTCAAAATTTTCCTCTTTAGTTTGAGAGTTCCCTCTCGATGATGTTTACATTATCACTGTAAGAGTGAAATCTTGTTAAATAGATGTAGCTTATTTTATCAAAATTATACCTATCTTTTCAGGGTATAGTCGACTGTACCACATACGAGTAGTTTCCTTTAAGATTCATATAACACATATGGGGTTATTGTTTCATAATGCTTTGAGCATTTTTTTAATCATTCAGGGGTTTTCATACAGATGACATTTGCAATTGTCTCATACATGTATACGGTGATGACATCCATAAGTTGTTTTATCTGAAGTCATTCTGAGATTGCGAAGCCGCTTAAACATCTAAAGATTATCGCATCCACTACAGGGGTATACGTTTCCTCGTAATCAACTGCTAGGATTTGGGAAAAATCTTTATGTAAAAATGTGTGCCTTACATCGCAAAAACTCATTATTTACGTTTCCTTTTATTTAAAGACACCCATTTATAACCTACTGGTTTGACGTCTATGGGTGTTCAAACTGCTGGTTCGAAAACGTTTAGTTTCTCGAGCAAATTTAGTTCAACCTTAAGTCATGTAGCCATTTTGGCTATTTGTGTGCGTACACTCTTACACACTTTCTATATATGTAATCTTTTTTTTTCATCGATTACATCTATTGTTATAGCATAATCAAATATATCATTTTACACGTGTTTCATTACGGTTCCATATTGTACTTATTTTGTACATAATTCATCGCGATCTCATATTTGTTTGGTACGAGAGTTTCTTTTAGAACTCCATTAGCCTCTTTTGGGGTTTTGACAACAACCTTCTTTAAGGTTTAGTATGCAACCACTTCTGGGGTTTTGTATGCAACCACTTATGGTGTTTTGTGTGCCACCTCTTTTGGGGTTACACCAACTGCGTTACTCTGCTCTTTTTGTGTTTGTGGGTTTTATCTTTTTGGAACCGATTTATCTCTCACAATTTATTAATATGATAATCATTTTGTGAGTACTTCCATTCGAGCAAATAAGTTTAAGCTGGTATAGGTGACTTTGTCACCTTATTTGTGTTAGTGAATGCATCTTGTATTTCATTTGTTATTATTTGCAAATACACGCTCTTTCTTTTGGACTTCAGATTTGCATTGACCACTTCAGGGGTCGATATATAATATGATGCATTTTTTTTATGTTACCAGTCTTTCATTTTCTTGTCTCCCCCTAAGACTGGGAATACGATGTACATATCCCATTTTATATGTTATGGTGGTGCTATTGGTACATAGGCTGCACAACAAAATATAAAAAAAATGAAAACTTGGTTCTCTTCAGGAGACCAGTTGCGATGGGGAGTATTTGTGATAAGCAGTTGGTTTTGAATTGATATAATCAATCGACGAATTCCGTCTCGACTACGTATACCTCTCACTATATTTCACATTGTGCCCAAGAATGGTCCCTACAATTGGGTTGTCAAAGAACAGTGTTAAACCATGTCAAAAAAACAACGTTCCATAGTGTTGGGCATATGCTACATACGGGTAGCTAAAAACTCACATGTAACCATGTATGAATGCCACAATCCACACAACTGTACATTTCAATGGTCCCATATAAGAGGGATTGTTTGTAGGAGTCTATTGTTTGGAAGGGCATAAAAATTTATTTGCCACAAAAAAAAACTAACTAGACATATGATAAGGCATTTTGGAAGCAATGTTTTTAGATTACTTAGAGGTGCTAAGGTACCGGTTAGCATGTTTGATTGTTTAGCATATCATGATGCTATCTTAATGACCTATTTGGTCATGCCATGTGGTGAACGTATAAATATTCTAGTAACTTCTGGTTACTCACCATATTTGATTTAATGGAATATTGTGGAAAATTAGTATCATTTCTAGTAACTTCTAATAGTCTTCTGGCCATATTTACTATATGATATATTTTAGATATTTCTTTTACACCATTCCAATGTGATGACTTTTCATTCAAACATAGTGGAAACTTAGTAAATATCTTCGGTATACATTAGAATATGATGCATTATGAATTACAAAATTCGATTTCAGCGGGTAAACTATCGATGCTCTCTTCTGGAGCATTTAATATGCTATTAACACGTGAAATAGTATCAATAGCGTCTCTACCACGTGAAATATTATAGTTTTAGCCTTTGTTTAGAGGGAAAACATGTACTATTCATAAGGTTTTCCATCACTAGGCTATATGTTAGCCAAAAACGCCAAGTGCGATGAACTAAAGTTTGGTTTGAATTTGAAAAATCATTATTAAAAACAAACGGGACTTTGTATACATTTGGGAGAACTTCGGGTTCTCATCATTGATTTAGGATTCATGTGAGCATCAACACTAACTCAAATGAATTATTATCTATCAATTTAAGTAACTAACATCAGAGTAGTTTACTTAAGCTAAAGTCCACTAATTATTTTCATAGCTATTTTTCATCATTTTCATGTTAGGGCACATTTCTAATGGCCATATCAATGTCTATTAATATTTGTTTAGCAACAACAAGCAATTAGAAGAATAACTGTAACACCCCGAAAAATATAAAAAAAAAACTTTATATTAGAATTATAAAGTTTAAATAAACGAGAATTTATTAACTAGGAATTTTAACCTAGTTAGTTAATTTCTAGAAATAACTCAAACTAGGGTTAAAAGCAACTAAATTAAATGTTGATTAAAATGGAGGGGCTTAATTTGTAAAAATTGAAACTTGAGTTTTAATTAGATAAATAAAACAAACCAAACACCCCCAAAAGGAGGTGTTGGTCGTACAGAACAAGAGCAGGGGCGACACCCCCACTTTCAAACCCTAGAATTATACTTAAAATCTCAAATTGGAGGTGCAAATCTGGTCCAAACGAAAATCCGAGCTTAGAATCGTGATCCTCATCGCGAGAGGATTGCAAGGTATGTAAAATTTAATGAAAACTCTTAACTTGAAATTCTCATGAATTGGGAAAAATCTGAAATTCTAGTTGCATGTTTGCCTTATGATGATTTAGGAACAACTATGGTGTTTAGGGACAAACCCTAGACAAATAGAAGTTGAAATCATAGGAAATTTTGGTGAATCCATGAACACCATTGTAGGTGATTAGTGGGTTATGTGTATTTGGATGAACACTAGGAAATAGATTGTTAATCTAGTGTAATTTGGTAATTCTAAAGTGATTTCAGAAATTAGAAGCTAACAATCATGTAAAATGGTTGATTTATGTGAAATTAGGGCTAAATGATAAACTAAAGATATGATGTTTAATCATGTGAAAATCTGCTCATGAAGTGTTTGTTGAAATGCCTCTATGAAGGCTTAAAACTGAAATTTCAAGTTTAAACGCATAATCATGATGTTTCGGTGTATTATGCGATGTAAGGTTAAAAGAGAGTTCTAAACATGTCTTGAATTGAACTCTATAGGAAAGGATACCGGAACGTCGAGTGGACAAGCCGGTGGTGATTTGCGGTTGAAGGGCGTACCGGAACGTCGAGTGGATGGTTCCATAAGATGAGCCAACGGAACTATTAGTGTGAAAAATTGTAGTTTTAAATGTTCTAGTAGTCGTCGATGGCGATAATAATCACAAAGGCATTAAACCAAGAAGTTGGTAAGAAATGCGGGCGATAATAAGCCCCGGATGTTGGGCATAAGGCGCCATAGGTTCATTAGTTAAATGGTTGTAAAATGTGTAAGGTTAGAATGGGTTGAATAATTACATTGTGACATATGGTCTTTCGGTCCGTAAATTAAATTTTGGGTATCAAATTTATAATAGTTATGTCGGTAATGAATTTACAGACATATAGGAAGAAAAATCACTTAAAACGGACTTACGAGTCAAAAGATATGGCCAAACGAAGTTAAAAACTGGATTTTCCGGAGCTGGCAGCAAATGCAGCTCACAAAACTGGAGCTGCTGGAAAACGTGACCCCCCGCGCCACGCGGAAGGCCACTCAAATCACTCCGCGACACGCGGGAGACCTCGCGGCCCGCGTAGAACCTCTCGCGGGGCGCGAGCGAGCTTGATCTGAATTTTTCATCAGTTTTCGATTGGTTTGATCCTAGATTTCGATTATACATGTTATATTATTGTCAAAACTAACCTTTGATGTGGTTTTGACATTAGGTCATGTTGGGGAACTTACGGATGGCGATCAAGCATAGGATGAAGAACCGAACACTACATTTTGAAGCTTCCGCAACGTTTTAAACCTTTAGTACTTTTGTGTATGGGTTGTAAACACTTGTTAAACAACTTTTAAAATGTTTTAATTTAGTCATTAGTTGACTAAACTTGATGATACTTATGACTTTGTTATGAAAGTCATGTTACTCTAACAAGGTTTTATTTTAAATGGTATAACATATTACTAGAATCAAGTAAAATTAGACGGGTGTTACAATAACCATACAATTAATTATGTTGACTATGCATAGCATTGTAACAAGCTGAAATATCAAATCACTAAAGCATAACAATGTTTATCTCAGCGTAGTTGTTTTGGTAACCAGCTACCAATGAAATTTGTATTAATTTATTTAGCACATTTAACTTGTCAAAAGGCAATACATATAACATATATGTTATCTAAAACAATGAGACCAACAGAAGTATTGCTAAACAAATGAAATCCGTAATATCTACCCATAAGCAAGTTTTATGCATGTTAATTATTCACAATTTATATGCATATCAATTACATATATAAATCACACACAATCCTGGGACATTATACGTATGCATACATGTGTGTGTGAGTGTTAAAGAGATTAAACTCATATTAATTTGCTTGTCATGTCTAGAAAAAAAAATTAAAGATCACAAGTATATCATATATACACATATTTGTCACTATAGTTTAAAACATAAACAAATGTCACTATCAACTTTCTCGATCATATAATAACATTTGAATCTTTATCACTCGTAAATGAGCTTTCTTATACTAATAAATTTTGTTGCTCAATAAAATATAACAGGCATCTTGAGAATTTTAGTGTCATGTTAATTTGCAAATAATATCTTTTACCACACAAATATTTCATAGAATCAAATCACATATTTAAATATCAAATAGCAACTAAAAGGCTTATACAATTGCAATAATAATGATATACAACAAAATTAACTAAGTAGTTGTCATATTATAACATATTATCATATAAACATGTGCATTATTGTAAATTCATTAACAGAATTGCACTAATGATTATCTTCAAATATAACTATTAGACATCACCTTTTAATATAAATTGTATTTTGGTAGTCATCATAAATTGTATAAATACTAATTACAAAAATAATTAATGGACCAATCAAAACTCATAACCATAATAATAAAAGCACATAATGATGTCAAAACTCATAACCATAATAATAAAAACACATAATGATATCAAAACTCATAACCATAATAATAAAAGCACATAATGATTTAGAATTTGTAATGTCTCTTTGAAACGTAATTTGTTGTATAAAATTTAGAACAACAATAAAAGGTTATTTAATTACTATTTACTAACCATAAAATATAATAAAAACAATTTATTAGAATAACAATAAAAGGCTATTTAATTACTATTTACTCATTTCGTAAACTCAAAAAAAGGTAAATATACATCAACATGAATTAATGATGAGGAAATCGGAATTAATTTTATAATTAATAATATTCAATCCACACTCATAAGTTATATATTAGAACTTTAATTGAATTTATGCTATATTAATTAAAACTAAATAATATATATAACTTTAAAATATATATAAATAATATAATCCACAAGTAAATGCAAGATCATGGATATCATAATACAACTTTTCTTTTCAAGGTTTATCTATTAAACATGCATAAAAAGAATTTATCAAACTATATATCAATTTCTAAACCAAGGAATAAGTTTGCAATATAACTAGCAAATAGATAAGATTAGACTTAATAAATTAATAACAAGTATTTTCTCACCGGGTTTCTGTAACAAGTGTCCATGTATATATTAAACTTATATTTCCTATTTTTTTCAATACCGTGATGATCATTTATTCTAGAAAAGGTCATTGAAAATGAAAATGAAAATTATGAGTAGGATTTGAACATCCCCTGTTTAACCGACTTTCAAAAATCTCATTCTGGTTAACGATTATTCTTATCATGGTAAAATCAAGTTGAAAAGATAAGGCATATTCAACAAGAAACATTATAGGTATAAGAGTAGTACCTTATGTAGATAAACATGTATGGTGGAAAAAAAAACTTACCTTGAAATAACTAAAGGAAATAGTATCTCCATCATTTTTCAATCGCCATGTCTACGACATCCAATCTTCGTTGGAAACACCTCGGGCCACCAAAACTTTTATCAACAAAACATCATCAACGACATGGGTCAACCGAGACTTTAATCAACGATTAAAACCAATGATGATTCGAGCACTTTCGTGCTGATAACGTGTTGTGTAATAACTAGAACCTATTAGCAATGTATAGAAGATAATGAGAGAATGGGAGATGAATTTCTTATTGATATATCTCATACAAAATACATGAGCCACTATATATAGGCTATAACATTAATACAAACATAAATGTGACATAGGAGTTACAAATGTGTATAGTCACTAATAATGGATGCATTCATAACAAAAGGGAATTTTTTTCTTTATGAAAAAGGATCAGAAAATATATTATCTCATATGTGAAGACATCATCAGAAAAGAAAAATCATGTTGGTGAATAAAGAAGATAAAGACTCTGGGTACACATACCAAAATCCTGTTAACCAATCACATTTGAGTTAGGCACATGGAATTCTCTATAAATACATAATTCCTTTGTAGGAATTATGTGTGTCTTGTGTTGTAATATTTTCAATAGAGTTTTTCATGTGATTTTACCCCCTGGTTTGGCCCAGGGGGTAACATTTAGATTCGAGTTTATTCTCGGATCGACCCCTTCTTCTTTGTTTGATTGCCAAACAAAGATTAATTCTTATGTTCATAGAACGATTCATTTATTTTATAAGAATTAATCATTGAAGAAATATCACTCTCACTCTCTCTATTTTTATTCTTTGAATGTTTATACACTTCACAAACACCCGTCTCAACGAGAGAAGAAAGTTACATCATTCGAACAGGGTCGCCAAAGGGGACCAACAATTGGTATCATAGCAGATTGGATAAATTATTTCCAAGATCCCTTGCTCCTGTAAGAGAGAAGTATATTCATGATCTACCAAAGGTAAAAATAATTTTAACTATAAAAGGGACCATACCCCATTTACTCTTCATTGTGCAGACATAACAAAACTCACACAAACACACCTGATCACTCACTCTCTCTCGTTCTCACTTTCCCGGCGACACACACCGGTGGCAATTGCCGGTCGGCACGGCGGCGCCACCACCGACGGCGGAGCTCCGGTGAGGTCTTTTTCGACGCGTAAACCCCCTCCGACACCCGACAAACGCAAACACACACACCCTGAGCATCCACCTCACCCCCCCCCCCTTCCTCCTCGTGGAACTGACTGGCGACCACCACCACAATCTGGTGGTGGTGCGGCGATGACACGCAGGGGCGAAGAGAGAGAGAGACAGATAGAAGAAAGAGAGAACCGCCGCTGATGGCGGCGACAACGGAGTCAGGCAGCGGTGGTCGGAGACTCAGACCGGTAGTTTGTGTCTCGAACCGGTGGTCCCTGTCTCGGATCGGTGGTCCTTGCTTCGGTCCGTTGGGTTTCACGGCGATGCTATGGTGATGGCGATGATATCTTCGGTAAAGTTAACCTCCAGTCATCCCTTTTCATTTTTGCTAAAGATGATGATGAACAGTGGATTGGTTGTTGGCTCGTTATGTCAGGATTGGTTCAGATTTGGGATTCAACTTCGGTACAAGTTCGGTGCGGCTCGGGTTCGGTGTTCGGGTAAATGTTTGGCTCAACTCGGTTTGACTCGGTCAAACCGAGTCAACTCAGTCAACAGATGGGTTCGAGTCAACTGGTCAGCTCGTTGTTTGGGTCAAGCGACTTGGTCAGACGGTCCGGTTTGGTTGACTCGGTCAAACCGAGTCAACTCGGTCAAACCTGGTCAACTCAGCGAGTCAACTCGGTCAACCCGGTTGACTCGGTCAACTCAGCTTTTCAACATGATGATTTGGTAAAGATTAATGGCACGATTGTTTTGTTATTTTATATAACCTTATATTACATGATAACGAGCTCGAACCATTTAAATCATAACTTATGTTTGATATATTAGACAAAAGTATATATATTGATTGAATATTGTTGAATTTTGATAAAATAACGACAACTTGTGTTGTCGGGAACGTCCAAAAATAGAGGAAAGTCTGCCCGTTTTCTAGAAAATTCCGAAAACAAAACGCGTTTTATTGAAAAACAACAACTAACGGTATCAAACGACTTTTATGAAAACCGATAACAACTATATAATAACTTTCAACGACACTTTAAAACTTACAAAAACGACTATTCAGAAATTATTTACAATAAATGAATATAGTTATTATGTTTATTTCAAAACTTGAAAATTCTACAAATCCTTTATAAAAATCAATATAATTACTTATATTGTTCGTAAAGGCCAAAACCCGATTTCGTTTGTACAAATACATATAGCTTGCTTATTTATTTCAAACGTCAAATAACACGACTTCTCAAGACGACTAATGAGATTCTACCGATATATTTATATATTTTTATATAAATATTTATATATTTTAAGTTTCACGAGAACTTAGTGTATTTCAAAGACTTAGTAAACTATTACCGACAATGAACGAAGCTTAACGAGTATAACTCCCTCGTTTCCTTCAAGTTAATAACTTACCGTCGAATCGTTCGGTCAACGATTCGGTAGAGCTTGGTGACACGTAGTATAGTTACTGCTTATATTTAGAAACTTATAAGATATTCCATGTTAGGAATATTGTAGAATGCACACTAGCGAGTCACGTCTTGGAAACGACATCACGAAGTCGTATATAGCTAGCTTTGCACATGGAAATCCAGGTAAGTTCATAACCCCCACTTTTTATGGTTTTACATTTTTATAAATATTTTCGGGGGTGGAAAGACATGCAAGTTTTGCAAAAATAAACAACTTTTCGATGAACGAAAACTCATATTTCTAAATCATGTTACGAATGGATTTTCATGGAACTCAAATGGTTTACAAACGAATTATACTGAATATACCGTTTGTACAAAACAAAATACGTATTTACGAGACGTGCATGATTTTCATGGTTAGGGACGGGAATGTCCTAGTTACAATAACGGGACTGGGTTGGTCTGCGTACGTAAAACGAGGCAACCCAGTGAGTTCATGTCCCCACTTTTAAACTTTACTTGTTTTCTAAACTTGGAGAAAATACATGTGTTATTTTCTAGAAGTCTTAGCTTACAATGTCAGGGTAAACATTGACAGTACACAAATTTTACAAACACAAGAGTTTACAAATGCAAGGTTTTTGCAAATATAATGCGTTACAAATACAGAGTTTTCATATAACTTGATAAGAAAATGATTTTTAAATTCGTTTTCCCAATAATATTTCAAAAACCAGTTATTCAAGAAGATTTATTTCAAAATCTTTTCCAAAACAAACGATGAACTCGCTCAACTTTATGTTGATTTTTCGCATGTTTCTTTCTCAGGTTGCATTTCAAAAGTTAAGGCACGGTTGGAATAGGAGAATCATCAAGAGTCGAGTACTTAGTGGGCATTCATTTTCTAGAAGTCTTAGCTTATTTGCTTCCGCTGTACAATGAAGATACCGGTCCAGTCACGCCAATGCTCTGATATTTCGGGGTGTGACAGATTGGTATCAGAGCTATAGGTTACAGCGAATAAGGTTTTCTGTGGGAATACCTAAGCTCTAACCTCAAATTTCCCTGGGACTTAGACTATTAAAACTTTGAGTACATACAGAACGCCTAGTACTCGAATATGGTCTCCAACCGTTGCCGAAAAACAAACAGTCAAGATTTTGTTTTCAAACATACGCTATTGTGGTGTTTTATACACGATACACGAAACGATTACATACAGTAAGCAAAACCTTGAGAGTTTTGATAACATGCATATGAAACCTTTGGAAACTTATGTTGAAGTTCATTAAAGGTCATCACATAGGAACCGCGAATATTAACTCGGGCACACACTATTATCCATATTGTCTATGATATTTTAACTTCCCGAGCAGGCAGCCTATGCATAACGAAACGCTAGTGCACGAAAATACATGGAACTCAAATTTTAATGGATGTCGGAGTACATCACCTTCTACGCGAAACGAAATGCTAGTGCACAGGTATACGTGAAACTTAAGCTATACATCAACGGAGGTTGACGTACATCACATACGACTTACGAGGCAAGGTCTTTGAGAAGACAAGATGAAACATTTTAGCGACGATGCTAATCCTGACAACAGGAAAACTACCGATCAGGATGCGACGATTTGACACGCGGTCCTGCAACGACACGAAACACGTCAAGGAGAAGACGCATGACTCCGTATTCCCCTTTTCTCATTAACGACGAATACGCTATGTTCAACATTCCATGGTAATGTCAACTATCCGGGTAAAGTCCATAAATTTCTTTTATAGAAATTCCGACTTTTGCATCTAATGAGTAGATTTTCACATCTCTACTCCTCTTAATGGTCATTGTATCATGATCATTTCTTTCATTATAGCGAGCACTCATTGCTTCATTTCTTGAAAATTTATATGTTACGCATGCATCGTTTGTTACGCATGTGGTTTCGTTTCGAATAAGCGTTTCATCAAAGTTCAAATATTATTTCTCTAAATCTAATTATTGATTTGTGATTCGAATGACCCGCATTATTGTAATTGTTGGCTCCTTTGTTATCAAGTCAACACCTTTTCTTGAAATTTCTTTTCTTTTCAAGTTACATACATGGTTTTTCGTTGTAACCATGCCGAAAGTTTTCTTGTCGATACATGTATTTACTGTTGACTTGCACCTAAATCAAGTTCAATTGTTTGAACTTATTCATTACACATATTCAATTCAAGGCACCATATGATGTATTGAAAACATCATACTCAAGTTCGTTTTAACAAGCGTTTCATTTGTTCCGAGTGGTAGTAGACTGTCTGGTCTACGACTCCATTAAGTCGATTGTTGATTTCGACACCTTGTGGTGGTGTTTTCACTAAATTGAAGCTTGCGCTAATCTTGTTTACACATATCATGCACGGATTTAAATTATTTATTTATTGATTTGTTTTAAATCCGCATTGAATCATCATATTAAAGCAGTCTTAACACAATCGTGTGTTAAGACAATGGCACACAAATTCATTTTTATATTTCGGTGTACCTTCTAACGGTTCTTTCATTATCGATCGAATGTTTCGCGATATTCATTGCTTCCTCGTCTTCGATCGAAAAAATTATTTCTTTGATGTTCCATTTTCAATTGAAAATCCTATGATGTCATTTGAAACAAACTTTCAGATTCAGTTTATTGTGCTTTCATTTGATTTCAAACACGGTGAACTTGTTTGATCACCACTATTATTGAATTATTTAAATCACTACGACACCTTGTGGCGTCGGTATAAACTTGTAGCTTGGGCTAACCACGATCGAGCATTTTATGCAAAACACAGGTGATACTTGTTCGATCACCGCTATATTTGAATTGTTTCATTCACTACGACACCTTGTGGCGTCGGTATAACTTGCAGCTTGTGTTGACCACGATCAAGCGTTTCATGCAAACTATTACTTTTGAGCTTGTTGATTCTAAGTTTCGTTTAGTGGATATTATTGCTTCTAGAATTCAATTGCATATTGTGAACGTTCATTTGAGATTCGGTTGGTTGAAGTTTCTGTCCTTTGTTGGATCCCTGTTAACTTAGTCACACTAGTGACTGTATTTATACGTCTGATTTCCTTTGACATCAATTTCTAAAACACATTTCTTTTAAACCGTTGGGCTCTTATTGTTGAGGTATGTCCTTGAATTCACATAATTCGAATAGGTCTTGGTTCGATTTCGTGGTCATCTGTCACACCCCGACCACGTAAATCGTGGCAGAAACGTCGGGGAGTGTCGTAACAGAATCATTGTTTCATAACCATGGATTTAAATAATTTCATTTTATTGAATTAATGAACTCATTGTTTTATTACAAATCAGATAAATACAAATATCGTCTTTCAAGTTTTAAGTCGCTAAGGCACGAGTCCATCCTATGTATATCATGCATCAACAATCATCACATAGCAACACCTGAAACATGTGTAAAAATAGGTACGTCAGCATAAAAATGCCTGTGAGATACATATGTTTTATTAATGCAGGATTCATGACTTGTAAGTTTAAAAGAATGTTTAACAAAAATAGTCATGAACTTAAAAATATTTTCTTTTATAAATCATATAACAGGTGATAAGAAATCAGATGATATAAAAGAAAGTTGCATAAATAAATAACTAAGTAAAATGAGTTTGTATAAAATATGTTGTTTGTAAAACAATGTTTTGATAAAAAGGTTTGTAGTATATATAAAAATATACTTTGGTTTTTAAGAAAGTCGAATAAGTAATATATTAAAAATATATTTTAGTTCCAAAATAGTTAAACAGATAGTATATTAAATATACTTTAGTTGTCAAAATAATAATTTTCAGTAGTATATCAAAAGTATACTTTGGTTTTATAAATAACATATTAAACTATGCTTTGGTTTTGTAAATAACATATTAAACTATGATTTGGTTTTGTAAATAACATATTAACTATGTTTTAGTAATTAACAAAATATATGTTGTTTGGTACAATATCACATATGAGAGCATATCAAACTATACCTTGGAAGTATAACAAAATATACAAAAATGTGATTTAGAATTCATTCAAACCTTAGTGTATCAAACTACACTTTAGAGACTATAGAAATACCACAAAGGCAATCTCTATTTGGACAAAAATCGGTTTCTGACATTCAATACAACAGGAATGGGGTGTCTAATCCTATAGCGCTATATCATACTACCAATCGGTCTGGTGAATGTATAAAACAAGTACAATCCAACAATTAATTTTATAATCTTTGAAAAATTAGTATTTAAACCATAAATAATCATTCAGTTTGTCAAAAGATAAGTACTAACATGTATAATTAATTTATACTTTGAAATCATGAACATAACAAATAGGTACACATGTTTCACCCCAAAACATTGAAAACAGTAAAAGAGGGGACTATGTACACACTTGAGAGTGCTTAGAAGTCTTGAATAGTAACTGATGTGTGCAAAATGCAACATATAAATTACATCAATTGTGGCATAAAACTAACCCTTTTTTAGTACTAATGTTGGAAAAAGTGTGCTTTTGTCTTTCTTTTGTATTTTCAGGATTAAATGAGCTCAAATTAACAAAAGAAGCAAAAAGGCAGCTAAATCTAACATAAATACAAGAAAAGGAACAAACATGGCATGCCCGACCTCCCCGAAAGCATCTTCCCAAGCAAAACAAGATAACAGAAGGCTGAACACGCCCCGTGTTCAGTGAACACGGGGGCGTGCCCAAGTGTCAGCATAAAAGACAAAGTTGTAGAAGCTTCCATCATCCACCACGGGGCCGTGCTCAGCGGACATGGGGCCGTGGTCAACTATAAGATTCGCAGAATCCAGGCAAATCTTGATAGTACAGATATGTTTCTGACACGGGGTCGTGCCCAGCGGACACGGGGCCGTGGTCAACTAATGCAGACAAAAGCAATTAATGAAGACAGAGAAGAGGATGGACACGGGGCCGTGCCCAATGGACACGGGGCCGTGCCCGAGCTTCTGTTCAGCCTATAAATAGGAGTGCTTGGCTCAAGCTCAAACCATCCATTGGCACACCACCTCTCTCACACTTCACCCACCACCATCACAACACCATCATCCACCACCATCATCCATTGTCCATCATAGAGTGTGTGAGTCGTCTCGGGATCCAAGATTGATCGTAAGAGTTCTTGACAATCAAGGCCATGTTTGCCTAAGTCTCTTACATCACTTGGTGAAGACAAAGTGTCTAGTGTAATACTTTTTATTTTTAATTTTTTTGCACTTTTTAATTGGTTATGTATTAATGACTTTAATAACTAGTTTCTTATGTTGAAGGTGATTCTTCCTTATCGTTTGTCCGTGGTGTCTTGGCATTATTTTACTGTCTATATAAAATAAAAGATTTTCACCATTCATATATCCACGGTCTATATGGAGGTATGTTGGCTACTTGGTCGGGGGTTAAGGGAACGGTTTGGTAAGAGTCTTGCCATTGTTCAGTGTATAGATCACAAAGGACCTGGGTCAAATTTAGTAGGACCTCCTTCAATATCTACCGGTATTGGATGGCGGGGGTCCAAACTCTTTGATCCCCTCATAAGTTAAGCTATTATTAAAACTTTAACCCGGCTACTTAGGACTGTTTCCCTGCTGACTCAGACTACTTAGCCGAGGGTAACGTCGCCTTCAAAAGAGGGGCCTACCACATTATGCATTAATAACTTAATTAATTATCTTTCAATAATCCGACCCTTTAGGATTGTATCCTTGCTGACTCAAACTACTGGGTTGAGGGTAACGTCACCTCCAAAGAGGGGCCTACTACAATAACTAAGGTAATCTCTTAAATAGTGCAAAAGTGCAGAAATAATCAAAGGTTCCACTAAACACGAGTCGGAGCCCAGTGATTCATCTTGTCTATCTTTTTTTACTTTATTTTATTTTTCAGCATTTTAGTTAGTTTTTATTTTCTTAGTTTAAAACCTTTTTCTAAACTTTTGATTTGATTAGAAGTTGGGGATAAACCGGTACTAAAAGCTCTTCTGTCCTTGGACGACCTCGGTATCTTGCCAACACTATACTACGCTCACGATGGGTGCACTTGCCCATATGTATGTTTAGTGTTAGTAAATATCGTGTTTTATAAATTTAAAACTTGGCTAAAAAGTGTAAAAGGGCTTAAAATATACTTAAACTTATATACACACTTCACACGCATCAAGTTTTTGGCACCGTTGTCGGGGACACAAGGATTTTAAGAAAGTTAGGAATCAGCGGCCTAATCTTTTTTTTCTTATTTTTCTATATTTTTTTTAGGATTTTTCTTAGTTTTTCAGCTTCTGCAGAACTCAGCACGGGCCGTGCCAGGTCGGACATGGGCCGTGCCCAGCATTGTTACTGGTAGTTTTTATTTTCCGAGTTACAGAGAGCTGAACACTGGGCCGTGTCGGTGCAACACGTGGCCGTGCCCAACTCCCCAGTAATAGGGATCCGGAAAACAACTACTGTATCTCCGACCAAGGGCCGTGTTCGCTGAACACGGGGCCGTGGTGAACCTTCTGACCAACGCTCTTTTTTTTATTGCAGAACTTGGAAAGGGGCCACATTTGAACTTCCTACGTAGTGCATGAGCTCCAGTTCTAGTAGAGACATAAAAGAACCTCTTGAAGAACCCGAACGCTTTCTCAGAAAAAGACTTAAAGCTAAAAACCAAGAGAAAGTTTCGGGGGACCCACTTCCAATGGCGGACCAACATACCCTCATGGATTACCTACGACCCACTGTAGGTAATCTCGGCGCCGCTATCAATGCACCGAATGTCGAAGCCAAAAACTTCGAGCTTCGGCCACATTTGATACAAATGCTTCAAAACTCCGCAACCTTCCATGGGCTTGCGGACGAGGATCCCCATCTACATATTACTAATTTCTTAGAAATATGTGATACCTTTCGGTTCAATGGAGCATCAAACGACGCCATTCGCCTTCGAATGTTTCCATTTTCACTAAAAGACCAAGCTAAGGCTTGGCTTAACACCCTCCCAGTTGGCTCGGTAAACACCTGGGATGAACTTGCCCAAAAGTTTCTATATAAGTATTTCCCTCCTGCTAAAACGGCTAAATTAATGACTGAAATTAATACATATTCACAAGAGGATGGGGAATCCTTATATTAAAGTTGGGAAAGGTTCAAGGAGCTACTAAGAAAGTGTCCTCATCACGGTCTTGCGGTATGGCAACAAGTATCCACTTTCTACAATGGGTTGTTGCCACACACAAGACAAACACTTGATTCTAGCTCCAGGGGACTTTTAGGTAATCGTCGCCCAAATGAAATATATAATCAAATTGAGGAAATTGCTCAAACCAATTTTCAATGGCACACTCCCCGAGGTAATAAATCTGTTGCCCTGGGCGCCCATAAGGTTGATGAAAGCACTTCTTTACAAGCCCAAATCGAGGCCCTTTCTTCAAAAATCAAAAAGTTAGAAATGACAAAAACGGTCTCGGTTATGGCTTGTGAAGGGTGTGGTGGGCCACATGAAAATTGGAGTTGTATGAAAGAATTAGATGATCAAACGGAAACGGTAAACTACATTGATAACAGACCTAGGCCGTTGGGTCCTCCAACGGGTACCTACAACCAAGGCTGGCGTAACCACCCAAACCTTGGTTAGAAAGATCCCGACAATAGTAGTAACCAACAAAACCAACGAACTAACTTTCAACAACCACAAAACTTTTCTCAACAACAAGGTGGACGAGAAAGGCTTGAAGATACTGCATCTCGCCTCATCTCCGACACTGAAAAGAAAAACTCGGATCGATTTCAGCAATTAGAATCGAATTTTAGAAATCAACAGGCTAGCATTCAAAACATTGAAAAACAATTAAATCAAGTAGCTCAAAATTTCTCCGAGAGACCACAAGGCGCATTACCAAGCAATACCGAAACCAACCCAAAAGCGCAAGTACATCTCATCACATTGAGAAATCGAACCGTGGGTCCCGAGGAGGCTCTATTACCGCCAGATGAAAAAAGCCGGTCCAGCCAAACCACGTCTCCACCCGCGCCCCAACCAGAAAAGGCTTCTTTACCAAATCAAGAGCCCACCAAGACTCCTCCGGTTCCATACCCCGGTCGGTTAATTCATCAAAAGACCGATGAGCAATTCGCAAAATTCGAAAATTTACTAAAACAGTTGCATGTTAATATTCCTTTTATCGAGGTCCTAACCCAAATGCCTAAATGTCACACCCCAACCGATGGCGGAAACATCGGAGTGAGACGAAGAAAGATTGCTCATCACACATAACGCTAATTGTGACAATATAATTAAAGATAAATTGACTTCTTTCATAAATAAATGTTACAATACATGAAATTTAAAATACATGTTAAGTACAAGAAAAACAATACGACAACAAATATGACATTTATACAATGTATTTGACCTAAACGTCTATATGTGTATCTAGGTATCAACGCTACTTCATTTCATGGCATCATCATCCTCAACCTGTAACATGTTTAAAATAAAGTTCAATGCAAAAGCAAAGGCGAGTATACAAGTTTGGTACGTACATATCAAAAGATAAGTTTCGAACAATTCCTCATAAATATGAATACGATTATAAGTATAGGCATAAAACGTATGAATGTAAGTGTAGGTATGAATATTTAAATTTACGTATATAGTGTACGTTGGAACATCATGGATTTAGGTGTATAAAATCGTCCAAAAGGTTAAGTATGTAAATACGAATGATTATAAATGAATTTGTCACGTTAAACAACTAAAACGTGTAGGATGAAATGTGTGTATAGTTGTTTAAACGAAACGTTGAGTTTATCGTATCAAAATTGGATGAGCTTGGTTTGAAATGTAGAATATAGTTCGTATATGTAAAGGAACATAAAGTACTCATTGGTTATGCATAACGTATTTTGTAACGAATGGAAATTTGTGTAGTAAAACGTTTAAGATATGTTTATGAATCTCATGTGTATGAGTTAGGTGAAAATAGGTTGTAGGATAGAAAATACGCTTGATAAAGCAATATATTTTGAAATCGTACACGCATGTATTTTTGAATAATGATCAATAATTTAGATATAAAACATGATCGAGTTGCATAATAAGATATTTTGAAGAGGCGTCTTGGAAACGGTCACCTAGGTAAGGGAATCACCCCGAACTCGTTGGTGGGGTCGTTTTAAGAAAAGGGAAGTGGAGTTAAAAGTCAAGGTAAAGAAATCACTCCTATCTCGATGATATGTCTCCACCTTTCGTTACAAGAAATATGAATTTAAATTATATAAAATCATGCATATGTATAAGTGTATGAAAAAGATTTAGTATGATGTGCGTGTGAGAAGAAAATATCGAAAGCAAATTCAAATTTGAAGGATTGCATCGTATAAAGTAAATAATATAACGTATGTTTGATTAAAATTTAGGATGGTTCCAAAGCGGAACGTTGACTAACCAAAGTGGTCGAAAAAGTCTTTCGAATTTGAGGAGCATGCTTTGGCCTAATAGGTGAAATACTCTTGCCGACAAGTCGGTTAACGGTATTTACCCTTCCAGTTACTACATGTCCCCAATTCAATTGAAATTTCGAGACTTGGCGGGATTAATGAAAATCAAGGAGTGGAACTAGTCGACAAGGTGCGGGTTTCACCCCTAACTTGGCGATTTAGTATCCTAAGTGTGGTTGGTACCCGTCGGGTCAAAATTAGATTTCAACACTTTGACGAGGGTCCACTAGAATTCAAAATTTGAATTTCTCCATCAAGGTGAGGATTTCACTCCTAACTTGGTGGTGAATTTCGTGTAAGAAAAGAAAAGTAGAAGGATCGAGGGTCATTCACCAAATTGTGGGTTTCACGCCTATTTTGGTGAGGTCGTCCCATTTTTGTAATATGAGTGTTGTCGGATTTAGAATAATCGAGTAAAATGCATGAGGGAAGTGTATGTTAAAGGAATAAACAAACAAATATAAACGCACAATGAAACATATCAAGAATAGCACATAATGAGTGGGACAATAAAACAAGTATTAGCACATAATAAAGCAAGTATAGCATGTCAAGTGTTAACACAAAGGCGACTTATATGCTTAAAAAAAATCAAAAGAGAATAAATAAAAGCAACTAAGGTAGCATGCAAGTAGTTTCAAGCAAAGCATATGAATAAAGCTCTAAAACTATAGACTAGGTTAAAGCATTCCTACTTTTCCTAATTCCCTATAGTTATGGCTCTGATACCAATCTGTCACACCCCAACCGATGGCGGAAATATCGGAGTGAGACGAAGAAAGATTGCTCATCACACATAACGCTAATTGTGACAATATAATTAAAGATAAATTGACTTCTTTCATAAATAAATGTTACAATACATGAAATTTGAAATACAACATGTTAAGTACAAGAAAAACAATACGACAACAAATATGACATTTATACAATGTATTTGACCTAAACGTCTATATGTGTATCTAGGTATCAACGCTACTTCATTTCATGGCATCATCATCCTCAACCTGTAACATGTTTAAAATAAAGTTCAATGCAAAAGCAAAGGCGAGTATACAAGTTTGGTACGTACATATCAAAAGATAAGTTTCGAACAATTCCTCATAGCAAGCATGTGATTCAAGATAAACATAAAAACATGGCATGTGTCTAACATATCAAACCAAAAGAGACGCAAGATGCTCATAACATAACCACAAGTTACGGGCGGCGGGTCGTCAATCCTATAGCGCTACATATGTCACGGTTAGGCTCGTACGAAGTTAATGATAAGTTCAACACATAAAGTTTCACCCAAGTTTAAAGTATCAAGCCATCACGTATACAAGCATGTTAATAGGAATGTTCATGTGTTTAAGCAAAATGTTCATGTGTAAGTTGTTGATAAGTAAACATGTTACACCCCAAAAGTGGTAAAAGTAAAAAGGGGGAAATACGAGTATACTCACAAAGTTGGCATATGCTTTTCCAATTATCCAATTATTGACGAGTTGATGAGGTTAAAAGATTGAATGCGTAAGGGTTAAAGTTCAAGTATGCATAGAGACAAGATTCGGTATTTAAAACAACATAAAAATAAGATATGAGAATAACATGTGAAAATAATCATCTTCAACACCTAACACTTGTATGACACTTGGTAACCACAAGGGTTATGATAATGTTTTTATGAGTTGAACACCCATAAGAATCACAACAAGGTTTAGGTCTTAGATGATGTTCTACTACTTTAACATATAAACACAAGTTCAACATCAAAGGTTCGAATGCGTGTATATATATATATATCTAGGTTAAGTATTACATATTATTTAGTCCAATAATTCAAGTAGGAGGTAGAAGATTAGGATCTTCATTTAGGCACCTCGAGTTATCATAGATGTCAAGTATGGGGTAGGAAGAACTAGCTTCCGTTTAGGAACCCCTTGTATGTTCACCACTTCACTTGATGTAAAAACAACCAAGGAGGGTCACGAACTAGGATTAGTACAATAATATAAATAATCTAATCTATGAGAAATCATCAAATCATGTGAGGATTGTATGTAGGACAACCCTAGTTGTTCCATAATCACTCATTCATCAAGACCTAAGCTTGACACGATTTGTGGGTTAAATACCCTAGCAAAACAGAAAGTATTTGAGGTTTAATCCTCTGATTTCAAGTGTCTCAACCTTGTTTTTAAGCCTAATCAACCATAGGAGAGGTTGTAAGCATTGGGACATAGGTATGAGATGTGTTAGACACAAGTTGAATAAGTTTAAACAAGTTTGAAAGAACATAAGTCAAAACAGAAAGTTTTTGGATCATTTCAGGGGATTTCCAGGTCTGATTTCTCCAAGGAGAAGTCAAGGAATCATACCCTATGATTATCCAAGCAAGTAGGAAGAAGAATCGGGTGATTTCGTTAAGAAATGAGCAAGTTATGCTCACTTTTGTAAAGGCGCATGAATCTGTCCGAATTTCTGAAATATGCAAGAACTTGAGAGTGTTTGAGAGAGATTTGAGAGTGTTGAAAGTGTTCAAGTGCTTGGAGGACCTTGGGTACTTATAGGGGAGTGATTAGGGTTGTTTTGGGGGGATAATTAAGGCTAAAACCCGGTTTAAACAAGAAAATCCCGCTCAAACATGAATCTGGTCGCGACTGCACAAGGTTTCTGATCTGGACACCCTCAGGCGGCCCGCTTGAGGTATCAAGGTAAGTTGAGGCGGGCCGCCCGGGCTTTCTTATCCGGACATAAGTTTCAAAATTTACAATTTAGCCCCTGAAGTTATTATTTTAGTGTTTTTAGGTCTTTTAAGGACTATAAGTGCCACAAAAACATAGTTTAAGATAAATCCAAGTATGGGGAGTATAACCCAAGTATAATTAAGCGTATGAGTATCAAAATCAAGTGTCGTTCTCGTTCAAAACACGTTTTATGCATATGTTTAGATTAATTACAAGTTTAGCGCATAGTTTCCAAGAATAACGAATAAGTATCAATTGATTCACCGTTTCGAACATACGAGCATATATAAAGTACGTATATTATGTAATTAACCAAATACGAGTTTTATTCATGATCCAAGTCTCGGATTTTACATCGCTTTTTAATGAAAGAATGATTACAAGACCACGAAGTTTCCAAAAATAGTTTTTTTACAAACGATGGTTTCTAAATATAGAAGGTATGAAAACGCGGGGCGTTACACTAAATATGCAAAATTTATGAGGGACATCCTCACTCACAAAAGGAAAATTGAATCATTGCAATTAGTTAACTTAGGCGAAGAATGCTCCGCCTTAGTACTCAACAAACTCCCACAAAAGAAAATTGATCCTGGAAGCTTCACGATTCCTTGCTCGATTGGGGAATCACCCATTCGTAATGCACTAGCCGATCTTGGGCCTAGCATTAACCTCATGCCCACATCAATGTTCAACCGTCTCGGCTTAGGAAAAACGAGCCCTACAAAGATGAGCATACAACTAGCCGACAGATCCGTCAAATTTCCACAAGGTGTCGCTGAAAATCTATTGGTCAAAGTCGACAATTTCGTCTTCCCGGCCGACTTTGTCATACTAGACATGGAAGAAGACACCGATGTCCCCCTCATCCTTGGGAGGCCATTTCTAGCCACCGCCCAAGCAGTGGTAGATATCAATGAAGGAACACTAACATTAAAGTTTGGGGACGAGGAAGTGAAGTTTGGAGTTGGAAAGAGAGTAGAAGACGAAGACCCGGTCAACTACATGAAGGTCATAGACTCAAGCTTGGATGACGCTCTCCGACGGTGTAACATGGGATGCAAAACATCCCACTTAAGTGACATATGACCAGGCTTTGGGTCTAGCCAAGGACCCTTATAAACGTGGCACACCACGGAGGCATTCCGCGGAACTATCCTTAGTTTAATTTAGATTAGTTTTTATGTTTTCTAGTTTAGTTTTAATTTTCAGGAACAAAACACACTCGGGATGACGAAGGATAACAAGGGAAACTTGAACAAGCACCCCATGCAGGAAAACAGGGCCATTCGACGAACTTTCTTCATTACAGCAGGTTCAGCACGGGCCGTGTCCGCCCAACACGGCCCCGTGCTGCACAGTCTGCAGAAAACGCCCATTTCAGGTAAACTGGACACGGGCCGTGTTCACCCAACACACCCCCGTGTCCAGGCTTCTGTTTCTTTTGTTCAACTTTTTGTTACTGGCACCTGAACACGGAGTCGTGCCCGGACAACACGGGGTCGTGTCCAGGCGCCCAGTAACACAATTTTTTGCTTTTTCACACCTTTTACACATTCAATCAACCTAAAAACTTATTTTTGGGACACATTGAGGACAATGTGTAATTTAACTGTGGGGGGATGCTAAAACCTTGAATCTTGCAAGTCCTAACAACAAGCCTTACACAAAACTCTATTGGAACCGCTAATCACCCCAAATTTTTTTCAAAAATTTTCAATTTTTTTTACTGGTCTAGGTTTAATTTGGGAATTTCAAAATTCTAAAAAGGTTATATTTTTACAAATTTACAACCGATAGCGTCGTGATAAAAGAACCAACATAAGAAAATTATTAAAAGGCATGACAGGCTTAGTTAAAATTTAATTATATATACTTGATCACATAAAAACCCATTCCCACAAAAGTGAGTTTTGAGCCTTTATTGAGCATACAAATACATATCTTTAAACTAAATGCTCATTTTTCGTTTCTTGTGTGAATAGCCGCTTGGTTCTTACAACTCTAGAACTTGCCACGACGATACATTCCCGGTCCTTACCAACTTAAACCCGAGTAAGTAAATGATGGAGGCATTAGGACTAACCCATTTTTATTTCTACACCATTATTTTTTTTTACCACCTACCCAAAATCCCCCTAGTTAACCCCTTTGAGCCTAAACCTTTTCATTTCTTAACCCAAACCAAACACCCTTTCACCCACCAAAACCTTTTTATTTTTAACCCTTTGTTTTAGTAACAAGCTCAGTTTTTCGTATGACTTTCAAAAAAAAAATATTGATGATGAAGCAAAAGAAATAAACAAGCAAGTTCATCAAAAATAACTTTGTTTGAATTATGGCTTCAACAAAATAAAATATTGCAAAAATAAAAAGTCTTACGAAAAACCGATGCTTTTACGCTTTTCGCCCTTTTCTACTAACCACTAACCCTCCACCTACCTTTAACCCAAGCCTAACCCTTCACCCAAAAGTCCTCTTGATATTTACAAAGGTATATAGTTAAAAAGGAGGAGGATTGATTGCTTGGCAAGCCTATGGTAGGAGTAAGTTCCATGCCGCTCTCGAGTGATTCACTAAAATACATCTTCGGCCGAGTGTTGAGTGATCCCCCGTGAGGTATGTGAACTTGTATATAAATAGAATTTTAAAGAGGCATGTTATGCCCTAATAAGTAATTTATCTTATGAAAAGTTTAAATAAATCATGACGAATAGGATTGTAAATAAATAAAAATAAAACTTAATAAAGAATCTTGGAAATCCCGACACTCTATGACAAGCCCAAAAACCTTCTCTTCTACCCATTCCATTTGGGAGTGTAAAGCCACATTATAAAGAGTTTTGCTTGAGGACAAGCAAAGATTCAAGTGTGGGGGTATTTGATGTGTGCAAAATGCAACATATAAATTACATCAATTGTGGCATAAAACTAACCTTTTTTTAGTACTAATGTTGGAAAAAGTGTGCTTTTGTCTTCCTTTTGTATTTTCAGGATTAAATGAGCTCAAATTAACAAAAGAAGCAAAAAGGCAGCTAAATCTAACATAAATACAAGAAAAGGAACAAACGTGGCATGCCCGACCTCCCCGAAAGCATCTTCCCAAGCAAAGCAAAACAAGATAACAGAAGGCTGAACATGCCCCGTGTTCAGTGAACACGGGGGAGTGCCCAAGTGTCAGCATAAAAGACAAAGTTGTAGAAGCTTCCATCGCTCACCACAGGGCCGTGCTCAGCGGACACGGGGCCGTGGTCAACTATAAGATTCGCAGAATCCAGGCAAATCTTGATAGTACAGATATGCTTCTGTACACGGGGTCGTGCCCAGCGGACACGGGGCCGTGGTCAACTAATGCAGACAAAAGCAATTAATGAAGACAGAGAAGAGGATGGACACGGGGCCGTGCCCGAGCTTCTGTTCAGCCTATAAATAGGAGTGCTTGGCTCAAGCTCAAACCATCCATTGGCACACCACCTCTCTCACACTTCACCCACCACCCACCACCATCACAACACCATCATCCACCACCATCATCCATTGTCCATCATAGAGTGTGTGAGTCGTCTCGGGATCCAAGATTGATCGTAAGAGTTCTTGACAATCAACGCCATGTTTGCCTAAGTCTCTTACATCACTTGGTGAAGACAAAGTGTCTAGTGTAATACTTTTTATTTTTAATCTTTTCGCACTTTTAAATTGGTTATGTATTAATGACTTTAATAACTAGTTTCTTATGTTGAAGGTGATTCTTCCTTATCGTTTGTCCGTGGTGTCTTGGCATTATTTTATTGTCTATATAAAATAAAAGATTTTCACCATTCATATCTCCACGGTCTATATGGAGGTATGTTGGCTATCTGGTCGGGGGTTAAGGGAACGGTTTGGTAAGAGTCTTGCCATTGTTCAGTGTATAGATCCTACAAAGGACCTGGGTCAAATTTAGTAGGATCTCCTTCAATATCTACCGGTATTGGATGGCGGGGGTCCAAACTCTTTGATCCCCTCATAAGTTAAGCTACTATTAAAACTTTAACCCGGCTACTTAGGACTGTATCCCTGCTGACTCAGACTACTTAGCCGAGGGTAACGTCGCCTTCAAAAGAGGGGCCTACCACATTATGCATTAATAACTTAATTAATTATCTTTCAATAATCCGACCCTTTAGGATTGTATCCTTGCTGACTCAAACTACTGGGTTGAGGGTAACGTCACCTCTAAAAGAGGGGCCTACTACAATAACTAAGGTAATCTCTTAAATAGTGCAAAAGTGCGGAAATAATCAAAGGATACACTAAACACGAGTCGGAGCCAAGTGATTCATCTTGTCTATCTGTTTTTACTTTATTTTATTTTTCAGCATTTTAGTTAGTTTTTATTTTCTTAGTTTAAAACCTTTTTCTAAACTTTTGATTTGATTAGACGTTGAGGATAAACCGATACTAAAAGCCCTTGTGTCCTTGGACGACCTCGGTATCTTGCCAACACTATACTACGCTCACGATGGGTGCACTTGCCCATATGTGTGTTTAGTGTTAGTAAATACCCTGTTTTATAAATTTAAAACTTGGCTAAAAAGTGTAAAAGGGCTTAAAATATACTTAAACTTATATACACACTTCACACGCATCAGTAACCAAGCAAAGCTAGAGGGGTCACGGAAATCAATCGGCACCTAATATAGGTAACTACATAAATAAACCGGACCTAAATCGGAAGATCGGATAGGATGAGATTTCGTAAACCAAATGAGTGTTGGAACTTATATGATATGGTTTAACAAAGCCTACATACTAAATCGAAACCTAACCTAAGTGCTTACGACCCATTACGGCCCGTTTAGGTAGCTTACTCCACTTTAACGCGTCGTTCGCGTAAAAAGCGTTCGGACCGCCTAACTAGTCCTATGACAAGTATTATATGTCTTAACATGTCTAATAATGTTACCTAATCAGTTTAAATGTAAAAATTTAGGTTACATATGCTTAAAATGAATTTATGCGCAAAAAGGGCATTTTGGTCATTTTCCTAAGGCATATAAACTACCTATCATACAACTAACTAAACGAAGTGACCATAAGGTATAACCTCAGAAGGTTATTCCCTATATAACTATGGTCACCTAATGTGTTTGGTTGGATCCTAATGATCGACCAAATGGGTCGGGTTCGAAAGTCTAAGCGGTTGTTTAGACCGCTTACCTTACGACCCTACATAAGCACTAAACCTAAAGTGACGAGTGAAACATGTCAAAACATGTTTAACGAAGTTAGAAAACAAGTTTGATATCAAAAAAAACGGTTTTGATACCCAAGAATAGTTTGGTTGCAAAATACGCATAAACGCGTATTTTGGCGAAAACTATGACTCGTCACTACGCCTAATTAACGTGGTAATCAGTAGGTATAGTCACAAGAGACTATAACCATCGTGATTACGATCAAGTTACGAAGTTCAAACGAACTTCGTGTTGACCATTGACTGGTCAAAGCAGAAAGTCAAACACTGTTTGACTTTCGTGCTAAAAACGCAATAAAAGCATGAAGGAATACTTACAAAGGGTCCAAGCAAGGAAATCTTGATCAAATTACTCAGGTATGAAGTTTTTGAACTCCAACTTAGAGTAATTCAATCAGATTGTGAGAAATGGGAATGAAGATGTTGGGTTTATATAGGAAACCCACAACCGTTAGGATCGTTCCTCGCAAAAACGTGCTTCGATCTGGACCGTACAAGTGCACCCATAGTTTTAGAATACCATGGGCACCTGAAATTAGCCCATAGACTTGATAAAAACCATTTGCAACCATGGGGAACAGTTGGATCAAGCTGAAACAAATTCTCTGTTGTCTGATAGGCTCTCACGCCCCGCGTAACCAGACCATAAGGTCTTACGCGGCCCGCCTAGTCCCACTATCCAGAAATGTCAACTTTAGTCCTTGAACTTGAAAAACTTGTATTTTGATGCATTTTTGGCACGTTTAAGCCCCGTTAACCCCATTTCAAGGCTCTAAAATGATGTTAAAGTATAGGGAACTTAAAATATGCTCAAAAACATCTCAGATGTCGTCTCGTTTGGTCGTACGGTTGCATTATTCGGTTAATTACGACGGAAGTCGTAACGTACGCAAAAAAGATCCAAATTACGCGACGAATGGTATTTTATCATGCCAATCACTAAAATAAAATATTTTAATGATTACATAAATTTTTGGATGTCCGGATATATTCAGAACGTAAGATATGCGCGAAAATGCAAACTTATGCACTTTTTGACGCTTTTAGTCCCTGATGTTCAAATAAGTTTATTTTTGCACACCAAACACCTCTAAGCCTATTTCTAAGCTATGTAAAGGATATTTAGGGCATGTTTAACTTATGATCATGTTCCGGAATGTTCGTTACAGTACTAATCGGTATACTTTCGTAGTTTGTCGAAATTAGTCCCAGTAAGCGAATAAACTTGATTTCGACACACCAAACCTCCCAAAACTTATTTCTAAGTTATGTAAAGGTTATTTAAGGTATGTTAAGCCTATGTCACTATTCCGGAGTGTTTGTTGCATTAAAGTGATTATATTTACGCATCCAACGCATATAATCTTCCAGAAAACGATTTAAAGCTCGAAATCGAACAAGAATTGATATATGCAAATGATACACATATTTTTACAAATTCCAAGTATGAAATACAATATTTCATTGGTTTGGTATTTGTTTGGTGGTTGAAGTGACACAGGTTTCACATCATCTGTAACAACCGCCAACAATATTATTTCTTATTTTATTATGTCCAATAGGAAACCCTAATTGAGACCCCCAAGTAATATTGCATGACCCCTAAAATTTTCAGAACAGTTGGAACTAGGATCAGGGCCCCCTAAAACTCAGGGGGGGGGGGGAGGGTATTCCCTAATTGATATTATCTACACAGTTTGTTATAGGAAACGAATTTCGTCGATTTTTGACTCATCTAGGCTATAATGGACACGAAGCTACCCTACCCTAAAAAGGGCGTCGTCGCGCCACGCGACAGGGACTGTTTTTCAGTATAAAATCCAGGGGTTTGGCACTTTCATGGCTGCGTTGGTTCGACGTTCAAATTCGTTTTGTACACTGAGTTATTCACGTTTTCGTTCAAAAACACACACTAGCACGAAGCTCTGCTACGACAACAGGGTAATAACTCGATCACTGCTACGATACAATGTGCGATCGATTGAAACCGATCCGATGGATGTTTAAGTGTTGTCCGACTACGGGCTATACTTTGTCATTCGTCGTGAGGGTTTTGATTTCGTGAGCTTATCGTAAATGTTGTATTAAGTTACTGACCTAGTTTCATGTGCATTGTTATTTTAACTAGGTTACACGGCTAAATCAGTAGGCTAAACTTTGCCCGTCTAAATTTGCAATGTGAGTCATTCTCTTTTTATCAATGGTTTTACTAAATCTCGAATTATTTTCAAGAGTTATAATTACAGGGATTAAGTCGTGGTTATCTTAAATCACTGGCAAGTGGGGTATTGTGCACATTACTAATTTCTCATGGTTAGGTTCACCAACCTAACAGTGATAATCATCACTACTTGGGTGAAAGGACCCAATAGTGGTATGACCATCGTCACCAGGGTGTGACACGGCGCCAGATAAAAATAAGATAGTAGCCATTGTAATCGCTCTTATGCTGTAATCTATAACTAATGTGTCGTTTTATTTCATCCGAATGACTCGCCAGTATTTCCCCGCTGATAAAATATTTTTAAACATGTTTCAGGTGATTTATTGTGAATCAAGGAAAAAGTGCTACGGAGCACTAACAAGCTTGAAGTGGTGGCTCAATAAAATAAATAATCATGTTTTGTAAAACAAGGGATTTCCTCGTGAAATTTCCTTTACTGTAAATTATGGGGTTTGTCCCAAATTGTAAAATAAAATAATTGGACATTTTCAAGTTTTAAAAGATCCTATTAAACTTCCGATGTCGCATCAACTAATAAATACCACGGGTTTCTGTCCCGCGGCTCCTGGACCGGGTAACACCGGGACGGGGGCCGTGACAGAAAAAAGTGGTATCAGAGCCACTGATTTAAGCTAATTAAGTATTTAAAAATACTTAATTTCTTTTCAAATTGCTATTTTGTGATTCTGTGAAAATTCAACGGGATGAATAAAATAGTAACTTAAGTTTATGTGTGTTTTTCATATATGCTAACAGCATGAATGAGTTGTCTGAAGCTCTTCAGAATCTCACTATCTATTCTGCTGACATGGAAGTTTCCGGGGGCTTTTCCGGCTATTGGGCCGACACTGAGAAACCTATGGAATTCCAAGCCCAACCTCAGGAGAAACCCAAGTCGAAAAAGAGAAGGAGAATCATAGGCTGGAGACGCGGACGGAGGAAGAAGCCAGCTGCACAGAAGGTTAAAAAGACTGAGGATCCAAAGGATAAAGGGAAAGGAAAGGAAATCGGGGAGAGTTCAGGGCAAGCCCAGGAAATGCCACCATGGGAGGAGCTGGATCGCAAACTGGCAAATAGCGACCTCATCGGACCTGCCGATGAAAACCTCTTCAATTACCCAGTTGAATCACAACTTCCCGTTAATTTGGAACCTGCTATCCCAGATCCTATTGTCAACCCCCGACCTCTACAAGGAAAGCTGGAAGAATGGTGGACCACTGACTGGCAATTTCAGAATCTCTTGAATAACCCTAACACCTTTTTTCCCCCAGTTTGACCCTGAGCCTGCACCAAACCCACCTATGAGCACAGAAAACTTGGCTGAACTACGTCAATATGGCAAGGAACTGGTGGACGCAGGGAATCGAACCCGGGAAGTAGGAGAATAGATCTCCTGGAAATACGACGAGAGGGAGCGTCGTTTCTGAGACGCCAGTTGGTTGTGGTTGCATAATGGTGTGGTTATGTGTTTAATAATAATAAAATAATAATAATAAAAATATAATCATGTAAAATAACTTCAAATAAAACTTTTGTAAGATAACTGGTGTGTACGAATGCATACTAAAATATATAAAATATGGAAGTCGCAAAGTCGACAATTTTGGTTATACGTATTAATATGATTATGTGCGATTGTTTTATTGTGTTTGGTTGTTATTTATTTTGTGCTAATAACTTATATATATTAATTACCAGATGGAACACGCTGGTAATAAACCAGTTAACGAGGTTAACCAATCTGAGCAAAACAATGAGGACCAATTTCTTAATAGACAGGATATAGAAAATATTGTTGCTCAAGGAATAGCCAATGCTATTCCAGCAATCCTTGTTGCTGCCTGAAATCCAGTTGAACCTCCACCCAGCAAACGTACTCGTGATGACAACTTCAGTAATAGTGTAAATGGAGGCGGTGACAATAATAATGATGATGTGATGCAATCCCCGTTCCTTAAGAAAATGAAAGCTGCAACGCCTGGTTGCACTTACAAGGAATTTCTTGCCTGTAAACCAATTGAATTTGCAGGCAATGAAGGGGCAACTGCTGCACTTCGTTGGTTAGAGAAAACCGAAGCAGTAATTAAAATAAGTAAATGTGCCGAGGAAGACAAGGTCATGTACGCATCACATCTTTTTAAAGAAGGGGCGCTAGAATGGTGGACTACAGTACTACAAGCCAAGGGAAGCGATGTGGCTTATGCCATGAATTGGGAAGAATTTAAAAGATTGGTGGAAAGAAAATTATGTCCTGAATATGAAAAGGAACAAATGACAAATAAGTTCCTCAATCACCGGATGGTAGACGTTGATTGTCGAGGGTATACTTTGACATTCTTCGAGTATGCTAGAATTGTACCTACCCTGGCTTCGCCAGAACCGGTACTTATTTCTCGCTATATTTGGGGTTTAATTAGCGAGATTCGTGATATCGTCAAAGCTGCGAGACCTCGCACAATTGACGATGCTGTGGAATTAGCCAACACGTTGACCGACGGGCTGGTACGCACAAGAGAAGAAAATCGGAAGAAGGAAGTGGCCCAAAAGATTACCCAATGATTCCATGTGGGTAATAGTAATAATCTCAAGAAAAAGGGAACCGGGCAATCTTCCACTGCTCCATTTTGCAGTACCTATAAACGAAAGCATTTTGGAAGATGCAAAGGGTATTGCAATTTTTGCAAAATTCCAGGGCATCAAGAAGAAGATTGCAGGAGGAAGTAATCAACAATCTGCTTCAACTATGGAGAAGCTGGACATTTTAGACCAGACTGCCCCAAACTGGTCAAACCAGCGGACAACAAGGCCAAACCAGCTGAAGGAACTAATAAGAAGAACGCAAGAGCCTTTCAGTTGACTACCCAAGAAGCAGAACTAATCCCTGACGTGATAGCTGGTACGTTCCAAGTTCACGACGTTGATGCAAAAGTGTTATTTGACTCTGGGGCAAACCAAAGTTTTATAAATACTTCGTTCTGCCAAGCTCTCAACCTACCTTTAACCAAACTTAGGCAGATTTTTACGGTGGAAACCGCAGAGGGTAATTCTGTTTACATAGATAAGGTTTTGCAAAAAGGAAAGATAGAACTCTCAGGTCATAAATTTTCTGCAAACCTATTACCTATGAAATTAGCTGGATTCGATGCCGTATTAGGAATGGATTGGTTAGTAGCCAACCATGCTCGAATCCTTTGTGATAAGAATTCCATAGAAATTCTTACACCATCAGGCGAAATAATCATGGTTACAGGAGATAAGCCATGTAAATCAATGAAGTTCATTTATGTAATGAAAGTTGCTAGTTATGAACGAAAGCAAGGAATAGTGTATATGATTTTGGTAATCATTAGCACTAAGGATAAGGATCTTAAGGAAATTCCTATAGTATCAGAATACTCGGATGTATTCCCAAAAGAACTACCAGGATTACCACCCGATAGGGAAGTAGAATTTAGAATTCATCTGATTCCTGGATCTACACCAGTAGCTAAAGCACCCTACCGGTTAGCACCCACTGAAATGTTAGAACTGAAAAAGAAATTAGATGAATTACTAAGTAAAGGATTCATACAACCTAGTTCATCCCCTTGGGAAGCACCAGTGTTGTTTGTGAAAAAGAAAGATGGTTCAATGCGAATGTGTATCGATTACAGGGAATTGAATAAGGTTACAATTAAGATTCGATACCCATTACCTAGGATTGATGATCTTTTTGATCAATTGCAAGGAGCTAGATACTTTTCTAAGATAGACTTGCATTCAGAATATCATCAGTTGAAGGTACAAGAAGAAGACATACCTAAAACCGCTTTCAGAACTAGGTATGGTCACTACGAGTTTACAGTCATGCCCTTTGGGTTAACAAATGCTCCTGCAGCATTTATGGATATGATGAATAGGATTTGTAAACCTTACTTGGATAAATTTGTAATTGTCTTCATTGACGATATACTTATTTATTCCAAAAGTCAGGACGAGCATTGTAAGCATTTATGTAAGGACCGTTTTTCTTCTTAAAAATTAACTTACAAAGGTAATAAAAAGACTTCAAAATACCAACATTAATATATGCTTTTGACAAAAATTGGGCATGACCCGTCCGTAAAACGGATATACCCCTGTTTTAAACAAAAGTAAGACAAATACCATTCTACAATTCGTTCAACAAGACACTACTAAAAACCTAGACATCAAGTGTTAAAATGTAAGTCTACTAACAAGTTGTACAAAATAGAAATTTTGACCCAAAACATTAGTGCAACTAGCGGAAGCGCTTGATATGACATATCATGAACATGTGCTCGCTCCAATTCTCCAAGTCGCCTAAATTGAGGATTTACCTACATTCAACATCAAAGCTTTAAAAAGTTAGTCATTATACTTATTACGCTTACAATAGCATCGTTTTAGTTCCATTCGTTTATGTACTTTCATTCCTCTTACGCATACGACTACCCAATTAAATGGGTATGGCATATACTCTCATAATGAGATTCAAACATACACTTACGACCCGGTAACATCGGGTTGATTGCTTTCAACATAGATCCTTTGTTGTATCCGTTAAACGGATTGAACTTCATACATTCGTTATTGCATTCATGACCACCCGTTCTAAACGGATGGTACCTTATTCTTACTTGACTTGTTCAATTCAAACCGGTCGACTTGCATAGCTTGTCATAACCTTCGTTAGCATAATCAAATCTACAAGGGATTTGCTATCCACTTACTATTCACCATATTCATTATAACTAGGATTGTTCGTCATAATTATTAACAAATTTGAGTAAGGTTTTGTATGCAACGGAACATACCTCGGTCTTGCGTGCCTTTCGTTTTCCTAGTGCTCGTACCTTCTTCCTTCACGCCTACATTACAACATTCACTCATTCATTTAGTCTATTTACTTCATTCTACCATTTTCCATGTTACACATACATTCATCTCTTAAGCATTTCATCAAACACTTGGTAGGCATCATAATTAAGGTATAAGGTACAAGTCTTTAAAGCATAATTTTACTAGTTCATCATCATTCAACATTCACATCTATTCTAATTTGCATAACTACTTCCTCCTACATCAATTTATCTAGCATTCAAGTATTACAAACAAGATCATGTATCAAGATAACATACAATCATCATCATTATGACCTTCCTAATCATAACACAATTTTACAAAGTGGGTTTTCACTACAACCTCACATGCAACCAAAAATCAACATGATTCTTGTTCTAGAAAGCAATTCTAACTCAGATTTCCCACTTTAGATACAAGAAATCGAGATTGGGTTTAACCCCTCATTCTAAAATTCATATTTTCAGAAATTAAACTTACCACTTCACTATGTATGTGTAGATAATCGAAACACTTGAGACATGCAACAGATTAGACTTGAATTCCCTGATCAATTGAGTGAATTAGCAAGAGCAAGGGTTTTCACCCTGTTTCTCTTGTTCGATCGACCCCAGACACGCACAAGAGTGTGTGTTTTTGGGTTTCTACATTATAAATCCCTAATTAATATAACTTTACACATTACCCCCTTCCAAGTTTAATAAGTATCTAATTCAAGCCTTTTTCCAACATTTAACTTATATCTTATCATAACCCATCAATTAAGTTAGTCTTTTGTTCACTTTCATTTAATTTTAATATTAACTGATTTATGGGGCGTTACAAGTCTACCCCCTTAGAAGAGGTTTCATCCCCGAAACCTGGGCATATAATGAAGAGGTTACATACCTTATGATCCCTTTACTGATGGTTTTAACACTCCGGTTTTATTAGTTTGCGTTTTCCTTTCCATATTCTTTTACGACCTATCACATAGGTTCAGTAATATTTCACACTTCCATTATTCGTTTCACGCTTACTCGGAATGTCAGGTATTATACTTTATTCAGTCCGTCCAGCATTGCAATAGTCGAACATAACTATCGAAATTTTTTGTTTTGAGAAATTTTATCATCGTTTAGTCCTAACTATTAATCCGAGTCTTTTGACCTTTAATCTGCGTCACCGTCTCTTGGTTTACGTATAGATCCGTATTCCTGCCCATCTATCGGGTATTTTACCGAAGTCACTATCAAGGCAACCATTCCGTCATGTATTAAGACTTTGTTTTGATTTATTCAGTAATGTTAGCGTATCCCGTTTACTTTTATTATTAAGCATTTTGCTTATTTGATCGTAACACCACCTTTCTGTTGTTAGCGACCCTTAGGTCTGTTTCTTTTACTAATATTTCGAAAGCCCATTTCTTGAGTTTTATTTGGTAAAACCACTGTTATGGTTATACGGCTTTTGGGGTTTACTCGTTCTTATTCTAACGCTTTCATAATGTTTGTCTTACTAATTCTTTTACATATTCACCCTCATCAAGGTGATTATCGTTCTTCCTCTGGAGGAATTTATTAATAACATGTTACTTCGGTATCTACCCATACCCGATGTAACACCCTTAAATTTATAATAGAATTAATTACTAGATTTATACATATTTATACCAAAAGATATTAGATTTACATAAGTTTTAGAAGTATCATGAAACATAGTCAACACATGACTAAGTTAGAACATTCAAAATTGTTTGAGAATTGATTTACAACCCATTAACAAAGTTTAAGTAAGACTAAGACACATAGCGGAAGCTTCAAAAGTTGTGTTCGGTTCTTCGTCATTGCTTGATCACCATCCGTACGATCCATTTAAACACCTAGGGTCAAAACCATAAAAAAACATTAGTTTTGACTTTAGTACATAATACTTAAACATATAGTCCAAACATTAACTTAAAATAAAACAAATTAAAATTTTTCTGGGTTCACCGTAAATTACGGTATTACCGTAATTTACGGTGAGTTTTGAAGACATATGACCACCGTAAATCAGGGGGTTTTCACCGTAAACAATTTCCGTCCACCGTAAATTACGGTACTACCGTAATTTACGGTGGTACCTGGAAATTCAAGTTTTTGCTTTGTTTGATTTTTACACCAAGATTTTAACTCTCGAATTTCAGTTCTTCTATGATACCGAGCATTAAAACCTCTTATTACTTAAATGGTAAATATACATTAACCAATCATCAAAGATTATTCAATCATAATCCGAAGTATTAATCATGCCTTGTTAGATTGTTCGACCCGTTTAAACACCAAGAGTTAATCATCAAACAAGGTAATTCAAGCATCAAATTTCTAACAATTGTTTTGACCCGTCTCACTAGATTAAGACGAAAAGTCGCTTCCGTGATATATTGATCTACCTTGTTTACCATGTTTTCAAACTACAACATAAATCTATCAAAATAATACATATTGTAACGAAACGATAATTTCGTACCTCTAGAGCACGCCTTTCCCCCGTGAATTCCCTCCGGCTTGTCCGCTTGATGATCCGGACTCTTTGCCTAGAAAATTCAGTTTTACAATTTGTTTAGAACTCTTTTCATGACCATAATCACATCATTATGAGTCATGATAAATTCTGCGTTTTCCTACTATTCTAGCATTTAAATCTTCGATTAGGTATTACTACGAACACCTAACGAGACAGATTTTTCTACCATTATTACTAAGTTCATGACTTGTAATTTAACATCAAATTTCACTATAATTAAGCCACTTGTATCCGTTTAAACATTCAATTTGCTGAATTTCATCATACCATTCAGTTTTTCTCTAGATTAAAATTCATAATCCTAGTACTTGTCTAGTCTTCACATAATCATAAATCACCTACAATGGTGATTGTAATTTCTTCAAGTGACATGCAATGATTTTCACAATTTATCATCTAGGGTTTAATCCTAAACAACATATTGCTTCAAGATTCATTCATGCATGACCTATTTAGGTCCAATTTCAGCTATTCACCATTAACCTAGAATTTATGGTGAATCAAAATATAAAAATTTTACATACCTTTTGATCCTTACTACAAGGGGATTACTAATTTACATTCAAGACTTGATTTAGGGCAGATTTGAAGCTTCAATTTGGAGATTTGATATGAAACAAGGGTTTGAAGAACACCATGTGTCGCCCCCTTGCTCTCTGTTCGACCAGACACTAGCTTTTGGGTGTTTGGTTTTATTTTGTTTATTAATTAGTAACCAAATTTTCAGTTTTGACAAGTTTACACCCTCAACTTTGATTTATCTTTAAGTTTGAGTGTTTTAACTCTATTATGGGTTATTTCAAGGCTTGTGCTTAACTGATATAAGATTCCTAATTGATTGACTCTTGTTAATTTTACTTTTAAATTTTAATATAAGGATTTATATTTTCGGGGTGTTACAAGTCCACCCCCCTTAAAAAGGTTTCGTCCCCGAAACCGTAGTACGTACCAAATAAAGTAGGGTGAAGACGTCGCATCTCCTCTTCGGACTCCCATGTAGTGTCCGAACCCTTCCTATGCTCCCATTTGACTTTGACTTGGTCAATTTGTTTATTTCGTAAACGTTTGACCTTTCTGTCTAAAATTTCAACCGGTCTTACCGCATAATTTAGACTATTATCCACTTCGATATCATCGTAATGGATATAGGTCGTTTCGTCTGCTAGGAACTTTCTTAATTGCGATACGTGAAACGTGCCATGGATCCCACTTAGCTCCTCCGGTAGTTCAAGACGGTAAGCTACCTTGCCAACTCTCCCGATAATTTTAAATGGCCCGATAAACCTTGGGCTTAACTTCCCCCTTTTTCTGAATCTAATAACACCTTTCCATGGGGACACTTTTAGCATGACCATGTCGCCGACTTGAAATTAAATCGGCTTTTTCCTTTTATCAACATACGCCTTTTGCCTATCTTGAGCCGCTTTCAAGTGTGCCCGAACTTTATCGATCTTTTCGTTCGTGGCTCGTACTATATCTTGGTGGGCGAGTTCACGTGGACCCACTTCACCCCAACAAACCGGGGTTCGACATTTCCTACCGTAAAGCATTTCGTATGGTGCCATTTTAATACTAGATTGGTAACTGTTGTTATACGAAAACTCGACTAACGGTAGGTGAACATCCCAACTGCCTCCAAAGTCGATTATACACGCCCGTAGCATGTCTCCCAATATTTGTATCGTTCTTTCACTTTGTCCATCCGTTTGAGGATGGTACGCAGTGCTAATGAACAATTTGGTCCCCATTTGTTCTTGGAAATCACGCCAGAAATTCGAGGTAAACCGGGTATCCCTATCGGACACGATGGACACCGGCACTCCATGACGTGCTATGATTTCATTGGTATAGACTTCTGACATCTTTTCTGACGTATAAGTCTCACGAATCGGAATGAAGTGAGCACTTTTCGTCAATCTATCCACCACTACCCATATGGCATCAAAACCACGATTCGTCTTAGGCAACTTGGTTAGCAGGTCCATTGTAATATGTTCCCATTTCCAAACCGGAATTTCTAACGGTTGGAGTTTTCCGTATGGTTTCTGGTGCTCCGCCTTGACTTGTAAACATGTCAAGCATTTTTCCACATATTTCGCCACGTCCCTCTTCATTCCGGGCCACCAATAGTTTTGTTTCAAATCATTGTACATCTTGGTTACACCCGGATGAATCGAATAACGGGATTTATGAGCTTCGTTAAGTAGAAGCGCCTTTACTCCACAAGTATGTGGGACCCATATCCTTCCGGATCGAGTCTTCAACCCATGATTCCCATCCGTCAAATCTTTCAATTGACCAATTATTCTTTCTTTCTTCCAATTCTCTTCTTTTACTACTTCTAACGGCGCCTCTCGAATACGTTCAAGTATACCCGAGGTCACCACGAGTTGCATCGACCTCACTCGTATTGGGACATAGTCCGCTTTTCTGCTTAGAGCGTCCGCTACCACGTTTGCTTTTCCGGGGTGATAATGTATCTCACAGTCGTAGTCCTTCACCGTTTCCAGCCATCGCCTTTGTCGCATATTTAACTCCTTCTGATCAAAGAAGTATTTCAAGCTCTTGTGATCGGTGAATATGGTGCACTTTACCCCATACAAGTAATGCCTCCATATTTTTAATGCAAACACTACCGCTGCCAATTCGAGATCGTGCGTGGGGTATTTCTTCTCGTGCATCTTCAATTGTCTCGAGGCATAGGCTATTACCTTGCCCCGTTGCATCAACACGCATCCGAGCCCCGATAATGAAGCATCCGAGTAGACCACCATGTCTTCGACTCCGTCCGGCAATGTCAGTACCGGAGCTTGAGTTAGCTTTTCTTTTAGCGTTTGAAACGCTTTTTCTTGATCGATTCCCCAAATAAACTTTGCTTTCTTTTGGGTTAGTTTCGTTAGCGGCGACGCAATCTTGGAGAAATCTTGAATGAATCTCCTATAGTACCCTGCAAGCCCAAAAAGCTTCTAATTTCTGAAGGGTTCTTCGGAGGTTTCCATTTTGACACAGCCTCTATCTTTGACGGATCCACCAATACTCCGTCGGCATTTATGACATGGCCTAAAAATTGAACCTCTCGTAACCAAAAGGCACATTTAGAGAATTTTGCATATAACTTCTCTCGCCTAAGTGTCTCTAACACTTCTTGTAAGTGGTGTGCGTGTTCAGCTTCACTTCTCGAGTACACCAAGATATCATCGATAAACACAATGACCGACTTATCCAACATTGGCTTGCAAACCCGGTTCATGAGGTCCATGAAAGCAGCGGGTGCATTTGTTAGCCCAAATGACATCACGAGGAATTCGTAATGTCCGTATCTCGTGCGGAAAGCCGTCTTCGGCACATCTTCTTCTTTGACCTTTAGTTGATGATACCCCGATCTAAGGTCAATTTTGGAAAACCAATTCGCACCTTGTAGTTGGTCGAATAAATCATCTATCCTCGGGAGCGGGTATCGGTTCTTTACCGTGAGTTTGTTTAACTCCCGGTAATCAATACACATACGCATGCTCCCGTCTTTCTTTCTCACGAACAACACCGGTGCGCCCCCAAGGAGACACACTCGGCCTTATGAATCCCTTGTCAAGCAGGTCTTGGATTTGGGACATCAACTCTTGTAGTTCCGACGGTGCAAGTCGGTACGGGGCTTTTGCTACGGGTTTCGCGCCCGGAATCAATTCGATCCCGAACTCTACTTCCCGTTCTGGCGGTATCCCCGGTAAATCTTCCGGAAAAACATCTTCATAATCTCGTACTACCGGTACATCTCCAATCCTTCGTGATTCTTTTTCTGGCTCATTAGCGTATATCATAAATGCCTTGCATCCTCGCTTCATGAGCTTGTGAGCTTTCAACATCGAACATACTATGGGGTTGCCTCCTTTTTCGCCATAAATGGTGACGTGTTTTCCGCTCGGAGATGTTAGTTTTATCTCTTTGCGAAAACACATGACCTTTGCATGGTATTGAGATAGCCAATCCATCCCCACGACTACTTGGAATTCTCCCATCGACATCGGGATTAGATTTATCAAATATTCTTCATCATCGATGCTCAGTTTACAATTTTCACATACATCACAAACAATAAAGCTTTTGTTATTACCTATCTCTACTTCTAAAGGCACATGTAATTTGGTTAGAACAAATGAAGGATGTCGAATAAACCCATATGAAACAAAGGATTTATTCGCACCCGTATCAAATAACACATGTGCGGGAATTGAATTTACAGCAAATATACCTGAGACCACGTCAGGTTCAATCTTCGCTTCTGCGGCGGTTAATTGAAAAGATCTTGCCTTTGCTTTTGGGGCTTCACCTTTCGGTTCCTGCCCATCTTTCTTTCCAACCAGTTCCGGGCATTCCGACTTTTTGTGACCCGTTCGATAACAATTGTAACAAACCGTCACTTTCTCTGGGCACGACATAGCCATATGTCCCGTTTTCTTGCATATGGGACAAGGCTTATCCTTGTAACGACATTCGCCTTTATGATTTTTCCCACAAATTTTGCAACCTAATGTACTACCTTTAGCATCTGATTTCTTTGTTGATTCATTCATTCTTGCTTTCTTGGCAGGGCTTGGATTCACATCTTGTGCCCTTCGTTCACCCCGTTCTATACTCTTCTTCAATTCAATCTCCCTTTCCCGAGCAGCATTGACAATCTCGGTAAGGGTCTCGTACTTTGAAGGGGTTATGAATTCTCTATACTCCGCGCTTAGCATGTTATGATAATAATAGACCTTTTGCTCTTCATTCGTTATCAAATCATCACAGAACTTCATCTTGTCCATAAACATCCCCGTGATCTTGTCTATGGATTCACCTTTGTGTCTGAGTTGCATGAACTCTTCCTTGATTTTATTTATGACCGCCTTGGGGCTATGGTGTTTAAGAAATGGCGTCTTAAACTCCTCCCATGTCATGGCCTTAGCTACTTCACTTCCAATCTCCTTCTTTTTGTTATCCCACCAGTCTTTCGCTTGGCCTCTTAATTGACCCGTACCATAAGCTACGTAGTCATTTTCATCACAATGAGTTCTCTCGAATACTCCTTCGATATCACTTAGCCATCGTTGGCACACGATTGGATCAACCTCCCCATTATATATTGGTGGTTTACATGCCATGAATTCCTTGTATGAACAAGGCTTTCGTCCACCATGCTTTTCCTTTGTTGCATTGGAATCATCTTCCAATTTCTTGATTCTTTCTTCTACCATTGACAGAACTGTGTTTTGAATTTTATCAATAAAGCCCGACAGGCTGTTTTCAATCGCCTTTCTGACCTCTTCGGCAATCACTTCTTTCATTTGCTCGGTGACTCTTGGCACCGCATTATCGTTACCTCCATCAGCCATCTCTATTTCTGAAATGTTTACATAGTTTGTTAAACATTCCATTTATAACACATGCTTTACTTGTTTTGATTTAATCAAGTTCATAACTTGATCTAATCATTCTTGTTTCAATTCAATCAAGTTCGTAACTTGATTTAATCATTCTTGTTTCAATTCAATCAAGTTCGTAACTTGATTTAATCATTCTTGTTTCAATTCAATCAAGTTCGTAACTTGATTTAATCATTCTTGTTTCATGCATTTCTTGTTTTTGAGTGAGCTTACACACTCTTTTCATGCTATACATAGTACATAATTTATTAACAAAACAAGTTAATTCTTACCGGACGATCGATCAAGCTTGAACCGAACACTTATTGACAACCTTGAGCTCTGATTACCAACTTGTAACACCCTTAAATTTATAATAGAATTAATTACTAGATTTATACATATTTATACCAAAAGATATTAGATTTACATAAGTTTTAGAAGTATCATGAAACATAGTCAACACATGACTAAGTTAGAACATTCAAAATTGTTTGAGAATTGATTTACAACCCATTAACAAAGTTTAAGTAAGACTAAGACACATAGCGGAAGCTTCAAAAGTTGTGTTCGGTTCTTCGTCATTGCTTGATCACCATCCGTACGATCCATTTAAACACCTAGGGTCAAAACCATAAAAAAACATTAGTTTTGACTTTAGTACATAATACTTAAACATATAGTCCAAACATCAACTTAAAATAAAACAAATTAAAATTTTTCTGGGTTCACCGTAAATTACGGTATTACCGTAATTTACGGTGAGTTTTGAAGACATATGACCACCGTAAATCAGGGGGTTTTCACCGTAAACAATTTCCGTCCACCGTAAATTACGGTACTACCGTAATTTACGGTGGTACCTGGAAATTCAAGTTTTTGCTTTGTTTGATTTTTACACCAAGATTTTAACTCTCGAATTTCAGTTCTTCTATGATACCGAGCATTAAAACCTCTTATTACTTAAATGGTAAATATACATTAACCAATCATCAAAGATTATTCAATCATAATCCGAAGTATTAATCATGCCTTGTTAGATTGTTCGACCCGTTTAAACACCAAGAGTTAATCATCAAACAAGGTAATTCAAGCATCAAATTTCTAACAATTGTTTTGACCCGTCTCACTAGATTAAGACGAAAAGTCGCTTCCGTGATATATTGATCTACCTTGTTTACCATGTTTTCAAACTACAACATAAATCTATCAAAATAATACATATTGTAACGAAACGATAATTTCGTACCTCTAGAGCACGCCTTTCCCCCGTGAATTCCCTCCGGCTTGTCCGCTTGATGATCCGGACTCTTTGCCTAGAAAATTCAGTTTTACAATTTGTTTAGAACTCTTTTCATGACCATAATCACATCATTATGAGTCATGATAAATTCTGCGTTTTCCTACTATTCTAGCATTTAAATCTTCGATTAGGTATTACTACGAACACCTAACGAGACAGATTTTTCTACCATTATTACTAAGTTCATGACTTGTAATTTAACATCAAATTTCACTATAATTAAGCCACTTGTATCCGTTTAAACATTCAATTTGCTGAATTTCATCATACCATTCAGTTTTTCTCTAGATTAAAATTCATAATCCTAGTACTTGTCTAGTCTTCACATAATCATAAATCACCTACAATGGTGGTTGTAATTTCTTCAAGTGACATGCAATGATTTTCACAATTTATCATCTAGGGTTTAATCCTAAACAACATATTGCTTCAAGATTCATTCATGCATGACCTATTTAGGTCCAATTTCAGCTATTCACCATTAACCTAGAATTTATGGTGAATCAAAATATAAAAATTTTACATACCTTTTGATCCTTACTACAAGGGGATTACTAATTTACATTCAAGACTTGATTTAGGGCAGATTTGAAGCTTCAATTTGGAGATTTGATATGAAACAAGGGTTTGAAGAAAACCCTGTATCGCCCCCTTGCTCTCTGTTCGACCAGACACCAGCTTTTGGGTGTTTGGTTTTATTTTGTTTATTAATTAGTAACCAAATTTTCAGTTTTGACAAGTTTACACCCTCAACTTTGATTTATCTTTAAGTTTGAGTGTTTTAACTCTATTATGGGTTATTTCAAGGCTTGTACTTAACTGATATAAGATTCCTAATTGATTGACTCTTGTTAATTTTACTTTTAAATTTTAATATAAGGATTTATATTTTCGGGGTGTTACACCCGAGCTTTTAAATCCAAATTTATTGGTATTTCATTATTTACAGCAACAAATAATACATATTGTCCATTTAGTTTCTTTTTCGAAGATATTCCTATCCAAATCTTAATCTCTTGATTTCTGACTTTAACCCATTGTTATGGTTTCATATCGTCGTATAGAATTTATCCACATCGTTTGTTGACATAAACGATGTTTCTATCTGTTTCATTTAGTTTGGCTTAGTCTATAACCATATCCTTGTCATCTATTACTATTGTAAACTCCCAGGGTTCGGGTGTTATTACACTCCTCCTTATTATGACGCTTATCTTCCATTATGTTCTCGGGTTCGAGTGTGCACGCACCCCTTCCCAAGGCAATATTTATCATGATTATTTTTACCTCGATGCTCAACGTACAGTTTCAGCACCTCTTATAAACTATAGAACTTTTATTGTTACCTCTTTCTACAATCGACACCCTATTCATCCTAAAATGAGACTTCGCAAAATTTAACAACGATTCATTTAATGTAACGGGTCAAGTTACATATTTGCATAACTAAATAACATTATCAACCAACAATTCTAATTAACTATTTTGACCCGTTTGTTTGTCGAGTGAACTTCGTCACTTCTATGACATACCAACTCGAAATCGACACTACATTCCCATTAACTTTTCTAAAACTATTGTTTATGCCCAATGTAACGAAACCGAAGTTACGTACCTTTAAAGCACACCTTTCAAGCGTGTACCACCTCCGGCTTGTCCGCTTGACGTTCCGGATTCTTTGCCTAAAGAGTTCAATTCACAATAAGTTTAGAACTCTTTCACAAGCTTTAACGCATAATTCTCTACAATGATCAAATCTGCGTTTTTACTCAACTTTTAACATTTTAACCCTCATTTAGGCATTTTATCAAACACCTAGTGGGTCAGATTTCTACATGATCTAAACCAAGCTCATGACTTGAGTTTATCACCCTAATTAACTTCAATTAGACTATATACACATATTTTAACATCATCATATCAGAAATCACTTTCTATGACCCGTATTACACTAGAATAATCATTCTAAACCCTAGTGTTTACTAGTTTCCCACAAAACCCATGAATCACCTTCCTTGTGTTCATGAGATTTTCAGGAATTAACCACGATTTCACATGTAGTTGTCTAGGTTTTACTTCTAGACACTATATCATCCCTAATCTAACCAAATCACAAACATGCATCATCTAATTTCTGGATTTTCCAAATTCATAAGAATTTCAAACATAGAATTTTCATAGAATTTTACATACCTTACAACCCCCTTGTGATGAGGATCATTAATCTACGCTCGATTTTCGTTTTGGACTGAGTTTGATCCTTCAATTTAGGGATTTTAGGGAACTTAGGGTTTTGATGATCTTGGTCGCCCCCTGTTCTTGTCTGGTCGATCTCACACACGTATGTGTGTTTGAGATTTTTATTTTCCTTGTTTTAATAAACTAAATTTTAGTTTAAGCACTTTTGGCCCCTCTAATTTCCTTTAGTCCCTTTTTTGTCCTTTAACTACACACTAGTCATTCTCTAACTAGGTTAGTGCCACCCCTAGTTAGTTTATTTTACTAATTTATTTACAAATAAAATTGCAAATTTTTATGAATTTATATTTTCGGGATGTTACAAGTCCATCCCCCTTAAAAGGGTTTCGTCCCCGAAACCAAAGTACGTACCAAATAAAGTAGGGTAGAGACGTCGCATCTCTTCCTCGGACTCCCACGTAGTGTCCGAGCCTTTCCTATGCTCCCACTTGATCTTGACTTGATTGACTTGTTTATTTCGCAAGTGCTTAATCTTCCGATCTAAAATTTCTATGGGCCTTACAATATAATTCAAGCGATCATCCACTTCGGTTGAACTCTATAGGCTCGGTGGTTGAATCTTCAAGCGGTCAAGTCGGAATGGATGCGCGCTTGAAGGATATGCTTTAAAAAGGTACGCGACTTGTCGTCTCTTTATATTTATGTAGACAAGCCTAGTCATAGATATGCTTAATGTTGTTATAGCGAAAATTGTAATCGTTTGGTAAGTCTAAGAAGTGATGGAATTCACTCGACAAACCAAACGGGTCAAAATAAATAATTGGTTAGATATGCTTAATGTTGTTATAGGGAAAATTGTAATCGTTTGGTAAGTCTAAGAAGTGATGGAATTCACTCGACAAACCAAACAGGTCAAAATAAATAATTGGTTAGATATGCTTAATGTTATTATAGCGAAAATTGTAATCGTTTGTTAAGTCTAAGAAGTGATGGAATTCACTCGACAAACGAAACGGGTCAAAATAAATAATTGGTTAGATATGCTTAATGTTGTTATAGAAAAATTTTAATCGTTTGGTAAGTCTAAGAAGTGATGGAATTCACTCGACAAACCAAACGGGTCAAAATAAATAGTTGGTTAGATATGTTTATTGATAATGTTGTTTAAATTAGTCATGTTTAGAATGTATATTAAGTGATATAATTCACTAGATAAAGAACGGGTTAAAATAATGGTCGAAATGGTAGTGTTCGAAGTGACTTGAACGTCACTCGTTAAATTTGAGTTATAAAAGCGTAAACCATGGAATGGAACTGATACGCTAAGATGGACAAGCCCGGGAATGGGTAATTATGGTTAGAAATCAATGACGATAAATTATGCAAGTATGTAACTTGGCTCTGTTACATTATGTTTGTATATTGGATATAGTTAGTTAACTTGAATTAGTCTAATTGTGTAATTTGTATACTGCCAAAATGATGAAGTTTATTAGGCATGGCATTAAGTCAAAATGTTGTTGAAATAAGTTAGTATGATGATAAAAATGGAGGTTTCCATTAGATGACCAAACGGGTCAAAACAAGGGTAAATTGGTAAAATTAAAGTGACGCGAACGTCACTCTATAATTGTGAGATTTGAGAGCGTAAAGCCATGAAATGGTAATAATACGCTAAAGTTCACAAGCCCGGGGAATGGGTATGTACACTTTGAAGTAAAAATGAATGATCAACATGTTTGCAAAGTATAAAACAAACGGGTCGAATAAATAAAACAAGAAATTATAAACTATTCATTTATAATTCAGGTTTCATATGAAGAAAATAGGATAAATTGATGTGTATTTTTATTACAAACGTGTAGGAAAAAGAATCACCTAAAACGGACTTCTAGATAAAAAGTTATGGTCATTTGAAGTTGGTAATTGTAAGAAAACAAGCCACTCGCTTCTTCCGTTTTCTCACCTTTGCCAAACAAGAAGAATTCAAAGCCACCTGCTTTGACGGATCCTTTCTGCTCGCTTTTCACGCACAACGCCGGTCTCCTCTTATCACGAACAAGCCGATCAAGGCTCCCGCAAAACATTCTACTGTTGTCACCGTTGTATAACAGTTACGCAATCCCGCAACTAACATCCGAACAGCCTTGAACCTTCTTTTGATCACTACTAACAGCCACCGAATACAAGTGTTTATCACCCCGGTCACCCCCGTCGTCGTAACCGGTACGTCTACCACAACAACGGCCTACCGAAACACCTTAACTCGTCTGTCTTCTGCTGTTAAACGATCCGACTCACAAGAAAACACATGCTAAATAACCCACTACTTGCTGAATTTTAGAGCTATTCTAACAATTCCCAACTCACAAGATCATGTGCAACAAACCCGGTCAACCTTAATCACGTTAGCTACCGAAAACGTGACCCGCTACCAACGAATAAACCCGAATAAAGCCAACATTGTTAAACTGATTCTTTGAACACAACACATAAATCACTCCACGAATCCATCTTGAATCTCGGTAACAATAGTGATAAATAAACTCACCGTTTAAAAAAAATCCTTCAAAATAAAAAAGAAATGAACCTGGGTAATATTTTGGTTTCGTTTTTAGTTTTGATGAATCCACTGACTTCATCTTCATCGAATTTGGATCGAAATCAAAATAAAAAACAAATCATTTACACATCTTGGATAACTATGCAATTGGGTTTTTCTTGTTCAGCGCTATCATACGATGTTCATCCTATTCGATCTTTATCCTTATATATGCGACTTCATCATGTATTATTCCAACTTTATCCTTAGATATGCAACTTCATCACAAAATTAACTAACGAAAATATACATACAAATCAAACAACATCGAAAGCAATAAAATGAAAGCAGAAAACACAATGTGTACTGTTGTTTGAGATTGAACTGCAATGAATTCATCAGCATCGAATTTGAATCAATCAAAATCTATTATTTGAGATTGAATAAACATATCAGCGAACTTGAATATTGTTTGAGACGGAACCTTCAAAACAAAACTTGATGTCTCATGTTGACTGAAATCTTGGTTGAAGTTCAGAGAAAGAAGAAACGAAATCTAATTTGGTTGAAACAAAAACGAAAAAAAGCCACGCGTTATATCTAAAAGAGAGGAGTATGTGAGGGGTTAAAATAAGTTTGCACATGGAACAATGTGAGGGGTAACCGTTTATGTTAGATGCGGCGTTTAGTATTTTTTTTTTTTTTGAACAAAAAACGCGCCGTTTAGTTGTTAAATGTGACGTCTAGTTGTTAAGCAAAGGGTATGTGTTGGTGATTTTTTAAAAGTCACAACCTTTTATTTTAGAGAGACAACCCAAGTTGCTTTTTGTAGGATTATATAATTGGGAGCTGGGCAGATATGCAGGTCCAGTAAGTGAAACCGCTGGCAAAGGGTCTCTCTCGTGGCATGCGACGGGGGAACATCATTCTGTCGCGACACGCGGGGTCGCTCGCGGCCCACGAAAGACTTGAGTGAATCTCTCACGTGGCGCAAGAGATCAAAGTTCTGAATTTTTTTTTTCATTGTTCGATATTGGAACTTGATTATACTTGTTTATAAGTTGTCAAAACTAACATTTAAGTTGGTTTTGATGTTAGGTAATGTTGGCAATACTCCGGATGGCGATCAAGCAATATGTCAAAGAACCGAACACGACACTTTTGAAGCTTCCGCGTTAATATATTTTGATTTAACTAAATATGAACATGTAACTCTTGATGTCACAATTTGTACGTTTTAAGCCAGTAGGGATCCAATCCAATCCAATCATACCCAGTAAAAATCCCACAAATAGCAAAGCTAATTATAGGGTCTGGGGAGGGTGGGATGTAGACAGACCTTGCCTCTATCCATAAGGATAGAGAGGCTGCTTCCAGAGCGACCCTCGGCTCGAAAACGAACATCATGCGAACACACCAAGTCAAAAAATATAGAAATAAGAAGTCATCCTTACCAGCACAATACAATGTAAATCATGAAAAATAGCATACAACATCATTTGGGCGTAAACACAAGAAGGCAATCACTGGAAAAGTCCCTTAAAGAAAAAGAAAAACATACGTCCCTGAAATACACCTAAAACCTTAATGCAATATCCTCTAGAAGTCGTTAACCCTAATCCTACGCCTCCACGAAGTCCTATCTTGGACCATGTCCTCAGAAAGATGCAACTCTAGTAAATCATGCCTAATCTGCTCATCCCATGTTAGTTTGGGTCTGCCTCTTCCTCTCCTCCCATCCACAGTAAGAGTTTCCACTGCTCTAACTGGTGCCGTTGTTTCTCTCCGCTTCACATGCCCGAACCATCTCAATCTCGCCTCCTTGATCTTCTCCGATATACAAGCCACTCCTAATCTTTCCCTAAAAACCTCGTTTCTTATCCGATCTAGCCTCGTGTGTCCACACATCCACCTCAGCATCCTCATTTCTGCTACCTCCATTTTACGCTCTTGTGTCTTCTTGATAGCCCAACAGTCTGTTCCATATAGCATAGCTGGCCTAACTGCTACTCTGTAAAATTTCCCCTTTAACTTAGTTGGGAACCTCCTATCGCACAATACCCCACTGGCTGCCCTCCATCTACACCAGCCAGCCTGTATGCGATGGGTTACATCACTATCGTAGGGATGTTAATCCTAAATACTCTAATCATGTATGAATTTTTAAATTAAAAACTTTTTATTAACCCGTATTTTACGCAAACTAAATGCGTATCTGGTAGTAAATTCATATTAAATTAAGACGGGCGTTACAAGTTGGTAATCAGAGCTCAAGGTTATTGACATAGTGTGTTCAGTTCGAAGCTTGATCAAACATCCGGTAAGAATTATTTATAGGAGTAGATTGTAACGAAACATTAGGAAAGGTATATGAATTTAAGTGCATGGGAAGAGTGTGTTATGAAATTAAAACCCAGAAAGTGCACTAAACATGAATGTTTAAGCAAGTTACAAACTTGGCTAAATCAAAATGAAAGATGCAAATGATAATGAAACGAAATGTTTGACAATTGATATAAACATTTCAGAAATGAGATGTCTAATGTCGGTAAAGACGATTAGGTAGGATAAAGCCTAACCATAGATCGATTATAAAATAAGTACTTGTGAAATAAGTATAATTGAATGTCAAGTATAACAATACGGGCAACATTGAATAACAAGATTATTAATAAATTGGAAATGTTCAAAAGATATGATGACCGCATCTGGAAGATGACGGGAGTTAAACGATTTAAATGACGGAAGGTTCGAAGGCATGACAGAGAACATGCCAGCAAAGAATCTAAATCAAGTGATGATCTGAGACAACGAAGTACATCATGGCGAGTAGCAATCAGGTGCACGTTCTAAATTACGATAAGACAAGTGGAATATAAAAATCCACTTGATGAATAATAGTTGCGTATGGGTATATAAGGTTGGTGAAATGAGTATATTATGTTAATATATAACTATATATAAACAAGTAAATGGTGAACAAGTGAAACCGAGGTAAAAGTAATCTCGATATATATATATATTACAATGGGAAGGAGCGCGTGTGCACTCGAACCCGGGAATGCAATGAAAGAAAAGTGCCATAATGGGAAGGAGTACGCGTACACTCGAACCCGGGAACTTAATGAAACGAACAAACGTTGTATTGGGAAGGAGTGTAATTACACCCGAACCCAAGATTTGTAATAGTATTAAGCAGCGAAGACAAGGTTATATACTCGTCTAAACTTAATAAAACGCGTAGAAACATCATTTATATTGATAAACGATGTGGGTAAATTCCATACAATGACATGGAACAATAAAATGAAATGAGTTGAATTTGGTTATTCTTACAATGGAATAATGTCAACCGCAGTTGGCGACGACACGATAACCCTCATGACTGAGGCGACGTGCAAAAAGGATCTACGGGAAAGTCGGAAAGGCTATTGAAGTCGTTTAACCCGGAGTCATGGAAAGGCTACAAGTCACCATGATGACGGCAAGGAAAGAAGAGATGAACGATTTGGGAGAAAGCCCATCGGGGTGAGTAACGTAGGTACACGTTGTAAAATTATAACAGGATAACATTAGGCAACAACTAGATAATGGATTAAGGTTATGAATAAAAATGTTAAGACATAGGGATAAAATTTGACTGTCATAAGTGATGAAATTCACGCGAACAAGTCAAACAAGATGAATGAAAGAATAAAGGACTTGGTTGAGTAAAGGCGATGGATTTCGCTAATACGACCAAATAAATCAAAATGAAGTCTTAAATGCATGCCGGAACGGGTGCGATGATAATGACTTCGGTAAAATACGCGATAGATGGGTAGGATTTCAGATATATGTATAAACCAAGAGACGAGAACGCGGATTAAAAGTCAAAAGACTCGAATTAAGAGTTATGACTAAAAGACGATAAAAATTTCCTAAAACAGAAATTTTGGTAGTTATGTTCAACTATTTCAATGTTGAACGGGCCGAATAAAGTATGACGCTTGATAATGTAAGTAAGCGCGAACCGAATAAATAAAAGCGCAAGATAATAACAAATCTATATAAAGGGTTATAGGAAAATATAGAAAGGAAAAAACGCAAATCAGTGAAACTGAGAGTTAAAAACATTAAGATAGAGAACCCGGGTAATGGGCTGTAAAGAAAAATAAGTATGAACCGGAAAACGGTAAGCGAAGAACAAACCAACGTGTAAATGACGGAAGAAATCATAGATTCGGAAGAATAGTTCAAACGAAAACAAATGTAGCCTTGGACTGCGGTCAAGGTCAATAAAATTCAAAAGCGAAAGTGAAAGATTCCAAACATAACAAAGGGGTGCCTTGACGCTATATATGTAGATATACATTTTAATAATGACGCAAGTAAAAGTTGAATCTACGGGATCATCATAACCTTCGGGATTACAAGCAAATGTTAAGGTCTACGGGACCAAAAAGACCCTTGGGTCACAAATAAAAAGAAACGAACTATAGGGGTCTCACCTTAAAAAGGTGAAAATCTAAAGAAATAGACTACGAGGCTAAGTGAAAGAACCTACGGGTTATTTGGGTTAAGTAAGGAAACTAGTTATAACCCCCCGCCCTAAATAATAATGGAGAGGAATAAATCCTCGGAAGTAAAATTCCCTGACATAAGTAAATGACGTAAGACAAGGAGAAAACATTAAACTAAAAATTCAATTTTTAATCAAAAGCAACGTTTTAACAAATATATATAATATGAAGTGGTTTGGGAAATAGTAAACACACGAGATGGCGATATGGTGCACCCGGATGACGGGGTATGAAGTAACGGTGACTAATTAGTCTACCTGGTAAAACCATTCAAGGTCAAGGTAATGCTATGACCTATGTAACGCGTTTGTCAATATAGGATTAGCATGAAGTAAACATGCTGACAGACTCAATGACCGGGTGATCAAATGACAACTCAGTCAAATAGGCGACAAAATAAGAAATACAAGATACGAGTTACATTCCGTGAGGACTTACACGTGAAAGACACACGCGTTGTGTGAATGATGACTTTTGACTAAAAGAAAGAATGCCTTGAAAACGAAACTATGCTTGTTTGGACAAAACCAAAGAACTACTTAAGGAAGGTTTCGGGGACGAAACCTCTTTAAGGGGGGTAGACTTGTAACACCCCAAAAATATAAATTTTATATTATAAATTAAAAGTCGGTTATGGTCAAGATAAATAACTAGGAATAAATAACCTAGTTGGTTAAAAGACTTGAAATAATAGAACAAACATGGTTAAAATACCCTTTATAAAAACTTGAATAAAGTTGAGGGGCTAAACATGGACAAATGAATTAGAGTTTTAATTAAATCAAATATTAAAACATAAAACACACACATACGTGTGTGGTTCCTGCGAATTCAACCAGAGCCAAGAAAGGCTCTCATGCTCAAACCCTAAACTTCAAAAATTCATAAAATTGAAAGGGCAAATCAAGCCTAAATCGAAATCCAAGCACAAATTAGTGATCACGTCAGTAAAGGGATCATAAGGTATGTAAAATTTCACTATTTTGTTCCATCTTAAATTCTGGATGAACACATAAGATTCGAAATTTGTGCTTGCATGATTGTTGTTTGGATGAAATTGGAATGAAATCATGTCTAGGAGTTAACCCTAGCCATTAGCTTGTTGAATTTTGCTCATCATGATGAAATTCATAATCACCAATATAGGTGTTTAGTGGGTTTTGTAGAAATATGTTAAACACTAGGATTAGGATTGTCACTCTAGTGTATTTTGAGCTCTGTGAAGTAAATCCAGAATGTTGATGTGAAAAATTAGGCATGAATTCGTCTAATTGATGTTTAATCTTGGCTAAATAGTTAGTCATGAACTTGGTTGTTAATTGTATGAAATCATGCCCACAAGGTGTTTGATTAAATGCCTAAACGAATGCTAATGTATTGAAAATTTTGAATGAAACGCGTAATTGAATAATATGGTGAATTACGTGTAAAATGAAATGATATGAGTTCTAAACACGGTGTCAGTTGAACTCTATAGGCTCGGTGGTTGAATCTTCAAGCGGTCAAGTCGGAATGGACGCGCGCTTGAAGGATATGCTTTAAAAAGGTACGCGACTTGTCGTCTCTTTACATTTATGTAGACAAGCCTAGTCATAGATATGCTTAATGTTGTTATAGCGAAAATTGTAATCGTTTGGTAAGTCTAAGAAGTGATGGAATTCACTCGACAAACCAAACGGGTCAAAATAAATAGTTGGTTCGATATGTTTATTGATAATGTTGTTTAAATTAGTCATGTTTAGAATGTATATTAAGTGATGTAATTCACTGGATAAAGAACGGGTTAAAATAATGGTCGAAATGGTAGTGTTTGAAGTGACTTGAACGTCACTCGTTAAATTTGAGTTATAAAAGCATAAACCATGGAATGGAAGTGATACGCTAAGATGGACAAGCCCGGGAATGGGTAATTATGGTTAGAAATCAATGACGATGAATTATGCAAGTATGTAACTTGGCTCCGTTACATTATGTTTGTATATTGGATATAGTTAGTTAACTTGAATTAGTCTAATTGTGTAATTTGTATAATGCCGAAATGACGAAGTTTATTAGGCATGGCATTAAGTCAAAATGTTTGTTGAAATAAGTTAGTATGATTATAAAAATGGAGGTTTCCATTAGATGACCAAACGGGTCAAAACAAGGGTAAATTGGTAAAATTAAAGTGACGCGAACGTCACTCTATAATTGTGAGACATGAGAGCGTAAAGCCATGAAATGGTAATAATACGCTAAAGTTCACAAGCCCGGGGAACGGGTATGTACACTTTGAAGTAAAAATGAATGATCAACATGTTTGCAAAGTATAAAACAAACGGGTCGAATAAATGAAACAAGAAATTATAAACTATTCGTTTATAATTCTGGTTTCATATGAAGAAAAGAGGATAAATTGATGCATATTTTTATTACAAACGCGTAGGAAAAAGAATCACCTAAAACGGACTTTTAGATAAAAAGTTATGGTCATTTGAAGTTGGTAATTGTAAGAAAATTGGGAGCTGGGCATATATGCAGGTCCAGTAAGTTAAACCGCTGGAAAAGGGTCTCCCCACGGCACGCGACGGGGGAACATCATTCTATCGCGACACGCAGGATCGCTCGCGGCCCGCGAAAGACTTGAGTGAATCTCTCGCGTGGCGCGAGAGATCAAAGTTCTGAATTTTTATTTTTGTTTTCATTGTTCGATATTGGAACTTGATTATACTTGTTTATAAGTTGTCAAAACTAATATTTAAGTTGGGTTTGATGTTAGGTAATGTTGGCAATACTCCGGATGGCGATCAAGCAATATGTCAAAGAACCGAACATGACACTTTTGAAGCTTTCGCGTTAATATATTTTGTTTTAACTAAATATGAACATGTAACTCTTGATGTCACATTTTGTACGTTTTAAACCAGTAGGGATGTTAATCCTAAATACTCTAATCATGTATGAATTTTTAAATTAACAACTTTTTGTTAGCCCGTATTTTACGCAAACTAAATGCGTACCTGGTAGTAAATTCATATTAAATTAAGACGGGTGTTACAAACCAAGAGAAATCCATCTCCTGTGGACTGCGGTTTGCGCGTGGGTCTGGGGATCACAGAGAGCGGGAGCCGAGTGAGAAGGGGAAAGAGCGGTGGGTTGTGTTATTTTATTTTTGTTCAAAATATAATGGATTGGGCTTGGGTAATTGGGTTATGTATTCTTTATTGGGCTAAAGGAGTGAAGGTTAAGTGATTGTTAATTGGGTTAATTCAAAGTGGTTAATAATTATATAAATTAGGAATTTAGGTTGTATTTTAATAAAAATCATAGTTTACTTAATTTTTTTTATAAATTAATAAGATTTTTTTTCTAAGGGGCGGTCGAAAATTTCTAAGGGGTGCAGACAAAAATTTTCAAGTGGTGCGATCGGGATTTTTACCGAAATTAACACTATATTTTTTTTCAAGGGGTGGGTCCGCCCTTGGTTAGACCGGTACTATCATTGACCTCTTACCTTTGGAACTCCAATTTTTCACTTAATTAAACATAAAGTACAAAAATCACTCTTGTTCTTGATAGGTAAACTTGAAATAATCCAAGTTAAGCATAAAGTACAAAAATCACTCTTATTTTTTATAGGTAAACTTGAAATAATTTGAAATGTAGTAATGAGATAGATGTTAGAATATAAGCCAAGTGTCTGAACATAAGGGCATGTTTTGATTGGCCAACTCGGATTTTGATTGCTTAGTAGGTCTGTTATCGATCGCGGCTACAGTGTGAGCTCAACTTGATTGATACGAATCCTATTAACCTTTTAAAAATCTGTGGTTGAGGCTTCATGGAGAGTAGGAAGAGTATCACCAAGTTCTTTGTTTCCAACCTTCCTAAAGGTTGCACCCCGTGGGAGCTTAGGAGGAATTTGGAGAGCTATGGGGATATCGTGGGAACGTATGTCGCGAAGAAAAGAGACAAAGCAGGCAATAGATTTGGGTTTGTAAGTTTCAATGATGTCAAAGAGAGGCAAGAACAGGAGAGATGCTCAGGGGAGCCAAGATGGGTGAATTTAGAATGAAGGTTAATATAGCTAGGTTTGTAGTGGAGAACTCGGGGTTTTCTGAACAGCCTGAGGTTAGAGCTCATAAGCCCAGGATCTCCGGTCTAGACGAAAGTAACAGACCCTTCAATCTCAGGGACTTTAGAAGCTATAGCGACGTTGTGGGGATGTCCAAAACTACAGGTAGTCTTAACAAGGATTTAGATGGTTACAAGGTAGGGGATAAAAAGGAGCTCGAGAAATCTATTGTTGTGCCGGACAGAACGGTTGCTTTCAGGGGTTTGTTCGGAGTTGCAGTGGTGGGTAGAACGGTGGACCTGGAAACATTGGTAGAGTTCGATAGGCTTCTCAGGATTGCAAAGACTATTTACGCTATGATTCAATACATGGGTGGCTTGTCTATTCTTATTTCGTTTCAGGACTAGGCTTCGGCTAAACGTTTCTTGGATTCCAGTGACCTTTGGGTCCTGTGGTTTACCAAACTTGAAACTTGGAGTGGACAATCCCTTCCTTTAGAAAGAGTGGCGTGGCTTAGGTTGAGCAGCATCCCATTGCACTTGCTTGATACTGATGCCCTTCTTCAAATCAGAGAGTTATTTGGGAAAGTCCTACATGTTCCCAAGTTTTTGGAGGAGGACCAAGACTTATCGGTTTGTAGGGTGGGGGTGCTAGCTGGTGAAGCCAACAGAATCAAAGAGGTCGTGTCGCTAAAATTGAAAAAATAGGACATTCGGAATCTGGGTGGAGGAGGAGCAAGACGAATGGGTTCCGGATTGCTTGGGTATCGCTGACAGTTCGGTGACAGACGGTCCTTCGCCGATGATGTCTTCACCGGTGCTCGGATTGCAGAACTCCGGGAATGAGGATCACGAGGAGACGCAGCAGGTGGTCGGAGCTGAGGGAGATGTTGGGTCGCCGGAGGAAAATGTTGTTTTTTTCCCATGCAGGTTGCGTTCCCATGCAGGAGGAAAGAGAAAAAGATGGCGCAGTAGTTGATAAGGTCGTTGAGGGCTTGTCTAGGAAGTTGGAGGGGAATCCGTTGGGGTCTCCTTCTGTGGAGCCCGAGGTAGTTTATAAGGACGGTATGTCACTCCAACAGGGTTTCAATTTTTTCTGGAAAGAGAAAGAGTCGGGCCCACCGTAGATCCTTTTGGGGCCCAAACTGAGGAAAGCCCTAGCCCAGAGCAGTAAAGGAGTCCTCCTGAGGACCCAAGGCCCAAAAAAAGATCTAGGTGTTTAGTCGATGACTCCGAACCAAGGTTTGGTTTTGTTGGGTTCACGTCCAGGATCCAGAAGGAGAAAGAGGGGAGGAACTTGTCAGAGGTTGGAGATGACGAAGGCTTCGATCTCAATGTTAGGGCAGCTCCGGAGGGCTCATTCGCCAGCAGGGTGGAGGATTCGTTCAATTACGGGTCGATTGGTGTGGATCCGGTTGGTACTGGAGTGGGTTCGTGTGCTCAAACTGAGAAGGAGGTTAAGAACACTTTGTCGATTGGGGCTAAGCTTGGAGTGGACCTACATAATCACTCAGTCTTGATCAGGAAGTCTAAAATAAACACAGGTATTAATGAGGTTTCTAAATGAATTTCTTATCTATTAACATCAGAGGGATTGGGGGCATTTTCAAGTCCGGATGGATTAAGGAGCTCAGGCGTGAGCACGAAATTAGTTTTTTGGCTATTCAAGAATCCAAACAGAGCAATGTTTCTCGCTCTGAGATCAATAAATTCTGGGGCAGTGGCTCTTTTGGGATGGAGGTTGTCGACTCCACAGGGCGTTCGAGGGGTTTGATATGCGTGTGGGGTGATAATCTCTTTCACTTGTCAGGGTCTTCTAAGAACAGAAATTTTATTCACATCAGGGGTAAGATGGTTGGTAGTAACTTGATTCTAAATTTCCTGAATGTCTATGCCCCTCAAGGAATCCAGGCTAAAATGAGTTATGGGACTTGTTGGCTTCTCTAATTAATAGCAATGATGGGTTGTGGGTTGTTGGAGGTGATTTCAACGATGTTCGTTTTCGGGAAGAGATGAGAAATTGTTCTTTCAAATCAACTTGTGCCAATAAATTCAACTCGTTCATCTTTGACGCTGGTCTTATGGAATTTAACATGAGAGGCAGGGTCTTCACGTGGCGTTCTGAAAGTGGGAAGAAGCTGAGTAAGCTTGACGGGTTCCTTGTCAATTCTGAGTTTTTTAATGCTTGGCCGGAAGCTCGTTTTCAGGCTCTACCAAGGTTGTGGTCAAACCATTGCCCTATTATTCTTTCCACTAAATCTGTCAACTTTGGGGGCCGTCCGTTCCAGATTTTTAACTCGTGGTTGAGTAAACATGGGTTCAAATAAGTGGTTGTGGATGCTTGTATTAACTTCGTTGATCCGGGGTGTCCTCCTGACGTTTTTTTTATTAGAAAACTTGGGTTTATCTGTAGCAAGTTAATAGAGTGGAGAGATACAATGATGATGAAGGAAGGGGAGGAGGTTAGTAATGCTAAAGAGGAAGTGGAAAACTTAGAAGAGATTCTGGATTCGAGGGACTTGACTGAAGAAGAGGAATGGGTTCTAGCGGAGAACAAAAAAAATTATAGCTGAGGCGGAGCTAGCTAAAGTTATGAATCTTAAACAAAGATCTCGGATAAGATGGGCTAAAGACGGAGATGAAAACTCCAAATTCTTTCACTCTCAGATCAATTGCAGGAAAGCCAGTAATGTGATCCACGGGCTGAACATCAGAGGCGTTTGGGTCTCTAAACTGTCCTTGGTTAAGAAGGAGGTTTTCAACTTCTTTAAATCTAAGTTTGAGGAGGACTGTGTGGATCGGCCACCCCTTGTTTGTCCTAATTTGAATAAGATCTCGGGTGTAGATGCTTCTTGGTTGGAATCCCATTTCTCGGGGGAGGAAATCAGAAATGCCGTGTTTGAGTGTGGGGATGACCGGGCCCCAGGTCCGGACGGTTTCAATTTTCATTTTTTCAAACAATTCTGGGAGTTCTTCGAGGAGGATTTTGTGAGACTTATGGTTGAATTCTTCTAGACGGGTAAGATTAATATCGGTTGCGGATCCTCGTTTATTACTCTCGTCCCTAAAAAAAGAGACCCGGCGGGTCTCAATGATTATCGGCCCATTAGTCTTGTTGGGGTGGTTAACATGGTAGTGTCGAAAATTCTCGCTAACAGACTTAAGAAGGTGCTTGGTTCGGTTATATCAGTCTCTCAATCGGCGTTTTTGAGTGGTAGATTTATTTTTGACGGGCCTCTAATTATTAATGAGGTGTGTTCGTGGCTTAAAAGGACAAAAAAGGGCGCTCCTCTTCAAAACTGATTTTGAGAAAGCCTATGACAACATTAACTGGAGGTCCGTGGTGGATGTTTTTCGTCAAATGGGCTTCGGTCGAAGTGGTGTAACTGGATACGGGGGATTCTCTCATCGGCTCGGGCGTCTGTTCTGGTCAACGGGTCTCCAACGTTTGAATTTAAGTGTGTTAAGGGGATGAGGCAAGGGGATCCTATCTCTCCTTTTCTGTTTGTCGTGGTAATGGAAGCATTATCGTGTTTAATTGACAAGGCCAGTGAGGTGGGTGTTTTTTCCGGGATTGATCTTCCTAATGATGGTCTGAGGTTGTCTCATTTATTTTTTGCAGATGACGCTCTTATCATTGGGGATTGGGATGAGAATAATGCTTTGAACATCATCAGAATTTTGAGATGTTTCCACGCATGTTCTGGTTTAAAGATTAACCTTGGTAAATCTAGTTTATACGGTATTGGGGTTGGAAATGCTGAAGTGGGTTCGGTAGCGGATGTGGTCGGATGTAATCCCGACTCTCTTCCATTCAAATACCTTGGGCTTAAAGTGGGGGCGAATATGAATCGCATTAATAACTGGAGACCGATCTACGATATTTTCGAGTCCAGGCTTGCTCTTTGGAAGTCTCCGTTGCTTTCATTCGGAGGGAGAATTACGCTTATTCATTCTGTCCTCGAGAGTCTCCCAACTTATTATTTCTTGTTATATAAGGCGCCGTCAAAGGTGGTGACGGATCTGGAAAGGCTGATCAAAAATTCCTTTGGGGTGGCTTGAGCGAGGTCAATAAGACTCACTGGGTGGCTTGGGATAGAGTAGCTGCGTCGAAGAAGACCAGAGGGTTGGGGATTAGCAAGTTAAAAAATATTAATTGTGCCCTGTTATCCAAGTGGGGTTAGAGGTACAAGCGTGAAAAAGATAACATGTGGGTTAAAGTGGTGGATGCTTTCCATACTGGTGGGTCGGATTGGTCGTTTCTTCCGGTGAAGAAGGCGTGTACTGGTGTTTGGCATAACATCGTTTCAGTTGTTAACAAGCCGATTGCGGGTCCTTCTCCGGAACTTTTTTAGGGGTGTAGTGGGCAGAGGTGATCGAATCTTATTTTGGCTAGACCCATGGCTGAAGGATAAGCCGCTAAAAGAGCTATATCCTAACTTCTATTCGTTGGAGATGGTGAAGATATGCACTGTTCGGGATCGGTTGCTTGGGGAGTGGCTGTGGAAACATGACCCCGATATGGATGATGAGTCGAGGGAGCTGATTTCTCTGCTCTCGGACCTCTCGTTAGTCTCGTTGGGAAGCAGGGATGACGAGTGGAAGTGGTTGGGCGATCAGTCGGGATCCTTCTCAGTCAAATCGGTCAAGAAAGTGTTGGGGGTGCGGTGGTCGATAGTGGAAGGTATGTCTTAGACTGGTGTAAATGGGCTACGAGTAAGTGTAATTTGTTCGTTTGGAAAGTGGAAATGAAAAGAATTCTTACTTTGGATGCGCTTAGTAGGAGGGGGATCGTGGTCGGAGACGGGTTATGTCCTTTATTTAAGTCCGAGAATGAGTCTGCGGAGCACCTCTTTACTTCGTGCACTATTATCTTTGTAATATGGCAGAAGATTAGTCGGTGGTGTCGTATCCCTCCCATCTTCGCCTTCTCGTTCAAAGACCTTTTGGAGATCTATAAAGCGGGGCATATCAAAGTTGTGGAGAGGCCGGTTACTCAAGGAATCATTTATGCCGCCTTTTGGTGCTTGTGGATGGCTCGGAACAGGGCCATTTTTTCGGCTTCTGAGGTCAAGGTTGGTAACGTTTTCAGTGAAACCAAATCCCTGGGTTTTTTATGGTTTAAGCATAGATCGAGGTGCAATCACATCTCGTGGTTGGTGTAAGTTTGTAATTATGTAAGTGTGTGTTTGGTTTTTCCCAGCTCGGTTTTCGAGCTCGAGTGTATTTTAATGAAGTTCTCGTTTAAAAAAAAAGGGCATGTTTGGCTAAGCTTTTTGAAACAACTTATTGACTTATTGGTTTTTTTAAAAAGTCATAAGCTCCAAAATGATGTTTGGTAATGAGGGTGTATGTGGGGGAAAAAAGCCAATAAGTCAATAAGTCACTCTATACTGTCTTTTCCAAAAAGCAAATAAATCAATAAGTTGTTTTAAAGAGCTTAACCAAACATGCCCTAAGACTAAGACTAGGGTTCAGATATGAGAATATTCTAAAAAAAATCATAGGTTTGAGAAGAGTAAAGTATTAGGTAATACCCACTCAATTACCCCAACCCATTTATCAATATCAAAGCCAAATTTATTCCCGGCGTCGTAGTTTTACTAACAACTACTTATTTATTTATGTGTTTATTTTTATTATTTTTCTTTTCCACATTTGTTAGTAGTTGTGTGCTTATATATGTTTTGCCAGAAGCTTATGTCTTGGGTATGGTTTTGTGGAGCCGGGGGTCTCACTGGAAGCAGCCTCTCTATCCCCTGGGATAGAGGTAAGGCTTGCCTACATCCTACCCTCCCCAGACCCTACCAATAGCTCGCTATAGGTGGGATTATACTGGGTATGGTTGTTGTTGTTTGTAAAGCCAAATTTATTAATATTAATATATTCCATCATGAAAATAGCATATTAAGTGTGGTTCTATATTGTTTCAAGTTGATTATTGAGATTAGTTTAAGACTAGATTTCAAGTAATGACAATTCGACTCAAACTTTTTAACCACATAAGAAAATAAACATACCTAATATTTATGGGTATCCCATGAACCCATGGGTATATGGCAGGTATGAGACAAAGTTTATAATCGGATATGAGATTGAGATTGTCAATATCCGACTCATTTACCGTCCCAAATGTATGTTGTCATTTGCTATGAAATTTCACGGTGTTATAACAGGCTTAAACAACAATGCAAACAAGTCTTCGAAATAGTCTCGGTGGTGATGTAGTTGTTTTTCGTCCTTCTAATCCACAATAGAAGTTGAACATGGGAGGCTTTGATGGTGTGCGGGGAGGACCTCCGCACAAGGCCTACGATTTCGAGGGGCATGCGATTTAAAAAAAAAATTCCGATACGTATATGTTATTTTTTTTAAATAGTAAATGCATACTACTTTCAATATAGGTCCATTTACAAATCATTTTTTATGGTTTAGAATTTAGCCCACTTGGAATTAGGTTTATTAAGCCCAATACTGATTTGATCTTTTTAAATAATAACAAAACATAACAGAATGGCACATTTTTTCAATCTCGAAAAGGATACGTGAATTTTCAGAGACAACTCTAAAGTTAAAACATCAACCTGCCCTGCCTGTTAAAAAGGTACCCTAATAGTAATAGGTCGTCCAGAAATAGACCCAAACCTACTATACGAGGACTAGAATCAATATAGGGGAAGGATCCACTAAAAAGTGGATTTTGCCTAAGTAGCCTAAGAAGGATTGTGATGATGACATGTGGCACTCCTAATAAGTAGGAATCAAGGGCATTTTGGTCCTTATAAATAGGAGTGAAAATGACATGTGACACCCCTTTTGTTTTTTAAAAATACAAAAAAAAAATCTAGTACAAAAAAATCTAGCACAAAAAATCTAGTACAAAAAAATATAGCACAAAAAATCTAGTACAAAAAATATAGCACAAAAAATGTAGTACAAAAAAATATAACACAAAAAAATCTAGTACAAAAAATATAGCACAAAAAAATTCAGCAAAAAAATGTAGTACAAAAAAATCCAGTACAAAAAATTGAGAAAAAAAAATTTAAGACAAAAAAATTTAGCACAAAAAATTTAGTACAAAAATCCAGCACAAAAAAAATGTTATACAACATAGAAATACAACACATTTTAGTGGGTTTTTTTAGTCTTCATATTTTATATAGCAATATGGTACTCAAATTAAAGATAAAAAGACGCTCGATTTTATGGTGAAATTTTTATGAAAAAATAATGTCGTATAAAAAAGTTATGAACGTTTAAAAAATGGGGGGTGAAATATGCATGTGCCTTGCATGTGGAGAGAGAAAATTCATAAATAGGATTTTCCCAAGATACCCTTGCACTCCTCCTTTCTCCTACACTTTCATCTTAACCATTGATTTGAAAAATGAATGGTTAAGATTCCTTCTCATCCTACTTAGGCAAAATAAACTTTTTATTTGATCTTACCCCATCAATATATGAGTCATTTTACTCCTTTTTTTCCTTTTATTTATGTCTAAATCTATACATATAATAAAAGAAACCTAATTGAGGACACATGTTAATCTCTCAATCACTCTTAATTTATGTTTCTCACCTAAAAAAATAAATAAATAAAAAATAAAATAATCATAATCATCTTATTGTTATTCTATTCCTAAAAATAAACCATATTCCTAGATATTTAAATAACATAAATTATATGTTTGTGTGTCGATATAAATAAATAAATAAAAATAATCATTATCATCTTATTGTTATTCTATTCCTAAAAATAAGTCATATTGCTAGATATTTAAATAACATAAATTATATGTTGTCTATCGATTTAAGTAGAAAAATCATTAAGGTATGACTAGAGGGCATAGTTAAATATTATTCTTTCCGTTCAAAAAAAAATGATATTATTATTAATTAATACTATCGCACAGGACGGTATGACTAGAGAGCATAATTAAATTAAGGTTTTTTTACTTATAGTTTGTTAGTTTATTTTAAGAAATTGTATATATAGTTAGGTTTTTAATTTTTTTTTGTCATTTTATTAAATATTATGTTATAGTCTTGTGTATTATATGGATCCAATGGTTTCAAAAATGAAAACTGTTTATTTATATTTTTTTAAATAACAACAAATAATCATGTTTAAATAGTCCTGGACTGAATTTAAATAAATTTCCGTCATTAAAGGCTTAAAATTAGCTTATATATGAAATAATGGTCATCATTATAAATCTAATATAAAAACGCTTTCGTAAAATCTATTTTTGGTAAGGTTTAAACAAAAAATAACATTATAAGTTATAAATAAAAATATATTTGAGGTATGGGTTGATTCTGTGAGAAGGTTTAAGAGACCTAATCTAACAAAAAAATATTGATTAGTTTAACATATATATATTTAAAGGTCGAATATTAATGTAAAGATTTTAAAACAAGAAATATTGATAGTAACTAAATGAAATTATTTTCGCTTATTGTTTCTTAGCTATTTATTATTCTTTATTAATATTTACTTTATGAATATTTCATTTATTTACTATTTCTTTTTCCAATGTTTCTACTTTTTTCTTATTTAACAATTTAATATATTATTAACTTAAACCCGTGTAATACATGGGGTTGTAACCTAGTAACTCTTTTATTAGAAAACACTCCAACTTAACAAATTCTTTAGCCTTATTTAACCTGATAAACCACATAAATCGAAAATTGTTTAAACAAGCAATCAAGTTGGTTTCGCAATTGTTATATTCAAAGACTTTTCAAACCATCATTTTAACACTTTGCAGACAGAAAAATAATAATATTATGGGCCAAGGTGTTTTATCATGGGTTAAATGATAGTGGGCTGATTGTCTGATTTAGTGAAGGAAATAAACTAATTGGGCTGAAGCGTTTGTTCACTTTCTAACTCACGGCCCATGGTATTGTGAATTTGTGAGACCATCAAGGACCTCTTAACGGGGCTCCTAATGCTTCAGACTTCTTACTCTCTTACTGGTTCAACATTTAATAGTTCAGACTGTTTGTTTCATGAGCAGATGTTTGAATGGTTCAAACATTTGCCTCTGAATGGTTAAGCATTATACTGTGTCTGAATGGTTAAGACCTCTAAGCTGAATTAGTCAGACATTTACATCTGAACGGTTAAGCATTATCCTGGCTCTTAATAGTTCAGACATCTTACTTGTTCAGCATTTAATGGTCCAGACCTCTTACTAGTTCAACAATTAATCATTCAGAAGTTGTCAAACAGCCCCTAACGCTCATTTATTTCTTGTCAGATTATTTAAGCAAATAAAAAATACATTAAGATGGCGAGAATATGTATTAAATGCCACACTTATATCTGTACGTAGACAAGATACTTATGTATTGACTAGTGGGATTGCCCGCGCGTTACGGCGGGTGTCCCTACTGATATAGAATTCAATTATGATGTATATTCCGAACCACAACCCATTTTAAATTTCTAACATATTATTCAATTAAATAAAAAATAGCCGTAGAACCTATAAGGTCAAAAACATGCAAAGAAGTCTCAAATTTCCATATGAAGAGCTAAGTTTATTAAATCACAAGGAGATGCAGATGCAGGGCGCAGTCTATGGTTACATATCACCCATGGGAGAAGAAGACAAGATATATTTGATACTAAAAATGGTTTGTTAATGTTTGGTTTGATGATAGTTTAACAGTAGCTCAATACCTATATAAAAGCTTTACACTTCATCATATGGTATCAAATCCCTCCAATGAGGTGTAAACAAAACGTAATCTAAGCGTTTGATAACGCATGTGGCCTTAGGGAAGTCGTTAGGCAAAAACCAAAGATTCATATACGATCGATCATCATATCCAACGAATGAAAGTAAAATAATTGTACCAATTTTTTTTCTTTACTTAAAAAAAGCATCGTCTAAAAGAGTCCACCCAAGCAAAGGTGGTTGAGCAGCCACCTCACCATCAGCAAGCATCACAGAGGTATGATGATGAACCATGAACCATTCACCATTGGGGAGCTCAAACACATTTGTCATGCTCATATCATAGGGCGGATGTTGTGCTCCATCCCAACATAGGCTTTCATTGCCACCCAAGCCACACCTGGCAGAACCCTTGATCTTACATCTCAAACCTGGAAATTAACCGTTGGCTCCCAATTCAAAGCCAGTTACCAGCTACCTAAAACACCGCTATACGTGCATCATCATTTAAAACCAATAGCCAGTTGTTATCAATGTTTAGCAGCAGCTCATGTGACATCAACAAATGGTGTATGTATCAAAAAATAAATATAAAAGGGAAAACAACACCTAAATAGAAACAAATATTAAACTTTTCTCGGGTTTTTTCAACCAGATTTTAAATTAGGTGCAGAGGAAAACTTACAATTCATTACTCATTTTATCTACCAACGTTATTTTAGCTAATTTACCCGCACATGGCGCTGAGCCGCTGGATGGCGTTGTGCCAACGACACATTCATGAGCCAAAACCTTTCGAATCTAAAACGCCTTAAGAGATGTAACAGAAAATTAAACATGGCATAAAGGAAAAAGGCATTACAAAGTAGTGTCATAAATTTAACGTGTATGGTAAAGAACACAAATGATCCACACAAAAATACAATGTTCCATTAATACCAGTATAACATGCGAGTACAAAAGGTCATATGGTATAATAACATCCATGCCTAAACCAACAAGCATCGTGAGACTTCGAAGCCGGAATCAGATTAAAATGCACAAAATCCTTGAGAGAGGGAGAGACAAAAACATGCGTCATTTATCAAAATATATTGTTTTCATGTATATTAAAAAATAGAAAATTCTGCTATTTTATAGGCATATATTATCGCTATTTATATTTTTTTTAAAAACCTATAATCCCGCTATTTCCACGCTATGGAGGCGCCAAAATCAGATTGCGACCTATAATCACATCGCCACGCTAAACGCTATAGCGAGCGCTATGCTCGCTATTAACAACTATGTTCTATCGTACAGTTACATTTACAAGAAATTATGAAACCCTAAAAATGCTTACCCTAGAGAAGGAGCTGAAGATTGATGCCTGAGAGAGTAAAACTCGATCAACGTCAATCCTGCACAATCAAAGGTTTCAGTTTTACAACAAATTTCACTCGTACAACACATGTACAGATAGAGAGAAATACCGGAATCAGGTGGCCGGACAATATCACGGTAAGTTAAACCGTCGTTATACTCCGACCATGGCTCACCAAATGTCGCCGTAGATGGACTATTCGTTGACATTGTTATGCATCAAATGGGATCCAAAATAAAACAAGGTGAAACTTTTACTAAGTTATGTACCAAGAACAGGGAAAAAAGCTTAAAATGTAACTTCTGGAATCTGATTCTCTTGTGAACAAATAGATAACTAAAAACAAACTAAGAGAGCTTTCCACAACTTTTCTAAGAAAAGCATTCCGTCGAACACCTTCAAAGCAAACAATTCTGTAACTCTTAAATTCCTTAAACAATCCTTAATTAATACAAAACAATGTAGATTACATAAGAATCTCATAAACCTAAACAATGTACCAGAAATTCGAACAACGAAATACCTGAATTCAACCATGGTTGATTTACACTCCGACATAACCCTAAATCAGGTAATTCGTTCAGTAGGTGTGTTCGAGACGGGAGGAAAAGGGTCGTACGATGAGCTTCGAATGCTGCCGTCAATGTCTCCGGTTGGCTTCGGTGACGGCTTCGAGCTCCGACGAGGATGTAGATGAATCGTGGAAGGTTGTTTATGATTGGGGGAGGATAGTAATCTATACTATCCCATTGCATGATTTAATGAACAAACGAAGAGGCTGAATCAATTATTAATCATTAAATGATGGGAAGCTGAAAATTTTTAACGTAAATGAAGAGGCTGAATTAATTGATGGGAAGGTCAAATTTTTTAACGTAACCTGAATTAACTGCATGATTTAATTCCCTACATATTATAGATGGATAGTTGGAACAAAGGAACATGGTGGCGAGTTTAAGATGGATCGTTGGAACAAAGGAAGTTTAAAGACAAATTTACCCTTAAAAAACAATTAATGTATGCATTAGGTGTTGTATAAGAAGCATTTAAACTTATACCTCTTAATTTTTAAGAAGCCCTTAAGAAATGTTTTATAATATAGTATAGATAAGGCTACAGGGTGTGGTATAAAGCCCCTAGGGGCTTTATCACACTATCTTAGCGTCACTTTAGCGCCACCTCACATAGGGGGTTTTAAAGACTCTTCCTTTAACTTGCATGCAATGGTTTAAAGCCCTCATCATCATTACCTAATTATTTTTTATTTAAATTTAAACATTTTTTATTACTTTAGAACTCATAATTTAAATAAAAATAAAAATAAAATGACATGATTTAAATAAAAAAAAAATACAAGAGGCGGTTGTCTGATACGTGATATAGACGATTGAGCTTCTTCTCTCAAATAATTAATCGTCTCCTGCGTCACTGAGATAATCATATCGTCAAGAACACCGTCGGATGAAAAGCTCGACGAATCGAATGACATTCTTAAAATTGATTGGATAGAATTTATGTGTTTTTTTGTGATTGGTATGTGTTTTAGTTTGTGATTGGTGTGTTTTAGTTGTGATAGGTTTGTATATATAGTAGAATTAAAAAAAACTTAAAAAAATTGAACGTTATGCAACGGTCATATTTGATCATATACTTCGAAAATGCCAAATTTGGTCTGTTAGCACAATGGTGGACACCCTATATCCCCCCCCCCCCCCTCTAAATTCGAAGGTATGGATAATAGCGCCTAGGGGCGCCATACTTGGTGATGTGGCGGGGTGGCGCTAGGCCACACCCTCTGGCCTAAGTACAATGAAGTTGACATACTATATTTTAGCAATCTAATCTACCTCTTTTCTATATCGCTATTTACCCCGAGACACAAACACTCAGCAGTATATGAAAATAAACACTATTTTATACATCACTAGGTTAGTTTACTGTGTGTTGTTGAACACTTTAAACTATATAATAAATATTTCCTTCAAAACAAAGACGAAGACATTTATTTACCAGATTGACATTTATGATTAATAATAAAAAATAATGTTTCAAAAAATATATGCATTGCACGGTTGAATAATAATTGAATACAGTATAATGTAATTTGTTAACATATAGAATTGTCAAGATATATATTTAAGAAAATGAACATTCACGTGACAGTTATAAATTTTGTTAAGTTTATTTTTTAAACATTTACCACCTATTTTTTTAATACTATTACTAACAATCAAGGTAAAAAAAACTAAAAATGTTTTTTAATACTATTAATGCTATACGGTAGATTTGCTTCTAGTTAAATGAAATGTCACAAGAGGTCAAGACTCTTATTCAAATATTTTGAAGTCATCTTCCTCCTCCTTCAAGCTTGTAACGAAAAGCGACTTAGAGTCGTTGCAGCTTGTCAGCAAATTCTCGTATCGGTTCTTTACTCGGAGATACAAACAAAAGTGGTTAAACATAGACAAGTAGTAATAATTGTCATTGGGGTGGGTTAAATGTACCTCCTTATTACTTATGATACCCTATCCCAAAAAAAATCATTTTAAAACTTGTCAAATCCCCCCCCCCCCCCCTAAAAAAATTTAATTTTCTAACAGGTTTTGTTAAAATAAAAATCCTTGAAAACATGACACAACTTTGGTGATAAAATTAAGATTTTTCTATATGTAAATAATGATGAATTATTTGCTCACCGCAATTTGAGTTTAGGTAGGGTTAGAGGCCAAGGATATGACGGTGCAAGCAATATGTTCGGTGAGTTTAATGGTTTGAAAACTTTGATTTTGAAAGAAAATCTTTGGCATATTATGTTCATTGTTTTGCCCACCAACTTCAACTTGTTGTTGTGGCCCTTGCAAACAAGCATCTTGAAATTTGCAGATTTTTTAAGAAAATAACAAATTTTACTAAATGTTGTTGTTGTATCTTGCAAACGAATAGATTTGCTAAGAGAAAGTCAAAAAGAGCATGTGGCATTGAATCCGGAAGTTGTAATCGGAAGTAGAAATAATCAAGAAATGGCACTTACAAGAGCCGGAGATACACGTTGGAGCTCTCACGAAAAAACACTTCTTCATTTGCTTACCTGATATCCTTGTGTTATTGAAGTGCTTGAATATATAGAAACTTCGGCGTGGGAACCAACTCACAAAACTCAAGCAAATGGACTTCAATTATACATGAAAAGTTTTAAGTTTGTATTTTTTATGAAACATATCTTGGGAGTTACTAACTTATTGTGTGTCGCTCTTCAAAGAAAGAATCAAGATATTTTGAATGCAGTTAAGCTGGTTCGATCAACCAAAGAAGAATTGCAAAGGTATCGACTTGAAGGCTTTGACTCGCTTTTAAAAGATGTCACATTCTTTTGTGACAAATATGATATTGAGATGATTAACATGGAAGATGAGTATGTTGACCCGAAAAACAGAAGAAGAAAGATCAACATCACCAATCGTCATCATTTTGTGGTCAATAATTTCAACACGGTTCTCGACATGCAAATTAAAGAGCTTGAAAACCGTTCTAACGAGATAACTACTAACTTGCTTACGTGTATGAGTTTTTTGAGGCCGTGTGATAATTTTAGTTCCTTTAATAAACTAAACTTGCTAAAGTTGGCCGAAACGTATCCGTATGATTTTACTTTTGATGAAAAAGACAAGCTTATCGATGAACTTGGCCACTACATTTTTAATGTGAAAAAAGATAGTCGGGTTGATAACTCGAATAGGGTTAGTGATCTTGCCAAAAGGATGGTGGAAACAAGGAAACATGGCAATGGGTCGGGTTTGGGACGGGTTTAGATAATACCAAACCCAAACCCGGTTAGATAAAGTTGTCCCAAACCCTTCGGGTTTCTAGTGGGTAAATACACATCGGGTATTCTTGCGGGTTTCGGGTAAACCCGTCAATTTAAAAAGATTACTCGTTGGGTATACTCATCTCAAAACCCATTGGGTATCTATCGGGTAACTATTAACCGGTTACATTTTGTATTGTCATTATAAAAATATATAGCAAATAACTATAATGTATACGGAATAGAATACCTATATGTGTAAAAAATGGATGTATCATATATATATATACATATTTAATGATATAAAAGAAATTATATCGGGTAAACAGGTACATTTATTGGGTAATCGGGTCGGGTAAACGGGTATATCAGTAAATGCCAAACCCGTCCCTAACCCGCGAAAAAAATATAAACTATTCCCAAACCCGTCCCAAATTCGATTAACCGACCCCAAACCCATCCCAAATGTGTCGGGTTTCGGGTTTATTCAACGGGTTCAGGTTTGATTGCCATCTCTAAAACACATTGAGTATCAGTTGGTCTATCGTTTAATAAAGTTGTCACTAGTTTTACCGGTTGCAACGACTAGTGTTGAAAGGAGTTTTTCTTCAATTAAGTTTGTGAAGACGAAATTGCGTAATAGAATGGATGATGGATACATGAACGATTCTTGAACTTGTTACATTGAAAATGAGTTCTTACTACAAGTTTCTGTAGAGATTGTAATGCAATGTTCTCAAAAGAGGAAAACTCGTCGGAAACAACTTTAGGTAAAAAAATTATTTGTAAAGGCTATTGTATTTTATATTATGTGTTTATAAATTTCTTAAGACGATTTTCTTTTCATTATTGTATAGTACTTTTATCAGGGGCGGACCTACCTCTTTGGTAGGGGTAACCCCCGCTACCCCTTGGTCGGAAAAAATTTGGAAAAATTAGTGTAAATTTTGGAAAAATTTTACGTTTTTTCGATTTCGTTACGGCTTATTTATACCACGTTACCCCTTGGTAGGAATCCTAGATCCGCCACTGACTTTTATTATGTGATGAACCTTACCCGATCCGAACTGTCGAACCGACGCGAAATTTTTTATGTTCAGTCATATGAAATTGGAGTATCTAAAAGAGTGAACCCAGTGGAAAAAATTTATGGATCCGCCACTATACATTATGGAGGAGCATTTGATACTGGGTACTGATACCGTACCGGTACCAAATTTTTTCGGTACCGGTACCCACTTTTTGGCATTTTCGGTATCGGTACCGGTTCGGTACAGTATCGGTATCGGTAAAATATCGAATTTTACCTTCAAATGCCGGTCCCGTATCGATACCGTACCGTACCGAATATTTCAGTACCGGTATCCAGTTTTGACAAATTTCAGTATCGATATTTTCGATACCGGTTCTATACGATACCGGTAACACGCTCATCCCTCCTGTACATAGATATCTAAAACAATTGAAAGCGTACAAAATATTATCAAAAGCTACAAAATAGAAAATTAAAGGATAATAGAAACAATTATATTTTTAAATCCAATTTTTTTTTTAAATTCAAACTAAAAGTAGTGTTTCATCTCAAATCTCAAATATGAAATATATAATATAACCGTGGTTTGTTTTTTGATAAACGAGGCAACGCGAGTACGCAACCCAAACGGTGGCCTTCCTTCTTCAAACCGTCTTCTTCCCTCCCTCCCTCACCGACTCCGATATTTCCCCGACGGTACGTTCCTCTTCCCGCCATCTTCTCTTAGATCTCTTCCGAATCCTTCTTTCTACTTTCTAAATCGATCGATTCTCTCTTCATCCATATAATCTCCTTTATTTCACCTTTCATATCGTCCTATCTAGTTACCAAATTCTCATCCTTTGCAGTTTCAAATCATCGGATTATCAGTTTAGAAGATTTTGCTAGGGTTTTATCGTAACTTTTGTAGTTTAGTTTCTATGTATTCATATGCCTATATGCGTATTATGTATGTTACGCTTGATCATACAGTTTTTATGCGTCTGTTGTGCGTTTTGTGTCTAGGTTTATTTTTGGAAGATTAGACTCACTATATTTAGGCGATTTTTTTAATTAACTTAATTGTGTAGTCATAAAACTGTTGTCTCAATTGGTTGATTTGATCTAGTAGGTTTGGTTTTGTAGGAATTTGCAGATGTAAGTTATATATTTTGAGTTAGGCTGTGTTATTTGGATCAGAGGCGCATTAAGCGTGTGGTTATGTTTGTTTGTGATATATTATTTAACAAAGTTTAGGCAGTAGATATTGATCTTTATTGTAGGGGACTGCGTTTATTGTTTTAGTAAAATTTACAAATGGCTTACTTATTTTGAGTCAACATGGATCATGGTTGTGAAAATCAATAGGCGCTAGTCAAATCGTAAAACACACTGGTGTATTTTCATCATCAAATTTTGGCCATTGATTTACACTTGTGTATTGATAATCAAGGGCTAGGATTAGTTCAAAGTTTTCTATATAAACTTATTATTTGGATTGGATGAAAAAGTATATTTTTTCAAATACTTCAAAGATTTTGACCAATTTTGATTGTGTTTGACCGATCACTGATTTTTGGTCTGACTAGGGGGAAATTTAATCAGTGAACCAGTGATTACGGATTCATCGCTGATTAATCTTGATTTTTACAACATCGACATGGATTTTGAACGGGATTTTAAGTACTTTGCGTGCATCAGGAGTTCTGCTGTTTTGTTCGTTTGTAGGAGTCTTTTAAGTTTCAACATGGCATATGAAATTCATAGGTACTTTTTTAAGCAAAATCCACAAGCATGAAATGTAATTCTATTATGCAGCAATGGCCATTTGTGATTTGTGATATTTGTACTTATTATGGCTGTTGGTTAATTACCTAATATGTTTAAATTAGAAGTGTAATAAAAAGTCACTTTATTCAAATATCTCTTTTTAATCTATTAGACATTTCAGGTCTTGATTCTTAGGGGGTTCGTAATAGATTTTTTATTTTTATTTTTGTGGACTGAAGAACATTGATAATTTGCTTTCTTAGCCTTGGTCATTGAGTGTAATGTCTAATTTATAAGAAAAACAGACAAGTGTAATTACTTTGTACATTTGTAGGATGCCAACTGAACTTAAGTTTCCTTAGCGAACTTGGTACCATCTCGTTCTTTTTAAGATCTCTGCAGGATCAGTGACATTGACGGTATGTTGGTGTGTGATGATTGCTCATGCCTTGTAATTAAACAGCTCAATTGCCTTCATGCAGTAAACTTTTATTATCAGGACTGGCTGGTGAGTGGTATTAGAATCGAAGTATCTTATATGTTTCTCTCTCACGCACAAGCACACATGCACCTTATCTACTAGTTTAGTGCTTAGGTTCATTGCTTCAAGGACATCACTTTGGTCTGTTGTATACTTGATTGATGTAGTTTATGATAGTAATTTGTGCATATATTCATGGTTTAAAAAACGTTTGAGGCGTGCCCCAGGGGGTTATGTTTGTATGTACGTATTTAAGGGTCGAGGTGGTAAGAAAACACGCGCCTCATTTGGTTATGTGTGTTTTTGATGTTTTAGACTTTCTGTGTCAATTATTTTATTTTTTATGTGTTTTTTTATGTTTTAGACTTTGTGTCAATTATTTTATTTTTATAAGATATATAGTTTTAATACATATATTAATTTTAATTCCGCCTCGGGCTTACGTCTCGGTTCGCCTTGAAGCTTATGCCTTGTGAGGCGAGGCGAAAACGTCTCGAGGCTCGATTCCCTTTTTTTAAACTTTGCACATATTGATACGATAGTCTAGCCATTCACAGGAGCTTTATTTGGTAGAGCTGTTGTTTTTTCTTCTATCCTTGTCTAAATTTTGTATGGCATTCCATTGCAGGCAGTTTTTACTTATCTGAGCAACAGAAGATAGTTTTCATTTTGAATACTTTATTGCTATCAAGGTTCAACTTTCTTTTCGATAGCCATGCAGTTTTGTGCCTCTAGTGAAAATCTAAAGAATGGGTCCTCCTTTGATGATGGACCATATAGGTCTTACACAGTTATACTCATTGGGCCACAAGTCACAAGTTGTGAAATTGTATAATGTTAGCTAAAGGGTGGACGTTTAACATGTGGTACAAATTTTATGCTAGAGAAAGTTGAATAGGTGGTGGTACCATTTCTGTATCTTAAGATACACTTCAATTGGAAAAAAAATGTGAACATCTGATGTAATCCTGTTTTCACCAATATCTTTCACTTAGAGTACAACCTTGACATCCAGTTTTGGCTGAAGCTGAACAATTTCTTTCAAAATCTTAATAATTTTTCCATCCAAGGTGTATGTATCTAAGGTGGCACACTAACAAAGCGGTTATGGGCTCAAATCCCAACTGGGACAAAGGTGAAGGCTGTGTGAATTTGCTATTAAGAAATGGTTTTATTCATCGCAACAGCTGACCTGTTGCAAAGAATGTGGTGACTTAATGTGGTGATTAGATTCTGGAATTCTGTATGGTTAAAGAATCATCTATAAAGGTTTTTTTACTGCAAAATAATGAGGTCACGAGTCATGATGACCTAATGATGATATTGGGGGAAAATCTGAAATACTACAAATCTACAATGTAGTAAATGGCATGCAAGAGTCCGATTTTATAAAGTAGAAGTCACACCTTTTTGATTTGATGCTAATGAAGAACATAAGCAATTGCATGAAAAAATAATTTTCAAAGGCTGTAAACGTTGACTTGGCATAGTGGGATTTTGTTCACAAAATTATAAAAAATTGAAAAATAAGGGGAGTGACATTTCCGTGTAACTGGTCACTTCGCTTTTGAAGGGTTGCTTGTAAGTTCACAGAAGGTGTACACAAGTGCGTTCACCCAGCATTTATGCTTAAATTGATTGGTTACCCCAATTGCTTTGCAATCATAGAAGTTCTAACCATAGTGAGCAATGCGAGTACGGTTTTAGTGTCAGTTTCATGTAGTGAAGAAGAGCTGATAGTTGTAGTCTCAGTCTTTCAGATGTTGGGCTGCTGTTATTTTGGATCCTAAATTGTCTATAACATGTAATGTGCGTTGGCCTGCAAGGAAATTTGTGTCATGGAAAAGTTCTGGCTTATGAAGACAATCTATATTGAATATCACCTGTAGCATGCCTTGTAATATTTTTTTTAAATTTGAAGTAATCAATTATTATAGCCTTAAGCTTTTTTTTTTTGTTTCTGAAATTGTTTGGTGTATGGTTTAGTGGTTCTACTTGGCTAAAAAATTGGCTACTAAAATGCTAGTGTCTTATCTGATAAGTTGTGTACAAGCTGGAAGAATTACTATAAGTTATTATTATTGGAAGATTACCGTGCTCAAATGTCTGCGAAAGGTGCCACCTATAGTTTGGCAATCCCTCTTGTATAAGTCCTTGAGAGTGCTGGGATATGCAGCGTTTGTAGATATAAATCGACTAATCCCTTTCCCAGTTCGGCATTTTTTCTGGTATGTTGTACGTTGATGCTTTCATTTAAGTTTGCACTGATCATAATTATTTCTTGCATATAATTTCACATATTTGATAATCATCTTGAAAGAACATTTTTTTACTCGAGTCCCATGGCATAATAGTTATAATGTCTGACTAGTGGTAGTTAGATCACTTGATGCAAGTGTTTCAACTATTAGTAAAAAAATAGTGCTCATAAGGTATTCTTGTAGATACTTGACTGATAGTAAAACACTTCTATTGAACTGCTATCAAATCAAACATTATAACTATTATGGGAACTTTAACAGAGTTTTTTTAGATACCTGGAGTAACTAATTATTAAACACTTAGATAAAATACCCTCGCTCTTTCAAAATCTTTGCATATTTTGGGCTCATAGTTTTAGTCTCCTTTGAATGTTATTTTTTGTTTTATTTTTTCAACAGGGATCGGCTTCTTTACTGAGGTTCATGGTTGTCCATAGCGAATAGCGGACGATAGCGACAAGCTACTTATACTCTACGTAGCAATAGCGATGAAATAGCGGGCACTATTTTATGTTTAGTGATACACTAGAAGAAAATTTTAGAAATATTATATGTGTATTTTACCAAAAATCTCGCTATTTCCCGCTATTTTCGCTACCAACTATATAGCGACACATGAGCGCTACGCTATTCGCTATATCGGGCGCTATGCTCGCTATTAACTATGCTGATGTTAGATATATCTTTCTAGTAATTTTTGCTGAGAAAAATCATTATGTTCACCGTTCATACAGCTTTTCTTACGAATGCTGTCATGACAAGGTTAGTTGTGTAATGGCAAGCAACACAAACAAACAAACAAAGGCACATTTTGGTAACCTCATATGGAAAAAATCAGGTTCGATCCACCCTTGGGGCCCAGTGCCGCTGCCACTGCTGGATGATGGGTGGTTATGTGAGTTTGTTGGAGTGCATAGAGGTCACAAGGTTTATATAAGTTCCATCATATTAGCATTTTGGTAGACACTTTTCTTTTATGTTCTGTCTTATCTGTCAAAGTATTAGGATCAAGGATTGTAGGCTAGTCACATGTACATAAATTGAGAAAGTTCCATCTATATGAACATATTCATTTAGGAAACAGTTGATATAGGTTTTATTCATTCCGTACACCTTTTAAGTTCATTCACACCAACAGTTAATTTACACAGTTACTGGGTGGTTCCTTTTTTTCTGCAAATGTTGTTGAGGCTGCTTGATGGAAATGCTTCTAAGGTGAATATTTGCTCTTCCATCTTTCATCGTAATTTCTGAGGTACTTTTTTCTTATCTATGTAGATTTCTCTCAAAAGCGGAGTGAAATCAAGTTCTTTCAAACAGGATGGAGCATAGACACATGTCTAATCAACTCATGATACCGGGGCATTATCAACACGAGAACAATCATCCTCCTTTCGGTTAGATGAAGTTCTTAGTTCAAATTACTTTTTTTAAATTCTTCAATATACTAATCATGAACCTTTTGCAGTAAGGGGTGTTGCCACTGAGAATGGTCGTTTTGTTACTCCAACAGATTATCCAATAAGTGGTGGAGCCCATTCTAATCCCGGTCAGCATTTAGGTGGCAGACCAAACGGGTATCATTCATCAAACACTAACTTACAAACACACAACCTCCCTCCACCTTTCTCAAGACCTCCCTTTGATCCCTACCCACACACATCAACCAATGGAAACACGTCTTTGGTACCAGTGGGTCCGGCTGGTCATATTCATCCGGCTCACAGTATATCTGAATCTAGAGGGCCAGGTAAAAGGAAGGCCCCTGGTGTATTTGAAGGTAGCTCGAGCGGCTTTAATGGTGCAGGGAATTCATCTGGCTCTCAGATGTTTCCATATAGGGGAGTTAATCTCTCAATCGATGGTCCAGATTCGATGAGGAATGTTAGAAGAAGATTGGAACCTAGCATAAGTGCTCATGTGCCCAACTATGATTCTCACTATTACCAACCGACAACACACCCCGCAAACTACTCTGTCCCTGTTCAACCTATTAATCTAAGTGCTGATGTTACGGGTCGAGAGTGGAATACTGTTCCGTATGCTGCTTCCTATAATGGAGGGACTTCACATCCAGGTAAATTTTATTTAGTTATTATGTATTTAAGTTCTTATTCATGATATATGATTTATTTGTTGAACTTTTGGCCTCATAAATAGAAGATAATAGTGAGTAGGCTAGAGGTGGCAGGGTGAGCAAGTATAAGTCAAAACGGATTCGGGTTCAAACATCTGTTTATATGAAGGTCAACACAGGCTGGGTTGTGCTAGGCTGACCCATACAAAAAGTTTGACCACTTTCGTCCCTGAGATTTGACATCTTTTGCGATTTTTGTCCCTGAGGTGCCAATTTCATCCTTGAGGGCCAATATTCGGGGGACGAAAGTCGCTATAAATTGCCAAACACAAAGATGAAAATGGCAATAAAACGCAAACATGAAGGACTCAAATGCACAAAAAAGTCATTTTGGATGGAACAAGTAAAAATGACTAAACCTTAGGGACGATTTTGGCATTTTACTCTTCTATAAATGTTAAACTTGTTAGTATTAGTGTTAATAACAATTTAGAAGCTTTGTTGTGTTGTATCCATCAAAATTATACCAATTTGACCCGTTACTATTTAGCTACAGTTTTTCAATTTTCCCTATTTGATATATAATAAAACCCTAATCCATCCATTCATAAATCATAGCGTGTCAAATTCTCACATCCAGTTTTGACTTTTTCATGATGGGTTATTTTTAACAAATTGTTTATGGAAATACAGATATTCATGACCCACGACGTGAAACAAATCAGTACTATGCTGGAGGGAGTTCTGTTGATGTCAATGCCTCTCACTACAATCCATCTCTCAGAGGAAATATTCCTTCTTCCTCACAGAATCCTCATGTGTCACATGTTCAACCCACTAGAGATGTACACAGTTACCATCATCAAAGAGTAACACCTTTTTACAGGAACGATCCAAACTACAGTAATTACAACAATGGCGGTAGTTATTCAACAAATGAGCTGCAGTTTCCTTCAGAAAACATCTCATCCAGATATTCCAGCTATACTGCTGCAGGAGAATGGGGTGGCGGTGGTTACATGGGCGGGAGGCCAAGGCTAGCTGTCGAGAGACTGCAGCCTCTTGTTGGTGTGATTGATTTGCATCATGGATTTGGACACGAGGTGTGTAATATGCATTTAAATTGATATTCTTTTTATCGGTGAATTAATTAACATGATGATTTGACTTGAATTCTTTTCCTGCAGACCGTCACGGTTGAAGAGTCATCTCTCTATCAGGAACCCAGTAACCTTCCAGATGAGTATCAAGATATGAGGCTAGACATTGACGACATGAGCTATGAGGTTTCATTGCTACTCATTTACTTTCATTTTCTATTTCTGAGGTCCATCTTGAATCCCCTTGCAATTAGAAGTGGCACAATGGGCGTGTCTAGCGGGCTGGGTCAAAATGGGTAATTTTGTTATTTTATAACCAAGTTGGGCCATTTATAGGTAGGTATATGTAGAGGTGCACAAAGCAGGTTTTGTTTAAAATACCGGCTCGGGTTATAAACCGAACCGGCTTGGTCAATAACAGTAAAAATCAGTTTCTAAAAAACCGGTTCGGGTTATAAACCGGATTTATACAGCAAAATACTTGAACCTATAGTCAGTCCTATACGAATTGATTTGGGGCGGGTTAAAACCGGTATGGGTCGTTTTAACTGGTTTGGGTCAGTCAAACCGGGTTTTTTTACATGTTATTCAAATCGGGTCGCGTCCAAACCGGTTTTAAGGAACGAGACTATGAACTGGCTGATTGGGTCGGGTTCTAATCAGTTTGGGGCAAACCGGTTTGCTGTGTTTAAAAAAGCGCGCTTCAAGCGCGCGTGAAGCGATGAAGCGCTGGAAAAAACGCTTTTTTGGGTCTGAAGCGTTACATTACGTGAAGCGATGTGAAGCGAGCTTTAAGCGGCGAAGCGATGAAGTTGTGAAGCGACGCTCCAGCCAATCAGATCACCATTTGGGACATTTTTTAAGCCCAACAGTCTTTACAAGGTACATATCGACCTTATATCGACGATATAGCGACTTCCTATGTGAAATCCGGCGACAAATTCCGGCGACGGAGTTGCTTTCAGCCGGAAACCAGGAAGAAGGGGGAAGAAGAAGAGAGATGCGGCTGCGTATCTGTCTCTTTTAGGCTTTTAGGGTTTTTATAAGTTAAGGTTTTTAAACATTTAACCCCTCTATCTTTCATTAGTTTACATTCAGTCCCTGAAACTTCTAACTTTTTACTTAAAAAGTGTAAAGATAGTTTGTCTATTTAAACATTTAACCCCCTCTATCTTCATTAGTTTACATTTGGTCCTTCAACTTTTTAATTTATGCATAAAAGTACAAAATTAACATTATAAAATACATATATATAATATGGATAGCTATTTTTTATACATATATATAAAATTAACATTATATATAATATGGAGCGCTTCGTATACGTGAAGCTCTCGCTTCGCGCTTGAAGCTTCGCTTAAAGCTTTTGGAACCAAAACGCTTCGGAGCGCTTCGCGCTTTTTTAAACCAAGCCGGTTTGACGAGGCAGTGTTGGGTCAGATTATAAACTGGTTGGGCGGGCCATAGTTTAAAAAAAAGGCTGAGGCGTGCACCTCGAGGTGCCCAAAAAACGAGTCTGAGCCGTTGCCTCAGGGGGTTATATTGTACGGGCGCCTCACAGGGCACCTTAGGGGGTTTTGATGTTCTTTGTGTCAATTTCAAACATTTCATGTCTTTTTATGTGTTTTTTTTTATGTTTTTGATGACTCTGATGATGAAATTAGTTAGTATTTTGTTTTTTATAAGATATATAATTTTAAATAATCCGACTCGAGGCACGATTCTGTACTTTTAAACCTTGGGGCGGGGCCCAAACTGTCATCATTCACATCGAGTTGTATTTTGACAGGAATTGCTTGCGCTTGAAGAAAGTATAGGGTATGTGAGCAGTGGCTTGTCCGAGGATGGGATTTCTAAATGCGTAAGGGAAAAAATATATTATTCTATGGATCAAAGTTATGATACTTGTCCTATATGCTTGTAAGTGATAGATACTCTTGATGATTTATTATTAGTATTGTTATTGTTATCATGATTTTTGTTAATATGGTTATTGTAATAAACAGGACGAGTACAAGAATGGTGAAAAGATTGGAAGAATAGAAAAATGTGGGCATGAGTATCATGTGGATTGCATTAAGAAGTGGGTGATGATGAAGAAAGTTTGCCCCATCTGCAAGTCTGAATGCTAAAATTGATTCAAAGTAATCATTTTTTTTCTTTCTTGTAAATATGAAGTATATACAATTCATGTGAATCATATCACTTTTAAATCTGTTTCATACAAGCTTTTATGGTATATTTGCATGTATTGTTAATTGACATGGTTGCAGGGACGGACCCACTCCAACTCGTGGGTGGGTGGGTGGGCGGGCGCACCCTTTGAAAAAAAATATATTAGGCGATCCGGAGTGGAGTCGGCAAAGTCATTCGGCACCAATCGGTGACCGATGCCAACCTTTTCACCGCACATGCTCTACCGATTTTGGGGGAGAAATCGGTGAGGGAATACCGAATCGGGGAGAGGGAGGGAAGGGGAGAGAGTGGGGGGTATGTGGTGGGGTCCATACCATCTCAACCAATAACACATTTTTCCTTTTTTTTTAAATAGTTTTCCAATTCATGAAGTGTCTAACCATTGTTCATTGCCAACACTTTTGAGCATAGTTTACCACTTTGACATGGCATACTCTCACTGGTTAATTTTGAAGTTTACCACTTTCAAGTGTCGAACCACTCCCTACACCCTTGAACTTAGCTAAGATGAGAAGCGAAGAGTAAAAGCTAAATTGATTGAATTTTTCCGGCTGATGGCGGCTCCGGCGAGATGTAGCGGCAGCAAGAGGCGCTGCTATAAGGATAAAATAAGACATCAAAGATATATAACCTAATGGGGCTATGCAGTAAATTTGGGCCCTATAAAAACTAAACTCACAACCTAATATAAACTTACCCAACTTAATATATAAATAACTTTAATTTTTTATTTGAAATTTTCCCTGTTAAAAGTTGAAAGCAGTGTACAAAACAAAAATCAAGTAATTTTACTTTTTATTAATAAATTTACCCAACTTAATATATAAATAACTTTAATTTTTTCTTTAAATATGTTTTTTGTTTGTTTGTTACTTTGTTTTACTACTATTTAGTTTATGATTTATTGGTTTTTAATAAGTTAATTATTTTAAATATATTGAAGGAACGTTTTTAGTAGAGATCTTTATTTCTAGTGATATTTTGAATTTAGTTATTAAATCTTAAGAATACTAATTAATTCAAGTAATTTTACATATTTAGTATTACTTTAAATCTAAAAAATTCTAATTAGTTCAAGTAATTTTAAATATTTAGTATTACTTTATATTTTAATGCTTATTTACTTCAGTGAGGTTTCTCGTGTGGAGGCAGTACGGTTTCCGGGGGAACATCGTAACCAAGTCTGACCAATCCAGTACGGGCCCGGTTAAGACAACGTAGTCTGGGCAGATCTTGGCTAGGGCCGCCGTTTAAGCGGTGTAACATTGGGTCACTAAAAAAGAAAGTCACAGTTCAAAAAAAAGTTGTATATAATTTCATTACAAGAGTTTAGAACATCTTTGTAAATCGGCTATTATTATTGTAGTTATTATTATCATCTAGTTTTTATAATATAAATTAAAAAAAGGCAGTAAGTCTAGTTCAATGTCTGGCGCGGTTTTAAAAACATTGGTTATGGCTAGATTTCCAATAAAGAAAACTCTTAAAAATAACTTAGATATATTAGATTTTCATTATGTATTTGTATTGACGTTTGACGTACTTTTGTTGATTATATAATAAATTGTTTGATTATTTTTTTATATGACCGTTTATATGACCGACCCGACCCGAACTAAATCGAAAAAACTATCATACGGCGATAGAAAAATAATCCTTAAAAAGAATCCGCTCCCCATGAAAAAAAATTCTAGGTATGCCACTGCATGGTTGAAGACAAAAAGTTTTCTACTTGTGGTTTGATCGTTTTAACGGTTTTGACCAAATCCTTTAAAAATAGCAATTTTACTCCCTGATCTATGAAGCTTATCACGATTTCACTCCCTGCCCCAAACAAAATCCATTTTAAACGTTAAAAATTGCCAGGTTTCAGTCTAGGTATTGGTCTAATTATGGTCATAATTGTCCATCATGTGTTATGCACTTGACAATTTTTAACGTTTAAAATGGATTCCGTTTGGGGTAGGGAGTGAAATCGTGATAAGCTTTATAGATCAGGGAGTAAAATGGCTATTTTTAAAAGATTGGAGCAAAACCATTAAAACGACCAAACTACAGGGAGCAAAATAGAAGTTTACTCTATAGAAAAAGTAAAAACAAAAATTCTTTGATTTGTGCAGGATCAAAACTTAGTTATTCGATGTTTTTGTATATGTTAATGGCATTATTTGATCTCTTTTGTAAATCTTATTTAAAATGCTTTCACACAAAAAAGAGTTAATTGCTCGAATGGTCCCTGTGGTTTGCCATTTTTTCACGTTTAGTCCTCACATTTTCAAAATAGCATGTTTGCTCCCTATGGTTTGCTCACTTGTTACTCGGATAGTCCACTGAGTGGACGGTCGTTAGTTTGCTTAGTTAAATAGATGTAAAATGACTAAATTGCCCTTAATGATAAAAAAACTAAATAAGTATTAAATTATATGTGTATTTATTGGGCCCACTTAAACTAAAAATATATTAATATAACAAACCCCCCACCCAAAGCTTTCATCTCTCTTCCGACTAGTGAGCTGGGGACCAACCCCACCCTCCCTCCCTTTCTTCTCCGGTGAAACCTCCCCCACCCACGCCGGAAAAACGAAGTTCCAGGTGAACTCCAAGAACTTGCGAACCCTACAAACCACTCCGATAACCACTAGCGAAACCTTTGTTCTCCATTTTGATTTCCCCCCAAAATCCTGAACCAGGTGGGTAAGTTGTGGCCGCCGGAAAAACAAAACACCGACCGTATCGATTCAACCCTGTTCAACCACCGGTCTTTTCGGATCTAACAAATTGACGGTTCTTTTTCTTCAATGATTTGGTTCAGAAGCTTGTTCATATACTAGCGAATCAATTGTCGCACAAATTGACGATTCCTTTTCTTCATGATTTGGTTCAGAAGCTTTTCTTCAATGATTATGGAACTTTGGTGGAGAAGAAACCGGGATGGGTTTCATCTTCTCCGGCAAAGGTTTTTGTATCGAACAGGGGATTGCCGAACTGAAGAATACCTCATTTTTTCCGTTGGCATACTGTTTAGGCAATAAAGACCACCTTTGTTCAGATCTAGATGGTGGCTAGAAATACCAAAAGGTTCCCGGAGACAGGTCACGGTCGCCGGAGAAGAAACTGGGATGGGTTTCATCTTCTCCGGCGAAGAAGAAGCTCGGCGGTGGTCGACAACGAGAGAATGGTGGTGATTATGTGGTGTCCGTCTAATAAGAAATTTGTTTTTATTATATAGGTGGGGCCCACTTGACTCTAATAAAATTTCTTATTTTCTTTTAGAGAAAAATGCCCGGATAGTCCCTGTGGTTTCACTTTTTTTCACCTATAGTCCCTATCTTTCTAAAACTACTTGAATAGTCCCCAAGTTTTCCATTTTTGTTCTCGGATAGTCCTTGGGTCTAACTTCAGTTTGTTTTCTCTGTTAAAATGATGTGAAATGACAAAAATACCCTTTCCTTAAAAGGCCAAACCACAGGGACTATCCGGGCATCTTCTTCATTTTTATTTATAAAACCTCACCACCACACTTCATCTTCAACCTCCACCCACCATCACCCTCCTCCACCCTCCACCATCACCGCCACAGTCACTATTCGTCGAACAAAACCCCCAAATCAAATACAAAACCCCCAACCCCTCCACCATCAAATACAAAACCCCCAAACCCTCCACCATCACCGCCAAACCAAATCCTTTAACCCCAAATCAATACAAAAACCCCAAATCCCAAATCTTCGTTGAACAGTAGCAGCGCTGTGACGGCTCCGATGCGTGGAATTCTCTTGTGGTTTTGCTCAGGTGACGTGATGGCAGCAGCAACAGCAACGTGCCAGCCACAGAATCATCTCTGCCGGCTACGGTGGTAGGGTTGGGAGCTCCAAAGGATGAATGCTGTGTGTGAGAGAGTGGCGGAGTTGGAGCGGAGGAGGCGGAGGAGGTGGCAGAGTTTCGTACAGCGGCGGCGGTGGTTGCGGTGGCGATTGTTATTGTAGAACCGGTTTTAACGATTGCCGGTGTACAGCCCATAGGTGATTGATCTGTGAACCGGTTTTACGATTTCTTCGTTTTCGATCTTTGATTGTGTAGAACCGGTTTTAACGATTGCCGGTGTACAACCCATAGTTGATTGATATGTGAACCCGGTTTACGATTTCTTCGTTTTCGATCTTTGATTTTGTACTGCCCATAGTTGAATGATCTGTGAACCGGGTTTTTTAGGAGAATTTTTATTGTAGAACCGGTTTTAATGATTGCCGGTGTGGTGTGCACGGTGGAATTGGAGGGGACTGTTAACGGAATGTTGACGCGAATGAGTATGTATGGTGATTGTGATATGACGTCGTGAGGAAAAACCCAGGTAATTGTGGCGGTGATGGTGGAGGGTGGAGGAGGGTGATGGTGGGTGGAGGTTGAAGATGAAGTGGTGTTGGGTGTTGGTGGTTTGCACGGTTGTCGGCTCTGTAAAAGGATGACCGGCAGCCGGCGATGGTGGAGGGTGGAGGAGGGTGATGGTGGGTGGAGGTTGAAGATGAAGTGTGGTGGTGGGGTTTTATAAATAAAAATGAAGAAGATGCCCGGATAGTCCCTGTGGTTTGGCCTTTTAAGGAAAGGGTATTTTTGTCATTTCACATCATTTTAACAGAGAAAACAAACTGAAGTTAGACCCAGGGACTATCCGAGAACAAAAATGGAAAACTTGGGGACTATTCAAGTAGTTTTAGAAAGATAAGGACTATAGGTGAAAAAATGTGAAACCACAGGGACTATCCGATCATTTTTCTCTTTCTTTTATAATATACAGGGGTATTTAAGTCATTTTACATGGACTTAACTGAAAAAACTAACGTTCATCCATATTAGGGACTACCCGAGTAACAAGTCAGCAAACCATAGGGAGCAAACATGCTATTTTGAAAACGTGGGGACTAAACCTGAAAAAATGGCAAACCACAGGGACTATCCGGGCAATTAACTCCACAAAAAATAAGGGTTTACTAGCATATTATAATGTCTAAATAGGTTTATTTATTTAATCTTATTAATAGTTATTTTAATCAATTCACTGTGTTTTCACTAGTAATGTGATTGAATGCATGCCTTCTTATTCCCCTATATATGTAGGAAACTTAATATTTTCGTGATCAACAAAGCGACAACACAAAATGATGTTTAATCTACAAGTCAATCATCATTGTACTTGGCCTTCTTACAAGAGTGACAAGATGGACCATTCATTCCACAAATCTTAAAAGACTTCCTTTACATTTTCCTTATTACCAAGTTGAAATTTCGCAAGATCACTAGAAAGACCGTGTTATCCTCATGAACTGAGTCACACCAATTTAGACAACGAGAATATATATGGAGCTCGTTCTTTTCAGAACCAGTCTTAAATTGAAAACTATAAGAACCACATAAAACGCTTATACATAATGCATTAATGATTTAATGAGATAAATATAACTGTCTTCTGTAATACCACATAAAAGCAAAAAAATATAAGTATATTATACAATAATCGTAGTTCTCAACTTATATGAAATAAACACCCCATTTATATTTGATACACTAAACATTTTCTAATCAACCTTGAACATAAATTTACTTTACAATTAAGTAGTTCTCAACTTATATGAAATAAACACCCCATTTATATTTGAAACACTAAACATTTTCTAATCAACTTTGAACATAAATTTACTTTTCAATTAAGCCGGCGTCTTCTCTCATGCCACCATCTCCACCTACAAAGAGTTAAAAGGTACAACAATAAAGTTATTTATTTGTATTCAAGAAACAAAATCCATTTTTGTTGAAAAAAGACATATATACCCTTTTAGTTTTTCAACAAAAAAAATATTTTGTAGAATCAACATTTTTTTCATGTAAATACTGATTTTGTAATGAAGGGAAGGCATACCAAAAGAAGTCCCATCTTGGTCCAACTTTGGACATTCGGTTTTCGCCATACGGGTAATCGGTCTCGGCCCTCCTCGTGTTGCGAAAGGCACAACACCCAATGCAATATATGCCTATTAGAAGGAGTATCATGATAACGTTGAGAACCGAGAGCTTTCGCCAATCCCTCCTTACATTTTCCAACACGCCCGCTTTGCACGAGTCACACTCGTAGCATAACACGCTCGGATCGTTGCTCCATTTGTAGCAATCTATGTTTTGAGCCATCATTGACATCTCATAGTTGCATTCACTCGGTGGTTTGCAACATCCCGACTGTTAAAAAATTATATCAAATATGAACACTTTGCAAGAAGGGGCTGACCTACAATACATCACTACTACAAAGCTTTAGCATCGACCAAAGCCGTCATAAACCCATCGCTAAAGGCCTTTCGTGATGGATTCGTGGCGGTTTTGTCATGAGAAAGAAACTCTACACTATTAGTTAAGGGTAAATGAATTACAAAAATAAAAACTTAGTGATGGAGCAAAGACTAACTTAAGACCTTTATATCATTTTGAGATGGTTTTGCCACTACACCACCAATATTTTTTTTTTCATAATAAACGGATGAATATACTAAATATATAATTTAATAAATATATACAAGCTTATAAAGACTTTTCGGGCACTTTGAAATTTTGGGGCTCGGGCGTCGGCACGGGTTTGCCGGGCCCAGAGCCGGCCCTGTACACTAATCGCAATTATCATATAGCAACAAAATTTGCGACAAATTTTCAGTCGCAAATACAATGATAAAACTTATCAAAATTTAACAACCAAATTTGTTTTTATATTTAAAATATATCTAAATCTAAAATCTTAAATATAAAAAAAAAACACAAATCAAAACAAAAGTGTTTATTTTGTTGCTATTTTTTAGTAGGACATCTATCCAGACCAGTAAAGAGAATTTTAGTGTTATATTATATAGTATCTAATACTCGTTTTATGTATTATTATGTATCTGATATTCGAGCAACGCCAGCTCTCAACAGAAATCTTTAGATAATAACTATCAGTAAAAATATCTTGGATCGCTTTGTAATTAGCTTAGTATAGCTTACACTTTTAATTCAAAGTTCATGCTTTAAACCAGTGGCGCAGACCTAGAAAATATTTTCAAGAGGTGCGAATAAGTGGCTTAACTAAATTTTCAAACGGTGCGATCGGGATTTTGCTCTATAAAATGCACTAAACATTTTTTTCAAGGGGTGCGCCGGCCCACACATGGTTTTACCTAGGTCCACCCCTGCTCTAAACACATATAGTCTAAAAAAACATGTTATCATAAATAACTAGATCAGATACCTACATATATGTTACAAGCTAGGTTATTATAAGCTAGTTAGAAGCTCATATATTACATGGATTAAATAAACGAAATATTAGCTAGTTGATAATAAAGATATAGAAAATATAAAACGATATTTTGAGATAAGCTATATTTACGATACAATACGAAGAAATGAAATAAGAGAAGCGAGAACAAAAACCTGAAGCTCACAGAACTGTGACACGTGATAGATATTTACCTGAATAGGGGACATATCTTTAGTCAAATAGTCAACAGGAGACCACATAACAATATCCCTACAAGTCTTTGACCCCAAAATACAACTCCTAACAGTCACCCAATACTTTGGATCTTCAACTTTATTCCTAAGCCAAGGGGAATAATCCTCCAACCGGTACTCGTTGTACAACCTGCCGGAAACCGCGGTTCCACCGCCTGCCCCGGTGATGATGAAGCCGAATATGGTGAAGCCCATCAAGGCTGCTATGAGGAGGAGCATGGCCACCAGGTAGAGCCAGAGTGCCCATGCCAAATGGAAGCATGCACCTATGAACCCCACCAACGAGACGATCAAGATTATGAATCCGATGATGAGAAGCGGAGTTTGGAGGATGCTTTCGCAGGTGGCGCTGCTTCTTGTGATCCATAAGGCACCACCTATTATGGGTATGGATGCTAGCAGAGTGAATAGGTTTAGTAAACCTATTACAGTGTTGCTAAACCTTGACATGTTTGGTTTCCTTAGTTCTTGTGTCTCTATCTATATGTATACTCTCTCTATATATATACTCTCTCTCTCTCTCTCTCTCTATAGTGTGGGATGATAAGTGTTGTGTTTTGGTTTTAAAAAGGTAGATGAACACAAGTGTTCATTGTTTTTTTTTTTTTTTTTTTTTTTTTTCATGCAATTTGGTCTAGGGAATTTCATGAAGGATAAGTTGAAGTGACGTGGTCGGTTTGTATTTTCGATTTATATTTTACGTTGGAAAACTCACGGGACCCGTCAATATCTTGTTAATCAACGATATCAAATAAATATAGTTATTGACACCTTGATAATAAGGTTGTCGATTATTAAATGATGATTAAATAATTGTTAAAAGTTCCAATTTGTACTTGAAGTGTTGGATGAGAAATGATTTTTGAAAAGTGGTTTGAACTAAGAAACTAAGTATCGATTTAAATGTGTTTATTATGTATATAATATATGTTTTGATTATTTAAAGTAGTTTAAAGCATAGGTGAGCATATGTTATTAACTTTAATTACATATGGGTTAAAATTAAACCTTAGGCTGATAATAAGATGCGTTTTCATTGGCCACCAATAGGCTACAAAATAAAGTCGACCCTTCACGCCCATTATTCGTCTCACGAGAGCCCCTTTGGCGCCCCCAAGGCGGTATTGGAGGCTTTATCAAGCTGATGTGAAAGGTGGCACCAGTCCACACTATATATATAGCCTAATAACTGGTGTTCTATTCGGTTACAAACGACTCAGTTCCTTCAGTTATCGATAAGATGTATTTGTTTAATCATCGGCTCTAGGCGTGGAAAAACTCAAACCCGTTTTAGTTAATAAATCTAATCATATTTTAATCCAAATAAAAAAAACAACAAATTTGTTCAATTATAAAATCAATAAAAAAAAGCTTCTCCGGCGTACAATATATTTTTAAAATCAATAAAAAAGAAAGCTTCTTCGACGTATAATATACTATTTATAAGATTTATCACGGTTAATTTTTGTGGCGACTTCTGATTATTTATAATTTATATTTATAATTTATAAATATATGACTACAAGTGAATAGTAAACCAGGTAAAAAAATTTATTATAAATAACCCAACCGTCGATTTTCTCGATTGCTTTGATTGTATTGGTTACGGTTTTAGTTATTTTATTATGAAGGTGCTTGTTAACATCGTTTATAAAAAAATGAATACAGAAATTAGTGTCTTTTTTATGAGTATTAAAAATGTATGGGTCGAAGAGATTGGGAGGAATATATGTACCATTTCTCATTATCATCCTCCTCCACTCTCCTTTTACTTTTTAAAATAAGTTTGGGACTTAATATTTGTTGAAAAATAAATTAATCAACAATAAATTTATTAATTACCGAGTTGTCAGCCAAACCAGTTTGTTCCAACTTGATCAAACTGATTAAAGAAAGGTAGAAGAAGACTGTCCCGTTGTCGGACGAATTTAAAAAACACGTAAATTAAAAACCAACCTGGCGATTGAGATCGAAGATCCTTAAACGAAAAACTTGAACTGCACGGATGACTCCTGTCCTTAAAGGATTTTACGCGCTCGTATTGCTGTGAGCTGCAGCGTAAACTCCCAGGATTTAATGCAGAACTGATCTGGTATTCCAACAGCAATGGAAACCAGAAAACGCAGAAGCTGGAACGAAAACAGAATCACACAATAGAGAGAGAGAGAGCTGCGAAATTGCAAGTATAGAATGGGTAGCAGGAAACCTTTATTTATAGGTTATAATCATACCAGAGAAAGAGAAAAATAGGGAGTAGGATCACAATCCATAACCAATTCGAATTCCTCAATATATATCTGATACGAATTCATGTTACTGGATATATATCTCATACGAATTCGGTTTACTAGAGATAATGAGATAACCCCCACTGGTTTCGAACTCATCTCTATCTCCCTATCTGATTCGATCCCCAGATCTGACCCACCTAACCAGACCTTAGCTAAAAATAAAAGCTCCTCAGCTCCTAGCGACGATGCGTACGTGCGAAGTGCAAAGTGCGCCTCAAACGCGCCCATTCGCGCCTCAAACGCGACCATTCGCGAGCTCGCGGCTCGGCTCGCGTGTGGGCTTCACCCACTTCTCAACCCATTTAACACTATGGAAGCCCATAAGGGGTAATCCCTTATAAACCACTCAAACTTCACTCACTCCACCGATGTGGGATGGAGGAAACATGCCAACTTGTATGTTCCTCTTTAATATTTCCAACAATCCCCCACCAAGTTGGAATGTTTCCTTTCACTTAGACTAATGATGTCACTAGGTGTCACGAAGATTAAACCCAGTTTATGTTGATAAACAAGAAGAGACAGATTAGATGGTGTCCTATGGAATTAAACCATTAACCTGATAGCCCCCTTCGGTTTACCCCCACACATCACCAGCTGACTTTGCGTTCTCACTGAGCGCGAATATGGCCGTGCGCTATAAATCCTTTTCATGACCCTTTAGAAGATAAACCACTAATCTTCACTCGAGGCGGCACCACCCCTAGATCATATAGGCAAAGTTTTACATCATCCACGTTGCTTGGATGCCTCCAAAACTTTGTTAAGAGCATAAGCTCACCCTTATTCTCGGCAACGACGTACTATCATACCTCACATGGATCTATCAAATTTGATAGTACCTTCTATCGTTAAGTGACTTCGTTGTTACCCATTAAACTTGAGAAATAGGAGCACTAAGTTCAAGTTGGGTTTCCATCACTAACGATTCTATTGTGGTTTTAGACCCATGTCTCTCGCGGTATTCACAACCAAATCTCTCGTCAGAGGTTTAGTAAACGGATCTGCCAAGTTTTTACTCGTCTTGACATAGACAACCTTGATGGTACCACTTTCAAGCAGTTGTCTCACATAATTGTGCCGAAGACCTATGTGTCTTGACCTCCCATTATACACTGCGTTGTATACTTTAGATAGTGTGGCCTCACTATCACAATACATGGGAATAGACGGCATTGGAACATCCCACAGACGAATGTCAATAAGTAGATCTCTAATCCACTCCGCTTCCTTGCCAGCCGCAGCTAGCGCTATTAACTCAGCTTCCACAGTTGAGTGGGCAATACACGTTTGTTTCTTGCTCGCCCAAGAAATTGCTCCTCCTGCTAGAGTGTAAATCCACCCACTTGTAGATTTTGAATCATTGGTGCGATCAATCCAGCTTGCATCAGAATAACCTTCAAGTATTCTGGAAGATGACGTGTATGTCAGTTCTAAGTTACCGGTCCTTTTCAGGTATCCAAGTACTCTGCCCACTGCCTTCCAGTGTTCTGTCCCTGGATTAACGGTATACTGACTTAGTTTGCTTACAGCAAAACCAATGTCAGGACGAGTGCAATGCGTTGCATACATCATACTTCCAATAGCACTCGCATACTCCAGTTGAGCCACAGCTCTTCCAGAGTTCACATTAAGTTTCACACTTGGATCAAACGGAGTATTAAACTCTTTAATATTTAAGTGTTGAAACTTAGTCAGAATTTTCTCTATGTAATGAGATTGACTTAGAGAAATCTGACTTCCAGCTCTCTTCACCTTGATCCCAAGAATGGTATCAACTTCTCCTAGATCTTTCATCTTAAAGTTCGAGGAAAAATATTTCTTAGTTTCAGAAATACCTTCAAGGTGAGTACTAATGGTCAACATATCATCAACATAAAGACAAATCACGACTGTATAACCAGGTTCTCATTTAGTATAAATACATCTATCAGCACTGTTGTGTCGAAACCCGAAAGCAGTCACAGTGGTGTCAAATCTCTCATGCCACTGTTTAGGAGCTTGCTTCAAACCATACAGAGATTTAATAAGTCTACACACTTTGTTCTCTTGTCCAGGCATCACAAACCCTTCTGGTTGCTCCAAATAAATCTCCTCATTTAGATACCCATTTAGAAATGCTGTCTTTACATCCATTTGATGAATGTACAGCCCTTTCAAAGCAGACACCGCTATTAGAGTTCTAATAGAACTTATTCTAGCCACAGGTGCATAGGTATCAAAATAGTCGGTCCCTTCTCTCTGCCTATACCCTTTAGCAACTAATCTCGCTTTATAGGCAGAGATGGATCCATCTGGATGATACTTCCTTTTGAAAATCCATTTGGATCCAATAGGTTTCTTTCCCTTGGGTAGATCAGCTAACTCCCAAGTTCCATTTCCCATAATGGAATCCATTTCATCATTGACTGCCTCCTTCCACAAAGGGGCATCTCTAGATGACATTGCTTCTCTGAAAGTTTTAGGATCATCATCCAAATTTACAGCGAAAATGACCTCTCTCGTCACTTTCTTTTGAGTTCCTTCAACCAGGTAAGAAAAGAAATCATCTCCATAACTTTTCTCTTTTCTAACTCTAGTACTTTTCCTTGGTTCTTCAACTATTGGTGAGGGTTGAACCCTTTTCTCAGAAGTACTAGAAGTTGTGGTGCCATTTGAGTTTTCATCATCTCTAGAAAACTTGTTCTCAAAGAATTCCACATCTCTGGATTCTACAACTATACCTGATTCGTCATCCAACAATCGGTAAGATTTACTATGCGAAGCATATCCAATGAATACACTCTTGAAAGCTCGTTCTCCCAGTTTGAGTGTCTTTGGATCAGGTACGCGATACTAGGCAAGACACCCCCAAACCCTCAAATGCTCTAGGTTTGGTTTTCTTCCTTTCCACAACTCATATGGACTCGTAGGTATCACACGACTAGTGATCCTATTGTGAACATAACATGCGGTTAACACAGCTTCCCCCCACATATTACGAGGTAGACCCGATTGGTTTAACATACAGTTAGCCATCTCTACCAAGGTTCGGTTCTTTCTCTCAGCCAAACCATTTTGTTGGGGAGTATAAGGTGCAGTTCTCTCATGTATGATGCCTTCTTCTTCGCAGAATGCATCAAACTTTCGGTTAAAGTATTCTCCGCCTCTGTCCGAGCGAAGAATTTTAATGCGTTTCTCCTTTTGTTTTTCAACCTCAGCCTTATATATTTTGAATGCCTCAAAAGCTTCGTCTTTTGAATGCAACAAATAAACATATAAGTATCGGCTCGAGTCATCGCAGAAAGTGATAAAGTATCTCTTACCCCCACGAGTAAGAACTCCATTCAGTTCACAAATATCTGAATGAATTAGTTCTAGTAGTGATGTATTGCGTTTATGAACACTTGGAAAAGGTTTCTTTGTGAATTTTGATTTAACACAAGTTTCGCATTTTTCAAAGTCTTTATCTTTTAATTTTAATAAACCTTTAGTTTGCATTTTTTCAATGTTTTTAATATTTGTATGAGCTAAACGTTTATGCCATAAAGAAATTGAACAAGCGATATAATCAGAAGACATAATTTCATTCAAATCAAAACCAATTGCATTACATTCACCAATACTAGAACTAACACTACCACCACTATCACTATCACTTTCATTCCCAAACCCATCAATCACTGAAACGCCCCCTTCATCCGAATCTTCTTCATCAATCCCATCTTCAGCTAAGTCAAGACGATACATTCCACCCGTGTTCTTTGCTTGACCCACATAGACGTCATTTAGAGAAAACTTCACACGAAGATTCTTGATAACCAGCTTGTAACCATTCCGATCAAATTTATCAGCAAAAACCAGACCCTTGGTGATACCAGGAACATGCAACACGTCCTGAAGGGTAACCACTTGACCATCTCTAAAGTTTAGTCGCACCGTGCCTTTACCATGTACTTCTACACGATGTCCATCAGCACACACCACCACTGTTCCTTGAGGAACAGGAGCATAAGTAAGAAACGAGCCACGATTCCCACAAACATGAACAGTGGCTCCAGAATCCAAGAACCATCCTCTACATGCTACAATGCGTGTATATTGAGAAAGCATATTAACTTCACCAAGACCCACACTGGCCACTAGATTGGTGACTTTCTCAACATCAACAGCACTTGTAGAACCAACCGTAGATCCAGATTTCCTCTGAGAGCACTCTCGTGCATAATGCCCTATTTCTCCACAAACATGACATTTACCAGACCTCTTTGGTTGATGGTTGTTAGTGTGTTGTGTCTTCTTGAATTCTTTTTTCTTTGGTGCGGTAAACTTCTTATTCTTTGATGATGCCCCTTTTCCCTTTTGACCAGATCCTCCAGCAACATGATTGACACTCGATCCGACTTTACCTCTTTTGTCCCTGTTGCGCGTTTCCTCCTCAATTCGAAGGTGCTTCAACAGTTCATCCAAAGAGTAGTCCTCAGACTTGTGCATCATTCTCTTTGAGAAATCTTTCCAATTAGGAGGCAATTTTGCAATAATGACCCCTACTTGAAATATTTCTGGCAGCGGAATAGAAAGTGCGGTCAATTTGTTAACAAGAACTTGGAGTTCATGCACTTGCTCCAGGATTGACTTGTCATCGACCATTTGGAAATCTAAGTACTTGGCAATAAGGTATTTGTTAGTACCTTCTTCATGAGCCTTATACTTATCTTCCAAAGCTTTCCACAATTCTCTAGCACTTTTTACCGGCGCGTACAAGTCATAGAGACGATCCGAAAGAGAGTTTTTGATGTGGCCCAGGCAAAGATCTTCAGCTTCCTTACGGACAAGTCTTTGCTTTGCCAAATCTGCATCTGGTAGCTCTCCTGCCTCACGAGGAGGGTCATCAGGGATTGCAGGCAAATCAGGATCAAGGATATAGTAAAGTTTCAGCACAACTAGCATGAACTTAACCTTGTCCGCCCAGCGGGTATAGTTCTGACCATCGAATCTGTCCAACTTGACAAACTCTTGATTCATGAATCTCAGATTGGCTGTTGGTAGTTCAGCGTCCATTAATTCTGTTGATTAAACACAAGAATAAAATCCTTTAAGATTGTTGAAAAATAAATTAATCAACAATAAATTTATTAATTACCGAGTTGTCAGCCAAACCAGTTTGTTCCAACTTGATCAAACTGATTAAAGAAAGGTAGAAGAAGACTGTCCCGTTGTCGGACGAATTTAAAGAACACGTAAATTAAAAACCAACCTGGCGATTGAGATCGAAGATCCTTAAACGAAAAACTTGAACTGCACGGATGACTCCTGTCCTTAAAGGATTTTACGCGCTCGTATTGCTGTGAGCTGCAGCGTAAACTCCCAGGATTTAATGCAGAACTGATCTGGTATTCCAACAACAATGGAAACCAGAAAACGCAGAAGCTGGAACGAAAACAGAATCACACAATAGAGAGAGAGAGAGAGAGCTGCGAAATTGCAAGTATAGAATGGGTAGCAGGAAACCTTTATTTATAGGTTATAATCATACCAGAGAAAGAGAAAAATAGGGAGTAGGATCACAATCCATAACCAATTCGAATTCCTCAATATATATCTGATACGAATTCATGTTACTGGATATATATCTCATACGAATTCGGTTTACTAGAGATAATGAGATAACCCCCACTGGTTTCGAACTCATCTCTATCTCCCTATCTGATTCGATCCCCAGATCTGACCCACCTGACCAGACCTTAGCTAAAAATAAAAGCTCCTCAGCTCCTAGCGACGATGCGTACGTGCGAAGTGCAAAGTGCGCCTCAAACGCGCCCATTCGCGCCTCAAACGCGACCATTTGCGAGCTCGCGGCTCGGCTCGCGTGTGGGCTTCACCCACTTCTCAACCCATTTAACACTATGGAAGCCCATAAGGGGTAATCCCTTATAAACCACTCAAACTTCACTCACTCCACCGATGTGGGATGGAGGAAACATGCCAACTTGTATGTTCCTCTTTAATATTTCCAACAATCCCCCACCAAGTTGGAATGTTTCCTTTCACTTAGACTAATGATGTCACTAGGTGTCACGAAGATTAAACCCAGTTTATGTTGATAAACAAGAAGAGACAGATTAGATGGTGTCCTATGGAATTAAACCATTAACCTGATAGCCCCCTTCGGTTTACCCCCACACATCACCAGCTGACTTTGCGTTCTCACTGAGCGCGAATATGGCCGTGCGCTATAAATCCTTTTCATGACCCTTTAGAAGATAAACCACTAATCTTCACTCGAGGCGGCACCACCCCTAGATCATATAGGCAAAGTTTTACATCATCCACGTTGCTTGGATGCCTCCAAAACTTTGTTAAGAGCATAAGCTCACCCTTATTCTCGGCAACGACGTACTATCATACCTCACATGGATCTATCAAATTTGATAGTACCTTCTATCGTTAAGTGACTTCGTTGTTACCCATTAAACTTGAGAAATAGGAGCACTAAGTTCAAGTTGGGTTTCCATCACTAACGATTCTATTGTGGTTTTAGACCCATGTCTCTCGCGGTATTCACAACCAAATCTCTCGTCAGAGGTTTAGTAAACGGATCTGCCAAGTTTTTACTCGTCTTGACATAGACAACCTTGATGGTACCACTTTCAAGCAGTTGTCTCACATAATTGTGCCGAAGACCTATGTGTCTTGACCTCCCATTATACACTGCGTTGTATACTTTAGATAGTGTGGCCTCACTATCACAATACATGGGAATAGACGGCATTGGAACATCCCACAGACGAATGTCAATAAGTAGATCTCTAATCCACTCCGCTTCCTTGCCAGCCGCAGCTAGCGCTATTAACTCAGCTTCCACAGTTGAGTGGGCAATACACGTTTGTTTCTTGCTCGCCCAAGAAATTGCTCCTCCTGCTAGAGTGTAAATCCACCCACTTGTAGATTTTGAATCATTGGTGCGATCAATCCAGCTTGCATCAGAATAACCTTCAAGTATTCTGGAAGATGACGTGTATGTCAGTTCTAAGTTACCGGTCCTTTTCAGGTATCCAAGTACTCTGCCCACTGCCTTCCAGTGTTCTGTCCCTGGATTAACGGTATACTGACTTAGTTTGCTTACAGCAAAAGCAATGTCAGGACGAGTGCAATGCGTTGCATACATCATACTTCCAATAGCACTCGCATACTCCAGTTGAGCCACAGCTCTTCCAGAGTTCACATTAAGTTTCACACTTGGATCAAACGGAGTATTAAACTCTTTAATATTTAAGTGTTGAAACTTAGTCAGAATTTTCTCTATGTAATGAGATTGACTTAGAGAAATCTGACTTCCAGCTCTCTTCACCTTGATCCCAAGAATGGTATCAACTTCTCCTAGATCTTTCATCTTAAAGTTCGAGGACAAATATTTCTTAGTTTCAGAAATACCTTCAAGGTGAGTACTAATGGTCAACATATCATCAACATAAAGACAAATCACGACTGTATAACCAGGTTCTCATTTAGTATAAATACATCTATCAGCACTGTTGTGTCGAAACCCGAAAGCAGTCACAGTGGTGTCAAATCTCTCATGCCACTGTTTAGGAGCTTGCTTCAAACCATACAGAGATTTAATAAGTCTACACACTTTGTTCTCTTGTCCAGGCATCACAAACCCTTCTGGTTGCTCCAAATAAATCTCCTCATTTAGATACCCATTTAGAAATGCTGTCTTTACATCCATTTGATGAATGTACAGCCCTTTCAAAGCAGACACCGCTATTAGAGTTCTAATAGAACTTATTCTAGCCACAGGTGCATAGGTATCAAAATAGTCGATCCCTTCTCTCTGCCTATACCCTTTAGCAACTAATCTCGCTTTATAGGCAGAGATGGATCCATCTGGATGATACTTCCTTTTGAAAATCCATTTGGATCCAATAGGTTTCTTTCCCTTGGGTAGATCAACTAACTCCCAAGTTCCATTTCCCATAATGGAATCCATTTCATCATTGACTGCCTCCTTCCACAAAGGGGCATCTCTAGATGACATTGCTTCTCTGAAAGTTTTAGGATCATCATCCAAATTTACAGCGAAAATGACCTCTCTCGTCACTTTCTTTTGAGTTCCTTCAACCAGGTAAGAAAAGAAATCATCTCCATAACTTTTCTCTTTTCTAACTCTAGTACTTTTCCTTGGTTCTTCAACTATTGGTGAGGGTTGAACCCTTTTCTCAGAAGTACTAGAAGTTGTGGTGCCATTTGAGTTTTCATCATCTCTGGAAAACTTGTTCTCAAAGAATTCCACATCTCTGGATTCTACAACTATACCTGATTCGTCATCCAACAATCGGTAAGATTTACTATGCGAAGCATATCCAATGAATACACTCTTGAAAGCTCGTTCTCCCAGTTTGAGTGTCTTTGGATCAGGTACGCGATAGTAGGCAAGACACCCCCAAACCCTCAAATGCTCTAGGTTTGGTTTTCTTCCTTTCCACAACTCATATGGACTCGTAGGTATCACACGACTAGTGATCCTATTGTGAACATAACATGCGGTTAACACAGCTTCCCCCCACATATTACGAGGTAGACCCGATTGGTTTAACATACAGTTAGCCATCTCTACCAAGGTTCGGTTCTTTCTCTCAGCCAAACCATTTTGTTGGGGAGTATAAGGTGCAGTTCTCTCATGTATGATGCCTTCTTCTTCGCAGAATGCATCAAACTTTCGGTTAAAGTATTCTCCGCCTCTGTCCGAGCGAAGAATTTTAATGCGTTTCTCCTTTTGTTTTTCAACCTCAGCCTTATATATTTTGAATGCCTCAAAAGCTTCGTCTTTTGAATGCAACAAATAAACATATAAGTATCGGCTCGAGTCATCGCCGAAAGTGATAAAGTATCTCTTACCCCCACGAGTAAGAACTCCATTCAGTTCACAAATATCTGAATGAATTAGTTCTAGTAGTGATGTATTGCGTTTATGAACACTTGGAAAAGGTTTCTTTGTGAATTTTGATTTAACACAAGTTTCGCATTTTTCAAAGTCTTTATCTTTTAATTTTAATAAACCTTTAGTTTGCATTTTTTCAATGTTTTTAATATTTGTATGAGCTAAACGTTTATGCCATAAAGAAATTGAACAAGCGATATAATCAGAAGACATAATTTCATTCAAATCAAAACCAATTGCATTACATTCACCAATACTAGAACTAACACTACCACCACTATCACTATCACTTTCATTCCCAAACCCATCAATCACTGAAACGCCCCCTTCATCCGAATCTTCTTCATCAATCCCATCTTCAGCTAAGTCAAGACGATACATTCCACCCGTGTTCTTTGCTTGACCCACATAGACGTCATTTAGAGAAAACTTCACACGAAGATTCTTGATAACCAGCTTGTAACCATTCCGATCAAATTTATCAGCAAAAACCAGACCCTTGGTGATACCAGGAACATGCAACACGTCCTGAAGGGTAACCACTTGACCATCTCTAAAGTTTAGTCGCACCGTGCCTTTACCATGTACTTCTACACGATGTCCATCAGCACACACCACCACTGTTCCTTGAGGAACAGGAGCATAAGTAAGAAACGAGCCACGATTCCCACAAACATGAACAGTGGCTCCAGAATCCAAGAACCATCCTCTACATGCTACAATGCGTGTATATTGAGAAAGCATATTAACTTCACCAAGACCCACACTGGCCACTAGATTGGTGACTTTCTCAACATCAACAGCACTTGTAGAACCAACCGTAGATCCAGATTTCCTCTGAGAGCACTCTCGTGCATAATGCCCTATTTCTCCACAAACATGACATTTACCAGACCTCTTTGGTTGATGGTTGTTAGTGTGTTGTGTCTTCTTGAATTCTTTTTTCTTTGGTGCGGTAAACTTCTTATTCTTTGATGATGCCCCTTTTCCCTTTTGACCAGATCCTCCAGCAACATGATTGACACTCGATCCGACTTTACCTCTTTTGTCCCTGTTGCGCGTTTCCTCCTCAATTCGAAGGTGCTTCAACAGTTCATCCAAAGAGTAGTCCTCAGACTTGTGCATCATTCTCTTTGAGAAATCTTTCCAATTAGGAGGCAATTTTGCAATAATGACCCCTACTTGAAATATTTCTGGCAGCGGAATAGAAAGTGCGGTCAATTTGTTAACAAGAACTTGGAGTTCATGCACTTGCTCCAGGATTGACTTGTCATCGACCATTTGGAAATCTAAGTACTTGGCAATAAGGTATTTGTTAGTACCTTCTTCATGAGCCTTATACTTATCTTCCAAAGCTTTCCACAATTCTCTAGCACTTTTTACCGGCGCGTACAAGTCATAGAGACGATCCGAAAGAGAGTTTTTGATGTGGCCCAGGCAAAGATCTTCAGCTTCCTTACGGACAAGTCTTTGCTTTGCCAAATCTGCATCTGGTAGCTCTCCTGCCTCACGAGGAGGGTCATCAGGGATTGCAGGCAAATCAGGATCAAGGATATAGTAAAGTTTCAGCACAACTAGCATGAACTTAACCTTGTCCGCCCAGCGGGTATAGTTCTGACCATCGAATCTGTCCAACTTGACAAACTCTTGATTCATGAATCTCAGATTGGCTGTTGGTAGTTCAGCGTCCATTAATTCTGTTGATTAAACACAAGAATAAAATCCTTTAAGATTGTTGAAAAATAAATTAATCAACAATAAATTTATTAATTACCGAGTTGTCAGCCAAACCAGTTTGTTCCAACTTGATCAAACTGATTAAAGAAAGGTAGAAGAAGACTGTCCCGTTGTCGGACGAATTTAAAGAACACGTAAATTAAAAACCAACCTGGCGATTGAGATCGAAGATCCTTAAACGAAAAACTTGAACTGCACGGATGACTCCTGTCCTTAAAGGATTTTACGCGCTCGTATTGCTGTGAGCTGCAGCGTAAACTCCCAGGATTTAATGCAGAACTGATCTGGTATTCCAACAGCAATGGAAACCAGAAAACGCAGAAGCTGGAACGAAAACAGAATCACACAATAGAGAGAGAGAGAGAGAGAGAGCTGCGAAATTGCAAGTATAGAATGGGTAGCAGGAAACCTTTATTTATAGGTTATAATCATACCAGAGAAAGAGAAAAATAGGGAGTAGGATCACAATCCATAACCAATTCGAATTCCTCAATATATATCTGATACGAATTCATGTTACTGGATATATATCTCATACGAATTCGGTTTACTAGAGATAATGAGATAACCCCCACTGGTTTCGAACTCATCTCTATCTCCCTATCTGATTCGATCCCCAGATCTGACCCACCTGACCAGACCTTAGCTAAAAATAAAAGCTCCTCAGCTCCTAGCGACGATGCGTACGTGCGAAGTGCAAAGTGCGCCTCAAACGCGCCCATTCGCGCCTCAAACGCGACCATTCGCGAGCTCGCGGCTCGGCTCGCGTGTGGGCTTCACCCACTTCTCAACCCATTTAACACTATGGAAGCCCATAAGGGGTAATCCCTTATAAACCACTCAAACTTCACTCACTCCACCGATGTGGGATGGAGGAAACATGCCAACTTGTATGTTCCTCTTTAATATTTCCAACAATCCCCCACCAAGTTGGAATGTTTCCTTTCACTTAGACTAATGATGTCACTAGGTGTCACGAAGATTAAACCCAGTTTATGTTGATAAACAAGAAGAGACAGATTAGATGGTGTCCTATGGAATTAAACCATTAACCTGATAGCCCCCTTCGGTTTACCCCCACACATCACCAGCTGACTTTGCGTTCTCACTGAGCGCGAATATGGCCGTGCGCTATAAATCCTTTTCATGACCCTTTAGAAGATAAACCACTAATCTTCACTCGAGGCGGCACCACCCCTAGATCATATAGGCAAAGTTTTACATCATCCACGTTGCTTGGATGCCTCCAAAACTTTGTTAAGAGCATAAGCTCACCCTTATTCTCGGCAACGACGTACTATCATACCTCACATGGATCTATCAAATTTGATAGTACCTTCTATCGTTAAGTGACTTCGTTGTTACCCATTAAACTTGAGAAATAGGAGCACTAAGTTCAAGTTGGGTTTCCATCACTAACGATTCTATTGTGGTTTTAGACCCATGTCTCTCGCGGTATTCACAACCAAATCTCTCGTCAGAGGTTTAGTAAACGGATCTGCCAAGTTTTTACTCGTCTTGACATAGACAACCTTGATGGTACCACTTTCAAGCAGTTGTCTCACATAATTGTGCCGAAGACCTATGTGTCTTGACCTCCCATTATACACTGCGTTGTATACTTTAGATAGTGTGGCCTCACTATCACAATACATGGGAATAGACGGCATTGGAACATCCCACAGACGAATGTCAATAAGTAGATCTCTAATCCACTCCGCTTCCTTGCCAGCCGCAGCTAGCGCTATTAACTCAGCTTCCACAGTTGAGTGGGCAATACACGTTTGTTTCTTGCTCGCCCAAGAAATTGCTCCTCCTGCTAGAGTGTAAATCCACCCACTTGTAGATTTTGAATCATTGGTGCGATCAATCCAGCTTGCATCAGAATAACCTTCAAGTATTCTGGAAGATGACGTGTATGTCAGTTCTAAGTTACCGGTCCTTTTCAGGTATCCAAGTACTCTGCCCACTGCCTTCCAGTGTTCTGTCCCTGGATTAACGGTATACTGACTTAGTTTGCTTACAGCAAAACCAATGTCAGGACGAGTGCAATGCGTTGCATACATCATACTTCCAATAGCACTCGCATACTCCAGTTGAGCCACAGCTCTTCCAGAGTTCACATTAAGTTTCACACTTGGATCAAACGGAGTATTAAACTCTTTAATATTTAAGTGTTGAAACTTAGTCAGAATTTTCTCTATGTAATGAGATTGACTTAGAGAAATCTGACTTCCAGCTCTCTTCACCTTGATCCCAAGAATGGTATCAACTTCTCCTAGATCTTTCATCTTAAAGTTCGAGGACAAATATTTCTTAGTTTCAGAAATACCTTCAAGGTGAGTACTAATGGTCAACATATCATCAACATAAAGACAAATCACGACTGTATAACCAGGTTCTCATTTAGTATAAATACATCTATCAGCACTGTTGTGTCGAAACCCGAAAGCAGTCACAGTGGTGTCAAATCTCTCATGCCACTGTTTAGGAGCTTGCTTCAAACCATACAGAGATTTAATAAGTCTACACACTTTGTTCTCTTGTCCAGGCATCACAAACCCTTCTGGTTGCTCCAAATAAATCTCCTCATTTAGATACCCATTTAGAAATGCTGTCTTTACATCCATTTGATGAATGTACAGCCCTTTCAAAGCAGACACCGCTATTAGAGTTCTAATAGAACTTATTCTAGCCACAGGTGCATAGGTATCAAAATAGTCGGTCCCTTCTCTCTGCCTATACCCTTTAGCAACTAATCTCGCTTTATAGGCAGAGATGGATCCATCTGGATGATACTTCCTTTTGAAAATCCATTTGGATCCAATAGGTTTCTTTCCCTTGGGTAGATCAGCTAACTCCCAAGTTCCATTTCCCATAATGGAATCCATTTCATCATTGACTGCCTCCTTCCACAAAGGGGCATCTCTAGATGACATTGCTTCTCTGAAAGTTTTAGGATCATCATCCAAATTTACAGCGAAAATGACCTCTCTCGTCACTTTCTTTTGAGTTCCTTCAACCAGGTAAGAAAAGAAATCATCTCCATAACTTTTCTCTTTTCTAACTCTAGTACTTTTCCTTGGTTCTTCAACTATTGGTGAGGGTTGAACCCTTTTCTCAGAAGTACTAGAAGTTGTGGTGCCATTTGAGTTTTCATCATCTCTAGAAAACTTGTTCTCAAAGAATTCCACATCTCTGGATTCTACAACTATACCTGATTCGTCATCCAACAATCGGTAAGATTTACTATGCGAAGCATATCCAATGAATACACTCTTGAAAGCTCGTTCTCCCAGTTTGAGTGTCTTTGGATCAGGTACGCGATACTAGGCAAGACACCCCCAAACCCTCAAATGCTCTAGGTTTGGTTTTCTTCCTTTCCACAACTCATATGGACTCGTAGGTATCACACGACTAGTGATCCTATTGTGAACATAACATGCGGTTAACACAGCTTCCCCCCACATATTACGAGGTAGACCCGATTGGTTTAACATACAGTTAGCCATCTCTACCAAGGTTCGGTTCTTTCTCTCAGCCAAACCATTTTGTTGGGGAGTATAAGGTGCAGTTCTCTCATGTATGATGCCTTCTTCTTCGCAGAATGCATCAAACTTTCGGTTAAAGTATTCTCCGCCTCTGTCCGAGCGAAGAATTTTAATGCGTTTCTCCTTTTGTTTTTCAACCTCAGCCTTATATATTTTGAATGCCTCAAAAGCTTCGTCTTTTGAATGCAACAAATAAACATATAAGTATCGGCTCGAGTCATCGCAGAAAGTGATAAAGTATCTCTTACCCCCACGAGTAAGAACTCCATTCAGTTCACAAATATCTGAATGAATTAGTTCTAGTAGTGATGTATTGCGTTTATGAACACTTGGAAAAGGTTTCTTTGTGAATTTTGATTTAACACAAGTTTCGCATTTTTCAAAGTCTTTATCTTTTAATTTTAATAAACCTTTAGTTTGCATTTTTTCAATGTTTTTAATATTTGTATGAGCTAAACGTTTATGCCATAAAGAAATTGAACAAGCGATATAATCAGAAGACATAATTTCATTCAAATCAAAACCAATTGCATTACATTCACCAATACTAGAACTAACACTACCACCACTATCACTATCACTTTCATTCCCAAACCCATCAATCACTGAAACGCCCCCTTCATCCGAATCTTCTTCATCAATCCCATCTTCAGCTAAGTCAAGACGATACATTCCACCCGTGTTCTTTGCTTGACCCACATAGACGTCATTTAGAGAAAACTTCACACGAAGATTCTTGATAACCAGCTTGTAACCATTCCGATCAAATTTATCAGCAAAAACCAGACCCTTGGTGATACCAGGAACATGCAACACGTCCTGAAGGGTAACCACTTGACCATCTCTAAAGTTTAGTCGCACCGTGCCTTTACCATGTACTTCTACACGATGTCCATCAGCACACACCACCACTGTTCCTTGAGGAACAGGAGCATAAGTAAGAAACGAGCCACGATTCCCACAAACATGAACAGTGGCTCCAGAATCCAAGAACCATCCTCTACATGCTACAATGCGTGTATATTGAGAAAGCATATTAACTTCACCAAGACCCACACTGGCCACTAGATTGGTGACTTTCTCAACATCAACAGCACTTGTAGAACCAACCGTAGATCCAGATTTCCTCTGAGAGCACTCTCGTGCATAATGCCCTATTTCTCCACAAACATGACATTTACCAGACCTCTTTGGTTGATGGTTGTTAGTGTGTTGTGTCTTCTTGAATTCTTTTTTCTTTGGTGCGGTAAACTTCTTATTCTTTGATGATGCCCCTTTTCCCTTTTGACCAGATCCTCCAGCAACATGATTGACACTCGATCCGACTTTACCTCTTTTGTCCCTGTTGCGCGTTTCCTCCTCAATTCGAAGGTGCTTCAACAGTTCATCCAAAGAGTAGTCCTCAGACTTGTGCATCATTCTCTTTGAGAAATCTTTCCAATTAGGAGGCAATTTTGCAATAATGACCCCTACTTGAAATATTTCTGGCAGCGGAATAGAAAGTGCGGTCAATTTGTTAACAAGAACTTGGAGTTCATGCACTTGCTCCAGGATTGACTTGTCATCGACCATTTGGAAATCTAAGTACTTGGCAATAAGGTATTTGTTAGTACCTTCTTCATGAGCCTTATACTTATCTTCCAAAGCTTTCCACAATTCTCTAGCACTTTTTACCGGCGCGTACAAGTCATAGAGACGATCCGAAAGAGAGTTTTTGATGTGGCCCAGGCAAAGATCTTCAGCTTCCTTACGGACAAGTCTTTGCTTTGCCAAATCTGCATCTGGTAGCTCTCCTGCCTCACGAGGAGGGTCATCAGGGATTGCAGGCAAATCAGGATCAAGGATATAGTAAAGTTTCAGCACAACTAGCATGAACTTAACCTTGTCCGCCCAGCGGGTATAGTTCTGACCATCGAATCTGTCCAACTTGACAAACTCTTGATTCATGAATCTCAGATTGGCTGTTGGTAGTTCAGCGTCCATTAATTCTGTTGATTAAACACAAGAATAAAATCCTTTAAGATTGTTGAAAAATAAATTAATCAACAATAAATTTATTAATTACCGAGTTGTCAGCCAAACCAGTTTGTTCCAACTTGATCAAACTGATTAAAGAAAGGTAGAAGAAGACTGTCCCGTTGTCGGACGAATTTAAAGAACACGTAAATTAAAAACCAACCTGGCGATTGAGATCGAAGATCCTTAAACGAAAAACTTGAACTGCACGGATGACTCCTGTCCTTAAAGGATTTTACGCGCTCGTATTGCTGTGAGCTGCAGCGTAAACTCCCAGGATTTAATGCAGAACTGATCTGGTATTCCAACAGCAATGGAAACCAGAAAACGCAGAAGCTGGAACGAAAACAGAATCACACAATAGAGAGAGAGAGAGAGAGAGAGAGCTGCGAAATTGCAAGTATAGAATGGGTAGCAGGAAACCTTTATTTATAGGTTATAATCATACCAGAGAAAGAGAAAAATAGGGAGTAGGATCACAATCCATAACCAATTCGAATTCCTCAATATATATCTGATACGAATTCATGTTACTGGATATATATCTCATACGAATTCGGTTTACTAGAGATAATGAGATAACCCCCACTGGTTTCGAACTCATCTCTATCTCCCTATCTGATTCGATCCCCAGATCTGACCCACCTGACCAGACCTTAGCTAAAAATAAAAGCTCCTCAGCTCCTAGCGACGATGCGTACGTGCGAAGTGCAAAGTGCGCCTCAAACGCGCCCATTCGCGCCTCAAACGCGACCATTCGCGAGCTCGCGGCTCGGCTCGCGTGTGGGCTTCACCCACTTCTCAACCCATTTAACACTATGGAAGCCCATAAGGGGTAATCCCTTATAAACCACTCAAACTTCACTCACTCCACCGATGTGGGATGGAGGAAACATGCCAACTTGTATGTTCCTCTTTAATATTTCCAACAATATTCACATACCACTCCCCTCTATATCACATAGATATAGAGAGAGAGAGAGATAGAGTGAAAAAGGGATATGAAAATATGATTTATGGATGTGAGAATAGTGAAAAGCCAGTTTGTATTGTAATTTATATACCAAATGATAAAACAAATAGCTTTTTATTAATTCAATATATGTATATATGTGAGTGTGTGTGGATATCTTTTCACTTCAATAATTACGGTCACAATAGATTTCACACCCATATTACGTTGCATTGTGTCTTAAATTGTTGTGTTTGGTGTTTTTCTTGCCAAAACAACCCAAAACATCATGTTTAAGTCCAAAACATGATGTTTACATGTCAATTCTTATGCATTCTCACAGTTCTCACGTAAAATGTCATTTTTACAGGATTCAAAGACTATACATATATATTAGTTATATTATATGTATATTTGTTCGACTGAGTTATAATCAGTATATGAAGGTGGAAAAAGTCACTGTTAATATTACAAGTGTACCCCTTTTGTTGTTGGGTGTGTGAATGTAGAGATATTATATTTAACCAAACGTGAAGGGATGAAAGTAGTAAGAATATCTACTCTAGAATAGTGGTTTTGAAGAAAGACGAAAAATAGTACCCAAAAACACTATATAATGTAATGTGTGTGTGGCCTAAAATTTGAGATTCCATGTTATCTTCTGCACATATTTAGGGAAATAATTTTATTCCTTATGTCGAATCTTCATGTTTCACATCATGATGAAACTAGAATAAAACAGAAGAATAATTATTAATTATATATGTTAATTAATTGAGTTAAAAACTCCTTTAAGGACGATTTCATTTTAGTTTAAAACCAGTTTTAAACTTGACTCTGAACGATGTTTTATGTTGTAGGTTAATGATTTTATTTTAGTTTAAAACCAGTTTAAAAAAAAACCAGTATAATTATTAATTATATATGTTAATGAATTTTTTTAAAAAAATCGAAAAACTACCTTAGTTTTGGTTTTGAATCAGAAATGACTGAACAATCGATTCTTGAATTAAATGTTTGTGAATTAATAAATAAATAAATCAAAGTAAGGTTAAAGATAACTTTTTAGATATTTTGTATGGTAATTGTAAAGCTTTGCCTCAAAAAGTAATAAATAAAACAATAAACCCGAAAGTATAAGTTGAAAGTTTAATACCTTAAGGAAGGAATATATTGAGGGGCAACTTGGTGAAGTTATAAAATAATTATCCATAGTACCAATTTTGCTTCTTTACTAAGTTTATATTTTAGGAAGCATGATTCTAAATAATAATAAGAAACTGTTGAAATGGTAAAAAAAATTAAAAAATTAATCAGTCTCCAATGTTATTTTGTAGGTTCATCGGTTTATTTCAAATCAAATAACTTATGTACTTCAATATCATAAAAAGTAAAAATAAAAATAAAAATTTTGTTGTGTTTATATTCATATTTCTACGATTATGTGGTTGAAGTTTTTATGAATTATTAGAGTTTGAATATGGTGTTTTAGTAGTCTTCACTCTGTTATTTGTGGGTTTTATGTTTGTTTTATGACTTTTTATACTTTTTAGAAAATTTGGACTCTGTAGCCGAACTCCACCAGTAGTGATTAATACACACTACTGAATATATATGCATTTCTAAAATTCTATATTAAAGAAATTACTGTAATAAGATTGAAAAACGATTTTGTTAATATCTAAAGGAAGTAGAAGTGGGAGTACATGAAAGAAAGAATATTTAAATGTGTGTGTGTGTCCTCCTCTTATCTTGTTCAATATGCTTGCCTTTCTTGATGCTCTTTGGCTCCACTAATTTTGCTTTTAGTGGGAATCAAAATATTCATTTTGCTTAATTATTCTATTAACTTTATTTTTATGATTTCAGACAATAAAAAGTACATAAAACCCGTTTAGTAAAAAGATTCTCAAAAACAACACCAAATCTTCTGTTTAATTAATATTTAATATATTTCACCACAATGTGTCACAAAATGATTTAATTAAGGGTTTTTTTTTTTTTTTTGTAATTATGTACTTACTAAAAAATTAAAGATATAAAGGTTTTTTTATATTTATGTACTTACTACAAATATTCAGTATCGCGTTCTCTTACAAATTCGGCTTTGCATTCTTCTTGACCACGAAGAAATAATTGGATATAATTTTTTTTTGAATAGCAATTGGATATAATTGCAACTACAAATTGCTTAATACAAAGACTACAAAGAGCTTATTCCAAAGATTAACAAGTAGTTTTAGTTTTTAAGCTATAGAAGTTATCACCAATTCAGTTCCATGCAACGACGAAGAAAGTTGTGTTGGAAGAGAGTCGTCAACACACTATCGGTTTAGTTTCATCGTACGAAAGGGGAACAAAGTGTTTAGTTACATACCGAAAACACAATTTGTGGCATCACACACGCACACAATTTGTTTTAAGAAAATCGTGTTGTGATTAATGTCAGTCATATTTTGCTTCATTTGTCTGTTTCGCGGTTGATGTTTCTGATTTGATTTATGTTACTTTGTGTTATATTTACTTTACATTGTCTTATAGTTTATCTGTCAAACAATATCATCGCGACATTTAAACATGACATGATGTTTAAAAAATTGATAATGAGATACAAACCTAAACATAGGTTTAAAGGTGGTTTAGCACCATAATGACTAGATGATGACACTTGCAATTAATAATGTATTGTTTTAGTACTTAAGGATCATCGAATATGTCTTTAAACCTCGTCCATGTACTTCTCCAAATTAAGAACTATAAAATATAAATAAATAACCTCTAAAAAAAAGTTCATTGGCCCAAAAGATACAGATCCACTCATCAGGCCCAACTATAAATGTAGCTCATCAAAGTATCAAACAGCCTGGGCCAGGCCCATTTCCAAGTGTCAGCCCAACAGCAGGTTACTCGTCTCAACTCTCAAGCTAAGCAATTTCTGAAACATTCTATAGATTATCATTTATATACCATCAAGGTCTAAGAAACATGTAGTCTAAATGTGTGTATTATTTATATAAATATAACAAATATGTAATTACATAATAAATACTATGATATGTATTATTATGATAAAAGCAACTAAATAATACATATTATGTTTTATATATAAAAAATATAATTATATGTGTACATATAAAATTTAGATGAATAAGAAACAATAAACAAGCCGAGCTCGAATTTTAATCATAGAGCTTGATTTTTTTAAACATGAGTCAGACTCAAAATTGGACCAAAAAACAGTATCCTATCATAGTATATTTGTAACATAACTAGTTTGCTAAGGGTCAAAAAAGTAAGTAAGTTTATAGCAACATGTATTGACCTGATAATAAAGCAATGTGTTTTGTTCATTCTCATTCTCCTGACTCGTGAGTTAAGAAGACGGGCGGCAGTGGCGCCGTTATTTTAATCACCTGCAAAAACAAACTCTGTAAATCTAAATATTCAATCAGGTTAAATGATTAAAGTTATTATATTCCAAAAATTTAAAAAGATAGAATACTTTGAAAGTTGAAAATTAGAAACATTTGTTCTATTTTTGTATATGGAGGCACTAAATTTGACATTTCAAATTTAGAAAGTAGAATTGGATAGAGGTTACACACTTACACTTTAAGAACTTGGTTAAGAACAGAAAGGGTCAAATGGGGTTGAACAGGTCGAAGGTGACCCGGAGTGTATTCTTACAACCTCTCAGATGGCTTTATACAAGATATTTACATAAAATATTTAAATTAATACATTTTGGAAGTTATATTCAAAACATAAAATATTTACAAAATGCAAGAGACACAAAAAAATTGTTTGTGGTCAACCCAACAATCCATTTTGGCATAAATTACCCATTCTGATCCTTAACCCTACACGCCTGAACAACCAGACCCATAGAGCTTGTGTTCACTTATTGCTGCCAATTTGGTATTTTCTTTTTGCATTTTCACATGCAATGCAATGTCAAAACAATGGTTTAATGAGGTAATGGCAGAGATAATAACTCAAGATTTTAAAATTCAAAAAATAAAGCAGAACCTTGATCACAGAAAACATGACAGAGAATCATATATATAACAATTAGAGCGTATAATTCCAGGAATACCTCATTTGTCATTGGATGACAAAGAACTAATTGATGAGCATGCAAGTAGTACCCACAGTCTCCAGGAACAGGATTTGCAGGTCTGTGATACCCTCTAAAAAGATTAAAGAACACAAAGCAATTACTACATGCAATCAGCTTCCACATATAGAGAACTTAATTAGTTATGCAGTGCAAACAAGCCGAGCGGCTTGCGAGCTGCTCGGTGAAACTAGCCGAGCTTGAGCCTAAAATAAAGCTAAATTAATAATTAAGCCCAAGCTCGAGCCTCAAGCTCAACAGGCTCAATATTAATTTTTATTAATTATATTACCCTTTATTTAAAGTTGTCTAGTAAACGAGCCGAGGCTGAGCCCGAGCTTCACTTATCAAGCGTGCGAGTCTAAACGAGTCTATTATTTATATTTTTTTTTATTTTAAAATATTAATTAATAGATAATAAACGAGCCGAGGCTCGGCTCATTTGCACCCTATGCTCAACAAACCAAGCAACTTTTATACTTCTAAAAAATTTATTTATTTATTATGCTCAATAAACCAAGCAACTTTATACTTCTAAAACTAAAACATAATTAGTTATGATCAATAAACCAAGAATATTGATGTCTAACCGTTGAGGAGGACAAAATAAAACTTTATAGAAGTTGGGATAAATGTATGTTACCCATCTTCGGCAAATGTTTCATCTACAGTTTCAGGCACAGCGCATTGTGGTTTCCCACCAGTTAGATAAAGCGGATCACCTGCCAAGAAGAAATGCAAAAACCATTAATAATATAAATTCCAAAAAGAGTTGTAATATACTGCCTTTTTCTATCTAAATCATTAGCTATCTAGATGATTTAACAAACTTATGAGCATAATCCTTTTTCATGGCAAAATACAAAAACCATTAATTCCATATTTTAGCTTGACTAAAATTTGGGATTCAAATTTGATATATACCATCTCAAAACTGCTTTATGGGCATTATTAAGCACCTTGATTTGGGTCTTAATTTTCTTTAATTTGACACCTAATTTTCATGTCCATATAATTTATTGTGAAGAAAAAAAGATTTCTCATAGAAAAAAGAAGTAAATAACTGTTTTGGCCCCTGTGGTTTAGCCAGTTTAACCATTTCAGTCCAAAAAGGAATCTTTTAACATATCAGACCCCAATGTTGCATTTTATAACGGTTTTGGCCCCTTACACTAACTTTGTTACTTTTTTGCAGTTAAGTGTAAGGGTAATTAGGTCATTACATATCTTAGGGGCTATTTTTGGTAATTACAAAGTTCGTTTAATATTTAAGAGATTATTAATGCAATTACTCAAGTTTTTTTTTATTATTTCGTTATTTTCACGATTATTATTTAACAAAATACGTTTTAAATATACAAATAAATATGTACTTTCATTAACCGTTTTTAAATTCCTTCGATTTTTGAAATCGTTCTTTTTCCCTAATGGCTAAGTAAACTGAATACAAAGTTTCAAAAATGAACGATTTCAAAAACGGTTCTAAAAGGAACTATTTAAAAAGAAACGCTTTTAAAAATTAACGACTAAAATAAACGAATTGTTTAAAAAAGTTTACAAAATGATTTTAAAACGAACGGTATAAAATGAATCGTTTAAAAACTTTAAAAGACAAACAACTTTAAAAAGAACGATTTTAATAAACAAGTGGTTTAAAAATCAATAATTTCAAAAACGATAGACGGTTTAAATAAAGGCTAAAAAACAAATGATTTTAAAAACGACGTTTATAAAAAACAAACACTTAATGAAAAACAGATTTATGTGTATATAGAAAACATATTTTGTTAAATAATAACCTTGAAAATAACGAAATAATAAAAAAAACCCTGAGTGATTGCATTAATAATCTCTTAAATATTAAAAGAACTTTGTAATTATCAAAAGAACTGCAAAAAAAGTAACAAAGTTAGTGTCAGGGGCCAAAACCGTTATAAAATGCAACATCAGGGTCTGATATGTTAAAAGATTCCTTTTTAGGCTGAAATGGTTAAACTGGCTAAACCACAGGGGCAAAAACAGTAATTTACTCTAGAAAAAAGGGACATTAAATCAAAATGAAACATAATAACAAGTCAGGGTTTTAAAAGCAAACCTATCAAAGGGTGTCCAATGAACGAAAGATGAATTCGGATTTGGTGGGGCCTACCAGATTGAATCTCCACCTACTCACATTGCCAAAAAAACAACACAAAAGCATAAATATCAGCATTGACTAAAAAATTAAAGATTATATAACTTCTTTTAGTGTCAGGGTAAAAGAAAATGTCTTTAGAGTACCTGAACATATCATTAATATGGTGAAATAATATCTCTATATAATCATTATATGTATATGATTTGTTTCGAACACATTAATGTGACTGACAGTCTTATTTTTTCAGTATATTATTATGTCCATAAGATTTGTTTAACTTGGTAAAATACATATTTATTGAGACTGGATAAATCATAACCCCTGAATATATATGTGTATATATATATATAGACACACATAGGGCTGTAAACAAACCAAACGTTCGGCGAACAGTTCGTGAACCGTTCGGCGGGAAGTTCGTTTGTGTTCGTTCGTTTATTAAACAAACGAACATGAACAAGAAATTTCGTTCGTTTAGTTAAATGAACAAACATGAACAGAGGCCGCGTTCGTTCGTTTATGTTCGTGAACGTTCGGTAACGTGTTCACTTGTGTTCGATAGTTCATTAGTGTTTTTAGTTTTTATATTTATTTAAATATATCAAAATTCTGACAAATTAAATATCTAATAAGTGTGAATGTATTATATATTCTGTTCATGAACTATTATTTGTGTTCGTTTGTTTCCATTTGTGTTCATTAACATTAATTTGTGCTTATTTGTGTTCGTCAACATTCGTTGCCTAAAATTAACAAACAAACACAAACGAACACGAACAAGTTCATTTCCTTAACAAACGAACACAAACATAAAATCTCGTTCGATAAGTGTTCGTGAACGGTTCGTGAACACATATATTTTTTAACAAACGAACACGAACAAGGTCTTGTTCGTGTTCGTTTGGTTCGTTTACAGCCCTAGACACACACATACATGTACCTGAACAACTGTGAGGTTATTCTGTACATCTCTCTTCAAAACATGAACTTTGCTCAATGCTGGTTTCCCTATATAGAAAGAGACATAACAAAGGATCAGCCAAAAGATTATCATCGACCATTTTTTAATTCTTTTCAAATTTATTATAGTAGGTAATTTCCTAAAGTAAACATTAGTGACCAACAAGTATGTGCTTATATAGCGAGAAACCTGAAGGAGAAGCAACATATAATCCTTTAGCAACACCAGGATATTTCACTGTTCCAATTGGCTCATCAACCACAACCTGTAACATGATGCGTTTATGTTGTGATACTATGATTCTAGAAAAACGATAAGCATGAATATTTAAGATAAAACAATGGTTAATCTTTATTAAGAAAAAGAATTAAAAGAAACAGATCTGTTCAGAACAATCACCTCGTCCTCGTTTATAATTCCACTTGCTAGTGCCCTGTATATCTTTGACATTTTTCCGACCTTATTGACCTCATTGTCAATTTTTCTGCCCACATAAAGATTTTGTTATCAAAGCTCAGAAGTTATCAAAATCAAAATAAATTATTTTCTTCCCTAACCTGTTATTGGAAACTGCTGACGTTTTGTCAGCAAAAAGAGCTGCAAGCCGAGTTTTTGCAAGCTTTGTTTTCGCACAAAGTAATATTCCTATCAGGGAAGGAACGAAGACGAATGATCATACATTATCAAGATTCAAGACCATAAACAACTGTCTAAATTAGAATAAAACCAATAACATATGAATGCAGTGCACCACATAAGGGTCAATGTGAAATCACCTAACTTCTTCAATGAACTTCTGGAACGTTCACGAACTGTTCGTGAACTTGTTCAGCAGGAAGTTCGTCTATTTAATAAACGAACAAACATGAACACAATTTTTGTGTTCATATAATTATACGAACATTGACACATATATTTTAATTATGTTCATTTGTGTTGTTTATTGTTTGTTAAATTATGTTCATTTAAGTTTGTTTGTTTATGTCCGTTTACGTTTGTGAACTGTTCGTGCAGGTTTTAAACAAACGGACATAAATAAACACGAACATGCCCATTTTCTTAATAAATGAACATGAACAAAAAAATGTGTTTGATTATACATTCGTGTTCGTGTTCGGTTTGGTTCATTTACAGGCCTAAACTTCTGTTTACTTGTATCAATTCCTAAAATCACACACTATCTAGATTTGCCTTTAATATAAAAGAATGTTACCTGATGTCCCTCTTCCAAGCCTATGAACCGGAACAGGGCATAATTCTCGATCCTGTACTAACGATTCTTGATTTTTCATACGCCATTGGAGTTGTGTAAGGACAGTTCGCTGCTGAAACAGTCCACCGGGTAAAACTTGTAGACCAGATGGTTTGTTTAGCGCAATCTGAACACATTACACAAAAATCTAAGCAGATAGCCGGCCCGACTTAATTATATAGCATTAATAACAAATAAGATAAATTGAGAAAGCAGAAGTTTAAGATCAAGTACCAAATGATCATCTTCAAATAAAACCTCGAGCAAGTATGGTGCGTACGGTTCTTTCCATGGACGTCTGTGATATACTAGTTCTGTGCCGGTTCTAGCATATACAAACAGTGTCAAAATGTAATTAATCATCTTTTATGGTACACATCAAAATAATGTGTTTATTGCTGGTAGGATGGTAACCTGAGAACGGTGTTTGGATCAGTGACAACTGTTCCGTTGACTGTTATCTGCAAGCCACAAAAGCTGTCACTTGAAGAAACACTATATTCTTTGATACTCAGTCAAAGGTGAAACTGTAACAGGCTAACAGCAATTTGCAGATACCAACCTGACCATTTTCGATTCTCTGCAACCAACTGCTCCATGTTTAGTACTATGAAGAAGCAACATATACCATACATTCATGTAATTGACTTATATACATTCTATCCCATATTTGTTAATAGCGAATAGCGGACGACAACAAGATGCTACCTATACACTGCATAGCCATAGCAATGAAACAGCGGGCGCTATTTTATGTTTAGCGATACACTAGAAGACAATTTTAGAAATATTTTATATGCGTCATTTATCAAAATACGTTTTCATGTATATTAAAAAAAGGAAAATTCTGCTATTTAATAGGCATATATTATCGCTATTTATATTTAAAAAAACCTATAATCCCGCTATTTCCCCGCTATGGAGGCGCCAAAATCAGATTGCGACCTATAATCGAATCGCCACGCTAAACGCTATAGCGAGCGCTATGCTCGCTATTAACAACTATGTTCTATCCTACAGTTACATTTACAAGAATGCAAAAACTAAGTAAAAAAAGAAATAAAGAATGGTGAAATAATTGGCTTATCCCTGGTTCATCTTTCAATGTTAAATATGCACATATTTTTTACTGCTGATTGAACCTAGAGATAGGATATGGAATTCTATTTAAAACTAAATCTTATTAGGGATGGCAAACGAACCCGAACCTGGCGCGCAAACCTTAAACATACATACCGTCTACCCGAACCATACATGTAAGCATTTTCTTTATATTTTTATTTATTTTGTCTATGGTAACAGAATAATCTACCAATTCACTAATTTGTAGTCTTTATATTTCTATTTTCCTAGGGTAACAAAATTATATAACATTAAGAAATGCATTTGACTGAAATTATGAAACCCTAAAAATGCTTACCCTAGAGAAGGAGCTGAAGATTGATGCCTGAGAGAGTAATACTCAATCAATGTTAAACCTGCACAATCAGAGGCTTGAGTTTTAAACCGATTTTAATCGTACAACACATGTACAGATAGAGAGAAATACCGGAATCAGGTGACCGGACAATATCACGGTAAGTTAGACCGTCGTTATACTCCGGCCATGGCTCACCAAATGTCGCCGGAGATGGACTATTCGTTGACATTGTTATGCAAAACCAGTCGCTAGGGGAACAACAAGAACATCCTCATCACCAGTAAGGCATATTTGAGATTGTTTTTGGTGATGTGGTAATTTTTTTGGTGATTTTATTAGACTGGAGGGTATGGTGTCACGTCATCGCTACTTAGGAGGGGTTTGAAGGGGATGAACCTAGGGGGTAGGGGATGAGCCCCTTTATGTGTATATATATGTATGTATGTATGTATGTATAGGTATATGTGAGAGAAGGGAGGCACGGCAAGACCGGCGAGTGGGAGCCGATTGGGACGGGCCGGACCAAGGGGGCGGTGTGGGGGACCGGCGCCGGGCCTCAGCCGGCCCCCATACCGTCTGGTCTTATTGGGTGAAGTTGTTTTTAAGAAGAGAGTGTGGTTTAGTTTGTGGTGAAAAATTAGAAAATAGAGTAAATTACAACCGGTGTCCTTTATGTTTGCATTAAATTACAACTGGTGTCCTTTAACTAACGAAATTACGGGTTTTGTCCTTTATGTTATCAGTTTTTAGCACGTTATGTCCTTTAGACCTAATCTAGTTAATTTTTTTTGTTAAGTCTTACTATGTGCCTCTTTCATGAGGGCAACATGGTTTTTTCATCTCAATTTTTATATTAAAAAGCGAAATAAATAAATCTCTTTTATCCCCTCCATTTTTTCAAACCAATAAATAAACAAATAAATAAATAAACAAACAATATTTTGGAATTAATCCTTGTTATTTTTATCAAAGCAATCAAAAGAACTAACTACGATGATGTTGGAAGCTTAACATAAATTTCATCGATGTCGTTTTGTTCTAGTGCTTGTTGTATGTAGAAGGCACCCATTGTAAGGTTTGATTCACATTCCTTTTTTCTGTAGTGTTTTTTTTATCGGAGTTTTTAGAGACATATATAATAGCTATGGTTTTTGAGATGAATATAAACAATCAGATGTTATCAGATGCAAGGGGGAAACCGAAATTCATGTTAAATTGAGATGAAAAGACCTTGTTGCCCTCATGTGAGAGGCACATGGTAAGACTTAACCAAAAAACTTAACTAGGTTAGGGCTAAAGGACATAACATGCTAAAAACTGATAACATAAAGGACAGAGCCTGTAACTTCTTTAGTTAAAGGACATTGGTTGTAATTTGATACAAACGTAAAGGACACCGATTGTAATTTACTCTAGAAAATATGAGTTATGTGAGTGTATGGAGGAGAGAGGAAAGAGAGTGGTGTTTTTAAAGAGAGAGAATTTGTTGTGAGTGAGCATGAGAGAGAAATGAGTTGGGCAGGTGCCATGTCACTCATTTTTTCTCCCCTATGCTACTAGCCTTCAAAAATATTAACTGAATTTGCAAATAATGAAAATCAAATTATTAACCTACTAAAATATTGTTTGTTAAAAATACCGAAGGGGATGTTTGTTTAGCAGGCTATTAGGCTGCGAGGCATGGGGATCGTCCCTGGTTCGTTCTGGTCTGGCGCCGGGCCAAACACTGCCCCGCCCCCCTCCGGCTTCGTCCTCACTGTCCCTTTCCAGACGTTGGTGCCGGTTCACAAAAGGACAAAAAATCATCCATCCCCCTCTCTCACACACCTATACATACAATATATACATATACGTTTTAGGTCCATCCCTCCATTTTCATATCTTCGTTCTCTTTGCCTCATCCTCACACCATCCTACGTGAATCCTACGTGGCGGATCATCCTCCAAAGGAGGACTATCACCATACCGCATAGCCTTAATGGTTTATACATTTTACTGGTTCAATACTTAATAGTATTTAGACTGTTTGTTTCGTGAGCAGATATGTGAATAGTTCAGACATTTGGCTCTGAATGGTTAAACATTATATTGAGTCTGAATGATTAAGACCACTAATCTGAATTGGTCATACATTTGTCTCTGAACGATTAAGCATTATACAGGCTCTTATTACTGGTTCAACACTTAATGGTTCAGACATCTTACTGGTTCAGCACTAAGTTGTTAAACAAATCCCTAACTAGACTAGCATATGCGCTAAGGAATAACGTCTTTTGTCACGCTCAGTGGTGGACCCATAAATTTTTTCATGGGGGTGCGAAATATTTTAGGCCCCTAGGTATATAAAAAAAATTCGGTTTATATCGGGTCGGTTCGGGTCGGGTTATGTAAAACAAAAGAATATCAAGCTAAAATTTATATAATTATCAAAAACATGTCAAACGTCGTTACAAACATATTTAAAATGTCGCTCTACGGGTTTTCTTTTTTTGAAATCTATCCAAAACATCTAGAGCTACTTTTCTAAGCAAGTCTTTCTCTATATAACATATACAACTAGTTTTCAACACTAAACATTTAAACAATTATCACCAAACTTCATAATCAAGCTCTAGTTTTAATTGTTGATTCCTTCTAACTAACCATTTAAACACACTAAATTTTAACTAAAACAACAAAAGCAACCAACTAAAGTTTCAAAAAACAACAAAACGACTAAAATTTCAAAAAATTTTAACAATTGTATTTCTCCTAAGAATCCAAATAAAATACGAAAACAAAAAAATAATCGAATCATACCCGAAAATATTGATGAGATGCTGTTTTCGTGAGTTTGGTGGCCGAAATTGTAGTGGGTTAGGTTATTATATTTTAATTCAAATTAGATTGTTAGATTGGGTTGGGCTTGAGTTATGGTGTGTCTATTGGGTTAAAGGTTAAGAGAAAGTTAATTGAGTTATTTGAAAGTTAATTAGTTAAGTGGAAAGTTAATTAGGTTGTATTTAAAAAAATCAGTGTTTACATAATTTTTTTAAAAATTAATAATTTTTTTTCCTAAGGGGGCGGTCGAATATTTCCAAGGGGTGCGGACGAAAATTTTCAAGGGGTGCGGTCGAGATTTCACCGGGAATTCAGCACTAAATTTTATTTTTTCAAGGGGTGCGCCCGCCCACCTTGAGATATAGGTGGGTACACCCCTGGTCACGCTGCATTTGGTTGTCTTTTAACAATTTTATAACTAACATATGATCAGCTTCTTTGTTCAGCTAACGCGTTTTTGTATGGTTATCGTTTCTAAACTTATTTATGGTGAAACGACATTTCTAACACCTTTATTACTATATATTTTAACAATTTTATTGTTTTTAAAACATTAATGATTCTTATAATAAATTTTAACTTCTAGAGTGACCACCGTAAATGCATTAGGTTTTTAGTGTTTTTTTTAACCGAGTGAATTAAAGAGCAAGTAATGGGTTAAACAGGAAGGATAGACATTTCATACATTAGAAAGTTGTATCCTACTTAGCAAAAGTTATCTTAGGCGTCTTAAAATTGAGGTAAATTACAATCTTGTACCTTATGATATACATACAGAAAGGTTAAAATTGTTTAATAAATATGTAACTCAAATAAACAACTTTGAACAAGGAGTTTCAAGTTGCATTTTAAGGAAGTAGAATAATATTAATAATCTCACAACTTATATTACACAACATACAAAAAGACTCTGCAACACTTGTATACATGTAGGAGCAAGTCCTTTGGCCAATACAATCAAAAACTTCAAGAAACTGGCCTAACAGCCTGCAAAGACTCCGAGTCCCACTCGACAGGCTCGCCACAATGTCCACCCGTAACTGCTACTTTATGGCTCGCGTCAGCCTTCGCTTTAAGCCGGTACCGTTCAGCTCTAGAACCAATCACCTGTCCCAAAACAGAAGCTGCAATAGTAAAAGCCATGGCGGATTTGGGCATCAAAACCGACTTTCTAAGCATGCCTATAAATGGAACCGCAGCATGAACCGCCACAAACCATGACGGTGAGAATTTTTTAGTGTGTTCTCTCCATATCCCTAATGGGACATTCGCTGCCATGCCCATGGCTCCGATCACGAGCACTTTTGCAGGCAGTGGTTGGGGCCGTAGGTTCTTTGCAAAGGCGGTTTTTGATAGAGCCGCCCTAGCCGCCATGATGACCGGTGGGCACCGGTCAAACATGCCTGAAGGCGGTTTAAGTGCTTTGGCCATAATTGGTAACACGTTAGTGACTGATCTGTAAGATTTGGCCATTGGGCATTTGCCGTTTTGTAACCACTCTTCACCCAATGCTTCATGACTGGAGTTTTTCTTGGATGGTTTGTGTTTTCGTTGATGATTCTTGAACATCTCATTAAATGCATCAAAACCGAAGGACCCGCCAAAACCCGAGAGACTGATTGTAGCCGCCCTGGCGGCTAAGGGGTGGAACTGCTGTGGGGGTGGCTCGGACTTCACTTTTTGAGGACCGTGTGTTGATGGGTCGGAAAGTGGAACCACGCCGTTTTGACCGTGGAAGAGCCTAAACGCCGAATCAAAACTGGGACCGTCCTCAAATATAGGACCTTTGGTTCCTCGTACCTGAACCACGAGAAAAGAAACCGTGAGGAGAGTTTACAAAAAGGGTATTTTAGACATTTAACTCTTTTCTTCACAATTTTGAAACTATCAGAGTGTTAATCACGTTTAAAGTGAGAACTGCATTAACATTTGTACGTTTTGATGACCTCATATAGTGGGAGGAAAAAATAGAGACGGTTATGCTGTAACATAACCGTTTCATGTATCACAGTTAAAGCAATATGTACATGTGTGTAAACGGTTCTCATAGTTGTTACTTAAAGTTGGTTTTGTGTGGAGCTACGTTGTGATTGAGTATGTAACAATGAAGATAACATATAAAACTTGAAATTGCAATAAAATTACTATATTGAAGTTACGAATGGAAGGTAACCTACCGGCAATGGGATATGCACCGATGAAGAAAAGGAGAAATTCGTTGGCTCGTTAATGTTACGCAAAAATGGGCAACTAACAATGTTTTGTCGGGAAGTTGATTCCTCAGCCATGTTTCTATATAAGAAAGTGATTTTCAACGCGACGTTGATCTGCACACAAAAAAGAAGGTAAATCAATCTCGGTTTGTAGCAACATTTCTCATAACAAGATCATAAAATGAAAAGAGGATACACAATCACACTTCAATAAACCAATTCAATCCAATGGATTCTCTAAACATTAGAGAACAAAAATGTCTAAAAATATTAATCCCACAATTGTGTGCAGCTGCTGTTTGTGATTGACTTTGAAAGTCAAAGATGAACTGTTTTCGAATTCAAAATTAGGGCTGTTCAAATCACTCGCCGCTCGCCGCTCGTCGCTCGCTCGATGCTCGTTCGGAAATTGCTCGGAAAATGCTCGTTCGATTTGACACTCGGTTGTAAACGAGCCGCTCTGCTCGGTTCGGTTTGTAAACGAGCCAAGCATGAGCAAAGGTCCACTCGGCTCGGCTCGGTTCGGCTCGAATTATTATTTTAGTTAGTATATATATATATACATATACATATACATATACACATACATCTATAAACATGTATATACACAAATATAAATTATACATATATATACACACATACACCTATATATACACACACTTACACATACACATACTTAAGTATAAATTAAATTTGTAGTTTTATATTTACCAATCTATTAGATTTTGGTAAACTATATACAAATTTACAACTATATCTATATGTACTAGCCCAACCATGCCAATAAAAAATAAAAATCAAAACTAAAAGTTAAACTCTAAACCTATAAACGACAGTCTGTTCATCGCCTCAATGTTTCATCTCGTTACCCTAAGTCGATCGTCTCTTGCTCTCAAAGTAATTGTTAGTGCAATATGATCATCGCCTCGTCAGCCACAACATTGTTATTCATAAGAAAAATATTATGCCTTGAAATATGCATGTTTTTAAAGACATAAAACTTGAGACCCAACATTGTCACCATCTCTCTCAGCAAATTTAAATTGGGCGACACGGTTGTCCAAATCGCTCGAACTTCGCTCGACGCTCGCTTAAAATTTTTACTGCTCGAAAAACGCTCGCTTGATTTGATGCTCGGTTTTAAATGAGCCGCTCCGCTTGGTTCGGTTTGTAAACGAGCCAAGCATGAGCAAAGGTCCGCTCGGTTCGACTCGGCTCGTGAACAACCATATTCAAAATTCATATGAAAATTCTTAACTTTCTACATTATACTAAATCATCACATCAAAAGATAACAAACTTTTCTACAAATAAAGAAAAAAGGTGTTAAATTTGTGAAATAACATGTTACAATTACAAATTTAACAAATACAAGTTTGACCATCAAAAGTCAAGAACATAATAATCACAAATTTCAGCTTTATCAAGCAAGCAAGCAATCAAATGAAACTAATTCCCAAATCCCTCAAAAACCCATTACACTTGAACCAAAAACTAATAAAATTCAGCATCATAAATTTATCAATTCACATAATTTTTCAACCTAACCTCAATTCCAATAAAAACCCAATAATAAATTCGTCTAAAACTTCAATTCAAACAAACCCACGATCAAAATAAACTAATAAAGTAATCAAGTATATCAAAAGGTGTAATTGATCATACCCTTGAAGATTATGAAGCAGATAGATGAATTGACCGAAAAAGTCAAAGCAAAGGAGTTTAATTTTTGGGATAAAAAAGAGATGAAAGAATATAAAAAAATGGTGAATTGAGAATAGTAAAGGAAGAAGAGGTGTTAAATATGGGTTATACAGTTAGGAAGACAGAAGGAAACCCCCCAAACGACACCGTGGTGCACACACGCACTTGTTTGACTTTGACAATCTCCAATTGATTTGGGTCAAATGTGGGGGGCTTTTTTATTGTTATTGTTAGTTGAATAAAGAGCAAGACCCATTCTTATTGCAGCTGCCTTGCTATGACAATTCACAAATGGTTGGTGGTGGTTATACATGTTCTAGATGGATGCATCATGCACACCTAATGCCAATATTTTAATTTTAATTTATCATGAAAAATGTGCTTTTGTTTGCATGATAGTCTCACTAATGGAGCTACTTAAATAAAAATTATTAAAATCACTTGAATAAAATTTATCATAAAAATGTGTTTTTTCTTTCTAGTTTAAAAAATGGAAGTCCGAACCCCTAGCCCAGTTGGTCCCATGTGGAGGGGTTTGGCCGGTTTCCTCCTTGGAGATCACCGGTTTGATCTACGGCTGCGGTGTTATGGGGGGAGGACGTCCCAATGATGGATCGTTCCTACCGAGGCATGGTGCGGTCTTGAGGGCAACCCGGTTTTCATCCTGCTGTTACCCCAGCGAGTCTCTCGTGTGGGGGCAGTATGGTTTCCGGGCGAAGGTCAGTCAGAGCGGCAGCCGAGGCCCGATAGAACATCGCGTCTGAGAAAGCTGGGCTGACGGGTAACCGTCCTTGACGGGGACCCGGTGACCAATGGTCCATGTACATATTGAAAGTCACCCTTCAAAAAAAAAGTTTAAAAAATGGAAAACTTCTTGATATTCTCACTAATGTACTGACGTTCAAATTTTTTTTGAACGTTAAACGGAGCGAAGTAATCAGGGTACATTCATTAGCAAAAGATCATTCATGCCCGTGATTGCAGATAGCGTTGGTGACTTGGCTCATCACCAATTCTAGGGGAAACCCACCGTCCAAAAACGCATTGTGATAAAATCTCTGGCTCACGCATGACATTTTGTCACGAATAAAAATCCAACTGATAAGCTCCTATAGATAAAATTATCAAGGTACAACTAGAGCACCCCTTTGGACCAATTTACTAATGTTGTTTTTCCTTTTTTACAACTCTCTTTTGTGTTGTCATATCACTTTTTTTCTATCTTAGTTTATCTTTAAAATAATCATATTTTCATTAAAAACTTATTCAAGATAATTTGATACTTGATATAGAACATGGCTTTAGTTTGAACGGCCTCGGATTAGGTCGAATATGCAAACATTTTTAACTAAATTGATTGGGTTTAACCGGGTAGGTTAGTGAGTTGACGCATTGAAATGTTTATTCTTTTAAATGTGTTTTTATTCTTAACTTAAAATGTTCAGCTATTTACGCCAAAATTTAAGAACCAAAAGAAAAATCAACATCAACTATTATTATACATATTAAAACAAATAGGTCATGAATAGTGTTTTTTAACTTTTAAATAATTGTTTCACTTTTTTCTAATAATATTTTATTTACAATAAAATAATATATATATAGATATGTATATATATAATTAAAACAAAGTTTTCATATATAATGGTTTTGATTTTTTAAATAATTATATTTCAACTTTTTAATAATATTTTATTTATCGTATATTTTGATTATTTTTCTAATAACTTGCGTTCTATTTTTATTTTTTCAACATTGCGATATAAATTTATTGAAAACGGATAATGTGCTACCATCATACTAAACCGAACTGAAACCGATTGTTTTTTTTCAACATTGCAGTATAAATTTTATTGAAAACGAATATTGTCCCGTCATCGTACCAAAAAAGAACCGAAACTGAGTGAATATTATATGTATCGATACTGGTATTTATTTATATTGTTTTTGATAAACCGACATTTATTTATATTGTTTTTGTTTTTTTAATAAACTGACATCGTATCACTAATATACTGTGCCAAACAACATCGTTATTTGTACATGTACTCATTTGTATAGTTTCTATTTGGTAATGAGTTTTGTGCTGCTATCGTAATTAGCCAAACCGAAACCGACCGAACATCGGTATTAGTACCGCTACTCATTTTTATTGTTGTGCTTTTGATAAACTGATGTATCCTATCAAATAACATTGGTACATGTACCTGTGTTCATTTTTATGGTTTTCAATTTCGATAATTTTCATTTATACAACTCTGTCTGTGATGATATCATTACCACTACCGTGACGATCTGAACAGATTGACACCGTTCGGACAACATCGTTGTCGGTACTGGTGTTCGTTTTTTTTGTTTCAGTCCATGTAAAACATGTGTTGATTTCTAAATCGAGTACATGTATCATACCAGTGCTATAACGAACCTAACCGATACCGATCGAATGTCTGAGATAACGTATAGCCGTAACGCACGGAAAAACAACCTATATATATTGTTTATGAGTGATCATGAATAGTGATTTAAAATTTAAAATAATATATATATCTTTTTAATATTTTATTATTTTAATATTTTAATATAATAGTTGTAATTATATTTTCTATATATTTTCTATATATTGTTTATGAGAAATCATGAATAGTGATTTAAAATTTAAAATAATATATGCATTTTTAATATTTTATTATTTTAATATTATAATATAATAGTTGTAATTATATTTTCTTTTAGCTTTAATGTTATTTTTCTTTTTTTTCTTTTCTAAAACCATATTTATTTATATTTTTAATATTTCTTTTCAAAACATATTTTCTTTATCAATTAATTTGATGTTCTTTAATAACATATGTTGGTTAGTTTTTTTTTCTAAAAATTTAAGTATGTAACTAAATCGATTCTGACGATTTGGCTTTCTAAACAAAAATGCTAGATTTTCAAATAACGTCTGTTTTACAGTATTATTTGCTCTATTTCGCAGCAAAGCACGACGCGATCAAAACTAGTTATAACTTAAATGTAATTGTTATAACAAGTAGTTTTTTGTTGCAAATTTGTAGTTTTAGATATTAACTAGGTTTTGCCCGCCCGCGTTGCGGGGCATTAAGCCGAATATTTCTTTCTCATAGCATGTACGTCTGTGTTTTAGTTACTTGTACATACTACTCAAAACACGATCTCAAAAGAAATTACATTGAGTAAACAAAGTAAAACAAAATACTACCATACTTTTGCTAAAAAAACTAAAACGATGGAAAAACTACCACTTGGCATGACGAATAAAAATTAAATCGAGCCAACCAATTAAAACTAAACACTACCATAGTCTTCTAAAAAATATTAAAACGAATTTAATACTGGAGGCAAAATCGTAAATAAATACAAAAAAAAGCATGTCGAAATGTAAATCAACTTAAGTTTATATCGACACGTAAATAAAAATAAAGACGTAAAACTCGATTAAAAAGTATTTAGAAAGTTAAAGGGTTGTAAAAGTCAATGCTGAAAATTAAAAGGTAAAAATAAAAAGAAAAAAAACCATAAAGAAAAAGAAAGAAAAAGAAAAAAAAATGAAAAAAAAATTGACAACACCACTGTAGCAAAGTAGTGTTGTCATTTGATATATATAATAATATGCCAAAAAAAATCAGGTTACATGAATCAAGTTTGTGTCAATCCAATGATCCATGAATATCCGTGTCGTGTTTAGATTCACATGTCTGACCCAATTCTCGCGTTCATGCTCAGGCACTTGTCAAACCTTCAAGTTTATGTTAGATCCACCCTACCAACCCGCAGATACCACCCATTTAGCACCCCAGAATTCATCAATGCTACATCGTTTAAAGTCTTTATTTATTTTACTATGTTTAGTGGGATTTGGAAAATTCCTGGTTTTCATGAATAGCATTATGAATTTATGATAGTGTTCACGAATGACATGGTGACAAAAGAAGAGGAAATTAAAGATTTGTGAATAACGACTATCATCATATCATGATAGCACTAATGCTTCAAACAACAATCTCGTACCATCACAACCAAATCCAAGAGTGTTTTTAACTTTACATATTTAAATTAACAATTATTAGTTAAAAATGTTATTTTTCATTATTGCTAATTAATTTTTTCATATATATTTAGCAAAAAAAATGGTTATTGGCAACAAAACAAAAAGGCAAATCACATGAACATATTATAAAGATGACAAACAAACAGACGTGCAAATTAGCTATTTCGATGCTGGTTCTTGTTCTTGTTCTTCAGTGGATCTCTTGTATTCCGGTTTGAGCTCGTAAGTACCTTGGTTTGATCCGTTGTTGTTGTAGATGCACAAATCTTTAAGCAAATCTTTCAGGAATTGCTAAAACCAAAACACATATATTTACTTTCATCATGTATATTTTCTTTTCTAAGACACCCGTAGTGGGGCGGTATTTTAAAAAAAATTTGAAAAAAAACGCTATAAAACGCCGCACCCCCATTACATGGGGCGTTGTTTGGCATGGTTTTTTGAAAAAAAATTCAATGGCGTTGTTTTAAAAACGCTGGAAGACATTTGCACCCACCAATCACTATTGAGCTAACCCCCACATGGTCTGACAACTTAATTAATGGAGACCACTTTTGCAATAAATTAAAAATAATATTGGAGGAGCAGCAGCTTTCTATCTGGCCCCACCAATCACTATTTAAGTTTTTAATTAAAAAAATAATAATTGGAAGGGGCGTTATTGGGCATTATTCCCACTACCCCACTTTTGCAATAACCCCAATAATGCCCATGCTGACTGGACTGCCACGTGTCGCAAAACGCCCCATGGTGGGGGCATTATTTTGTTTAACCACTACACATGGTCTAAACCTTATACCATTTTTACTTATATACTAATAGAGCTAAAAATGTACAAAAACTATGCAACTAAATGAAATGAAGAGATTAAAAGGTAACAAACTAACAACATACTTCAGGTTGGTCCGTCTCAGAAATAAGGTGCTTTAATGTCCAATTCGATTGTCTCTCAAAGAGTTTAAACATAATGTCTTCCATTTCTCCGCGATCCCTTCTTGTTCTTTTTGTGTCTGATCCTTTTACCGGAGTTTTCCTTTTTTCCTGTAAATCGGAAGTGCATCAAAAACGAACACGTCAAACGGGTCAAACCAGCTGAAAAATGTCTAAAATTTATTTTAGATGTATACAACCACCTAAGTCGTTTTATCAAAAGAGTTAAATTATTATTTTGATTTCATAATCATTGGTAACACAAGAAGCATTTAAAAAACTGAACAGAAGATTGCTTGGGTCAACTTGACCATACCCACAATGAAAATGACCCGTTTTAACTCACCAAAAGAGTTGATAGATTAAAGGCATATATAACAAAACTTAAACAGAGAAAAAGAAACTGAAATTACATTCTGTGAAAGGGGTCTTATGGGAATCAACCCTGGCATTGGTCTCATATGAGCTCCCTTATCATTGTCAATAACCTGAACAAGACGAAGTCTATTAATAATTTCAAAAAATCCCAGTTGGTTACTAATCATAAAAGAAAATTAAAAAAAAAACCTGTATCTGTCGGGTTTTAGTCATATACTTGTTTGTCCTTTCACGACATAGCTTCCCATATTCCTCCATGTTTTCGTTATGAGGCTTCATATCGAATTTATGATATATTTTTCCTTCAACAGAAACCCTTCCTGAGGCTTCATATATTTACCATTTTTGTTTTATTAGTTTATAAACTTTTCAAAATAACATATTTATACAACGCTATATGGCTTAAAATATAGATTTAAAAGAACGCTACTCACCTTGTTTGGACTCGGAAAATACAGACATAGGAATGAAATCTGTCGACATGTCCATAGAGTAACATTTGGGTACTCTCCCTGATTCGGTGCCAAGCAACTCCATAGTAAACTGATCACATCATGTAAGAATTTGCATAAACTGGAAAGACATTAAGAAAGTATGCACTACATTAAAGAAGGGATAGTTTCATACATCCACTCTAAACTTCATATAATATCATATTTATGATATACAGTACATATCCATTTGCATAATTATGACATTTATACTCGTTCTGCATTAGGATATAAAAGTTTGGAGTGCAAGGAGAAAGAGAATGGTATAATGGTTATATTATAAACTGCATTTAATGAAAACGAAATGTGGAGATAAGAAAATTATAGCATTTTGAATGACTATATTTGATATTAGTTTTTTTAGTTGGGTAAATATAATATTATACAAGGTTTAAAGGGTGTATTTGAACTTGCCCCTTAGAAAGAGAAATACCATTATGATTATAGTATATTAGATAAACAGATAGAGAATGTAGAAAATCAATTACTTTCATTAGCAGAGGAAGTTTCTTATCTCTTAACTTCACCAAATGTCTCATGAATAAAGAAGCAAAGACAGAAAACAAAAGGCCACCTTACATCATCCTGCTTTTTGTTTGTTATCTTTCTTTTTTAAATTTTTATTTTTATTTTAGCTTCTTTGATAGTAACAAACCATGATGAGATTGTGCGTATCTAGAATGCCGGACCAACAAACTCTACAGTCCACAAAAATCATTTAATCAACAATATGCTTCTCCGAAACAGAAGCAAGAAAAGTAGAGCAAAGAGAAAATAAAAGGGAAAAAAGAAAGAGAAAATAAAAGGAAGCAGGATAAGAAAAGGGGAAAAAGAAATATTCTTTTTGCTTTTATGAGTAACTTCTATCTTAAAACCATTCCACACAACAAGTTATCATAGCCATAGAAAAGATTAACCAACAACCATTACAACCAAATCTCTAAGTATCACTATAAATAATACATGACTACATGTTATAAGAAACAAAATAGATACGGTATATTGGTTATAGGCAATCAACCACCAACAAGCTTGCCTTATTTAACATGATCGTATCCTTTAATATGAGCCCAAATTGCTACAAACTGTTTTGAAGGTATTATCATCAATGCTTTCATAGTTTCATTTCATCTCAAAACATGTAAAATGTCTTCTCAAATGAATAGTCGATTGCAGATAAACAACTTGAGTGCGTTAACAGTAACGCCATAAAAGATCTATTTATACAAACCATAAATCATTCAGCAACACTAATGATTATCAGGGCTGGCACTAATGATTATGAACATGAAAATCTGGCATGGTACACTGCTAAACTAATAGCTATGAACATGAAGGATGGAGAGATAATTGGAGTTCTATTATTTAATTAATAACCATAGATCCATAAATATTGTTCTAGCTCTGTCAATGCACCTCATTAATTTACACATAGCATGCATACATACATGCAGAAGAGAACTTCCTCTCAACTAAAAGTATAAAATATGGGTTAATATCATAAAAAACCAACATACTTTCTCATTTTTTACCAAGAATGTCTCTCAACGTAATTGATACGTATAAACATCCCTGCACACGTCAAGAATGGGTGATTCTATTTACACCCAACTTTTTACTATTTGCAACAAGTGATGTAACATTAATAAATTCAAATTTGTGTTTTTTTATAACTTCCGATATATAATGTTTTATTAAAAAACGAATACGGTTTTGTGATGTGCTTATTTTTAGCTACGTTTTGATATAAATTTTATATAAAAACGGAACATAAAATGTTATAACGACTTATAAAACGTCATATTTTATACAACTCCGTTTTTTTATAAAATTTCTACCAAAACGCAGATAAAAATAAGCACATCGCAAAACAATAGTACATTATATATCGAAAGTTATAAAAGAAAAACACAAATTTGAATTTATTAGTGTCACATCACTTGGTGCAAGGACCCGTCAAAAATATATGAAAAAGTCCTTAAACCCAAATTTTATTGCATTAAAGTCCCTGCACTTGTCTACAATGCATATACTTATGAAAAATATCTAAAATATAACTCATTACCTCTTAAATTCATCAAAATAAGATTGTATAACTTTTCAAAAAAAAAAGTTGAATGTCATTTTATCAAATAAGAGACAACATATCATTATTTCAAGAGAAAATTACCAATATAGTGGTCAAAGTTGACCGAAAAATTTAAAAAATGACATGGAATTTAGCGTTTACCAAAATAATCACCAAAAGTGGGGGCTGAGAACGTGGGGTGTGGTGGGGCGTGGGTTAGGAGCATGGTGCGACACGTGGAGTATGGGGCACCCAAGACCAAAAGCCAATTTTAAAGGGCTATGGTGGGGCGTGGCTGGGGTGGCGTGGCCAAGCCACATCATAATGAGGTTCCGCCATGGCTAGTGCTCTTGGCCAATGAGGTTCCGCCATGTCATGTGGGTAGCCACGCCCAATGCCCGGGCTGAATCACACGCCAAACGGGCCACGTCGAAACTAGGGGTGCAAACGCGCCGAGCTACTCGAGCTCGGCTCGAAAAAAAGCTCGAACGAGCCGAGCTTAAACGAGCTCGAGCCCGAGCCTAAAAACAAGCTCGTTTACTAAACGAGCCCGAGCCCGAGCTTCGCTTATTGAGCTCGAGTCGGCTCGCGAGCTTAATCGAGCTTTCTGTTTTTATATTTTTTTATTAATATATTAAACATATATTTATATAATAATAATTACCATTTATATAAATATAAACAAATAACTAAATTATATGTATAATAATAATTATAATTAATATAAATTAATTAATAATTATTAAACGAGTCGAGCCCGAGCCAAGCTCGAGCTTGAAAAATTACCTTCGAGCCGAGCTCGAGCTTCAAAAATAAAGCTCAAATCGAGGCGAGCTCGAGCTTTCATATGTTAAACGAGCTCGAGCTTGGTCAAGCTCGGGCTCGCCTCGGCTCGTTTGCACCCCTAGCCGAAACCCACGCCCACCCGGGGTGGTGACTTGGGCGTTTGTACCCAACCCACGCCCCAACCCCCGCCCCATAGTCTGAAGCGGCGCATTTCCCCAAACTTGTATGCTTAGCCAGCGCATTTTACCAAAAAGTGTAGACTAAATCCTATCCGTCTCAGCCGGTAGAGCTGATTTGGCGGCTTCTGATAGGAGGAAACAAGGCTGATTATTTGGTGAAGGCTAAAATTCCATTTGGTAATTTTCCCTTAGTTAAAACACTTTTCACTTGTGCATACATAACATATAGCAAAATTGAGTTAAGTGACAGTTTCTAAGTGATTTTTTCCAATGTTTTAAAATCCAGTTATTATACCGTACCGAATTGGGCTCAGAAATGGTTTAAACGGGTGCATCAGGCGGTACAACCGAGTGTACCAGACAGTTTAATCGGTTCTATTCTATCAGTACTACCCACAGGTTTGAACCAGTTTTTAAAACATTGATTTTTTTTATTTTCATAAAAAACAAGAAAGTATTTTAGTTTTTTATTCTATCAACTCATAAAATATTACACCAAATCAATCAAAATCTAGGTTTATTCACAGTGTTAAACCAAATCACATCACAAAACCAAACAACGTAGGTTCACATATACAACACATAACAAGAAGAAAAAGTAATAGAAATGTAGTAGTACCTGAGTAGAGGAGAAATCATTATTAGGAAGAAGCGGATCAACGGTGACGACAACTTTGGCGCCAATCGGAGAATCTGTTGAAGATTCTGATTGTTTTTGCGTAAGTGAACGAGATACAATTGGAGGACATTTCATGAGCCACACATGTCTCTCCGATTTCACCGTCTCCAACGACTGCTGTACACCGCCGCCGGTCGCTTTCGCCGCCGTGCCGGAGGGTTTGCTCACGGTGGTGATTTGGTCGTCCATTTTGTGAAGAAAAAAAAACGGTTATTATGGAAGAAGAGAATGGATCAATACAAGGATTTTGTGATTTTGTATGTAAACCTTTTTTCATGAGTTACGTAAATGGTCCTTTTACTTATACTAAACATACATTTAAACCCCTGCTTGGTAAAAAATGGGAAAATACCAAAATAAACATATTTTTCCAAAATTGATAATGATTTTCAGCTTTTATCCAAAATAGTCTTAGTCCGCATCCAAAAGCGGGTGTTTAGTCAGTGTTTTTCCTAAAAGCGGGGATGAGTCGGGCAATCGGCGCTTTCGCTAAAAAAGTGAGGATTTAGGCATTTAGCCATCAGAATTGATATTGATGTGATAACTTTTTATTGATGGAACTGAGTCTGGCTACTTTAATGAAGGCTAAATTTCTATGTCTATGTTCAAATCTTTGGGTTAAACATGTCTGTTTTTGCTACTTATACTTAAACATGTGTATTTTGTTTTAACAATTCTGAGTTCTCTATGTCCTCAATATATTCTGTAATGGCTCACTTTTTACGTGTCACATAGAGCCGAAGGCGATTTGGACATGATATTTTTTTATTGATGTTCAATAAATATATTTTTTTCTTTAGACTTATACCTTTACATCATATTTTTCTTTTTATGTATTTGAAGGTATTAATGTATGTTCTATGAAGTAAAAGCAATTATATAAGTATCAACCTTTTAGAATATGAAGGTAAATCACACGTATATATACCATGCACATGCATATATACGAACACAAGTATGACATAAAGATTGAATCTAGGGTTAGAATTTGAAAACAAAACCATAATTAATAGACTACTATTGTATAGGTATGTATATGCCTTAATGAATAGGTAGGTACCGTAGGTGTATGTGTATTTGGTAAGACTGATATTTGTAGGGTGGTGCGTCGTATCACCTCACCCAAAATCTTAGTTAAACACCGAAATGCAATAGTTAAAGGAGAGCGCCAAGAGGGGAGGTGTTACCCCCCCCCCCCCCCACCCAAAAGGCGTGAGGACCCAATGAGATGGTGTCCACCTCAAACCAAACAAACACTTTTTTTTTGCTTTTTAAGATTTTTAGTTAAACTATAACATGATAGTTAAAGGATGGGTTAGTTAAAGCTCATTACCTACATGACAATGACGTGTCAAGGTGTTATGCACTTTTAATTAACCCGCAACACATAACCTAATGAATTTTTTAGGTTTTATTGATTTTAGTAATCAACTGAGTACGAGTATAAGGGGAAGGGCAAAATCAATTGGGTTAAAATAAAGTTGTAAATAATCTCATCTAGATAGTTTTCTTTGTCAAGCAAGAATAAATTTTTCTTTTGACTAACAAAATACCCCAAAAAAGAAAATATATAATATGCTTAATGGCAACCTAATTTAAGCAAACCCTAAGCTTACTTCAAGAATCTTCAAGCTAAGTATTTAATCAACTTTGTATCATTAGCTTACTCATTACTAGATTTTTTTATAGTGTGTTAAATGTAACATATCATCTCTCTTTTTACTTGTCTTTCTTTTCCAAAAGAAAAAAAATATTGGATTCTAATAATCCAAAGTAGATATCGTTGGTCATTGCAATCCCACTTTTGAATATTTCCATAACCCATTGGCAATCCCATCTTTTGACTATTTTACCTTCAACAGTCCTCGGTTAAAAAAACTTATTGGAATTAAGTTTTTTTTTCTAACTTACAAACTAATGTTTTAGGGCTTTTGATCAGAACAAATATGCGAGTCGATTGATGTAAAACTTACCTCGAAATGGTGCTCCAAACATAAAAACGGTGCTTCAATTTTAACAAAAATCAAGTCGTTTAGAACATCGTTTCCATGTAAGTTTTACATCAATCGACTCGTATCTAATTACAAAAATCACTCAAGTATCAATATTAAAATGATACTCGTATCTAGCATTGAAGTGAAATCTTCAGCAAGTGATTAAAACGAGTGACCTAAACAATAAAATTGTAAAACTTCGTTGCTATTTAGTGCTTTTTTTTCACATTTACCTATTACTTCAGATGAAATGTAAGAAAATAAACCATGTAGATATATCCATTGAGCGATATCATTTTGTTCCATTAACCTATGAGTGCTCCTTCTAGATCACTTTATCTTAACCATACATAGAACAATATTGAAACTTAACTGATCTTTATAGCTAGAAAAAATATTCAAGTAATATTAACGGAACAAAAAGAAATTTGTCACTAGACACATCCCTCTATTTACATTTAAATGGATAACTTGAATCATCAAAACCTACTACCCCTTAATGCTAGAAAATGAGAAAAGAAATTAGCGGTGCTCATAAACTATCAAAACTGATCAAACCGCTGAAACAAAAAAAAAAATTGTTGGTTTTAGCCAGTTTGAAATGTACACGATCCAGTTCACGGTTTGGTTTTAATGGCTTGACGATTTACGATCCAGTTTGGAACTTGGACCTTAAAACAGCCAAACCATCAACCAGTAAAATCAGCTTGTTCGGTTTGTCTTTTTCCACAACCGTCATTAGTGGTTCGGCATATAATTTTCATCAAAACCGACCGAACCGGACCGTGAGCATGCCTAGCAAAGATGATACATGATTTGAAACCCATAATCATGCAAAACATTCATGCAAGTTAGAAAAAAAAAAAAAAAAAAAAAAAACCCATAACCTATGTCAGGATAGGTGTACAATACAATATCTATACAAGATGGTATTAGGATTTACAGAACTATCCAGACAACAAAATTTATAGATTCTTTCTACTAACTTACCAAAAAGAGATGAACCTATAGTTCTATACCAACTGTAATCCATTTGTAACATACCACAACTATCCTTTTCAAATTGCAGCTTCACTTAAATTACATTGCACTGCCTTCAAGAATTCAGCCATTAGTCACCTGTCAATAAAATCCAAATAAGACATAATCCCCCTTCAAACGGGTCCAGTTCGGCTGGTTTTGACAATTTGACGGTTTGTACAAAATTTCAGAAAAGAGTTTCACAATCGTTAGTTCGTATAAAGTTTTTAAAATAATTCACAGATACAATACATATACACAATTACCATCAAATACAAGTCGATAATTCCGATGAATAACAACCTTAGAAAATTAGATATAAGCATTTAAAAAAAGATACATAAAATCACATTTTTCTACATGTAGATTGCCGTTTTTTTAGATTTCATATAACGATATTATAGATGTATGGTAGCGTGGTTATTACCTTTTAGTTTCCTGGTGCAATTTTTGTTCCATGATGTCTTCTTACAGATCTGGGCTGACGGGGAAATGTGAACGGGCCACTTGGCCCACCTGGGCCACCTAAACTTTTGTTATTATTCTTATGACTAGATTCAGCTTCCTCGTTAGGAACTGCTGACGCTGCAACACAAATGTAGACACTTAGTTGAAACTGATAATAATTAATTAATTATTAATTACAATTAATTAAAAATGAGTAAAAGAAGGCATACCAGCTGGAAATACATCTTCAATGTGCATATCAAGGGTTTCAGGATTAGCAGTGTGTGAACTAAAACTAGCAGTGGGCGGGTCCGGTGGGCCCGGTGTTTCGGAAACCATATCAAAGTTTTCTTCGTCGGAATCACTAAGAACGATGATGTTTTGATCACCTAATGACGATGAAGAGCTTCTGTTAGTGATACCAGATGCTGGGTTATGATTGTACGGTACAGAATCCATCATAACATCATGGTTGACACTCTGTATCTCGTGACTCTCGTCTTCTTGCATGTTATCAGAAGAACTATGGCTCATTGAGATTATCTCTTCCGCGCCATCTATCATATATTCTGATACCCCGTTCTCGTTCCCGTTTGCTGACCGGTGTTCGCTTTTTTCACCGGAAACCGCGATACTGGAACCGGGTTTCGCTTCGGAAGCACACAAAGATCCATCTGAAATGTGCCATCTTTCGAGATCCATAAACGGGCGTCCGATTTTCACACGCCATGAACCGTCGGATTTCACTTCGATCTCAGTTACATCTTCATCACAAGGTTGCATCTTTTCAAGCGCGTTAAAAAAATAAAATACTATCAAATGCCTTTAAACTTATAATCAAGATAATCATGAGCTAGAGACGAACATAATACATACCATCTTAACAATACGATTCAAATAGGGATCAATGATAATGTCCTCCAATGAATGGTTCTTTAAACAAATGGGGCATTGCCACTGAAAACAAAAATAAAGAAAAAAGATTTGGATAATGCAAACTACTTAAGAAAAAGTAATTTAACAGTTATCTAGCAACTTGCCTTTCTAGACCGTTGGTTAATTTGAACAAGAGTATGGAGATCAAAACACCCAAGATGAACGCATCCTTTAAATCTAGCAGCCGTTTTCATTCGACATCCACTCATCTGTTATTCATATCAATAAAAGACAAAAACATAAGTGGGGCCCGTGAGTTTCTCCCTAACTAGTTAGCAAGATATAAGTGGGGCCCGTAAGTTTTTCCCTATGGTTCTCATGGTCACCAAAAAAAACACTATATGTATTTACCATATATACAACGTTAAGAAGACTTACTGGGCAACGAAGATTAATAGTGACATTATCTGCAATAACTTCTAAATCACTGTCACTATCATCATTAGCAGCAGTCATTCCGCCACCAATGCAACGACAAACACGAGCAACAGCTTCAGTGAAGGATTCACCTTCTTCTTCACCAGGAATCATGTTAATAACCTACCCAAAAATATAATATGTCGATAAAAGTTATGTAAAATGATGCAAGTAAGAACTGACATTAAAATAAAATAAATGAAGCACCTGTGGAACGGTTCTTTGCTTAACTAATCTGACACCTAAGCAAAAAGTTCGATCATCAGTACCGGATAAAGAGATCTTGTTAAACCCCTCCACTAGAAACACTGAGATCTGATTAAAAAAAGCACAATACAGAAACATTAGAAAAAATGCAGTTAAGGAAAATTGAAAGAAAATGCAAGTGTGAGAATAAAACAGCTTACTGATGGACCGTCATCACGACCATTGGCACCAAGCTTCTTTGATCCAGGTCGATTGATTGTCTTGACAGGGATTCCTGGCACGTATAAATCTTTTCTTTAATCAATGTATAATAATTAAAATTCATTATCATAATTCCATATCACTATGGAGCCGGGGGTCTCATTGGAAGCAGCATCTCTATTCCTACGGGGTAGAGGTAAGGCTGTCTACATCTTACCCTCCTCAGACCCTACCTTAGGTTTGCTATTGGTGGGATTTACTGAGTATGATGATGATGATGATGAATTCCATAATCACCATCACAGTATTCCTCAGTTAATGATCATATGTCTCGCTCTAACTCAAAACAATTAGAGTTCACAATTGTAAATAAGCCTGTAAACAAACTGAACGTTGGAAAGTTCGTTTATGTTCGTTACACATTTTTTTGTTCACTTAATTAAATGAACAAACATGAACACACGTTTTGGTCGTTCATTTATGTTCGTGAACGCCCGTTTATGTTCGTTCATTTATGTCCGTTTATTTACATTTGTTTATGTTTGTTCGTTTATGTTCGTTTCAGTTTAAATAGTAGTTACATTACATAAATATTAAACATAAAAGGAACTTTCTAACTAATTATATAAATGTAACTAATTGGTAGGCTTTCTAGTAATAAAAATGGGTTTTCTAATGGAATTTATCATAACTAATCACAAATTTGTATAAAAAGTTACTTTATGTTCGTTTTTGTTAAGTAAATTATGTTCATTTATGTTTCTTCAATTATGTTCAGTAGTGTTATTTATTGTTTGTTAAATTTTGTTTGTTTATGTTCGTGAATTGTTCGTTTAGGTTTTAAACGAACGAACATAAACAAACACGAACAGGCCCATTTTTTTAATAAACGAACATGAACAAAAAAATGTGTTCGATTATATGTTCGTGTTCGGTTAAATTAAATGAACAAACACAAACATGCCTTTGTCCGTGTTTGTTCGGTTCATTTACAGGCCTAACTGTAAATAGTAAATACACAACACAAAATTAAATGGTCCACAAATGATGAAAAAGCTAACATACCATTGACTTTTAGATCAGGATAGCAAGGCCATTGCATCCTGAATTGAACACTGTCGTTGAGAAGCATGCACCAAGCCTGCACAATAGAAAAGAACAAAAAATTGTAAATATATCTATCCAACGAGTGAAAAGACACTTCCAGTTAAAAATGTAACTAAAGGAATACCACCTGTACATCAATTCCTGCACTCTCCAGCAAATGTACATCAGCTCTAGTAATTTGGAAGCTTGTTTCCAATACCTGTACTGGAGTTGAACTACAAAAAACAAATATGGAATTAAAATAGAACAGTTCAATAAAATGATCAAAACTAATTAACTTACACGTCATCCGTTATAGTTGAGGCAAGAAGCTTCGCCGGATTTAACGGGTTCGCCAAAGTGGTCCAAAATCTGACCAGATAAAAAATTTCCTCAACAGAGATAATTACAAAATTACCAAGTACAGAAAAATATTATACCATATATCGTTATCCAAGTCGGGATTGTTGAAAACATTTAAAGTGTTCAAATGTTTTTATGCGTAAATTTGATATGGCAATACTGTTCTCAAAGCTTGGGAGTTGTGCAACAGTCTCTTCGCTATTTATTAACTGATGTATTTTTCTTTATATTAGTTAATTAGTTTGTAATAAATAAAAGAGGCAGATGATAATACAATACTCACGGGTCACATCTATTGACACGACAAATCTCGCAATAATGCTGGGAAGGAGCAGGTGAAGCTTCCTCGGTAGACTCCACGGGGACAATAACACAGGGAATGTGTTGCAAAACATTACATTGTGAATCTGCACACTGAACCAAAACAACTTCAAGTCAAACAAAAATACCATGATAACTAATATCAATCGTTAAAATGCATAAAACTTGTTTTCAGTGGACGCTGTTTATTAAAAAGATTGAAGTACATGGATGGTCCCTGTAGTTAATCAAAATTTTGGATTTAGTCCCTAGTTTTTCAAAAGTACACAAATGGTCCCTATGGTTTGCACCTTTTAACGTATTTAGTCCCCAACTATTGCCAAAAGTACATGGACGGTCCCTGACGCTTGCACTTTGTAACACATTTGGTCCCTGTGGTATGCACTTTGTAACACATTTAGTCATTAAACGTTGGGGACTAAATGTGTTACAAGTGCAAACCACAGGGACCATCCGTGTACTTTAAAAAAGCTGGTGACTAAGTCCAAACTTTTGGTTAACCACAGGGACCATCCATGTATTATACTCTATTATAAATACATACAAGTTTCTAAATCATATAAGAAACCTGAATCATGAACTCTGTTTTCAGTGGACTGCCACATGGACAACGAACTTTCTGATCCACAATCTCCATTTTAGGTGAAATGCTGCTACTGTCAGAGACGGTTTGTCCACCAGCTATTGGAGCATCTGCCATTTTTCTGAAACGGAAACCAAATCTAACTATTAAATAGCAGTATGAACAATTGATGTTGACATGTTTTTTGTGCAAAAACAAATGTATGCATATATAATTGTAGTTATCAATGTTATTTCAAAGAAATCATAAGATATGTAGAAAAAAAAAACATGATTAAACACTTGCCTGTAAATGTCATCAATTGTCTTTGCCACATCCTCCTTACGTATATCTTTTTTCTTTCGCGAACCATGGCCATGACTACCTGATGCTAGAAAAGGAATAGGAGGAAACTGAAATAAGAAAAAAGACTTACAAATATAAAAATTAGAGTAAAATGTCATTTTCTTCCCTGAGGTTTGGCCAGTTTTGCGACTTTCGTCCAAGGTTTGTTATTGCGCATCTGGATCCAAGAGGTTTGAAATCTTGTCATTTTCATCTGGCTCTTTAACTCCATCCATTTTTCTCCATCAAGTCAGGGGTATTTTCATCTTTTTTATTTAGTAAGGGTATTTTGAGTACTTGTACATTTTGCTACATGCTTGTACATAAAGTGAAAAAGACCAAATTGCCCTTTAAGTAAACAAAAAAGACGATAATACCCCAATTTATCAAAGAAAAATGGATGGAGTTAACGAGCCAGATGAAAATGGCAAGATTTCAAACCTTTTGGATCCAGATGAGAAAAAACAAACCTTTAGACGAAAGTTGCAAAACTGGCCAAACCTCAGGGACGAAAAAGGCATTTTACTCTTAAATTATAAGTGAGAATATAATGATGATTCCTGCCTTGTAGCAAACAAGCAACACAAGAAAACAATGCCAATACTTACCTTCTGCGTCGGAAAGCAAAGTCAGTATCCTCTCCGTAAGATCCTATAAAGACAAGGATATACGTTAAACTAAACTTATTATACTTAAAAAAATGTGGGAGAATGAAATCAATAACGAAAAAGCATAAACAAATAAAATTGAGACTCTGGCAGCATGAAGAGTATAAGATATAAATCTATCATAATCATAAGGTCCACCCAGAGATTGAAAGATCAACGTGGAAGAATCATATTTACAGTAAATTAACTCATATACTCCAACACACATATACCAAAAACTAAAACTCGCATATCAACAGTCTCAAGGGGTTGCATATATCCATTGAGGCGGAATATCAAGCCAACGCATCAGTTTAACCAGAATACATACAAAGATATTGTTAGAGCATCTGCAATGCCTCGTCCATAACGCTGATGATTTGACACTCCACATGTATATTAATAAGTATATGCATCAACTTAGAGAACGGCCAACAAGCATTTAAAAACATTTAGCTGTCATTTTCTGTGGGTTTCAGTGCTCATACTTAATCTCTTGTCTACTTCCGTTATGATTGGTAACTACATCAGGCTTATAGTAATAATATTTATGCGGTTCTGCCAAAAATAGTAGTGGCTCTCAATGTTGTTAATTTAAAATCAATAAACATGTTCATATCCTGGCCTTATAGAAGGTTGTTACTAAGAAGATTTTGTTACACCATGAATTGAAGCATAGAACATCAGTAAAATAGGTCTTTATTCAGAACCAAAAAAGTAGGTAAACTTAAGCAAATATTGTAGCATACAATCATAAGGAATATGCCCCCTACATACAAAATCATAGCACAGAGCTAAACACAAATGATAGCACGTAGCTACGCATATATAGTAAAAAACTAAATACTGATTATAATCTTATATTCTCAACAGGGGCATATTAATGCAATAGAGCAAATACCTGCTTTTTCCCTGTCTTTGGAAGACCAAGTTGGCTGAGGACATCCTTAAGTTCTTGAAGTCTAAATTTTGCCATTTTTTTCTGAAAAAAGAAAATGAGTTACATGTATACAGAACCACATAACATGTTAAATGTCTACGAATACACACAAAAAAGATATACAGTTATACAAGGAAAAAACACAGTAACACAAACATGTAAATGAAAAAAAAAAAGATCACGTGTTGTCCTTATTCGAATGACACTTTTACATTGCACGCCAAGACTAGACAACATGTAGATGTCTGGGCCAAGAAGATTATTTTGCGAACAAAAAAGGGAAACGTAAACACGGACACCATGTCGAAAAGCTCATCCTTGAATTTATATTTTATGATAAACTTATTAAGTAATAATTATTTATTATGAGTAAGTAGTAACAAGGAAAGAAATCAATCCTCATCGTTCACATTTATTACAACAGGACTTCTCTTAATAGAGGAATTACGTATATTTACTTTTCAATTTGAACTATACAAGGATGTGAATGATGTTTGCATGCGAAGACAATGACTTCTAGGTTTCATAAACAATATAAAGCATCCTTAGACGAAAAACACATCCCGTGGACTTATCATGATCTTATTTACTGCCCTCTCTTTCCATATTTAGGATCAATTAGGATCCCTATGAACAACATTTTGATCCAAAAATTTAAAGTAAAATCATAGAACAAGTTTCTAAACTAAGAATTCGCAAAAGAACTTTCCTATACATTTTGCTATTCATGTTTCTTCCTCTCACAGGAAACCACATTTGGCACTAATCAGAGGTTTTAGCAGGCGTGAAGCGTGAAACATCGAGAAAGGACTTGATATATCATCACAACGTTGCCTCATTTAAAAACAAGTGGAACCCTAAAATGACATTATTCATAATAAACATCTGTTTAAGTTTAACAATCACATAAACAGCGATCATTTAAGAAAACAGTAATCACACACCCGACAGTCCAGTAACCATTCCATGTGCTAGCCTGCTAGGTTAGGTTTATACTTTATACAGCAATTTCGATTAGCGACGCATACAGCAAAGCAATGCAATGCAACTAAAATGTGCCCAAACTACTGTTTTCCCTTTCAAACTTCAACAACTCTTCACACAAACACAAATTCATATACTCACAGAACACACTCATAGCATATAGATATGCATGTATAATTCTAGATCAACAAACTTTATTCTTCAAAAAAAAAAAAAAAAAAAAAAAACCTAATATCATCTATGATCACTGTACACAATTCTCAAACCAATCAATACACAAAATTCAACCGCGTAAACTCATAATCAACAACTGAATCAAATTAAGCTCCAAACACATTAATCAGAACGATAACAACCACAAAAAAACGAAAACATCGTAGAATTGTTAACCGATTGAAGAATTACCTTGCATTCAGACGCCAAATCCTCCATACCTAACCAATCGAGTGTTCGAACAGCAATGCAAGTACCTACACAGATGAATCGAACGAAAATGAATTGCAATTGCGATAAAAATTGGAATAAAAGTGAATTAGGGATCGTGAATTGTGAGTGTTGTTTTGGGGGTTTAGTATGTGTAGGTTAGGTGTGTAATTGTGATGATAATAATATTATATTATAGTAATGTATCGTACTTGTGAGTTGAAGATGAAGATAACGAGTGGTGGCAAGTGTGCAGCGTTACGGCGGCAGCTTGGTGGTGGCCGGAGTCAAATGAGGGTTTTTCGGGAATGGGAGAGTTTTCAGTTTGCCGTGAATTTATTTATACTCACTTTTTTTTTTAGTTGTTTTTAATCTATTTTTTTAGTTGTTTTTAACCTATTTAAACATGAATCATGTGGGGCTAGATGAAGATATTCTCTCTTTACTCTTGTTTTTGTGTTGCTAAATGCACTTTTCTTTTTTTAAACAATAACCAGGCTAATTTAACTTTATATTTTGTATTTTTTTTAATTGTATCTGCTTTAGATTTTTAAATAATTCAAAAAAGATAATTAAATTATATCACCGAGACTTATCCAAAAAAAATTCACAGATTAGTGGCGGAACCAGAAATTTTAAATCGAATGTCGTTACCTTTTTTGTAATTAAACGACTCTTCGAATGACATTTCTTGAAACGCTTATTAATTATTTTCAACATTTGGGATTGCTTTTAATATAGATTCACAAACTCCATTAATTAGTTTAATTTGAATGTTGGTATGTATAGTTTTTCCTTTTAAGTATTTTTCAAATCTGTTGAATTAAATTCTTTAGTTATCTAAAAATTAAAATGACATATACAAGTAAGACAAAAAAAGATCTGATGAACTTAAAAAATAGGACTAATTGAATTAATGAAATATTTCTTGCAAGTAAAAGATGATAAATACCATATAAAAATTAGTTAAAATCACTCATAATCAGAAAAATGTCAACTTATTTCTTTGAAATTTTAAAAAGAACTTAATAATTTTAAAGCAAATTTACACATACACAATTTAAACTAATTAAATCTCATTATTTTCATATATTCATACATCGATGTCCAATTTTCAAATCAAATTTAAACATATCTGCTATATATGTTTAACTTTTTTTCACTTGGTCATATGTTATTCAATATGTTTAATAAATGAAAAAACAATGAAAGAGTTTGCTTGTGCAAATTATGGGTTTATTATATATTGTCATTTATGATTGAAGAGAAGGTAATTCTTTATGGAAAAAAAGAAGAAAAAATAAACAGTATATTAGAACTTAAAAGGTTCTTAATGAAAAAAATGATTTAAATTAATGGAGAACTTAAATTTAAATATGGAAAATAAGAGATTTAATTGGTTTTAGTTAGTTTTTTTTTTTTTTTTGAACGGCCCCTTTTTTATAATACACTAGGTTAGAACCCCGTGTATTACACGGGTTGAATAAATGTAATTTTATATACTAAATGAAAACAATTATTCTTTAAAAATCTCGTTTATTACACGGGTTGAACAAATGTAATTTTATATATTAAATAATAAAAAAATTATATCTCTAAGAACCTCATGTATTGTACTGAATAAATGTAATTTTATATACCAAATAATAAAAACCCGGGTTAAAAATTAGGACTTTTATAGAGGTGTAATTTAACAACTTTAAAACTTTTTTTTAGAAAAGGGGTGTAAAAACTAAGGAGGGCTAACAACTTTAAAACTTTTTTTAGAAAAGGGGTGTAAAAACTAAGAAGGAGGGCATTTAGCCCATCATTTTTCTTTTACAAACATGTTTGATGTTTTTTTTAAGAACTAGACCTCATCTTCTCTCTTGCATCTTATCTTCTCTCTTTCCGTTAAAAGCCGTTAAAATCTAAAAGTGAGTGGTTGGGATGCTCTAATACATTATTATTATTATTAGACTTTAACTAGCTATTTTAAAATATAATAATTTATGTGTTTTTCCTTTTTTATTGTAAATACTATAAATAGCATGAAATTTATGTGTGTGGAATAATTTGTTCCATATACCTATCATATTGCATCATATTACGAAGAATGCATTCAACTGATGTGTGTAGAATAATTTGTTTTTATGTACACACTATATTGTATCATATTATCTTATGGAAAAAACTTTGTTGCATACACATATCTACTGTATCATATTAACGTGTTATGGTATAAATCATTAAAGAGTGAATTGCAAGGATCGTCCTTTATTTATATACCCATTTGCAGGCGCCGTCCTTTATGTTTAAAATTGACGAGTTTTGTACATTATGTTTTCAAATTATACACGTTTTGTCCTTTAGCCCTAACCCAGTTAGATTTTTCTGTCAAATCTGGTCATGTGCAATGCACATGAGGGTAAAATTGTCTTTTCACTCAATAAGGACCATTTTATAAATAATATATATATCCAGGGACTATTTTGTATATAAATAAAATACATGTATACAAATAGAAAAAAAGCACTCTACGGTATTTCTCTCTCTCTAGTTCCTCCTCCACACAACAATCTCTCCGGCAACCTAAAACCCTTTCTCCGGCAGCCACCTACAGACCCCGCCGCACCTGAATGTTGAAACCCATACACTCCTCAAACCCTATAACTTCACCATCGCATACCATCCCCTCCACTATTAAAAATCTGAAAAAAGACAGATGAATTTTGGAATAGGTTTCGTAAATGACAGACCTGGAACGATAGGTTCTTGGAGGGTGCAGATTCGGAAGTCGGGTTTTGTGGTTTCAAAGATTTTGAGCATATACTTATCATAAATCTATAATATAGCGATGGAATAGGGTCACAAGGTTACGGTCTAAAATATACAGAGCAGTCTCAGGTAATCAAACAACCCACTGCAAATTGAAAAGTTAAGGAACTTTGAAACCTATTTGCGATCTAGAGTTATTCTTTTTGTGGGTTTCTTGTTTTGTTTTTGTTCGACTGGAAGAAGTCAATTATAGAGGATTGAGTGAGTGTGGTGGTTTATGGTGGTTGTTGGAATGATTTGGGAAGAAACAGGGGGATGTGTGTAGATTATTTTTTCTAGGTGGAGATGTGGGGGTTGTATGAAAAAGAAACATTCATGTCGGTTACAAATTTTGGTGGTGGAGGGTGGTGTTTTTGTATGGTGGATGGCAGCTGATAATGGCTGATAGTGGTGGTTGTTGGTGGTGACTAGTGAAGAGTGTGACAACCCTCACCAAACCAGGTATCCGTACGAATTAATTAATATTTAATTAATGCTTAATTACTGTGCTTGCTTACAACTGTGGTTAAACTGCTTCTTGATTTCTGATACATACATACTCATGCATCACACTTTATACTGTCACTCTATTACTTACACACAAACATCAGTGACAACCTTGATGCACAAAAGCACAGTGAGCACACTATACGGATAACCCAGTAAACATGCTGACATTGCCAGCACTAGACAGACATTGTCTCTGAGGCCAGTATGAGCCGGGAATAGATTACTACACCAGTAGGGAGTGTAGGGAGGTGAGGATTGTAAAACTGCGTCACTAGGTGATAATTATAGTGACCGGATGTGCCTAAAACATGCTTTAATCACAAAATTCTGCACTCTATGCAAAAATTCAGCATTTAACGTAACTGGTGAAGTGCAAAAACATGGGAAAATAATACTAGACACTTTCCAAAGTGTCGGAAATTCATTGTGTCACTAAAAATAATATTAAAGGCACTTTAAATGCTTATTTAGCACTTTAACGGATCAATATCCAACCGAACAACCGGACTTTACCCGGAACATAAAAATATTGCCAAACGCATTGTTTTTACTTTTCTGAGCTAGTTAGGGTTCCCGAACACCCTAACACCCTTTATATTAAATACCACACTTAATACACTAACTAAAAAAAACTTTGAAACTTAACTAGATGGTTGCCATACAATTACATCCCAACCCTATACACCCCCCCCCCCCCCCACACACACACACTTGACGGTCACCATGTAGGGGTGACCCACCCTTGTTTCCTTTGATTATTAAAATGGCACATGCTAGATATTTAGAGACATAATACATATTGGATAAAAGGTGGACTTGGATTATATAATAGCACATAAGGTCTTAATTTTCATTTCACCAACACAACCTTAAACTTGCACTCTCCTTCCCTCTTCCTTGCTTGCGGCCGAACACCTCCACCACCATAGCTCCACCATCAAGTTTGATACTAGCCATTTCTCATACATCCATAGAAGCAAGAGGTCATACAAACAAGCCGGGTGCTTTCGAAAGTGCAAGAACCTCTCTGTATTGCTTTTATCCACCTTGTTTACGCTTTGATTCTTCCCTAGCCTCGAGCTAGTAGTAAGTGCTTCTAGACACCTTCTTGTTCTTGTTTGAAGTGATTAATAAGAGATTTAACGGTTAAAACTCAAAAACACACAATATCAAAACTAAAAGTCTTGAAAGAATGATGAACTAGTTGGTTAAAGAGTAACTAGTGGTGTAAATCTTATGAAACTTGTTTAGTTGTGATTATTTTATGTTGTTTGATGCTAGTAGTGGGATAGATCATCATCTAACCATGCTAGATCATGTTCATGGAACATGAACTAGTAGTTTGTTAAGTATGAAATTTACAAGATGATGAACTCTTCCACTAACAAAACATGAACTTGTGTAAAAGTGATTTTTCTTGTAAAATAAGGTTTTAAACTAGTTGATCTAAAGATCTACAAATGGTTCTTCGGAAGAACCAAGTAAAATATACAAGTCTTGTCTAAAAGCCGGATCTTTCATAAACTAAAGGTATTTTAGTGACTAAACAAATGTGTAAACACTTGTGTAACAAGAAGGTTTAACAAAGAAACATTTTCGTAATTTTTGACTAGAAGTTGTTAAATTACACATTCTTTAAAAATAAAGTTTTCAAGGAACTAATTCTCTTTTTAAAGATGGAAAGATCCACTAAACATGTTAGGAAGTTACTACATATTTTTACAAAACTTACAAGTTCATGAGTTTGCGATTTATACTTATTTTGATAATTTTGATACTTGAATGTTGAATATTGATGGTTGGAAAATTGTTTGATTGAATTTTTGAAAAGAAAATGATACGCTAGTAAGCGTGGCCACCTCCAGTTACAGAGGAAACTCTGGCGAAAATTTTCCAGAAATATAACACTTAGAAATATTTTTGGTAACAAGTGTTTATAAATATACTTTTAACTTGTTTTCAAAATATAAATTTCGCCATGATTTTTACTACAAAATAACCAAGCGTCGGAGGTGGATTTTTGTAAATGAAAACTTGTTAAATATATATTGAGAATATATATTTCATAATAAAATGTTTGTGTGCTTACGTGATTATTTTGTGAACTAAAGATATATTATTTTTAGGGTAAAAATAATATTACTTGGAAATATCATGAAAACACGACTCCAAAATAATGTCAACCCTTTCACGTATAAATATTTAAGCTACACCGGTATTATTATTACCACACGAACTTTAAAATGTAACTTATGTATTTTCGGAAAATACTCTTAAATGTGTATTTTGATAAAGTATTATTTTGGAAAATTGTATGTAGTAAAATATAATATTTTTGGGAAAAATATGTATATTTTGGAGTTAGAATATTTTAGACAAGTGATTTAAAATATATTTTCAAGTGAGACTTAAAAATATATTTTCGGAAATATAACGTTTACAGGTATTAAAAACCCCCATCCTTGGGAAGGAATATACTTATTAAATAAATAAGAAGTGTGATTACGAAATAGTTACCTAACTATTTCTCCAACAAAGCGTTAAACCCTAAGCCAAGGCACGACCATCCGTCTAATAGAAGTTAGTACGTGTAGGTCGTCACGCAGCAGGTTGATTTGGGATTGACTATTTCGAGACGCACTTCAGTGAGTTCATGTCCCCCTATTCTCTTAACTGTTTTCAGTTTTTATACTTCGGGGGTGAAATACATGTTACTATGATTACGAATACTTTTTACATGGTATGGTTAGCGTAAGGAGGGTTACTACTTAGATCATGTGAGTGGGTTGGCGGGAACTGGAGGCCATTAATCCTCATTGTAGGACCGAGGGTCATTAGCGGTAGATCTATCTGGGTGTAGCGAGCCCAACCCCTGAGTCCGCCGAATGAACAAGGTGGTGACTTTGAGCCCGACGCAAAAATCTGCTAGGTTTGAGTCTTCCTACTGCACTTCACACATATCAATGGTCTTGCAAACCATTGGTGATCTCTTTTTCCTTATTTGCTACATACCAGGAATTTTCATACATACGGACAATTTTTACAAGGGTTTATACAAACTCACTTACACATGAACTCGCTCAACTTTATGTTAACTTTTCAAACTACATGTATTTCAGGGAACTAATGGATCTGGCACGGTATGCACGTATTTTCAAGCTGCGTTTGAATAAAGAAGTCATCCAGGGTTTAGAAGGTGTAACCTCTTCCTGGACGGGTTACACATCTCTAAACCTAGTATTGTTTAAAGTCTTTTGCTAAGTTTTTACGAACTCATTAAATCAAGTCAAGGTTTGTAACTTATTTTGTGACTAATGTTTTAAGACAAGCATAATGTGGTATTTTTTTTTCTAAACTCTATTAACGGGTGAATATCTCATGTTTTTATCATATAACATTGTTATGGTTGTTGCTATGGTATTAAGAAGTCACACCAAATAAACCCACGTTTTCGCAAAGCCAGGGTGTGACAAAGAGAGGTGTAGAGAGAGATGTAGGGAGAGGGGAGACATATTATTTATACATATTATATAACTTTTTAAATTTATTTTCGTTTTATTTGCTAAAAATGGGTAAAATGACTAAAGTGCCCTTTAGTCATCTGATTTAACAAAAAAAATTAACTGAGTTACCGCTAAAGGAAAAAACGTGTATGATTTGAAAACATAAAGTACAAAACTCGTCAATTTTAAACATAAAGGACAGTGCCTGCAAATGGGTATAAAGATAAAAGACAATTCTTGCAATTCACTCATCATTAAAATATGCAACTTTTGTGTATAGAACAGTTTATATCATAATGCAACATGACAACATAATTTTTTTTTTTTGAACAATATTTTTTTTTCACCTAAATACCTTTTTAAAATGCACTTGCATAAATTTAACCTCACACTATATATGTGGGAAATGCAACATGACAACATATTTTTTGTTTTGAACAATAAAAAAACACCTTTTAAAATGCACTTGGAAAAATATAAACTCATACTATTTATGTGGGAAGCAAACACTATTGACTAGTCATGACTAACATGTAGCATTTTATCACTATCTTTTACTAATAATTTTAATATATGTTTTTAATCTTCTTCTCAACATTTTGAGATATGGACCACTTAGAACTTAGGAAGATCCATAGAATAATAGAATCTCTTTTTCTATCGAAAGCATGTTCTAATGGCTAGCTTAAGGCCATAAATATGAAAAAAACATGATAAGTTGATAGATTGTTAGAGCATTCACAATAATACTTTTTTGGGTGTTGTTTTTACTAATTTTTTCATATTATCCATTTTTTCTTATTGTGGACATTGTTTTTGTGCCCTATTTTTTAGATATGTTTCCCTACAAAAATGACTAAAAACAAATGAATGGTGGGCCACCTTATCCTTTTAGTTATATAATACACAGATAGATAGAGAGAGATTTTTTCTAAAATGGGTGATTATGTGGGAGGTAGGCTAAATCTACCCCCTTTTATTACTTTTTATACCCCTTTCTATAAAATCACATTAAAACTTGTAATATTTACCCCCTATACAAATTATCATTTTAAAAAATATTCTTTTTGTTACCAAACAAATTCAAAAGTGTAAATAAAAGATTACTGATGTTTTTTTAAATATTTATTTTTAAATTTTTATTTAAATCATATTTTTTAAAAGTTTTCATATATTGTTTCTAAAGACACTTTCTCAAATAGTATTTTGATTATGTTTTTTATTGAACATCTTTACAAATAAATAATAACATTTTTTCTTATAAAAATAATAAAAAAGGTTTTAAACTTTCTTTTTTAAAAAAGTCTATATTATGTTTTTTCCTGGTCTAGTTTGTATTTTAAAGGTCTTACTTTTATATTTTTTAAACATTAGACGTGTTTATAAAATAAATAACAATTTTTATTTATCAAAAAAGTAAAAAAAAGGTTCTCTGGCGTTTTTTCCCAATAAAGGCCAAAACATGCCCTTCAACCGCCCCCATGGGCTTTTTTCTTGAAAAAATTGGTTTGTGTGTTCCAAATAAAACGTCGGGTCAAGATATGTTGGGCCAATCAGATGGTTCTAAATCAAATATTATTAGTTTTTAATTAAAAAAAACAAAAAAAATAATAATTGGGTAATCATTGATGGGGCATTATCCCACTACACCCATTTATGAAAAACGCCTCTTAATGCCTCATTGCTGACTATACTGCCACATGACGCAAAACACCCAAGGGTGGGGGCATTATTTGAGTATTCCACTACACATGGTCTTACTTTGCTATACTACACAAATTACTAAGTAACATTGTATTAATTAATGACATGTTTCAAATGTGAACCGTCTTTATTTTTTAGGGCTGACGATAGATATCTGTATATGACATGATTAAACATGTTTAGTGAAAAAGTACATTACTTGGTTTTTTACTTTTTTTTAAAATAAATATAATTAGGAGGCTATGATCTATCATTTCTTCTCCTTGGTACATAAAACATACAACTGTGTTATAGACATGAGATATAAAGTAGTTAAACAAGTTGTATTCATATTTAATACTTATGTTATTCTCGTCGTCAGAGACCTGTTAAACTCGATAAGACACGATTTGACAGCCCTATTATTTTTTACGGCAATCTAAAGTAAGTTTTGGGTTTTATTGTAGCTTATAACATCTTTCTTCAGTAAAAGACTAAATTAACATAAGAACCATACGTGTCACTTCACAAGAGTATACCAACTAAAGCTAGTGGTTCTACAAGGCCATAAACATTTAGTCATTTCCGTGTAAGACTGGTTTTTGCCTATCACACGTCTCTTATCTGATTACGATTTAACTTGAAGGTGATGAAGTTAGTTTGGTGAAGTGAAATTACAATAAAATAGAAACCTTGGTAAATTCTAAGATAACAAATATTAATGATGTACAAATACCAAATTTCATCAATACAAAGCAATGTCTTCACATATTTAAGACTTATAAACAAATAAACAACTTACAACAAATTACCAGTATTTAATTAGATTTTTTCCACGTTACTTCGGTCGTACAACGTCACTCGAGGTAGCCTTTATTACGTGTCGCATAGAAAAAAATGATACGAGTTTAACTCTTGTGATATAATCAAACGACGATGATATACAAATCTAATCTATGCAAGTCACACTAAATAACGAACAATATTTTAAATTTATACTAATATTATCTGTATATCAGAATTTCAATAAGAATACTAGGTTTTAAAATGTTTAAAGGCTTATATATATAATGAATTAAAATATTATGTTATGAATAGTGAAATAAGCTAAAGTAAAAAATCTTTAAATTTTGGGTTATACATATACCAACAATTAGGTGTATGTCAAAGGGTAATAGATACAACAAGATCTTTTCCTAAAACTTTGAACTTAAACCGCATTCATAAAATATAATAAAAATCTCTATTTTTAGGAGTTGGGAAACGTTTATTATAAAACAATTTAGTCTAAGTGTAGTAACACTAAAGAAATATAAGCTAAAAAACAAAATGGTTTAAGTGGAAATTTAACCATTTAAGATTAAGATGAATTTACTAACAATTCAACAATGTGATAGTCAGTTGGTATAACCACGTATCAAGAGCAAATGTACAATAAGAAAATTCAAAATTTTTATTTGGACGACAAATCAATGGCTATATGTTGAGAACAACTATTAAAATAACACATCATAAAACATAGCAAATGAAACCAATACTAAATATGCTTAAATTTCATGATATTTCTTTAACAACTAGCGCACTTTATTGTTATCAATTCATAAGCAATTTACTCAAAGCTATTCTCGACTACGATTAAAAGATCTTACTGTAAATTTAGAAAATCATTATGGATTTCACAAATTCCTGTTACTTATATAACACTAGGTTTTTACCCGTGATTGCTTCCCGGGCTCGGGAAACTTAGTTATATTAATTACTATTTGTTATTAATACGACCACATTACATCAACCATCTCATTCGATTCAACAACAATGTCTTCAAATCACCGAATTAGATCATGAACCCATATTAGAGGTTGTTAGGATCTGAGTTTCTTTTTTATTGTGTTTTTGTTTAAGAATTAAGAAGATGAACAAATAATGCAGCGAAATTAAAATGGAAATAAACTTTGTACACAATCAAACAGGAGAAATGCTTTCAACACACATTTTAAGAAGATGAGTTTAGAGATGGTGGCCTGGTAATAACTGGCTGAGCAGTGGTTGAAGCAGATTCAAGTCTTTCTTCAATCATCCGTTTAGCCCCTTCTTTCACAAGGTAATCCTCTGTTTCTTTATGTGGTGGCAGTTTGGGTAACAGTTGTTGAAACCACTGTAGTACCAACAGTTGTTGATACAACATGAGTTTTAACATCTGTTGGTTTGGGAGATTAAAATAAACTATTACATAGAAAAATAGAAATTTAATGAAATATTTATAAACTATTTGTCACACCCCAACCGATGGCGGAATCATCGGGGCGCGGCACTAGGCGAATCAGATTGCTCAAGAAAATCCATAACAACTATATTGCGATAATATTTAATACATTCGTTATCCCATACTAACAAATAATACAATCACATAAGTTATCACAAATTTCTTGTCCTCTCGAACAATACAAATCCGACAACCTAGATTTTAGTTGAGTTTCTAGACTTCCTAGCTTGATTTGATATAGTCTGTGATCTAACCTGCAACATACGTTAAAATATTTGTCAATACAAAAGTATAGGCGAGTATACAGGTTTGTTAAGTAGCATAATAGATTAAAAGTGCTGCGAATTTCCACATGCATAAACGTAATACACGACATATATACTCACAAAACTGATACTACCAACTAAGTCCTCGATGCTCGAATTTACGATGGCATAACTAGACCCCGTCGGGCGCAATAGTACTATACTAGTCGTGGTGGGACGTCGCGAGTATAAGCCCTAGCACATATGCAACTAGCATCACGTATATCTATGCATAACAGTTATTCGCAAGTGATAATTCGATTGATTGAATAATTCGTCTGATGAGTTCGATTTGTTAGAAACGTATGTTACACCCAAAATTCGATTAAAAAGGGTTCAAGTATACTCACCGTGCGTATTTAGCGAGAATACAACTTGATTGAGTCGGTTGCGAGTACGTCTGTATTGATCCTTGAAGAATAGAGTAAACGATATACGGTTAAGCGAGATTAGCCTTGAAAAGTTACTCATTAGGTCGAATGGTTCTCATCCGTACGGATTAACATGTTATCCGTCCGGATGACAAGTTATCCGTGCGGATGATGTGTGATCCGTGCGGATTGCATGGGTTTCGTCCGGATGATGTGTTATTCGTTCGAACAAATGTTGACTCATGCGGATTGTTATCCGTTCGAACAAGGGTGACTCGTACGGATGGTCATCCGTTCGAACAGGGCGACTCGTGCGGTAGACGGTTATCCGTGCGGGCTGACCTGTCATCCGTGCGGACCGGCATGTCGTCCGTGCGGACAGGTGTCATCCGTGCGGACTGATATGTCATCCGTGCGGACTGATATATCGTCCGTGCGGACAGGTGTCATCCGTGCGGACTGACATGTCATCCGTACGGATTGACATGTCATCCGTGCGGACAAGCATCATCCGTGCGGACTTGCCATGTTTGTTTCGCACTCTGAACACTGTTTCCGAGTGTTTAACGAAAGGAATACGTTCGTTTTTACTAGGGTAGTGTAATTTCGCACTAACACTTGAAATTTCATCAGTCCCGACCCGTTCCAACGGCCGGGAATCACCCCGTTCCATCAGATCTGGTAGTTCTTGATGGTTTTTCATGGTTAACTCGAAATCGCACAGATTTAGGTGAGATTTGTCATTAAAACATGTGGAAATCACCCGGATCTGAGTCGTTTATAGTGAAATGAGACCCCAGCTTGAAGTTCATAAGAACTCTGGGTGACATCACCTCAAAACGCCTCAAATCCACAGATTTCACGGTTAGAATCTGGGTTTTGAAAGATAGAATGATGTAGAATCGAGTGTAGATTGTAGAAGTACAAGTTTTAGGTTGAAATCTTACCGGAATCGAGAGAAAAGGGTCTTGGAGCGTGTTTGGTCGCGTAGGAGCTGTCACATCACTGTTCAAGTGATGTGATGGGGTATTTATAGGTAACAGCGAAGAGAAGGGGTTTTGGTCCGGATGGCCCATCCGTGCGGATAGCCCATCCGTGCGGATTGCTATCCGTCCGGATAGCCCATCCGTCCGGATGGCTATCCGTCCGGATGGCCATTCTGACGAGATGGATTTCTCCGTTTCGATCGTTTTGATGGTTTTCGAAGTACGTACTTTCCATAATTAATTTATATTATCATTTTATTATTATTATACATACATATATATCACTAGGGGTCGTATTTACGTATCCAATCCAAAGTCTCGATAATTAACAATCGGTTTCCGATTCGAGTATGCGATAATTAGCGACGTTTCACGGCCATCAATGAGGGTAGTATAGGTCCTTCCTTGATGTCATCGTGAACGTTATTTCGTGTAGTGCCACAGAGACTGACGGGGTACCGTTTACTCGTATTGTCATCATCGTCATGACGACTGGAGCTACAGCACTCACCCGAGAGTTCTTGTTAGCGTTAATTGTTTACGTTCGACACATCACGGCCACTGAGGAGGGTAGAATAGGTCCTCAATCAATGCCTCCGTGAGTGTTAGTGTGATAATAGTGTAGTATAGTGATATTGTATTTCGAAAATATGCGATTATCCTTCGAATAGCGATATATATATACGATATAGTTACATTATGATCCGAATCTCTGGTGCTAGGCGTAACGAGTATATCGAGTGGTAACAACGCACGAAAGTGCGGGTTGTTACACTATTACACGCTAGAGTTAACACTTGTTAGGATTTCGTAGGTAAAATTCTAACGATTAGGTAAAATTGTAATTTCATTGTAATTATATTTTTAAACTATCAGTGGATAGCCAACAGTGATTGAAACACAGATGTTTGGTCACTCAGTGGTCAACATGAATAATGAAGAAACAGAGGTTGTCTTTCAACAGTGGATAACATTTAACAACCAGGTGTTTGAACCAAAACAGTGGTTGTAACAGACTTTTAAGGATTAATGAAAACTATCATTTTTAACTATTTTGAGGAGGTTTGACGTTAAACAGATATTTGACCTTAAACATTTGTTTGGACATAAACAGATGTTTGCGCTTAAACAAATGTTTGACCCTAAAAAGAAGTTGGCCCATAAACAACTGTTTTCAAAAAAAGAACAATTTCAAAAATACTAGACCCAAACAATCAAAATGAGGAGCTTAATAATCAGTTAGTATGCTGGGGTGTTGTGATAAATACTGGTACATATAAACATCTCAGTGATATGAAATCTAACAATCTAACAGAGTATAAAACACTGATGTGATAAATACTGTTATATATAAACACTGTTAACATAAACAAAGGTAGAATATCTGCTGTTGATGCTGAACCACTGTTGTTGTTGGGCAGTGGTTCGTCTTTGAGTTTGTATAGGGTTTGTCTCGAGAGATAAACTATAGCGAACCACTGCTACACTAAACACTGTTACATAAGAAACACTGATACATAAATACTAAAGTTGAATCCGCTGTAGATGCTGAAGCACTGCTGCTACTGAGCAGTGGTTTTCCTTTCGTTGATCAGGCTTTAGGTACATAAGTGCTTGTCTTTAACAAGGCTTTGTCTTCAACAGTGGATAGCCCTCATCAGTCTTTAAGTCCATCAGTCTATATAAGGAGCAGTGGTTAATTATAACAGTCCTTAGTAGGGGTGTGCAGAATTCGTTTCGAATTCGAAAAATTCGAAATTCGTTTAAATTCGATTTGATTATCAAGAATTTGTTTCGATTATAAGAATTCGAATTCGATTCAATTCGAGTCAAGTAAATCGAATACGAATCGAATACGAATTTATAATTTCAAATTCGATTTGATTCGAAATTCGAATAAAAATTATACATTTTTATTTATTATTTTATATATAATACATATATAACTTTAATTAGGCTATACTATAAATTATTTTCAAAATTTTTTCAAGTATTAAAATTAACCATTACCAAACCCACTACATGACTCATAACTAAAACCTAAGTAACAAATCTATTAATAGATTTCTAAGCGTAAAAATATTAACTTGTAATGTGGAGTGGTTATTCCCGACTTATCGTTTTGAATTTTAGACTTGTACTTTATTTGGAACTTTTTAATGTGATATCGTGTTTTATGGCTGCTTTGAAATTTATGTTTCATTTTGAAAGTTTTTTACATGTTTTTAAAAAATCTAAGTTAAATCGAATTTATTCGAATTCGAAGTTTTAATCGAATACGAATCGAATACGAATCGGGTTTTTTATTCGAATACGAATTCGATAGGTTTTAATCGAATTCGAATCGAATACGAATTCAAGGAAAAATAAAAATTATTCGAACAATTCGATTCGAATAATTCGAAAATTCGATATTCGATTCGATGAACACCCCTAGTCCTTAGCATGATCAGCTGTTATAACCACACCATAACCCTTTGAGAGGAAGCAAGTGTCTGTCTATTCATTTGAGAGGACTCATTGCATTACATCCCTGTTGAAAAACAGAATCCATAAATTTAGGGAAAATGGATTTGAAAGATGATAACCCAACAGTGGAGGATCTCATTCTACAGCTCCGATAAATTCAGGGGTATTCTCAAATAATGGTTCCTAGATGTTTGAAGAACGACAAAGACAGACAAATGTCCACAGTGCTGCTTCTTTAAACATTTGTCGGTCTTCAAACATCTACGAATCTACGAAGCATTATCTCATTGGAATGTAACGATTAGGTAAAATTGTAATTTCATTTTAATTCTAGTTTTCATTTGATAATTTCATTCTATAATTAAATAACCACATCAACAATAAAAATGTGAGCGGTGGATGTTTTTTAGGAAAACCAATGATTGTCAATATCAGTGGATGTCAACATTAAAAATGTGAGCCATGACTATTTTTTAACTATCAGTGGATAGCCAACAGTGATTGAAACACAGATGTTTGGTCAGTCAGTGGTCAACATGAAGAATGAAGAAACAGAGGTTGACCATCAAACCAATCCTTGACACTATTAAACCTTTGTTGACTTACCAAACATATGTTCAGACACAATTCAACATCAACATAACCTAAATCTTACTCAAACACTAAATAATAAGTAAAAATAAAACATAACATAGATTCATAAAATTAAATTTATTCATTTATTCATGACCTTAAAACTAAAAGTCCAATTATTACATCAAATACTGAACAATATTAAAGTTCAAATCTAAGAATAACAGCAAGAATTAAGAAACTTTAGTTTCAACTCCATCGATTGCTGAACCTCTCGATGTATGTCCTTCAGCATCGCCATGAACTGCACGTCTCTATCACCGCACTCTATATTACTGACAACACAAAGCTCATGAACGGAAGTTGAAGGCATCTCCATAAGATCTCTGGAAACCTGCTCTCTAGTGAACAGGCCAACTTGCAATCCATCAAAACATCTCTTCAGCTCTTGAAGAGTAGCCCTATCTTCATACACATGTTCCTCGATTTGCCTGACAAAACACTGCTTTAAATGATCTGATTTTGCATTTGTGAATGAAGCCATTTGAATAAACTATATTACTCGACTTTCCTGAAAGTATGATATCTTCGTAGGAAAACTTGATGAAAAACAGGCGAAGTGACTATGAGTTTATATACTGAAATTTGTAATTGTGAAAACGTGTATATTTAATATAAACATATTAATGTATATTTCAAAACAGCAGTCCTTTAATGCACAAACCTTTTCAAACCCCAAGTTTTATGGGAAAACTGTAAAATTAAATACCAAGAAACCCAAGGGACAAAATTTCGAAGTTCAAAGAACAAAAGTTAATCAAAATAAGAAACAAACCTAAAATGCAAAGGTCTCTTCTCAACTGTTGTAGCACATCTGACTTTTCACGATATTGAACGAATCTATACTTTCTATAAAAGGAAAAAATCTTCCTGACGCAACAAAACCTGACTTTCGATTTAACGAAAATCGAACAATGCATCTCTCCCATCAAAGAAGATAGCACATGCAACTTTTCACGATAGAAGATACATATCGTCCGTTCAAGCTGCAACTCTCCCATCAAAGAAGGTAGCACATGCAACTTTTCACGATGTTGCAACAATGATCTTGCAACATCGATATTGAAAGGTTGATGTGTGATAGGAAGCTTCATTGAAACGACGATGTTTGAACAATGATACTGGAACGATAACATGTAAACATAATCAACAAACATTCGAACAAAGAAGTGTAATCGGAGCTTAGCGGCTGAATCACGAGAAAGATGCATTTGAGAGAGAGAGAGAGAGAGATACGCTCACATATATGAGTGAGCGAGATTTAAATGTGAAACCAGATAATTATATCTTATTTATAGGATTATTGAATATGGTTTGAATTTTGAATGTGAAACCAGAATATATGGTTTGAATTATATCTTATTGGGAACTGATGTTTGATTATAAAATGTTGAGGGCAGATATTTATTGGGAACTGATGTTTATTGGGAACTGATGTTTATTGGGAAGGTAAGTAGTGTATATCCTTATATCCTGCTTTATTAAAGTAATTAAATATTAGAAATGATATGCAAAGTAGGAAAAAAAAAAAAGAGAGAACGTCAATTTTAAATTACCATTTTGCATATTTTGAATTTCAAAATTACTGATATTATCAGTAATTACTGATCTGATTTGAAAGCAATTGTCATAATGACTTTTCTAATTTTTATTTTAACTTTAATTAAGAGATAATAACCGTCAGTTTGAAATTCACATTTTACATATTTTAAATGTCCAAAGCTCAAGAAATTAGCATTAATTACTGATTTGATTTGCAACAAATAGTCATCAATAATTTTTTTATTTTTTAGTTTAACTTTAAATTTTATCATGAAAACAATGTTGGAGGAACTCTTATCTCATTGAAATGTAACGATTAGATAAAATGGTAATTTCATTGTAATTCTAGTTTTCATTTGATAATTTCAATCTATCACTAATTAATACCATCAACAATAAAAAAGTGAGGAGTGGCTATTTTTTCTGATCAGTGGATACCCAACAGTTTTTTAAACACTGATGTTTGGTCAGTCAGTGGTCAACACGAAGATTGAAGAAACAGAGGTTGTATTTTAACAGTGGATAACTTTTAACAATCAAATGTTTGAACCAACACATTGGTTGTAACAGGCTTTTAAACAGATGTTGGGGCTTAAACAGATGTTTCGCCTTATATATCAGTTGTCTGGACTTAAACAGAAGTTTGACCTTAAACAGATGTTTGACCATGAACAGAAGTTTGGCCATAAACAGATGTCTGGCCTTAAACAAAAGTTTGAGCTTAAACAAATGTTTGCCCATAAACATCTGTTTGCAAAAAAGACCAATTTCAAGAATACTATACCCAAACAATCAAAATGAGGAGCTTAATAATCATCCAAGTGTACTTGATTTTTATTTATTAGTATAAAAATGAAACAACTGTTCAATTTATAGTATAGATCAAACCACTAAAGTGATATGATAAATACTGTTACATATAAACACTGTTGTGATAAACACTGTTACATATAAACACTGATGTCATAAAAATTGTTACATATAAAACACTGAGGTGATGACATCTAACAACCTAACAGACTATAAAACACTGATGTGAAAAACACTGTTACATATAAACACTGTTAACATAAACAAAGGTTTGAGCTTAAACAGATGTTTGCCCATAAACAGAAGTTTGGCCACAAACAGATGTTTGGCCTTAAACAAATGTTTGAGCTTAAACAAATGTTTGCCCATAAACATCTGTTTGCAAAAAACAGACCAATTTCAAAAATACTATACCCAAACAATCAAAATGAGGAGCTTAATAATCATCAAAGTGTACTTGATTTTTATTTATTAGTATAAAGATGAAACAACTGCTCAATTTATAGTACATATCAAACCACTAAAGTGATGTGATAAATACTGTTACATATAAACACTGTGTGATAAACATTGTTACATCAACCATCTCATTCGATTTAACAACAATGTCTTCAAATCTCCGGATTAGATCATGAACCCATATTAGAGGTCAAACAAAAGCACAACAGGACCACATGAATAATATCATTTCCACTTTTATTTCAATGCACTTAAATTATAGGGTGATTTGGGATTTTGTAAAAATGTTTGATTTTGTACTTCTTTACAAAATAAGATGTTGACCAAAATTCAAACAGATGTTGACCAAAAGTTAATCAAATGTTGAGCAATAGTAAAATAGATGTTGACCTTAAACAGATGTTTGGTTAAGGCCAAACATCTGTTTAAGGTCAAACATCTGTTTAAGTCCAAATATCTGATATAGAAGGCGAAACATCTGTTTAAGGCAAAACATCTGTTTAAGGTCAAACATCTGTTTATGGCCAAACATCTGTTTAAGGTCAAACAACTGTCTAAGTCCAAACCTCTGATATAAAAGGCCAAACATCTATTAAAGGCCAAACATCAGTTTAAGCCTGAACAGATGTTTAACTTAATAAGATCTACTGTCTTCTCACACTGTTTTCCTCTTCAAAACATTGTTCAACCTAACATGGATTTCCATTAACTATTGACCAAAATGCAAACAGATGTTCAAACCACTGTTTGTTATTGTACTTCGTTACAAAATTACATAGAATTCAAGAAAACAAAACAATGACTTAAAGAACTATAATTTAACACATAATCTAATCGGGCAAAGCAATCTATTATCTGACAATTCCCTGGTTTTTACAACATGAAACACAACATCATCATCTGCAATAATCAGATGATATTAAAAATTACATAATAATACTTATTCAGCTTAAAATTACAACGAAATTTAAAATCTAATAACAACACCAGGAAATTTAAGAACCTAACAACAAAAATTTAGTGCTTTTAGCTTAAAATTTAGTGCTTTTAGCTTTAAACTCCATCAATGTATATCTTCGACAATCGCCATGAACTCCACGGAAGTACTCAATGCATCAACATCAGGATTTATAGAAACCTGATCTCTCGTGAATAGACCAAGATGCAGTACATGAAAACACTTCTTCAGCTGTTGAAGAGTAGCCCTGTCCTCATATACTTAATCCTTAACTTTGTTCATAAAGAGCTGCTTTAAACAAACTTTATGCTTCTTTTAATACAAAAAATGCAGGAAAGACCATTGCTCTAGTAAGATAAAATCTTATCTTACAGCAGTAGCACATGCAACTTTTCACGATGTTGCAACAATTATACTGCAACATCGATATTGAAATATTGATGTGTGATGGGAAGCTTCATTGAAACGACGATGTTGGAACAATGATATTGGAACGATAACATGTAAACATAATCAACAAACATTCGAACAAAGAAGTGTAATCGGAGATTAGCGGCTGGATCACGAGAAAGATGCATTTGAGAGAGAGAGAGATACGCTCACATATATGAGCGAGCGAGATTTGAATGTGAAACCAGAATATATGGTTTGAATTATATCTTATTGGGAACTGATGTTTGATTATAAAATGTTGAGGGCAGATATTTATTGGGAACTGATGTTTATTGGGAAGGTAAGTAGTGTATATCCTTATATCCTGCTTTATTAAAGTAATTAAATATTAGAAATGATATGCAAAGTAGGAAAAAAAAGAGAGAGAACGTCAATTTTAAATTACCATTTTGCATATTTTGAATTTCAAAATTACTGATATTATCAGTAATTACTGATCTGGTTTGAAAGCAATTGTCATGATTACTTTTCTAATTTTTATTTTAACTTTAATTAAGAGATAATAACTGTCAGTTTGAAATTCACATTTTGCATATTTTGAATGTCCAAAGCTCAAGAAATTAACATTAATTACTGATTTGATTTGCAACAAATAGTCATCAAGAAATTTTTTTGTTTTTTAATTTAACTTTAAATTTTATCATGAAAACAATGTTGGAGGAACTCTTATCTCATTGGAATGTAACGATTAGGTAAAATGGTAATTTCATTGTAATTCTAGTTTTTATTTGATAATTTCAATCTATCAGTAATTAACACCATCAATAATAAAAATGTGAGCAGTGGATGTTTTTTAGGAAAACCAATGATGGTCAATATCAGTGGATGTCAACAATAAAAATGTGAGCAGTGACTATTTTTTAACAATCAGTGGATAGCCAACAGTTATTGAAACACTGATGTTTAGTCAGACAGTGGTCAACATGAAGATTTAAGAAACAGAGGTTGTCTTTCAGCAGTGGATAACATTTAACAATCAGATGTTTGAACCAAAACAGTGGTTGTAACAGACTTTTAAGGATTAATGAAAACTATCCTTTTTAACTATTTTGAGGATGTTTGACCTTAAACAGATATTTAACCTTCTATATCAGTTGTTTGGAGTTAAACAAATATTTGACCTTAAACATCTGTTTGGACATAAACAGATGTTTGCGCTTAAACAAATGTTTGACCTTAAAAAGAAGTTGGCCCATAAACATCTGTTTGCAAAAAAAGACCAATTTCAAGCATACTATACCCAAACAATCAAAATGAGGAGCTTAATAATCATCCAAGTGTACTTCATTTTTATTTAGTAGTATAAAGATCAAACCACTGTTCAATTTATAGTACAGATCAGTTAGCATGCTGGGGAGATGCGATAAATACTGTTACATATAAACATATCTGTGATATGACATCTAACAATCTAACAGAGTATAAAACATTGATGTGATAGGTGTACTGTTACATATAAACACTGTTAACATAAACAAAGGTAGAATATATGCTGTTGATCCTGAACCACTGTTGTTATTGGGCAGTAGTTCGTCTTTGAGTTTGTATATGGTTTGTCTCGAGAGATAAACTATAGCGAACCACTGCTACACTAAACACTGTTACATAAGAAACACTGATACATAAATACTAAAGTTGAATCCTCTGTAGATGCTGAACCACTGCTGCTTCTGAGCAGTGGTTTTCCTTTCGTTGATCAGGCTTTAGGTACATAAGTGCTTGTCTTTATCAGGGCTTTGCCTTCAACAGTGGATAGGCCTCATCAGTCTTTAAGTAAATTAGTCTTTATAAGGAGCAGTGGTTAATTATAACAGTCCTTAGCATGATCAGCTGTTATAACCACTACATAACCCTTTGAGAGGAAGCAAGTGTCCGTCTATACAATTGAGAGGAGTCATTGCATTACATCCCTGTTGAAAAACAGAATCCATAAATTTAGGGAAAATGGATTTGAAAGATGATAACCCAACAGTGGAGGATCTCATTCTACAGCTCCGATAAATTTAGGGGTATTCTCAAATAATGGTTCCTAGATGTTTGAAGAACGACAAAGACAGACACATGTCCACAGTGCTGCTTCTTTGAACATTTGTCGGTCTTCAAACATCTAGGAAGCATTATTTGAAAATAACCCTTAATTTATCAAAGCTGTAGAATGAGATCTTCAACTATTGGGTTATCATCTTTCAACCCCATTTTCCCTAAATTTATCAATTCTGTTTTTTAGAAATCCCAAAGCCACCTAACCAGCTCCAAAGAGATCGAGACAGCTTGAAGCATAACCTGCACTTGCTATAATTCCACCAGTTCAGTATTTAATCCCAATATACCAACTCAATACAAATAATAAATATTTGCTATGCTACAACTGTAAATAACTCAGGAAACAGTTTTGAAACCATAAATATGGATTACAGAGATCTATGAATGAAACATGGGTGAATAAAACAACAAAACAGATTGTGAAAAACAAAAAACTACAAACATATAAAAATCAATCTACTGGTAATCACATGGTACACCAATGCAAGCATCTGAATAAACAATAACAAATCAAAGACAATTTACCGATACTTACCGAAGCCATTACTGGTCACATTTATGTGCAGCTCTTAACTACATTCTGTAGAATCTGTACATCTAACAAATAATCAAAGAACAAAGAAACAAATAATCAGAGATGAGATACATAAGTCCTTGTCTCTAACAGGGATTTGTCTTCAACAGTGGATAGGCCTCATCAGTCTTTAAGTCCACCAGTCTTTATAAGGAGCAGTGGTTGGATATAACAGTCCTTAGCATGATCAGCTGTTATAACCACTCCATAACCCTTTGAGAGGAAGCAAGGTTCGGTTTATTTAATTGAGAGGAATAATTGCATTACATCCCTGTTGAAATATAGAATTGATAAATTTAGGGAAAGTGAGGTTGAAAGATGATAACCCAACAGTGGAGGATCTCATTCTACAGCTTCGATAAATTAAGGGTATTCTCATATAATGGTTCCTGGATGCTTCCAAAGAATCAGCACTTTGGACATCTGTTGTTCTTCAAACATCTATTATCTATTCTATCTATTATCTATTCTATCTATTATATTTAATAAATGAAAGTTATTTGGTCCACGTGGCCCAAATAACTTTCATTTATTATATATAATAGATAATAGATAATAGATGTTTGAAGACAACAGATGTCCAAAGTGGCGCTTCATTGGAAGCATCTAGGAAGAATTATATGAGAATACCCTTAATTTATCGAAGATGTAGAATGAGATCTCCACTGTTGGGTTATCATCTTTCAACCTCACTTTCCCTAAATTTATCAATTCTATTTTTCAACAGGGATGTAATGCAATTATTACCTTATTTAAGATACCTTCAACTGCATCTTCTGATAAATCAACATTCATTTCACTCAAATGATAACTTCAACTGCATCTTCAATCATGAACTATCTAAAGAAATGGATGAAATCATCCAAAAATACCCAAAATAAAACTAATTAAACCATCCAATATTCTTGAGTACTCACCTTTAATGTGATGACCAATATAAAATCAAACCCTAAAAGCATACAAATCATAATGAAATATGAAAGAAACAAACCAAAAAACTTGTTGGGCGATTAAAATTAAAAGGATATCATACGAAATATTCAGGTAATTAGAATGGCCATTTTTACCTTACTTGACAACAATAGCAAACAACATCAAACAACAATAGCAAGTGACCAATTAATCAACCTCAAAATCATATAGAAGCCTAAAAATAAAATGAAAATTAGATAAGTGAACATCAAAACTGAACAGGAAACCTGACCAAAAATTAACCAAACACATGATGTTGAATCCACTGTAGATGTTGAATCCATTGTAGATGTTGAATCCAGTGTAGATGCTGAACCACTGCTGTTACAAACATATAATACCTCGGGAACTAGAAATTTAAAAGGATCGGCTTCAAAGGCTTCAACAATCGGAAGATTCAAATCTCAAGCAAATGAAACCCTAATTTCAAAAAGAATAATCGGTGAACATATTCACAGATCAATAATCAACAGATGTTGTACTGATATCATCACAGTTAAGAAAAAAACCCTTAGTTTCTGAACATATTCAAACATACCAGTTCATGGCGGAAATCTAGCTGCAGGTAAGCGGATCTCAACTTTGATGACCATCGATGACAACAACCCTAGAACCATATGATGAGATTAGGAGTAGAAATTAGGGTTTAATTAGAAACTTTGTATGAAAACTGAGTTAGGATTGCAACCAAAATTAGGGCTACAATACTGAAATAAATGAAGATATAGGGCTTACCTGGTGACGCTTGGAATGATTCATGATGAGATGATTTGGTTTGATCTTTGATTCAGAAGGGAGAAGAGTAGATGAGAAGGAGAAGGAGAAGGAGAAGAAGATTCAGATCTAGGGTTTTGAAAAGGAAAAAAGGAGACAGATGGAGTATAAAAGGGATGGAAGTGTGGTACTGTTGGGCGGGAAAACAGAATTGAGGATGCCCTAATTAAGTGACACGTGGCCCAAATCACTTTCATTTATTATATATAATAGATCCGACATCGACATCGACATCGACTTGCAACTTTCTCATTAGTAGCAACTCCATTGGCATCAAGTTCTTTTGTAGCAACTTGAGTTTTCATTAGTTGATAATTGCACTGGTTAGCGGTAGCAACTCTTTTTATTAGAAGTAGGTTACTTTTAGTAGAAACTTGGTCATCGCCAACAAGTTCATAAGTAACAACTTGCCTCAATATTATATTTGATATTTACTCTTGTCGCAAATATGATTTATATTATATATGGAAACATTCTTTAGTAGTAACATGTTGCCATAAGTAGCAAATACTTATATGAATAACAACCTTATTTAGTATCAACTCTTCATACTTTAGCACCATTAGGCTATAGGGTGTGATTATGATCCTTATGACCACCATGACCCTCCACGTCACTGCTATGTCACCCACCTTTAATCCACCATCCAAAACCACTGCCCTAAAGGTGTAGTCATGACCCAAATCACTATCCCCTTATTTATTTTAATTTATCTTTATCTAAAGAAAAAGGAAAGAATTTCTTGAAAAATGGAAAGGATGACCATGGTTGCCATCGTCTAATCCATGCAAACCATGGTGGATCATGCAAGGGGATGGTGTAGCCTTTCATTCATGTTCCTAGGTGGCGGGTCATGTCCCAACCATGATCCCCACACCCTTTAGCCTTAGTGGTAATTACATGACCATCTGTAGCAATTATTCTCGATTACAACCTTCAAACCTTAACACAATCACCATCCTCTCCTCAAACAGTAGTAGTAACTGCCATCAGTATCGATTACATACAATTCTAAGAATCATAGACCCAACAATCTATAACAATAACATATCTTGTTGCCCTTATGTACCCGACATCATCATATTTATAATTACCTAATGCTACAACTTGGTGCATATGTATCTAGCCTAAGGGCAACCGTGGAATGGGACTTGGACATTCACACAAACCTTTGAGTAAAAATGGATTTTATATTCTATGTTTTATTAATAACCATCTCCACATATAATAACAAATTGCTCTATAGGCATTCAGATGGAGACATTATGATCTATTCAAAACATGACTAATGGTGTCACAACTTCGATGCTATAATGACGTGTGTGGAGCCCCCAAAATGTAGAAGTAGTTTGGGCAAGATTTGGTGACATATATAGTACATATTCAGTTAAGAAAATATTATAGATATAAAATTTCAACAAACACAAGACATGAAATCGATTAGTTCACAAACATTTAAAAATGTCCAAATACAAAAGATTTTTCAAATCATTTTTAAATTATTACAACTCCGATTTATATTATAAAGCATTTCAAGAGAATTTTTCAAATCACAACTCTAGTTTGTATTATAAAGCATTTCAGGAGAATAGATATCCGTACTTAAGTACATATATCAAAATCTATACCTTATATCTTAAAGATTTTAGTGATAAGCTAATGCATTTCTCCTAAATTATGAAAACCTAAATGTCTCTACTACGAAGCTCTTTGAGGCAAATTGGGAATTTTACACATAGTTTAAGACGCTTTTAGGGGGCAAATTTGGAATTTAAGCCCCCTCTCAAATGCATGTTGTTGTTTTGAATACCCATTTACGGTTTCGTTAACGGAGCCTCAAAACCTCAAAACAACAATCTTGTCTCATCTTTTTCTCTTATGGATCTCTTTTCTCAACGATTTGTTATGCGGTTAATGGTTAGGGATCATGATACGGTGGCGGAAGAATGGTGGTACGAAACTGAGATGATGGAATCGTTAAAGTGAATAGATAGTTGTGGTTGGATGATACAAACCCAGAGCTGCTAGGTCAGAATGGGTTAAACAAGACCAATTATTACTGGACAGAGGAAATGGGACGGAGGGAAAGTATTCCAAAAATTTAAAAACTAGGGAATAAAACTGCCGTCGCAACCCCGTCCCTCTTAACAAACCCGGGAACGGGCGGCCGCGGCCAGTTTCGGTGGTATCGGTGTCTTATCCGATTTGGCAGCGGAAATTACATCAGGACCGTAGTTAGGAAATATTTTATCAGAGTAAAATACCACCTTTTCATAATATTAAACACATGGGTTAAAAACCCAAGTTTTAAGTACACACATTTTCATAGGAATAAATCCTATTTTTATTTAATAAAACATCTATTTATTTTAGGTAACTTTATTGCCACTTTTCCAAGCCTTCAGTGCTGTCCAGCTGGCTTCTATTTGGCTTTCACATATTGTTACCTGAAACGCGTTTAAAAACATTTTGTCAGTAGGAAATACTGGTGAGTGAATCCCAGTTTAATCAAGTTTAAATAAAAACCATTGTATAGTATTGAGGGCGGTCTCGCAATTACATTTGTTTCCAGGTCATATCAATTACCACCCACGATACTATCAACCCGACTTGTGGTCATGTTACTCCTCGCAAGGCAGTAACAAATTTTGTATACAAAACCCCAACATACCGACGATAATTGTATCCTTACAAATACTCAATAACTGTTTAATATATAATTAATCGTGTGAGGTTTTGTAAAAACAATTTGCAAAAAGGAGAATACTCACATTGATGTCTTAGATTTTCTGTAAGGGTTTCCTGGTGACAATCTATAAATTACACAAATGCACACGCGTTAGTATAATAACCCATTTTAACATTAGTAATACCCTCCCCGAGACGGCATTCCAACGACTACGTCTGGCAGAACCACAACAGCCGTTAGTCCGTTACGGAACCCTAGATCAATCGGGCAGCGTATCTAATACGTATCCAGGGGTTATGATACTTACAACGGAGCAGAACTTCATTATTTAGGGGGGTATTATACCCGAGATTATATTAAATCTTCAGAAATTTGAGAGAGAAAGAGTTCGTGAGCGATTTTCAACTGAAGGCCGATGCCTTCTACTTATAGGGTCTGATTTCGGGTTTTACGCGGCCCGCGTAAGACGTAGCAAGAGGCTACGCGGCCCGCGACGTAGGGTAATAGGGCCTAGGGTTGATTGGTCAGCATTATAGGGTCGACACGCGTGACGACACGTGGCGGCACCGGGTGCAGCCCTGATTTCAAGCTGTCGCGGCCCGCGTAAGATGTAGCCGAAGGCTACGCAGCCCGCGAGCGACTGTATTTTCTGATTTTTATTTAATTTTTATAAAAATAAAGGTATTCGGGCCCTGTTTTCGCGTATGGGGCGTATTTTAGGACTTATTGGGATATTTTAAATAATTTTACAGTGTCAAAAAATTTAGGAGGGTGTCGGTTTGTTTTAGGGTTGTTATATCCTCCCCACCTTGTTTTAGAGCTAGTCCTCGAGATCTACTGGAACAAGTGTGGATATTTCCTTTGCATTTCTGATTCAAGCTCCCATGTGTATTCTGGTCCTCTTTTAGAGTCCCATTTCACTTTGACCAGAACTAATCTCTTGTGCTTGAGATTCTTGACTTTCCTGTCTTCAATCTGTAGAGTCCTCTCTACAAACTTAAGTTGTTCATTTACCTCTATATCCTTTAGAGGTACTACAAGTGATTCATCAGTTAAGCAGTTCTTCAGAATAGATATATGCAATACATCATGTATTCCTGCCATTTCCTCTGGCAGTTGTAGCTGATAGGTTACAAGTCCTATTCTTCTAGTAATCTCAAAAGGTCCAACATACCTGGGACTTAGCTTTCCCCTTTTGATGAATCTTACCACTCCTTTCCAAGGAGAGACTTTTAATAATAACTTATCTCCTACTTGAAATTCCAATGGTATCCGCCTGTTGTCTGCATAGCTCTTTTGTCGATCACGTGCTGCTTTCAGTCGTTCCTTGACTTGAATGATCTTGTCGGTTGTCTCCTGTACTATCTCAGGTCCAGATAGTTGATTTTCCACAATTTCTGCCCAATAGACTGGGGTTCAGCACTTTCGTCCATAAAGTGCTTTGAATGGTGCAGCATTGATACTTGTGTGATAACTGTTATTGTAAGAAAATTCTATTAATGGTAAGTGATTGTCCCAATTACCTCCGAAATCAATTACACAAGCTCTAAGCATGTCCTCCATTGTCTGAATTGTCCTTTCGCTTTGTCTGTCCGTTTGAGGATGATAAGCTGTGCTTAGATTTAGCTTGGTTCCCATTGCCTTTTGGAAACTTGTCCAAAAATGATAGGTAAAATGACTATCTCTGTCAGAAACGATTGATAAAGGAATTCCATGTAATGAAACTATTTCATTTACATATAACTTAGCTAACTGTTCCATACTGAAAGTTTCCTTCATTGGTAGAAAATGAGCTGACTTAGTTAGCCTATCTACAATTACCCAGATTATATCATTACCTTTCCTTGTTTTGGGTAATTTGGTAACAAAATCCATTGTTATCAATTCCCATTTCCATACGGGCATTTCTAGTTGTTGCAGCAATCCTGAGGGTTTCTGATGTTCAGCTTTAACTTGTGAACAAGTTAAACACTTAGAAACATAAGCTGCTATATCCTTCTTCATTCCTATCCACCAGAAATTCTTCCTTAAATCCTGGTACATTTTATCATTTCCTGGATGCATTGTATATTTAGACTTATGGGCTTCTTCTAATATACGGTGGCGTAGGTTCCCTAATTTGGGTATCTACATTCTATTCTTATGGGATCTCCAAATTCCATTAGTTCCTTGTTCTAATTCTTTAATCATCCCTTTTAATTTTTCAGTATCGTCCTTGATAACTGACTCTTGTGCTTCTCTTATCTAATTATTTAAATCTACTTGTAGATTTAATTTAAGAGAACGTATCATTTTTGGCTTTTTATGATACTTTCGGCTTAAAGCATTAGCCACTACATTTGCCTTTTCTGCATGATACTGGATATTGCAATCACAATCACTAAGTATTTCCATTCAGCGTCTTTGTCTCATATTTAACTCATTTTGCCCGAAAACATACCTTAAACTCTTATGATCTGTGAATATGGTAAACTTACTACCATAAAGGTAATGTCTCCAAATCTTAAGGGAAAAAATTATGGCTCCTAATTCTAAATCATGGGTTGAATAATTCTCTTCATGATTCTTAAGCTGTCTAGATGCATAAGCTATAACCTTTTGACGTTGCATCAATACACATCCATAACCTAATTTAGAAGCGTCACAATAGACTACAAGGTCTTCAGTTCCTTCTGGTAACACTAGTATGGGTGCATGGGTTAGTCTTTGTTTAAGAATTCTAAATGCTTCTTCCTGTTTTGGTCCCCATTCAAACTTAATGGATTTACAGGTTAACTTTGTTAAGGGAATGGCTATTCTAGAAAAATCTCGAATAAATCTTCTATAATAATCGGTCAATCCTAAGAAACTTCTAACCTCGGTTGGTGACTCAGGGGTTTTCCATTTGGTAATCGCCTCGATCTTGGTGGGATCCACATGGATTCCTTCATGATCAACTAAGTGTCCAAGAAACTGTACCTGTTCTAACCAAAACTCGCACTTTGAAAATTTAGCATAAAGCTTTTCCTTTCTTAGTAAACTTAGAAGTGCGTGCAAATGCTTTGCATGATCCTCTTTACTTTTAGAGTAAATGAGAATATCATCAATAAAAACAATTATGAATTTATCCAAATATGGCTTACATATTCGGTTCATCATGTCCATAAATGCGGTTGGGGCTTTGGTTAAACCAAATGGCATGACAGTTAATTCATAATGACCGTACCTTGTTCTGAAAGCGGTTTTAGGAATATCCTCTTCCTGTACCTTTAATTGATGATATCCTGACCTTAAATCGATTTTAGAGAAAAATCGAGCTCCTTTCAACTGATCGAACAGATCATCGATTCTTGGTAATGGGTACCGATTCTTAATCGTGACCTTGTTCAATTCACGATAGTCAATGCACATACGCATCGATCTGTCCTTTTTTTTAACGAATAAAATTGGAGCTCCCCATGGCGATGAGCTTGGCTGTATGAATCCTTTCTCCAATAATTCATCTAATTGCTTCTTCAGTTCCTGCATTTCTGCTGGTGCCAAACGATAAGGTGCTTTGGCAATCGGTGCTGTTCCTGGCAGTAGGTGAATCCTGAATTCGACTTCCCTGTCTGGCGGTAGTCTTGGCAACTTTTCTGGAAAGACATCTGAAAACTGGGATACTACTGGAATATCCTTTAGTTCTTTTCCTTTAGTGTTAGTGATTATGGAAATCAAATACACTATAGATCATTTTCTTATACAACTTGCAATTTTCATGACAGAGATGAATTTAGTGGATCTAGATGGCTTATCTCCTTTAATTGTGATCTTTTCACCCCTTGGTGAATTTACTTGGATTGACTTTTGATCACATAAAATACTGGCTTTATTGGCTATTAACCAATCCATTCCTAATACAACATCAAATCCTGCCAGATTCATTCGGTATAGGTTTGCAATAAACTTTTGATTTAAAAATTCTATTCTCGCTCCCTGCAAGATTTCGGAAATCCTAACGGTTTCCCCGTTGGCTGTTTCTACTAGACAATCTTGTGAGAGTTTAGTTAATGGTTGATTTAGAAGTTTGCAAAATGAAGTATTAATAAAACTTTGGTTTGCACCAGAGTCAAATAATACTTTAGCGAAAACATCATTAACTAAAAACGTACCGGCTATAACGTCCGGAATCATTTTAGCTTCATCTGCCGTCAGAACAAATGCTCTAGCATTTTTAGTGTTCTTGTTGCCCATGGCTGGAACTAGTTTCGGACAGTTGGGCTTGATGTGACCTTTTTCTCCACAGTTAATTACAATATAATATAATATAATATGCATCTAGTACAAACCAACACTGGAAATTAAAATTACAATACCAACCGAAATAAAAATTACACTAATAGTAGTAGGCATCCGTAGTTTTTTTTTCAAACACACATATTATATATTATTATATTTTATTATTATTATTACTACCATCCCCACCATCATTTCTACGGATATGGATTCATCCATAAATCCATATTGCGCTCGTCGTACTTCCAGACGAGTCGCTCTCCCACCTCTCTCATCCTTTCGCTACTTTCTAAAATTTCCTCACCAAATGTCCTGAGTTCTTGTACATTTTCTGCACTCATTGGGGGTGCAGGTTCTAGGACTGGGTTCAGAATCTGGGGTGCGGGTTCCTGGTATGGGGGTGTGGGTGCCTGAAACGGGTAAGGATTCTCTAAAATCTCCCTAATGTATACATCGTTATCATAATAGGGATCTAAAGGGTCCAAACCTGGGTATGCTCCTAGATTTGGCATAGGCACATCTTCTGGCATGTGGTAACGTTGCACATAGTCCCTATTGTCGTCCCACCACAGGTCGTAATTTGGGTCTAAGGGGTTAGGTGCTGGTACCCTAGATATCTCCTCCGGGTTAAAATCATGCATTTCTACTTGATTTTCGGGGTTCTCTATTTCCATTGGTTGGTCGGGAAATGGTGGTTGTGGTTGGGGTGCTATCATTTGTTCCAGGTTAGGGTCGGCTGCAGTGGTTGCTAAGATATGGAAATTAGCTAAACCCCTATTAATCATGTCCTGGGAATGGGCATCAGTTTCTCTTTTGGCTGCTGCTAGGGCTCTCTGTTCTTGTAACTTTTTCATTCCCTTCCTACGCTCATGTGCTCCCCGACTGAACCATCCTCTCTTTTTCTGAGGGAATGGCTCTTCAGACTGAGCCTTAAACACGAATATTCCTTCTTCAGTATCAGCAGAATACCCTGAAAGGGCAGGCTGTGAAGAGGCGCCTTCGCTTCTAGGCGAACCAGACAATTGGCGGTACGCGTCAGATGGCCCTTGGTTGCTCATACTGTAAACTAACAAATAGTCAAATAACACACAATAATAAAATACAATTATGCATGTTTTTCCATAATTTATTTCCTAATATTTTAGATAAATTTTGGGTGTCAGCAGAACACTTATGTGGCTGAATCAGTGGCTTAGCTCTGATACCACCTTCTGTCGCAACCCCCGTCCCTCTTAACAAACCCGGGAACGGGCGGCCGTGACCAGTTTCGGTGGTATCGGTGTCTTATCCAATTTGGCAGCGAAAATTACATCAAGATCGTAGTTAGGATATATTTTATCAGAGTAAAATACCACCTTTTCATAATATTAAACACATGGGTTAAAAACCCAAGTTTTAAGTACACACATTTTCATAGGAATAAATCCTATTTTTATTTAATAAACATGTATTTATTTTAGGTAACTTTATTGCCACTTTTTCAAGGCTTCAGTGCTGTCCAACTGGCTTCTATTTGGCTTTCACATATTGTTACCTGAAACGCGTTTAAAACATTTTGTCAGTGGGAAATACTGGTGAGTGAATCCCAGTTTAATCAAGTTTAAATAAAAACTATTGTATAGTATTGAGGGCGGTCTCGCAATTACATTTGTTTCCAGATCATATCAGTTACCACCCACGGTACTGTCAACCCGACTTGTGGTCATGTTACTCCTCGTAAGGCAGTAACAAATTTTGTATACAAAACCCCAACATACTGACGATAATTGTATCCTTACAAATACTCAATAATTGTTTAATATATAATTAATCGTGTGAGGTTTTGTAAAAACAATTTCCAAAAAGGAGATTACTCACATTGCTGTCTTAGATTTTCTGTAAGGGTTTCCTAGTGACAATCTATAAATTACACAAATGCACACGCGTTAGTATAATAACCCATTTTAACATTAGTAATACCCTCCCCGAGACGGCATTCCAACGACTACGTCGGGCAGAACCACGACACCCGTTACGGAACCCTAGATCAATTGGACAGCGTATCTAATACGTATCCAAGGGTTATGATACTTACAACGGAGCAGAACTTCGTTATTTAGGGGGGTATTATACCCGAGATTATATTAAATCTTCAGAAATTTGAGAGAGAAAGAGTTCGTGAGCGATTTTCGACTGAAGGCCGATGCCTTCTACTTTATAGGGCCTGGTTTCGGGTTTTACACGGCCCGTGTAAGACGTAGCAAGAGGCTACGCGGCCCGCGACGTAGGGTAATAGGGCCTAGGGTTGATTGGTCAGCGTTATAGGGTCGACACGCGTGACGACACGTGGCGGCACCGGGTGCAGGGCCTGATTTCAAGCTGTCGCGGCCCGCGTAAGATGTAGCCGAAGGCTACGTGGCCCGCGAGCGACTGTATTTTCTGATTTTTATTTAATTTTTATAAAAGTAAAGGTATTCGGGCCCTGTTTTCGCGTATGGAGCGTATTTTAGGACTTATTGGGATATTTTAAATTATTTTAGGGTGTCAAAAAATTTAGGAGGGTGTCGGTTTGTTTTAGGGTTGTTATAACTACCTATCAAATTTAGAGTTTATATATTCATGTTTTGTTTAATTCTGGGATGTCATTTTATTATCAAAATTAGGGTTCTAAACCTTGCAATTGGAAAATAAGCCACCTCGAATCAGGCCACATATCCCCTTGTTTACTGTTTTAATCTAATCGAAATTATAGTAATATGAATATGAATGGTTTCACAACACTTATTTGTCAAGCCTTTAAACAAAAAAAAACTATATTGAAGAAAATACAAAGATTTTTTTTGAACGATAAATTTTGTAGCAATTTGGATTGGAACAAGATACTGCAAACATAGTAAACTTTAATTTGTTTTTCTCTTTTCATCTAGGGTTAATGGATTTAAACACCCCCAACTATGGCCATTTGGCCGATGGCACTCTCAACTTTCACTTTGGCTCAGACCATTCCCAACTTAACACATCGATTGTCATGGCACCCCCTCGTTAAATATTCACTAACCAGGTTACTAAAATTAGCCTATGTGGCAATTTAATCTGATGTGGCATTCATACGTGTCAAGTATACTCTGATGTGGATAATCCCTAATTCGTGAAGTTTATAATCCCCAAAACACAGTATCACTTCACTCAAACCAAGATAAAAACATATCAGAAGCTCTCAAGTTCATCAATGGCGATCAAACCCTAATCGATCAGAGGTACGTTTTCTCTCAATATATTGGTATTGTTCACTGATTGCACTGATGGAGGTTATCGATGTGATGCTCTGGTATGGTGGAACATTGGATTTTAGTTTTGATCAACCTCAATATATTGGAGGTGAATCAAAGTTGATACGTATGGATGTTGATCACATTGCATACTTTGAGTTGTTAGAGTATGCAATGGATTCTGGGTGTTATGAAAGTAGGGATTTTTACATGTATGGATTAAATGCTGATACTGGTGAATTCAAGTTTTTTGGGGATGATAATGATGTTATGGAGATTGCATTAAAGGCTCTAACATGGTCTGAACCATTCATGGAAGTCTTTATTCAAGTCGCTCCAATTACCCATGAACAAGAAGTCCAATTCATGTCCCTGCCCAGTAAACCCAAAGCCCAATCTTATTCGCCACCCAGTAAAGCACAAGCCCAATCCAGTTCCCAACCCATTAAACGAAGAGGCCAGCCCAAAAAACTTGTAACCCAGTCCAAAAAGAAAGTATTCCATGTCAGTAGAGTGAGTAGGGCATCTGACAAAAGTGGTAACCCTCCTGTACTTGAAGTCCCTAGATCTGAATCCACTGCCTCAGGAAAGGAGGCTGTTGCTGATAAACCAGTTGGTTTGAATAATCAGCCTAGTGTACAAGAGGCTACATGGGCATTTGATTTGGATGAGGAGTCTATTGTTCAAGAGGGTGTATCGAAAGAAACAGATGGTTTGCAAAAGAAGCCTATTGGAGAAGAGGTTTTAGTGGAAGAAAGGAGTGGTTTTGATAAGCCGTGTGCAGATGAAGATGACAGTGAAGACAGTGACTATAAAGCTGACTTAAATGGGACAGAATAGTCAAGTTCAGATGAAGATGAAGGTTTTCTTGATGATAGTAATGAAGATGAGGTTCATGATGAAATAGCTTTCTCAGATTCAGACAGAGAAGATGCTGAATGGAGACAGTCACAAGATGCCATTAAACGAGCTAATAAGGATGAACTTGAAGCTAAAAGGAAGTTAGTTGAACAGTGTACTAAACCTTATGAAAAAGAAGGTAAGTTGAGTGAGTCCAATGATGCAGGGTGTGCACATGTAGAGGGTTACAGTAGTTACGAGGAATCTGATGGAAAAAGTTTACATGGAAAGTTGGAAAAAGTTTACATGGAAAGTATGATGATATAAGAGGTAAGAAGTACAAAGAAACTGCTCCAAGTGTAAATGAACACACCAACTAGAAAAAGTTTACATGGAAAGTTGGAATAAGGTTTGCATCAAGGGATCGTTTTAAGGAGGCAGTGAGAAGGTATGCTGTGACTAACGGCAGTAATCTGATCATTGCAAAGAGTGATAATAAGGAAGAAGGTCATTTAGCTGTGAAGTGTGTACCAGGGTGTCCCTTCTATCTATATTGTTCACTAAACAAAGCCAAAGAGTGTTACATGATTAAAAGTGTGAAGAACAAACACAACTGCCAAAGAAACATGATCAAGAATAGACAGCTAACTGCCAAGTTTTTAGGGGATGAGCTCCTTCCTTTGTTTAAGGCCAAGCCAAATTGGTCTGCTAAGGAGATTCAAGCAGCAGTTAAACAAAAGTTTAAGGTAATTATAACTAAGTGGTTAGCTTACAAGGCTAAATCAAGTGCACACAAGAAGCTTCATGGTTCAATGAGAGATCATTACAGTAAAATTGGTTCTTACCTGGAAGTTCTAAAGAAAACAAATCCATCATCAACCTTTAGGTTAGAAACTGCTCCACCAGGTTTCATGAACTTAGATCCAGAGGCCACATGTGAAACATTCTTTAGACTGTTTGTTTGTTTTGATGGAGTCAAAAAAGGTTTTTAGCAGGATGCAGGAAGGTATTGTGCTTAGATGGGTGTTTTCTTAAAACATTCCTTGGAGGGATGTTGTTAACAGCTGTGGGAAGGGATGGTAATGACCAAATGTTTCCTTTGGCATGGGAAGTAGTTGAAGGGGAAAATAATAAGAGTTGGGAATGGTTTATGGATGAGCTTAGGCAGTGTTTGGGAGTAACTGATGATGGTGAATCATGGACATTTATATCTGACCAGCAAAAGGTAGATCTCCCTAACCAATAATTAGCTTATTCATCACTTATCTGTGACACTGTTGTATTGGTTTTTCAAAACAGGCTGCATATAGATGTGAGGTGTATCTCTAATCATACCATGTGTTTCAAGTCAGGGATTTTGATGATGTTTCAGTTGATCTAGATAATAGAACATGCACATGTAGGAAATGGGATTTGAGGGGGTATCCATGTAAACATGTTTGTGCAGTAGCTGGGTTTTTGCATAAAAATGCAGAAGAGTATGTTGATGTGTGTTACCACAAAGACACATACATGAAGGCTTATGAATTCTCAATCCCTCCAATACCTAGTGAAAGGTATTGGCCCAAGATTCACCACCCTATGGATCCACCACCAATAAGATCTCAACCTGGGAGGCCTAAGAAGAATAGAAAGAGGGATCCTCATGAGGATCCAAAGAGACCAGGGAAACTTACCAAGCATGGGGTGATAATGACTTGTGGTAATTGTGGGGGTAGAGCTCACAACAAGAGAAAATGTACTGAACAGGGAAATCAGCAATCTACTGCAGGTGAATTACTTGTTTTAGTGACAGTTGTCTGTGTATATTGTAGGCTTTAACTACTTTTGTTTTGTATGTTGTAGGGTTTGCTAAAAAGAGACAGAAGGGAACAAAAAAGTCAAGCCAGAAGTCAACTCAGCAATCTGCTCCAGTACCTTCACAAGGAACAACTCAGCAATCTACTCCAGTACCTTCACAAGGAACAACTCAGCAATCTACCCAGGAGGGAAGCAAAATTTCCAGCCAGAAGTCAGCTAAAAAGTCAACTGTCAAGTCAACTATCAAATGGAAAGGGAACATACAAGGCAGCAGTTAAAAAGTCATAGTTTGACTTTTTTGTGATAAATGGACATGTTTGACTTTTTTGTGGTCTTTATGACCTTTTTGTGCTGTTGGCTGTTTGGACAACTTTAAGTTATGTAATAACTCTCTAGGATAACTTGTGGTGATGTTATAACTCTTTAGGGTAACTTTTGGTAATGTTATAACTGTTGGTTATGTAATGGTTTAAGTCTTGCTTATGGTCTTTATGCATTTTGGTTGATTGGTCATTATACTATGCAGTTTTGGTCATTACATAGTGCAGATTTGGTCATTACAGCTTGGACAACATACACAGATTTGGACACTTGCAGTTTTGACCCATATGCATTGTGCAGTTTGGACACTTGCAGTTTTGACCCATATGCATTGTGCAGACCCATTATGCATTGTGCAGTTTGGACACTTGCAGTTTTGACCCATATGCATTGTGCAGTTTGGACACTTGCAGTTTTGACCCATATGTGCAGACCCATTATGCAATGCAGATGTGCAGCTATATGTGCAGACCCATTAGAGGTATGTTTCTTGTTATATCATGACCTTTGACATTTGTTGGTCAAAATACAGTTTGGATATGTTGACTAATCTGGTAATATCAATACATGTGTAGATATATACAATCAAGGAGTAGGATTTTGCATTAAATTTCATCAAAAGTGTACAATTACAACAAGAACACAGTTCATACTACCTAAACATATACAACACTATGCTAATGCCAATAAACAAGGTTAACACATATTGCTTGTTCCATTTCGACTCTGTTCCAGATATCTTTGCTTTCAACCACCTATTCTCTTCTACTAAGACCATGTTTTCATATTTCAGGTCTTCTGAACTGAACCTGCACTGGGATGCTTGTTGGTTGAACATTTTGTCGACATCTTCTTTCCATAAGAAGAACTTGCAGTCTGATCTCTGCAAAAGCCAACAACACCTCAGTTAATCAATCAATTCAATTCAAGAAAAATACTTGGAGTTAAGGTGGAACATACCGGCCAATGAGAGCATCCATAGAATTGTAGACCTTGCCGCACACTTTTCCGTCCAACAACTCGAACAACTGCTACAACATCATGATGGCAGTACACATTACCCTCCAAATCAACCTTAAACAATTTAGGGTTTCTGGATACTGTGGATGAAGACGTAGAAGAGGAGCTCATTTTGATTCAAGATTAGGGCTTGTTCTTCACGGAAATCGACCGGATCGTATGTTGATGATGGATTTGCTCCAAGGTGCGTCTGATTTGCTCTATGAGTTAGGATTAGGGTTTACAGAAGGAGTTTGTTAGGGATTGGGGGTTTTAAAGAAGGTGAATGAGTATACTTGACACGTATGAAATGCCACATCAGATTAAATTGCCACATAGGCTAATTTTAGTAACCTGGTTAGTGAATATTTAACGAGGGGGTGCCATGACAATCGATGTGTTAAGTTGGGAGTGGTCTGAGCCAAAATGAAAGTTGAGAGTGCCATCGGCCAAATGGCCATAGTTGGGGGTGTTTAAATCCATTAACCCTTTCATCTAATATAAAGATTAATTCTTAACTTCATATTTTGTAGCAGTTTGGAACAAGTAACAAGATTTTACAAACGTAGTAAATTTTCATTTATGTTTCTCTAATATAAACCGAAAAAAAAACTAATACTAAACTTAACTGGTTATACATATAAAATACTAAACTTAACTGGTTATACATATAAAATATATATATAAAGTTATATGTGATGATATGAATACTATGTTATGCTGGTTACATTTTTAATGCAATATTTATTTTAAGGCTCGAACCTTTGATCCAACCCCTCACCCTATTATGTTAACAAGACTAAACAGCCATAATAATAAACATAAAAGGCTCAAATCGGCTTATCAAATTACCAACCGAACCCCCAAAAGTCAAGAGACGACCATATTACCCAAGGAAGTCTAGAAACCAACGTTCACCTCTTATATAAAAACCCACACAACAATGCAACTCATACACAAAAACAAACATGGAGAAAATACAACATAACAACATCAAAGTAAATGGCATCAATATGCACGTAGCCGAAATCGGAGAAGGCCCCGCGGTGCTTTTCGTCCACGGCTTTCCCGAACTATGGTACACATGGCGTCACCAGATGTTGTTTATAGCCTCCAAAGGCTACCGTGCCATTGCACCAGACCTTCGTGGCTTTGGTGACACAGAAGCGCCACCTTCCGCCACTAGCTACACCACGTTCCACATAGTTGGAGACTTGGTGTGCTTGCTTGACTCTTTGGGTTTGGACAAGGTTTACTTGGTGGGTCATGATTGGGGTGCCATAATCTCATGGTACATGTGTTTGTTTCGACCCGATCGGATCAAGGCTTTGGTTAACATGAGTGTGGTCTATACTCCAAGGAACCCTTTGGTTAAACCGCTGGACCAATTTAGACAGATTTTTGGCGATGATTTTTACATCTGCCGGTTCCAGGTGATGCTTTTCTTGAACTATAAAAACTGAATTTTTTTCTAATTATATATCTAGAAACATGCATATATTCCAACCAACTAGGTACAAGTATTTCCTTTTTTTAAATATAATTTGTTTTTCTTTTACCACTACCTTACGACTGACTACATGATGAATATATTATCAATCTTTTATTAAGAAAAGGCTACAACGACACATATCGTTTAAAATTAAATAATAGAGACGTTAAGTTTAAGTTATAAACCAATGTTTGCTTACCTAATTACAAGATATTATATACTTTAGTTAAATTAATATCATCTAAAATGAGAAAAGTTACAAGATATTATATACTTTAGTTAAATTAATATCGTCTAAAATGAGAAAAGTAATATCGATATGCATGTTGTGAATGATAATCAGAGAGAACAAAAGATAATCGAAAAGAACTGAAACTTTATTGATATAATTCTTGCATTCAAAACATAAAAACAAGCCTTTATTTATATAGGCTTTACAAGAACGAATAAAAGGAAATACAATGATAAATATGGAGATGATCTTGAGGAATCAACAATTTTCTCTAAATTATTTTTTCCTTTTCTAACACTCCCCCTCAAGTTGAATTGTGGGATATCCACGATTCAACTTGAATTGGTTTTGATTTTGGATTTTGATTATGTTTGGTTTTTGGTTTGGCTACCGTCTCCTTGACATGGTAGTTTGAGCTATTGAGTTACCGCCTTTCGACATGGTAACTTTTGGTTTGATTTGAGGCTACCGCCTTTCGACATGGCAGCCTATTTTGAGTTTTGGTTTCCCCTTAAGTTGAAAAAATTCAACTTGGCCATTTGGGTTTTGGCATTTGTTTGGGTTTGGGTTTTTGGGTTTTTGGTTTTTGGGTTTTTGAGGTTTTTTTTTTTTTTTTTGTGTTTTGGTTTTGGGTTTTGATTTTGGATTTTTTTGAGCGGAAACGTCGATGTTTTTTTTAATATTTTCTTTTATTTAAAAAAGGGAACCCTTCTTGTGACCTCTTTGATCATGACAGGGACCAATCTTTTGACCTGAGTTTCTTATGAACACACAAGAAGTTAACCTCTGCCATGCTAACAACATCTGTACGAACCCGGATTCTTGCAGGAATGCCGGTTATGAAAGCAACAAGCCTTTTTGAACTTTTGACGCGAACCCCAATGTGCCATGTTTTGTAGTAGCCAGGAGGGTGTAGGGCCCACCGCAGAAACTCTTTAGAATAATTAAACCTGAACATGTTTTCATCATCTTCCACATAATTGTTTGAGAGGAGGTTATAAACCTCAGCACATGTGTCTTCAGAGTTGATATCACAGGTGACCCATTCATAGAGATTTGGAAGGTTATAGGGCTCTTGTTTGACTTCAGAGACCGGGGTTGGAGGTTCAATAGGGCCTTCGGGTAAGCTTGTATCATTTAGATCCTTAAACTGCCCAACGGGTTGTGTTTCCCAAAATTTGTGCCTTTGTGAAAGAGTGAGTGTGTCTTGAACCTCTCTTGACAACTCCTCCTCGATCTCCAAAGGCGAAGGGTTTTGATCTTTGGTATCATCATTCACTGAAGCATTTTCTGCCATTGCCAATCTAACCCGGAGCGACAGATTACGGCAGCCGACCAGCAACGCCCTAGAGGATGGATGTGTTGTGACGGCAACTACTGGTGTGACTGACCGGAGATGGAGTTTCCGGTGTGGTGACGGCAACTGCTGATGTTGGCGGCTGCTGCTGTTGTTTTTGATACGGATTGGAGGTAAAGGAAACGACAGGTTTGATGTTTGATTTTGGTTTTGGTTTTTTCTGGTTTGGGTTTGATTTTGTTGAGATAGGTTGAAGATGATGAATCAAAGGTTCATCAATGAGGAACACTGCTCTGATACCATGTTGTGAATGATAATCAGAGAGAACAAAAGATAATCGAAAAGAACTGAAACTTTATTGATATAATTCTTGCATTCAAAACATAAAAACAAGCCTTTATTTACAGTGGCGGATCTAGGATTCCGACGAAGCGGTAACGTTTTATAAATAAGCGGTAACGAAATCGAAAAAACTTCAAATTTTTCCAAAATTTACACTAAAAACGTCAAAAATTTTCCGACCTAGCGGTAGCGGAGGCTACCCCGATGATGCATGTATGTCCGCCCCTGTTTATTTATATAGGCTTTACAAGAACGAATAAAAGGAAATACAATGATAAATATGGAGATGATCTTGAGGAATCAACAATTTTCTCTAAATTATTTTTTCCTTTTCTAACAATGCAAACATGGGGTAAGTATTGTAAACACGCGAGAACCACACCACGAACATTAAGAGAGCGTTTGGTTCGCAGGAATTCAATAAAATTTAAGAGAATTGGAATTTGAATTCCATCTCTTAAGATGTTTGGTTCACATAATTTGATGGAATTGGAATCCCAATTCTAATCTTCATCTGTTTGGCTGACAATGGAATTGGAATTGGAATTAGACATGAATTCCTTTAACTAAAGAAATTCAAATTTCTTCCTATATGTGAAGGAATTAAAGTAAATTAATTGGAATCTTCGATCGTTTCGACCCGTACCGTTTCAACCCGTACCGTTTCGACCCATACCGGTGGTTTCGATCCGAACCATTTCGACCCATACCGTTTCAACGCGAACAGTTTCGACTCGTACCATTTCGACGCGAATGGTTTCGACCAGTAATGTTTCGACACCAACCGTTTCGGCCCATACCGTTTCGACCCGAACTGGTGGTTGTGGGTGCCGGGGTGATGGATTCCAATTCATTTGACAACCAAACACAACAAAAATGGAATTGAGATTCCAATTCTAACAATTTCCAATTCCAATTGGAATGTTTAAATTTCAAATCCAATTCCTTCAGATTCTGATACATATACAAATTCCAATTCCAAATCATTCCGCGAACCAAATGCCCCCTAAATTTGTGATAGGCGTAAAAATATGAAGAGGTTACTAACAAAGGCGGATTTAAGTTGTAAACTTGTAAACACGAGCGTCATGAGGTGACACACCGGTAAAAAAAAGTTATACTTCGTATAGTGTATGATTCTAGTTTTTCATGTTTTATTTACTTATCCCCTTGGTTGAGTGACCCAATCACCCAAACCTTTTAAAAAGTGACACTTTGTAAAAAGTATATCTTGGATCAGCCGCTGGTCAAGACGTTGTAATCCAACATCATTTTTAACAAAAACAAAAGTCTTTTTTTGTCATTCACCTATTCATAGTATATTTTGTATAAACAATTTGATGTTCTCTTGTTTTCTTCATATCCAGCTGGAATATAATTTGTGAAGATATATGTAAATTTTACATGATATATATTTTAACAGGAAGTTGGGTGGGAAGAAGAGTTTGCAAAAGTTGATACGAAACGACAACTTGCTGCCTCTTATTTTAATCGAAATCCAAGAGCACCTAAGCTACCCAAAGAATACGCAAAGTTTTTTAATCCACCTCCATACACTTTACCTTCGTGGTTCACTGAAGAAGACCTAGACTATTTTGCATCTAAATATCGTGCCACAGGATTCCGTGGACCATTTAACTACTATCGTTCTTTTGATGCGTAAGTACTCGTACTTTAAATATGGGTTATGCTAAACGTGCCACACCCTTTGTTATTTTTACTAAATATACTCTTTCTTCGTACTAAAGGGTTGTTTGGCAACTTCTGAATGGGTAAATGCTGAAACAGTAAGAGCTCTGGACCATTAATTGTTGAAGCAGTTTGAGATCTAAATCATTAAGAGCCAATGTAATGCTTAGCGGCAAATGTCTGACTAATTCAGATTAGAGGTCTTAACCATTCAGACTTAATATAATGCTTAACCATTCAGAAGCAAATGTCTGAACCATCCAGACATTTGCTCGCGAAACAAACAGTCTAAACTATTAAGTGTTGAACTCGTAAGAGGTCTGAACCATTAAGAGCTAAACAAACAGCCCCTAATTCAGTCACTTCATGTTTCTACTTTTACTCAATATATATGGGTGTATGTTTAGCATCAGGGGTACATTTAGCAACCCTTTTAATATTGATCTATTTTTTAGCATAGCTGTCTCCGTACAATTGGTTTAAGTATGACTTCGCTAGCTTTTGGATCAAGTATGTATCAGTGATTCAATGGCACGCATCATCGTGGGGTTTATTATTAGTATGAATTGCAGAAACTGGGAGCTGTCTGCAGCATGGACCGGATCCAAGATATTGGTGCCAGTGAAATTCATTGTGGGGGACTTAGATCTGACGTACGCCTTTCCGGGAACAAAGGAGTACATACATGGTGGTGGATTCAAGAAAATGGTGCTCGGACTTGAAGAAGTGGTGGTGATGGAAGGAGTTGCTCACTTTATCAACCAAGAGAAGCCACAAGAGATCAACAACCATATTTTAGACTTCATTAACAAGTTTTAAGTTCAATGATCCAATAATAATTGTGGGTGGCTATAAGCATATGATCATTCAATAATTTTTTTCCCAAAAATGTGTTTGTTATTTTCTTTTCTCAACTTTTAGGTTTTCTATTATTCTATTTTAAACTTAGTTTTCTTTATTTTATTATCATTATCATAATAAATAAAAATGAACCTTATGAAATAGGCCACCATCATTGTTAACAGGCCTAAGGTTTGAAGCTCTTCATAACTATGTATTAAATCAAGCACCAATCAACAACACAAATACACTCAGGTAATCATTAAATCGGATTAAAACACCAACCAACAGAGACTGCAAAGCAATCAGGAGACACATTTGTAATAACCCAAGATCACGATTCCAACAAAAAGAAATTAGACATCTCATAAAAAAGAGACGATTACCGGGTGTTGGAAGGAGATACCCGCCCAGGGACTCCATGTTTCTTATCCGGCGTCAACAGCCGCTTACCTCCGCCTCTCCAACCTTAACCCATCTCCTATCAAGTTAATCGAGAATCAAAACCATCATCAGCATCTCTATTATCGTCAACACTCCTCGAAACCTTAGAAACTTCTGTCATCCGCCGGATACCACCATCCACCCTCTTCTCTAGCCCTTTTCGTTTCTCTCTCTTCTCCTTCTCTCTCCTCAGCTGTTTGTTTTAAAGGGGTTTATTACGTGGAGAAAGGCACACATGTCAAAAGGGTAGGATGACTGCCCAAATGCATCAATTAGAACACAACACAAGTTAAAACACTATTCATTTTCATTGGTTTATTAACATATAGTAATTACATAGCGTAAATAATAATAAATTTAATTTGAGACATTAATATACTTAAGAGATACGTAATATCGAGATGATTTTTTTAACTGAAAAAACACATTCGTTATAAGACATTAAGTAAATATAAACATATAATTTATATTTGAAGAGGTATGGTCCCAATTCCATGCACACATGGCAAGGACCACACCACTTTCCTCGTCCTACATGGCGCTCACATCAGCAAACAAATCCAGAAGCTTCTGGAAGACGTCAAGGTGGCACCGAAGATGCTCCTCCAGACAAGAAGGACAACACGTGTCACCATTAATGGGACGCCATGTAGACATGCGACACAACCTGGGGGTAGACCGACAGCTGCAGTACGATTTCTCTTAAATGGACAAATAGCGGCACACCACGTGTACCACTATCATGACCACAACAGAGGAGACCAAGAGGATATTCTCCTTGGTCGGACAGCTGGCGCCCAACAGCAACTGGCAAGGTCTCTCCTCCCTCCTTCACCCTCCGGCTATAAATAGGACCCTTCATCATTCAGGTTAAACATTCTGTTCTCCTCACATTTCACCTACAACACACACTATTTTCTCCTCGGAACAGTACTTATTCTCACGCTAGAGCCCGGTTAAGAGGGAAACCCCCATATTCCCCTCTTAACGAGCTAACGGTGTTGCTGTTTTGCAGGATCTCAGTCTTAGGCGAGTAGAGAAGGAGACTGAACCCATATAAGAGACGACCCAACTAGTTAACCTCGGTGTTAACCAGTGTTTCATCATTGAATTTTTGTTACAACTACATATATTACTTCTGTGAATTTTTGTGATATATGCAGTTAAGCGAAGTAATATATGCAGTTAACCAGTATTGGATAGAATTAAGAGTTAAATGCCATTTTAGTCCCTGTGGTTTGGGCCATTTTGCCAGTTTGGTCCAAAGGTTTGAAACGAGCCATTTTAGTCCAAATAGTTTCAAACATTGCCATTTTAGTCCACTGGATTAACTTCATCCATTTTTTCTGTTAACTAGAAGAGCAATTCAGTCATTTTTTATGTAATTCTGCTAACTAGATGGGCAATTCGACCATATAAAATGACATAATTGCCCTTCTCGTTAACAGAAAAATGAGATGAAGTTAACCTAGTGAACTAAAATGGCAACGTTTCAAACTATTCGGACTATAATGGCAATGTTTCAAACCTTTGAAATAATCTGACAAAATGACCCAAACCACATGGAATAAAATGGCATTTAACTCTAGAATTAATATGATGTTTAATGCGATCTGCAAATTAAGTAAATTATTTAATTTCATATATTAAAAAGAGGAAAAAAGTGTCTCATAATTCTGAGTGTCATTGTGAATAAACAATACGAAATTATATATATCTATGGAACCCAATAAGTCTAACCACCATCCAAGTCAATATCCACCGTTGGATCATGCTGAGATTAAATCTCAGCCACTTAAACTCACCAAAATAACCGCTTTCATGGCGGTTATCTACGGTTTTCTTAGCTGGTGGTTATTTCCACCTTTTCCTGTCCATGATCTCCTCAACTCAACTCAACTTAATCCTCCTACAAACTTGGGTAGTGGTATCAATTCAGTTGAGGAGCATTGTTATATAAAGTAGACGCCACATACACAAATTCTTATTTTCAATTGAATCATTCTTGAAGAATAAAGAAATCCTCCTCGCTGCTCTTTCATGGTGTTCTTGGTAACCAAGCACATTTGTTCAGAGGAGTGATCCACCTTGATAGTCATAAGGTACCTATTCCCTGTTTTCTTTCTTAAACTTTACATTCTTATCTGGTCATGTGGAACCAGGAGATCAATTAGTCATCTCTATATAAGAATTTGCTAACAACCACGGAGTCCAATCCAGTTAGTTGTATCTTTTGCTTTATGATTTAGGGTTTCTTTCTCGTATATCTTTCATAGGAATACACACACAGACTCACAGAGGAATTCGATTAGTTCCACAAAGCGGTTTTCTATTTCAATTTGGTTATTGGTGTTGATTGGCTGAATATCTTTTCAAATGCTCTATAATTGATATTGAAACTTTGTTGTTGTGTTTCATGTGTTGATTGCAGTCAAGATTGATGGATCTAACAGCCTCCAAATCTTCCACCTTCCCATGTTTTCTCCATATTAGTCGCTATATTAGTGACCCATGTTCCAGGTGAATCTGCTGACCAATTCCTCACCATGTTGACCCATGACCCGTTTATGTCTGACCAGTTCAGGTCGGCTCGGCTCTTTATGTTATCTGTAAATCTGGATGTTAGCAAGATAAAGTCCAATCTCACTCGGAATTTGAATCATGTTCAATCCTATCTCGTCGGCTTTCTATGATATGATTTGAATCAGTTTCAGTGTACGTGAAATATAAGTTTAATCTCACTCTGTATTTGGTTTCGATCTGTTGTGCCTAATTTTTTTATGTTTTCTTCGTCATTTATGATTATTTTGTTGCAATTTATCTAGGAGTAGTTTCTTTCCATTCAGCCAAAGCCCACTACTAGACCCTAATAATGAAAGTAGGCCAAATGCAGAAATCTTGTGTTCATTTTCTTTCTGTGCTAACATGATATGGTTGTAAAGAGGAGGGTGTAGATATTTTGTTTGGGTGAATGCACAAAGTCGTGTGGTCATTTAGTCTTTTATTTGGATAATCATTATTGTTTGGAATCTAGAAAATAAAAATTATAAGAGCAAACAAATCTTTATTCACTTAATGTTGCTTTTTCTGATCATTTTATGTGACAGCAAGTAGTGAACTGCTTGATCATTTATATACAAACAACAGAGCAAGTCGGAGTTCCACAAAATCAAGGTAATTTCCTAATTTGTATTCTTTATATGTAACTAAGTTATGTTGCTTTTTTATGTAAGATAAACCATATACTGTCGACTAGAAAAAAGGAAAGCCCATCTAAGATGAACCATATACCATTGGCTGAAAAAAAAAAAGCAGAGCCCAGCCCAGATAGAGTAAACTATTTTGCTTTTTAGTGATATGCTTGGCTGATTATGTGGGAAAACGTTACAGTAAAATGTTTAATTTCAAGATCTAAATTTACTTCTGTCACATTCCATATTAATCTTTGTTTTAGTGACGATTTATATATACCTTATTATCAAAAGGGTCAGGTAAGTTTGGTCCATACTATTATTTCTATTATTATCGCCATGTTAGATACATCAAGGAGCATGGCATTAATCATTAGAATAAAAGGTCAAGCATACCATTATAAAATAAGCTGGCCTGAAATGCTTGTAATAGATCACCATTTGCAACTTTCAAGCTATCAACTGCCCCTTGTCTTGTAAGTTCAACAACTTGTATGTCCACCTGATCTCATATATGAAGGAGAAGCAAAAAATTGGTGTTATGCTTGCTTGATTATGTTGGAGAACATTACAGTCAAAATGTGTCAGGTAAGTTGGGTCCATACTAAATGAGTAAATGGGTCCAACGGGTCAGATGGGTAGCTTTACTAAATTGGTAGAACGATCAGTTTCTTCCAAACGGGTCATTACAGTCAAAACGGGCCAGGTAGGTTGGGTCCATACAAAATGGGTCCAACGGGTCCACTTTATAGAATGGGTCAGGCCAGTCAGCTTTATAAGATTGGTAGAACAATCATTTTCTTTCAAGCGGGTTGAATGGGTTTGTTCTCATAAGGGTCAAATGAGCAAGATTTTACTTGGGTAATGTGTCAAAATGAGTATTTATTTTTATTTTTTTAATATGGGTCAAAGAATGTCAAGTAAGTTGGTCAAAACGGGCCGGGTAGGTCGGGTTCATAACAAATGGGTCAAGTTGTTTAATATTAAAACCGATTTGGCTACATAAAGTTTAAAAATTAGGGTGAGCTGTAGTTTTAAGGCTTCTGTTATGCATACTATGTAGACATTGTAAACTCATATGTTATTTTTAAATCACACAAAACATCTAGATTAATTTAATGACTTGACAAAAGCAAAATCTATAAATTTTTTTTTACTATACGGAAGCAATAAAGACATGATTGTTTGACAAATTCTGATTGAGCGGCTCGAAAGGCAGCTGTTGAGGCATTAGTTGCCTTAGCATGGCATTCAGCCACAAATTGATCACACGTCCCACAATAACCACCCTTGAGGATTTCTGTTTTGATAAGGCTAGTTTTGAAATGTTACACTCAAGAACCCAAAAAAAAGTCTACTCAAACATAACAAAACAAGAATAAAGTTTTTTGGTTGAAATTCCACAGATAAAAGATAAAACGTGAAAGAGACAGTATAATACAGGCTTTGTAGCTATGGCAACGTCTTGCAGGAGTTTATGAAGATCAAAAAGCACCAGGTCATGGTGAGCACTAAAAAAATTTGGGTCAACTACACCCAACCCGTTTTAACCTATACATAAAAGCACATGTTTTGAGTTTTGTCCCATAACCAGTTTGACCTGTTACCCATTTGCTCATTTAGCCATCTTTGTGTACAATGTGCTCATGTATGTCAATTCTTTAGATGGTGAAGATTCTGAACCAGCTAAGTCAACTCAACTTAACCTGGCCTAATGCTTATTTCAGCCGACAAAAAAATTGGCCTAATTCAATGTGCATGCGTTTTGACCCGAGTCAAGCGGGATTGTAGTTGCAACTATTTTGGGTGTCATGTTTCTAGGAGATGGTCTCTATCTTGATTTAAAAAAATGTATTAATCTTTTTTACATTTTCTAGAGCTATACAATGGTATGAATTCCCTTTGTAAAACTATTTTGAGTCAACCTTTTTATGCTCAGTATAGTCTTTTGACCTGTTTGGGTGGGGGTTAATTCTATGGGTTGGGATGTTGATAATTATGGTGGTGATAATCTTTTGTTTTGGGATAGCTTACTCATGAGGAGTCAAACTCAGGCCATGCGTAGTGGTAAGGGTGAATAATGCCCCCACCCTTGGGCGTTTTTTTAAAATGGGTGTAGTGGGGATGGGGGCATTATGTTAAAAGGGTATAAACAATTAAATAAAATAAAAAACTAACAAAAAAAAGTATTGGTCAAACCTAAAGAAGATAGATTTGATTGGTGGGGGCTCGGTGCAATTGGCGTGTTTAAAATCACGCCGGGAAGTTTTTTTTTTTGTAAAATCACGCCGGAAAACGCCCTAGGGGATGGGGGCTCGACGGAATCGGACGTTATTGGGGGAGAATCACGCCGGAATCTCGCCCATTACGGGTGGTCTCACAATGGTCAAAGTTGGAGAACCAAGTATATTAGAAAATTTGAAGACCAAATACAGATATGATAATCAAATGTGCAGAAGGTCAAAATATTGTATGATGGAACCAAAGATCCCTTCTTTAGTTTTCCCATCCCATCTCTCGCAACATTTGTTATTTTGACAACTTTGAAACATGTTGCCCATTGCCTTCACTCTCTCTGTCTTCCTACAATAAATTACCAAAATATGCTTATTATAATAAGTACAGAAATGAAGATACTTGAAGTTTTAGAAACCAAAATGATAGTAAAATGTGAGACGCACTTGAAAATATTATAAAACATAAACAGTTTATTAAAATGGTAGGTCCCATAGTATTAAGTTAATCGACCATATTTATTTTTACACCAAAAATGTTTTGGTTTATAATACAAAGTAAAATACTTATGTCATTATGATGTTAAAGTACCCGTTCACCGAACGGGTATTAAACTAGTTATTATTATACGAACAAACTGGGCTTGGTAGTTACAATCATCCATGTTGTCATCATATTTCATCAATAACGGAGCTTTTACGATATAATTCTTTTTAACTCTTTTTAACATGAATGATGTATGTGATTTAAAAAAAAAGTTAACAAATTTAATCTAATGAATGATGTAAGTGATCAAAAAAAAGAAAAAAAAAAAAAAAAAAAAACCTTAACAAATTTAATTCAATGAATGATGTAAGTGATTAAATTTTTTTTAACAAGTTTAATTTAATCTATACTATATAATAAAAGAAACCAATAAGGGGACACATGTCATTCATTGGAGTCATCTATTTTTAGTAATTAATATTAATTAAAAGATAATTATAAAATTAAATTTAATATAAATTTAAACAATTCATATAAAAGATAATATAATATTTTGAAATATTTATTAGATTTCAAAACTTAAGACTTATTAATCACCTAAAAATGATTAGCCGAAAACTTTTATTATTTGGTCATTAAAATAATCATTTACAATAACTTTAATTGTACTGTTTATTAATTTTCCCGCATTATATAACTACAATTTCAGTAACTTTAATTGATTTTTTTGTCCTTTAGTGTTTTTTTTCCTTTTACCTTCACCCTTTTTTCCCTTACTTTTTACGGTTAATATTAACATTTAAAACTCCTTTACTTTACAAAGACTTTGTAATTTCCCCGTATATTACACGTGTTAAATAGATCTAAAAAAATTTATATATTTAAAAATCATGTGTATTACACATATTAAATAAATGTAAATTTGTATATTAAATACTGAAAACGTCTTATCTTTAAAAAACCCGTGTATAGTCGGGTTGAAAAATCTATCAAATAATAAAAAAAAATTATATCCTTAAAAAACCTCGTGTATTACACGTGTTGAATAAATCTAATTACATAGCAAATGATAAAAAAGTTATATCTTTAAAAACTTCGTGTATTACACGGGTTATATAAATGTAACTTTGTATAGTAAATAATAATAAAAATTATATTTATAAAAATCTTGCGTTTTACACGAGTTGAATAAATATAATTTTGTATACCAAATAATAAAAAAGTTATATTTTATTATTTATATATTTAATATAAGATAAGTATGAAAGAGAGGTTTTTGTTTTAAAAAATATATTAAAGTACACTAAATATAAATTAATATAATGTAAATGATTTATTTATTTTGTTAAACTAAAATATTTCGAAAATGTTTACAAAAACATTAATCAATGTTTATTGGTTCTATACTTTTATTTTTGTGTTCAACTCTCAACTCAAATACGGTATTCACTATGTTTACGTGACATTTATAAGAATCATCACCACAATCACTCTATCCATCATATATTGAGTATATGCGTTAGTTTTTTTTTTAAATATAATTTTTTATTAGATTCATTCAACCCGTGTAATAAACGAGGTTTTTTAAAGATATAATATTTTTATTATTTACTATATAAAATTACATTTATGCAACTCATGTAATACACCGGGTTTTTTAAAATATAACTTTTTTTTATTATGTGGTATGTAAAATTACTCGTGTAATACACCGGGTTTTTTAAAATGTAACTTTTTTATTATATGGTATATAAAATTAGATTTATTCAATTCATATAATACACAAGGTTTATAAAGATATAACAAGATATAACTTTTTATTGATTGATATATGAAATTACATGTGCTCAACCCATACAATACATGAGGTTGTTAAAAATGTAACTTTTTTTATTATTTAATATATAAAATTAAATACTTAACCCGTACAATACACGGGATTCTTAAAGATATAATTTTTTTTATTATTCAATATAAAAAATTACATTTATTCAACCCATGTAATGAACGAGATTTTTAAAGGTATATTGCTTTATTATTTGGTATATAAAATTGCATTTATTCAACCCGTGTTATAAACGAGGTTTTTGAAGATTTTTTTTTATTTATTATTTGGTATATAAAATTACATATATTCAACCCGCGTATTACGCGGGGTTATAACCTAGTAATATAATATAAGAAGCTGATAATCTAACGTTCCAATGTAAACAACAAACATTCAGAACCATTTATGAATTAAAGTAAAACTTACAACAAAAAAATGAAAAATAATAAAAATTAGGGGCATTCCGAGAATTGAACTAGGGACCTCTCGCACCCTAAGCGAGAATCATACCACTAGACCAAATGCCCAACTTTGTTTAAAAGTTGAAAGTTAATTGTTATATTTTGTATTTTGTATTTACGTAGGGGTTCATTTACAGTTTAAGCAAAATATAAAAGTTTACGTCTCGGTAATAGTGAGATTTAGTGTAAAAGTTCACATTTGAAATTTAGTGTAAAAGTTCACATTTTTATAAGGTAGTAAAATTACATATAAATAATGCAATCCATATATATAAAATACGATATACTCGAAAGTATAGGAAAATGATCACTTAAAAAATAAATCAAATAATTGAGTGGTAGATTCAATTTGTAGTTTAACCAAACCGATTAGAAAAAAACCACATAAGAAATTTTCTTGATCAGTATGAGAGATTAAACATGGTTCACTCCTTAAACCCCATCTTCAAAACTAACTCAATGACACCTGTGATTTGATCAGTATGGGAGATTAAACACGGTTCACTCTTCAAACCCCATCATCAAAACTAACTCAAAGACACCGGTGATACTTGAATTAAGCTTCCTATGATGTAATCTGTCCAGAGTCTTAAAACTGCCTTAAAGTAATCCCAATAATCAACTCCAGAGCACATATCAATAAATACGTAAGCGTAATCATAAAAAAAAAATATGTAAATTACAAATATAGCCATAGGAACTAGAATCACATATCTCGACTTCTAATTCATTAAAGACCTGGATAAAATCATCCATTCGCTTAATCGTCTTTCACAAACAATAAAACATAAACTAACACGTATCTTATTACAAAAATAAGTCTTTAATATTTTCACACAAGATGGTTCAATTATAAATACATGTAAACAAAATTGACCCATAATTAACTGAATCAACCCATTGTTAAAACAACTTTTTAAAATTAATTGTTTTTGCCTTTTTGGACTTTAACCTTAATCAACCCATTGATAAAACAACCTTTAAACATTAATTGTTTTTGAGTATCAATTTTTATGAGCGTATTTTTGGACTTTTTGTTGTTTTGGACTTTTGTTTTGGACCAAGATCCTAACACCAGATTGATTGCTCAGAGTTACCTTTGTCTAATTGCTTGACTAAAACATGCCCCAAAATAGTTTTCCCATTGGGCTGAACCACAGGCCCAAGTTTATCAGAGCTATAAAAGATAACCCCATAAAATTTCATCTGACATGACAAGTTGCTAACATAGTTTGGTATCACTTACTAGTTATAAATTAGATTAACAGCCTCAGGTTTTTTTTACCTGGTTGACTTTTTATTATACTAGTATATTTGTTGAAAGGGATGTTGTCGGATCGATTCGGGTCATCAAAATGTTTTGTTTGGTTAAGCCGTGTCTCTGAAGGGAGGTTGACGGCGACGGATCCTGGGGTGGAGGGGGGAGGCCGGCGGCGGCAGCTGTGGTGGAGAAGGGAGGTTGACGGTGGCGGCTAGGGTGGAGGGATGGAGAAGAAGGTGGTGTACTAGGGTTTTTATGTTTTGTGATATCAGGTTAAAAGGTAAGGGGAGAAGAGGTAAGAAGAGCCTTACCCACATCTGCACCAAAAAGAGGACGCGCAGAGGTTTTTAAATGAAATGTTTTCGAGAAAACAAACAGTCTTCTGAACCTAACGTCTGCGCGTGGTCTGTGCGACACAGACATAAGAGGTCAGGAAGCTCTTCTCTGAAAAAACAAACAGCCCATAACTATATGTCATCTACTCAATCATGCAAGTTAATCTATTCAGTCTGCAAGGTGTGGGGCTCGTCACCTACCCGTCAAGGCCCGTCTTGGACCAATAAAACCGTCCCCTTGGGCCTGTCATCGTCGCCATCGTCCTCCCAATGCCGCCCGCGACGGGGCTCTCTCTTTTTATCACACACATATACATACATACATACATACATACATACATACATACATACATGCATGCATGCATGCATGCATGCATGCATGCATTTAAGGGGCTCATCCCCACACCCACACCCTAGGCCAGTCCCTTTAGGCTCATCCCCCAAACCCGCTGACGTGGACGCCTACGTGGCGGATCATCCTCAAGGAACTACTCTCCTCCACACCCTTTAGCCTTATAGGGCCCATCGTTCGAACAAAATCTAAGCTTAATCAATTTTCGATAGTATACGTAAGAAAGGTCTTGCCTAAATAATCGATTGATAATCACAACTAGAATAGCCAATGTTAGAACCCAACTATTATGACTAGAGCTCCTAACTATGTGGTGGTCCTCATTAGTTTAAATTCACTCATATTATAATATCTCATTTCATGAGTTGTAATTGGTACTCTTGCATTTGTTTGAATATAGTCACGTTGTAATTAGTTACTATGAACTATTGTTGTAAAGGGTTTGATGGACCACTATATACATGTCATCGGTACTTATTATCATACCGAAATAACCCTAAGAAGTTGGACACACTGTTATATACATGTACATAAAAACTCATTACAACAACTAGTTAAACAAACGAAGTTGGTCATAGTGTTGTAATGAGTTAGATGCACTATTATATAAAAGTAAGTTAAATACATTATTATAGAGTAAAATCCATTAGAGTAAACTGCCATTATGGTCCTTGTGGTTTGGGCACTTTTGCCATTTTAGTCCAAATCTCAAACTTTTTACATCTGGGTCTCTGTGGTTTGCATTTTGTTGCCATTTTAGTCCAAATTTCAAAAACCTTATTTTTTTTTACTGTTGCAACATCCTATTTTGTCTTTTAGTTCAGGAGCATTTTGGTCATTTTGCTTTTCATTTAACATTTTCTTAATTCAAAAATTAATATATATATATATATATATATTATACTGTCTCGAAGAATTAAAAAAAGAATATAATGTCTTTCTCTCAGAACTCTCTTATGCTTTCTCTCTCTTAACTCTCTCTCTCTCTCCTCCTATCTCTCTAAACACCACACCACTCTAGCTCCACCACCACCACCACCACCATAAACAACCCACTTTTCTCTCACCAAAGCTACAACCCAAACCCAAATATACTTTCATCATAAACCAGCCGTCGCCCACTATTCTCCTCTCTCTCTTTATGCAGACAACAACAAACCCTACAATTCAAAAGTTTTCAGCCGACACCCATCTCTCAATGATGAAACAAATAACAAGAATTGATTAATGGGTTCGAGTTGTGGGAAAGATTTCTTGGCAAATTGTTGGTGAGTGTGACAGTGATGTAAACGAGTCTCCGGCGACCTCATCCCCACTCCGGCGACCTCATCCCCACTCCGGCGACCTCATCCCCACTCACCAGCGACCTCATCTTTCACTTAACGGTGAAGACCTGTATCTCTCCTCCATCCTTCTTTCTTTTCAGATCTGTAAATAGGGGGTGGATGACGATGACTGATTATGATGATGATGGACGGTGATTATGATGATGATGTAAGGGGGTGGTTGATGACGGCAGTGGAGGTGGTTATGGTGGTGGTGCTATGGAGAGAATGGGGTAAACGAGGAAGGAGTTGATCTGGGTTATGATGGCGGTGGTGAGCTTTGTTCAGAAATCGAATCGGATTTTGTTCAGAAATCGGATGTGAGCTTTGGAGAGATTAATGAGAAGGAGAATGGTAATTCATCTTGTGTTTTTTGTCTATTTGTTTTTGTTCAGAAATCGTTTGTTGATTTTGTTCGGAAATTGAATCGGATTCAATTTACATTAGGTGTTGAATCCTTTTAGTTTCTGTGATTTTGAAGCACTTATGTAGTGAATCTATCAGTTGTTTGTTTGTTTGTTCTAGAGAGAGAAGAAACGTGGTGGCTGGCGATTCTTAAACAGGTTGACGGTTAGGGTTTGGAGGTGGATGATGCGGCGGTGGGTGAATGGGTGGTGATGGTGGAAACAGGTGGTTGTGGAAGGAGGTTATGGCGGTGGTGGTGGTGCTATAGAGAGAGAGAGGGAGGAGGTGGCGGTGGTGGTGGTGCTATAGAGAGAGAGAGAAGAGAGGGATGATTATTTTTGGGGATGATGATGATCAGTTTATAATAAAACATAAATGACCAAAATACCCATGCACTAAAGGACAAAATAAGCAGCTTTCAACTGTCAAAATAGGGGGTTTTTGAAATTTGGACTAAAATGGCAACAAAATGCAAACTACAGGGACCCAGATGTAAAAAGTTTGAGATTTAGACTAAAATGGCAACAGTGCCCAAACTACAGGGACCAAAATGGCAGTTTACTCAATCCATTATTAACGAGTCGAAGATTGTCAAATGAATTGGAGTATGTAGTGTCTAGAATTATTCTACCAAAAAACATGTAATATAACTTTTGGGGATAAGAACTAATATGAAATTGCGTATATTTAAATGTAACAAGTCGTCGTTTAAATCGCTAGCTAATAAATAGTTGATACCAAAAGTCTTTGATACAACTATAATTTTGTAACTTAAAGTAGGATTATAACGTTTATAGTTGTTTTAGAAAACGGCTAACCACACACCATCAAATTTTATCTTTAAATCTACACATTTGTCCATTGTAAGACTAAGTCCTAAGCTACAAGCCCTTTCCTTTTGTAAGAAAACATATATAAATAATCGATTAGTTTATTTAACTTTTAAAAACAAACTGATGCTATAATTTCTATCAAGCTTGAACTCACTTAAGCTAGAATTTTTTCGAACTTTACTAAGGGTGCACGGTATGGTTTGCGGGGACTAGGGTGATTGAGTGGAGTCACCGATCGGTGACCACACCGTGGTGATTGAGTTAGGGTGTTTGAGTAGGAGAGAGGGTGAGAAATCGGTGTATACTCACCGAGTTGGAGAAGAACAAAGGGAGGATAGAGAGAGAGGAGAGAAGAACCAATCACAGTAGGAAAGAGGAGAGAGAAATCTGGTGTTTGAGTGGGTGTTTAACCATACCTAGTGTTTGAGTAGAATATAGGGAGTGAAAGGGGGACTTGACATGGCTCATTGGGTAGAGAAAACTCAAACACCCTAACTCAATCACCACCATACCGCCTACCCTAAAATGAACTTGAGTAGCTCACAACCAATTGGACTTTATCTATAGTTTCTACATTTCTTATCCCTCTTCCTCACTCCTATGATATCCAGGGTGATATATATAGGGGTAGATCCCGCAAAAAAAGAAAACGTGCAAAGTATAGGAAATCATCAAAATGTGACACTTGTATCTTAGGCGAGAGCATAAATGCATAATCGTTTATACGTAATCACGTAGTGGGTGTCTGCTATCACGTAATGGTACATAAATATGTAAAAGGTTATACATGATCACCTAACATTATAACTGTTATAAAAAATATGGCATATTATGTAATCACTAAATGATACATAATTATGTAATGGTATGTAATCCTGTATACATTTATTTTTTTAAGTTAAAAGAAAACAACTATATTAATACTATACTTAAACAAAAGATAATAAAATGTTTGTTTTTATGATGTCTGTATATATATTTAAAATATTAACGTTGCAAAAATTATAGACGTTTAAAAAATAGGGATATTGATGGTTATTTGAGTAATAAGATTATATAAAAATTAGAAAAGTAAGAAATGTATTTAAGAATCCTAATGGATAATTTTTATCATATTAACGGGTATACATAGACACAATATCCTAAGAAATGTAAAAAATTATGACACAATAACGGGTGTAAGACATAATTTTACAATATGGTATGGACTAAAATACCAATGCTTATCTCAAACCGTCTTATTCTCATCTCTACTTGAATGAGAATGATCATCATGAATGATATTGATGGTTATCAACTCTATATGTGTATTGGACTTCATCCCTTGGAGAACCAGTTGATGGCTGACGAAACTTGCATGTGTTCTATTTTGGCGAACCATGAACCCACTTGATGAAAATAATTAAACTCTAAAATCTACAACCAAACCAAAAAATAAGAGTTAAATGCCATTTTAGTCCCTGTGGTTTGGGTCATTTTGCCAGTTTAGTCCAAAGGTTTCATTTTTAACCTGTGGGTCCAAAAAGGTTTCACAGTTGCCATTTTAGTCCACTGGGTTAACTTCATCCATTTTTTTCTGTTAACCAGAAGGCCATTTCGGTCATTTTATATGGCTGAATTGCCCTTTTAGTTAACAGAATTACATACAAAATGACCAAATTGGCCTTCTCGTTAACAGAAAAAATGGATGAAGTTAACCAAGTGGACTAAAATGGCAACTGTGAAACTTTTTTGGACCCACAGGTTAAAAATGAAACCTTTGGACTAAACTGACAAAATGGCCCAAACCACAGGGACTAAAATGACATTTAACTCCAAAAAATAATTTTGAGAATGAGATATGAAATCATTCTCATTCCCATTCCATGTGCCGATTAAATCCAACTCATGGTAATTTCTTAACATTAAACCAAATACCTCAACATATTAATAAAGAAGATGATTAGTTGTGAATCATTCCTAAATCGTCTCTAAAAAATTCAACAAATGTGATATTACCAAACTAGAGGGAATCCGCATGATGCGACAGAGTGGTCAATATAACTACAATAATAAAATTTAAAAAGGTTATAAGAATGAAAAAAAAAATAAAAAATAAGATGGAGATGTCGGTTATTAGGAGGTTAAACAAACACTACACTGAAGGGAATGCAACGATCGGTCTATAGGTTAGAATGATGGAAAATTAACTTTCAAACTTTCACTTTATAACCAATATACTGCATCGTTTTAGTATATCGCGTACTAAATTTCAATCTTTCACTTTATAACCCAATATATCATATCGTGTTAATATCTCGCGTCTTAATATTGTCTTCGTATCACGTGGAAATTACCCTTTTTGAGTTGTATAATAACAACAACAACAATTACTTAATAACCAAACTTCATTAAATTTCAATCTATTAAATCGGTAGTTAAATTAAAGCATTGTGTTAAAATTTGTCTTAACATGTACTTTTAACATGTCTAATGCATTATATACATAGTAGTTAACATGTATTGTGAGGGCAATTATATGAATAAAACCCATATTAGTTAAGAAAACTAAGAAACCCTAATGAATGGACCTCATTTTGCCACATGTTACACCTTTTTGCAGACTGTGTTACGTGTAACAACCAGAGGTTGCCACGTGTTACGTAACAACCTTTACTTTTTCAGAAAAGTTGAAAGTTCGCAAAAGCTGTTACACGTAACACGTGACAGCCTCTGGTTGTTACACGTAACACAGTCTGCAAAAAGGTGTCACACGGGTCCATTCATTTGGTTTTTTTTTTGTTTTCTTAACTAATATGAGTTTTCTTTCTATCTCTACTCTATACTGTGAACTCATCTATAAGTATGGAGTAGTATAGACATAGATATGTATGCCTGTATAAAGTTTTTGAAAAGTAAAATGTGTCATTTTATTATGTTATATCATACTGTTCTTTTGTTCTTTCCAAAAGATTTTGATGGTTTGGTGGGGTTATTTCCTACGGACATCGGGAGGTCATTAGTGGGGTGAAGCTTCTTGGGGGGGGGGGGGGGGGGGGTTAGTAGAGACACAAGCTTTATTAGTGGGTTTACAAAGAAAAGAGCTGTCAAGGCGGTAGATTTGATGCGTCTTCTACCCAAATTAGGTGATCCGCAAAGTGAACTACTCTTGCTTCGATCCTGTATGGGCATTGCCAAAATTTTCTTTGGTTTGAGGACATGCCAACCTGTACACATGGAAGATGCAGCGTTGTTCTTTGACAAAGGTTTGCGTGAGGCGATTGAGGAATTGGTGGTTTGCGGAGGTCCTTTATTTGGAGACTTCCAGTGGCGACTTGCTTCCTTATCTATTAGGTTTGGTGGTTTGGGGTTATATTCGGCTGTAGAGGCTTCATCTTATGCTTTTGTGGCCTCGAGGGCCCAATCGTGGGTGCTACAAGACCACATCTTAAGAGACAGTGGCATATGTGGTATGGATTCTGATTATGTTTGTGCTTGGGCTTGTCTTCGTGATACGATTCCAAACTTTGACTTCAGCGGTTTCACTAATAAGGACACCGCCCCCTAAAGCCCAACATGCATTGGCGAGTGCTCTTTTTAGTAAAATTGTCCACGACATCGAAGTACAGTTTGACTTGACTATTTGACAAAAAGCCATTTTTGAGTGTCTACGAGCACCACATGCACAAGATTTTCTTCTTACTATACCTAAAGATGGGTTAGGCCAGCATATGTCGCCAGGTGGAGTATCGTACTATCCTTAAGTGTCGCCTCACGATTCCTTTATTTCCAGTTGATGAGGTATGCCTTGTTTGTCATAAGGAGTGTTTGGATTCTTTTGGGGAGTATGCAGTTCATTGTAAAAAGCTCTCGGGATTCAAATACCAAAATGATTTGGTTAGGGATGTCCTTTTTGACATAACATTACTATGCATGACCCTTTGAACTCGACTAAGTATGCCCAATTGGTAGTAATTAGGTTATCCGATTTTCTACACAACTCGAAAACCCGAAGACCGTTCCTTTTCTCACAATTGTTTACGACCATATTAATCAAAATCGTTTTTACAATAACTCACTCAAACTGCAAAAAGCAAATAGTTTAGAATTAGATAACTACCGAAAGCAACGAACTTTAACACTTTCCACTAGTTCCCCGTGGATTCGACACCATACTTACTCTTTACTAGTTAAGATAATGAGGACGCTTTTTTAAACATATTTTTGACCCACCTTACGACATCGACCACAGGACATCAACATTTTGGTTTTGGTCCCTAACTTGATGTAAATTAAGTAAATGAGTAAAGTACACGGATGATCTATGTGGTTTATCAAAATTTTGGTTTTGGTCCCTAACTTTCTAAAAATACATAGATGATCCCTGTGTTTTGCACTTTATAATGCATTTACTTCACAACCAACAAATCTAAAGATTTTAACAGGCTTAAGTTAAGGACTAGATGCGTTACAAATTAAAATATTTCAAAAATTTTAAAAAGTCAAAAAAATTAAAAAAAAAAAAAGAAAAAAAGTTTTAATAATTTTAAAAATGAAAAAAAATTGAAAAAAAAAATTAAGAAATTAAAAAATATAAAAAAATTAAAAATTCTAAAAAAATAAATAAAATAAAATGTAAAATATTAAAAAAAATACATTTGAAAAACATTTCTTTAACCCCGGTCACTCTTAAACCCCATTTCTCTATCATTCTTTAAATAAATAGTTTGGTCACATAATGTATGAATCCTTCAAGTGTATTTTAACTATTGTCATTGATAAATGGTTGACAATAATCTATGTTTGTGATTACTTTGTTATATGATTTATACTTGTTATTTAGAAATGGAAAAAAAAATATTACTTATTCTTAATTTGATGATATTGAATATATTATTTGTGGATTCAAAACTAAAAGTTTATATTATAATATAAAAACAGAGTTAATTAAATCTTATATCAAAAGTCAACAATAATAATTTCAAGACAAGATTTTCATTTTTAATTTTTTGATTTTTTTTTTAATTTTAATTTTTTTATTTTTCAACTTTTAGTTTTTTTTTTAATTTTTAATTTTATTTTTTTAAATTTTTAATTTTTAGCGTATTTAGATCGAAAGCAATATTGACACAAACCAATCCTAATATTTTTCTTAATAAACCCATTTTAACCCAAACTCGTCCTAATCCATACCCATTCTAACACCTACGACCCAAACCTGCCCAACCCACCACTTTTGCCACCCCTGGTTTAAGGCCTTGATAATTATAACATTTTTAAAACTATTTGGGGTTGTTTGTTCATTTATAAGTAAAGTGATCAATACTTTTTTTTTGATATATATATATTTTTTTTTAACGGTTAACGGTTCACTCCCCTTAAGAAATTCGCCCGCACTGTGGGTTCGAATCCCAGGCCCCCCCTAAGGTCCAGCCGCACTGGAATTACCCAATATTGGTACCAGAGTGGACTCGAACCTGCACCCCTCCAGAAGAAACCCCCAAGGGGGAAAACTCCTGACCTCCTCCCAACCACTTGGGCTGGGGATCATTGGCTTTTTTTTTATATATATTTTAAGAATGTGGTTCATCTACTACTTAGTTAAAAAGTCAAAACGTGCATGTCACTTAGGCGTTGGCGCCTCTTGTTTCTAATAACCTAAAAGTCAACTCATAACAAGTTGGCAATTTGCAGCTCCCAGGATGAGACATGGATTAGGCTACTCGGTATGGTGATGGACCATCCTTGGAGGATGATCCGCCACGTAGGCGCTACGTCATAGTCCTCCTAAGGATGGTCCATCCTTCAAAACTAGAAGGCATGGGAGGATGGTCCTAGTCATAGTCCTCCACCACTTTTTATGTTTTTTTTATTTTTTTTAGTCTTCTATTTTTTTTTTAACATTTAACAAATATACTAACAAAATATTTTCATTAATATTAAAACCACATTACATAAACATAAAAAAAACATGAACTTAATAAAAAAAAAACATAAACTTAATAAAAAAAAACAAAGACTTAAAAAAAACATAGACTTAAATAATATTATGCTTCTTCATGATGTCGTTTTGAAGTTTTTTCAACATCGAACGTTTCGGCTCGGGTTCGTCCTCGACATTCATCATCATTATTTCCCATTCCTTGAGCCGAATTTTTTCATCGGAAATTCGGATTTTCTCATTCGACAACCGCACCTTCTCGCGTAACTTTTCTTCCTCTACACGAGCTTTTTCTTCGGCGGCCCGGTCCTTCGCCTTCGTCTTTTGGGTCGTGACGTCATTGTACATTTTTAAGTGTTCCATAAACTCAACCATGTTCGAGTCCACCTTTTCCTTTTTTTTCCCCTTTGCCCGCTCCTTCTTTGATTTGTCTCGGCCCGGTGGACGCTCCGGTTCATGTACGGCGTACTCCTCTTCGTCAAAGTCGGCGTCATCATTTAAGTTTAAGTTACACCTCGCGTCCGATCCACCGGCGCTAAAACTACTCGTTTCCGATGTTTTTTGGCGTTTCGCCATCGCCACCTCGTTGGGAATCGGCTTCCACTTTGGTTCGTCTTTTACAACCATCCACGCGCGAACGTGAGCAAAATTGGTATTACCATTGTTCGCCTTATACTTGTCCAACGCCATTCTGAACACATCGCCGTCGCTCATGCCGCTACGACGGTCACTTGTATATAACTTATTATATTCCTCGCAAAACATATTGATGAGCGCGTTCATTTTCCGCCACTTTGATGAGACCGAATCGACATCTCGATACGCGCCTTGGCCCATATAGTCGAGAAACTTCGCCAAAACCTTTGCCCAAAACCCGTCACCCGGTTGGTTATTACCTATAAAAAACAAACAAAATATATAAAGTGTTAACAAAATAAAAAACAAAAAAAAAAAACAAATTAAAAAAACAAACTGTTAAGTAAATAACAAAAAACAAAAAACAAACTTTTAAACAATTAAAAAAACCAACTGTTAAGTAAATAAAAAACAAAAAAAAAAAACAAATTAAACTTAAAAAAAAACAAACTGTTAAACCTTTAAAAAAATAAAAATAAACAAAAAAACAAATTAAACCTTAAAAAAATACGAACCTTTTATCTGGTGGTCAGATATGCCAATGTAAGCCTTGGCTAAGGCTTCTTCTTCGATTGGCGTCCACTTAGTCCCCTTTGGTTTGGACGGTTGATCACCCACCACTTTCTTGCCTTTGTTTCGTTTTCCTTTTCCTTTAGGCGGTTGGGTTTCGGGAACAACCTCCACATCGTCGTCGGGTTCGGATTGTTGAAAGGGTTGCGTCGGGATCGGTTGGGGTTGAACGGGTGGTGTCGGGTTCGGTGGGAAATTATAAGCACCCCGCATCATCATTTGTTGAAGGGCTTGATTTTGAGAGAATTGAGCGAATTGGTTTGGCGAGTGTTGGAATGATGCAAACGCATTTGATGAATATTGCGAGAATTGGTTCGGTTCTAGCGTCGGATAATATCCCGGACCCGAGAAAACATTAGGTTGGGTCGGGTTGATGGGAGTCGTCGGGTTATACGGATTGTTCGGGTTGTTCGGGTGGCTCGGGTTGTTGAAGGGATCCATGATAGAGTAAGGTTTATAAAAGTGGAAGAAGATTTATAAAAATTATGTGAGAGAGGGATGAGATTTTCGGGTTAATTTTGTGAATGAAAGTGAAAATGGAATGGAAATTTATATATTTTCTAAATATTACCGTTGGTTTTTTGAAAAAAATGGAATTTTTTTTTTAAACAGTAACTTTTTGGATTGGGCCCCACCACTTTTGCACCGTCGCAAACGGCGAGAACTCGACGAGGACGACGCGACCGGGGGGGGCACGGTGTTCACCCCGTCGCCGAACCAAGACGCACCGGGGACGAACCCCATACCGAGTAGCCTTAGGTTTTAATAGTTAACGTAATCATCGAGAAAATATATGTATTCACACTTAAATAAGATAGATTTGTTAAAAATTTAATAAAAGTTGTATTAACCGTTGATTACATGCATTCAGTTTATATACCAATGAACCAAATATTTTTTTAGCGGCAGCTTACTCTAAAGTGCGAGACAAGCTCTTAAACCCTCTCCTCAAGTTCGGATCCTTCCCCGTGGTGCTCGTCCATATTTACACAATTTACATTTAGTAGGGATTGAACTTGAGAGTTGAGACCTCCCAAAGAAGAAACCACTTAGTGGAAAACCCATTGACCAACGGGGCTATACTATATTGTTGGCACCAATGAACCAAATGACTTTTGAATATTTAGTGATTCACATTAAATATGATTACAACCCGATGTATACTTGGCGGGTAAATTCGGTTCCATACCCAATTCCTAACAATACTCGATTCTGGTTTTTTTTATATTATCAATTCCAGTTTCGAAACCAGTTTATATTGCACCTCTAGATGTGGGTAGTATTGACTAGAGCACACTAGACCAGGCACACAATAAAAGCATGTGTAGTGGTAGGTTATGATGGCGTGATGGGAGCCATGACGCTCTATAGCGTCAGGAAACACCGCCCCATTAGAGTAAATGGGTTGTGCTAGGGCTCTAGATTGAGCACAAATAAGGGCATCTCGGTTTCCAGAATATGAATGCCGATTTCTTTTTTTTCTTTTTTTTTGAAATATTAAATTCAGTGGTATTTTTTGGTTTCGTATGTGTTGTGTCATGGGTTTCTAGAAGGTGACGTTGGAAACAATTTGAGGATTTTAAAACCGGAAATGGGTGGTTGAGCTATGAGATCGACAAAGTTTAGGCGCAACCAAGGTTGCTTCACCAATCTGGTTGTCAACTTCGGTTGGTATGAGTTTCTTTTTTATTACTTAAACTTTTGTCTTATTAGTGACCAACCTAACATTAGGTCACCAATGAACATAGCGTAAGGTATTAGTGGAGGAAAACGATATGATTTTTGCTTGATTTGCGAACAAGATCTTTTTAGTTCTCTTTTAAAAAAAATTTAAACATTTGTGATGTAACACCTGTGCCTCCACGGCCGTCAAACAAATACCAAACCAATGAAATATTGTATTTCATACTTGGGATTTGTAAAAATATGTGTATCATTTGCACATATCAATTTTTGTTCAATTCCAAACTCTAAATCGCTTTCTGGAAGGTTATACGCGCACCGATGCGTAAATATAACCAGTTTAATGCAACAAACACTCCGGAATAGTGACATATACTCAACATACCTTAAATAACCTTTACATAACTTAGAAATAAGTTTTGAAGGCTTTGGTATGGCAAAAACAAGTTAATTCGCTTACAGGGACTAAATATGACAAACTGCGAAAGTATGTCAATTTGAACTGTAACGAACATTCCGGAACATAACCATAAGTTAAACACACCTTAAATATCCTTTACATAGCTTAGAAATAGGCTTTGAGGGGTTCGGTGTGCAAAAATAAACTTTTGGGTCATTCAGGGACTAAAAGTGTCAAAAAGTGCACAAGTTTGCATTTTCGCGCATAACTTACGTTCTGAATACATCTGGACATCCAAAAATTTATGTAAGCATGACTACATTATATTTTAGTGTTCGCCATAAGAAAAATCCATTCGTTTCGTCATTTGGATCGTTTTTCGCGCTTATGCGCATTCCGTCGTAATTAACCGAACATCGCAACCGTACGGCTAAACGAACAGACATCCGGGATATTTTTGAACACATTTTAAGTTCCCTATACTTTAACTTCATTTTAGAGCTTTGAAATGGGGTTAACGGGCCTTAAACGTGTCGAAAATGACCTTATTGCATAACAGGGACTAAAACTGTAATTCTGCCAAACTTAGGCCTAGCGGTGCGCTACACTTTTAGTGTAGCGGTGCGCTAGGGGTCTGCAGAACAAGATCAGACTTAACAGTCAGCAGTTTCCAGCTGTTGCAACTTCACCCACACATTTGCACATGCATATTCAGCTGATAAGGATCAATTGTAGGCTACCATAAGCTTCCAACACATGTACGGCTTGGATCATGGCACGTTTTCCATGAAACGATCCTAACGGTGGACCGAAAACTATAAATACCCCACCCCCCTTTGTTCATAATCACTAGAAATTTGATTTGAGAAACTCTAAGTTGAAACATTAGTTTCATACCTGAGATTTTCGAATCGAGTTTAGCATTCGGGGACCCTTCGTAAGTATTCTTTCGTTCTTTTCCTTATTTTACTGCTTTTCGAGTCAGAAAGTCAAACTTTGTTTGACTTTCAGCGTTGACCAGTAATGGTCAATGCGAAGTTCGTTTGAACTTCGCAACGTGAGTGTAATCACGTTGGTCATAGTCCCTTGGGACTATGCCCACTGATTACCACGTTGTCTAGGGTCGTAGGGTAGGCGATCTAATAAATCGCCTATACCTTCGAGCCCGACCCAGTTTGGTCGATCATTAGGATCCGACCAAATACATTAGGTGACCCTAGTATACGGCATAACCTTCCGAGGTTATACCCTATGGTCGCTTCGTTTAAGTAGTTGTATGATAGGTAGTTTATATGCCTTAGGTAAATTACCAGAATACCCTTTTCATGTATAATTGGTAATTAAGCATATGTAACCTAAACTTTTGTCACATAACTGATTATGTAACATGTTTAGGCATATAACACTTGTCATAGGACTAGTTAGACGGTCCGAACGCGTTTCACGCGCACGACGCGTTAAAGTAACGTATGTTACCTTAATGGGTCGCGATGGGTCGAAAGCACTTAGGTTAAGTTTCAATTAGTATGTAGGCTTTGTTAAACCATATCATATGAGTTCCTACACTCATTTGGTTTACAAACCCTCCTGCTACCCAGTCTTCCGATTTAGGTCCGGGTTATTTATGTAGTTACCTATATTAGGTACCGTTTGATTTCCGGGACTCCTCTAGCTTGCTTGTTAGTTGTTCAAGACTCCTAAGCACTCTCAGGCGAGTACATTATTCCCCTCTTTTACTGTTTTCAACTGTTTTGGGGTGACTCATATGTGCTAAATGTTTTAACAATGATTTCAAGAACGAATACAATGATTTCAAAAACTAATAACAAATTTCAAAAAGTGAACAAACTTGTTGGTTGTAGTTACATGACCGATGACATTCATTAGCAATGATCAAGCCGACCAGTATTAGGTTATGGTACCATAGGATCTGACAAATCCCGTTATTTACTGCACCCATTGTTATGTGTGGGGGTGGTGGGTAGCGACTGAATCTGTAATTATTAACTTATCCTTTGGTAAGGGTTTGTTAAGAACGAGAGCGAGAACGAGTTGTATTAACTTATCCTTTGGTAAGGGTTTGTTAAGAACGAGAACGAGAGCGAGTTGGAACGAGGAACGCGTCAAGAAGGTTTGAATGTTATTAGAGAATCGACCATAAAGTAGTTTCACAATTAAAATATTAACTTACCCTTTGGTAAGGGTTTGTTAAAACAAGAACGATTAGAACGATTAAAACAAGAACGATCTGAACGAATGGGTAAACATTTTAACATGATTGACATTTGATCATGCATTTCCACGAAACATAGTATTGATTTAAACCAGGTTTTACTTCAATACTTTGTTTTTGTGCATATGGTTTAGTTGAGACATTTCACTTGCCATACATGGACAATTTGACATAGACATTTGACATGGATATTTGACATAGACATTTTGACATGATTTACATCTTGACATGAACATTTTACATTGTTTGGTTTGGTTTGATTAAGTGATTAAGTAGCGATGTGTGTGTAATATGATACAAGCATGGTGGATACGCCGCTGGTACTTCCTATATATAAGTGTTTGTATGGTATTACATATCATAGCGTTATTTGAATCATTTCAGTTTGAGACATAGAACATTTTATACAAGTAACATACTTTTCACAAGACATTTATTTACAAACAACTTATCTTATAAAGACTCATTTCACATGGTTATTCATTTAATCATGCATTATTCTCTTATTTATACATATCATCTAAACTTATTATTTTTCAAATGATTTACAAAGACAAAGCAAATTACAAGGTTCATGACTAAACATTTTCTCAAACAGAAGTCATGAATCTTATTTTCAACAAAACTAATGTATTCGCCAGCATTTCTTTGCTGACCTCGTTTTCACATATGTTTCAGGTATTGTTGGATGATATCGATTGATAAGATGCATGCTCACATAGGACTGGACAAGGCCTTAGTGACTCAATAACAATGATAGACTATGTTTAAATAGTGTATTTAGATTTCCAGTCGATGTAATTACTCAATGTTTAATAAAACGAAACACTTTTGATATCCATGGTTATGAGACATTAATTCTGTTGCAACACGCCCCGATGTTTCCGCCGCGATTTGTTGTTTTACGCGGTCGGGGTGTGACATGTGAGGGGTCCGTCAAACATTTGTAAAAAAATGTTACTTGATTTGTATTTTGTTACTGTTCTATGACATTTTCCCTAATCTCTTAAGTTGAACGATTATTAAAGATTTTTCTTTTGCAAATATGAACATTGATCTTCAAGCGTTATATCTCGACTAAAAGCAATAAATGTATTAATTTTTTTTCGAAGTTATTAGGTATTTTCTTAGCAAATATACTTTCAGATCATGCAAATTATATTGTTATAATTACATGTTAATTAACTAAGACGTTAGAACTTTAAAGGTCAATTTGGGGCAAATTCACATTAAATATACGAAGATAACAAGAGAAGAGACGATTTGATGATGACTTATGTTACTAATTTTTCTAAGATATACAAGAGTAATCTAGATAACATAATAATATACCATGGCATATTTGCCTCGATCTTGCCTTTTCGTATAGATATTAAGATATTCATTTGAGAAGATCGAAGGGTCAAAAATATAGAAAAAAATCAAATACAAAATACCCTTATCATACAAAATGTATGAATATAGTAAAAATAAAAAATAAAAATAAAAATTGGCATTTTCGTAATTTACTCATAGAGTAATTATCAAAATTACTTTACAAATGATCTTGTAGAGTAATTTTGATCTTGAAGAGTAATTTTGTAAAATGTTCTTATAGGGTAATTTTGATCATGTAGAGTAATTTTAATCTTGTAAGGTAATTATCAAAATTACTCTACAAACGTATCAAAATTACTCTGCATCAAAATTACTCTACAAGTGTATCAAAATTATTCTGCAATTTTATTAAACAACATACAATTCAAAATTACTCTACAAAATCATTTGTACCACAAGTGTATCTTGTAGAGTAATTTTGATCTTTTATGGTAATTATCAAAATTACTCTACAAGTATATCAAAATTACTCTACAAAATCATTTGTAGAGTAACCATGATACTCTACAAAATTACCTTACAAGATCAAAATTATCGTAAAGGATCATTTGTAGAGTAATTATGATACTCTACAAGATCAAAATTACCTTACAAGAACATTTTACAAAATTACTCTACAAAATCAAAATTACATTACAAGATCATTTGTAGAATAATTTTGATAATTACTCTACAAGTAAATAGTTACGAAAATGTCACCACGTTTTTTTTTCTTTTTCATGCCTTTCGTACGTTTTGTACGATAAGACACTTTGTACGTGAAATTTAACTCGAAAAATATAAACGTTTCGTACGTTTTTCATGCCTTTCGTATGCTTTCTATCATTTTCATTTGGGGATCTATACTCATTTTTAAGGGGCTGTTTATTTAGCTCTTAATGATTTAGACTTCTTACTGGTTAAGCACTTAATAGCTCAGACTGTTTGTTTCGTGAGCAGATGTCTGAATGGTTCAGACATTTGCCTCCAAATGGTTAAGCATTGTACCGAGTCTGAATGGTTAAGACCTCTAATCTGAGTTGGTCAGACATCTGCCTCTGAACGGTTACGCATTACACTGGCTCTTAATGGTTCAGACCTCTTACTACCTCTTATTGGTTCAACACTTAATGATCGAGACCTCTTACTAGTTCAGCACTTAACCATTTAGAAGTATGCCAAACAACCACTTTCATTATTGTTTTTCACTATATGTTAAAAGACTTTCACCGACATAAAGTTAAAGCGAATATCCATCGGTGTAGGTGTAGGTAAGAACAATTGTCGATTACGTTCGTAGAAAACCAGTCATGGATCCGCTAGTGATTTTTTGAGATTGTGTTGTCTACTAGTATTTATCTTTTACAATATTCTTAATCTTGCTATAAATATTTGCACCCTTACTTAAGGACGACATAATCTATCAACTAGGGATGACAATAGAGCGGGGTTGGGACGAATTAGGTATTCTCAACCCCAAACCTGATCAACTAAGCTTGTCTCAAACCTGTCCTAAAACTTATTGGGTAATTACTAGTCGGGTATCGGATATATCAACGAGTTTCGGGTAAACCCATTAAGTTAAAAAAATTACCCGTTGGTATAACCGACCCAAAACCCGTCGGGTATCCATCGAGTAACTACTAATCAATTACATTTAGCATTATCACTATAAAAATATTTTGATAACGTGGATTGAAATATTTTGATTGTGAATGAATGTTGAATCGTTGAATGAATCAACCATTGTCGTTATTCCTTTTAAAAGCATAAAGAATGTCAAAGCCAATCATTCACTTACATATAGCTCTATACAACTTGTATAGCTTTATATGAGTCGTATAGAGTTGACGTACACATCACATCCATTAGCTTTGTGTCACTATAGACCTCGTACAACATCATACCATATACGCATCGTACAGAGCTTTACGATGCGTTTAGAGTTTCCATGTGGTAGAGTTTGTCTGAGTTTGGGATTTGTAATATCCGTATACGACTCGTATAGGTCTCTACGAGTCGTGTATAGGGTGTCAAAATAAGGAACGTAATTATTTCAATAATACGACCCTTTAAATAATATCAATTCTTTATATAGAGCGAATGCGGGATATGATAAAAACATACAATCAATGATATTAATGATATACAAAGCAAAATTCAATCACTTTTAATGATAGCTCACCTAGGTTTATCATCAATGATTTTCCTTTATCGTTCGTACGCAAATCAAAACTAATGTCAAAACCCTACCAAAAGCTAGAGGCCCGTTTAAAACGAACATTTTGAGAAAATTACGATTCTGGCCCCTATGGTTATATCACTTTTACTCTTTTAGCCCAAAAAAGATTTTTTTAACATCTAAGCCCCCAATGTCTTTTTTTCTAACCCTTTTGGCCCCTAACGTCTTTTTTCTAACCCTTTAGCCCCTAACACTAACCCCATCCATTAAATGTTAGAAAAAAAGACGTTGGGGGCTCAGATGTTAAAAAAATTATTTTTTGGTCTATTTATTTTTCAATTTTAAACATGTATATACATATATGTATAATTGACAATATACACATATGTATAGTTAAAAGGTTAACAATATACACATGTGTATAAATCCCTAAATTAAAAAAAAAAAACCTTAAAGAAAAAACTCCGATTTTTCCAAAAAAAAATTGTATTTTTTTACATTTTTTTTGCTTAGGGAAAATGTTTGGTCTAGAATGCTTCTCAAGTTTTTCAATTAGCATACTACTACTCACATGATCATTATCATATATATATATATATATTATATCATACGAGCACTATGTTTAGTTTGAAAAACTAGTAAATAATCGGATTCGGATGTGGATTTATGAATATTTTTTGTTTTTTGTGTTGGAAATTTTGAAAATCGGATATACTTTTAGATTTACTCTGTTATTTGTGGGTTTTGAGTGTGTTTTATGGCTGAAATTGTGGTGTTATATGACTTTGTACACTTTGTAGGAAAAATGGACTTTGTAGCTGAACCTCGCCCTATCTATACATAAACGGATTTTTTTTATTTTATTTCATTCATCCGCATATCAAAATTAATGTCAAAACCCTACCAAAAGCTTGAGGCCCGTTTAAAATGGCCTCAATTTCTTTTTATTCTTATTCATTTTGCTTTTGCATTAATTTAATGAATTATTAAGAAAGAAGTAAGAAAAAAGAAAAACCTATTTATATTTCCTTATTAGGCTTTATCGAGAATCCGCTTGTTGTTTAGTGGTGTTAAAGAAAAACCTATTTATATTTCCTTATTAGGCTTATCGAGAATCCGTTTGTTGTTTAGTGGTGTTCAAAAAAATCCAAATTCGAAACCGAACCTGAAAATCCGTATCTAAAATATCCGAAATTTTGGATATTCGAAAACTGGATAATTTGTTTTCGGGTTCAGATTCGGATATGGATTTCTAAAAAATTTCGGATAATCGGACTATCCAATATCCGAAAACTAAATAAAGAAATAAAGAGTCAAGTTATTCTACAAAGACTTCTAATTGTAAGAAGTGTAAGAAAGATTTATAGAGTGACAAGTGTCCAATAACCTAAAACTAAACCCACTACATCACCACCAAAAACCTAAACACCCACCCCCACCCCACCACCACCCAAAAACCTAACCCCCCCCCCCCCCCCCCGGAAAAAAAAAACAAAAAAAAACTAACCCCCCCCCCCCCCCCCAAAAAAAACCTAAAAAAAAATATAAAAAAAACTAAACACCCACCCCCACCACCACCAAAAAACCTAAACCCCCACCCCCTCGGCAAAAAAAAAAATTTTTTTGGGTGGTTGATGGGGGGGGGGGGTTGGTGGTGGTGGATGTTTAAGGTTTTTTTTTTTTAGTGGGTTTTTTTTTGTGTAGTGGGTTTTTTAGGTTATTGGACACTTGTCACTCTATAAATCCTTCTTACACTTCTTACAATTAGGATCCTTTGTATTTGATCCTAATCCAAGAAATAAATATTGTATTATATGAGCACTATGTTTAGTTTGAAATATAGTAAAAAAAATAGTAAATAATCGGATTCGAATATAGATTTATGAATGTTTTTTGTTTTCAATGTTGGAAATTTGGAAAATCGGATATACTTTTAGATTTAATCAATGCATTAAACATATTTTTTTTTTCTTTTTTCTTTATAAATTCGGATATCCGTCTAAATATCTAAATCCGTATCCGAAATTTCGGATATCCTATTTTCGGATAACTGAAATTTCGGATAACTGAAATTTCGGATACGGTTTCGGGTATTAATATTCATTATCCAAAGTTTTCGGATATCCGTGAATCGAATATCTGAAAACCGGATAATCCGATGTTGAACACCCCTATTATTATTTGTATAATTTTTTATACACAATCATTTTGACATTAATATATCGGTAGTGATAAACAATTAAACATTTTAGCACGATTTAAAAAACATAAAAAGTAATGCCAATCAACTTTGAAAGTTAGTGCGTTGAAATACCATTCCATATTTCCATGATCTTTCAATTTGTGTTTTAAATTTTAAATATTTAATAAGCATTACTCCACTAAGGCTAATCAATAATAGATTTTCTAACTGTTCAAAAAAAAAAATAATAGATTTTCTAGAAGTTACATATACAAACAAAATTGCTCCACTAATGGCTGAAAAAGTAAAGCCAACATTTCTTTAATGTATAAGGTCAATACATGTGTATATATACCCATCAAAGATAAGGTTCAAGTTTATAAACAAAAACCTAATTAGCAATTTACTTTGAAGCTCTCATAACCATGGCTGATAAACATCATTCATCTAACCATGATGATGAGTTAGAAGAGACTGTTCTTCTTTGTGATCTTCCTGTTTATGGTGATGATATGAATTATAGTTCAACAGCTTCTGAAGACTCCATGAAACATGATGAGAGCTTTGAGTTCTTCAATGAAGAATGGTTGAAAAACAGCTTTTTCCCAAACAATGATATAGTTTTTTGTGGAAATTTGATTCTTCCCAAGAAACCCTTGTCAAGAAACACTCTAGAAACCAGGAAACATGATCATGAAAGAAGCAAAGATGATCAAGATTCTTGTTCTAGCAGGAACACTGAGTTTGCCAAGTTAATGTCTATGAACAAGGGGAGGAACCATGGTGGCAAACATGATGCGAAGAGGGTGTTTCCGGCTTCGGGTTCGATGAAATCGCGGTGGTATTATTATGGGTTTGGGTTGGCCGGGATTCCTACGGAGATGGACATGAGTGCCATTAAAAGCAGGCAAAACCGACACCGGAAAAGCCGATCGGTCGGTGAACAAGGCGGTGGAAAGGAGGAGAGTGGTGGTTTCCGGCAAGGGAAGAGGTTGGGTAGGTTGATTAGAGAGTTAAGTTGTGATGGACAAACCCAAGCTGACTCTATGGTGAAGTCTTCCCTTGTTTATGTTCCAAGGGTTTGATTATGGATTTTTTTTTTCATGTTAAATTTGTTAAATTTTTTTTGTACAGAAGTTTGGGAGTAGTTATGAAAAGATCACAATCATGGTTTAAGATATACATTTTGATGTTTATATATTCCATCATGTTTCAAACCCGAATGTTTGGTGAAAATATGTTTTTAGGCTTCATGGTGTGGGGCTCGGCCTCGGCTCGTCGAGGCCCTCGCCGACCCAAACACCATTTCCACCCCTCCGGCGGCGTCCTAATCGTCTCCCTCTCGACGTTGGAGACGCTAGCTACAAGACAAAATGTAAGGACCTGCAAAAATGTCCCAAAATGACCCGTAAGTAGTATCCCGGACCCCTAAAACCCTAATCCATATCAAAAATCAAGAAAAATCAAATTTCTGGTCGCTCGCGGGCCGCGTAAGATTTAAGCTAGGCTTACGCGGGCCGCGACAACTTAAAATTCTCCGGATAAGCGAACAGGCCACGTGTCAGACACGTGGCGCACCTAGGTGTGACACGCTAGCCCTAGTTGTAGACTAGGTGGCCCTCGCGGGCCGCGTAAAAGTCTTGTGAGGGTTTACGCGGGCCGCATAAAACCCATTTTTCAGCTATAAATTGATCAGTTCATGGCCTGTTCATCTGCACTCGAAAAACTTTTCAAAACACGAAATATACTGCTCAAAATCACAATTTAGCTTAGGGAAACACTGCTACGAATACAGGGTATTAACTCGATCACTGCTACGATGCAATGTCCGATCGATTAAAACCGATCCGATGGATGTTTAAGTGCTGCCCGTATTTGGGCTATACTTTGTCATTCGTCGTGAAAGTTTTGATTTCGTGAGCGTATCGTAAATGTTGTATTAAGTTACTGACCTAGTTTCGTGTGCATTGTTATCTAAACTAGGTTACAAGGCTAAATCAGTAGGCTAGACTCTGCCCATCTAAACTTGCAATATGAGTCATTCTCTTTTTATTAACAATGTTTTACAATACTCAAATTATTTTCAAAAGTTATAATTACAGGGATTAAGTCTTGGTTATCTTGAATCACTGGCTAGTGGGGTATTGTGCACATTACTAATCTCTCACGGTTAGGTTCATCAACCTAACAGTGATAATCATCACTACTTAGGTGAAAGGACCCAATAGTGGTATGACCATCGTCACCAGGGTGTGACACGGCGCCAGATAAAAATAAGATAGTAGCCATTGTAATCGCTCTTATGCTGTAATTTATAACGAATGTGTCGTTTTATTTAACCTGAATGACTCGCCAGTATTTCCCCGCTGATAAAATATTTTTAAACATGTTTCAGGCGACTTACTGTGAATCAAGGAAAAAGTGCTACGGAGCACTAGCAAGCTTGAAGTGGTGGCTCAGTTAAATAAATAAACATGTTTTGTAAAATAAGGGATTTCCTCGTGAAATTTCCTTCACTGTAAATTACGGGGTTTGTCCCAAATTATGAAATAAAATAATCGGGCATTTTCAAGTTCTAAAAGATCCTGTTAAACTTCCGCTGTCAACTCAAATAATAAATACCACGGGTTTCTGTCCCGCGGCTCCTGGACCGGGTCACACCGGGACGGGGGCCGTGACAGAAAAAGGGGGTATCAGAGTGTAAGTGCAGTTCCTGCCGGGTAACTGTCGCTTATCAGTTCTGGTCAACCAAAGCAGAAGTCCAAGTTAAAGTCAACGATAATGAAGATTATCAGAATTGCTGAAGGCATTCCGGACGACTTTCTAGTGTTTCCGATTATCGTATTGTTTTGTATCCCGGACAATGTGTTTTGTCCGGGTTTAGTCCCTAGCCTATATATATGTGTGTATTGTGTAGATTAGGGCAACTCTTGAAGCTTTGTGCTCCTCTCCCAACTTATTCTCCTGGTGTAAATTCTAGAGAGAGAGAGACTATGTGTTAGTGAGAGAAAGCTAGGGTTTAGATCTTTGTGATCTAAACCAGCTTGTAGAAGATGATGTATACTAGTTTGGTATGTAATCTGTGATGATTGTATTGAAATGAATGAGTTTGTCTTGCATCTTCTTCTTCATCTATCATATTTTGTTCTTCATGTCTTGAATCAAGTGCAATGTTTGATGTTCGTCATCGATCCGGTGCTTTAACAGTGGTATCAGAGCATGGTTACCGATTCAGAATGGTCTAACCGCCTTCTGAATCACCATTGCTCTTGATTTGATGTTTGTTTCCGCCAAACATCTTGAAGACTTGAAGATTTTGCAGAAAAGTTGAAGAAAATGAAGCTGTTCGTAGTTGTTTTGTTCTCCAAGTTGTTGCAGATATGAGGTTTGATCCAAAAATTGCTCTGTCCGAGTTTTTCTTAGTGTTAAACTTGTCTGAGTTTTAAAACTCTGTGTTTGTGTTTCCGGGGTTTTGGTGAACTAGTGTGAAGTCACACTAGGGAGATAGTCCGGAGACTTGTTTCTGAGTTTAGCGCTTGCTTGTTCTTGTCCGAGTTTAGCTCAGTCCGAATTTTTCTTGTTCTAGTTCTAGTCCGAGTTTCAGTTACTTGGGTCTGAGTTTAGCGCTTGCTTGTTCTTGTCTGAGTTTTTAACCAAGTAGGTCCAACTTTTGACTAAAAACTAAGACAACTGAAAAACTCGGACAACTGAAACTCAGACATTCTTAATACTCGGATCTAATTTAAACTAAGACAACTTAAGAAAACTCAGACACCTTAATGAGTTTAAAACTCTGACCAAGTTCATGTTTGACTTTTGTCCGTGTCCGAGTGTTTGTTGTTCTGAGTTTAAAAGTCTGAGTTTAAAACTCTGACCATGTTCATTTGTGTCCGTTCCGAGTTTCAAAGTCTGTTCTCCGAGGTTTATCATGAGTTGTAACGGTCCGAGTTTGTCATCCGAAAGTTAACAAACGGATCAGTTAACAATTCGCTTCTATGTGAAAGTTGGACAAGGTGTTAATGCACTTTGATATATAGTCCGAGTTTGTGTAACCTTTGTGGGTCCGAGTTTCTGTTTTGCGAGTTTAAGTCCGAATTTCAAGTGTTAAGTCCGAGTTTCTGCTCTTACATTGCGGTTTCAAGAATCCTTTTTATTCGTTGTTCCGAGTTTCTTTGATCTGAAGTTTAGTCCGAGTTTTTATTCAAAACTTTCCGAGTTTTGTTAAACTCTTTCAGCTCCGAGTATTATTCAAACACTCGTCTGTTCCGATTTTTATCGACTATAAGTTCGGAGCTTTACAGTTTTGGTCAAACAGTGCTCATCTGAGTTTTGTGCTCCGAGTTTTACAGTTTTGGTCAAATAGTAATAGTGTTCATCTGAGTTTTGTGGTGCTTCGAGTATTACAGTTTTGGTCAATTCATCTGAGTTTTAAACATGTCAAGTATTTCCGAGTTCTAAACAGTCAAGACAGTGTTTTGTGCTTTGTTGTCTGTTCTCTATTCGTGATTCCGAGTTTTTGCAGTCCCTATTAGAATAGTTTCCTTTATTTCTTTGCTTGTTTCGAATTCCTTTGTATTTTACATACTGTTCTGATGATCTGATCCAACGTTTCAAGACCTTCTGGGTTTTACGGGTTCCAAATTTGCTTAGAATTCCGGGTTACCTGGGGTACCGGATTTTTAGCTAAATTTAGAAGTTAGTGTTGTTCGGAAGTTTCGAGTTGTGCATGTTCCGAGTTTTTCTAGTTATTCCGGGTTACCTGGGGTACCGGATAACTAACTAAGAGTCAGAATTATGCGTAGTTTGAAGATTTGAAGTCGGTTTCAGATTATCGAAAAGTTTTATGGTACTTATGTTGTCCGGATCAAGTGAGGAGGTGAAGAGAATACAACTTGCTTGGATTTTTGTATTGTTTACAAAGAAATAGGGGGAGTAAAAATTTTGAAATTCCTGTTTTCTTTGTAAACCAAAAGCTCGTGGTGCTACATCGAAACAAGTTCATGTTTACTATCTTTGAGATTAACTTAGTGTTAATCTTACCGGTGGCGAAGTGTTTATAACATGAAGCAAGTTAGAGCTAGTGTATGATTGAGTTTTGTCAAGTTTGTTCGAGGTTTAATCAAGTGTTGACGTGATGAAGCAAATTGTTCTTTTGGCAACTAGTTGAAGGTCAAGCCTTTATCGTATGCCGGTTAGAGTAGAGATGATTAGTCTTCTTGATCTCTCTTCCAAGTTGGTGACTGATCGGATTCTCGAAATAGGGGTTCTTACATTAAGGGGGAGATTGGAGACGAAAGTCATCGGGTAATTGGTGGATTCTTGAAGATACGAGATTGGATCTTGAAGATTCGAGATGAAATGATTTCAGACACTCGGTTGAAGACTTTGATCAAGATGGTGGATGTACTTTTACAAAGTTCAGTTTGTTATTAACTTATCGAACTGAGCTTCATGTCTTTGCGAAATTTGAAGTGTTCAAGGTTGGGCATTGGAAATCCAATGTTTCTTTCTGCTGTTGGTTAGGTTTGAAGATTAATGTATCGAGCGATATTCCTACATGTGGTTGTAGGTCGGTTCGCGTTAACTTGATTCGGGAGTAGTTTGAGGGGGAGGATCTACAGTGTTTGATGTTGGATTCTTCGGGTTTCTCAAAGCGGCCTTAAGTGATCGTCAGCAAGTCTTTTATTAGAAGGGTTGAAGATCGCTGTGCTCTACCAGAAAGATCAAGTCTCAGCCAAAGTTGAAAGCAGCCATGATATCATCAGTCAAGGGGGAGTCTGTAAGTGCAGTATCCGGTGACTGAAGATATCAGTGTTAGACAGAACTGATGCAACAGTTAAGGGGGAGACTGTAAGTGCAGTTCCTGCCGGGTAACTATCGCTTATCAGTTCTGGTCAACCAAAGCAGAAGTCCAAGTTAAAGTTAACGATAATGAAGATTATCAGAATTGCTGAAGGCATTCCGGACGACTTTCTAGTGTTTCGGATTATCGTATTGTTTTGTATCCCGGACAATGTGTTTTATCCGGGTTTAGTCCCTAGCCTATATATATGTGTGTATTGTGTAGATTAGGGCAACTCTTGAAGCTTTGTGCTCCTCTCCCAACTTATTCTCCTGGTGTAAATTCTAGAGAGAGAGAGACTATGTGTTAGTGAGAGAAAGCTAGGGTTTAGATCTTTGTGATCTAAACCAGCTTGTAGAAGATGATGTATACTCATTTGGTATGTAATCTGTGATGATTGTATTGAAATGAATGAGTTTGTCTTGCATCTTCTTCTTCATCTATCATATTTTGTTCTTCATGTCTTGAATCAAGTGCAATGTTTGATGTTCGTCATCGATCTGGTGCTTTAACACAGAACCACTGATTTAAGACAATTAAGTATTTAGAAATACTTAATTTTCTGATTGCCATTCTGTGAATTAAGTTGATAACTGAATTTTTTTAACTTAGAATTGTGTGTGTGTTTCTTCATGTATGCTAACAACATGAATGAGTTGCCTGAAGCTCTTCAGAATCTCAATTTCTATTCTGCTGGTATGGAAGTTTCCAGAGACCTTCGATTATCTGGCCGACACTGAAGAACCTATGGAATTCCAGTCTCAAGCCCAGGAGAAACCCAAGACGAAGAAAAGAAGGAGAATCGTAGGCTGGAGACGCGTACGGAGGAAGAAGCCAGCTGCACAGAGGGTTAAAAAGACTGAGGACCCAAAGGATAAAGGGAAAGGAAAAGAAATCGGGGAAAGTTCAGGGCAAGCCCAGGAAATGCCACCCTGGGAGGAGCTTGATCGTAAACTGGCTAATTGTGACCTCATTGGACCTACCAATGAAGACCTCTTCAATTACCCAATTGAATCAGAACTTCCAGTTAACTTAGCACCTGCTATCCCAGATCCCATTGTCAACCACCAACTTCTACCCGGAGAGCTGGAGGAATGGTGGACAAGTGATTGGCAATTTCAGAATCTCTTGAATAACCCTAACACCTTTTTCCCCCAGTTTGACCCTGAGCCTGCACCCAACCCACCAATGAGCACCGAGAACTTGGCTGAACTCCGCCACTATGGTGAGGAACTGGTGGACGCAGGAAATAGAATCCGGGAAGTGGGGGAGAGGATATCATGGAAATACGACGAGAGGGAACGTCGTTTCTGAAGTGCCAGCTGACAGGGATCGTATGTGGTTGTGTGGTTACGTGTTTAATAATAATAAATATTAACAAAAATATAATCATGTAAAATAACTTAAAATAAAACTTTTGTAATATATCGGGTGTGTACGGATGCATACTAAAATATATAAAATAAGTCGCAAAGTCGAAAATTTTGGCTATACATGTTGACATGACTATGTGCGATTATTTTATTGTGACTGATTATTAGTTATTTTATTTTGTGCCAATAATTTATACATTTGTATATTGAAAATTTATCAGATGGAACCCGCCGTTAATGAGCCAGTTAACGAAGTTAATCAATCCGAACAAAACAATGGAGATCAATTTCTTAATAGGCAAGATATAGAAAACATCGTTGCACAGGGAATAGCAAATGCTATTCCAGCAATCCTTGCTGCTGCCCGAAATCCAGTTGAACCTAAACCAACTACTCCCAGCAAACGTACTCACGGCGACAATTTCAGTAATAGTATAAATGGAGGCGGCAACATTAATAATAATGATAATGATGTGATGCAAGCCCCATTTCTTAAGAAAATGAAAGCTGCAACACCTGGTTGCACTTACAAGGAATTTCTTGCCTGTAAACCAATCGAATTTGCAGGCAATGAAGGGGCAACTGCCGCACTGCGTTGGTTAGAGAAAACCGAAGCAGTAATTAAAATAAGTAAATGTGCCGAGGAAAACAAAGTCATGTACGCTTCGCATCTTTTTAAAGAAGGGGCACTAGAATGGTGGAACACGGTACTACAAGCTAAGGGGAGCGATGTGGCTTATGCCATGAATTGGGAAGAATTTAAGAGACTAGTAGAAAGAAAATTCTGTCCCGAATATGAAAAGGAACAAATGACAAATAAGTTCCTAAACCACCGGATGGTGGATGTAGACTGTCGAGGGTATACTTCGACATTCTTCGAGTATGCTAGAATTGTACCTACCCTGGCTTCGCCAGAACCGGTACTTATTTCTCGCTATATTTGGGGTTTAATTAGCGATATTCGTGATATCGTTAAAGCTGCGAGACCCCGCATAATTGACGGTGCAGTAGAATTAGCCAACACTTTGACCGACGGGCTAGTACGCACAAGAGAAGAAAACCTGAAAAAGGAAGTGGCCCAAAAGATTACCCAAGGATTCCGTGTGGGTAATAGTAGTAATTTCAAGAAAAAGGGAACCGGGCAATCTTCCACTGCTCCATTTTGCAGTACATGTAAAAGAAAGCATTTTGGAAGATGCAAAGGGTATTGCAATTTCTGCAAAATTCCAGGGCATCAAGAAGAAGATTGCAGGAGGAAGAAATCAACAATCTGCTTCAACTGTGGAGAAGCTGGACATTTTAGACCAGACTGCCCCAAATTGGTTAAACCAGCTGACAACAAAGCCAAACCTGTAGAAGGAACTACCAAAAAGAATGCAAGAGCATTCTAGTTGACTACCCAAGAAGCAGAACTCATCCCAGATATGATAACTGGTACGTTCCTAGTTCATGACGTTTATGCGAAAGTATTATTTGACTCTGGTGCAAACCAAAGTTTTATAAATACTTCGTTCTGCCAAGCTCTTAAACTACCCTTAACCAAACTTAGACAAGTTTTTACTGTAGAAACGGAAGATGGAAATTCTGTTCATATAGATAAAGTTTTGCAAGAAGAAAATATAGAACTCTTAGGCTATAAATTTTCTGCAAACCTGTTACCTATGAATTTAGCTGGATTTGATGTCGTATTAGGAATGGATTGGTTAGTAGCCAACCATGCTCGAATTCTCTGTGATAAGAATTCCATAGAAATACATACACCCACAGGAGAAATAGTGGTGATTACAGGAGATAAGCCACGTAAACCAATGAAGTTCATTTCTGTAATGAAAATTGCTAGTTATTCAAGAAAACAAGGAATAGTGTATATGATTTCGGTAATCATTAACACTAAAGGTAAGGAACTTAAGGAAATTCCAGTAGTATCAGAATACTCAGATATATTTCCAGAAGAACTACCTGGATTACCACCCGATAGGGAAGTAGAATTTAGAATTCATCTAATTCCTGGAACTACACCGATATCCAAGGCACCTTATCGGTTAGCACCCACCGAAATGTTGGAATTGAAAAAGCAGTTAGATGAATTATTAAGCAAAGGATTCATACAACCTAGTTCATCCCCTTGGGGAGCACCCGTATTATTTGTAAAAAAGAAGGATAGTTCAATGCGAATGTGTATCGATTATAGGGAATTGAATAAAGTTACAATTAAGAATCGATACCCATTACCTAGGATTGATGATCTTTTTGATCAACTTCAGGGAGCTAGATATTTTTCTAAGATAGATTTACGCTCCGGATACCATCAGTTGAAAGTACAAGAAAAAGACATACCTAAAACTGCCTTCAAAACTAGGTATGGTCATTACGAGTTTACAGTCATGCCCTTTGAGTTAACCAATGCTCCTGCAGCATTCATGGACATGATGAATAGAATCTGTAAACCGTACTTGGATAAATTTGTAATTGTCTTTATCGACGATATACTCATTTATTCCAAAAGTCAGGACGAGCATTGTGAGCAACTACGTGCACTCTTAACTTTGTTAAGAAAGGAAAAACTTTACGCCAAATTCTCAAAGTGTGAATTTTGGCTACAGGAGGTACAATTTTTAGGACACATGGTGAATTACGAAGGCATTCACGTAGATCCCTCAAAGATAGAAGCGATCACCAAATGGAAGGTCCCACAATTAGCCATGGAAGTTAGAAGTTTTCTAGGGTTAGCCGGATACTATAGACGGTTTATTAAGGATTTTTCCAAAATAGTTGTACCACTAACTAAGCTAACCTGTAAAGCAGTAAAGTTTGAATGGGGATCTAGGCAAGAAGAGGCTTTTAAGATTTTAAAGCAAAGGTTAACAAATGCCCCAATTCTTACCTTACCAGAAGGGACATAAGATTTTGAAGTTTATTGTGATGCTTCTAAGCTAGGATTAGGATGTGTGCTAATGCAACGCAAAAAGGTAATTGCGTACGCCTCAAGGCAATTGAAAAAGCACGAAGAAAATTATACGACGCACGACTTAGAATTGGGAGCAATAATTTTTTCCCTTAAGATTTGGAGACACTATCTGTATGGCAGTAAGTTTACAGTCTATACAGATCATAAGAGTTTAAGATATATATTTGGGCAAAAAGAATTAAACATGAGGCAAAGAAGATGGATGGAAATTCTAAGTGACTACGACTGTGATATTCAATATCACGAAGGAAAAGCAAACGTAGTAGCAGATGCCTTAAGTCGTAAGTATCATGAAAAGCAAAAGCGAGTTCGTGCTCTTAGATTAAGTTTACAATTAGATCTAATGGAACAACTGAAGAATGTCCAGGAAACAGCCATCAAGGACGATGCTGAAGAAATGAAAGGATGAATAAAGGAACTAGAGCAAGGGGCTGATGGAATTTGGAGATTCCACAAGAAAAGGATTTGGGTACCTAAACAGGGAGAGTTAAGAAATAAGATTTTAGAGGAAGCCCATAAATCTAGGTATACCATGCATCCTGATAATAGTAAGATGTACCAAGATTTAAGGAATAACTTCTAGTGGATAGGAATGAAAAGGGACATAGCTAGATATGTTTCAAAGTGTCTTACTTGTTCACAAGTTAAGGCAGAACACCAGAAACCTTCAGGGCTACTCCAACAATTAGAAATGCCTATATGGAAATGGGAGCTCATAATAATGGACTTTGTTACTAAGTTACCCAAAACCAGAAACGGGAACGGCGCAATTTGGGTAATTGTGGATCGATTAACCAAATCAGCTCATTTCCTGCCCATGAAGGAAACTTTCAGTATGGAAAGATTAGCCAAATTATACGTAGACAAGGTAGTATCCTTACATGGAGTCCCACTCTCTATTGTATCAGATAGAGATAGTCGTTTCACTTCACATTTCTGGACAAGTTTCCAAGAAGCAATGGGGACACGATTGAATTTAAGTATAACCTACCATCCCCAAACAGACGGACAAAGTGAAAGGACGATCCAAACCCTGGAAGACATGCTCAGGGCATGTGTGATAGATTTTGGAGGAAACTGGGACAACCATTTACCTTTAATTGAATTCTCCTATAACAATAGTTATCATTCGAGCATCGAAGCTGCGCCGTTCGAAGCACTGTAGGGACGAAAGTGTAGAACTCCAGTCTGCTGGGCAGAAATATTAGAAAGCCAATTATCAGGTCCTGAAATCGTACAAGAAACCACCGACAAGATCACTCAAATCAAGGAAAGACTAAAGATGGCTCGAGATCGCCAGAAAAATTATGCAGACAATCGACGTATGCCGTTAGAATTTCAAGTTTGAGACAAGGTACTCTTGAAAGTTTCTCCTTGGAAAGGAGTAGTTCGGTTTGGTAAGAAAGGAAAGCTAAGTCCAAGGTACATAGGACCATTCCCAGTAATCCAGAAAATAGGACCAGTCGCCTATCGCTTACAACTACCGGAAGAGTTAGCTGGGGTACATGATGTATTTCATGTATCTAACCTTAAGAAATGTTTATCTGACGAATCCCTGATAGTACCTCTTCAAGACATACAGGTAAATGAAAAGTTGAAGTTCGTGGAGAAACCGCTTCAAATAGAAGATAGAAAGATTAAGTTTCTCAAACACAAAAGATTGGTACTGGTCAAAGTCAAGTGGGATTCAAAAAGAGGACCCGAATACACCTGGGAGCTGGAATCGAAAATGAAGCGAAAATATCCTCACTTATTTCAGTAAATCTCGAGGACGAGATTTTAAATAAGGTGGGGAGGATGTAAGGACCTGTAAAAATGTCCCAAAATGACCCGTAAGTAGTATCCCGGACCCCTAAAACCCTAATCCATATAAAAAATCAAGAAAAATCAAATTTCTGGTCGGTCGCGGGCCGCGTAAGATTTAAGCTAGGCTTACACGGGCTGCGACAACTTAAAATTCTACGGATAAGCGAACAGGCCACGTGTCAGACACGTGGCGCACCTAGGTGTGGCACGCTAGCCCTAGTTGTATACTAGGTGGCGCTCCCGGGCCGCGTAAAAGTCTTGTGAGGGTTTACGCGGGCCGCATAAAACCCATTTTTCAGCTACAAATTGATCAGTTCATGGCCTGTTCATCTGCACTCGAAAAACTTTTCAAAAGACGAAATATACTGCTCAAAATCACAATTTAGCTTAGGGAAATGCTGCTATGAATACAGGGTATTAACTCAATCACTGCTACGATGCAATGTCCGATCTATTGAAACCGATTCGATGGATGTTTAAGTGCTGCCCGTATTTGGGCTATACTTTGTCATTCGCCGTGAAGGTTTTGATTTCGTGAGCGTATCGTAAATGTTGTATTAAGTTACTGACCTAGTTTCGTGTGCATTGTTATCTAAACTAGGTTACAAGGCTAAATCAGTAGGCTAGACTCTGCCCATCTAAACTTGCAATGTGAGTCATTCTCTTTTTATTAACAATGTTTACAATACTCAAATTATTTTCAAAAGTTATAATTACAGGGATTAAGTCTTGGTTATCTTGAATCACTGGCTAGTGGGGTATTGTGCACATTACTAATCTCTTACGGTTAGGTTCATCAACCTAACAGTGATAATCATCACTACTTGGGTGAAAGGACCCAATAGTGGTATGACCATCGTCACCAGGGTGTGACACGGCGCCAGATAAAAATAAGATAGTAGCCATTGTAATCGCTCTTATGCTGTAATTTATAACGAATGTGTCGTTTTATTTAACCTGAATGACACACCAGTATTTCTCCACTGATAAAATATTTTTAAACATGTTTCAGGCGACTTAATGTGAATTAAGTAAAAAGTGCTACGGAGCACTAACAAGCTTGAAGTGGTGGCTCAGTTAAATAAATAAACATGTTTTGTAAAATAAGGGATTTCCTCGTGAAATTTCCTTCACTGTAAATTACGGGGGTTGTCCCAAATTATGAAATAAAATAATCGGGCATTTTCAAGTTCTAAAAGATCCTGTTAAACTTCCGCTGTCAACTCAAATAATAAATACCATGGGTTTCTGTCCCGCGGCTCCTGGACCGGGTCACACCGGGACGGGGGCCGTGGCACAAAACACCACCTCCTTCTTTCCACACACATATACATACAATTCATATATATATATTAGGCCCATCCCCCATTTCCTTAGTTTCATCCCCTTTGCCCCATTCTCACACCCATCCTACGTGGCGCTGACGTGGAGGCCCATCCTCCATCAACCATACCGAGTAGCCTTACATTAACTCGTTTTGACATGTTACTGTCACTACTGATCCTGTACGTCTTGTTTGTTTTGTCAGGCTTACAGCTAGGTCTTGTCGTCTTGGTGAACCCGAATATAATCTATATATTTATTTAGCACACACACACACATATATATAGGTAAAATATAGGAAGAATACTCATTTAAGTTGAAAAAACTCAAGAAAACCTTATATAACATTTTTATTTTCTAAAAACAATAGGGAATGTAACATACATATATTTGAACATTTTTATAAAAAATGTAAAAAATGGTGACTAGTTTTTTTTAAATGTTCAGAGTCTGTATGTTACATTTTTTTGGACATATATATTATGTAACATGGAATTTTTAACATTTAAAAAAAACTACTCGACACAGTGACATTTGCACATTTTCAATTATTGTACAATTTCGATCATTTTCATGTTAAATAAAATGTTATATTTTATTTACGAATCATGTAACCGTACTATCGAACGAAACGATATCCACGAAAATTCCGAAACAAAATCCGTGTTACACATGCCTTAACACCTTTGTATAACCTAAATATTAGGTTAAAAGGGGTTAAAAATGACAAAATGCGATTATACAAGTCCGGGGCTGAAATTGCCAAACACCAAAAGTTCTGCCAGCTAAAGGGCTTACGGACCATAAGCCCATAGCTCTTACTGTCCGCAAGGACTCTCCAGCACAGCAGAACTGGCAGCTGGCTGTTTTTCTGCATTTCTTGGCCCCCAAGTCACGACTTTTATCACTTCTCACCTGGGAGGACACTAAGCATTGCCATAACACCTGGATGGGCACTTGGCATGATTTGGTGGCCTCTTGATCACTATAAATAGGTGATCAAAGTCATCATTTCAGCTTGCTCATTTCAAAAATTCTTTCTATCTATCTTAGAGCTTTTTCCAGCTGATTGGAAGCCTCCTATCTGAAGTTCTGAAAGTGTTCTTCAACACAAGTAAGTACCTTCCTTAGGTCTTTCATTATTTTAGCTATTATGAGCTAAAAGTCAAACAGTTTGACTTTCGGTTCTGACCATTTTTGGTCAAGTCAAAGTTCAATTGAACTTTGCAACGTGAACGTAATCACGAAGCTATTAATCCTTTGCAATTGCACATTCTGATTACCACATTTAGTAGGCGAAGTGACGAGTCAAAGTTTTACGAATTAAAAGTAAAAAAATGCATAAAAGTGCATTTTACGACGAAAACGTTTTTGGGTATTAAAACTTAAAGTTTTGACACCAAATCAGTTTTATAACATTATTAGACATGTTCAAACATGTCTAACTCGTCATTTATAGTTTAGTGCTTTTTATTTAGTCGAAAATCGAGCGGTTGGACTACCGCTTTGACTTTCGCATCTGACCCGTTTGGTCAATCTTAGGATTCGACCAAGCGCATTTTTATGACCATAGTAAATAGGGAATAACCCTCTGAGGTTATACCTTATGGTCATATTGTTTGGTTAGTTATATGACGAGTCGATTATTTTATGTTCTTTTAAATTGACGAAAACGCCATTTTGGTGCATAAAATGGTTTTAAGCATATAAGACCAATGTTTTGACAACTAAACTGATGTTGCAACATAATCAAACTTTTTTTTGACATATTAGACTCGTCATAGGAATTGTTTAACCATTCAAACCCATAGTTACGCTTACGGCCCTTTAAAGTGGCGTAAACCACTTTAACGAGTCGTAACGGGTCAAGGCACTTAGGAACTCTTCCAAACCAGAATGTAAGGATTATTAAACCATATCACGAGACCCAACACTCGTTTGGTTTATAGACCCCATTCTATCTGAATCCTCTTACTAAAATCTCGATACACTAACACATAGAATTCTGATACATTAGGAGACACTTGAGCTTTGTTTATTCCTTTGAACAAGGACACATACGCAATCCCAAGTGAGTACATAGCTCCCCTCTTTTACGTTTTCTAACTGCTTTGGGGTGATTCATATGTGCTAAACCGTTTTCAAGTTTCAAAACAAAGTTTATGGTTTATATATAACAATACGATTTCAATAATGTGGTAAACTTATTGGTGCGTTATCCATAACACGAATGACATTCATTAGCTTTGGCATAGCTGACCGGTAGTATGTTATGGTACCATAGGACTGACAATCCCGTTACCAGATTTTCCACTGGATTGTGGGAAGTTTGGGGAACGACAAAAACTTCTTATTTTAACAAACCCTTTGGTGGTTTGTTAGTCGAATTAAAGAGACTCTTTGGTGGTCTAGACGAGTCATTACAGGTTTGAATGTATTCATTAAAGAACGACCACGGTTTTCACAATTAAAACACGGACGATTTGTTTATACAAAACACGGGCAATCGGTTTATAACATGGATGATTGGTTTATAACACGGATGATTGGTTTATAACACGGACGATTGGTTTATAACACGGACGGGTGGGTTATAAGACGGACGATTGGACGATTGGTTTATAGTAAGTAATTAAGATAACGAGACGGGTGCAATATGATAAAAGCATGGTGGATACGCTGCCGGTACTTCCTATATATAAATGCTTTTATATTATTACATATCGTGGCGTTATCCAAATTACTTCAACAAGGACAAATGGTTTTGGACGAGACACGAACGCTTTTCACTTAAAGATATAAACCATACAATGTTTTCTTTTAAATCGATTTATTACTTGGTTTTACAAAAGAAATTCTTTGGTCAAGATTCATGGCTACAAGGTTTTATAACTTAAATCAACTTGTTTAGTTGGTTAAATATATTGCAATACCAAACACTTTTTGATACAAGGTTTTCATTAATCGACTCTGATAGTCGGACGATGTATTGCAATAACGAATACAAAGCCTTGAATTTGACACACACAAAACCAATGTACTCGCCAACTTTTTATACTGATTGTCTTTTCACATATGTTTCAGGAGCTAACAGTTAACAACCATCATTCAAAACAGTAAAACCAAAACTCATAAAATGATTAACGGTAATAGAATGATGATTAGCCCTACTACAGTAAGAAGATGCAAATACAATTCGTTTTTATCGTGTCACACCCCTTTCTGCGGCGGAAGGACGAGGTGTGATCACGAAAGGTTCTCATTGCATACGAAGAGTAAACATACTACATGCTCAAAAATAACATCAAATACCATAATTTGATAACATGAGTTTAGCGTTTACATCGCTAAGTAGCATAAAACATTGTCTTAAAAAGTTTATAACTTTATTCAAAGATAAACATAAACGACATCCAAGAGCATGAGTAAGACCACGCGTACATCCATCCTAGTTACCTGAAATACATGTGAGTTTTGGAAAAACGTCAACATAATGTTGGTGTGAATTCATGCAGTTTTGTATTTCACGTTTGTATACTTTGTATGAAAACATAGTGTGTGTATAAATAAAGTTTTCATATATAAATCAAGTTTCATGTGTACACCACGTACTTATGTATAATTAAGTTCTTCTTGAGTACCCCACGTACTTCAAGTATAATTCAAGCTTTTCTTGAGTACCCCACGTACTCAAGTATAATTCCCGTTTTTCTTGAGTACCCCACGTACTCAAGTATTAATCAAGTTTTAATATGGTATGAATTTAATGTAAATGAAGCATTCCTGTAAGTATCAGGATTGTTAATGGGTTGCAAAGCCATTAACATGTGACACGACATAGGAAGTCACCAAACCTTAGGCATTTAGTTGGTATATTCTGAGACACAAAAGCACTGCTCGATTCTCGCCCTCACCGAGAGTGTGGCTGCCCGGCACCCGTTAGATCTAACCTTTTGTTCTGCGGTCTAGGTATATTGTTGATTAATGGTGCTTATGTACCCTATTCGTGACACGATTTCTCGTATCATTTCTCATAACGCATCATACTTGGTACTCGTCCTCACCAAGTGCGCTTCTCGTATTCTTATATCTCATCACACTTGGTACTCGTCCTCACCAAGTGTGCTTCTTGTATTTTTATATCTCATCACACTTGGTACTCGTCCTCACCAAGTGTGTTTCTTATTATCATACCATTTGTAAACATAGTAATATATGTACATGTATTTCACCCCCGAAGTTATAAAACCGAAAACAGTTAAAGAAAAGGGGGAGCATGAACTCACAACTTTGCGTTCCTTGCGTCGTAAACTTCACCGGATTTGCTTAATTAACGTCGTAACCTATACGCGTTTTCTTAACGTTAGTCACTAGACTTGTGTCGCACAAGTACAGTCACTCTCTTTTGTGTATATATTCTTGTGTTAAAAATATTTTATATTTTTAACTAAGTGTCTTACTTATATTATTTTCTCAAAAATAAATATAAGCTTTTTGTATTTTGCACTTTGCACCCGAATTATGTATCTTGTATGTTGTATATGTATTTTTGTGTTTATACTTCTCATGAGTATTTAGTGTATTTTTAAGTCTTAAAACACTAGCACGTATAACACATACTATATACACTTAGCACAAAAGTTGGTGATCAAATAATATATATTTTTCTCTCAAAAATATACATACTTATATCCATTTTTATTCTTGAAGAAATCCTCATTTCTTATCACCAAAAATTAGGGAAACCTTGGTAATATTTTTAGATACATTTTTAGGGAATAAGTTTCTCAAAAACTTATATTTTTTCTAAGTGTCAAAATTTATAAAAATTTTGACAGAGTTTCCCCTAAAAATGGAGGTTTCCCATGTTTTCAAAACATGTGTTTATTTTCTTTTAAATCGTCAACAATCATCAACAACAATTATCAACAATAATCATCAACAATAATCACTAATTTCTCCATTTCATGAACTTGAATATTTACAAAAATGTGTAGTAACTTACTAGCACATTTAGTAAGTCTTGTTATCTTTAAAAATAAGTTTAATTTCTTGAAAACTTTATTTTTAAAGATCTTGAAGTTTTACAACTTCTAGTCATGATTTACCAAACATATTTCTTGTTAAAATTTTCTTGTGACACAAGTGTTTACACACTTATTTATTCACTAAAATGCTTTTATATGTAAGATTCGGGTTTAAAACAAGACTTGTATATTTTACTTGGTTCTTCCGAAAAACCACTTGTAGATCTTTAGATCTACATGTTTAGAGTCTTATTTTACAAGGAAAATTATGTTTACACAAGTTCCAAGTTCATGGTGGATGATTTCATCATCTTTTATATTTCTAACACTTAACATACTACTAGTTCATGTTCTTGAACATGACCTAGTATGCGTAGATGATGATCCACCCCACTTTTAATGACAAACAACATCAAATAATCTCAACTAGACAAGTTTCACTAGATTTACACAACTAGTTTCTCCTTATCCAACTTATTCATCATATGTTCAAGACTTTGTGTTATGTTCTTTAGAGTTTTCATCATTTAATCATTCTATCATCTATTACCCACTAAATACAAGATCAAAATGATGTTTTAGAGCACTTACTACTAGCTCAAGGCTAGGGAAGAAACAAGACGAAAACAAGGTGGATAAAAGCAAACGAAGAAGGTCCTTCAAGATCCGCTTGCACCGAGCTTCGTTAGTGACCTTCTTACACCCTTCGTTAGTGACATAGGCAATAAGAACACTAAAAATGCTAGAGCATTTGTTCTGACTGCAGATGAAGCCAAAATGATTCCGGACGTCATAGCCGGTACGTTTTTAGTTAATGATGTTTTTGCTAAAGTATTATTTAACTCTGGTGCAAACCAAAGTTTTATTAATACTTCATTTTGTAAACTTCTCAACCAACCATTAACTAAACTCCCATAAGAATGTCTAGTAGAAACAGCCAATGGGGAAACCATTAAGATTTCTGAAATCTTGCAGGGAGCAAGAATAGAATTTTTTAATCAAAAGTTTATTGCAAACCTTTACCCAATGAATCTGGCAGGATTTGATATTGTATTAGGAGTGGATTGGTTAATAGCCAATAAAGCCAGTATATTATGTGATCAAAAGTTAATTCAAGTAAACTCACCAAAAGGTGAAAAGATCATGATTAAAGGAGATAAACCATCTAGATCCACGAAATTCATCTCTGTGATGAAAACCGCAAGTTATATAAGAAAAGGATCTTTAGTGTATTTGATTTCCATAATCACTAACACTAAAGGAAAAGAACTAAAGGATATTCCTGTAGTATCCCAGTTTTCAGATGTCTTTCCAGAAGAATTACCAGGACTACCGCCGGACAGAGAAGTTGAATTCAGAATCCATCTGCTACCAGGGACAGCACCAATTGCTAAAGCACCTTACCGCTTGGCACCCGTCGAAATGCAGGAACTGAAGAAATAATTGGACAAATTGTTGGAGAAAGGATTCATACAGCCAAGTTCGTCGCCATGGGGAGCACCGATCTTATTCGTTAAGAAGAAAGACGGATCAATGCGTATGTGCATTAACTAACGTGAATTAAACAAGGTTACGATTAAGAACCGGTATCCATTACCAAGAATCGATGATCTGTTTGACTACTTGCAAGGAACTCGATTTTTCTCAAAAATCAATTTAAGATCAGGATATCATCAATTGAAAGTACAGGAAGAGGACATTCCTAAGACCGCGTTCAGAACAAGGTATGGCCATTATGAATTTACTGTCATGTCATTTTGTTTAACCAATGTCCCAGCTGCATTCATGGACATGATGAACCGAATATGTAAGCCATATTTGGATAAATTCATAATTGTCTTTATAGATGATATTCTCATCTATTCTAAAAGTAAAGAGGATCATGCAAAGCATTTGCACGCACTTTTAAGTTTATTGAGGAAAGAAAAGCTTTATGCTAAATTTTCAAAGTGCGAGTTTTAGTTAGAACAGGTACAGCTTCTTGGACATCTAGTCAATCATGAAGGAATTCATGTGGATCCCACCAAGATCAAGGTGATTACCAAATGGAAAACCCCTGAGTCACCAACCGAGGTTAGAAGTTCCTTAGGATTGGCCGGTTATTATAGGAGATTTATTCAAGATTTTTCTAGAATATCCATTCCCTTAACTAAGCTAACTTGTAAATCTGTTAAGTTTGAATGGGGACCGAAACAGGAAGAAGCTTTTAGAATTCTTAAGCAAAGAGTAACCCATGCACCCATACTAGCATTACCAGAAGGAACTGAAGGTTTTGTGGTTTATTGTGATGCTTCTAAGTTAGGTTATGGATGTGTATTGATGCAACGCCAAAAGGTTATAGCTTACGCATCTAGACAACTTAAGAATCATGAGGAGAATTATTCAACCCATGATTTAGAATTAGGAGCTATAATTTTGCCCTTAAGATTTGGAGACATTACCTTTATGGTAGCAAGTTTACCATTTTCACCGATCATAAGAGTTTAAGGTATGTCTTGGGACAAAAGGAGTTGAATATGAGGCAAAGACGCTGGATGGAGATTCTTAGCGATTATGATTGTAATATCCAGTATCATGCAGGAAAGGCTAATGTAGTAGCTGATGCTTTAAGTCGAAAATATCATGAAAAGCCAAAAAGAGTGCGATCTCTTAAGTTAAATCTACAGGTAGATTTAAATGAACAAATTAGAGAAGCACAAGAATCGGTAATCAAGGAGGATACTGAAAAGCTAAAAGGAATGATTAAAGAATTAGAACAAGGAACCGATGGAATTTGGAGATTCCATAAGACAAGAATGTGGATACCTAAATTAGGAAACCTGCGTCATCTTATATTAGAAGAAGCCCATAAGTCTAAGCATACGATGCATCCTGGAAATGACAAGATGTATCAGGACTTAAGAAAGAATTTTTGGTGAATAGGAATGAAAAAGGATATAGCAGTTTACGTTTCTAAGTGTTTAACCTGTTCACAAGTCAAAGCTGAACATCAGAAACCCTCAGGATTGCTGCAACAGTTAGAAATGCCCGTATGGAAATGGGAATTGATAACAATGGATTTTGTTACCAAATTACTCAAAACAAGGAAATGTAATGATACAATTTGGGTGATTGTAGACAGACTAACTAAGTCAGCTCATTTTCTACCAATGAAGGAAACTTTCAGTATGGAACAATTAGCCAAGCTATATGTAAATGAAATAGTTTCATTACATGGAATTCCTTTATCAATTGTTTCTGATAGGGACAATCGTTTTACCTCTCATTTTTGGGCAAGTTTCCAAAAAGCAATGGGAACTAAGTTGAATCTAAGCACCGCTTTTGATCCTCAAATGGACGGACAAAGTGAAAGGACGATTTAGACAATGGAGGACATGCTTAGAGCTTGTGTAATTGATTTCGGAGGTAATTGGGACGATCACTTACCAGTAATAGAATTTTCTTATAATAACAGTTATCACACAAGTATCAATGCTGCACCATTCGAAGCACTTTATGGACGAAAGTGCCGAACCCCAGTCTGTTGGGCAGAAATTGGAGAAAAGCAACCATCTGGACCTGAGATAGTGCAAGAAACAACCGACAAAATCATTCAAGTTAAGGAACGCCTGAAAGCACGTGATCGAAAAAAGAGCTATACAGATAACAGACGCAAGCCATTAGAGTTTCAAGTAGGAGACAAAGTGTTGTTGAAAGTCTCTCCTTGGAAAGGAGTTGTACGATTCATCAAGAGAGGAAAGCTAAGCCCCAGGTATGTTGGACCTTTTGAGATTATTAGAAGAGTAGGACCTGTAGCCTATCAGCTACATTTGCCAGAGGAAATGGCAGGAATACATGATGTATTTCATGTATCTAATCTCAAGAAATGCTTAGCTGATGAATCGCTGGTAGTACCTCTTAAGGACATAGAGGTAAATGAACAACTTAAATTTGTAGAGAGGCATCTACAGATTGAAGACAGAAAGGTCAAGAACCTCAAGCACAAGAGATTAGTTCTGGTCAAAGTGAAATGGGACTCCAAAAGAGGACCAGAATACACATGGGAACTTGAATCAGAAATGCAAAGGAAATATCCACACTTGTTCCAGTAGATCTCGAGGACGAGCTCTAAAACAAGGTGGGGAGGATATAACAACCCTCCTAAATATTTATCGACGCCCTAAATATATTAAAATATCCCAATATGTCTTAAAATACACCCCATACGTGAAAACAGGGCCTGAATACCTTTAATATTATAAAAATTAATTAAAAACAAGAAAAAATGGGGCTCTCGCGAGGCGCGTAGCCTTTGGCTACTGCCTACGCGGGCCGCGTGCGATCATCATCGAGGCGACACCCGGAAGCCGCCACGTGTCGACACGTGGCGAGGCTATACCGGTGACAAATCAAGGCTAGGGCCTACAACCCTATGTCACGGGCCGCGTAAGCCTCAGCCTAAGCTTACGCGGGGTGCGAGAGACCCCAAATGCAGCCCTATAAATTGCAACGAAGGCCTTCAGTCTCAAATCGTTCATCTCTCGACTTTTTCTCTCAAATTTCTTAACAGTAGGCATAATTCTCGGGTATAATATCCCCCTAAATAACGAAGTTCTGCTCCGTTGTAAGTATCATAACCCCTGGATACGTATTAGATACGCTGCCCGATTGATCTAGGGTTCCGTAACGGCTGTCGTGATTCTGCCCGACGTAGTCGTTGGAATGCCGTCTCGGGGAGGGTATTACTAATGTTAAAATGGGTTATTATACTAATGTGTGTGCATTTGTGTAATTTATAGATTGTCTCCAGGAAATCCTTACAGAAAACCTAAGACAGCAATGTGAGTAATCTCCTTTTTGTAAACTGTTTTTACAAAACCTCACACAATTAATTATATATTAAGCAGTTATTGAGCATTTGTAAGGATACAATTATCGTCGGTATGTTGGGGTTTTGTATACAAAATTTGTAATTGCCTTGCGAGGGGTAACATTTCCACAAGTCGGGTTGAAAGTACCGTGGGTGGTAATTGGTATGACTTGGAAACAAATGTAATTGCGTGAACTCCCTCAATACTATACAATGGTCTTTATTAAACTTGATTAAACTGGGATTCACTCACCAGTATTTCCCACTGACAAAATATTTTTAAAACGCGTTTCAGGTAACAAAATTTGAAAGCCAAATAGAAGCCAGCTGGACAGCACTGAAGGCTTGGAAAAGTGGCAATAATGTTACCTAAAATAAATAGATGTTTTATTAAATAAAAATATGATTTATTCCTATGAAAATGTATGTACTTAAAACTTGGGTTTTATCCCATGTGTTTAATATTTTGAAAGTGTGGTATTTTACTCTAATAAAATATTTCCTAACTACGGTTCTGATGAAATTTCCGCTGCCAAAATAGATAAACACAAGATACCACCAAAACTGGCCGCGGCAGCCCATTCCCGGTTCTGATGGGTTTGTTAGGGGACGGGGGTTGCGACACGGTGAGGGGTCGCCACCCTCAAATCGGTGAGCGTGTGACAACTGGCACCAAACCGGTAATTTCCGTACACTTTAATCATTATTTAATGACTGCAATTATGTGCTTAATTGTCAGCAATGTCTGAACACATGATTAAACAAGTGTATTCATGCACGTTGTATACTATAAAATATTGCTTTATGCATAAACGAGAGCGTTGCGTCAGAAATAATAGTAAACTCACCGGTAAGACACACTGTGTCAATGGAACTGCAGAAAGCAGTCAGACAATAAAATTGGAGCCTAGGTGTAGGTCCGACAACAAGAATGCATTAAAACCCAAGAGTACATACAAGGGTTTAATATATATGCAATACGAAAGCAAAAATAAGCACTAAAAAGCACCCGAAACGCACTTTAAGTGCAGAATTTATATAATTCAGCAATAAATCAGCATTTAAACATGTGAATATTATGCAGAAATTTCGTTCTATCATCCAGAATACTTCCTCAATTGTCGGGAATCGAAAGTGTTACAAAAGGATACTTAAAAGACACTAAAAGGTGCAATTTAGCACTTTAACGAATCGGTATGTAACCGAACAACCGGATATTACCCGGAACACCAAAATAATGCTAGAAGCATTGTTTTTATTTTCCTAAGCTAGTTAGGGTCCCCGAACACCCTAACACACTACACATTATATAATATACCATAAGGCACTAACTAGACCTTTGATTTCCAACTAATCACTAACTAGTAGTTAGAAATGTTTCACTTAACCCCCCCCCCCCCACATGTTGGACGGTTGGGAACATAATCCCACATGGGATTTAAGTTGCATATTTTATTAGAACTTGCCATGTCCTTTTGAAACATAATACCCAAGGGTTAGAGCCTTGAAATGGATATAAGTAAACACCACAAGATCATAACCATCACAACTTCACACATTACACCCACAACTTTCTTCTCCCTCTCTCCCTTGGGTTACGGCTCAAACCAAGCACCCACATACATCCATTTCCAATCCATTACCAAGCATTCTAAGAAGATCCTAAGGTGTAAGAAGCATAATTAGGAAGCTTGGAAGCAACGGAGCTTGAAGGACCTTGTTCATTTTCTTTTATCCACTTCATTTGCCCTCTTGAACTTCCCTAGCCTTGTGCTAGTAGTAAGTGCTCTAAAACACCATCTTGTTCTTGTTTATGATGGTTAATAGATGATTTAATGGCTAAAAATCATGAAACACTATACATTAAAGTCTTGAACATAAGGTGTATAGGGTGGATAAAGAGAAGATATGTGTGTAAATCTTGTGAAACTTGTCTAGTTATGATTATTTGATGTTGTTGTTAGTAAAAGCAAGATGGATCATCATCTAGCCATACTAGTCCATGTTAGAGAGCATGAACTAGTAGGATGTAAAAGTTAGAAAGTTAAAAGATGATGGATCCATCCATTCATAAGACATGAACTTGAGTAAAAGTAATTTTCTTGTAAAATAAGACTCTAAACTAGTAGATCTAAAGATCTACAAGTGGTATTTTTGAAGAACCAACTGTAAGACGAAACCATGTTTTAAAACCGGATCTTTCATGAACTAGAGGTGTTTTTGTGAATAAACAAGTGTGTGGACACTTGTGTAACAAAAGTTTTAACAAAGAAATAATTTTCGTAAAAACCGACTAGAAGTTGTGAAACTTCATAATCTTTAAAAATAAAGTTTTTAAGAAATTAAACTTATTTTTAAAGATAACAAGACTTACTAAATGTGCTAGTAAGTTACTACACATTTTTGTAAATATTCAAGTTCATGAAATGGAGAAATTAGTGATTGTTGTTGATGATTATTGTTGATAATTGTTGTTGATGATTGTTGATGATTGTTGACGATTTAAAAGAAAATAAACACATGTTTTGAAAACTTGGGAAACCTCCATTTTTAGTGGAAACTCTGTCAAAATTTTTATAAATTTTGACACTTAGAAAAATATAAGTTTTTGAGAAACTTATCCCCTAAAAATATACCTCAAAACATTACCAAGGTTTCCCTAATTTTTGGTGATAAGAAATGGTGATTTCTTCAAAAATAAAAATGGATATTATGTATATATATTTTTGAGAAAAAAATATATATTATTTTATCACCAACTTTTGTGCTAAGTGTATATAGTATGTGTTATACGTGCTAGTGTATTAAGACTTAAAAATACACTAAATACTCATGAGGAGTATAAACATAAAAATACACATACAACATACAAGATACATAATTCGGGTGCAAAGTGCAAAACACGAGATACTTATATTAATTTTTGAGAAAATAATATAAGTAAGATACTTAGTTAAAAATATAAAATATTTTTAACACAAGAATATATACACCAAAGAGAGTGACTGTACTTGTGCGATACAAGTCTAGTGACTAACGATAAGAAAACGCGTATAGGTTACGACGTTAATTAAGCAAATCCGGTGAAGTTTACGACGCTAGGAACGCAAAGTTGTGAGTTCATGCTCCCCCTTTTCTTTAACTGTTTTTAGTTTTTATAACTTCAGGGGTGAAATACATGTACAAATGTACAATATTTATAATTGGTATGATATAAATATAAGAAGCACACTTGGTGAGAACGAGAATCAAGTGTGATGAAATATAAATACAAGAAGTACACTTGGTGAGAACGAGAACCAAGTGTGACGAAATATAAGAATACAAGAAGTACACTTGGTGAGAACGAGAACCAAGTGTGACGAAATAATAGAATATGAGAAACGCACTTGGTGAGGACGAGAACCAAGTAGGTTGCGTTGTGAGAAATGATAACAAGAAACGCGCTTGGTGAGGACGAGAACCAAGTAGGATGCGTTATGAGAAATAGTGTCATGAATAGGGTACAGAAGCACCATTAATCAACAATATACTTAGACCGCAGAACAAAAGGTTAGATCTAACGGGTGCCTGGCAGCCACACTCTCGGTGAGGGCGAGAATCGAGTAGTGCTTTTGTGTCTCAGAATATACCAATTAAATGCCTTAGGTTTGGTGACTTCCTATGTCGTGTCACATGTTAATGGCTTTGCAACCCATTAACAATCCTGAAACTTACAGGAATACTTTTTACATAAAAGTCATACCATACTAAAAATTGATGAATACTTGAGTACGTGGGGTACTCAAGAAAAGATTGAATTATACTTGAGTACGTGGGGTACTCAAGAAGAAATTGAATTATACTTGAAGTACGTGGGGTACTCAAGAAAAATGGGAATTATACTTGAGTACGTGGGGTACTCAAGAAGAATTTGAATTATACATGAGTACGTGGTGTACACATGAAACTGGATTTATATATGAAAACTTGATTTATTCTCAAACTATGTTTTCATACAAAGTATACAAACGTGAAATACAAAACTGCATGAATTCACACCAACATTATGTTGACGTTTTTCCAAAACTTACATGTATTTCAGGAAACTAGGATGGATGTGCGCGCGGTCTCGCTTATGCTCGTGGATGTCGCTTGTGTTTAACTTTAAATAAAGTTTTAAACTTTTAAGACAATGTTTTATGCTGTCTAGCGATGTAAACGCTAAACTTATGTTTTCAAATCATGGTATTTGATGTTATTTTACGAGCATGTAGCATGTTTACTCTTCGTATGCAATGAGAACCTTTCATGATCACACCTCGTGCTTCCGCCGCAGAAAGGGGTGTGACAGATTGGTATCAGAGCTGCGATTGTAGTGAACCAGGATTCCTTCTCGAGTCTAGTCTACAATCTCTAGGATCCATTCACGAAAACAATTTTCAAAGAGTTTTCATTGCATTAAACGTCCCGCGACATCCACTGCCTGAAACTGTCTACATGAGTCTAGAAAAGACACTACGAGACTTAGAGTGCACTAGAGTAGCACTTGTCTTTAACTAAGAAACTACTTGCAATTATGTGTGATAATTAGCATGTACTTGAAGTAGAATGTCACAAGTATACGTGACTTTACCGGAAAGCGATGGCCCATCTGAAGGAAGAAATACGAGGATGAAACGAACTGTGCGAACTGTGCAAGAAGTTATGTAATTATGGATGCATACATAATTATGGAATTCAGTGCACAGAAATCACAGCAAGTCTTTTCACGTATGGATTCCCTCAGTGCAAGCCTACTAAGTACTCTGCTAGAGTATTAATTGTTTGATGTCACTTATGTGGTATATATACCTGTGAATATATATGATACTACTGTCTAGTGTGACGATATCAAACAAATGTCTAACCCTGTTGTGTTATGTTCTGTCAGAACATGGCACCCAGGAAAGCTGTGAATGCTCGCAATGACGATCAACCTCCTCCTCCCCCACTGCCCAGAACTGCTGAAGAGCTGAACGCTCTACTGAAAGAAAGGATCTCCGCTGCTATCGCCCAGTACGAGGCGAACCGAACTCAAGACAGTGGTGGCCCAAGCAACGCTAGACGTAATGGGAACGGAGATTCATCTGGAGGCAGCGCAGCTCAAGGTAACCTTAAGACGATTTGCTAAGCATGGAGAAATTTATGAACGGTCTTTGTTTCATTATTTCTTCGATTGCTCATATGTGAATTGGTTGAATCAATTCCAGGCTGCACTTTCAAGCAGTTTCTCGACTGCAAGCCGATGAACTATGACGGCACAGGAGGTGCAGTAGCCTTTGTACGCTGGACGGAGAAGACTGAAGCTGCTATCCACATGAGCAAGTGTACCGCGGATCAGCAAGTCACTTTCGCTACCGGATTGTTCGTCGATGAAGCTCTGACTTGGTGGAACCTGCAGGCCCAAACCTTGGGTGATGATGCCGCTTATGGCTTAACTTGGGAGGAACTGAAGGAAAGAATGAGAGAGAAGTATTGCTCTCGCGCTGAACTCCAAAGGCTGGAAACGGAGTTCTGGCACTTGACCATGGTAGGTGCTGACATTAATGGTTATACTCGAAGGTTCCACGATCTGTCAAGAGTGCTTCCCCACATGGTGACTCCCGAATTCAAGCGCGTTGAATGCTACATTTGGGGACTGGCCCCAGAGTTTCGTGGCATGGTGACGTCGGCCAAACCACAAACAATCACTGAGGCTGTAACTCTGGCTGTCAGCCTTACGGAAGACTGTGTTCGCATGAAGAAGCTGTCACTGAACCCAACAAAAAAGACCGAGACGCATGCTGAGTCGTCCGGCGACAAAAAGAGAAAGCATTCGAATCTGAACCAAGCAACTCGTAACAACAAAGGTTTCAACAACAAGAAGCGTGACGCTAACCCGTCTCAGGAGGCGAAGACCCATGCAACCAAAGCATACCAAGGCTCCATGCCTAGATGCCAAAAATGTAAGTATCACCATGATGGAGCTTGTCGCATTCCAAGGTGCGACAAATGTGGTAAATTGGGTCATCAAACAGAAGACTGTTGGGGAAAAGGAAAGAACCGAAATGGAAACGGTGCTGGTAACAAGAATGGTAACGGGAAAGGGCAGAACCAAGGATGCTTCAAGTGTGGAAGCAATGATCATTTCATGAAGAACTGCCCAGAGAGAAACAATGCTCAGGCTAGAGCATTTGTGATTGGAGCAAAGAACGCACGCGAGGACCCTAACGTGGTCACCGGTACGTTTCTCATTAACAATCACTTTGCATCCATATTATTTGACACTGGCGCCGATTATAGCTTCATGTCTGTGGAATTTAAACGCATACTCGGAATAGAATCTAGTAGATTAGAAATTCCTTATTCCATAGAGCTAGCCAATGGTAAACTTGTTGAATCGGGCGAAGTTGTTAGAGGCTGCACACTAGAACTTGGTGAACGAAGATTTAGCATCGACCTCCTACCTATTCAATTGGGTAGCTTCGATGTAGTAGTCGGGATGGACTGGTTGTCCAAGAACAAAGCTGAAGTTATATGTCATGAGAAAATCATTCGCATCCCTTTAGCGAATGGTGAAACTCTCATCGTGCATGGAGAAAAACGAGACGCACCTCTTCGAATCATCAGTTGCATAAAGGCACGGAAGTGCTTAAGGAAAGGGTGTGTCGCTTTCCTAGCACACGTTATAGACAAGAAGGCTGTGGAGACAAAACTTGAAGACATTCCTGTGGTGAAGGAATTTCCTGATGTGTTCCCTGAAGATCTGCCAGGACTACCTCCGCAACGACAAGTCGAATTCCGTATAGACTTGGTTCCAGGAGCTGCTCCTGTAGCCAAGGCACCCTATCGACTTGCGCCATCCGAAATGCAAGAATTATCTACACAACTCCTGGAGTTGTTGGATAAGGGATTTATAAGGCCAAGCTTCTCACCCTGGGGAGCTCCGGTATTATTCGTGAAGAAGAAGGATGGAACACTGCGGATGTGTATCGATTACAGGGAACTGAACAAACTCACGATCAAGAATCGGTATCCGCTACCAAGGATTGATGACTTATTTGATCAATTGCAAGGATCAAGCTACTATTCCAAGATCGACCTTCGATCTGGATACCATCAGCTGAGAATCCAAGAGGAAAGCGTACCAAAGACTGCATTCAGAACGCGATATGGGCACTACGAATTTCTTGTGATGCCGTTTGGGCTGACGAATGCACCAGCGGTCTTTATGGATCTGATGAACCGCGTATGCAAACCATATCTCGATAAATTCGTGATTGTATTTATCGATGATATCCTGATTTATTCACGAACGAAAGAAGAACACGAGCAACATCTCAGAACCATCTTGGAACTACTGAAGAAAGAGAAGCTTTATGCAAAGTTCTCGAAATGCGAATTCTGGATTCGCGAAGTACAATTTCTTGGTCACGTTGTGAATGAGAAGGGCATTCATGTAGACCCGTCCAAGATAGAAGCAATAAAGAATTGGGAAGCTCCCAAGACCCCAACTGAAGTTCGATAATTTTTGGGCTTAGCGGGCTATGATCGGCGATTCATCGAGAATTTCTCAAAGATAGCTCAACCGCTAACGACCCTTACACAGAAAGACAAGAAGTACGACTGGGGTCACAAACAAGAAGAAGCCTTCCAGTTACTTAAGAGCAAGCTCTGCGATGCACCAATACTATCATTACCCGAAGGCACCGAAGACTTCGTGGTATACTGCGACGCCTCACGACAAGGCTTGGGTTGCGTGCTCATGCAACGCCAAAAAGTCATCGCTTACGCTTCAAGACAACTGAAGGTACATGAAAGAAACTATACCACGCACGACCTAGAGCTAGGTGTGGTAGTATTCGCCTTGAAGATTTGGCGACATTATTTATATGGTACTCGATGTACAATCTTCACAGATCACAAAAGCTTACAACACATATTTGATCAGAAGGAATTGAATATGCGCCAGCGACGTTGGGTCGAGCTGCTGAACGATTATGACTGTGAGATTAAGTACCATCCTGGAAAGGCAAACGTTGTAGCGGACGCGTTGAGCCGAAAAGAAAGGGTTAAGACCCTAAGGGTTCGAGCATTGGAAATGACGTTTCGAACGAACCTCACTGAACGCATTCGGGATGCACAACAAGAAGCTCTTAAAGAAGAGAACTGTAAAGCTGAATACCTACGGGGTATGCTGAAATACATGGTGCCAAATGAAGAGGGAGCCTTATACTTCAAGAAGCGTATTTGGGTTCCACTCTATGGTGGCATACGAGAAGTCATCCTTGATGAAGCCCACAAATCGAGATATTCGATCCATCCAGGATCGGACAAAATGTATCAAGACTTGAAGGAATACTATTGGTGGCCGAGACTTAAAAGCGACGTTGCTGTCTATGTTGGAAAATGCCTAACCTGTGCTAAGGTTAAGGCCGAATATCAGAAACCGTCCGGCCTACTACAGCAACCAGAGATTCCCGTGTGGAAGTGGGAACAAATCTCGATGGACTTCATAACGAAATTACCCAGGACCCCGAGAGGGCACGATATGATATGGGTAATAGTTGATCGATTAACGAAGTCTGCGCACTTCCTACCGATCCGAGAAAAAGACAGCACTGGAAAGCTTGCTGAAATATACTTAAGAGAAATTGTGGCACGTCATGGAGTGCCAATCTCAATCATTTCAGACAGAGATGGACGCTTTGTCTCAAGAATCTGGCAATCATTTCAGGAAGCCTTTGGATCTCAGTTAGATCTGAGCACGGCATTCCATCCCCAAACAGACGGCCAGAGCGAACGGACTATACAAACGTTAGAAGATATGCTTCGCGCATGTGTCATGGATCTAGGCGGCAGCTGGGATACTCATCTACCTTTAGTTGAGTTTTCCTACAATAACAGTTATCATACAAGCATAAAGGTCACGCCGTTCGAAGCTCTGTATGGCCGCAAATGCCGATCGCCCTTATGTTGGGCAGACGCTGGAGATAAACGTATGGTTGGTCCTGAACTTGTACAAGAGACAACCGACAAGATTGCGCAGATCCGAGAGCGCATTAAGGTGGCTCGAGATCGACAAAAGAGCTACGCTGATCCGAATAGAAAATCAGTAGAATTCAAGGTGGGAGACAAAGTGTTGTTAAAAGTCTCACCTTGGAAGGGCGTAGTCAGATTTGGAAAGCGTGGAAAGCTAAATCCACGATACATCGGACCATTCAGAATATTGAAAAGAGTTGGTACCGTGGCATACAAATTGGAGTTACCGGAAGAACTTAATGGAGTACATGATACGTTTCATGTATCCAACCTGAAGAAGAGTCCAACACAAGAAAACGTGATCATTCCGATAGATGAAGTGCATATTGATGAAGCCCTCCGATTTACAGAACAACCCGTTGAGGTTACCGACTGGAAAGTCAACAAGACCAGGAGGAGCAGCGTAAAACTTGTCAAGGTACGTTGGAGCTCTAAGCACGGACCCGAGTACACATGGGAACGTGAAGACCAGTTCAAGGAAAAGTATCCCCACCTGTTCAAGAAGACTCCAGCGAGAGTTAGTTCAGCCTGAATTTCGGGACGAAATTCTTTTAACGGGGGGAGACTGTGACAACTGGCACCAAACCGGTAATTTCCGTACACTTTAATCATTATTTAATGACTGCAATTATGTGCTTAATTGTCAACAATGTCTGAACACATGATTAAACAAGTGAATTAATGCACGTTGTATACTACAAAATATTGCTTTATGCATAAACGAGAGCGTTGCGTCAGAAATAATAGTAAACTCACCGGTAAGACACACTGTGTCAATGGAACTGCAGAAAGCAGTCAGACAATAAAATTGGAGCCTAGGTGTAGGTCTGACAACAAGAATGCATTAAAACCCAAGAGTACATACAAGGGTTTAATATATATGCAATACGAAAGCAAAAATAAGCACTAAAAAGCACCCGAAACGCACTTTAAGTGCAGAATTTATATAATTCAGCAATAAATCAGCATTTAAACATGTGAATATTATGCAGAAATTTCGTTCTATCATCCAGAATACTTCCTCAATTGTCGGGAATCGAAAGTGTTACAAAAGGATACTTAAAAGACACTAAAAGGTGCAATTTAGCACTTTAACGAATCGGTATGTAACCGAACAACCGGATATTACCCGGAACACCAAAATAATGCTAGAAGCATTGTTTTTATTTTCCTAAGCTAGTTAGGGTCCCCGAACACCCTAACACACTACACATTATATAATATACCATAAGGCACTAACTAGACCTTTGATTTCCAACTAATCACTAACTAGTAGTTAGAAATGTTTCACTTAACCCCCCCCCCCCCCACATGTTGGACGGTTGGGAACATAATCCCACATGGGATTTAAGTTGCATATTTTATTAGAACTTGCCATGTCCTTTTGAAACATAATACCCAAGGGTTAGAGCCTTGAAATGGATATAAGTAAACACCACAAGATCATAACCATCACAACTTCACACATTACACCCACAACTTTCTTCTCCCTCTCTCCCTTGGGTTACGGCTCAAACCAAGCACCCACATACATCCATTTCCAATCCATTACCAAGCATTCTAAGAAGATCCTAAGGTGTAAGAAGCATAATTAGGAAGCTTGGAAGCAACGGAGCTTGAAGGACCTTGTTCATTTTCTTTTATCCACTTCATTTGCCCTCTTGAACTTCCCTAGCCTTGTGCTAGTAGTAAGTGCTCTAAAACACCATCTTGTTCTTGTTTATGATGGTTAATAGATGATTTAATGGCTAAAAATCATGAAACACTATACATTAAAGTCTTGAACATAAGGTGTATAGGGTGGATAAAGAGAAGATATGTGTGTAAATCTTGTGAAACTTGTCTAGTTATGATTATTTGATGTTGTTGTTAGTAAAAGCAAGATGGATCATCATCTAGACATACTAGTCCATGTTAGAGAGCATGAACTAGTAGGATGTAAAAGTTAGAAAGTTAAAAGATGATGGATCCATCCATTCATAAGACATGAACTTGAGTAAAAGTAATTTTCTTGTAAAATAAGACTCTAAACTAGTAGATCTAAAGATCTACAAGTGGTATTTTCGAAGAACCAACTGTAAGACGAAACCATGTTGTAAAACCGGATCTTTCATGAACTAGAGGTGTTTTTGTGAACAAACAAGTGTGTGGACACTTGTGTAACAAAAGTTTTAACAAAGAAATAATTTTCGTAAAAACCGACTAGAAGTTGTGAAACTTCATAATCTTTAAAAATAAAGTTTTTAAGAAATTAAACTTATTTTTAAAGATAACAAGACTTACTAAATGTGCTAGTAAGTTACTACACATTTTTGTAAATATTCAAGTTCATGAAATGGAGAAATTAGTGATTGTTGTTGATGATTATTGTTGATAATTGTTGTTGATGATTGTTGATGATTGTTGACGATTTAAAAGAAAATAAACACATGTTTTGAAAACTTGGGAAACCTCCATTTTTAGGGGAAACTCTGTCAAAATTTTTATAAATTTTGACACTTAGAAAAATATAAGTTTTTGAGAAACTTATCCCCTAAAAATAAACCTCAAAACATTACCAAGGTTTCCCTAATTTTTGGTGATAAGAAATGGTGATTTCTTCAAAAATAAAAATGGATATTATGTATATATATTTTTGAGAAAAAAATATATATTATTTGATCACCAACTTTTGCGCTAAGTGTATATAGTATGTGTTATACGTGCTAGTGTATTAAGACTTAAAAATACACTAAATACTCATGAGGAGTATAAACATAAAAATACACATACAACATAGAAGATACATAATTCGGGTGCAAAGTGCAAAACACGAGATACTTATATTAATTTTTGAGAAAATAATATAAGTAAGATACTTAGTTAAAAATATAAAATATTTTTAACACAAGAATATATACACCAAAGAGAGTGACTGTACTTGTGCGATACAAGTCTAGTGACTAACGATAAGAAAACGCGTATAGGTTACGACGTTAATTAAGCAAATCCGGTGAAGTTTACGACGCTAGGAACGCAAAGTTGTGAGTTCATGCTCCCCCTTTTCTTTAACTGTTTTCAGTTTTTATAACTTCGGGGGTGAAATACATGTACAAATGTACAATATTTATAATTGGTATGATATAAATATAAGAAGCACACTTGGTGAGAACGAGAATCAAGTGTGATGAAATATAAATACAAGAAGTACACTTGGTGAGAACGAGAACCAAGAACGAGAACCAAGTGTGACGAAATATAAGAATACAAGAAGTACACTTGGTGAGAACGAGAACCAAGTGTGACGAAATAATAGAATATGAGAAACGCACTTGGTGAGGACGAGAACCAAGTAGGTTGCGTTGTGAGAAATGATAACAAGAAACGCGCTTGGTGAGGACGAGAACCAAGTAGGATGCGTTATGAGAAATAGTGTCACGAATAGGGTACAGAAGCACCATTAATCAACAATATACTTAGACCGCAGAACAAAAGGTTAGATCTAACGGGTGCCTGGCAGCCACACTCTCGGTGAGGGCGAGAATCGAGTAGTGCTTTTGTGTCTCAGAATATACCAATTAAATGCCTTAGGTTTGGTGACTTCCTATGTCGTGTCACATGTTAATGGCTTTGCAACCCATTAACAATCCTGAAACTTACAGGAATACTTTTTACATAAAAGTCATACCATACTAAAAATTGATGAATACTTGAGTACGTGGGGTACTCAAGAAAAGATTGAATTATACTTGAGTACGTGGGGTACTCAAGAAGAAATTGAATTATACTTGAAGTACGTGGGGTACTCAAGAAAAATGGGAATTATACTTAAGTACGTGGGGTACTCAAGAAGAATTTGAATTATACATGAGTACGTGGTGTACACATGAAACTGGATTTATATATGAAAACTTGATTTATTCTCAAACTATGTTTTCATACAAAGTATACAAACGTGAAATACAAAACTGCATGAATTCACACCAACATTATGTTGACGTCTTTATGGATCTGATGAACCGCGTATGCAAACCATATCTCGATAAATTCGTGATTGTATTTATCGATGATATCCTGATTTATTCACGAACGAAAGAAGAACACGAGCAACATCTCAGAACCATCTTGGAACTACTGAAGAAAGAGAAGCTTTATGCAAAGTTCTCGAAATGCGAATTCTGGATTCGCGAAGTACAATTTCTTGGTCACGTTGTGAATGAGAAGGGCATTCATGTAGACCCGTCCAAGATAGAAGCAATAAAGAATTGGGAAGCTCCCAAGACCCCAACTGAAGTTCGATAATTTTTGGGCTTAGCGGGCTATGATCGGCGATTCATCGAGAATTTCTCAAAGATAGCTCAACCGCTAACGACCCTTACACAGAAAGACAAGAAGTACGACTGGGGTCACAAACAAGAAGAAGCCTTCCAGTTACTTAAGAGCAAGCTCTGCGATGCACCAATACTATCATTACCCGAAGGCACCGAAGACTTCGTGGTATACTGCGACGCCTCACGACAAGGCTTGGGTTGCGTGCTCATGCAACGCCAAAAAGTCATCGCTTACGCTTCAAGACAACTGAAGGTACATGAAAGAAACTATACCACGCACGACCTAGAGCTAGGTGTGGTAGTATTCGCCTTGAAGATTTGGCGACATTATTTATATGGTACTCGATGTACAATCTTCACAGATCACAAAAGCTTACAACACATATTTGATCAGAAGGAATTGAATATGCGCCAGCGACGTTGGGTCGAGCTGCTGAACGATTATGACTGTGAGATTAAGTACCATCCTGGAAAGGCAAACGTTGTAGCGGACGCGTTGAGCCGAAAAGAAAGGGTTAAGACCCTAAGGGTTCGAGCATTGGAAATGACGTTTCGAACGAACCTCACTGAACGCATTCGGGATGCACAACAAGAAGCTCTTAAAGAAGAGAACTGTAAAGCTGAATACCTACGGGGTATGCTGAAATACATGGTGCCAAATGAAGAGGGAGCCTTATACTTCAAGAAGCGTATTTGGGTTCCACTCTATGGTGGCATACGAGAAGTCATCCTTGATGAAGCCCACAAATCGAGATATTCGATCCATCCAGGATCGGACAAAATGTATCAAGACTTGAAGGAATACTATTGGTGGCCGAGACTTAAAAGCGACGTTGCTGTCTATGTTGGAAAATGCCTAACCTGTGCTAAGGTTAAGGCCGAATATCAGAAACCGTCCGGCCTACTACAGCAACCAGAGATTCCCGTGTGGAAGTGGGAACAAATCTCGATGGACTTCATAACGAAATTACCCAGGACCCCGAGAGGGCACGATATGATATGGGTAATAGTTGATCGATTAACGAAGTCTGCGCACTTCCTACCGATCCGAGAAAAAGACAGCACTGGAAAGCTTGCTGAAATATACTTAAGAGAAATTGTGGCACGTCATGGAGTGCCAATCTCAATCATTTCAGACAGAGATGGACGCTTTGTCTCAAGAATCTGGCAATCATTTCAGGAAGCCTTTGGATCTCAGTTAGATCTGAGCACGGCATTCCATCCCCAAACAGACGGCCAGAGCGAACGGACTATACAAACGTTAGAAGATATGCTTCGCGCATGTGTCATGGATCTAGGCGGCAGCTGGGATACTCATCTACCTTTAGTTGAGTTTTCCTACAATAACAGTTATCATACAAGCATAAAGGTCACGCCGTTCGAAGCTCTGTATGGCCGCAAATGCCGATCGCCCTTATGTTGGGCAGACGCTGGAGATAAACGTATGGTTGGTCCTGAACTTGTACAAGAGACAACCGACAAGATTGCGCAGATCCGAGAGCGCATTAAGGTGGCTCGAGATCGACAAAAGAGCTACGCTGATCCGAATAGAAAATCAGTAGAATTCAAGGTGGGAGACAAAGTGTTGTTAAAAGTCTCACCTTGGAAGGGCGTAGTCAGATTTGGAAAGCGTGGAAAGCTAAATCCACGATACATCGGACCATTCAGAATATTGAAAAGAGTTGGTACCGTGGCATACAAATTGGAGTTACCGGAAGAACTTAATGGAGTACATGATACGTTTCATGTATCCAACCTGAAGAAGAGTCCAACACAAGAAAACGTGATCATTCCGATAGATGAAGTGCATATTGATGAAGCCCTCCGATTTACAGAACAACCCGTTGAGGTTACCGACTGGAAAGTCAACAAGACCAGGAGGAGCAGCGTAAAACTTGTCAAGGTACGTTGGAGCTCTAAGCACGGACCCGAGTACACATGGGAACGTGAAGACCAGTTCAAGGAAAAGTATCCCCACCTGTTCAAGAAGACTCCAGCGAGAGTTAGTTCAGCCTGAATTTCGGGACGAAATTCTTTTAACGGGGGGAGACTGTGACAACTGGCACCAAACCGGTAATTTCCGTACACTTTAATCATTATTTAATGACTGCAATTATGTGCTTAATTGTCAACAATGTCTGAACACATGATTAAACAAGTGAATTAATGCACGTTGTATACTACAAAATATTGCTTTATGCATAAACGAGAGCGTTGCGTCAGAAATAATAGTAAACTCACCGGTAAGACACACTGTGTCAATGGAACTGCAGAAAGCAGTCAGACAATAAAATTGGAGCCTAGGTGTAGGTCTGACAACAAGAATGCATTAAAACCCAAGAGTACATACAAGGGTTTAATATATATGCAATACGAAAGCAAAAATAAGCACTAAAAAGCACCCGAAACGCACTTTAAGTGCAGAATTTATATAATTCAGCAATAAATCAGCATTTAAACATGTGAATATTATGCAGAAATTTCGTTCTATCATCCAGAATACTTCCTCAATTGTCGGGAATCGAAAGTGTTACAAAAGGATACTTAAAAGACACTAAAAGGTGCAATTTAGCACTTTAACGAATCGGTATGTAACCGAACAACCGGATATTACCCGGAACACCAAAATAATGCTAGAAGCATTGTTTTTATTTTCCTAAGCTAGTTAGGGTCCCCGAACACCCTAACACACTACACATTATATAATATACCATAAGGCACTAACTAGACCTTTGATTTCCAACTAATCACTAACTAGTAGTTAGAAATGTTTCACTTAACCCCCCCCCCCCCCCACATGTTGGACGGTTGGGAACATAATCCCACATGGGATTTAAGTTGCATATTTTATTAGAACTTGCCATGTCCTTTTGAAACATAATACCCAAGGGTTAGAGCCTTGAAATGGATATAAGTAAACACCACAAGATCATAACCATCACAACTTCACACATTACACCCACAACTTTCTTCTCCCTCTCTCCCTTGGGTTACGGCTCAAACCAAGCACCCACATACATCCATTTCCAATCCATTACCAAGCATTCTAAGAAGATCCTAAGGTGTAAGAAGCATAATTAGGAAGCTTGGAAGCAACGGAGCTTGAAGGACCTTGTTCATTTTCTTTTATCCACTTCATTTGCCCTCTTGAACTTCCCTAGCCTTGTGCTAGTAGTAAGTGCTCTAAAACACCATCTTGTTCTTGTTTATGATGGTTAATAGATGATTTAATGGCTAAAAATCATGAAACACTATACATTAAAGTCTTGAACATAAGGTGTATAGGGTGGATAAAGAGAAGATATGTGTGTAAATCTTGTGAAACTTGTCTAGTTATGATTATTTGATGTTGTTGTTAGTAAAAGCAAGATGGATCATCATCTAGACATACTAGTCCATGTTAGAGAGCATGAACTAGTAGGATGTAAAAGTTAGAAAGTTAAAAGATGATGGATCCATCCATTCATAAGACATGAACTTGAGTAAAAGTAATTTTCTTGTAAAATAAGACTCTAAACTAGTAGATCTAAAGATCTACAAGTGGTATTTTCGAAGAACCAACTGTAAGACGAAACCATGTTGTAAAACCGGATCTTTCATGAACTAGAGGTGTTTTTGTGAACAAACAAGTGTGTGGACACTTGTGTAACAAAAGTTTTAACAAAGAAATAATTTTCGTAAAAACCGACTAGAAGTTGTGAAACTTCATAATCTTTAAAAATAAAGTTTTTAAGAAATTAAACTTATTTTTAAAGATAACAAGACTTACTAAATGTGCTAGTAAGTTACTACACATTTTTGTAAATATTCAAGTTCATGAAATGGAGAAATTAGTGATTGTTGTTGATGATTATTGTTGATAATTGTTGTTGATGATTGTTGATGATTGTTGACGATTTAAAAGAAAATAAACACATGTTTTGAAAACTTGGGAAACCTCCATTTTTAGGGGAAACTCTGTCAAAATTTTTATAAATTTTGACACTTAGAAAAATATAAGTTTTTGAGAAACTTATCCCCTAAAAATAAACCTCAAAACATTACCAAGGTTTCCCTAATTTTTGGTGATAAGAAATGGTGATTTCTTCAAAAATAAAAATGGATATTATGTATATATATTTTTGAGAAAAAAATATATATTATTTGATCACCAACTTTTGCGCTAAGTGTATATAGTATGTGTTATACGTGCTAGTGTATTAAGACTTAAAAATACACTAAATACTCATGAGGAGTATAAACATAAAAATACACATACAACATAGAAGATACATAATTCGGGTGCAAAGTGCAAAACACGAGATACTTATATTAATTTTTGAGAAAATAATATAAGTAAGATACTTAGTTAAAAATATAAAATATTTTTAACACAAGAATATATACACCAAAGAGAGTGACTGTACTTGTGCGATACAAGTCTAGTGACTAACGATAAGAAAACGCGTATAGGTTACGACGTTAATTAAGCAAATCCGGTGAAGTTTACGACGCTAGGAACGCAAAGTTGTGAGTTCATGCTCCCCCTTTTCTTTAACTGTTTTCAGTTTTTATAACTTCGGGGGTGAAATACATGTACAAATGTACAATATTTATAATTGGTATGATATAAATATAAGAAGCACACTTGGTGAGAACGAGAATCAAGTGTGATGAAATATAAATACAAGAAGTACACTTGGTGAGAACGAGAACCAAGAACGAGAACCAAGTGTGACGAAATATAAGAATACAAGAAGTACACTTGGTGAGAACGAGAACCAAGTGTGACGAAATAATAGAATATGAGAAACGCACTTGGTGAGGACGAGAACCAAGTAGGTTGCGTTGTGAGAAATGATAACAAGAAACGCGCTTGGTGAGGACGAGAACCAAGTAGGATGCGTTATGAGAAATAGTGTCACGAATAGGGTACAGAAGCACCATTAATCAACAATATACTTAGACCGCAGAACAAAAGGTTAGATCTAACGGGTGCCTGGCAGCCACACTCTCGGTGAGGGCGAGAATCGAGTAGTGCTTTTGTGTCTCAGAATATACCAATTAAATGCCTTAGGTTTGGTGACTTCCTATGTCGTGTCACATGTTAATGGCTTTGCAACCCATTAACAATCCTGAAACTTACAGGAATACTTTTTACATAAAAGTCATACCATACTAAAAATTGATGAATACTTGAGTACGTGGGGTACTCAAGAAAAGATTGAATTATACTTGAGTACGTGGGGTACTCAAGAAGAAATTGAATTATACTTGAAGTACGTGGGGTACTCAAGAAAAATGGGAATTATACTTAAGTACGTGGGGTACTCAAGAAGAATTTGAATTATACATGAGTACGTGGTGTACACATGAAACTGGATTTATATATGAAAACTTGATTTATTCTCAAACTATGTTTTCATACAAAGTATACAAACGTGAAATACAAAACTGCATGAATTCACACCAACATTATGTTGACGTTTTTCCAAAACTCACATGTATTTCAGGAAACTAGGATGGATGTGCGCGCGGTCTCGCTTATGCTCGTGGATGTCGCTTGTGTTTAACTTTAAATAAAGTTGTAAACTTTTAAGACAATGTTTTATGCTGTCTAGCGATGTAAACGCTAAACTTATGTTTTCAAATCATGGTATTTGATGTTATTTTACGAGCATGTAGCATGTTTACTCTTCGTATGCAATGAGAACCTTTCATGATCACACCTCGTGCTTCCGCCGCAGAAAGGGGTGTGACAGAGCGGGGAGTGGGGGATGCGGTGAGTATTCACCGAATGTGGGAAGAGAAGAGAGAGAGGTGGTTAATGGTGGGCCCCAACCCTTTCAACCAATCACACATTTTTTTTTATTTTTTTTAAATAATTGTTTACCACTCTCAATGTGTTTGAGCACCCCCAGTAATTGAGTGCAAAACAGGGAGTGGAGTGGGGAGTTGACATGTCATGACATTATTGGCTAGAGAAAAAGTTTAACACTCCCTATTTGGGGAGCACTCCTTCCACCCTAAGGTTAGACGGGGCTCCCCGTGGTGGGCTTTTGGTCACGCGTTGATTGGCGTGGAACACCACCGCCACTGCAAGTTATTGTGCGTGGATTGGTTAACGCGTGGCCATGATCACGCGTGAAGATGTTTGTGGTGCTCGGTTGTTTTTCAATGGTAGATGTTTGTGTGGAGAGTGATTGACATTTCCACTAAAATCCATCACTAGTGATGGAATAAAGCTCGATGACGTGACGGAACTTGATTGAATGTTGCGAGTGATGGAACTCCATCACTATTGGAGCGCCCCTACCCCTAATATGCATGTTTTAAATATTTAATCGACATTACCCCACAATTATAAGGCTAATCAGTAATAGATTTTGTGGAAGTCATATACACACCACAAATATCAATCGTTGTTAGTGATAAATATTTAGCAATGAGATATAAAAAGTTAAATGCAAATCAACTTTAAAGGTTAGTGCGTTGAAAGACCATTCCATAATCTTAATATGCATGTTTTAAATATTTAATCAACATTACTCCACAATAAGGCTAATCAATAATAGATTTTGTAGAAGCCATATATACAAACAATATTGATCCACTAATGGTTGAAAAAGTAAAGCCAACATTTCTTTAAATCATAAAATATAATTAATATAACACATGTATATATATATATCCCATACATACCTATTACAAATGTGGTTCAAGTTTACAAACAAAATCCTAATTAGCAATCTACTTTGAATCTTTCTTAACCATGGCTAACAAAGATCATTCATCTAATCTTGATGATGGATCCGAAGAGACTGTTTCTCTTTGTGATCTTCCTGTTTATAGTGATGATATTAATTATAGCACAGCAGCTTCTGAAGACTCCATGAAACATGAAGATAGCTTTGAGTTCTTCAATCAAGAATGGTTGAACAATAACAAAGATTTCAACTTCTTCCCAAACAAAGATATACTTTTTTGTGGGAATTTGATTCTTCCCAAAAAACCTATCTCAAGTAAAACACAAGAATTCAAGAAAGTTGATCAAGATTCTAGTTCTTGCCGGAACAATGAATTTGCCAAGTTAATGTCTATGAACAAAGGGAGGAACCAAGGTGGCAAACATGACACGAAGAGGGTGTTTCCGGCTTCGGGTTCGATGAAATCGCGGTGGTATTATTATGGGTTTGGGTTGGCTGGGATTCCCACGGAGATGGACATGAGTGCCATCAAAAGCAGGCAAAACCGACACCGGAAAAGCCAATCGGTCAGTGAACAAGGCGGCCGGAAGGAGGAGAGTGGTGGTTTCCGGCAAGGGAAGAGGTTGGGTAGGTTGATTAGAGAGTTAAGTTGTGATGGACAAACCCAAGCTGACTCTATGGTGAAGTCTTCCTTTGTTTATGTTCCAAGGGTTTGATTATGGATTTTTTTTTCATGTTAAATTTGTTAATTTTTTTTGTATAGAAGTTTGGGAGTAGTTATGATCAGATCACAATCATGGTTTAAGGTATACATTTTGATGTTTGGTAGTTAACTTTTAGCAAAAACTGAAATAAATTCTAACATGTTTCACTTTCAACACCTAATATGTGGTGAAAACATGTTTTGTAATTAATGAAACCGAATATAATGCATATCATTCAGGGATGAGGATCAAATAAAAAGTTTATTTTGGCTAGGAAGGATATGAACCAATAGGATTATAACATGTTGCAAAATTTAAAATAAAGAGAAAGGGTATTTTAGTCAATGGTATCATTTATTCTTCCTTCTTCTCCCCAGTAACTTCAAAACCCACCATTTTCAAAACCCACCATCTTCAACCTTTTCTTCACTTACTATCTCAATAATCACTACATTATAGTGCGATTTTCGTCACCAATCAATGATTCAAACACCCGATCAACGTGTTCTGCAGCTTTTTTTTTTTTTTTGAAGAAAACCCAGTTTAATTTCATACAAAATCTCGTTTTTTCCAGTGATTTTGAAGATAATCACTCGATCTGTTCGATTCGATCGCTGATAAGTGTTTCTATCATTCAAATTTCGTCAATCGTTGAAGAACTCGGTTTAGATCCATGTAAGAAATTCTTTAATTTCATTTTTACGATCTGGGTTTTTGATTTAGTCATTGCGTTTTACGATCTTGGGGGGGTTCGGGGGCAGCGCCCCTGGTAGCAGAGTCCAAGGGGCGGCAGCCCCTGGCGGGGTCCAAGGGGCGGCAGCCCCTGGCTGGGGTCGGGCTTTAATAAAAATGCATCAGAAAATTAAATTTTCTGTAAATTGCCTCTGGAAAACTGCATTCGTAGACAGTTTTTGATCTCCTACTTCCTGGTTCAGACAATTCACAGACAAAACTATTGTCCTGGTTCAATGCGTTTTAGAGAGAACATTTTCTTTGGTGTTTTTAGGCCATTGCATTTTAGAACTAAGACATTTTTATGTGTTTTCTGGCCATTGCGTTTTGAAAAAACACATTTTTGAAGTGTTTTTAGTCATTGCGTTTTAGAGAGAAAACTTTCTTTTGTTTTTTTAGGTCATTGCGTTTTAGAAATGAGACATTTTTAAGTGTTTTCTGGCTATTGCGTTTTATAAATAAGACATTTCTTTGTGTTTTTTGTGCATTGCATTTTAGGTAAAACACATTTTTATGTGTTTTCAGTCCATTGCGTTTTAGAAAACATATATTTTAAGTATTTTCTGGTCATTGCGTTTTAGAAATAAGAAATTTGTTTGTGTTTTTTGTGCATTGCGTTTTAGGTAAAACACATTTTTATGTGTTTTCAGTCCATTGCGTTTTAGAAAGTACTCTTTCTTTTGTGTTTTTAGGCTATTGCATTTTAGAAATAAGACATTTCTTTGTGTTTTATGGCTATTGCGTTTTACAAATAAGACATTTCTTTGTGTTTTTTGGGCATTGCGTTTTAGAAAAATGTCATTTTTTAGGTTTTTTTTCTGTTGCGTTTTACGCAACTTGGTTTTTTCCATTGCGTTTTACGCAACTGGGTTTTCGAAAAAAAATTTCAAAAATATAGCAATAGTATACTCGTTTTAAAGATAAAAAATGCTCGTTTTTTTGGTGCAATTTAAAAAAAAAAAATATCGTATGAAAGACTTATTAACGTTTAAAAAATGGGGGAAATTGGAGGAGAGAAAAACTATTGCCTTGGATTGACTAGAATGCCCCTAGACAAACCCACGCGCCTCCTTTTTTTCCTTCAATTTCACTCATTTAATCTTAGCCCTTGATTAAATAAATGGATGACCAAAATTACTTCCTAGGCTTTCTACCCAAAAAAACTTCCTATTATATCCTAACCTTATCATTCAGTACATATAATTGTTATTGATGTTAAAGATATAAATCATAACTCACACAACTCATTTATTTAAATGGGCTGGCGGGTTGTAAACAATTTATAGAATGGGTTGTAAACAGTTTGACAGTTTGTAAAAATCTATAAACATTAACAAGTCGTAAATGAATCGTCGTGTAGACTGTTTAGTTTTATTGTTGATGTTATTTCAGCTTAACCTACTAGTAGTTATATGTAAGAGTAAATTTATAATAACAACAAATAAATTAGTTATACACATCTTAGTAGTTATATGTAAGAGTAAATTTATAATAACAAATAAATTAGTTATAAACATCTTGAAATTTATTTTAGATAACAAGATTGTGACGGGTGAAGTTATAGTTTGCCTAAGCATATGGATGATATCAATTATTGATCTTTTAACACAAATTCAATTTGGTTTTTTAATAAACTTTAATATTGCATCTTTCATTGACCATTGCTCCATGATTCGAGTTAATTGTATATGAATATACAATAAGCAATTGATGATGAAATCGTGTATATATGAAATACTATATATGTATGATAGTTGAGAGTCTAAAGATAAATCTAAAAGAGAATAAATGACTATGGTTGTGAGAAAGGTTTATAGACTTGATTCTTGTACTAGATACAAGCGTAGTGACCTGTAATATGTGTTGAGAATGAAATGGCCTACAAGTTTTGTTCGAGTTTTTTCCCAAACTAGTGTAGATACAAAAAGTATTTACCTATTTGGGTACTTTGAAAAATATTTACCTAGTTGGGTACTTTTCTATATCTCTTTAATTTTTTTTACCTAATTTATACATTTCTTTTTATTTTTCTACCCAAAGTAAAATTGGATTACTCACAGAATTAGAATCAGCAAAAATATGACTAATTATTTTTTGTAAATAATTCTGCAAAAGTAAAAAAAAAACTGCAAAAAATATTATAAAAAAAACCATATAATCTACACTAGTTTGGGATTCTAATTCTGTGAGTAATCTAATTTAACTTTGGGCAGAAAAATAAAAAGAAATGTATAAATTAGGTAAAAAAATTAAAGGGATATAGAAAATTACCCAAATAGGTAAATATTTTTCAAAGTACCCAAATAGGTAAATAATTTTTGTATCTACACTAGTTTGGGAAAAAACTCTTTTTTGTTAGTAATGTGTACATCCCTACTCATTAGATGATATTGGCATTGGTTGTAGGCTACCAATGAGCGAGGGATGTACAACTTGTAGCTTCTAAAGATTCTCTTGAGGTACATGCATGTTTAAGAACTTTGTTTCATTATTGATATGATTCAGCGTAATGATTTTCTAAATGCTACTCAAATTATGAGCTAGATGTTGCAATTATCCAAAGTCGAAATATGTTAATACATTTTCTGAGATGTGTCGAGGACCACAATAAATTCAAAAATTGAAAATTTAGCTAAAAATGGAGAGTCGTGTCGTCTCTCTCTTTCTCGCCCTCATAATAAACATGAAATCCTAGCTCTGCCCATAATTTGTATCTTTATTAGACCACGTATTATTTTCAATCGAATTTTTAAGCCCCCTTAGGGATGTTTTATCGTGGTTATCATATCATGCAACAACTTTTATTCTATTCTTTTTCTTTAGTTTAATGTTTATTCATACCTTCAAACAACAAAAGTTCTATCAAAGTAGTTAAGTTTGGTTCATTATGCTTTTGGTAAAATTATCCTACAAAGTCTCATAAATCTAAGAGGTGTACAAAGACACAATGAATCACAAAATATAACTCAATGTCGAGTAAAATATAACACAATGCCGAAAAATATAACACAATGTCGAGTAAAAAGACACAATGAGTCACAAAAAAAGTCAAAATGACGCAAATATTGAAAATACACAATGCTAATTAAAAAAAATACAATAATATAAACAAAAATTTTAAAATCCACAAACTATATATCCAAAAGTGAAAACCTAAAGGCTTATATCGTAGAGTTCGATTAAACAGTTCTAATGTCGCTTGAATTCAATCGGGGTCCATTTGATACCCTTCTTACGACTTCTTATTTTTAGAAAATTTTATATTTGATTCTAACCCTTATGCTTTTCGTTTCTTTTTGTAGTAGGCCCGGCTTAAGGGCAAGCTAAATGAAACATCTGCTTTAGGCCACATATTGTTTAGGGCCTCATCTTTGAGTTTTTAAATACTAAATTTGAAGGAAAGAAAAAAAAAAAAAAAAAACCCCTATACTAGAGTTTGGGCTGTTAGAATTAAGCTTATTTTTGCTTATTATACTTGGTTTTGGCTAATTTCTTTGAGTTTTTAAATACTAAATATGAAGGAAAGCAAAAAAAAAAATTAAAAAACCCCTATACTAGAGTTTGGGTGTGACAACCCTCATAAATCCAGGTATCCGTACAATTAATTAATATTAATTAAGTGCTTAATGACTGTGCTGAATTACTTAACTGCTTCCTGATTACTGCATCATACTTACATGTGCATCACATATTACATAATGTCACATCATTATCACATACAAACTATATTGACATACATGATGCACAAAGCACAGATAACACAGTTAACGGATAAAGCAGGAATATGCTGACGGGGTTCAGTACATAGACGGACAGTGTTTTGAGACCCAGTATGGGCCAAGGACAATGTACTACACTAGTATGGTGTGTAGGGAAGTAAGGACCATAAAACTGCGTCACTGTGTGATAGATAAAGTGCCGGGAAGTGCCTAAAATCCACTTAAAGTGCAGAATTCTGCATTTTTCAGCAAAATTCAGCTTTTTAACAAGCTAGTTACATGCAAAAATTTGACTAAATGGTCCTGAATGATTTCCTAAGTGTCGGGAATTAAATGTGTCACAAAAAGTAACATAAAGGTCATTAAACGGAATAACTTGACACTTTAACGAACCGGTATCTAACCGAACAACCGGACACTACTCGAAACACCAAAATTATACTAGAAACATTGTTTAATTATTTCTGAGCTAGTCATGACCCCCGAACACCTTAACACCCACTAAAATATCTAGTAACTAACTTAACTAACTATACACTTGATTTTGAACTAGTAAGTAACCAACTAGTTACAAGTTACACTTAGACCCCCCCCCCCCCCAAATGCTATAATCGGCCATACCACCACCATACCTCAAAGATTTGATTTCTTTTTTTATTGGATCTTGCTTGCTCCTCTTGCCAAAATATTTAGAGTGAAGGTTATAAGTATGGCATGAGATCTCTAAAGATCATCATATTTCACACACTAACACACACCCACCTTTCTCCTACTCTCTCCCTCTCCTCTCGGCCGAGCATAGTGCCGCCACCACCACCACCTTACATCCATCATCCACTCATTCCATATACTCTCAAGGGTGTAAGAAGGTGTCTTGTGAAGATTGGTGCTCTTGAATCTTGAAGAACCTCCATCAATTGCTCTTATCCATCACTTTTATAATCTTCTTCATCAAGTGTTCTTCCCTAGCTTAGAGCTAGTAGTAAGACTCTCACACCCCTTTGATACTTCTTATTTTAGTTGGTTAGAAGATGTATTATGTTGTAAATCACAAGAACACTAAAGAACATAATCTTGAATCTTGAACATAAAGCTTACATATGATGAAATCTTGATGAAATAATGTTGTTTAAGTATGTGTATGATACTTGTTGTTGTTTACTTGAGATTATGATGTTGATCATCATAAGGAGCTTGCTAGATTGTGATTAAACACATGATCTAGCAAGTTAGAGGATGATTATGTATTAACACAAGAAGATCATCCTCATATATAAGCATGAACTTGAATAAAAAGATGATTTCTTGAAAAATAATAAACAAAGTAAGCTAGTAATCTTATGAATCTAAGATTCATGAGTGGTTTTCCAAAAGAACCAAGTCCAAAATGTGATTTTTAGAAGATCTTGATGCTTGCTTAAATGTACACTATTTTTGATGATAAAATAAGTGTAAGAACACTTTATTTACAAGAAAAGTTCAAAAGAATGATTTTTGGAAGGATCATCTAACAAGTTGTAAACACACAAATCTTTCAAGAATGAGATTTTTAAAGTAATAAACACACTTCAAGGGGTAACTAAGTCTACTAAACATGCTACCGAGTTACTACAAGTTTTTAATGAAAGATCAAGTTCATGTTGTTATGAAAATTGCATAGTTTTTGCACTTGGTAAGTGTAGATTGATTATTGATTGTTGTGATGATTTTTGAAAAGAAAATGATATGCTTTAATAGCATGGACACCTCCATTTTTTAGGGGAAACTATGGCAAAATTTTCTAAAAATATAAACACTTAGAAAAATATTTTCTAACAAGTATTTACAAGTGTATTTTGATCATAAACTTTGCCATAATTTTTGTAACAAAAATACAAATATTGGAGGTTGGATTTTTATAAATAAAAATGGGTAAATATATATATTCAGAATATATATACATATTAAAGACACTTGTGTGAATATTTGTATACTTTGTGAAATAATTATATTATTTTAGGGTAAAATAATATAACTTAACAAAGTACCATGAAATTTACAATCCAAAATAATACCAAAAATGACAAGGAACAAATATATAAGTTACACACATAATATTGTGGAATCGAACGCAAGAACGTAACTTACGAAATATTCCAGAAAATACCGTTACATATATATTTTGGTAAATATTATTTTGGGTACAAGAAATGAAAATATGATTTTTGTAAATATTACAAAGTTGTATCATATTTTTGGACAAGGAGAAATATATTATTTTTGGAAATAAAAAAAAACATATTTTCCTAGTATATTTAGAAGATATATGATTTTTGAGAAAAATATATATTTTCTGGACAATACATTATTTTTGGGACAAAATAAGTTTAAATATATTTTCTAAAGTGAGACTTGGAAATATACTATTTCGGAAATTACAAATACAATAATACAAATATACATGTATAAGATACCCCCATCCTTGGGAAGGAAATACGAAGTTAAATACTTGAGAAGTATTAATACAGAAATATTGCTTAAACAATTATTCCAAAACCAAATATAATTTAAGTTGAAATATTAATTATTTTGACAAATAATTATAACTTGGAATAATATCAGAAACGTAACTCAAACACGAATATACTAAGCAAAGGCACGACCCGTTCGTCTAATAGATGTTAGTACACTGTAGGTAGTCGTGTTTGCTGAGGAGATTTGAGTGCCAGTACTGAAGACGCAATACTGTGAGTTCATGTCCCCATTTTCTTTTTAACTGTTTTCAGTTTTATACTTCGGGGGTGAAATACATGTTACAATTCTTACAAACGCTTTATACATGGTATGGTTAGCTAAGGAGGGTTACTGCTAGATCATGTGAAGGGTGGGTATAACACTTAAGGCCATTAATCCTCGTCGCGGGACCGAGGGACATGAGTGATAGATCTATTTGGGTGTAGCGAGCCCACACCCATGGGGACCAGGGTGGCCCATAGGGTGACTATGTCTTCCAGCCGGAAGCCCGGTACAAATTTGCTAGGTTTGAGTTTTCCTGCACCATTTCACACATATCAATGGCCTTGCAAACCATTGGTGATCTCTTTTTTTTCCTTATTGCTACATACCAGGGACATACATTCATACATACACATGAACTCGCTCAACTTTTGTTGATATTTTTTAAACTACATGTATTACAGGAAACTAAGTGGATCTGGCAGGTGTATGCATGCGTTTCAAGTTGCGTTATAAATAAAAGATGTCATCCGAGGTCGTTGGGTTTAGGAGATGTATCTTACTCCTGGACGAGATACATGTTTCTAAATCCGGTTTTATTTAAAGTCTTTTGTTGAGTCTTCATGAACTCATTTAAAACATGTTATGGTTTGTAACTTGAATTTGGTGTCGATGTTTTCAGACAAGTATGTTGTGGTATTTTCTAAACTTAATATATGGATGAACATCTTATGCTTTTTATCATTTAGCATTGTTATGATTGAATGCTATGGTATTAAGAAGTCACACCAATAACCACGCTTCCGCAAAAGTCAGGGTGTGACAGCTTGGTATCAGAGCCTCGATCGTAGCGAACTAGGATTCTTTCTCGAGTCTAGACTACGATCATTAGGGCTCTCACGAAAATGTTTTCACAAACATGTTTTCATTGCATACACAAAGTGTCCAGATCCAGGAAACAAACATTTTTACAAATAAAAGACACAAAATACATTTCAAAGAATTCGTTTATAATTCAGTCTGAGAGACTGGGAAGTTAGTCTGAGAGACTAGCTGGGTAGTGCAGTCTGAGAGACTGGGAAGTTAGTCTGAGAGACTAACAGGGTAGTTCAGTCTGAGAGACTGGGTAGTCTGAGAGACTAGTTGGGACAGTTTGAGAAACTGGGAGGTTTAGCCTGAGAGGCTGGGTAGTTCAGTTTGGGAAACTGGGGTGTTTAGCCTGAGAGGCTGGGTAGTTCAGTTTGGGAAACTGGGAGGTTTAGTCTAAGGGACTAAGTAGTTCAGTCTGAGAGGCTAGGTGGGATAGTCTTGGGAAGGCTAGGATGCATACATGCTTACATTGTTATTACTTACATGCTTATTTGATGATTGTTGATATGTGTGCATATGTGTAATTGTTTTGTTACAGACGCCATGTTCTCTTCTGATAGCGGAGTATCAGATACCATAGATCCTATGGCCATAGTTTCAGATGACGAGATGGCCACAGATCCTGAGGTTTTTACATCTAACACTACGAGTGACGATGATGATGATTTTCAACCGTTTGCTTTACCAGATTTTGGAGATGATATACCGCTAGCTGATGGCCTTCCTGGCGAGGATCTACCTCTTGTTCAGATCCCTGCTTATCTTCCTCTTGTTGCATTTCCTCTTGAGGATCTGCCTCTAGACGTTATGTCTGACGACGACATCGATCTTTTTATTGAGGGTCCCCCTGAGGGTGCCCAGGATGATGGGGCTCCAGTCGATGATGACGTTGTCGTTCCACTTATCGAGTCTCCAGTCGATGATGTCGTTGCCGTTCCACTTGTTGAGATTCCAGTCGATGATGCCGTTGTCGTTCCACATGATGGGATTCCTGTTGTTGAGGCTCATTCTGACCATTCTGGTCCTGATTCATACGAGTCTGTGTCATCTACTACTTTACACTCACTGGGATTACAGTGATATCCCTCCGAAACTGATTCTGACACAGCTATGTCTGTTGCACCCGATATTCCACACGGTGTTGATCATGATTTTGAGTTTGATGATGAGTTTGATCCTGTCTTTCCTCACGACTTTGACCCTGATCATGAGATTGAGTTTGTCCCCGATGAGCAGCCTTTTGAGGCACCTATCGTTCCTGACGATCAACTCTTTGATATACCCGCTGATCTCGAGCTTGCTCCAGCTGACCCTGAGCCTATGATTGCACCAGAGCCTATACCTTCTCACGATCCTTTGCCCGAGCATGACCCTGCACCTGCCAATGTACCAGTTGTTGCACCACCTCTACCTGACCCGATCCCTGTACTTGTTGATCGTGCTCCTTTTGCAGCCTAGATTGACCCCAGATATGCATTCACCCACAATGGGTGGATCGAGGACGATGATGACTTACCTCCTTATGTTAGACCTGTTACTCCCCCACCTGCACCTACACATGCACCAGCTGATATCGCCCCGTTTCACCCGCACGTATCTGACATTCATCGCCCTGATTTACAAGTCACGTTTTTACAGGATATCCCTCCTCCCCGTCCAGGGGAAGGTCCATCGAGTCAGCAGCCCAGTCACATACCACCTGTGTCAGCAGCCTTTCCTTTCATGCCACCGTTTGCACCTGCTACACATACTGCTCCCTTTGCTACTACACCATCGGGCGAGCCACTTATCTGGTTTCCGCCCAACACGATGCCTATTTCTGATCCATACCATCCCTTCCACATTGGTTATACGAGGGATGATCTGCTTTTGTCTTTACAGCTCCAGCAGGAGATGTTGTGTAGGAGAGTCATGGAGTTAGAGAGGATCCCGCGTCCTCCGCCTTGTCCTTGTCAGTCACCATTCGCGACTCCGCCCGCTCCTCTCCTACCATACCCAGATTTTAACTTCCGTTTTCTTACTATGGAGCAGCAGGTTAGCTATCTGTTACGTGTCGTCCATGCTCTTGAGGAGGATTTAGCGCATTTGCGCAAGTTGCTTTTCGTTACTCCACCTCCTCCCCCTCCACCATCAGCATAGCAGTTTTCGGTTTTATGCAGGTAGCATACTTTTGGTGAGAGTGCAGCTATTGAGCCCAGATTGCACAGCTTTTTGAATACCACATTTCTTTTTTACTTTTGATTATTGTAGTTTGATGGATAGTATGGACAAGGGCGATGCGACCCTGTAGTCCTTTTTGGTTGTGATATGGTACATTGTGAAACATGTAAAACTGTATTTGGGGTCATTTGATATATGAAAGCTCATTCGCAACATTCTCATTATATACGTTGTTGGATACTTGTTTGTGTTATGACATGGGATGTTATGTGTTTACCTGTGTTGATGAATGTTATTACATACGCGTACTACATACTTATATGCATAAGACCTGACCTATACATCTTCTTATAGAAGATGCCTCCACGAAGGGAAACTCGATTGCCCACTACTGAGGCCGAGTTACAAGAACGAATTTCACGAGCAATAGCAGAGCACGAGGCCTCACGCGCTGAGACTAGCGGGGGTACCTCAAGAAACAACCCACCCCATGGTAATGTTTAAGTCGCTTGAGACACATTATGTTACATTTGGATATTACATGTGCGTTTGCTAATGCTTTCTGTGAATGACGTTACTTGTAGAGACTGTACCTATAAACAGTTTTTAGACTGTAAACCGCTGAATTTTGACGGCACCAGGGGTGCTGTGGCTTTTGTTCGATGGACGGAAAAGACCGATTCTGTGATAAGAATGAGCAAATGCGCACCAGAACACCAAGTCACCTACATCTCCGGATTGTTCTTAGACGGAGCGCTTTCGTGGTGGAATCTCCAAGTCCAAACTCTGGGAGAGGCAGCAGCATACGCCTTGACTTGGAATGAAATGAAGGAACTCATGCGAAAGAAATACTGCTCCAGGGCTGAAATCCAAAAGTTGGAAACTGAATTCTGGAATCTCAAGATGGATGGCCCGAAAATTGCTGAATATGTGCAGAGATTTCACGACCTATCTCGCGTGGTACCATACATGGTTGATCCAGAATTCAAATGCATCGAGCGCTTTATTTGGGGGTTGGCACCTCAGATTATGAGTATGGTAACAACATCAAAGCCTGCAACAATTACTGAGGCTATCGATCTGAGTGTGTTACTGACTGAAGAAGCTATCAGGTTAAACAAGTTTTCTATCTCTGACCAGAAGAAGAAAGAGACTCACGCTGAGTCATCGGGTAAGAACAAAAGGAAGTTCTCAAACTTCAAGAAAGGTACCAGCAGTGCTAACAAGAAGGAAGAGGCAAACGCACCAGCCAGGGCCAAAACTGGTGCTGAAAACAAAGGAAAATGTTACATGGGCGCTCTGCCCAAATGTAATGTATGCCAGTGCCATCATTCCTGCCAGTGCGGATTTAGGAAATGTGAGTCTTGTGGGAAGGTTGGCCACTCGAAGGAAACATGTTGGGTTGGTACTGGGCGTGGTAATAATGGTCAGAGAGGTTATGGCAACAACAACCGTGGTGGAAATGGATATGGAAACCGCCCTCAAGGTGGAAATGGCGGTAACGGAAATCATGGTAATTTTGGGAATCAAGCTGGTAATGGAAACCGTGGAGCGAATAACAATCAAGGTGGTAATGGGAACGGTAATGGTCGAGGACCAGGTTGTTTTAATTGTGGAGACATGGGGCATTTCAAGAGAGAATGCCCAAAGCTAAATCAAGCTCAGGGAAGGGTTTTCAACATCGGTGCGAGGGAAGCACGCCAAGATCCGAATGTGGTCACTGGTAAGTTCCCTATCAACCAACGCTTTGCATCTGTACTATTTGATACCGATGCCGATTATAGTTTTGTATCGCTAGAATTTAAGAACATACTAGGGTTGGTAGCTAGTAAGCTAGACATTCCGTATTCGATAGAACTAGCAAATGGAAAGCTAGTTGAAGCAAACGAGGTCATCAGAGGTTGCGTGATAAAACTGGGAGAGCACGAGTTCACGCTTGATCTAGTGCCAGTCGAGTTGGGAAGCTTCGACGTGGTAGTAGGGATGGATTGGTTGTCAAGCAACCGAGCAGAGATTGTATGTCACGAGAAGATCATTCACATTCAGATGGCGAATGGAGAAACAATTGTGGTACATGGAGAGAAGCACGATACACCCCTGAGGATCATTAGTTGTTTGAAGGCTCGAAAGTGTTTGCAGAAAGGATGTGTCACCTTCTTGGCACACATCATGGATAAAGAAGCCGCTGAGCCAAAGCTAGAAGACATTCCAGTCGTGAAGGAATATCCTGAAGTCTTTCCCGAAGACTTCCCAGGATTGCCTCCGCAAAGACAAGTCGAGTTTCACATTGACTTAGTTCCAGGTGCTGCGCCTGTAGCTAAGGCACCTTATCGACTCGCGCCCTCCAAGATGTAAGAACTGTCAACACAACTTCAGGAGCTATTGGATAAGGGATTTATCAGACCAAGCTTCTCGCCTTGGGGAGCTCCAGTGTTGTTTGTCAAAAAGAAAGATGGTAGTTTCCGCATGTGTATCGACTACCACGAGCTTAACAAGTTGACTATCAAGAATAGATATCCTTTGCCAAAGATTGATGACTTGTTCGATCAACTACAAGGTTCGAGTTGTTACTCCAAGATCGATCTTCGATCAGGTTATCACCAGTTAAGAATACAAGAAGAAAGCATACCAAAGACTGCCTTTAGGACTCGATATGGGCATTACGAGTTCCTAGTTATGCCGTTTAGGCTGACGAACGCATCGGCAGTTTTCATGGACTTGATGAATAGAGTTTGTAAGCCGTACCTCGATAAGTTTGTGATCGTGTTCATTGACGATATTCTGATCTACTCAAAGACGAAGGAAGAACATGAGCAACATCTAAGGGCTATCTTAGAGCTGCTCAAGGAGGAGAAATTGTACGCGAAGTTCTCGAAGTGCAAGTTCTGGTTACGCGAGGTTCAGTTCCTTGGTCACGTGGTTAACGGAAATGGAATCCATGTGGATCCCACAAAGATCGAGGCAATCAAGAATTGGGAGACTCCAAAGACGCCAACCGAGATCCGTCGGTTCCTAGGTTTGGCAGGATATTATCGTAGATTTATTGAGGATTTCTCGAAAATCGCTCAACCGTTGACCTCTCTTACACAGAAAGACAAGAAGTACGAATGGGGAGACAAGCAAGAAGAGGCATTTTAGTTGTTAAAGAACAAACTTTGCGATGCACCGATCTTATCCCTACCCGAAGGCACTGACGACTTCGTGGTATATTGCAACGCCTCGCGTCAAGGTTTAGGCTGCGTGCTGATGCAGCGACAGAAGGTTATAGCCTACGCTTCACGCCAGTTGAAGGTTCATGAGAAAAATTACACCACGCATGACTTGGAGTTAGGCGCAGTGGTGTTTGCATTAAAAATCTGGCGACATTACTTGTACGGTACGCGGTGCACAATCTTTACCGATCACAAGAGCCTACAACATATATTTGATCAAAAAGAGCTGAATATGAGACAGCGCCGATGTGTTGAGTTGTTAAATGATTATGATTGTGAAATCAAGTATCACCCAGGGAAGGCGAATGTGGTCGCCGATGCCTTGAGTCGAAAAGAAAGAATCAAGCCTATAAGAGTATAAGGGTTCGAGCTTTGGAAATGATTGTTCAAACGGATCCCTCATTGCGCATTCATGCCGCGCAGATAGAAACTCTTAAGGAAGAGAATCTTGAGAATGAATATCTCCGTGGGATGGAGAAGCAGCTAGTACCCAATGATGAAGGAACGTTGTGCTTCATGAAACGAATTTGGGTTCCTCTCTTTGGTGGTCTAAGAGACGTTATTTTCGATGAAGCTCACAAGTCACGGTACTCGATCCATCCAGTATTAGATAAAATGTACCAAGATCTAAAGGATTACTATTGGTGGCCAAGATTAAAAGGTGATGTTGCAACATATGTTGGCAAATGTTTAAGTTGTGCCAAGGTAAAGGCCGAATATCAGAAGCCTTCAGGTCTTCTGCAACAACCTGAAATACCCATGTGGAAATGGGAGCAGATTTCAATGGACTTTATAACGAAGTTACCAAGGACACCCAGAGGTCACGATACGATTTGGGTAATCGTAGACCGTCTGACCAAATCTGCACACTTTTTGCCAATCAAGGAGAAAGACAATACTAGCAAACTTGCTGAGCTATACCTGAGAGAGATAGTTGCACGACATGGAGTGCCTCTCTCAATCATTTCTGATAGAGACGGAAGGTTTGTATCAAGGATTTGGCAATCCTTCCAAGAAGCCTTTGGTTCTCAGTTGAATCTGAGCACTGCATTCCATCCGCAGACAGATGGCCAGCGCGAACGAACGATTCAAACGTTGGAAGATATGTTGCGAGCGTGCGTAATGGATTTAGGTGGTAGTTAGGACACTCACTTACCCTTGGTAGAATTCTCGTACAACAACAGTTACCACGCAAGCATCCAAGCCGCACAGTTTGAAGCTCTCTATGGACGCAAGTGTCGATCACCGCTATGCTGGGCAGACGCGGGTGATAGACAGCTTGTCGGTCCTGAATTGGTACAAGAGACGACTGATAAGATTACATAGATCCGAGAGCGCATAAAGGCGGCTCGTGATCGACAAAAGAATTACGCGGACCGAAGAAGGAAACCGTTGGAGTTTGCAGTAGGAGATATGGTTTTATTAAAGGTTTCACCCTGGAAGGGTGTAGCACGCTTTGGGAAGCGTGGGAAGTTGAACCCGCGATACATTGGACCATTCAAAATCCTGGAGAGGATTGGTCTTGTAGCTTACAAGTTGGATCTACCCGCAGAACTGAATGGCGTTCATGATATATTTCATGTATCTAACCTGAAAAAGAGTCCAACTCAAGAAACAGTTGTCATACCTGCCGATGAAGTCCACATTGACGACACACTCCACTTTACTGAAGAACCTGTTGAGGTTACTGATTGGAAAGTTAACAAGACGCGCAGGAGTAGTGTCAAACTCGTCAAGGTTCGTTGGAATGCGTGACATGGCCCAGAGTTCACTTGGGAGCGTGAGGATCGTATGAAAGCGAAGTACCCACATTTGTTCCCCAAGACCCCTGCAGCTAGTAGCAGAACTTAAATTTCGGGATGAAATTTTCTGAACAGGGGGAGAATGTGACAACCCTCATAAATCCAGGTATCCATACAATTAATTAATATTAATTAAGTGCTTAATGACTGTGCTGAATTACTTAACTGCTTCCTGATTACTGCATCATACTTACATGTGCATCACATATTACATAATGTCACATCATTATCACATACAAACTATATTGACATACACGATGCACAAAGCACAGATATCACAGTTAACGGATAAAGCAGGAATATGCTGACGGGGTTCAGTACATAGACGGACAGTGTTTTGAGACCCAGTATGGGCCAGGGACAAGGTACTACACTAGTATGGTGTGTAGGGAAGTAAGGACCATAAAACTGCGTCACTAGGTGATAGATAAAGTGACGGGAAGTGCCTAAAATCCACTTAAAGTGCAGAATTCTGCATTTTTCAGCAAAATTCAGCTTTTTAACAAGCTAGTTACATGCAAAAATTTGACTAAATGGTCCTGAATGCTTTCCTAAGTGTCGAGAATTAAATGTGTCACAAAAAGTAACATAAAGGTCATAAAATGGAATAGCTTGACACTTTAACGAACCGGTATCTAACCGAACAACCGGACACTACCCAAAACACCAAAATTATACTAGAAACATTGTTTAATTATTTCTGAGCTAGTCATGACCCCCGAACACCTTAACACCCACTAAAATATCTAGTAACTAACTTAACTAACTATACACTTGATTTTGAACTAGTAAGTAACCAACTAGTTACAAGTTACACTTAGACCCCCCCCCCTATGCTATAATCGGCCATACCACCACCATACCTCAAAGATTTGATTTCTTTTTTTATTGGATCTTGCTTGCTCCTCTTGCCAAAATATTTAGAGTGAAGGTTATAAGTATGGCATGAGATCTCTAAAGATCATCATATTTCACACACTAACACACACCCACCTTTCTCCTACTCTCTCCCTCGCCTCTCGGCCGAGCTTAGTGCCGCCACCACCACCACCTTACATCCATCATCCACTCATTCCATATACTCTCAAAGGTGTAAGAAGGTGTCTTGTGAAACTTGGTGCTCTTGAATCTTGAAGAACCTCCATCAATTGCTCTTATCCATCACTTTTATCATCTTCTTCATCAAGTGTTCTTCCCTAGCTTAGAGCTAGTAGTAAGACTCTCACACCCCTTTGATACTTCTTATTTTAGTTGGTTAGAAGATGTATTATGTTGTAAATCACAAGAACACTAAAGAACATAATCTTGAATCTTGAACATAAAGCTTACATATGATGAAATCTTGATGAAATAATGTTGTTTAAGTATGTGTATGATACTTGTTGTTGTTTACTTGAGATTATGATGTTGATCATCATAAGGAGCTTGCTAGATTGTGATTAAACACATGATCTAGCAAGTTAGAGGATGATTATGTATTAACACAAGAAGATCATCCTCATATATAAGCATGAACTTGAATAAAAAAGATGATTTCTTGAAAAATAATAAACAAAGTAAGCTAGTAATCTTATGAATCTAAGATTCATGAGTGGTTTTCCAAAAGAACCAAGTCCAAAATGTGATTTTTAGAAGATCTTTATGCTTGCTTAAATGTACACTATTTTTTGTGATAAAATAAGTGTAAGAACACTTTATTTACAAGAAAAGTTCAAAAGAATGATTTTTGGAAGGATCATCTAACAAGTTGTAAACACACAAATCTTTCAAGAATGAGATTTTTAAAGTAATAAACACACTTCAAGGGGTAACTAAGTCTACTAAACATGCTACCGAGTTACTACAAGTTTTTAATGAAAGATCAAGTTCATGTTGTTATGAAAATTGTATAGTTTTTGCACTTGGTAAGTGTAGATTGATTATTGATTGTTGTGATAATTTTTGAAAAGAAAATGATATGCTTTAATAGCATGGACACCTCCATTTTTTAGGGGAAACTATGGCAAAATTTTCTAAAAATATAAACACTTAGAAAAATATTTTCTAACAAGTATTTACAAGTGTATTTTGATCATAAACTTTGCCATAATTTTTGGTAACAAAAATACAAATATTGGAGGTTGGATTTTTATAAATAAAAATGGGTAAATATATATTCAGAATATATATACATATTGAAGACACTTGTGTGAATATCTGTATACTTTGTGAAATAATTATATTATTTTAGGGTAAAATAATATAACTTAACAAAGTACCATGAAATTTACAATCCAAAATAATACAAAAAATTATAAGGAACAAATATATAAGTTACACACATAATATTGTGGAATCGAACGCAAGAACGTAACTTACGAAATATTTCAGAAAATACCGTTACATATATATTTTGGTAAATATTATTTTGGGTACAAGAAATGAAAATATGATTTTTGTAAATACTACAAAGTTGTATCATATTTTTGGACAAAGAGAAATATATTATTTTTGGAAATAAAAAAACATATTTTCCTAGTATATTTAGAAGATATATGATTTTTGGGAAAAATATATATTTTCTGGATAATACATTATTTTTGGGATAAAATAAGTTTAAATATATTTTCTAAAGTGAGACTTGGAAATATACTATTTCGGAAATTACAAATACAATAATACAAATGTACATGTATAAGATACCCCCATCCTTGGGAAGGAAATACGAAGTTAAATACTTGAGAAGTATTAATACAGAAATATTGCTTAAACAATTATTCCAAAACCAAATATAATTTAAGTTGAAATATTAATTATTTTGACAAATAATTATAACTTGGAATAATATCAGAAACGTAACTCAAACACGAAAATACTAAGCAAAGGCACGACCCGTTCGTCTAATAGACGTTAGTACACTGTAGGTAGTCGTGTTTGTTGAGGAGATTTGAGTGCCAGTACTGAAGACGTAATACTGTGAGTTCATGTCCCCCTTTTCTTTTTAACTGTTTTCAGTTTTATACTTCAGGGGTGAAATACATGTTACAATTCTTACAAACGCTTTATACATGGTATGGTTAGTTAAGGAGGGTTACTGCTAGATCATGTGAAGGGTGGGTATAACACTTAAGGCCATTAATCCTCGTCGTGGGACCGAGGGACATGAGTGATAGATCTATTTGGGTGTAGCGAGCCCACACCCATGGGGACCAGGGTGGCCCATAGGGTGACTATGTCTTCCAGCCGGAAGCCCGGTACAAATTTGCTAGGTTTGAGTTTTCCTGCACCATTTCACACATATCAATGGCCTTGCAAACCATTGGTGATCTCTTTTTTTTCCTTATTGCTACATACCAGGGACATACATTCATACAGACATACTTTAAAAGTTTATTCATACACATACACATGAACTCGCTCAACTTCTGTTGATATTTTTTAAACTACATATATTTCAGGAAACTAAGTGGATCTGGCAGGTGTATGCATGTGGTTCAAGCTGCGTTATAAATAAAAGATGTCATCCGAGGTCGTTGGGTTTAGTAGATGTATCTTACTCCTGGACGAGACACATGTTTCTAAATCCGGTTTTATTTAAAGTCTTTTGTTGAGTCTTCATGAACTCATTTAAAACATGTTATGGTTTGTAACTTGAATTTGGTGTCGATGTTTTCAGACAAGTATGTTGTGGTATTTTTTAAACTTAATATATGGATGAACATCTTATGGTTTTTATCATTTAGTATTGTTATGATTGAATGCTATGGTATTATGAAGTCACACCAATAACCACGCTTCCGCAAAAGTCAGGGTGTGACATTGGGCTGTTAGAATTAAGCTTATTTTTGCTTATTATACTAGGTTATGGCTAATTTACTTGATTATTCTACTAGGTTATAACCCCGTGTATTACACGGGGTTGAATAAATAAATTTTATATACTAAATAATAAAACTATATTGTTATGAATGCACCATAATGTGGTGACTCTCCACATATGTAACCACCATCTCTTCATGTCATTTGTATTAATGTAAGAACACTATATATAGAGTTCTTTGTATTGCATGTTGATATCTCAATGAAAAAGAATTCCTATTCACTTATTCTCTATAGTCTTGTTCTCTCATGTTTAGTATAGTTGTATATGGATTGCTAATAGACCATTGTTTTACAACACGTTATCAGCACGAATTGCTGCAAGATCTTCATATCCATGATCTGAATCTTCATATCCATGATTTGGTTTTTCTTTCATCCATTCAGGTAACAATACACAAAGCTCATATTTCTACTTAGTAATTGTTTTATTATTTTAGACATCTTGAATAATGTTATCGTATCCTTGAAAAGTGAAATTAAGAGTAGAAACAATTGACCTGCAGCCTTTCACCTTGGACTTCATGGCTCCATGTTTTGTCCTCATTTTATTGTTTTTGTATATAATCATAACTAGAAAATTTGGATTTAGTTTTGTGAATATTTTGATGGCATGAAAGTAACTGAGGAGAAAATGATTGAAAATAAATTATATTTGATTTTGTTTTCAAAAAATAAATAAATAACAACGTTTACAGCCTTTGAAGATTATTTTTTTTCGTGCAATTGCTTACGTTCTTCATTATCAACATGCACATAAATTATTTGTTTGTATTAAGAATTATTTTGACATTTTGATTTCAACTAAGAAATTGTATTTAAGATGATGAGCCTAATAAACTTTGCTTGAAAACAAGTTAATTTGCATATATCTAATTAATATTTACCGAAGAAACCTGATTTTCTATGTATTTAATCGGCCATATACTTCACCGGTTGAAATCTCGTTGGAATTGATAATTTGATATACATGATCTAGAATTATGCTTTTGTGTTTGGCCGATTGCTTTCTAAAACCACCAAAGAAATTGAAGGGGGGTTAAGAAGAAACGGGATGGTAACTAATTACTATAATTCAATTTTTAAATTAGCTATAAAGAGCTATAAAGAAATCATTTAAATTAGCCATAAAGAGCTATAAAGAAATCATTTAAAGTGGTAGTTAACATTCCCTATTAGTTTATATAATTAATAAAAAGTTTGTTAGCAATTTAGATAAGTTTTACATCTTTGCCACTTCATTATATTCTTTCAACACTTTTATGTATTATTTTCATTTACGTTTTTCATCATAACACATGTTTTAAAGGTAAACTAACTCTTGCATGTATGATTAGCTACATTAAGCATCAATCATCTTTATTATTATTATGATTATTCATTCTTATATTCAAAAAGTAAAAGTGTGACACTTTGTTGTCTTTCTAGTTCATAAAGTAATAGCCTATAATAATATTAAATTCTACATATAGTGACAAACTCTTGAGTAGAGTTATTTATGTCATTTGTTTAATTTTCTATTAATATAATAAACTTTTCATGTGATGTATTGATGTCTTTTATGAAAATTGATTAGAGATTTTATGGCAAAATTAAGTACTTTTCATGAGGTGTATTGATGTCTTTTATGACAATTGATTAGAGATTTTATGGCAAAATTAAGTACTTTTCATGTGGTGTATTGATGTCTTTTATGACAATTGATTAAGATTTTATGGCAAAATTAAGTACTTTTCATGAGGTGTATTGATGTCTTTTATGACAATTGATTAGAGATTTTATGGCAAAATTAAGTACTTTTCATGTGGTGTATTGATGTCTTTTATGACAATTGATTAGAGATTTTGTGGCAAAATTAAGTACTTTTCATGTGGTATATTGATGTCTTTTATGACAATTGATTAGAGATTTTATGGCAAAATTAAGTCTCTAATTATGTTAGACTTTTTACCACCCATGACTCTTGCATACTTAGTAGGCTATGTGCCTCTTTTGATGGGGCTAGTTGAGGTTATGTGATGGAAAGATTATTTATATTGGTTGAATAAAACAATTTCCATTTATCAAACCTCAAATATGCTTATAAAGTAGTAATATTAATAAAAAAAAGAATATATATATATATATATATATATATATATATATAAGTTTTGAAACAACCAGAACGAAGGTTGTGTGGCTCTAAGCCATTCCTTAAGGTAAATGCAATGATAGATTAGTGAAAGGTTGAGATCATGTACATAGCAAAAGCAATTGTAATGATAGCACTATGAAAGTTGTGTGGTTATAATCCATTCCCTAAAAGTGAACGTGATGATATCATGATCGTTATAAAGGTCATGATCATGGTAAATGATGAGGGAAATCTTTTTCTTATGTTTGTTCTCTTGTTCATAAGTAAACTACTCTGATGTTAGTTACTTAAATTGATAGATAATAATTCATTTGAGTTAGTGTTGATGCTCATTTATACTGAATTTCACATGAATCCTAAATCAATGTTGAGAACCCGAAGTTCTCCCAAATGTATACAAAGTCCCGTTTGTTTTAATAATGATTTTTCAAGTTCAACCCAAACTTTAGTTCATCACACTTGGCGTTTTTGGCTAACATATAGCCTAGTGATGGAAAACCTTATAAATAGTACATGTTTTCCCTCTAAACAAAGGCTAAAACTATAATATTTCACGTGGTAGAGAGGCTATTGATACTATTTCACGTGTTAATAGCATATTAAATGCTCCAGAAGAGCATCGATAGTTTACCCGCTGATATCGAATTTTGTAATTCATAATGCATCATATTCTAATGTATACCGAAGAAATTTATTAAGTTTCCACTATGTTTGAATGAAAAGTCATCACCTTTGAATGGTGTAAAAGAAAATGTACTAAATATCTAAAATATATCATATAGTAAATATGGCCAAGAAGACTATATTAGATGTTACTAGAAATGATACTAATTTTCCACAATATTCCATTAAATCAAATATGGTGAGTAACCAGAAGTTACTAGAATATTTATACGTTCACCACATGGCATGACCAAATAGGTCATCAAGATAGTATCATGATATGCCGGTACCTTAGCACCTCTAAGTAATCTAAAAACATTGCTCCCAAAATGCCTTATCATATGTCTAGTTAGTTTTTTTTGTGGCAAATAAATTTTTATGCCCTTCCAAACAATAAACTCCTACAAACAATCTCTCTAATATGAGACCATTGAAATGTACAGTTGTGTGGATTGTGGCATTCATACATGGTTACATGTGAGTTTTTAGCTACCCGTATGTAGCATATGCCCAACACTATGGAACGTTGTTTTTTTTTTTTTTGACATGGTTTAACACGGTTCTTTGACAACCCAATTGTAGGGACCATTCTTGGGCACAATGTGAAATATAGTGAGAGGCATACGTAGTCGAGACGGAATTCGTCGATTGATTATATCAATTCAAAACCAACTGCTTATCATAAATACTCCCCATTACAACTGGTCTCCTGAAGAGAACCAAGTTTCCATTTTTTTATACATATTTTGTTGTGCAGCCTATATACCAATAGCACCACCATAACATATAAAATGAGATATGTACATCGTATTCCCAGTCTTAGGGGGAGACAAGAAATGAAAGACTGGTAACATAAAAAAAATGCATCATATTATATATCGACCCCTGAAGTGGTCAATGCAAATATGAAGTCCAAAAGAAAGAGTGTGTATTTGCAAATAATAACAAATGAAATACAAGATGCATTCACTAACACAAATAAGGTGACAAAGTCACATATACCACTTAAACTTATCTGCTCGAATGGAAGTACTCACAAAATGATTATCATATTAATAAATTGTGAGAGATAAATCGGTTCCAAAAAGATAAAACCCACAAAACACAAAAAGAGCAGAGTAACGCAGTTGGTGTAACCCCAAAAGAGGTGGCACATAAAACACCATAAGTGGTTACATACAAAACCCCAGAAGTGGTTGCATACTAAACCTTAAAGAAGGTTGTTGTCAAAACCCCAAAAGAGGCTAATGGAGTTCTAAAAGAAACTCTAGTACCAAACAAATATGAGATCGCGATGAATTATGTACAAAATAAGTACAATATGGAACCGTAATGAAACACGTGTCAAATGATATATTTGATTATGCTATAGCAATATATGTAATCGATGAAAAAAAAGATTACGTATATAGAAAGTGTGCAAGAGTGTACGCACACAAATAGCCAAAATGGCTACATGACTTAAGGTTGAACTAAATTTGCTCGACAAACTAAACGTTTTCGAACCAGCAGTTCGAACACCCATAGACGTCAAACCAGTAGGTTATAAATGGGTGTCTTTAAATAAAAGGAAACGTAAATAATAAGTTTTTGCGATGTAAGGCACGCATTTTAACATAAAGATTTTTCCCAAATCCCAGCAGTTGATTACGAGGAAACGTATACCCCTGTAGTGGATGCGATAATCTTTAAATGTTTAAGCGACCTCGCAATCTCAGAATGACTTCAGATAAAACAACTTATAGATGTCATCACCGTATACATGTACGAGACAATTGCAAATGACATCTGTATGAAAACCCCCTGAAGGATTAAAAATGCTCAAAGCATTATGAAACAATAACCCCATAGGTGTTATATATATGATTCTTAAAGGAAACTACTCGTATGTGGTACAGTCGACTATACTCTGAAAAGAGAGGTATAATTTTGATAAAATGAGCTACATCTATTTAACAAGATTTCACTCTTACAGTGATAATGTATCGAGAGGGAACTCTCAAACTAAAGAGGAAAATTTTGAATGACTTTTACAAAGTGTAGTTATTCTCGACCTGTAGTTCGAGTATATATGTACTATTTTTGCTCATCAATCTGACTACATCTAGAAGATGTTATATAGAAAAAGCTCATTCGTTGAGTACATGAACGATTGTCTGATCGCTTGACATAGAAAAAATATTCTTATCAACCCCAAGAAAGGGATGTTGAACTACTTAGTCAAGAAGTACCATACTTAATTGCGATCAGAGCATTGACGTATCTTGCAAACAAAACGACATCTGATATTACGTTCTTGCTAGATGTATTGCTAAGATTACAGTTCTAATCTCAAATGTTGCACTCTTTTTCCCTTCACTAAGTTTTTCCCATTGGGTTTTCTTAGTAAGGTTTTTAACGAGACAACATAACTGATCCAGTAGTATCAGTTTATCTTATAGATCCCGAAGACTAATTTAACACCATCATAAATCATGTTGTTAATTATGTATAATGCGTAGTGCACTATTTTTCCTTGACTAAGTTTTTTTCCCATTGGGTTTTCTTAGTAAGGTTTTTAATGAGGCAACATATCTGATCCAAAAGTATCAGGGGGAGAAAATACGCGCTGCACTCTTTTTTCCTTAGCTATGGTTTTATTCCACTGGGTTTTCCTAGCAAGTTTTTAACGAGGCAGCATCACCTAGCGTATTAAAAGAATAGTAGACTATTATATTTCATCATGTGGATAGTCAAGGGAGAGTGTTATGAATGCACCATAATGTGGTGACTCTCCACATATGTAACCACCATCTCTTCATGTCCTTTGTATTAATGTAAGAACACTATATATAGAGTTCTTTGTATTGCATGTTGATATCTCAATGAAAAAGAATTCCTATTCACTTATTCTCTATAGTCTTGTTCTCTCATGTTTAGTATAGTTGTATATGGATTGCTAATAGACCATTGTTTTACAACATATATATCTTTAAAAACCTCATTTATTGTACGGATTGAATAAGTATAATTTTATATATTAAATAATAAAAAGTTATATCTATAAGAATCATATTGTACGGGTTGAATAAATGTAATTTTATATACCAAATAAAAAAGTTATATCTTTAAAACCATGTGTATTACACGGGTTGAATAAATGTAATACTGTTTACAAAATAATAAAATAATACATCTTTAAAAAACCTCATTTATTACACAAGTTGAATAAATGTAATTTTATATACCAAACAATAAAAAAAATACATATTTAAAAATATACGCATTACACGGTTTGAATAAATGTAATTTTCTGTACTAAATAATTAAAAATATATATCCTTAAAAAACCCTGTGTATTTTACGAATTGAATAAATCTAATTTTATATATCAAATAATAAAAAGTTATATCTTAAAAAACCTCATGTGTTACATGGGTCGAGTAAATGTAATTTTGTATAGTGAAAATAAAAATATTTAATATATTGGATAAGGATCAAATATAAAGGCTCCTAATTGTAAGAAGGGTACAAAGGTTCCTAAAAAAACCCACTACACAAAAAAATAAATAAATAAATAAACATTCACCACCACCCAAAAACCTAAACCCCCACCCTCACCCACCCCCTTCCCCCATCACCCACCAAAAAAAAAATGCCGAAGGAGGGGTTGGGTGGGTGGGTGTGTGTGTGTGTGTGTGGGTGGGGGGGGGGGGGGTTGGGTTTTTGGGTGGTGGTGGTTGTTTAGGTTTTTTTTAGGTTTTTGGGGGGTTTGAGGGGGAGGGGGTTAGGTTTTTTTAAGGTTTTTTATTTTATTTTATTTATTTATTAGGGGGGTAGGTTTTTTTAGGTTGTTGGGGGTGGGGGGTTAGGTTTTTTGGTGATGTATAGTTTTTTTTTTTTTTTTTGGGGGGGGGGGGGGGTGTAGGTTTTTGGGTGGGGGTGGGTGTTTAGGTTTTGAGTGGTGATGTATGGGTTTAGGTTTTAGTTTATTGGACACTTGTCACTCTATAAATCTTTCTTACACTTCTTACAATTAGGAGCCTTTGTAGAATAGCTTAACCCTTAATATATTAATATAAAGTTTGGTTTTCATGATAAAAATAGATTATTCTGTTGTTGCAAAATTTGTTAACGAAGTCTCAATAAATTTAACTTTTTATTTAAAACTCTGTAAATGTATAAATGATAAATAATATTAGTTAGTTTTATTTTAAGTTTCGTCAAATTTATTTGATGCCAAACTAAACAAAACGTTCAAATATAATTAATTCAAATAAATAATATTATAAATGAGAAGGAGATTAAACTAAATAATAATTATCCATAAGATATTAAACTAATAATATTTAGTAGGAGGATTATCTATAATTAATTAGAATAAATTAAACTAAAATAATAATTATCTATAAGAGATAGCCTAATATGATGATAAGTGTCCCTAAAGTAGTTTCTTTTATTATATAGTATAAATTACTTAATTTACTTGACTATTGATTTTGGGTGATTATTTCTACCTCTAATATTTGTTAAACGTTAATAAGTAATAGTGAACACTTTATTTTTTTTATTAAAAGCTCGTTTATACCCAAATAATTGAGCACTTGATTCGAAAAAAGGCCCTAAATTTTATTGCGCTTTAGGCACCTAAAATTGTTGAGCCGGCCTTGTTTTGTAGTTTGTACTTTGAATGACGCAAAATTATATAGATACATATATATGTTAAACCTAGCAAGAAGCTAAATCACACCAAAGATTACAACAAGAAATTAAAACACATCAAGAATTCCAATCTTGATAATGCATGTTTACTTTATGTTGTCTTCAATATCCTTTTCAGTTATATTCATTTTTAACAGAAAACTTGGACACGTAACACGTTCTACCCGTTTACAATTCTGATCAAGACAATTTATTGTGTGGCCACTTAGTGCCTTGATGAAAGTGAAAAAAAAAAGGTATTTCTTTTACTTGCAATATGATTGCTCACTTTACAATGCACTTTATTAACGTCAAATAATTGAGAAATTATTAATATTAATATTATTAAATGGATTGATCCGATGTGCTAATATTTTTTAATAACTTTTTTTAAATAAAACTTCATTAAAACAAAACACCTCCGACCCACGACCCAAACGGGCAAAAGACCAATACAACACACAAACCCCCGACCTAAACGGGAAAGGGGCAACAAATTACAACATATACATAGGGTATTTACACCACTCCACCCAACTAATATAATTACAGTACGTTATATTTTTAACCCTGGCAAAACCTCTTGATTTTATCTCCCCTAAAATATCATTCGGGCTATGACTGATCTGATTGAAAACTATTTCGTTCCTTCCTTTCCAGATGCACCAACACGATATAATCACCAAGCCTTGAATGATCTTCTTTTCTTTCTTACCAGCTTGAGAGAAATTGTGTATTTTCAAAATATCCTTAAAATCAAAAATATATAACGGGGGGATTTTGCACCAAATACTGAACTCCGACCAAACCCGATTCGTCATAGAACACGCAGTAAAGAGATGCTCCACCGTTTCCTTAAAGTCCCCACAAAAAAGGGCACATAACCGTTATCAGATCCACATTCCTTCCTCTTATATTAACTCTCGTAGCAAGCCTATCCAAATCACCCCCCCCCCCCCCCCCAAAGGCACAATATTACATTTGAGCGGCACCCATTTACACCAATCAAAATTTGGGAGATGACAGTTACCCCTTTCGGTAATTAACGCCTTTTGGACGACCTTCACCGAAAAACCGTCCTGGCTCCCGTCATTCCAAAACCAAGCATCCTTATTATCTGAAAGCATCACCCCATTAAGCACCTCTTGACACTCCTGCCATTCCCTGAGCTCCACGTCAGACTCAGGCAGTATTGACCAGTTCCACACCATGCTACCATTACCGCGACTCCCATCCCTTTTGTCAGTAACCCTGCAAGATTTAAACAGTTCCAATCCAAACAGGTGTGGCCATCTTTCCAAAAAAGGAAGATCGCCCACCCAAATATCTATCCAGAAACGAATCTCCTCCCCGTTCCCTATCTTCCCCGCTACCAAACAATTTAAACCCTTACCGTTTAATTTAATAGTAGAAATCACCTTAACGATATTATTCCAACACCCCACGATGCTACCGTTAGACGAAAGGAAACTCCTTTCATTGCTTTTGCTATGGCACGCTTCCACCACCTTCCTCCAAAGATTTTGATTTTTTAATAACTATTATTCTTAATTATATGTTTTTGGTTTAACAAAGGGTAGTTACATGTTGAGACATCACTGAGTGGTTGGGACCCACACTTGAAGACTCTCTAGGATGACGTCTATTGTTAAGAAGCTTCGAACACATTGACATTATCATTCCCCGAAATATCATCTGAATTTATACACGTTATATTAATATGTTTATATATAGTAATCGAATAAAATAGCTTACTTGAAAAATACTTTGAGTTTTCAATAATATATATTATTGATTATTTGGTACCACTAAACCTTTGTGCCAAGCATTTTAATGGATTTCTGCATTGAAAACAAATGGAGAAGAAAAGAGACAAGTGTGACTTGAATAGTACTTAAATTAGATCTACCCATAAAATAGTACTTTGAGTATCCAATAGTATATATTATTGATTACTTGTTCTTCTGCTTTTCGTTATTGATTACCTCATGACATTTTCAGTATATTATAGCGCGATTAATGTTTGACATAGTTCGTAAACTTGAGGCTTGAATTTTCGCTTCAAGAATGTGGAAGGCTAAAATTCCGTTCTCGTCTCATCTAGAGGAAGGTCACGAAACTTCATCAACTAAATATAAAACTATATCATGATATTGATTGATATCGATCTTTCTTGAAAAAATCATTTATTTTTTCTTATAAAATTCAAATTTAGGTACCACATGGAGAAGAAAGGAGACAAGTGTGACTTCAAACTTTAATATTTTGAGTACTATTATGTAAACATAGCCTATTACATTATGCCAACATAATAAAAAAAAAATCAAAACAAACGTGGTACATGAATCGGATTTGATAAAATAATATATTATATAATGATGGACTTTTTATGAATTTATTTTCTTAGTAAACCAATCGTACATCTTCTAATTATGTTACCAGAAATTATTATGTTGTTATTTTCAATCCTCGTGATTTTCATACAGAAAATATATATGTTAACCATAACTCAGTTTTAATGAAATTATACATATTATACATATATTAAAAAAGAAAGCTTGTGAATAGTAACTCTAGCCACATCACCAGCCATTTTTTTGTATATATACATGTTTTTCCTCAATTAGATTTGTATTGGCATCTGTTAGAGTGGTTGGTATGTAGTTTTCTTAACAAAAGGCGCCGGTTCGACCCTTCTTTCAGTCCTTTTATTTTCCCCTTCTCAAAAGTGCTCGCCGCCCACAAACAGAACTGAAGTCGTCTGGCTTTCAGTGAAGATTCGAGCGATCAGAGGTGGTAGTCGCGACTTCCGACGAGTCTAGGGTTCCGCCGTCACCCATGATGACAACGGCAATATGGTGAATCTGCTTCCAAAACCACCTCTTGCTTTATTAAGAGAGAATCCTAAGCGACGTCGCATTTCAATGTTGATGTCTGTGCTGTTAACCTTGTTGACAGTGACGATCATGGTGGCTGAATTAGGGTTCTGACGCAGTGGTTCTAAGGCGTTGTAGCGACGTCGTCACCACAATCACCATCGCTTTGCACCTGCAAACCCTAACCTATCCCAACACCATCTATAAGCACTAATCGAACACTAGTTTATATTTAAATATAAAAAAAGGTATCTTGAAATTTATGCTCAACATCAAAATTTATGTTAAAGAAAAACTAAATTATCAACTTACTTAAAACACAAAGTCGGTGGCATACCCACCGACATGCATGTGTCATTTTCATTTTTCACACAATATTTTGAGTAAAATACATTTTGGCCCCTTACTTTTAGTTTTGTTAAATTGCGTTTTGAGTCCATTCGATACTTCCTCTTTTCACCCATACTTTGAGTAAAATACATTTTGACCCATTGCTTTTAGTTTTGTTAAATTGCGTTTTGAGTATCTTTCCTTTCCAAATTAAACTTCAATTTTTCACCCATACTTTGAGTAAAATACATTTTGGCCATTTGCTTTCAGTTTTGTTAAATTTTGTTTTGAGTCCATTTCCTTTCCAAGTTAAACTTCAATTACATTGCAATATTAGACCATTGAGGTTTAATCTCAAAAGTTTATAATGTTTCCACTTTATCGTTGTACCGTATATCTAAACATTTTTAGCTTATTGCTTTCTTTAATTATTTTCATTCACTAATTTCTATTTTAAAAAACTAAACGTTTGGATTCAACCATACATTAAGTTGAACTGAATACGTCAAGACATGCGCTTTCATATGGTTTGCGCAAAACATAGCGCTTGGATTAATCTGTTTGCAACGTGCCTACGACACATCGCCCGTGGGTTGTATTATGAATATTAAAATTTATGTGTCGGTATAAATTCGAGTTGTTGTACATTTCGATGTAAACTTTTTTGGGGAACAAGCCATGTCAAATATATTTTGTTTTTTGATTGCTTTATGTACGTTTCCAATTCTATGTTTCGACCCTACCGCAACACGCTAAGGGTATAATTTTTTCCGTTGATATGAATATCACTTTTGATTACACGTGTTAGTTTTCCCTTGATACACATTTTATGTTTTTTGTACGTTTCCTATGTATGAATCGGGTCACATATAAATACGATATACTTTACATTTTTATTTACCCAGCTACAATGCTATTGAGTTAAATTGGATATGTCAAAATGTGTGTTTTCATATGTCTAACACATTAAATAACGCTTCAACTAATCTATTCGATGTTTGCAATGTCGTTGCGCCGCAACGCTCGTGGGTTTCCCACCGGCTTTGCCTCCCTGCCCCCGTACTTTCACGATGTTGCAATTTTAGCCCCTTGACTTTGGTATCTTCAAAGTTTCATAAAATGACAAATTTAGTCCCTAAACCTTCTACTTTGGATTTCCAAAACCACAACCTCATCTTTCAAACTTTTCCTGCACCTACCCTCTACTTTGGTTTTCCACCATCACCCCCTTAGCTCTTACACAGTTACGCCATCAACCCTCTTCTTTTACATTTCCACCAACACCCCCTCATCTTTTACACATTTCCGCCACCACCCCTATACTTTTACACTTTGTCTTTTTTGGACTTTTCTTTTTTACCCCTTGCACTATTACTCCATTTTTACACCTGCCGAACTTTAAAAAATATGCAATTGTAACCCCTAGACTATAGCTACTACTTTTGTAAATGCCAATGCATTGTGCTTTTCGAATGTCTTTGGCATTGTGTTGTACACTTTGTGTCTACCTTTGTGATTTACACTTTTTTTGTAATTGTCTTTTACGCACTTCGTTTTACGAATCGTGTTTTGTCTTACTACATGTTTCCACCCGTCGCGCGCCGCCGCAACGCGCGACGGGCAAAATCCTAGTTGTATATTATATAAGAACCGGGAAAAGGAAAAAAATGGTCATTGTATTTAAAATAAGTATCGGCTATGAATATCAGTGTTTCCATACCCATCATAACAAACCAAACCGATACATAGGGTTGGGATCAAATACAAAGTCTTTTAAAAATACGAAGTCGTAAGAAGGGTATCAAATGGACCTCGATTTACTTCATTCAAGCGGCATTGGAACCGTCTCATCAAACTCTACGATATGAGATTTTAGGTTTTTGCTTTTAGATGTTTAGCTTGTAGATTTTACAATTTTTGTTTATATCATTGTGTTTTTTCTATATTTACGTCATTGTGTCTTTTTTGTGACTCAATGTGTCTTTTTTTCTTCTTCAACATTGTGTTATATTTTGCGATCCATTGTGTATTTGTACACTTCTTATTTTTAGGAGCCTTTGTCGAATAACTTTACCCGACACATAGTGAAATCTTTATTGGATTTTAGGCTTTTCACAATCTTTTCAACCTTTGATGTTTTTGTGTGAATGTTTGTTAAAATCTATGAGTTATATCACATCGTTTTAGTTGAATGTTTGTTTATAATTATAGATTATATTATAGTGTTTTCTTTGAATATTCGATAATAATTGGTATTGAATTTATAGATTATATGTTTTTAATAGTATGTAATATACTAATATATAGAAACGTGTAATAATAATTTTTTCAATGATAAAAATAACTTGAGTTACTTTTAGCTAGGCCTTAATTCAAGGTTAACTTACTCATAACCAACTGTTCTAACCTTCGAAATCAATTGATCAAAACCACAATAACCGATCGATTATGGTTACAGTCATCTATTAACTGACATCAGGATTATGGTTATGGTTTTCAACCTAAACCTTGATTTGATTTTATTTCTTTTATTATATCTTACACTAATAACTATAACCAACTTATAAGATCATGTCCTAAAAACGATCTATAAAGATGCCATATCATCGAGTCTAGTAAAAAATATCTCCCCATTGCAAATTACCTATCCTTTTTTTTTTTTTTTGCTGAGCAAACAATTAAAATCACTTTGGCTATAAACAATATATTATGAAACCGAACAAAAAGAAAAAAGTGTGCGCATTTAATAATGGAGGCACCACTTTTCCGTTTTTAGGAAGCTATCTTGATTGGTGAGTCAACGAGGTGGTATTTTTGTCGTTCACCTGGCTGCGTCCAATCCTCATAGTGGTGGGCCTATGGTGGTAAAAAAGTGATGTTTTCATAGTTTGATCAAAAGCTAAGATAGGGTCTAAGAAGTGTAAGATGTAGATAGTTTTATCTTTACTCGTTAAGAAAAGAGAGGTTGTTTCCAGTGAGACCCCTGTTCGATAGTAGTTTTGCATCAAGCCTTAAACATAAGACACATAACACTCAACAAAGGCCGATTATTGTATATACCCCATTGTCCTTCGGCTATCAACGCCACCACATGATGTTTTCATAGTATGTATGAAGTTAATTGCAAAATTTCATTCATTTAAGAAGTTATATAGATAAACTTACATTTAAAAATTTTGTAACATAAATAGTAGTTGAAAAATATTTAAAGAGTAGGCTAGTATAAATTTAAAAACAATAGTCATTGAAACTAATTTGTATTTTATTCAAGATATGATTGTTATGTTACACTCTTTGATTCTATTACGTTTCTATCGTAAGTAAGCTTGTCGATCTTCCAACTAAGATGTTGGCTTCACACTGATTTTATTATCTTTAGCTCAACTTTATGTCGTTTTGGTTGTTCAAGTTGTGGATATCTTAGTAGCCTCCTTGAGTTTTGTTTTGTTCTTTTTGTTTTACATAATATTTATAACCTTTAGCGTGACGATGCTTTATGAAGGGTGTTCACGCCAAGGTAGCCAAGTAGTCATAGTGTTTGTGAATATTTTATTATAAAAATATAAATTAATAGTCTTAAACAAAGGTATATAAGTACACACATATATTCAACTTTCTTGTTCGTATTTATACAACTATTAACTACATGTGGGTATTCTCTTGTATCTTATTTTAATCCATATATAGTCATCAAGCATTTATATATGTTTTGGATTTTTAAATACTCAAGATAAAAAGTCACACCAACTTTCAATAATATATAAACAAAAAAAACCCAAAAAACTATTCATTCAATATGAATACTCAACCACCATGTCAAGATTAAGCTTATTAATTAATAATTACTTCCAACAAGTTGGCCACAAGCAGACTTAGTTGCCCAAAATGTCAAACTTGAACAACTTTTTTTCTTTTTCTTTTTTTATCTCTTGACATGGAGGTCCTGGGTTCAAGTCGAGGCAAGTGGACACCAACGATCTTTTGGTCTAGTGGTCAAGGGGAAGGTGGGAAGCTTTGCTTCTCTTGGAAGTCCTGGTTCAAGTCCAGGCAAGAGGGATTTTATTACTAATTTGGTGATACTGACATGCTAACTACTAATTCCGGTTAGCGACATCCTAACCATAGACCGTTAAAAAAAAAAAAAAAAAAAAAAACAAACTTGTACAACTTAACACTCAAATATACACCTTCCCATATGGATATAACTTGACCTTCAAGTAAAGCTTGCCTTTTACGTTTAGCATGGGAATTGTTTTTAAAAGACTTAAAAGTAAATACAAACTTAATTAAATTTTATGAGCGACTTAATTATGAACAAATTTATTGGGAACTTTATACATATTATTATCTTCTTATAGTTTATACTAGTTTGGACAAAATTAGGTCAGTAAATGACCCGAAAGGAGCATGTTTGTATTCATTCGTTTTACTTTAACCGGCCATACATGAACATTTAAATGAATGCATTCTCTTATTTTTTTTCTTTTGTTAAGAAACTGAGTGCACCCGTGTTTGTTTACGATACTAAGTGAATACAAACTAACAACAATTAAAAGTTAACGTGAATATCCAAACATAACTATCAGCATTACGTTCAACATTTCAAAGCAAGATTAAAGGTAGATATATACGTCCAAACAAAAGTCTAAAACTAGCTTTGAAACACTATCTTCAAATCACCATGTCACCATCATGATGATGAGCAATGCACCATCAACATGTTTACCATGTAATGATATGTAAATAAACTATTAAAGACATGAACTCGAATTAGTTGTTCAACCATACATACTAAATTTATCAAAGCGTTTATATGATATATTCACCTGAAACAATTCACATTCTTCAATCAAGCAAAGTGTTCCAATCTGATATATTCACCTAAAACAATTCACATTGTTCAATCAAGTAATGTGGTCCAAGCCCGGAGAGCAGGGGCGGAGTATAGAAGGGGCAGGAGGGGGCGCCCGACCCCTCGAACTTTTTGCTCAGTAGTGTTATATATGTAGTTTTCGTATAGAAATTTTTTGGTATATACGTTTTCGACCCCCCGGTTCTATAGAAATTTTTGGGTATGTACGTTTTCGACCCCCCGTCATTCGGGTCAAGCTCCGCCACTGCCGGAGAGACGACATAGCATATGTGGTATTCCATCGAGTAGTCACATATAAGATAATAAGTTTTTATTTTTAATTGTAATTGTTTGGTGAGTTCGCTTAAGATGTGTCATCGATCCCGAATCAACATTAATGCTTTCCTAATTTTTATTTTATTATTTTGAACGGTAAAGGTTACATTGTTCCTACTTATAAATTACACAAATAAACACAAATTTTAACCCATATCACATACGAGGATTTAAACCTTGTTCTTTTCTCTAAGAGGCAAGAGCCTCTTCCATCCACTCAAAGCTGGAATGGCTAATGCTTTCCTAATTAACTTATGCTGTCATGTTGCTAAGTTGCATTCATAGTTACCATAGGCTGTAGATTTGAAATGCGATTTTAACAAATGGGCTGGGCTAAATGCCTAAATGGCTAAATCTATTATCATGGGCTAAAGCCTAAACATTTTAACAAATGGGCTGGGCTAAATGTCTAAATGGCTAAATCTATTATCATGGGCTGAAGCCTAAACATATTAATAAATGGGCTGGGCTAAATGCTTAAATGGCTAAATCTATTATCATGGGCTAAAGCCTAAACATCTAAAATAACAAAGAAAAGAAAAAGAAAAGAAAAGGAAATCGATTAGGTTTTATAATAATAATAATAATAATAATAATAATAATAATAATAATAATAATAATAATAATAATTTCAGTAATAAATAATTTTGGATTCATTTAATGAATGTGAACTAATGGATATTAACGTACGTAAAGGAACGAACATAACACGACTTATATAAACAAACATAAAGTATCTTTCATGAACATAAACGATTAAAGAAACAAGCGGGACACTACACGTTTGTGCTAATGTTAATTCATTTATCAAATAAAGGAACATGAACGAATATTCGACAAATACTTCAATGAGCGTTCGGTTTGTTTGCGGTTGGACCGATTAAACCATCAAAATCATATGATGACCAATTTAATACATGGTGTCTAGATTGTTATCCTATCAACATACTTCCTATATTTTGGCAATTTGAATACTTAGCAATACATAATTATCTTGTCCGCATGTAAAATATACACGTGACATCAGTTACATCTAGGTATCTTCTCCTATCTTAATGTATTTCCTACGTTCTATACTTCCAATTTTCTTATAAGAAAAGAAGAAGAATTGTAAGTAAAGAGTTAAGACCACCCGTAGTGGGGTTTTTTGGCGTTTTTTCCTAAAAAAAAAAACGCCTCATAATGCCCCCCTACCGCCCCAGGGGCGTTTTTCTTCAAAATTTAAACGCGTGTTTTCTAACAGAAGAATTATTTATAGATATAAATTGTATATAATAATAAAAAAATGTAAAACGGCTTGTATTACGAACGACCTATTGACAGGGGCGGACCCAAGTTATGGGGTGGGTGGGCGGCCGCACTCCTTGAAAAAAAAAATTTAGTGGTATTTTTTGCGAAAAATCCAGACCGCACCCCTTGGAAATTTTCGTCCGCACCCCTTAGAAAAAAATGTTAGGAATTTATGTAAAAAAAAATTGTGAACACGGATTGAAACCCGATCAAATTATGTAAACAAGTTAGCCTACTAACCCCTTTAATAAAACTTAAATTCAATCCATCAAGCCCAATAACTTAATACTCATTCAAGCACAACCCAACTACTAGTTTTGTTAAACAAACCAGCCCACATAATAAAAAAAAACCCAAATCGCTGCCACTTGCTAGCGACTGCCGCCCTCCCTCTGCCTCACTTCAGCGCCCAGCGACAGCATAATTCGGGCCGGCGACTGCAAAATTTCAGCTGCAAACTGGTTAATTCAGGTCGGCCCTGACAGGTACATGTTTTTTACTCGGGCTTATAATAATTACTAGGGCTTGAAATTCAAAATTTTGGTTGGCAAACATGTTTGTTGATTATATGATTGTTGGTTGGCAAATAATAATTACTAGGGCTTGAAATTCAAAATTTTAAATTGAAAATTAAGGAACATGGGCTATGGTTGAATACTTGAAGATCCTTGTTTATTTCGTATGTGATAGGATTAGGAATGAACAATGAGTAGGGAAGTTATGCCGCGATTTCTCAAGAGGAAAGGGGTTGAACCACTTTTTTTCGCCGGATTATTCTAATTAAAGACCAAGGTATGTTATAGATAAGTTTTTTTTGTTCTTTTATTGAATTATTAAGAGAAATAAAAGTAGGGATGGTTTGAACTTTGATGTTTTTTTGTTTGTTAATGTGATAGGAAGTTAGAAACTAGGGTTTGATTGTTTGAGAATTGAAATGGACCCGACCCGATCTGATTCGACCCGCTATGAAACTTTGTTTGTTTGTTTTTACTTGTTTTACATGACCCGACCCGATCCGACCCGCTATGAACCGATTTTTTTATATAGATAGGGGTCTAAAATCTTTAAAAAAATTCCGCACCCCCAGGAAAAAAATCCTGGGTCCGCCACTGCCTATTGATGCTTCAGCTTCTATTAGGGCTTGGAAGGACCAAGAATAGATATACCACAATCAAGACGACTTTAAAGACTCTTCTATAATAATGTTTAATTTCCATACTAACCTCATGATTTTGTTGTAGCAAACAACAAAAAAATGTGTTACGGATGACGATAGGCTGAGCATTGGCATTGGCAATCACAATACCAGAACTACTATTAAATGGTGTCACATACCCGTTGGATACCAGTTGCTCATTACCCATCGGGTTCATGAGCATCAGGTATACATATTTATGGCCTTACTGATTAAAAGTTACTCATTGGGATGCATGTTACTTTACTAGAAGCTCGATCTTAAACGCATCTCAAAACCTGACTTGAAAGATGAATGAAATATGAAATACTCAACTACGGATTAATATGTTCGGTTTTGATATGGGTAAACACGTTCTTATATCATTTAATATCATACTCGTCCCAAAACATACTATACTTGAATACCCGTCACATTACCGTCACTAAAAGTTATATAATGTGAGAAATAGAGGCGGCAAATATTAATATGATCGATCTCAACTGACCGTTGCCCAAAATAGCGAAAACCCTCTCTCTGCCTCTAATAATCTTTTCAACAAGAATTGATTCGAGACAAAGATTGCAAATTCTGTTTTTCTGTTCAGGTATTTCGCTTTAATCTACGTTAATTGATCATATTCTCCGTATTGAATTCATGGGTCTCTCTGTTTCTGTTTTGATCTCAATTGGGATTTTAAAATTTTTGAAATTAACTAATTTTTTCAATTTTTCAGAGATGATTGGAAGAGTTAATGGGGAAGAAAGGGGGTGGATGGTTTTCTGCAGTGAGGAAGGCATTTGTCTATAGTAATGATTCAAAGGAAAATACAGAAGAAAAGGTGTTTCTTTTTTTGATTTTATCAATTTTGTTGTTGTTTATTTTGTGCATACCATGTGTTCGACGAAATGCCAATGTGGTTTTAACACTTGTTTATGTCAAATGTTTTAATATAGAAACCACCTCAGAAAACTGGTTCTAAGAAATCATGGTTTGGAAGGCAAACGAATGTCGAATCAGAATCCTCACAACCACCCGAATCTGCATTCGCCACCCCTGCGCTTCGTTCTCCTCCATCCGAACATGACGATGAAGACAAACCTGAACAATCACAGGCCGAAACGAGTGAACCGACGGAGCCAGAAAGCGAGCAAACAGAACCCACAATAACACCAAAACAAGAGCCAAATGAGCCTGCAAAGTCTGAAGATCAGCCGAGCAAACCCACAAAACCAGAAGTTGAGCCGAAGAAGCCCACAAAACCGGAGAATGAACCGAGCAAGCCTGGTTATACCTCAAGGGTAGCAGTAGCAGCAGCAGCGTTTAGACGTTTTTTAGGTAAATCCAAGGAAGATATAGCCGCCATAAAGATTCAGACAGCTTTACGGCGTTTCTTGGTAGTGTTTTCTATATAGCCTCCACTTATTATTGTGTTGTAAATATGCTGATACAAAGATTCTGGTTGTTATTAGGCACGAAGAAAGTTACGGGCTTTGAAAGGGCTTGTGAGATTAAAAGTGTTGGTTCAAAGTCAATCGGTCAAACGACAAGCAATAACCACTTTAAGATGTATGCAGACTCTCGCGCGTGTCCAGTCTCAGGTTCGAGCCAGGAGGATCAGAATGTCTGAAGAAAACCAAGCCCTTCAAAGACAGCTTATGCAGAAACGCGAGCGAGAGCTTGGTAACATGAAATCCTATGTAAGTTTTTCATGTTTTGTTGGTTGGTGTTGATTATGAGGTGTGTAAAGTGGTTTAATTTGATTCTATAGTGTTGTGTATAAATTCAAGAAATGCTTCTTTTTTTTTCGTTTTGTTCATCTTTGTGTTCTTGTTTATTGATTGAAATTTTGGGATTCAAATGCTTAACTAGTTGGGAAATGAATGGGATAATACTCGAAGATCTAAAGAGCAAGTAGTAGCAACAATGCAACACAAAGAAGACGCTACTGCACGAAGAGAACGGGCACTGGCTTATGCGCAGACTCAACAGGTAAACTTGATCACCATAAAAATATAAAATAAAAAACAATACATATCCTATGAGTAATTTTGGTAAAGATTGAAAACTCAAATGCAAACTTAACCATTTTACTTGTTACCTTTTTCCCAAAATTGTTCATCCCCTATTAAGAACACTGTAACCTACGGTTTACCTGGTTCCACTGGTTAGCAGGGTATTAATGGGTCCAGTGAATTTTCCATGAATGGTCACCACTAACAATTAGTACATTCATGTTAAATAGTTTTTTTATTTTTTATTTTTATTTTTGCAAGAACAGAAGTTAATATGCAACTGGTCTATAAAGCTAATTCCTTTTAAAAGTAACATCACCTCATGTGTTATCATATTATATTTATTATATATATGAGTTGATTATATGCTTTTATGGTGTTTATAAACAGCAAATGTGGAGGAACCCATCAAAGTCTGCAAACCCAACATTTATGGATCCAAATAATCCGCAATGGGGCTGGAGTTGGTTAGACAGGTGGATGGCGTCCCGGCCATGGGAATCGCAATCCCAAACCGACGGGCCAACTGAAAGCGAGCAACCATCTCCAAAAATAACCCGTTCGTCATCTTTTGGCGACATGAGCCAAACACTAGACCGGTCACCCTCCATCTCGTCACCACGGTCACCAGCTGTATCAAACCGTCGGCTCACACTATCAGGCCCGAAAAGCATAAATGACCTTTCACCGTCCCCACGGAACAGAAGGCATAGCATTGCAAATTCCTCATTTCGTGAAGACTCTACGGCTCGTGTTTCTTCACCTCGTGTTTCGTCTCCACGTGTTTCGTCTCCCCGTGTTAATTCACCAAGGTCAATTAAGACCAAGTCCAGGATTCCAAGCCCGACCCTGAGCCCAAGCCCGAGCCGTAGTCCAAGTCCAAGCCCGTTAGGGTCTGGAAAGAAAGGGACTACGGAAAAGAAACCATCGACTGCCCCCGCGAAAAGGCGGATGTCGTTATCGGGTCCAGCATCCACCGGTGGTGGTCGTGGAGGTGGTGGTGGTGGTGGTGGTGGCAATCGTAGGTTATCGATGTCATCTAGGGTTGGTTCCGGTACTCGTTAAGGATGTTAGTATTAGCTTGTAAAAACTAAAAACTTTTACGGTATAACCAAGTACCAATGTTATGTGAACCGGACGATAAGTACATGTTTTTAACGTATTTAAGAAGTTTGTATGTTACTGTTTAGATCATTGTTGTGTATATCAATTTTTAACTAGTTTTTGGGATAATTTTTAACTGTTACAACACTAATAAATAAGGGTGTGTATATTTGAGTATGATTTGCAGAACAGTACACGAATGTGTACGTAGTGATGGCCAGATATAACTTTAGACATACACAATAAACCGTTTTATATATCCTGGTTTATCCGAGAACCTTATATTGTTTTTGATGGTTTTTGTCTGTAAATATAAGGTATATATATATAATATAAGTTAACAAATTAAACAAATAGTCGATATGTCCGAGTGGTTAAGGAGACAGACTTGAAATCTGTTGGGCTTCGCCCGCGCAGGTTCGAACCCTGCTGTCGACGTTATTTTTCAATTATGCAAGAAAACTTTTTATTTTTCATTAATGGCCCCTCTAATTTTCAAAATATCTCAAATCCAACATCTCTTGGTAAGAAAAAAGATTCTTTTTCATACAAATAAAAACAAGAGTGTTGTTTATAACAAATACTAGGTACTAAAAAAATATCTTTTTTTTTGTTTATGAATGAAACTAGGTTTATTACTATGGCCGCGTTGCGGCGAACTTCTTTTGTCATTTAGTCTGTGTTTACATGTGTTTTGAAATCACGACGAGCGCGTTACGCACAGAACCGCTGACAAGAATAAAAAGAAAATGTAGAAAAAAAAAACAGTATAAGATAACCGAAAGAAAATCAACAAAAAAAGTTTTATGGTAATGATGTTGTTCGTATGAAACCCGTGGTCAGAGATGAGCAAATGGTATTGGGTACCGGTACCGAATCTCCCGAACCGAAAGATTTTAAGTCAATTCGGTAGCAACCTTTTGCTTTCCTGGTACCGGTTTGCTACCAGTTTTTACCTTCATATACCTGTACCGTAACCGGTATTTTCGATGGGTGGGTAGGGGTGTTTGTCCAAGGGACATTATTAATATGTGCGTGTATATAGTAAGTAATAAGTATTTTAATATTTAAGTATTTATAAAAAAAAAAAAAACAATTTTTAAGTGTTATTAAAGAAGGGGAAAAAGTGGGTGGGGGGGGGGGGGGGGGGTGAAGGGGAAAGAGTGAAATGAAGAATATATGTGTTTCGGGTGGGTGGTGTTTGTCCTAGGGTGTTTCGGGTGGGTGGGGTTGAAGTCAACAATTTCGGCCGGAGGGTGTTTCGGGTAGGGGTGTTTGTCCAAGGGAGGGTGTTTCGGGTGGGTATTTCGGGGACAATATTCATAAAAAAAGATTACTGGAAACAATATTCATATTCATTGACTTTGTCACGTGTCTATATATGTGAGTGGATGTACGTGAACCAATAAGGAAAGTTTACTATTAATTATGATGTGACAACTACTATTCATAAGGTTGGTTTATTAATATATAGGATAATATAGGATAATTATAAACATATACAAAATTAAAATATATAAAAACTGTCATATTATTCATCATGATTGTATTATCAAATATTTATTTTTAAGGCTTTTTTTCAATGTTTAAAACTTACATAGTGTACATAACTAATACTAGTGAACCTCGGGTTCAAGCCTCTCGATATTAACAAGCACGGCCGGCCCTGAGAATTCATGTACCTTGTTCGAGCTCGAAAAAACGTGCCTTTAGACCTTAATGAAATCGGGTATTGGGCTCACTAAAGGTTTAAAGCTAATGGCAATGTGCTAATAACTAATCTAAACCATAAGAATTGTTTTGTAAATGGCCTATGATGGTATTTGTATGGGTATACCCTATTAAAAAAGTTTTTGTACATATACATATCGTTTTTTTTTTAAATAACGTGCCCTTCGAAATATTAAACCTTGGCTGCTAGTCGATGATTAGTTTTGTCTAAATACAAAAATTTAAAACCAGGGTTAATGATTCCAGTTACACTTACCTAATAAGTCTCCAACCCTGGTTTTATAAATTTTGCCATCAAGACAAAAACAATCACAAACTAGTGCAATTTATTAATTTTGAGAAAATTTGTACCTCAATTTCTGACCAATTAGTTTAGTTTTAAATGCACAGAAAAAAGAAAATAATAATAGTACAATATATATGCTTTAAAAAAGGATTTTCACGGCTTCTAATGATTAATCTAATTTTGTTTACGTAGTTCTGTAAGTTACATATTTTAGAATACAAATTATTTGAAATAAGTTTACATGAAAACCAAAAAAACATAAATCAATTGTTATGGCAAGATTTTCTTTATTTTGTCATTTTTAAAAAATATATGTTTGAAAACAGACATATATAAAAAAGACTTTTAGACAAAAGACACTAAAATCAAACCAAAATCATCTTGATAGTCAAGTTTGAAATGTTAAACATTTTCACATCACCTGCAACACTTAACCGGTTTCATTTTCGACCATATATCGCTTTCGTTATCAGTTAAACGTTTGTGACCAACGATTTTTGTCATACAAAAAACAAAACCATTGCTTTGTAATATAAAATGTGAATGTATCAAAGAGCACAACTGCACAACCTTAGGACATAACCTTATCATGTTTCAACTTTCAAGTAAGAAAGCAAAAAACAAATGTCAATTGGACTAAAAGTCAAGTAGAATATTTTGTTAATTAATTAGTAATATAATATAATATAATTATAAGAGTTAAGTGATATTTTAGTCCCTGTGGTTTGGACTATTTTGTCAGTTTAGTCCAAATGTTTCATTTTTCGTCTGTGGGTCCAAAAAGGTTTCATCGTCGCCATTTTAGTCCACCGGGTTAACTTCATCCATTTTTTTTTTGTCAATGAGAAGGCCAATTCGGTCATTTTATATGGCCGAATTGTCCTTTTAGTTAACAGAATTACATATAAAATGACCGAATAGCTCTTCTCGTTAACAGAAAAAATGGATGAAGTTAACCCAGTAGACTAAAATAACAACAATGAAACCTTTTTGGACCCATAAGCAAAAATTAAAACCTTTGGACTAAACGGGCAAAATGACCCAAACCAAAAGGACTAAAATGGTATTTAACTCTAATTGTAAAAACTTAATCATTTGAAATATAAAGTAGTTCATTTGATTTTTGGACTAAATCAAACATTTTTTTTTCTTAAAAGTATACAAATTTTATCTGTCTTTTAAAACGATAAAAAGATTGAAGATCTTTATTATCAAAGTCAACAACAATGAGTGCATCATATATAATATTAATATCCACCCTATAATTCTTTCCAGCTATTTATTTTTTAATAAGAAGATGCAGAAAAATAATAATTTGATGATTTTACAAATAGTTTATGTATAGTGATAGAAAAGCCAAGATAAAAACAACAAAGTACCAAACGTTATCTATGACTTGAACGAGAATCAGTGGCGGATCCAGCCAGTTTTTTTACTGGGTTCCTTTTTTCCAAATCATACAAGGTTTACTCTACAAAAAAACGTTCTTTTCCAAATCATACAAGGTTTACACTACAAAAAAACGATTTTTTTTCCAAATCGACTGGGTTCCTGGGAACCCGGTAAACCCCTCTAAATCCGCCCCTGACGAGAATGGGTCATCAATGTTTAAAAAAATATAGTAGAGCTTCAAACATTAATACTCCAAATATAAAAGTAGAACTTCAAACATTAATCAGTTCAGATATTAATCATCGTAAATATAAACAAGTTTAAAATCAATAACCTGAACACAAAATAAGTGAAAAGAGATTTGACCGATCAGGTTAACCTGAAAACATGAAAATCATCTGGTTCAACCTATAATAGCCTTAGCTTGTGAACCAAGCTTAAACAAGTAGAAGGTCGACGAAACATCGTTGGGCAACAAACGGGTCAAGTGTTAAATGCAGGACCGGCCCAAGGGTAATTAAACTCAAGCATGGGCTTTGGGGGCACCACTTGAATAGGGCCTCCAAGTTAGATATTAGAGTTAACACCCTTTTGGTCACTTTTTGTGCTTTTTTTTTTTTTTTTTTTTTTCAGGTACAAAGCCAGAAAAGCCCAACACACCTTAAGACCACAAAGTTGCACACTTTTACCTCTATATTCATAAAATCCACATCTTTGTTTCATCGCACAAGAACCTGGTTGTTGTTGGTTTATCAAATAATTAGTTAAAGTGGAGTGTTCTAGTTCTTATTAGGTTACAAAATCTTAACATTCTTGATTTATAACTTTAATTTTGGCACGAGTGTAGGCTCTAGATCTTTAATTCGCTTTGAGCCTCTAAAAGCCGGCTCTGGTTAAATGGTTAGGAATGGTCATGCCATATTTCTTTGTCTCGGGATCATCACAGATTGAACATAACATGAGATGTTTTGTTATCATGGACAAATTATATACGAATTAAGCTATATGTAGTTCTTTTTATATGAGAGAAATAGGGTTATTGGATTTTAATAATCTTAAGTTTCACCTGTTGGCCGATAATAATACTAACTTTATAATTTCCCTCCAATAATCCCAACTTGTAAAAGTTTGGCCACCATTGATCCTTTTCAAACATATAAGAATTTGTTATCCTCAATAGATTCAATTACACTTAGAGACTCTTTAATTGATTTAAGTGCACCGATGTTAGAAAATGATCAATGGCGGCCAAACTTTTACAAGTTGGGATTATTGGAGGGAAATTTTAAAGTTGGGATTATTATCGGCCAACAAGTAAAACTTAAGATTATTAAAATCCAATAACCCAGAGAAATAACCTCTTATATTTGATTCAATTAATTAGCCCATCTAATATATATAATTAGGGTGCGGATCAAATAGGAAGTTTATTTTGGCTAGGAAGGATAGGAAGCAATAGGATTATGACATGTGACAAAATTTAAAATAAAGAGGAAGGGTATTTTAGTCAATCGTATCCTTCCTTCTTCCTTCTTCTCCCCAATAACTTCAAAACCCACCATTTTCAAAACCCACCATCTTCAAACATTTTCTCCACTTTCTATATCAATAATCACTACATTATAGTGCGATTTTCGTCACCAATCAATGATTCAAACACCCGATCAACGTGTTCTTCAACTTTTTTTGAAGAAACCCAGTTTAATTTAATACAATATCTCATTTTTCCCGTGATTTTAAAGATAATCACTCGATCCGTTCGATTCGATCGCTGATAAGTGTTTCTGTCATTCAAATTTCGTCAATCGTTGAAGAAATCGGCTTCGATCCATGTAAGAAATTCTTTAATTTCACTTTTACGATCTGGGTTTTTGATTTAGTAATTGCGTTTTACGATCTTGACTGGGGTCCGGGTGCAGCGCCCCTGGGAGCAGGGTCCAAGGGGCGGCAGCCCCTAGCGGGGTCCAAGGGGCAGAGCCCCAGGCTGGGGTCGAGCTGATTCATACAGTTTTTGAAGTGTTTCTGGCCATTGCGTTTTAGGTAAAACACATTTTTATATGTTTTCAGTCCATTCCGTTTTAGAGAGAACATTTTTTTTCTGTTTTTAGGCCATTGCGTTTTAGAAAAACACATTTTGAAGCGTTTTTAGTCCATTGCGTTTTAAGTAAAACACATTTTTATGTGTTTTCAGTCCATTACGTTTTAGAAAAAAAAAACATTTTTAAGTGTTTTCTGGCCATTGCGTTTTAGGTAAAACACATTTTTATGTGTTTTCAGTCCATTGCGTTTTAGAAAGTATATTTTCTTTTGTGTTTTTAGTCTATTGCGTTTTAGAAATAAGACATTTCTTTGTGTTTTCTGGCCGTTGTGTTTTACAAAACAGACATTCTTAAGTGTTTTCTAGCCATTGCGTTTTAGAAATAAGACATTTCTTTGTGTTTTTTGTGCATTGCGTTTTAGGTAAAACACATTTTTATGTTTTTTCAGTCCATTGCGTTTTAGAAAATAGACATTTTAAGTGTTTTCTGGTCATTGTGTTATAGAAATAAGACATTTGTTTGTGTTTTTGGTGCATTGCGTTTTAGGTAAAACACATTTTTATGTGTTTTCAGTCCATTGCGTTTTAGAAAGTACACTTTCTTTTATGTTTTTAGGCTATTGCGTTTTAGAAATAAGACATTTCTTTGTGTTTTCTGGCCATTGCGTTTTACAAATAAGACATTTCCTTGTGTTTTTGGTGCATTGCGTTTTAGAAAAATGTCATTTAATAGGTTTTTTTTCCATTGCGTTTTAGGGAACTGGGTTTTCGAAAAAAAAAATCGAAAATATAGCAATAGTATACTCGTTTTAAAGATAAAAAACGCTCGGTTTTTTTGTGCAATTTTTATAAAAAAAAATAATGTCGTATGAAAGAGTTATTAACGTTTAAAAAATGAGAGGGAATTGGATGAGAGAGAAACTATTACCTTGGATTGACTAGAATGCCCCTAGACAAACCCACGTGCCTCCTTTTTTTTCCTTCAATTTCACTCATTTAATCTTAGCACTTGATTAAATAAATGGATGATCAAGATTACTTCCTAAACTTTCTATCCAAATAAACCTTCTATTATATCATAACCCTATATAATTAATAAAAAAAAAGTGGAATGAATTTAAGTGGATTGCCAGCTTATATTAACAAAAGGAAGAAGGGACACGCACGTGATGTAGATTGTAGACACGGTTTCCATTTTGCGGTGCAATTTGTTGTGGACCCTTTTGTATCCAACGCGTTAGGCTATGGGTCCGATCCACACAACAATACAAAACGTTCCCACATCATTTTCTTCTCTTAATTTACATATATATTTAAATAAATACTAGGTAAGAAAATCGTATATTACACTTGAGTTTTTTTAGTTACTAATAAGCAAAAAAAAAAAAAAAAAAACTAAACATAATACTTGAGATAAATAATATTAAATAAATAAAATACTCATAAAGTAAATATTAACAAAACAAAATAATTATGATATAATTGTGACACGTAGCTCAACTAGTTACTTATTTATTAAATATAGTTTAATGTCAAACATGAGTAAGAATTTAAATTTAGATTTTAATATAACAATCTAAATATATTTATTTGCATTAAATTTAAAATTATGACGATTTAATCGATCTGCTTTCTCATTTTATACTATTTTATCCAATTTTTAACAATTTAACCCGCTACAAATAAAACGTAACCCAATTCAAGCAGTTCATAAAAAAATTGTTTGAAGTTGCCACACCTACAAAATATGTATAAACATATGCAAATTTAAATAACTAAAATAAGTGAATAGTTTTGGCTATAATGATATGACAAAAAAAATACCATAGGATTCAAAAAGTAATAATAAATGTTGGATCTTAGTATATGCAAATATATGATTCAATGTTTTTTTTAATTGAAACCTAAATGGCTATAAAATCTTTTTCAATTTGTAAAATTCATAAAAATGTATTGAACAAAATAATTGATCAAAAACAACATTTAGAATTAAAAAATCTGTGAATAAAATTAAAGCGGTTAATTAATCTAGTTGTCTAAACAATTGTAATTGTAATTAATTAAAATGTAAAAACACTTTAATGATATAATAGTTATCCATAATATAAACTAGCGTTTTTCCCTCGTGCTGCGCGACGGGAGCTCAGTTGGTATCAGTTCTGTTTGTTTCGACCGTACTCCTTATAACAACCGAAAGAAAAAACTAAAAAAATAAAGTCGTAATATGCACAAAAGGATATCGACACGTGATTTACATCAATCGAAAATCATAAAAACGAATACCGATTCTACTACTACCAATATCGGTACCAATGTTGTTTGGTCGAAAACGGTTATGTTCATCACATATTGACACTCATATATTTTACAATAAAAAAATTATGTTTTTTAAATATTATTACCAGCACTCGTATATTTTACTATACAAAAAATGTTTTGTTTTGAATAACGAAATACAAATTAATATTCATCATCGGCTTCGATTCGATTTAGCACGATTGCGGCAAGTGTCCATTTTCAATAAAAAATTTATCACAATATTGACTAAAAATATATTTGCGGAGTTAGATTCAAAAAAAAAGTAAACCTACGCAAGTTATTACAAATCAAATTAAATGATAAATAACATTTTATAAAAATTTAAAAAGAATACCTAAAAAATTAGATCAAAAAATAAAGAATATTTAAAAAAATTATGATCACTGTCATCGAGACTTTAAAAAAATATAGTTGGTGTTAGATTTTTTTAAACAAATAATTAACGTAGCAAGTTGTTAAAAATTAAATTAAGTTAAATAATAAATAACATGAAAAGAACACTTAAAAAATAGATCAAAAGTTAAAAGTAATGATATTTTAAAAAATGACATATTATGAATAATGTTTAAAAATAATAATATAAAGTCACCATGATCACTATTCATGGTGACTTTAAATTAATATGTTTAGTGATAAATAACATGATAAATTATATTGGATTTATATAATCTGATGATATTTTACGAAAAGAGTAAACTGCCATTTTGGTCCCTGATGTTTGGTCACTTTTGTCATTTTAGTCCAAATCTCAAACCTTTTATATCTGGATCCCTGTGGTTTCAATTTTATTGTCATTTTAGTTTAAAAATCAAATTACCTCTTATTTGACTATTAAAAGCTGGTTATTTTGTCTTTATCATCAAGGACAAAATGATCATTTATATTTTATAAATAAATATCACAACTCTCAACCATTCAACTATCCATCTCTCTCTCTCTACTAGTCCGCCACCACCCATCTGGTCTCCTTCCCACATGATGCTACTGTAGTAAATACTTATGGTTCAGATGTATATATCTGGGAGACCTACCTTTTCACTTAGTGACATTATCAAATATGCCCATGTGGGTAATGCTTATTCTCTAGCTAGAAGTCACACTGGTAATTTCATCTTCGCCGGTGGGGAAAATGGTGTTATACATATGTTTGAGATTACTAGTAAGACCATGCAGTGTGGAGATCGTCCCCCACTGGCGCCGCACGTCCCCCTCCGTCGCACACCGTCGCCCTCCTTTCGTCGCGTCGCTGGCGTCCATCTGCTGACGTTTGGGACGAGCCATGTGATTGGCTGATGGTGGGCCTCCCAAGTTCTTCTCTCTCTCTCTCTCCTTTATTATATATTAGTTTTTTATTATTTTTGGGTTGTGACAACCCGAGATTTCAAGTATCACCCGGGTAAGGCTAATGTTGTAGCTGATGTACTCAGTCGAAAGGAATCGAAACCTAAACGTGTCCGCGCCTTGCAGCTCACCATCCATTCTAACTTACCTGACCAGATCCGTTCGGCTCAAGCTGAGGCGTTGAAAGAGGAAAACATTGAAGCAGAGTACTTAAGGGGCATGGAAAAACGACTTGTAGAGAGATTGGATGGTATTCTCTATTGCATGGAACGAATATGGATTCCTTTGTTTGGAAATCTTAGAGAACTTGTGATGGATGAAGCGCATAAGTCTCGATACACTGTTCATCCGGGTTCGGATAAAATGTATCAGGATCTCAAGGTTTTGTACTGGTGGCGAAGATGAAGGCTCACATCGCGACTTACGTGAGTAAGTGTCTGACTTATGCTAAAGTTAAGGTGGAATGTCAGAAACCCTCGGGTCTACTTCAGCAACCAGAAATACCCATGTGGAAATGGGAGCAAATCGCAATGGATTTCGTCACAGGGTTGCCGAGAACTCAAAACGGAAACGATACCATCTGGGTGATCGTTGATCGTCTCACGAAGTCAGCACATTTTCTAGCAATCAAGGAAACAGATAAGTTCTCACAACTAGCTGTCGTTTATCTTAAGGAAGTGGTTTCTAGGCATGGGGAGACAACTTCTATTATCTCAGATCGTGACCCGCGTTTCATTTCAGATTTGTGGCAGTCGATGCACAAATCATTCGGCTCACGCCTCGACATGAGCACTGCTTATCACCCACAGACGGATGGTCAAAGTGAACGAATCATCCAGACACTTGAAGACATGTTGAGACCGTGCGTGATTGATTTTGGCAAGGGTTGGGAGAAACATTTGCCTCTGATAGAGTTTTCTTATAACAATAGCTACCATACCAGTATCCAGGCAGCTTCATTCGAAGCATTGTACGGGCGAAAATATCGTTCACCTCTTTGTTGGGCTGAGGTGGGTGACAGCCAGATCACAGGCCCGGAGCTTGTATTCGAAACTTCAGAAAAGATCGTTCAGATTAGAAGTCGTATGGCGGCAGCGCGGGACCGTCAGAAAAGCTACGCTGACAAGCGCAGCAAACCTTTGGAGTTCGCAGTTGGTGATTGTGTCATGTTGAAAGTCTCAACCTGGAAGGGGGTGGTGCGTTTCGGAAAACGCGGCAAGCTTAATCCACGTTATGTTAGGCCATTCAAAGTTCTGGAGCGAGTTGGTAAAGTGGCCTACAAGTTGGAGTTACCTGCTGAGTTGGATAATGTCCATGATGTCTTTCATGTCTCTCAGCTAAAGAAGTGTTTGTCCAATGAAACACTTGTGGTACCGTTTCAAGAGTTAAAAATCGACGACAAATTGCAGTTTGTCGAAGAACCTATCGAAATTATGGATCGGGAAGTCAAGGTCCGTAAGCATAGCCGAATCCCTATCGTGAGAGTTCGTTGGAACTCAAGACGTGGACCGGAGTTCACGTGGGAACCTGAAGATCAGATGAAGCTCAAGTACCCTCACTTATTCCCAGCTGACAAATCTAAATCTGGTGCAACTAGTGAATTTCAGGCGAAATTCCCATTCAAGTTGGGGATGATGTGGCACCTGGGGAAAATCCACAGTCATCCTGATCTAACACCGTGCTGCCTTGGATTTCTTATCAAATTTCGGGACGAAATTTCTTTCAAGTTGGGGATGATGTGACAACCCGAGATTTCAAGGCCTTTCCCCTATACATTGCTGGTTCCACAACTGTTTTCATATTTCGTCTATGTTGTATTGTGTGCATGTATTGTTATGTTTGGTTATCTATTGAAAAATTTAGAATGATTATGTTTATCTAAGGTTTTTCGTCACAAACCCTTTTCTGACAAGATAATTCTTAGTCATTATCAACTCGATGAAACATTGGATTTTTCGTCGTCATTACGCTCGACGAAATATAGGTCCTTCGTCAAAAGGATCTTTCGTCGGCCCAGATGCCTTCGAAGCCCAGTAAGGGCCCAGTACATTTACTCACATATATATTACGTAGTAGGGTGTACTATGTCACATAACTGATCGATTAGCAAACCCTAGACCCTCTCTTAATTAGCGGCAGCACTACTATCCCTCTCTCGAAGATCTTCGTGATTTTCATCCCGGTTCTATCGGTTAGTACATATATACCGATTGATCAATTAAACTTCATGTTGTATTAGGTTGCATAATACCATGAGTGAAGGGTTTGAGTTTGTTATTGTTTAATGATCGTTAGATATGATTTGATGGATAACGATAATCGATAATCTAGGGGACTAAACATTGTTAGATCATTATGGTTGTTATGTATATTGAGATTTAGGTATTGGATTGGAGTGATACTTGTGAATCTATGATCTATCTGTTAATCTGTTACGAGATTGTTTAATGATGGGTTGGGTAATATTTAGGGTTCATACGTTTTCAATGAATGTAACTGTTATTAAAAGATGATTGATTGATCCGATAACCATACCTCTGTTTTGTTAACTGCTATAAGATTTCAGAGATGGTAACCGTATAATGTTGACGGCGATGAAGGAGACCCCCCGGCGAAAGATCTGTGGTCGACGAAGAATGATGTTTCATTGACAGGCTTTTGACGAAACATCCGGGTATTTTGTCGAAACCACCTTTGACGAAAATAGGTTCTTCGTCGTGGGAGGTTTTTCGCCAAGCATAGTCTTTCGCCAGGAATAAAACAAACAGGACAGTAGGATCAGCGAACGTGTTCTCATGACATAGAGTTTGATTAGTTCATGATACCCATGATGGTGAATGTGTTGGTTATACAATTGATGCATGCTAACAACTTTAGTTAGAGATGAGGAATTTGAATTGATGTATGTGTATAACAAACTCACCTGTTAAAATGCCACTAAGTGATATGCACATGAATGAGAATTTGTATGGATTGAGTAACTGTTATGTGATATACGATGGTCTTTTCTACGACTGTGAACTGGAAAATACGTGATTTAAGCGATTAAGAAACTGACTTCATTTGGTAACCACGGTAGGTGTCACACCCCGACCACGTAAAACAACAAAACGTGGCGGAAACGTCGGGGAGTGTTGTAACAGAATCATTGTTTCACAACCATGGATTAAACAGTTTCGTTTTATTGAATTAAATGTATTTCATTACATTGGAATTAGAAACAAAAACATGAACAAATAGATTTTCATTTTTATTAAGTCACTAAGGCCTCGTCCATTCCTATGTGAGCGTACACCAATGTCATCATCAAATATCATCAACTATTGTACCTGAAACACATGTGAAAATACGTCAGCATAAAAATGCCGGCGAGTACATAGGTTTTATATGAGTGTCAAATTCATGGCTCGTTTTACATGTTGCAATACTTATTTAAAAACCTTATTTTGAAAAGTATAGTATTGCGACATAATTAACCAACTCAAATCAAGTTGGATATGATTTATAAAATCTCGTAGCCATGATTCTTAACTCCAAAACATTTGTTTTATGAAATCAAATTGTAAAACATATCGTAGAAACTCGTTAACAAAACTCGTATGGTTTATATTATTCAGAAAACATCATTGTGTGACATCGTTTCAAAATCGTTTACCCAAGTGATCTAGATAACGCAACGATATATAATGTGTTAAAAGCACTTATATATAGGAAGTACCAGCGGCGTATCCACCATGCTTTTAACACATTACACCTGCCCCGTTACCTAATCACTTCCCTAACCCAATGGTTCAAACAGTTATAAATGGTTCACATATATCAAATGGTTACAAATGGTTCATATCAATCAAATGATTATAAATGGTTCACATACATCCAACAATTACAAATGGTTCTCATACATCCCATGATTTCAAATGGTTCCCATACATCGAATGGTTACAAATGGTTCTCAGAAATCAAAGGTTACAAATGGTTCAAGCAGTTCAAAATGTAAAATAATGGGCTAGCATGTTAAATGAACATACATAGCAAAACATAATGAAATCATGTACTAATAGTGTACTAATGAACATAGCAAGTATATGATATGAAAACATGGAAAGCATGAAAGTAACAAGTAGGCACATGTGTTCCACCCCAAAACAGTTGAAAACAGTGAAAGAGGGGACTATGTACTCACTTGAGGGTGCTTAGAAGTCTTGAACAACAACCAAGCAAAGCTAGAGGGATCACAGAATCAAACGGCACCTAATATAGGTAACTATGTTAATAAACGGACCTAATCGGAGGATCGGGTAGCATGAGGGTTCGTAAACCAAATGAGTGTAAGAACTCATGCAATATGGTTTAACAAAGCCTACATACTAAAACGAAACCTATGCTAAGTGCTTACGACCCATTACGACTCGTTAAGATAGCTTACGCTACTTTAACGCGTCGTTCGTGTAAAACGCGTTCGGAATGCCTAACTAGTCCTATGACAAGTATTATATGCCTTAACATGTCTAATAATGTTACCTAATCAGTTTAGATGTCAAAATTTAGGTTACATATGCTTAAAATGAATTTATGCGCAAAAAGGGCATTTTGGTAATTTTCCTAAGGCATATAAATTACCTATCATACCACTAACTAAACGAAGTGACCATAAGGTATAACCTCGGAAGGTTATTCCCTATACAACTATGGTCACTAAACATGTTTGGTTGGATCCTAATGATCGACCAAACGGGTCTAGTTCGAAAGTCTAAGCGGTTGTTTAGACCGCTTGACTTACGACTCTACATAAGCACTAAACCTAAAGTGACGAGCTAAACATGTTAAAACATGTTTAACGAAGTTAGAAAACAGGTTTGGTATCAAAACAATCGGTTTTGATACCTAAAAGTAGTTTGGTTACAAAATACGCAAGAATGCTCATTTTGGCTGAAACTACGACTCGCCACTATGCCTAGATAACGTGGTAATCAGTAGGTATAGTCATAAGAGACTAAAACCATCGTGATTATGCTCACGTTATGAAGTTCAAACGAACTTCGTATTGACCATAAACTGATCAATGCAGAAAGTCAAACAAAGTTTGACTTTCACGCTAAAAATGCATAAAAGAACGAAATAGTACTTACAAAAGGTCCAAGGAGGTTTGATCCAATTTATTCTCAGGTATGAAGTGCAAGACTTCAACTTAGAGAATGAAAATCAGATCAAATGTGAGTTTGAGAGCAAAGGGGGTGGGGTTTATATAGTTTTTGCACAACCGTTAAGATCGTTCATCGTAAAACGAGCTTCGATCTCATCCGTACACATGTGCCCATGGTTTTGTGAAACCATGGGAGCCCCTAGTTTCATTAAAACCATGTGCAAATGAGGGGAACAGCTGGAACAAGCTGGAATTTAGATTTTTCATTTTGGTCCCTTCCTAAGATAACTATGGCAGAATGTCAATTTTGGTCCCTAAATGTGCAAAACATGGTTTTTGATGCATTTTTTTACACGTTTAAGCCCCGTTAATCCCATTTCAAGGATCTAATATGAAGTTAAAGTATAGAGAACATGAAACATGGTAAAAAATATCTCGGATGTCGGTTCGTTTGGTCGTACGGTTGATTTGTTCGGTTAAATACGACGAAACACGAACGAATGCGAAAAACGATCCAAATTACGCGACGAATGGAATTTTATCATGCCAATCACTAAAATAAAATATTTTAATGATTACATAAAGTTTTGGATGTCCGGATGTATTCAGAACGTAAGATATGCACGAAAATGCAAACTTATGCACTTTTTGACGCTTTTAGTCCCTGAATGACCAAAAAGTTTATTTTAGCACACCGAACCCCTCAAAGCCTATTTCTAAGCTATGTAAAGGATATTTAGGGTATTTTTAACTTATGTTCATGTTATGGAATGTTCGTTACAGTACAAATCGGCATACTTTCGCAGTTTGTCGAAATTAGTCCCTGTAAGCGAATAAACTTGATTTCGCCACACCAAACCCTCCAAAACTTATTTCTAAGTTATGTAAAGGTTATTTAAGGTATGTTAAGACTATTTCACTATTCCAGAGTGTTCGTTGCATTAAACTGGTTATATTTGCGCATCAGTGCGCGTATAACCTTCCAGAAAGCGATTTAAAGCTTGAAATCGAACAAGAATTGATATGTGCAAAAGATACACATATTTATACAAATCCCAAGTATGAAATACAATATTTCATTGGTTTGGTATTTGTTTGATGGTCGCAGAGGCACAGGTGTCACAGTCTCCCCTACTTTAGGAAATTTCATCCCGAAATTTATTCGTAGGAGTCTGTCTGTGACGCTGTGTTAAATATTTGTCTTGCATGGAATCTAGGGTGTTTATCTATTTGCGTACAATAACCCATCAAAGATATGCAAGGCATAATCCTGTTATTTCTCTCAACGGACATTCTTCAGAAATGAAAATGAACGGAATGAGTCATTTTCCTCAATGGGTATTCTTCAGAAATGAAAATGAAGGAAGAAAAATCAAGGATATTCATTTCCCTCGATGGATATTCTTCAGAAACGAAAATGAACAGAATGAGTCATTTTCCTCAATGGGTATTCTTCAGAAACGGAAATGAACGGAATGAGTCATTTTCCTCAATAGGTATTCTTCAGAAACGAAAATGCACGGAATGAGTCATTTTCCTCAATGGGTATACTTCAGAAACGAAAATGCACGGAATGAGTCATTTTCCTCAATGGGTATTCTTCATAAACGGAAATGAAGGAATAAACAAAAGGATATTCATTTCCCTCGATGGGTATTCTTCAGAAATGAAAATGAACGGAATGAGTCATTTTCCTCAATGGGTATTCTTCAGAAACGAAAATGAAGGAAGAAAAATCAAGGATATTCATTTCCCTCGATGGATATTCTTCAGAAACGAAAATGAACGGAATGAGTCATTTTCCTCAATGGGTATTCTTCAGAAATGGAAATGAACGGAATAAACAAAAGGATATTCATTTCCCTCGATGGGTATTCTTCAGAAATGAAAATGAACGGAATGAGTCATTTTCCTCAATGGGTATTCTTCAGAAACGGAAATGAATGATTAAACAAAAGGATATTCATTTCCCTCGACGGGTATTCTTCAGAAACGAAAATGCACGGAATGAGTCATTTTCCTCAATGGGTATTCTTCAGAAACGGAAATGAAGGGTTAAACAAAAGGATATTCATTTCCCTCGATGGGTATTCTTCAGAAATGGAAATGAAGGAATAAACAAAAGGATATTCATTTCCCTCGATGGGTATTCTTCAGAAACGAAAATGAACGGAATGAGTCATTTTCCTCAATGGGTATTCTTCAGAAATGGAAATGAAGGATTAAACAAAAGGATATTCATTTCCCTCGATGGGTATTCTTCAGAAACGAAAATGCACGGAATGAGTCATTTTCCTCAATGGGTATTCTTCAGAAATGGAAATGAATAGGGTTAACTCTAGACACATGACAAAACTTGTTGTGGTTTATGTGCACTAAATTCCATAATTATGTACGCGTCCATAATTACGTAATTCCTTGCACAGTCCGCACAGTGCATTTCATAATGTGTAGGGGAAGAAAATCAAACCTGTGATGAGTGTGACTAGACTACCATAAGGTCCTTTTAATTAGATCGACAAGTGATCTCTTTAGTTAGACTACCAAGGAGTCTTTTCAGCTATGTCATCACATGATATTCCTAACCAGATTTTTGGATCAATCTGTTTAACTAGACCACTCAAGGGGTCCAATTATAGAATAGTACTTCATAACCCAAGGGACTTAACTACAATGTAGAAGTCCATTAAGGATTCAAGATAGTACCCTTGGATATCCTACTATGAATCCCTTATACGAAGATATAGAAGATTCTACGAGGATTTGGATAACAAAAATTTGGATCACACAAAAACATAAAAGGGAACATATAAACACATAATCACATAATTGTTTAACTTGACCTTTAATTTGTTATCTTTAGACACGGATATTTAAAGCACACCAGAAATCCAATCCGTGGATTTCATTTGGCACTTTAATCATTTTCAAGAATCTATCTATGAAGATAGGAAAATCTTAATAGGAATTCGGCTTTGTCCTTATTGAATCGTATTGTACGTATTGAATCATACAAAGAATTCAATTAAGGGCTCCGATGAACGATACCCATCCACAAGGATCTAATTACGAGGATAGAAAGATCCTATATGGATTTTGGAAATTGTGTAACGAGAGGTGTTTCGACACCTTGCACTAGGCGTGCTTAAGTCAATACACAAGGTAGAAAGTTCATGAGGTTGAGGCGCTAGATATGCCAAGGCAACATATGAAGCAGAATTTGAAGGTTGAGCAGCAGCAAGATTTGTAACAGCTTTGCTTTGGATTGCAAAGCGGCACATGTTAACCAAATGTCCCCATCGTCCACCGTGGGTACATTTGAAACAGGGTATTTGATTCGGATAATGACGGTGGCATTGATTGCACCAAGGAGCAGTTCCCTTATACGGCTTCATCCCTGAGGCGAGTCATGGTGATAGCTAAATCAACGGTCCTTTGGAGTACGACGCCTATTTGCTAGGTAATTGCAGCACCTGGTTCGGACATTTAAGTGTTGTTGCGATGAAGAGGCATCTTGAAGATAATGGAAGGCATAGGAGGAAACAAGCGAAAGATAGTCAAAAGAGAATAACAACGCATGAAGATTGTGACCATTTGTTTGTTACCAAAGGCAAACAAATGAGACGGTGACTAATCAAAGTAAATGGGTCAATATAATGTATCGCGAAGACATGCTCGCCTATAAGTGGACACTCACCCCAAGAGTTCCCAGGTAAGAGTGACTGGTCCGATACTGCGGATTTGTACGAACACTCTAGCCTTAGACAGAAGACCCAGGGTACAGGCACCCACCCTTCCAGTTTGCACGTGTTCACATTATTTAGACCAAACTTTGACGAGATTTTGAAAACTTAGAGGGTTCAAAACCTAGTAATCAATCATCCTAGAACTGATGATTGGTTTTTAAGGCGGATTCGAAATTTATGTTCTTATTGTGGTTGTCACTTAAGGATAAGTGACGGTATCGTTTTAAAACTAAACACAAGATAACTTGTGTTAGGGTCCTAGGAAGGTTATAGTCTAGGTCAAAGCATTACTAATAACCTAATTCCCTATAACCATTGGCTCTGATACCAACTTTTCTGTCACACCCTGACCACGTAAAACAACAAAACGTGGCGGAAACGTCGGGGAGTGTTGTAACAGAATCATTGTTTCACAACCATGGATTAAACAGTTTCGTTTTATTGAATTAAATGTATTTCATTACATTGGAATTAGAAACAAAAACATGAATAAATAGATTTTCATTGTTATTAAGTCACTAAGGCCTCGTCCATTCCTATGTGAGCGTACACCAATATCATCATCAAATATCATCAACTATTGTACCTGAAACACATGTGAAAATACGTCATCATAAAAATGCCGGCGAGTACATAGGTTTTATATGAGTGTCAAATTCATGGCTAGTTTTACATGTTGCAATACTTATTTAAAAACCTTATTTTGAAAAGTATAGTATTGCGACATAATTAACCAACTCAAATCAAGTTGGATATGATTTATAAAATCTCGTAGCCATGATTCTTAACTCCAAAACATTTGTTTTATGAAATCAAATTGTAAAACATATCGTAGAAACTCGTTAACAAAACTCGTATGGTTTATATTATTCAGAAAACATCATTGTGTGACATCGTTTCAAAATCGTTTACCCAAGTGATCTAGATAACGCAACGATATATAATGTGTTAAAAGCACTTATATATAGGAAGTACCAGCGGCGTATCCACAATGCTTTTAACACATTACACCTGCCCCGTTACCTAATCACTTCCCTAACCCAATGGTTCAAACAGTTATAAATGGTTCACATATATCAAATGGTTACAAATGGTTCATATCAATCAAATGATTACAAATGGTTCACATACATCCAACGATTACAAATGGTTCTCATGCATCCCATGATTTCAAATGGTTCCCATACATCGAATGGTTACAAATGGTTCTCAGAAATCAAAGGTTACAAATGGTTCAAGCAGTTCAAAATGTAAAACAATGGGCTAGCATGTTAAGTGAACATACATAGAAAAACACAATGAAATCATGTACTAATAGTGTACTAATGAACATAGCAAGTATATGATATGAAAACATGGAAAGCATGAAAGTAACAAGTAGGCACATGTGTTCCACCCCAAAACAGTTGAAAACAGTAAAAGAGGGGACTATGTACTCACTTGAGGGTGCTTAGAAGTCTTGAACAACAACCAAGCAAAGCTAGAGGGATCACAGAATCAAACGACACCTAATATAGGTAACTATATTAATAAACGAACCTAATCGGAGGATCGGGTAGCATGAGGGTTCGTAAACCAAATGAGTGTAAGAACTCATGAAATATGGTTTAACAAAGCCTACATACTAAAACAAAACCTATGCTAAGTGCTTACGACCCATTACGACTCGTTAAGATAGCTTACGATACTTTTACGCGTCGTTCGTGTAAAACGCGTTCGGAACGCCTAACTAGTCCTATGACAAGTATTATATGCCTTAACATGTCTAATAATGTTACCTAATCAGTTTAGATGTCAAAATTTAGGTTACATATGATTAAAATGAATTTATGCGCAAAAAGGGCATTTTGGTAATTTCCTAAGGCATATAAATTACCTATCATACCACTAACTAAACGAAGTGACCATAAGGTATAACCTCGGAAGGTTATTCCCTATACAACTATGGTCACTAAACATGTTTGGTTGGATCCTAATGATCGACCAAACGGGTCTAGTTCGAAAGTCTAAGCGGTTGTTTAGACCGCTTGACTTACGACTCTACATAAGCATTAAACCTAAAGTGACGAGCTAAACATGTTAAAAAATGTTTAACGAAGTTAGAAAACACGTTTGGTATCAAAACAAACGGTTTTGATACCTAAAAGTAGTTTGGTTACAAAATACGCAAGAATACGCATTTTGGCCGAAACTACGACTCGCCACTATGCCTAGATAACGTGGTAATCAGTAGGTATAGTCATAAGAGACTAAAACCATCGTGATTACGCTCACGTTATGAAGTTCAAACGAACTTCGTATTGACCATAAACTGGTCAATGCAGAAAGTCAAACAAAGTTTGACTTTCACGCTAAAAATGCATAAAAGAACGAAAAAGGACTTACAAAAGGTCCAAGGAGGTTTGATCCAATTTATTCTCAGGTATGAAGTGCAAGACTTCAACTTAGAGAATGAAAATCAGATCAAATGTGAGTTTGAGAGCAAAGGGGGTGGGGTTTATATAGTTTTTGCACAACCGTTAAGATCGTTCATCGTAAAACGAGCTTCGATCTCATCCGTACACATGTACCCATGGTTTTGTGAAACCATGGGAGCCCCTAGTTTCATTAACACCATGTGAAAATGAGGGGAACAGCTGGAACAAGCTGGAATTTAGATTTTTCATTTTGGTCCCTTCCTAAGATAACTATGGCAGAATGTCAATTTTGGTCCCTGAATGTGCAAAATATGGGTTTTGATGCATTTTTGATACGTTTAAGCCCCGTTAATCCCATTTCAAGTCTCTAAAATGAAGTTAAAGTATAGGGAACATGAAACATGCTAAAAAATATCTCGGATGTCGGTTTGTTTGGTCGTACGGTTGCGTTGTTCGGTTAATTACGACGAAACACGAACGAATGCGAAAAACGATCCAAATTACGCGACGAATGGAATTTTATCATGCCAATGACTAAAATAAAATATTTTAATGATTACATAAAGTTTTGGATGTCCGGATGTATTCAGAACGTAAGATATGCACGAAAATGCAAACTTATGCACTTTTTGACGCTTTTAGTCCCTGAATGACCAAAAAGTTTATTTTAGCACACCGAACCCCTCAAAGCCTATTTCTAAGATATGTAAAGGATATTTAGGGTATGTTTAACTTATGGTCATGTTCCAGAATGTTCGTTACAGTACAAATCGGCATACTTTCACAGTTTGTCGAAATTAGTCCCTGTAAGCGAATAAACTTGATTTCGCCCCACCAAACCCTCCAAAACATATTTCTAAGTTATGTAAAGGTTATTTAAGGTATGTTAAGCCTATTTCACTATTCCATAGTGTTCGTTGCATTAAATTGGTTATATTTGCGTATCAGTGCGCGTATAACCTTCTAGAAAGCGATTTAAAGCTTGAAATCGAACAAGAATTGATATGTGCAAAAGATACACATATTTATACAAATCCCAAGTATGAAATACAATATTTCATTGGTTTGGTATTTGTTTGATGGTCGCAGAGGCACAGGTGTCACAGTAGGGTTGGTTGATTAACTTGGCACGTGTAACTTAACAAACCGAGCAAACCGAGGTGAGTTCACTGCTCTTTTTCCAAGCATGCGTCCCGGGGAGGGACATCTGGTAAACGTTCCAGGGAGGAATGTCGGGTTATTGGGATGTTGGTTAATACACTCATATCTATCACTTAAGTCCCTTCTACCGATTGTTGCCGGGGAGGCAACGGGGTATTAGTTAATATCGCTATTTAGGTTTGGCACCCTCACACCGCACCGGGGAGGTCGGGAGTGAACTAATGACCCCAATCTTGACCATTGCTTTGATAGAGGCTTTGGGGAATAGGGCAAATAATCTGGAGCCATCTACGGTAATCGAGTTATTAACAACATCAAATCATTGAATTGTTTTATACTTATATCTGGTAACTAAAACGTGTTAACAAACTTTAAACTCACCAGCGTCGTCTGACACACTTGTCTGCATGCTTGCAGGTCGTTAGATTCTTGGTCATGGGACTTGCTATCTGGGAGTGCTGGAGTGGCCATGGGTCGCAACTCTTGGATAATAATTATTGGTTTAGCACATTGTTCTGAAACACTTGAATAATGAATAGTCTTATGCTTCCGCTGAACGTTTACTTTGGTTTTAACTTATGATTTGGAACTATATTATGATGAATGGAATGTTTTATTTAAATACTTGTTATAGTTCAATGTGATTAGTGGCTGGATCCTGGTACGTCACACTTCCCGCGGTATTTCCGCATGTGGTATTTTGGGGGTGTGACATGGGTAGTCCCCTTTGAATGGTCCTTCATCGAATCTGACGTGACGCCTACTTGGCGGATAGTCCCCAAAGAGACTACCCAAACCACACCCAATGGTCTAATGGATGTGGTTCAGTTTGCCAGCTAGCAACATGGGGTCTACATGCGGGTCCTGTATATTCTTTCATTTGAGTTTCCATGGCTAGTTTCTACGTCAAGTGATGGTAAGCTTTCACTCATTGATGTCAGAAAGCTGCTGAAGAACATCCGACATTCTTCAACAAAATTAACTAAAAACATGATTCTTCAAGTGGAAATAATTTGGACCGGAAGAATATAGAGCCGCCGCAAAGAATGTTACACGGGTCGGGTGGGAGTTTATTCTGTGTACGAATCGGTGCTGACCGGATCATATGTGGTGGAGAAGAGGGTACAGTTAGGATTTGGAATTTTTAGGGAGAGAGAAAGAGATAAGGGGAGAGATAAATAAGAGAGAATGAGATGGACAATTTTGCCCTTGCGGATAAAGACAAAATAACCAGCTTTTAATAGTTAAATAAGAGGTAATTTGATTTTTGGACTAAAATGACAATAAAAGTGAAACCACAGGGACCCAGATGTAAAAGGTTTGAGATTTGGACTAAAATGACAAAAGTGACCAAATCTTAGGGACCAAAATGGCAGTTTACTCTGACGAAAATGATAAGCAACTTTAGAAATTATAACTATCTATAATTAACTTTATATTAAATATACAAAATATATATTCTTTTAATTTAATCATCGCTATTTAATAAGACGATGTGTAGTGGGGAGTGAATTGGGCGTTTTTTCCCTAATTCACGTCCAAAAATGCCCCAGCACCGCCTCTTGGGCGTTTTTTCAAAAAAAAAAAAAGTTTGTTGGGGGTGGGCAAAAAACCAGACTGTTAAACTTTTGGCCAATGAAATTTTTTTGATGTGTTTTTTATTTAAATTCAATTTCAAAGTGTAATCATTATAAGGGGCATTTGTTTCATTCACCACAACACCCATTTTTATCTTCAAGTTGATTTATTAACTATGAGCCATGTGTCGCTTCATGCCCAAGGGTGAGGCATTTGTTTCCCTCACCACTACACATGGTCTAATAGATAAAAGTAAGAAAACTATTATTAATAAGAGAGAGATCACGAAAATTAGGGTGAGAACACACTAAAAATTAGACTAAATTGCATAAATCAACCTTTATGTTATACCTAAAGTGCATTTCATACCTCTCACTATGAAATCGGCAAAACCCAACCTTTATATTCATGTTTTGTAACGTTCTATAACCTTTACAACTAATGTCGTCTAAAAACTCAGTTAAGTTACCTCACATGCTTTGCATGTGAGGGTACTATGGTCTTTGATCACATAAAGGTTGATTTGTACAAAAAGATTATTTATAACTTAAAGGTTGATTTGTGCAAAATGTTATTATATATATGTATATACATATAGTAGAATATTTTTTTTTTTTACAAAAACATTATTATTTGTTAATAATTATATAATTATATATATAAACATATATAAAAAGTAGTTTTAAATTTATTTTATAAAAATTCTGATTTTAATATTTTTATAAAGTAAATAATAATGACAAGATAAATTACTTTTTATATAAAGTATAACTAAAACACAAATTCTTTTAAAATAAAGTTATTGTAATATCAATAATATTTTTATAATTATCTATTATAAAAGACGTTTTAAAACTACTCAAACTAAAGGTATTTTTTATGTATATGTAAGTATGTGTTTATAAAATCAAAATATTAGACATATATCGATAAAAGAAACTAATAAATTAATTTGACGTTTAAAAAAATCTTTAATAAATTTCAGTAAACAAATTCTAAATATATAATATGTAAATAATATTAATACAAATGCAATAGGAATTAATAGAATGTCTTAAACTGCATATATATTTTTAATATTGCATTTGTATTATTTACATATTATATATTTAGAACTAGGTTATCACCCGTGAATACTCACGGGTTCGGATATTTAAATTTTATATTAAACACAATTGTATATATAGTTTAAAAATAAACACAATTCTATCCCATCCAAAATTCTGGATTTGTAGCTAACAAGAAATCAGATTGCGCCTAAAAAACCTAGATTTAGAAATAAAACATCAAGAATCATTGCTTGGACTTGCATATAAAATTTGATTATTGTGACTTTAGATAATTAGTTTAAAAAAGCAAAGATTTTTTTTGATAAATTGACCGAAAACTCTTGAATCTTTTTAATTATGATATCATAACCTCCATTTTTTCGAACCAAAAGACTTTTATAACCACCAAAATAGAAACAAACTCACCCACCTCTTCTATCGCTTGTTAACAGAACGGAGTGGGAAAACAAAACAAAACAGCTACTAACTATTACAACTCCAAAATAATAATTGCAAAAGAGCTCCAATTCAAACGAAATACCATTTGACTTTGATCTCTAAATCACCCACCGAAAAGATGTTTCTATAATATCCTCCACCACTTTGAGATAGATGAATTTGCTGATCTAAATATCTTGTCGTTTTGAAGAAAATACACTCTAATCCAAATGAGTGGATTGATTCACCGTTGCAGTAATATCATTTTTTTTCAAATGAACAGGACTGCACATAGTTCTTCACAATGAAGGAGGCCTGATCACCAAAAAATATATATATAATTATAAAAGTATTTCGGATATTACAATTATTTTATTTTAAAAGAATTTGTGTTTTAGTTATAATTTATATAAAAAGTAATTTATCTTGTCATTATTATTCACTTTATAAAAATATTAAAATCTGAATTTTTATAAAATAAATATAAAACTATTTTTTATATATGTTTATATGAATAAATATATATTTATTAACAAACAATAATGTTTTTTCAAAATTTTTTTTTTACTATATATATAATAAGATTTTTTACAAAAATTAACTTTATGTTATAAATAATCTTTTTGCACAAATCAAACTGTAAGTAATCAAAGAATATAGTACCCTCACATGCAAAGCATGTGAGGTAACTTAACTGATCAGTTTTTGGACGACGTTAGTTGTAAAGTTTATAGAACGTTACAAAACAAAAACATAAATGTTGAGTTTTGCCGATTTTATAGTGAAAGGTATGAAGTGCAGCTTAGATATAACATAAAGGTTGATTTATGCAATTTAGTCTAAAAATTAGCATATGTCCTCAACGATTTTCATTTATTATAAGTAAAAGGTATGAAGTGCAATTTAGTTATAACATAAAGGTTGATTTATGCAATTTAGTTTAAAAATTAGCATATGTCCTCAAAGATTTTCATTTATTATACAATATATAAATATATATAAATATAGTTAATCAAATTATTAAACTTAGACTATAATTTAATTATTCTTATATGTTATGTTTCTTTTTTCAGTTAACAATAATCAAATTATTAAACCCCAACTCTTCTTATGCATGTCTAGCTTTGTATAAATAAATTTCAGAATTCCAGTTAAAAGAAATTTATTTTTATAAAATATTAGGTGTTAAAAAAGTTGGAATAAGTAAAACTAGTTATATGAAATTATTTAAATAACACTATTCACACAACGTAATGTGCTAATTTACTTATTAATAATAATTTTCTACTTTTGAAGGTCACGATGAGAATTTCTATAAATGTAGTTTTTATACGGATGAAATTTACTCATTGCATTAATTGTTTTATAATTATGCAAATTATTAGAAATGTAAACAAGGATATGGAATAAAGAACATAAATATAAGGGCTAAAAAGAGATAATAGTGAAAAAACAAACAAGCCAACATATTCTAAACTTTACCTTAAACATACAAAACGCAGATAAGAATATGGGGTATGGGGCGGGGTTGGGGCGTGGGTTGGGTACAAACGCCCAAGTCACTATCCCAGGTGGGCTTGGGTTTCGGCGTGGCCCCTTTGGCGGGGGTTTCAACCCGGGTGTTGGGCGGGGCTACGAGCATGACATAGCGGGATCTCATTGGCCAAGAAAAGTAGCCGTTTGGGCTAGCCGTTGGGGTTGAATTTTATAAAAAAAAAACATTTTTCTTATATAAATACCATTCCATATTTAACATTTTTCTCACACAATATCAAACACATAAAACACAATCTTGCCATGAGTTCTTTAAGTTCAAGTGAATCGTCATCATCATCTGACGATGGTGTGGAAATATTTCTACAAACGATCGCGGCGGTGGTGAAAGCTGATTTGGTAGATCATGTTTCAACGATTCCTGGGTTCGAAACCGATAAAGACGACGAAGAATGATTGTTTTTATTTTGATACTATGTTTTTTGTAATTATTATTTATGTTTATGTAGTTTTTAATGGTTATATATATATATATATATATATATATATATATATATATATATATATATATATATAGTGAAAGGTTAACATACAAAAAGCCTTATCGTACATCATGTACGCTACGCGCGTAACCGTCCGATCAGGGGAATAATCACGCTTTGGACATGTAATCACGCATGGGGGTTAGTTTTTTTGGGAAAATCACGCATGGAACCAAAATCACGCACGTTATTTTTGATCAAAAATATAATTACGCATGTTATATACTTTGTCGCGTACGATAATGTAGGATAAGGCCTTTTGTACATTATACTTTATATATATATACATATATATATATATACATATATATATATATATACATATATATATATATATATATTAAGAAAAATGATGTGGCTTAGCCACGCCACCCCAGCCACGCCCACCATACCGCTATGAACTTGAGTTTTGGTATTGGGTGCCCCATAATCCACGTGTCAACCCATGCCCCAAACCTCCACCCCACCATACCCCACGGTCTAATATACAAAAAGTAGATAACTTTCTTCATTTATGTACCTCAAAACTAGAGTATGCCCTGCCCGCGTTGCGGGGCGTTAAACCAAATATTTCTCACTTTAATAACATGTACGCATTTATTTCGGCTAGTTATACATGCTACTTATAACACGATATCAAAAAAGATACATCAACTTAACCAAGTAAAGAAAAAACTATCATAGTTATGATAAAAAATAACTAAAACGATGGCAAGCGTGCAATTTAGAGTTGGAGGCAAAACGATAATTTGTCAGGACCAATTAGCGAGTGATAGGCATCTGTTTGGCACAAATAAAAACTAAATTAAGTCAACCAAGTCAAATAAAAGACTATAATAGTTTTGCACAAAAAAAACGCTGAGAAGATTGCAATTTTTAGCTGGGGTAAAATCGTAATTTTAAACTGGAGGTCAAATAATATTTTGAACTGAGGGCAAAATCATGTTTTTATTTTGAATTGTGGGAAAAATCGTAATTTTTTTTACTGTGGGCAAAGGGGCAATCAAAATTTTTATTTTGAATTGGGGGCGAAATTGTAGTTTTAAAATGGGAACCAAATTATAGGCAAAAGTATATATATTTTTTTAACCAGGGCAAAATCGTATTTTTTAACAGAGGGCAAAATCGTAGATTTAAGCTGGGGGCAAAGCATAAATTCAATTTCGAACTAGAGGCAATATCGTAATTTTTAACAGGGGATAAAATCGTAATTTAACAGGACTTATAAATAACTATTTTATGCAAAAAGAAAAGAAAAAAAAAAGATTATTAAAGTCAGCCGCCACTTTTGGCCAATAATTTTCTTTCACTATTCCCGCCGACTTTTGTAACTTAAGTTTGTATGTATCGAAAATTGTAAATGAATAGATTCATTTGTATATAATAGTATACAAATGGAACACTGTATTATACGGATTGATTAAATATAATTCTATATATTAAGTAATAAAAACTTACAACTTAAAAAACTCGTGCATTGTACGGATTGAATAAACACGTGTATTATACTATCTGATAATGTAATCAATTAACACCTACAGTTGTTAATATATGTTTTTGAAAAAAAAATGAACTTTGATGTATTAATTATATACTTTTTATAACATTTTACTTTGTTTTTTATTTATTATTAGGTTAGAAACTTATTTATTACATAAGTTATAACGTTTTACTTTGGCTTCCGTGGCGTCAGTGTCGCTACATTACCATCGTTGCCGCCAACACCACTACCATCCCCTCTCACAACCAATGCCACCCTTCTCCTACAATCACAACCAAACCATTACTTCCGCCCCCCTCTTCACATTAGCATCAATGTCAACCACCACAACCACACCCTCTCCTCCAACTGTCGCCTCTTTAGCTATCACCTTCTCAACCACCAATACCTTATCCACCGTCTTCGCCATCCCAACTCGGTATAGCCACTACCGTATCTATCATCATGACGCCACATGTCGCAACCCCCGATCCCTGATTCCCGGGAACGGGCGGACGCGATCTCAGAGTTTCGGTGGTATCAGGTTATTTATTTTGCAGCGGAATTTACATCAGGACCGTAGTTAGGAAATGTTTATCAGAGTAAAACCACCTCATTTAATATTAATAATCACATGGGTAAAACCCAAGTTTCTTATTACAATACATTTATAGGGATAAACCCTATTTTATTGAATTTTAAAACATCGTTTATTTGGTAACTTTTATAGCCACATTTTCCCAAGCCTTCAGTGTTCTCCAGCTGGTTTTTTACTAATTGGCTGTCACATTGGGTTACCTGAAACGTGTTTTAAAAACATTTGTCAGTCGGAAATACTGGTGAGTGAATCCCAGTTTAATCAAGTTAAAATAAAAGTCACAGTGAACAGTTGTCACACCCCTATTTCCACGTGTCACCGGTGGGCCCGGTGGGGGAGTATCGTGACGTGGTTGGCAACGTAATAGTCAAACAACACAATATAATAATGCACAGCGGAAGCAATTTAAAAGATGTAATACAACCGAATTAATATTGTAATATCAATTGTCACAATACTCGGAAGTTTATCCACAGAAGGATCGAACATAAAATGGAAACAATAGTTCAACAGACTTTTAGGCATCTTAAGCTTGCGAGACTTCTATTGATGCTAAGGAGAAATATCCAGCCAATTTCGTATAGTACCTGCATTTAGCCTTTTTGGAAAATACGTCAGTTTACACTGGTAAATACATTCAACTGACTCATTTTAAAATGATTGAAAATTGGTTTGGATGCACGTGGCATAAAACATTTTAATTTGATTAAAATGCACAGAGGCAAAATTAATCTTTTTAACTTGGGAGAATTATTTAATATTATAATCTTGTGAACGAATTACATGTTACTTATGCGTTCAGTAGCCCGGATCTAGTCCGGGTTAAAGATCAATAGACACACCACATAAATGAGTTATACACGGACGGTGTACGCCTACACCCCGTGCTCAGGTCGTGGCCATCTCGTAAGATAATGCCAAGGATATCCGGGACATGGTCATTAACCCCCCAAAGGCTGTAAAGTAAACAAGACTGTTTAAACGAGCCGATCAAATTATTCAACTACCCACTAAGCGTGGAGATTTGATGCCCGATCAAGCGGTATGCTATATACCGTAACCCAAGCCCGTATAGGGAAAATAAGTTAAAAGTATTTACCTGAGCTAAATATAAATTCAATCCCAGCCGTATATCAAATCAGCAAGTACAGATAGCTTTTACTGGGCTCCTAATCTGGAACGAAGGTTTTTAATAACCTATTAGAATCCTAACGGGTCTTTAATTTAGCTTAAGCTTAGACCGGCTAGTTTCAAAGATACGGTTCGTACGCACGATTAAGCGAAGACCGGATAGAATGTGATTTAGACCCGACAAGTTTGAAGACTTGTTTAATATGGGTTTATTATTCACATTCTGGATTTTGAGATAAAACCGATAAGGTTTGACCCGTTTAGGCCAATTTATGTAAACTAGTTACATAAACCGAACCGAACGCGTAATAAGCGTAACGGGTATTCATGAGAGCCATATACAGGTTTCCTAAGTTAATACGCCTCAAATATGTTGTGACATCAGTAAGATGTCTTTTATTATGCCCGAAACGAATTTAAACACAAACTATGCCCCGTAGGGGTAGTTTGGTCATTTTCAAGTTTATAAAAGAGTTTAAGTATTAACCTGAGTTACAGGTCTGATGTAATCAGCAAAAATACACCATTTAAAAATTATAACAGTAGGGTAAAGTATATATGTGAAATTTATCAATTATAACCCAACTAAGCACCGTAGGGCATTTTGGTAATTTCACATAAGCCGAAAAGCTTAAAACTGAAGTCTAACTTTGGGTACAAGTTTATATATCAGTGACTAAGGTTTTTACTCTTTTACATTTCCAAAAATCACGTTTCATGGTGAAAAGGGCATAATGATCAACATATGGGCAGTTAACGGAATCATGCATATTAATTGGTTAACTAATGAACCATGGTGTATAATCACAGAGGATTATACTAGCATGTAACCTGGTCCAAATAGAGCTCTAAGGTATTTCTAAATCATACCAAAATGGGTCAGAACTGAAAGTCAAAGTATAAGTCAAACTATGTGACTTTCGGTTCCGAACCGGGTCTAAACAGGAAATTGTCGGGTTGAACATGTTTAGACATGTTCTTACACTAATTACCAAGTTATATTAATGATCAAACAGGTTGTATGTGTTCTACATTGTTAATTATGGATAAATTAGAAATTAATTATCCTGTTGACTTTTTAATAACAAGTTTGACCCGACATTTGACATAGTTAGAGTGGGAATCAGATGGTGCCCTTTTAAGGGTTTAATGCCCACATAATATAACAAAATTTGCATCGATAAAATTTTACCGAGCCTCGTGTTGACTGCGTTGACCAGCAGTTGACCACGGTTGACCGATGTTGACCAGGTTTGACCGAACCCAAAACTGAACCGAGGCACTAACATGACCCAAAACTTCCCCTTGACCAGTTTTGACCACGTTTGACCTGTTGACCAAGTTGAACCGAGCCCGAGAGCGTCCCGAACTTAAATTTTTCACCCGAGTCGAAAGTGGTTCGATGGACTCTACGGGTCACTAGGAGCCCAAAAATATATTTTTCATCGAAAACTGATGGCTGGAACTCGCCAGAACCATGTCAGAAGTCGAGATTTCGCCGGAGAATAGAATTTCTCGAAACTGTGCAGGAATGCTCCTAAAGTCCCGATCGAAGCATCTGCAAAGTCAAAAGTTCAAAACGGGCTCGCCGGAATTTGACCGGAATGTCGCCGGAGTTGCCATAGAGCTCAAACCGCTAAGAATTAGCTAAAACTAACCACACCACGCGATCCGGAACGTCGGATATAGTCGAAAAAGTGTACCCTTGGCCGGAAAACGGCCGCCGGAAAAGTCGCCGGTCGCCGGAAAAGTCGCCGGAAAAGTTTCTAGAGAGAGAGAGAGTAGAGAGAGTTTGAGATGGTGAAAATGATTTTTTTTATTTTTATTTTTCATTTATATAGTGGAGGTTTTGTGGGCTTGGGCCCAAGGCCCACAAGCCCGTCTTCGCACCCGAACATCATGGAAGCATCGTAGAGCATAGTATTAATACTAAAATACGCAAATTAGGATCGGTAGTCGATGTTTGCGTGTTCGTTCGTCGGTTGCGTAAAAATCGCGAGAAATTAAATCGTTGACGTTTTTAATCCCTCGTATACGAATATTGCCATAACTTTCTCATACCTTAACGAACCTTGTGAAATTTTTATCACACATTCTTGTGAGTATAATTAAGCATTACAAAGCTTCGGGTTTGCTAAAAGGTCACTCAGAGGTATACCTTTAAACATGTTGACACATTTAACCCCTGTAGTTTGTAATTCCTCACTTTCTTTCACAATTGGCTTCGTACGATCCATGATTTATTCGGTTGAGGTTATGAACATCATGTAGGGTTACTGTAAAGTATATTTATCCCTTGTTGACATTTTGAACCCTTATATTCACATACTTTTCATGTTTGTCAACTTTAGTCCCTCTAAATATAATTTCACACGTTCAAGCTTATGACACGTGTCAATACATTATAGGACGTGAATTTTCGAGGTGTTACAACAGTATTGAGAGCGATCACATTATTTATGTCTACACAATTACTCTATTTAGTACTGTCAATCCACTGACTTGTGGGTCATATTACACATTGGCTAACTCATTGTCCAATGGTAACGTATTGTCATCCACGACTTACTACTCACAGTGTAGTACATTTTGTATACAAAACCCCAACATACTGGCAGTAATTGAAGAACTACAAAGACTCAATCACTGCTAAATTTCATAGTAAAACATTTAAGGTTTGGTAAAAATTACCAAAGATTAACAAAAAGAGGATAAACTCACATTGCTATCTTAGGCTTCTCGCAAGGGTTTCCTGTATATAATCTATAATTTATACAAATGCACATTGGTTAGTATCATAATGCTTTGAAAATATTAATGATACCCTCCCCGAGACGGCATTCCAACAACTACGTCGGGCAGAACCACGACAGTTGTTACGGAACCCTAAATCAATCGGGCAGCGTAACTATTACGAAACTGGGGTTATAATACTTACAACGGAGCAAAACCTCGCTAATTAGGGTGGTATAATACCCGCGTATTACTTCTAATACTTCAGAATTCGTTTAAGAAAGAAAAGAATGAGCGACGGAAAACGAAAACCCGTTGCTTGCTTATATAGTGCTGATATCTGACTTCCAGGCGGCCCGCGTAAGGTAAGGCGAAGCCTTACGCGGCCCGGGTCAACACATGGTCAAAGTATAGCTGATCCCGGTCACCAAGTAGACCCGCCACGATGTCGACACGTGTCGGCATCTGGTGTCTCCGCGTTGTAGGTCTCTCGCGGCCCGCGTACACTATCGATAACTCTTACGCGGCCCGCTTTAACTAAAGAAATCAACGATATCAGGTTTCCACCCTGATACCGCCCGCGTGACTTGTTGGGGTGGGTCTACGCGGCCCGCCTCAACTTATAATTTATTGTTTTTCAATTATTTTATAACTACAACATAATTCGGGCTCGGTTTTCACATACGGGGTGTAATAAAAGACATATTGGGACATTCTAAAATATATTTAGAGTATCGTAAATATTATCGAGAGTGTTAGTTTTACCGAGGGTTGTTACACCACATCCACCTCCACCACTATCATCGGCACCCACCTTTGTCATCGCAAACCATCTCACTAGCTACCACTGTCTTGCCATCTCCATCCCCACATTGTTGATATCTGCATCCAATCATCGTCACTTGCCTCTCTAATAAAACCATCCACTTCAAGATGAGCCCATTTCGATTGAAACATGTTTTCAGCCGAACCAAATTAATTTTTTTTTTTAAAAAGACTCGTTTTAACCTAAAAGTGTTTTTATTTTTTTATTTAATTCTATAAGAAATAGTTTATTTCATTCATAATTGCCAAGTTACATCAAAACAGAAGGTAGACGGGCAAAAAGCTACGCCGTCACCCCTTTATTGAAAAATGCTTTAAAGAATCTACAATTATATGTTTATTAAACCTCTTTAATTTTAGAAGTATTTGTTTGTTGTCAAACCTTTATGAAGTCGTTTCAAATTGCTTATTTTATTAAAATTAAAATATATGTGTACTCAAAAGTCCTTAGATTTATGGTTACAGGTCTCACGTCAATTATAAAGATTATCTTGACCTAAGTACAAACACTAGCAATGCATATATTCTTTCAATCATCCATTAAAGTTTGAATTCAAATTAAGTCGCACTTTTTCTACTAATATTTAATTCTTGTTTATTTATTTGAAAACTCTATACTTTTAACATGATAGATATGTATAAATAAGTGATAATTATATTTTTAACTAGTAGTATACCCGTCCAGTGAACAAGTTTTTAGCGTCATAATGACAAACGTTTTTTTATTTACATGTTGGTTCGGTTCTGTTCAAACATAAAGGAAAACATGAAAACATACCTGTTACAGCAGACAGTGCAATGGAGAATCCAGTCAGAGATGATGACATCGAGTTTGACATGTTTGTCAATGTGATCTGGTTCCTCCTTAGGGTGCTAACTGATGATGGGGACTAAGAAAACCGACAAGGGAATCGGCTATAGGAGAGGAGGTCGATGATGATGATGTTATGATTATTAAGTTGTCTGTCTTAGTGTGTAACCTTTTGACCTCTACATAATTCTCCTTATATAAGCACTCAGGAGGAAACCTAATTAGTTAATAAGAGTAATATGGTCCATCAATAATTACCAACTAATTATTTAATAGATTGTTATATATTATGATCTATATTATGTAAATGATTATAATGGCTACTAGATTAAATATTAATACATAATATATTTAATCTTACATTCTCCCACTTAGCCGAGTAATCATTTACCATGAGTATTAGATAAGTCTGATCAGGAGTTAACACTCATTTTAGCCTTAAACAAGTACTATAGCAGAGAAATACAGCCGTTGAATCATTATGCGACTCAGGACTCCCATTAGTCATACTATAGCCTTAATTTAAAACCTAATTGTTATGATCAAAATACGCATAAGCCCTTTGTTTGATTTGTAACTTTATTTGTCTATATGCCATTATACCGGTTGAACATATTCTAAGAGACATACAAAATCAAACTGAGGAAATTTCATTAATCATAAAACATAAGCTAGTACAATATGCTCAAATAAGGTCTTTACTAAATCCCATATTCCGAACATGTTCTTCATAAACCTTAGGAGGAAGACCTTTAGTCATCGGATCCGCAAGCATATCTTTAGTACTAATATACTCGATACAAAGATTATTTTCCTCAACTCGTTCACGTACGAACAGATATTTTGTATCGAGATATAAACCCCCTCCAGTCGAACTGTTACTATTCGAGAAACTAACGGCAGCTGAATTATCACAGTAAAGCTTCAATGGTCTAGAAATGGAATTAATGATTTTGAGTCCAGTGATCAGATTTCTAAGCAACATTCCATGACAGGTTGCGTTATAAACAGCAATGTACTCTGCCATCATTGTGGAAGTTGTGGTCAACTGTTGTTTATGACTCTTCCATGAAATAGGGCCGCCTGCTAACATAAAAATATAGCCCGAAGTGGATTTCTTGTCATCTTTGCATTTGGCAAAGTCAGAATCAGAATAGCCCACCACTTCTAAATGATCACTTCTTCTATAAGTCAGTTTATAGTCTTTCGTCCCTTGCAGATATCGAAGTACCTTCTTAGTTGCTTTCCAGTGATCTAGGCCAGGATTAGTCTGATAACGGCCTAGCATTCCAGCAATATAAGCGATATCTGGGCGAGTACAGACTTGAGCATACATCAAGCTCCCGACTACTGACGTGTAAGGTATCTGGCTCATTTGCTCCTTCTCAACCTCTGTTGTCGGACACTGGAATGAACCGAAAACATCTCCCTTAACTACTGGAGCGACGGAGGGTTTGCACTGTTGCATGTTATAACGTGTAAGAACACGATCTATGTAAGCCTTTTGGGACAATCCTAAGATCCCTTTTTATCTATCTCGGTGAATTTCGATGCCAATGACGTAAGAAGCATCTCCGAGATCCTTCATGTCGAAGTTATGCGAGAGTAACCGCTTCGACTCATGCAACATGTCTAAACTATTACTTGCCAATAGAATATCATCTACGTAAAGGACAAGTATAGTAAAGTTGCTCCCACTCATCTTGAGGTAGGTGCATTGATCCACTTGATTCTTCATAAAACCTTGTTTCTTCATGACTTCATCAAACTTCAGGTACCACTGACGTGATGCTTGTTTTAACCCGTAAATGGATTTCTTCAACTTACAGACTAGATGCTCCTGACCTTCAGGTTTAAAGCCTTTAGGTTGTTTCATGTAAACATCTTCGTCTAAGTCTCCGTTAAGGAAAGCGGTTTTAACGTCCATCTGATGTAACTCCAACTCAAAATGAGCTACTAGGGCCATGACGATCCTTAATGAATCTTTACGAGAGACAGGTGAAAACTTCTCTTGATAATCAATTCCCTCTTTCTGAGTGTAGCCCTTTGCAACCAATCTCGCTTTGTAGCGTTCAACATTCCCATTCAGATCCAGTTTTGTTTTGAACACCCATTTACATCCTACGGGTTTGACTCCGTTAGGTAATTCTACCAAATCCCAACCGTCATTTTTCTTCATGGATTCAAGCTCATCAATCATTGCTTTATTCCATTCAGAAAACTGATCACTGCTAATGGCTTCATTGTAAGAGATAGGATCATTGAGCTTTCCGGGATCCATTTCAGTCAGGTAGGTAACATAATCATCCCAATTAGTAGGCCCTCTTTTCCTAGATGACCTCCTGAGTGGATTATTGATGTGTGTAAAATGCAACATATAAATTACATCAAATGAGGCATAAAACTAACCCCTTTTAAGTACTAATATTGGAAAAAGAGTGTTTTTGTCTTCCTTTTGTATTTTCAGGATTAAATGAGCTCAAAAACACAAAAGAAGCAAAAAGACAGCTGAATCCAACATAAATACAAGAAAAGGACATAAGTGGACTGCCCGACCCCTCAACGGCATCTTCCCAAGCAAAATAGAGAAGGCAGAAGACTGAAAACGCCCCGTGCTCAGCCAGCACGGGGCCGTGCCCAAGAAGCAGCAGAAAAGACAAACCTATAGAAGCTTCTATTGCCCACCACGGGGCCGTGCCCAGTGAACACGGGGGCGTGGCGAAAGTACTGCAGGCGCATTAATTGTAATTGCGAATTACAATTAATGAAGAAAGAGAGTGTCAGACAGGCACGGGGCCGTGTCCAGCGGACACGGGGGCGTGCCCAGCCTCCTGTTCAGCCTATAAATAGGAGTGCTTGGTTTCATTTCAACTCATCCCTTGGCACACCACCTCTCTCACACTTCATCCACCACCCACCACCATCACAACACCATCATCCACCACCATCATCCATTGTCCATCATAGAGTGTGTGAGTCGTCTCGGGATCCAAGATTGATCGTAAGAGTTCTTGACAATCAAGGCCATGTTTGCCTAAGTCTCTTACATCACTTGGTGAAGACAAAGTGTCTAGTATAATACTTTTTATTTCTAATCTTTTGCACTTTTTATTTGGTTTTGTATTAATGACTTTAATAACTAGTTACTTATGTTGAAGGTGATCTTTCCTTATCGTTTGTCCGTGGTGTCTTGGCATTATTTTACTGTCTATATAAAATAAAAGATTTTCACCATTCATATCTCCACGGTCTATATGGAGGTATGTTGGCTACCTGGTCGGGGGTTAAGGGAACGGTTTGGTAAAGGTCTTGCCATTGTTCAGCGTTTAGAGGTCCTGCAATGGACCTGGGTCAAATTTAGTAGGACCTCCTTCAATGCTTCACGGTATTGGATGGCGGGGGTCCAAACTCTTTGATCCCCTCATAAGTTAACTACTATTAATACTATAACCCGGCTATTTAGGACTGTATCCCTGCTGACTCAGACTACTTAGTCGAGGGTAACGTCACCTCCAAAAGAGGGGCCTACCATAATATTGCATTAATAACTTAATTCATTATCTTCCAATAATCCACCCTTTTAGGATTGTATCCTTGCTGACTCAAACTACTGGGGTGAGGGTAACGTCACCTTCAAAAGAGGGGCCTACTACAATAACTAAGATAATCTCTTAATTATGTGCAAAAGTGCGGAAATAATCAAAGGTTATACTAGATACGAGTCGGAACCAAGTGATTCATCTTGTCTATCTGTTTTTTCTTTTATTTTTATTTTCAGCATTTTAGTTAGTTTTTATTTTTCTTAGTTTAAAACATTTTTCTAAACTTTTTATTTTGATTAGACGTTGAGGATAAACCGGTACTAAAAGCTCTTGTGTCCTTGGACGACCTCGGTATCTTACCAACGCTATACTACGCTCACGATGGGTGCACTTGCCCATATGTGTGTTTAGTGTTAGTAAAATCGTGTTTTATAAATTTAAAACTTGGCTAAAAATAAGTGTTAAAAGGGGCTTAAAATATACACCTAATATATATAACACTTTCACGCACATCAATTATCGAGTTCAGCGTTGTCTTGGTTTTGAGCGTTTGATGTACCTTAGTCATGAGGTATAATGGGTTCTGATTGTAGAGATAAATTTGGAGTTGGTGCAGTAGCTTCAGGTATAGTAGTTGCATTGGGTACAAGAGGAGTAATCGGAGTAATGGTAAGAGACGAGTCCCCCCCCCCCCGCGTCTTGTACTTCTTGCAATTCTTCGTAAGGGTTGGTACTGCTCCCACTAACCTTGAAATCTTCCAGGAACGCAGCACGCTTGGTTTCAACAATACGGGTGACATGAGAAGGACAATAGAAACGATAACCCTTTGAGTTCTCAGGATACCCGATAAAGAAACAGGTAACTGTTTTAGGGTCAACTTTCCTTATGAAAGGATTGTAAAGTTTTGCTTCAGCAATGCAGCCCCATACTTTCATATATTTAAGACTCGGTTTCCTTCCTGTCCAAAGTTCATAAGGAGTTTTAGGGACAGACTTAGAAGGAACTCTGTTGAGTATATGAACAGCTGCTTTTAACGCTTCAGTCCAGAGAAATAATGGTAAATTAGTGTTGGCTAACATACTGCGCACCATGTTCATAAGGGTACGGTTCCTTCTTTCAGCGACACCGTTCTGCTGAGGTGTGCCAGGCATGGTGTATTGGTTCACAATCCCCTGGCCTTTACAAAACTCATAAAATGGACCAGGAGCTTGACCCACATCAGTATGTCTTCCATAATATTCACCGCCTCTATCTGATCTCACAACTTTAATCTGACGATCTAATTGCTTTTCAACTTCAGACTTATAATCTTTAAAAGTTGTAAGAGATTCAGACTTTTCCTTAATTAGATACAAGTACATGTAACGAGAATAATCATCAATAAAAGTGATAAATGAAGTATGTCCTATTATGCCAGCGATTTGGTAGGGACCACTAATGTCAGTATGAATGAGTTCTAATAAATTGGAGCTCCTAGTGGCAGCTTTCTTATTCGCTAATGCCATTTTACCTTTAAGACATTTGACACATGTTCCAAAATCAGAGAAATCAAGAGGAGGTAAGACTTCATCCTTTACAAGACGATTTAATCGTTCTTTTGAAATGTGGTCTAAACGCTGATGCCTCAACATGGATGAAGTCTCTAAGTCTCGTTTCTCTTTCATCTTTGTGATTGATTCATTAATGTTATACGACAACAAAAAATTTGGAAAAATTATCATCCAGTTCTAATCTATAGAGACCACCATCCAGAATACCAGTACCATAAAGAACAGAGTCATAGAGGATAGAGAGTTTGCGATGACCATGGGAAACAATAAAAACGTCCATGTCTAACTTTGGTCCTGATACAAGGTTCCGAGTTACCTCAGGAACATATAAGGTATCATAAAGTTTAATACATAAACCAGTTTTCATAAATAATTGTAATGTTCCAATGGCCTTCACTTCTAATTCTCGATCATCCCCAACCTTAAGCGTTCTTTGGTTTCTTTCCAGCTTCCGGATTGTAAGGAATCCCTGAGTTGAATTTGTAACATGAACCATAGAACCAGAATCAAACCACCAAGAATTAGCAAGAACACTTAAATTATAGAACTCAAGTATCATAAAATAATCGTTACCTTTCTTAGCCAGCCACTCCTTAAAGTCAGGGCATTCCTTCTGCATGTGTCCTGTCTTTTTACAGAACTTGCAGTTGATTCTGCCTAAGGAGTTCTTAGAGCTGGAAGGTGCACTTGCATTAGGATTAGGCCTTTGGACTTTTGAAGCATCCTTCCTCTGATGATTGTTCTTACTTTTCTTAGAGTTGGAGGTGGTGAAGTTAGCAACATCAGTAGTGCGATCCATCCTCATACGCTCTTCCTCCTGTACGCACATAGCGACCAGCTCAATCATCGTCCATTTGTCCTTCTGAGTGTTATAATTGATCTTGAATGCTTCAAAAGACGAAGGAAGCGAAGTAATGATGAAATGAACAAGGAAACCATCACTGATTTCCATTTCTAGCCCCTTCAGCTTATTGGCCATGTCATGCATCATCATGATGTGCTCGCGAATTGTCACGACCCCCGACCCAGTTTGACCCGTTTCAGGAGCCGCGGGACAGAAAATACTGCGGTATTTATTTAATTGAGTTTTACAGCGGAAGTTTTCATCAGGATCTTTTAAAATGTAAATATTTCCCGATTATTTTATTTCACCACGCGGGATAAACCCGGTAATTTACAATCATCTGATTTCACAAAGAAATCTTTTATTTTACAAAACATGTTTCTTTATTTTATACTGAGCCACTTCCTTGAGCTTATAGTGCTATATGGCACTTTTCCTGATTCATAATAGGTCACCTGAAACATGTTTGAAAAAGGTTTTGTCAGCGGGAAATACTGAGTGAATCATTCTATTTTTGCATAATGATGCATAGTTATCAATTACAGCATAAGAGCGATTACAATGGCTTCTATCTTATCTTTATCTGGCGTTCTGTCACAATGGTGACATGTCACAATGGTGACGATGGTCATACCACTATTTAGATCAATGAACCTAAATAGTGACGATTATCCCTGTAGGTCAATGAACCTAACAGTGATTATCCCGAGTAGGTCAATGAACCTAACTGGGAGACAATTAGTAATGTGCACAATACCCCACTAACCAGTAATTCAAGATATCCATGACTTAGTCCCTGTAATTATAACCTTGAAAATAATTTTGAGGTATTGTAAAATATTTGATAAAAAGAGAATAACTCACAAACTGTGAGAAAAGGAGAATGACTCACAAACTGTGAGAAAAGGAGAATGACTCACAAACTGTGAGAAAAGGAGAATGACTCACATTGCAGATTTATACGGACAGAGCCTAGCCTACTGATTAGCCTTTTATCCTAATTTCAATAACAAGCACACAATTTAGGGTTAGTAATCAATCCAGCATTTACGATAACTCACGAGATCAAATTCTCACAACGAATGACAAAGTGCAATACTTCATCCATCGATTTAACGATGATCCGTCGAATTAACAACGAATGACAAAGTATAATACTTTATCCATCGAATTAACGATGATCCGTCAAATTAATGACGAACGATAAAGTATAACCCTAATGTGGGCGGCACTTAAACATTCATTGGATATATTGATCGATCGGACAATGAATCGTAATAGCGATTGTGCTAATACCCTGATTGCGGCATCAATTAGGGACCTGTGTGTGTTAATTGTGATAAACAGAACGTATCTTGATGCATACAGCGAGAATTTACGTCGTTTTTGTGCCAGAATTCGAATGCCACAGCCTGCTATTTATACACAAAAATTTACTAGCTTACGGACCGTAAGCTTCCTGATGTTGCGGTCCGTATGACAGCTTACGGACCGTAAGACTCACAGCTTTACGGTCCGTAAGGGACACAAAGCTGCTATAGGGTAGCCACGTGTGGGACTAGGCCTGATGACTTGACACTTTCTCAAAATTCAACTTGGACAGCACGTATTTTGGATAATCGTTAACTAGGGTTTACCCCCCCTGAGTTTTAGGGGCCCTGATCCTGATTCCAATTGTTCTGAAAATTTTAGGGTTTGCTCAGAATCACTTGGGTGTCTCAATTAGGGTTTCCTATTGGTCAAATTATTTTAATTATGACTTTTGATGAGAGTTGTTACACGAATGCCGCTCCTCCCATCATACTTAGTTGTCACCAGCTTGAGGATAAGGGTACTAGCGTGTGCTTTAGACGTTCCCTTGAACTGCGCCTCCACAGAAGCCAAGTAGGTTTTAGCATCTTCAGAATCAGGAATAGCTCCTCTGATTGCATTGCTGATGGACTGCTTCATAAACATGAGAGACATGCGGTTACACCTAGTCCACTTTTTCATGAGTCAACTAGTCAGCAGCATTACTTTGTGGAGTAAGGTCCGCTGGCTTATTCTCTCTTAGAGCATAATCGAAATCCAGCAGCCCAAGAGTAAGCATGAGAGCATCCTTCCATGCAGCAAAGTTATCACCAGTCAAAGGTGGAATCCCGCAATTGGGTGCTGATAGTGGAAATAAGATGAGCAAGTTATGATATTAAGGAAGAAGTTCTAATGTGATCTAAGGGCACGTAATACTAAGGCAGGCATAAATAATGACCATTTTTAATTATGAAGCTGTGATATTGTCTATTACTAACATCAAAATAATAGACTTAGTTAAAATTCTACTTAAACGAAGACAAATAAGCTTTGGCCAGAAGTGTAATCATTTAAGTATGTGGGCAAAATGATTGTAACAAATCAGCTTTGGCCAGATATTGAGACAATCACTTTAGTTATGCACTTGTTAAGTATGCCATCTATGAAGGAATTAAATCAGCTTTGGCCAGATATTAAGACATTCATGTTTATGATGCACACTTAACGTAGCTTTCGAAATACTTGAACGATAAGTAGATGTATCAAATCAGCTTTGGACAGAAATGATACATCAATAAACTCATTCAAGTTAAGCCATTTTGGTTTTGTAAAACATTATCTGATTCTGATTAATTAACTAAGTAATTACAAAACCATTTATTTAATAGGAAACCACCTGTTAGCGCGGATCGAACTCCGCGGTGAGTTTGCTGGGGGGTGCAGGGGGACAGTGTGCCCCCGCAAGGGGTTCGGGGCGGAGCCCCGAGCCAAAATTTAGTTCATATTAACTGCTTAATAAGGTAATAGGATTTCGAATAAGTCTTGATTATGAACACTCATGATTTCGGATGAATCATGTCTTGGATTCATCCGAGATGAATGATTTCGAATCATTTCGGACTATCCGAAATGGATGATTTCGAATGATTTCGGATGTGTCGAAGACGTGTAAGTCGAGTCATTTCGGATGATTTCGGATACATTTCGGATGGTGATGCTTAGTCCGAGATTGATCCGAAATGGTGATGCTTAGTCCGAAATGATCCGCAATCCTTAGTTCGAAATGATCCGTAATGATCAAATAGATGTTGATCCGTGATGGACGCTCAGTCCGAAACGATCTGTAATGATCCAGAATGATCATCCGAAATGCCTATCCGTAATGTGTTCCACAAGCTACAAAAACCCTAATTTTGGCAGTTAATAGCTGATAAGATTTAAATCCGAAATCTTAGGGATTATGGGATTAAGTTTCCTGTTTAAATATTAATTATAATTATCTGTTTATTTCAAAATCATATCCATTAATAGAAAAACAGATTTTTCAAAATTTAAGTGGATAAAAATGGATTAAACAGGAACAAAACACCCAATAATCCGAATTCATTCCAAAACTAAAGGAATTTTTCGAATTTAATCAAGAACTTATGATGAACCCTAAATCAGAAAATTCAAACATTCATCCGAAATCAGAACTGTTGATTTCGGAACAGTTATAATGGATGAATATCTGATCCATAATGGATCCGAGATGGTCCGGAATCACATCAATGTCATCCAGAATGGCATCTCGGATGCAGTTATATGAAAAACCTTATCCGTGATGCATCCAGAATGATATTTCGGATGACAGAAAACGGATTCTGTTATGGTTTTTCAATTCTATTTTCCAGATTTAATCCAGATTTTCGGATACAAAACAGAACCGACTAATCAACATATGCTCTGATACCACATGTTGGTTCGGTTCTGTTCAAACATAAAGGAAAACATGAAAACATACCTGTTACAGCAGACAGTGCAGTGGAGAATCCAGTCAGAGATGATGACATCGAGTTTGACATGTTTGTCAATGTGATCTGGTTCCTCCTTAGGGTGCTAACTGATGATGGGGACTAAGAAAACCGACAAGGGAATCGGCTATAGGAGAGGAGGTCGATGATGATGATGTTATGATTATTAGGTTGTCTGTCTTAGTGTGTAACCTTTTGACCTCTACATAATTTTCCTTATATAAGCACCCAGGAGGAAACCTAATTAGTTAATAAGGGTAATATGGCCCATCAACAATTACCAACTAATTATTTAATAGATTGTTATATATTTTGATCTATATTATGTAAATGATTATAATGGCTACTAGATTAAATATTAATACATAATATATTTAATCTTACATTACATTTATATTTATAATATGAACTCATCACATGAGTTCACATTGACGGCTGAAAGTACGGCTGAAAATGATTCCTTAGAGAAATTATTTTCCAGGAGCATGATGCAACCCTCCTCGATTTAAAAGTGCATAATAAAAGAGACCAGAATATTAGCAGCAATCACATATTTTATATATAATACCTTCAACTTTGAGGAACAAAATGAAAACAATACCTGCAAATAGATTATATCGTCATCAATGGGTGCAACATACTATCTAAATCAAAGCTATGTTTCAACTAAATTCTTCACAAATCCTTAACACATGTTCCAATCGAGTTAATCGTTTACTTTATCTAAACGTAAACCCTAATTACTGTTAGCAAATCACGAAATTGATAGTTTCAAAAACTTTGAACACAAAACTAAACCACATCGAGTGAATCGATTCTAAATAGCAATGATTCTCAAGAACAATAAAAAGAGATATTAGCGAGACACATAAAATTACCAGACATTCCGGCCATGAGACACCGCAAAATAACCCCCATGGATCTTGATTTCGGTATGAGAGTATCAACGATCTTAGTCATTGACGGAAAATAACCCTACACAAACACAATCACCAATAAAACACAGTAAACAGAAGCATAAAAACAACAATCAACAACCTAATGCAAGAGTAGACAACAAAATTTTCAAAAATAAAAACCGATAACCTAAAATACAAGCTGCGAGAGTGAATCAAACGGTGAAGATGATACCTAGCGCCCATAGCCTTCAAGATTACATCTGAGAACGATCCGTGATTAGAATCTTCTGATTGAGTATGATCGCAGAGAGAGGCGAGGTTACAATCAAGTTGTGACAACTGCCAAATTTGCATGCATCCGTACAATTAATTAATCTTGATTAGTACTTAATGACTATGCTGAATTATACTTAACTTGTCACACCCCGATATTTCCACGTATTACCGGTGGGCCCGGTGGGGAGTATCGTGACGTAGTTGATATCATCATAGTCAAACAACACAATATATAAATGCACAGCGGAAGCAAAAGATAAATATATTACCATCCGAATATAAAGTAATATCAAAGTATTACAACGGAAAGTAAAGGATCCACAGGCGGATCAAATAAAAGGAAAAATTGTTCAACAGACTTTAGACGCCTAGAACTTGCCAGATTCCTTATTAACGCCCTGAGCTTCCAGCCAATTACGTTCAGTACCTGTCACTTAACCTTTTTGGAAAATACGTCAGTTTACACTGGTAAATACAATTAACCGACTCATTTTAAAAGAGTTTAAAAATTTATTTGAATGCACCAGGCACAAAAATATCTTTTATAACTTGGGACAATTTTATTAATAAAAATCTTGTATCCGATTTACATGGTTGTCCAACATTTAGGGCCGGTGATTATACAATACAAGCCGGTCAAGATTAATCGACACACCATAAATATAACTCACAAGAAGACATCCTTACGAGTGAGTATATCTTTTACATACGCAACAGGAGGTGTTATGCCTACACCTTGTGCTTAAGTTATGGCCATTCACTTTTTAAATGAGCCAAGGATATCCAGGACACGGTCATTAACCCCTAATGTTATTTGTTATCAATCAATACAGATTAAAACGGGATTATGCAATTCAATCATCTCCGATTAAAAGGTTTCTACACCCGACCAAGCGGTATTTTTATAATACCGTATCCCAAGCCCGTATAAGGGAAAATAAGTTAAAAGTATTTACCTGAGCTAGCAAATGCAATTTATACTCAGCCGTATATTCTAATCAGCAAGCATAAGTACTTCTACTGGGGCTCTCAATCTGGAACGAAGGTTTTATTAACCTATTAGATTCCTAACGGGTCTTATTTAAGTCGTAACTTAGACCGGTTAGTTTTAAGGAAGGTTTACGATTCAAAACGCATGATTAAGCGAAGACCGGAATAGAATGTGATTTAGATCCGACAAGTTTGGAGACTTGTATAATATGGATAAACTAAACACATTCTGGATTTTGAGATAAAAACGATAACGTTTGACCCGTTTCGGCTAATTTATGCAAACTAGTTACATAAACCGAACCGAACGCGCAAGAGGCGTAACGGGTAACCATATGGGTTGTATACAGGTTTCCTAAGTTAATATGCCTTAAGTATGTTATGATATCAGTAGGATACCTTCCATTATGCCCAAAACGAGTTTAATCTTAATTTAAGCCCCGCATGGGTATTTTGGTCATTTTAAAGATTATAAAAGAGATTAAATATAATTCTGAGACTCGGGCCTGAAATAATCAGTAAAAACAACTTAATTTAATAGGTTATATCAGTTGGTGATAAGTCTTATATGAAAAAATGGTTTTAAACCCATACTAGGTGTTTAATACGCGTAAAAAGCCATTTTAAGCGATTTCCGGGTTATACAGGAAATCTGAGTTTTCTGATCAGGTTATAAAGTTCAAAATACTTTATTTATTATATAAAATCAGTAGCAATTGGATTGGTGTCAAAATATTATGTAAAACTCATTTTACAAGTAAAAAGGGTATATTCGGCATTTACCGAATTAAGGTGATAACCTTAGGTTATGATCAGTTTAAAAATAATTAAAAATCTTTAAAGAACTCAAAATATTATATTACATCAGTGGGTAAAAGTTTTGGTGTCAAAAACTGGGTTTAGATAGGCTTTATGCTATTGACGCCGTTTAATTACTAAAAGGCGTTCTAATTACGTCATTGAGCATAACTCCTAATTTAGACCTCAAACTGATGTGAAAATTTAGGGACATGTTTATAAATCAGTAACAAAGATTATTGTCCTTTCATATTTCCAAAATTCTCGTTTTATGGACAAAAGGGCATTATGGTCAACATTAAGCAATTAACGGAAACGTGTAAACGAATGGGGCAATCAACGAACCAATCACAGAGGGTTATACCAACATGTAACCTGGTCCTAAGGAAGCCCTAAGGCATTTCTAAACCCATCTAAATTGGGTCAGAACTGAAGTCAAAGCAAAAGTCAAAGTTTTGCGACTTTCGGTTCCGAACCGGGTCTAAACAGAAAATTGTCGGATCAAACAAGATTAGACCAGTTCTTATACTTATTACCAAGTTATATGAGTGATAAAATAGGTTACACGCCTTCTACAATGCTAATTATGCGTTAATTCAAAAATTAGGATCCTGTTGACTTTTTATAATAAACTTTGACCCGACAATTGATCTAGTTGGAGTGGGAATCAGAGGGTGCCCTTTTAAGGGTTTAATGCCCACATAATTACCAACTTATAACTACCTTTAATTTGACTAAACACTGGATCATTAGTGATTAATCGATAAGTTAAACCTTAATTACGACGGTTTGACTTTTAAGCTAATAACTAAGCAAAACTCAATTAAGGAAGGTTAAGGACACTTACCAAGGTCTAATGCACGACCAGAGATGATTAGGGAAAGCTCTTGAGCTCCAGAAATGATCAGAAGATGAGTTGTGAGTGAATGATCAAAGTTGCAACAATGAGGCCTTTATATAGTGCCTTTGATCCATCAAGATCATGATAAACAAGCCTATGAGGTGATCCCAGATGTTAAACATGTGTCCCTAGTGCCTAAGAATCAATAGGGGTTGCTCAAGGAAGTGAAAAATATCAATAAAAGTCGTTTAGATGGCTGAACAGGCACTTTTCCGAGTTTCTGCATCTGGTATACGGTCCGTAAGGACCTGGTCAGCAATCAGAAACTTTCACTTGTTGACAGATTTAGCCCATGTGCTTCCAAATGTCATTTCCGACACATCTAAGGCCCGTTAAACCATTTTTAAGGCTCTATAATGATGCCTAAGCATAGAGAACATGAAACATGCTCAAAAACATGCCGGATGTCAGTTCGTTTGGTCGTAAGGTCACGATGTTCGGCTAATTACGACGAAACACGGACGGACGCGAAACACGTTCCAAACGACGCGGCGAATGGAATTTTATCAATCCAAACACTAAAATAAAATATTTTAGTGCTTACATAAATTTTTGGGTGTCCGGGGATATTCAGAATGTAAGATATGCGCGTAAACGCAAACTTGTGCGCTTTTTGACACTTTTAGTCCCTGCATGACTTAAAAGTTTATTTTTGCGCACAAAACACCTCTAAGCCTATATCTGAGCTACAAAAATGATAATTAGGGTATGTATAACTTATGGTCATATTCCGGAAGGTCCGATAACATACGAATCGACATACTTTTGCAGTTTGACGCTTTAGGTCCCTCTATAGCGCAAACTTGCACATCTCATCATTTAATAACATTGAAGCCTTATCTAAACCATATTAGGCATTCTTGAAAGTATTATTAAACATGATAATGCTTCAGGCTCGATAAAATGTCATTCAGAGGTATAATTAAACATATTGACACTTTTAGTCCCTTATACTTGCAAAGTTGCGCGTAACTTCACTTTTGGGCATAAAAGCCTTGGGTGGCCAATGATTGGCAATCCCGAGAGTATAATCAAATATCATGAGGCTCTCGGTTTGTTAAAAGGTCATTCAGAGGTAAGAATTAACATGTTGACGCTTTTAACCCTTTATTGCGCAAACTTTCAATTAATTACACAAACGGCTACACTTGATTAACAAATGGCTCATTTGTGAATATAAAACCGTAAAAGGTTATTTAGAAACTTATTTTAGGTATGATAATACTTCCAGTTCCTTCATAATTAATGTTTTTCGATTATTTCGAAAAATTAGTCCCTTATATTCAAGGTTTGACTTTACTAGGGTTTATTACACGTGTCAATACTTCATTGAACGTGATTTTTACGAGGTGTTACATAACTACTTTCTGATTACTGCATCATACTTACATGTGCATCACATATTGCATAATGACACATCATTATTACATGCAAACTTTATTGTCATACATGATGCACAAAGCACAGTTAGCACAGTTAACGGATAAGACAGAAAAATGCTGACGGGGTTCAGTACATAGACAGACGTTGTTTTGAGACACTGTGCGAGCCAGAGACTAAGTACTACACTAGTATGGTGTGTAGGGAAGTAAGGACCACAAAACTGCTTTTCTAGGTGATAATTAAAGTGCCGGAAAGTGCCTAAAACTCACCCAAAGTGCAGAATTCTACATAATTCAGCAAAAATTAGCTTTTTAATAAGCTAGTAACATGCAAAAACATGACTAAATGGTCCTGAATGCTTTCCTAACTATCGGGAATTAAAAGTGTCACAAAAGGGTACATAACAAACACTAAACGGTATAGTTTAGCACTTTAACGAACCGGTATCCAACCGGACACTACCCGAAACACTAAAATTATACTAGAAGCATTGTTTTAAAGTTTCTGAGTTAGTTAAGATTCCCGAACACCCTAACATACTATTTAACACATAATATGCATAAGCACTAAACACCACTCTTAGAATCTAACCATTAAACTTTACTTATCATTAAACCACAACCAAGACCCCCCCCCCCTTCATATTAACGGTCACAAGTGGGTCCCCCACTTGTGATTTCTTTTGATTTCACTTGATCTTCCTTGGATTCATTGAGATTTGATAAAGATATGTTATGTACTAAGTAGACATAAGAACCAATGGATAATGAAGTTATGGAAGTTTATAAATATAACCATTAGCATATAACCTACACTTCCCATAACTCACCAACATCAAACTCTCATCTTTCCTTCCTTCTTTGAGTTCGGCCATACCCACACCACCATAACCACCATCATCCAACTTTCTTTCATTCATTCCAAGTATATACAAAGATGTTAGATGACGTATGATGAAGCTAGGAGCTTTCGGAAGTTGAAGGACCTTCACCATTTGCTATTAACCACCTAGTTTATCATCTTCAACTTCTAGTGTTCTTCCCTAGCCCTTGTGTCACACCCCAACCGATGGCGGAATCATCGGGGCGCGGCACTAGGCGAATCAGATTGCTCAAGAGAATCCATAACAACTATATTGCGATAATATTTAATACATTCGTTATCCCATACTAACAAATAATACAATCACATGAGTTATCACAGATTTCTTGTCCTCTCGAACAATACAAATCCGACAACCTAGATTTTAGTTGAGTTTCTAGACCTCCTAGCTTAATTTGATATAGTCTGCGATCTAACCTGCAACATACGTTAAAATATTTGTCAATACAAAAGTATTGGCGAGAATACAGGTTTGATAAGTAGCATAATAGAATAAAAACGTGTAGCGAATTTCCACATGCATAAACGTAACACACGACATACATACTCACAAAGCTGATACTACCAGCTAAGTCCTCGATGCTCGAATATGCGATGGCAAACTAGACCCCGTCGGGCGCAATAGTACTATACTAGTCATGGTGGGACGTCGCGAGTATAAGCCCTAGCACATATGCAACTAGCATCACGTATATCTATGCATAACAGTTATTCGCAAGTGATAATTCGATTGATTTAATAATTCGTTTGATAAGTTCGATTTGTTAGAAACGTATGTTACACCCAAAATACGATTAAAAGGGGTCAAGTATACTCACAGTGCGTATTTAGCGGGAATACAACTTGATTGGTTCGGTTGCGAGTGCGTCTGCGTTAATCATCGAAGGATATAGTAAACGATGCACGGTTAAGCGAGAATAGCATTGAAAAGTCAGTCATCTGGTCGGGTGGTGCTCACCCATTCGGATGGGCTCATCCGATCGGATGGCATATGGATCTGAGTCGGATGGCTGTCATCCGGTCGGACGACAGGTTATCCGTTCGAATAAGTGTAACTCGTGCGGACTGACATGTTATCCGTGCGGACAAGTGTAACTCGTGCGGACTGACATGTTATCCGTGCGGACAAGTGTAACTCGTGCGGACTGACATGTTATCCGTGCGGACAAGAGTAACTCGTGCGGACTGACATGTTATCCGTGCGGACAAGTGTAACTCGTGCGGACTGACATGTTATCCGTGCGGACAAGTGTAACTCGTGCGGACTGACATGTTATCCGTGCGGACAAGAGTAACTCATGCGGACTGACATGTTATCCGTGCGGACAAGTGTAACTCGTGCGGACTGACATGTATTCCGTCCGGATGACATGTATCCGTCCGGATGACATGTTATCCGTGCGGATTACATGTTATCCGTGCGGATTACATGTTATCCGTGCGGATTACATGTGATCCGTGCGGACAACACGTCTGTTTCGCTTTCTAAATACTGTTTCTGAGTGTTTATCGGAAGGAATACGTGTAGAGTTACCGGGGCAGTGTAATCTCGCACTAATCACTTGAAATTCCATCAATTCCGTCCCGCTCTAACGGCCGGGAATCACCCCGCTCCATCAGAACTGGCCGTTCTTGACGGTTTCTCGTGGTTAACTCGAAATCGCACAGTTCCTTGGCTAGGTACACAGTTCTAGATGAGATTTGTTATCAAAACATGTGGAAATCGCCCAGATCTGAGTCGTTTATAGTGGAATGAGGCCACAACTTGAAGTTCATGAGAACTCTTGGTGACATCACCTCAAAACGCCTCAAATCCGCAGATTTCACGGTTAGAAATTGAGTTTTAAAAGATAGAATGATGTAGGATGGAGTGTAGATCATAGAAGTACAAGTTTCTAGGTTGAAATCTTACCGGAACCGCGAGGAATCGAGAGAAAAGGGTCTTGAAGCGTGTCTGGTCGAGTGGGAGCTGTCACATCACTTGAACAGTGGTGTGGCAGGCTATTTATAGGCGAAAAGAGGAGAAGGGAGTCACAGATCCGGATTGCCCATCCGTCCGGATTGTTGTCCGTCCGGATTGTTGTCCGTCCGGATTGCTATCCGTCCGGATGGCTATCCTGACGCGATGAATTTCTCCGTTTTTAATCGTTTCGATAGTTTTCGAAGTACGCGCTTTTCATAGTAAGTTTATATTATTATAATATATGTATATATATTACTAGGGGTCGTATTTACGTATCCATATTCCAAAGTTTCGATATAACAATCGGTTTTCGTTTGAGTATGCAATTGTTAGCGACGTTTCACAGCCATCAAGGAGGGTAGTATAGGTCCTTTCTTGATGTCATCGTGAACGTTATTGCGTGTAGTGCCACAAAGACTGACGGGGTACCATTCACTCGTATTGTCGTCATCGTCACAACGACTGGAGCTATAGCACTCACCCGAGAGTCCTTGTTAGCGTTAATTGTCTGCGTTTCGACACACCACGGCCACTGAGAAGGGTAGAATAGGTCCTCACCCAATGCCTCCGTGAGTGTTAGTGTTTGTGATAATAGTGTAGTATAGTGATATCGTATTTCAAAAATATGCGATTATCCTTCGATTATCGATGTATGCGACATAGTTACATTATGATCCGAATCTCTGGTGCTAGGCGTAACGAGTATATCGAGTAGTAACAACGCACAAAAGTGCGGGTTGTTACACCTTGAGCTAGTAGTAAGTTTCTTGTCACTTGATTTCACTTCATATCTAGTTGGATAAAGGATGTTATATGTTGTTAATCTTGATGAACACTAAAGAACATAATCATGAAACTTTAACATAAGCCTAACACCATAAGAATACATGTTGATTAGTGTTAATTTGCTTCTTGATGATTGATGATTTGTGTTAGTGATGTTAGACATCATAAGAAACCTACTAAATTGTGATTAAACACATGATCTAGTAAGTTAAGGTGATGATCTTGTGAAAGACCAAGATGATCATACTTTGTGTAGACATGAACTTGAATAATAAAAGTTATTTTCTTATGATGATGATTTAAACAAAATACAAGTCTTGAAAGTGGATGATTTCAAGAATAGTTTTCCAAAGAAACTAAGTTAAATAACAAGATTTACCTAGACTTGGTTCTTACATAAATAAATACTATTTTTAAGGGTTAAACAAGTGTAGAAACACTTGTGTAACAAAAACATTACATAAAGAAGCATTTCTAGAAAATATGTTTGAAAGTTGTAAACACCCAACTTCTTTAAAAATGAAGTTTTTAAAGAACTAAATACATTTTAAAGGGTAACTAAACCTACTAAACACACTACCATGTTACTACAAGTTTTTATGAAAGTTCAAGTTCATGATTGTTATGAAAATTGCACTTGGTAAGTGTTGGTTAAGTTGTTGATGGTTTATAGCGATACAACGAGTTAATCGGGAGAGAGAGTTGACAAGCGAGAGTGCTTCGAATAAGAGAGATCGATTGCGATAGCGAGAAGCGACGTAATGACCAAAAGAGCATCCCACGAGTTGGCGTTCCAAGAGTACCTCGTGTCGCGAAGGATTTGTAAGTTCGATGCGATTGAAATTTTAAAGAACTTTGAAAGGTTTCTCATATCGTAGGGTTAATTGAGTCGATTGTTAACCAACGTTGCAAGAAAGTTTAGGTTTCAAACATTTTAAGGAATTCGAAAATGAAAACTGAGGTTACGGAAACTCTTCTATGACATGGGTTCAAGCTGAACTCGATGTTGAACCAACGTCTCAAGAAAGTCTTGTTTTTGATCTTGCGAAAAGGTTTTAAGGAAAAATTGGACTCATGAAAGCTCCCTTTGAACATGGAGTTAAGCTGATTCGATGTTACCTCCACATTGTGAGGAACTTATTCCATGGTTTTTAATAAAAGTTTTTATAAAAATCAGTTTTAACCATTTGAAAAAGATAATTTAGCATCAAGCCCCACTTGGCACCTTCCCACGGAAGTTCATTAATATGATTAAAACACTTATATATAGGAAGTACCAGTGGCGTATCCACCATGTTTTGCCCATATTACTTCTGTTTCGTGAGGCGGTGTCATGTGTGCCGATACGACATGGATAGAATTGCGCTTACTCGGCCCAATCGATCGAAAGTCAGACCGAGTATAAGATAGAATCGAATAAGTTAAGCCGGCGAGTTGAATTACGAACATTGCTATAACAGCGTGCGCGAATAGCCTGGCGACACGTAATGCTTATGCGTCGTGTCTGGTTAGGCGTCGAACGGTAGATAATAAGCGATTAGCGCGATGTCGATTAGATTCCACATTGAACCTGTATGGCATGTTTCCACGAGAGTTTGCTAACATGATGAAACACCACGTTTAACCAGGCTAGTTTTGCCTCGTGAAGCAATGTCATGCGTGTTATTACCATGAGCGAATAAGCGGTAGATTATACACGATAAGCGATAAGCGATCAGGTGATTTAGCGAATACCGCAACACCAACAATGACGGCGATGATGAACGAGTTACGTTAAGCGGTAGTTGTTGCGTTGCAAGCGATGGAGGTATACGCGACTTTTGCGATTCGATTTTGATCGATTAACACCACAGAGGTTAACTGACATTAGACCCCACATGGCCTTTTTCCACGAAAGCCCGCCGATATGACTAAAACACCTTGCTTTAATCATATGAGCTTCATCTCGTGAAGCGAGGTCACGTGTGCTAACTTAACACAAACACCACAGATAACGGTAGGCGACAGCGATAGATTGATACACAGCAAGCAATATAGGTTCACATAATCAGCGATAGAGATTGCGAGATACTCATGACAAGTAATTGCGATTAGTCGAGTTTTGTTTCGAATAAGCTTAACGTTACGTTGCGACGCATCTCAGTTATCGAGGAGGGTAGAATAGGTCCTCACTCAACAATATCGTGAGCGTTTATGTACTTGACGAGATTTGTTGCAACAGACTTACGACCAGTCTTGCGTCGATGCAATTGCCCTGCGAGGTAGACTCCCCAGAGTCCATCGATGAGGCGATTGCACTGCGTTTGCAGACTTATGACAAGTCTCGCGATGATATGGTTTGTTACGCCTTACGATTGAGTGTAGTGTGTTGAAAATAATCACAATAGTATAATAGGTCTAATAACGTTTAACTTCACATGGCACTTTCTTCACGGAACTTCGGTAGTATGATAAAGCACACCTTGCTTGACCCCTACTACTTAGATCCCGTGGTTTGGTGTCATACTTCGTCGTAACGCTTATGGCACCTTAGAATTTACTACGATCTCCGTGCACTGACCCAAATAATCCCGTGTGCACCCGTGATTAGTTGTTCCTTGCACGTTTATCGTACCTCGTTCCAAGAGTGTAGTGAGGGTAAAACACATTATTTCGTGATATAGTGTATAGTATATAGTATGCGTGTGAATCTAGTCTAAGTGTGACGACTAGAGTGTGAAGGAGAATACAAAACGAGAGTTAATGTTACGCATAGTGGCAACGTCGAGTAACGGAGTAGGTTCAAGACTTAGAAATTAATGTCGAAAATCGTATCATTACAACTTTATCCTATGCTCGCTAAATGCTTGATGCTGAAGACTTTTGCTGGAGTTGCTGTTGTTCTACTCAAGTTCACGGTTTGATGCGGCAGTTGCGGGTGAAGTGACCGTAACGATTGCAGTTATTGCAATAGCGACAGTCAGCCCCAACTGGATGATGGTAGGTACACGAGTAACACTGAGGATGAGCTCCAGTGTATGCTCGTTTTGAAAACATCAGAATTGCTTGAAGAGGTTTCGGTTGCAGCAGTTCGGTTGTTGATGAGCTTGGGCTTGAAATCTTTCGTTTGCGGCTGGGTTTGTCGGTGTCTTGCGAAGAGGTGTCGTCGTTGGAGGATTCGTCTGAGGACTCACTTGCAGAACCTTTGGCCGATTCGTCGGAAGGTCCGTCGGCAGTTTTGTTAGAAGAGTCATTGGCAGAATCGCTAGCAGATTTGTCAGAAGTATCGTGATCAGATTCGTCAGAAGAATCGTCAGCCGATTCGTCAGAAGAATCGTTGACAGGATCCCTTGAAGAGTTAATGGCGATTGCTTGATGGGCTTGTTTGACAGGATTCTTTGAGAAGAACACTTCCACGAGTCGTTTGTTGTTGATTTCTGCAGCTAAGCGGTAGGTTTGTTCGATGGTATCAGGTCGTGCAGCTTCGACAAAATCACCCACACACTCAGGCAAGCCACGAATGTACTTCGCGATGGCTTTCTCTGGAGTGTTGACTTGACTTGGGTAGATTATGCTAAGCTGTTTGAACCTAGCGGTGTAGCCAGTGTTGTCACTTTCGAGTTGCTTGATTTTCCAAAATTCATCTTCCAATTTCTGAATCTCATGGGGAGGACAATATTCCTCCTTCATGAGCTCCTTCAGCTCATCCCAAGAGAGAGCGTAAGCTGCGGATATCCCACGTTTGTTATGTTCGGTGGTCCACCAGTCGAGTGCTCGCGTTTGAAATACTCCGGTGGCGCAAGTAGTACGGAAACTATCGGGACACCCACTTTGACGAAGGGTAACTTCGATAGAATCGAACCACTGGAGTAGTTGCGATACACCTCCTTCACCCGTGAACTCCATCGGGTCACTGGCTTTGAAGTGTTTGTAGAGAAAAGTAGATTGCGGCTCTCCTGTCTTAACGTCTTCCGAAGCTCGAGAGTGGCTGAGAGAGTGCACTCGAGCGGCAATTTGAGGAATAAGCTTACCCACTTCCTTAGTCACAAGTGATGCAATCCTCTTATCGGCGCTTCGTCTGGCTCTTCTCCTGGCTACTCGTCTCGAGGTAGAGTTGTTGGAAGGCATCTAGACAGGAAGAGACTTGGAATGAGATTCTATCATAATGATTTTTGAGTTTCGCGATGCGATTGAGCGCGTTCAAAACTTGATGCGATAGTATATTAGTAATGCGAGTCACATAGGAGCCACATAGGAGACACGAAATCCCTAAGTTCTCACACATTGACTTGTTTGTTTATACGTATTTATATACCTATATAATTGTAGTTTGTAATCATACACGTACAGGTCGATTTAGAATAAGGGAGAACGCATTGAGGTGAGAAAACGATAGCGAAGGCGATAGATTATGCGTTAGTTTTGTTGCGAACATTCGGGTTTCGTTTTAGATTGCGATGGTTGTGCGAATTGTGCGTTTGTAAAGCAGGGAGTGAAAATCGTTAAATCGAGAAATCGATAAAGCGTAAAGTCTCAAATCGTAAATAATTTCTAACCATTGGTAAGATCGGCGGTTCGTATGATAGAGTGCCTTGGGTGTTTAGGCGTCGACTACCCAAGGTAACCCAACTATATTTAACAAGTTCGTGCGCGCGCGTTGACCTAGAAGACTCCATGCTTCCACTGGGATGCAGCTCATGGCATTCGTCTTCCTAGTCATCACGTGGCTCGAGTTATCATGATAGTCAAGTCCTTGGTGTAACACCTGTGCCTCCACGGCCATCACACAAATACTGTAGCAATGAAATATTGTATTTCATACTTGGTATTTGTAAAAAATATGTGTATCATTTGCACATATCAATTTTTGTTCAATTTCAAACTCTAAATCACTTTCTGGAAGGTTATACGCGCACCGATGCGTAAATATAACCAGTTTAATGCAACAAACACTCCGGAATAGTGACATTGGCTTAACATACCTTAAATAACCTTTACATAACTTAGAAATAAGTTTTGAAGGCTTTGGTATGGCAAAAACAAGCTAATTCGCTTACAGGGACTAAACTTGACAAACTGCGAAAGTATGCCAATTTAAACTGTAACAGACATTCCGGAGCATGACCATAAGTTAAACATACCATAAATATCCTTCACATAGCTTAGAAATAGGCTTTGAGGTGTTCGGTATGCTAAAATAAACTTTTGTGTCATTCAGGGACTAAAAGTGTCAAAAAGTGCACAAGTTTGCATTTTCGCGCATAACTCATGTTCTGCATACATCCGGACATCTAAAAATTTATGTAATCATGACTACATTATATTTTAGTGTTCGCCATAAGAAAAATCCATTCGTTTCGTCATTTGGATCGTTTTTCGCGCTTATGCGCATTCCGTCGTAATTAAGCGAACATCGCGTTCGTACGGCTAAACGAACCGACATCCGAGATATTTTTGGGCACATTTTAAGTTCCCTATACTTTAACTTCATTTTAGAGCTTTTAAATGGGGTTAACGGGCCTTAAACGTGTCGAAAACGGGCTGATTGCACTACAGGGACCAAAAGTGTAAATCTGCCAAAATAAGGCCTAGCGGTGCGCTACACTTTTAGTGTAGCGGTGCGCTAGCCTTGCACAGACCAGATGCAGTGTTTCTAACAGCAGATTGCACATGTTTAATCCACAACCACATGTTCCTAATTATCTAGTCATCTGATAAGGATGGATTTCCAGCCACCATAAGGTTCCGACAAGTGTACGGGTTGGATTCATGGCACGTTTCCCATGAAACGATCTTAACGGTGGACCGAATACTATAAATACCCCACCCCCCCATGCTTTAAAACTTACAAGAATTCTGATTTGAGAGCTCTAAGTTGAAACCATTGTTTCATACCTGAGTTCTTGGATCGGGATTAGCATTCGGGGACCCTGGGTTAGTATTCTTTCGTTCTTTTCCTTATTTTATTGCTTTTCGAGTCAGAAAGTCAAACTTTGTTTGACTTTCAGCATTGACCAGTAATGGTCAATGCGAAGTTCGTTTGAACTTCGCAACGTGAGTGTAATCACGTTGGTCATAGTCCCTTGGGACTATGCCCACTGATTACCACGTTGTCCAGAGTCGTAGGGTAGGCGATCTGATAAATCGCCTATACCTTCGAACTCGACCCATTTGGTCGATCATTAGGATCCGACCAAACACATTAGGTGACCATAGTAGGTAGGGAATAACCTTCCGAGGTTATACCCTATGGTCACATCGTTTAAGTAGTTGTATGATAGGTAGTTTATATGCCTTAGGTAAATTACCAGAATACCCTTTTCATGTATAATTGGTAATTAAGCATATGTAACCTAAACTTTTGTCACATAACTGATTATGTAACATGTTTAGGCATATAACACTTGTCATAGGACTAGTTAGGCGGTCCGAACGCGTTTCACGCGAACGACGCGTTAAAGTAGCATAAGCTACCTAAACGGGTCGTAATGGGTCGTAGACACTTAGGTTAAGTTTCATTTAGTATATAGGCTTTGTTAAACCATATCATATGAGTTCCTACACTCATTTGGTTTACAAACCCTAATGCTACCCAATCTTCCGATTTAGGTCCGGTTATTTAACATAGTTACCTATATTAGGTGCCGTTTGATTTCCGTGATCTCTAGCATTGTTTGGTTGTTACTCAAGGACTACTGAGCAATCTCAAGTGAGTACATAGACCCCTCTTTTACTGTTTTCCAAACTGTTTTGGGGTGGAACACATGTGCCTACTTGTTACTTTCATGCTTTCCTGTTTTCACATCATATACATGCTATGTTTGTTAGTACATTATAGTACATGATTTCATTGTTTTTATGCTAGGTGTGCACATAGTGTGCATTACTTAGTACATTGTTTCACATCACATCACATCACATGCTATGTATGTTCATTTGTTGCATACTTAGTACAGATTCATTTCATCACATGCTTACATTTTGGTATGACATTTGGTTTGTTTAAATGGGACAATACATTCATTAACATTAGCTACGCCGTTCGTTAGTAGGTAGTGGTACCATAGGAATTGACAACTCCCGTTCCGGACATCCCAGGGAAAGGGGACAGAAAGGAATGACCGAATTCGTTGATATTTACTCAGATAGACCTTTAATTTGTTTAAAGGTTTATCACCTCAGTCGCAAGGCTTGGATGTATGCATTATAACAACACCGCATAAATGTTCATTATCAGTATAGCATGCATTTACACAAAACATAACGTTGATTTAAACTAAGTTTTACTTCAATACTTTGCTTTTGTGCATATGGTTTAGTTGAGACATTTCGCTAGCCATACATGACATTTTGACATAGACATTTGACATAGACATTTCGACATAGACATTTTAACATGATTTACATTGATCATGCATTTACACATTACATGATTTACATTGATCATGCATTTACACAAAACATAACGTTGATTTAAACTAAGTTTTACTTCGATACTTTGTTTTTGTGCATTTCACCTATGGTTTAGTTGATGCGTTTTCACTAGCCATACATATCATTTAGGTTACACATTACATGATTTACATTGATCATGCATTTTGACATATTATTCAATACATTTGACAAATTCATTTATACATGGACAATTTACATTGTGGGTTTGGTTCGTTTAAGTGATTAAGTAACGATGCGTGTGTAATATGATACAAGCATGGTGGATACGCCGCTGGTACTTCCTATATATAAGTGTTTGTATGGTATTACATATCGTAGCGTTATTTGAATCATTTCAAAATTGAGATATATAACATTTTATACAAATAACATACTTTTCACAAGACATTGTTTTACAAACAACTTATCTTATACAAACTCATTTTACATGGTTATTCATTTAACCTGACATTTATTTATACATATCATCTGATCTTATCGTTTTTCAAATGATTTACAAAACAAAGCAAATAACAAGGTTCATGACTAAACATTTTCTCAAACATAAGTCATGAAACCTATTTTCACAAAACCTATGTATCTCACCGGCATTTTTATGCTGACGTACCATATTTTCACATGTGTTTTTCAGGAAATGAAGCATAAGATGATCAAGATACACATAGGCAGACTTGGGCTTTAGTGACAATAAAAGATGCAAGACTAGTTAATTATGTTGTATTTTCCTTGTTTGTTAAGACATTGTAACACTTCTAATGAATAAAACGAAACTTCAATTGCCATGGATTTGAAACATTAATTCTGTTACAACACTCCCCGATGTTTCCGCCACGTTTTGTATGTTCCACGTGGTCGGGGTGTGACAGAAAAGATGGTATCAGAGCCAATGGTTATAGGGAATTAGGTTATTAGTAATGCTTTGACCTAGTCTATAACCTTCTTAGGACCCTAACGCGAGTTTACTTGCGTTTAGTCATAAAACAATACCGTCACCTATCCTTAGGCGACGATCACAACAAGAACATAAATTTCCGAACCACTTTGAAAACTAATCATCTGTTCTAGGATGATTGATTACTGGTTCTGAACCCTCTATTGTAAGGTTTTGAACTCTCTGTTATATGGTTTTGAACCCCTTTGGGTTTTCAAAATCTCGTCAAGGTTTTGGGTTTTAAATAATGTGAACACGTGCAAACTGGAAGGGTGAATGCCTGTATTCTGGGTTTTCTGTCTAGGCAAGCACTTCGTATACATCTCATCAGACGCGAGACCAGTTGTGCTTACCTGGGAATTCTCGGGATGAGTGTTCACTTATAGGCGAGCATGTCTTCAGTGATACATTAATAAAACCTGTTTACTTTGATTAGTCACTGTCTCATTTGTTTGCCTTAGGTAACAAACAAATGATCACAATTTTCATTCATTACCATTCTGTATTGATTATCCAATAAACTTTCACTTGTTTCTTCCTATGTCTTTCACTTTCTTTTAAAATGTCTCTTCATCACGATGACGCTCAGATATCTGAGCAAGCAGCCAAATTCGCTCAGCGAATAGGCGAAGTAGTCCTGAAGACTATTGAATTAGCTACTGCCGTGTATCATCTTCAGGATGAAGCCACTCAAGAGTCACCAAGACAGGCAGGACCTAGCCAGGTGACAGCACCATCAGCCCATAAACCAAACGAGGAATCAAAGACCATGGATGAACGATCCCCTAAGAAGTCAAAGAAGCGAAAGGCTTCTCAGAACTTCGCCATGGTCGCTCACAATGGTAAAGCCGTCCCCAACCAACCAGCTCAACCCCCTGCTAGGTGTATATGGCTTTTCCTATGATACCTACATCAAGGAACTATGTACCTTACAAACTACTCTTGCGATTCCTCTCTTTCAAATGATTGCTCATGATTCCCTCAAAAATTTTAAGTACTCGTTTCACTCTATGAAACAAAGTACAGAAAATTAAGTGACATTATGAGTAATCGTGCTTTTCGCACATCTGTGCCTTTAAATCCTTGGTTAGATAACTGAGGGTATTTTTCAAATCTCATACCCATTTCGTATTGATTTTTTTTCAACATATACAGTACAAGTATTTCAAAAACAATCTTCATGATCTCAAAACATTTCAGATAGTTTGAAAACAATTTTTCTAGATACATTGTCTATGCTATTTCAAAAACATTGACCATGTTATCAAAACCAACCTTCCAAATTTCAAAATATTTCATATAGTCTGAAGACAATATTAACACAATACATTTTCTTATCAAGTGCATGATTTCGAAAAGCATCATTCATGTCTTTTAAAAACCTTATACATAATTTCAAAAGTCATCTCTCATGATTTTAAAACATTTTTGTAAATATATCTATCTAATACACCTACTTTATTTCAAAAAGTATTATATATAAGGTTTCAAAAACGGTAAACACATTTTTTTTTCTCTTAAAAGAACCCCATGCACAGTTTTCAAAAATATTCTCCTTGTACATTTACATAACCTTCAAATTCTGCTTCATATGTCGCCTTGACATATCTAGCATTTCAACTTCATAAGCATTTTACTTCATGTTTTGACTTAAGCACATCCCGTGCAAGATTTCAAAACATCTTCAACTTCTAAAATCCATATGGGATCTTTTTATTAGACCCTTGTGGATGATCATCATTCAAATCAGAGTCCTTAATTGGATTCCTTATGTACCTTAATTCGAACATTTCGGTTCTTTATAATCGAAATCGAATTTTCTCTTCAAAAATCTTTCTATCTTTATAGTTAGATTCTTGATAACGTTTAAAGTACCAAATGAAATCCGTTGAATGGATTCCTAGTGTGCTTTAAATGCATGTACGCAAGTAACAAGACAAATTAACAAACAATCTTTGTGGTTATATGACTATGTGTTTATGCATCTTGAGTTTTCATTTAAGTATTTTATGTTTTTATACTCTGGATAATTCGTTATCCAAATCCTCGCAGGATCTTTCATATCTTCATATGAGGGATTCGTAGCAGGATAGTCAAAAGGTACTATCTTAATTCCTTAATGGGCTTCTATGTAATAGTTAAGACCCTTGGATTTTATAGTACTACTCCATGATTCATAAGAGACCCTTTTTAGTGGTCTAGTCAAAAGATTGATTCGCAATCTGGTTAAAGAATGACATCTAGTGATGTAGCTGGACAGACTCCTTGATAGTCTATTTAGATCATTTAATGATTTAAGTAAAAGGACTCTACGGCGGTCTAGTCACACTCATCACAGGATTGTTCATTTGGTTTTACCCTACGCATTATAAAATAGACTGTGTGAACTGTGCAAGGAATTGTCTAATTATGGAGGCCTACATAATTATGAAATTTAGTGCATAGAAACCCAGTAAGGTTTATTATGTGTAAGAACCGATAGTGACAACAATAACAAAATGAGAACGATGTAATGGAGGTACGGTGGACGCACCAATGACGCTTCATATACTTGTATATAAGTATCCCTCTTACATTGCAAGCATAATGTTATTAAAGTTACTAGAAGTTCAGAACCCTAACCAATGTTGTTCGATCTTTTCAACTTCATGTTTTCAAGCTCTCACAAGTTTCCTCTAAATAAATTTCGGGACGAAATTTCCTAAAGTAGGGGAGACTGTAACACCTGTGCCTCCACGGCCATCACACAAATACTGTAGCAATGAAATATTGTATTTCATACTTGGTATTTGTAAAAAATATGTGTATCATTTGCACATATCAATTTTTGTTCAATTTCAAACTCTAAATCACTTTCTGGAAGGTTATACGCGCACCGATGCGTAAATATAACCAGTTTAATGCAACAAACACTCCGGAATAGTGACATTGGCTTAACATACCTTAAATAACCTTTACATAACTTAGAAATAAGTTTTGAAGGCTTTGGTATGGCAAAAACAAGCTAATTCGCTTACAGGGACTAAACTTGACAAACTGCGAAAGTATGCCAATTTGAACTGTAACAGACATTCCGGAGCATGACCATAAGTTAAACATACCATAAATATCCTTCACATAGCTTAGAAATAGGCTTTGAGGTGTTCGGTATGCTAAAATAAACTTTTGTGTCATTCAGGGACTAAAAGTGTCAAAAAGTGCACAAGTTTGCATTTTCGCGCATAACTCATGTTCTGCATACATCCGGACATCTAAAAATTTATGTAAGCATGACTACATTATATTTTAGTGTTCGCCATAAGAAAAATCCATTCGTTTCGTCATTTGGATCGTTTTTCGCGCTTATGCGCATTCCGTCGTAATTAAGCGAACATCGCGTTCGTACGGCTAAAAGAACCGACATCCGAGATATTTTTGGGCACATTTTAAGTTCCCTATACTTTAACTTCATTTTAGAGCTTTTAAATGGGGTTAACGGGCCTTAAACGTGTCGAAAACGGGCTGATTGCACTACAGGGACCAAAAGTGTAAATCTGCCAAAATAAGGCCTAGCGGTGCGCTACACTTTTAGTGTAGCGGTGCGCTAGCCTTGCACAGACCAGATGCAGTGTTTCTAACAGCAGATTGCACATGTTTAATCCACAACCACATGTTCCTAATTATCTAGTCATCTGATAAGGATGGATTTCCAGCCACCATAAGGTTCCGACAAGTGTACGGGTTGGATTCATGGCACGTTTCCCATGAAACGATCTTAACGGTGGACCGAATACTATAAATACCCCACCCCCCCATGCTTTAAAACTTACAAGAATTCTGATTTGAGAGCTCTAAGTTGAAACCATTGTTTCATACCTGAGTTCTTGGATCGGGATTAGCATTCGGGGACCCTGGGTTAGTATTCTTTCGTTCTTTTCCTTATTTTATTGCTTTTCGAGTCAGAAAGTCAAACTTTGTTTGACTTTCAGCATTGACCAGTAATGGTCAATGCGAAGTTCGTTTGAACTTCGCAACGTGAGTGTAATCACGTTGGTCATAGTCCCTTGGGACTATGCCCACTGATTACCACGTTGTCCAGAGTCGTAGGGTAGGCGATCTGATAAATCGCCTATACCTTCGAACTCGACCCATTTGGTCGATCATTAGGATCCGACCAAACACATTAGGTGACCATAGTAGGTAGGGAATAACCTTCCGAGGTTATACCCTATGGTCACATCGTTTAAGTAGTTGTATGATAGGTAGTTTATATGCCTTAGGTAAATTACCAGAATACCCTTTTCATGTATAATTGGTAATTAAGCATATGTAACCTAAACTTTTGTCACATAACTGATTATGTAACATGTTTAGGCATATAACACTTGTCATAGGACTAGTTAGGCGGTCCGAACGCGTTTCACGCGAACGACGCGTTAAAGTAGCATAAGCTACCTAAACGGGTCGTAATGGGTCGTAGACACTTAGGTTAAGTTTCATTTAGTATATAGGCTTTGTTAAACCATATCATATGAGTTCCTACACTCATTTGGTTTACAAACCCTAATGCTACCCAATCTTCCGATTTAGGTCCGGTTATTTAACATAGTTACCTATATTAGGTGCCGTTTGATTTCCGTGATCTCTAGCATTGTTTGGTTGTTACTCAAGGACTACTGAGCAATCTCAAGTGAGTACATAGACCCCTCTTTTACTGTTTTCCAAACTGTTTTGGGGTGGAACACATGTGCCTACTTGTTACTTTCATGCTTTCCTGTTTTCACATCATATACATGCTATGTTTGTTAGTACATTATAGTACATGATTTCATTGTTTTTATGCTAGGTGTGCACATAGTGTGCATTACTTAGTACATTGTTTCACATCACATCACATCACATGCTATGTATGTTCATTTGTTGCATACTTAGTACAGATTCATTTCATCACATGCTTACATTTTGGTATGACATTTGGTTTGTTTAAATGGGACAATACATTCATTAACATTAGCTACGCCGTTCGTTAGTAGGTAGTGGTACCATAGGAATTGACAACTCCCGTTCCGGACATCCCAGGGAAAGGGGACAGAAAGGAATGACCGAATTCGTTGATATTTACTCAGATAGACCTTTAATTTGTTTAAAGGTTTATCACCTCAGTCGCAAGGCTTGGATGTATGCATTATAACAACACCGCATAAATGTTCATTATCAGTATAGCATGCATTTACACAAAACATAACGTTGATTTAAACTAAGTTTTACTTCAATACTTTGCTTTTGTGCATATGGTTTAGTTGAGACATTTCGCTAGCCATACATGACATTTTGACATAGACATTTGACATAGACATTTCGACATAGACATTTTAACATGATTTACATTGATCATGCATTTACACATTACATGATTTACATTGATCATGCATTTACACAAAACATAACGTTGATTTAAACTAAGTTTTACTTCGATACTTTGTTTTTGTGCATTTCACCTATGGTTTAGTTGATGCGTTTTCACTAGCCATACATATCATTTAGGTTACACATTACATGATTTACATTGATCATGCATTTTGACATATTATTCAATACATTTGACAAATTCATTTATACATGGACAATTTACATTGTGGGTTTGGTTCGTTTAAGTGATTAAGTAACGATGCGTGTGTAATATGATACAAGCATGGTGGATACGCCGCTGGTACTTCCTATATATAAGTGTTTGTATGGTATTACATATCGTAGCGTTATTTGAATCATTTCAAAATTGAGATATATAACATTTTATACAAATAACATACTTTTCACAAGACATTGTTTTACAAACAACTTATCTTATACAAACTCATTTTACATGGTTATTCATTTAACCTGACATTTATTTATACATATCATCTGATCTTATCGTTTTTCAAATGATTTACAAAACAAAGCAAATAACAAGGTTCATGACTAAACATTTTCTCAAACATAAGTCATGAAACCTATTTTCACAAAACCTATGTATCTCACCGGCATTTTTATGCTGACGTACCATATTTTCACATGTGTTTTTCAGGAAATGAAGCATAAGATGATCAAGATACACATAGGCAGACTTGGGCTTTAGTGACAATAAAAGATGCAAGACTAGTTAATTATGTTGTATTTTCCTTGTTTGTTAAGACATTGTAACACTTCTAATGAATAAAACGAAACTTCAATTGCCATGGATTTGAAACATTAATTCTGTTACAACACTCCCCGATGTTTCCGCCACGTTTTGTATGTTCCACGTGGTCGGGGTGTGACACTTGGTGAGAGCTTTTGAAAACCAATTTAGAGAGTGGAACGGCTCATTAAGGTACGGGTTTCACCCCTGACTTAACAGCTTTACTCCTAGTTGTGGTTATACTCTTCGAATAAATTCGCGAGCTCCACTAGATTTCGGAATGGAGACTTTCGTCGAGATGTGGATGTCACTCCTAACTCGATGAAAGGTTCTCGTGCTAGAAAAATGCGCTGAGTGAGCAATCCTGTCGAGAGTTCTTGGTTTTCACACCTGATCTTGACTGGATCGCTCGGTTTCGTTATGCGAGTATTTTAAAAAACATGTGTATTGTGTCGGCCTTAGGAAAGGCTAAATAGTATTTCAGCCTTAGGAAAGGCTTCTTCGTGTGAAGTTGTGGTACGCGGTGTTCACACCAAGTTGTAGCTTTTAGCAATTTCGATCGAGAGTATCAAGTAAGCCCGATACAAACCCTACTGGGTTCGTACGAGTCGGCCTGTTGGTACTTAGACTATAGACTAGGTCAATCTCTAAGACGTCGACCCGGACTAGGTCGAGTCTGGCCTAATTCCCTATAGTTATGGCTCTGATACCAATCTGTCACACCCCAACCGATGGCGGAATCATCGGGGCGCGGCACTAGGCGAATCAGATTGCTCAAGAGAATCCATAACAACTATATTGCGATAATATTTAATACATTCGTTATCCCATACTAACAAATAATACAATCACATGAGTTATCACAGATTTCTTGTCCTCTTGAACAATACAAATCCGACAACCTAGATTTTAATTGAGTTTCTAGACCTCCTAGCTTAATTTGATATAGTCTGCGATCTAACCTGCAACATACGTTAAAATATTTGTCAATACAAAAGTATTGGCGAGAATACAGGTTTGATAAGTAGCATAATAGAATAAAAACGTGTAGCGAATTTCCACATGCATAAACGTAACACACGACATACATACTCACAAAGCTGATACTACCAACTAAGTCCTCGATGCTCGAATATGCGATGGCAAACTAGACCCCGTCGGGCGCAATAGTACTATACTAGTCATGGTGGGACGTCGCGAGTATAAGCCCTAGCACATATGCAACTAGCATCACGTATATCTATGCATAACAGTTATTCGCAAGTGATAATTCGATTGATTTAATAATTCGTTTGATAAGTTCGATTTGTTAGAAACGTATGTTACACCCAAAATACGATTAAAAGGGGTCAAGTATACTCACAGTGCGTATTTAGCGGGAATACAACTTGATTGGTTCGGTTGCGAGTGCGTCTGCGTTAATCATCGAAGGATATAGTAAACGATGCACGGTTAAGCGAGAATAGCATTGAAAAGTCAGTCATCTGGTCGGGTGGTGCTCACCCATTCGGATGGGCTCATCCGATCGGATGGCATATGGATCTGAGTCGGATGGCTGTCATCCGGTCGGACGACAGGTTATCCGTTCGAATAAGTGTAACTCGTGCGGACTGACATGTTATCCGTGCGGACAAGTGTAACTCGTGCGGACTGACATGTTATCCGTGCGGACAAGTGTAACTCGTGCGGACTGACATGTTATCCGTGCGGACAAGAGTAACTCGTGCGGACTGACATGTTATCCGTGCGGACAAGTGTAACTCGTGCGGACTGACATGTTATCCATGCGGACAAGTGTAACTCGTGCGGACTGACATGTTATCCGTGCGGACAAGAGTAACTCATGCGGACTGACATGTTATCCGTGCGGACAAGTGTAACTCGTGCGGACTGACATGTATTCCGTCCGGATGACATGTATCCGTCCGGATGACATGTTATCCGTGCGGATTACATGTTATCCGTGCGGATTACATGTTATCCGTGCGGATTACATGTGATCCGTGCGGACAACACGTCTGTTTCGCTTTCTAAATACTGTTTCTGAGTGTTTATCGGAAGGAATACGTGTAGAGTTACCGGGGCAGTGTAATCTCGCACTAATCACTTGAAATTCCATCAATTCCGTCCCGCTCTAACGGCCGGGAATCACCCCGCTCCATCAGAACTGGCCGTTCTTGACGGTTTCTCGTGGTTAACTCGAAATCGCACAGTTCCTTGGCTAGGTACACAGTTCTAGATGAGATTTGTTATCAAAACATGTGGAAATCGCCCAGATCTGAGTCGTTTATAGTGGAATGAGGCCACAACTTGAAGTTCATGAGAACTCTTGGTGACATCACCTCAAAACGCCTCAAATCCGCAGATTTCACGGTTAGAAATTGAGTTTTAAAAGATAGAATGATGTAGGATGGAGTGTAGATCATAGAAGTACAAGTTTCTAGGTTGAAATCTTACCGGAACCGCGAGGAATCGAGAGAAAAGGGTCTTGAAGCGTGTCTGGTCGAGTGGGAGCTGTCACATCACTTGAACAGTGGTGTGGCAGGCTATTTATAGGCGAAAAGAGGAGAAGGGAGTCACAGATCCGGATTGCCCATCCATCCGGATTGTTGTCCGTCCGGATTGTTGTCCGTCCGGATTGTTGTCCGTCCGGATTGCTATCCGTCCGGATGGCTATCCTGACGCGATGAATTTCTCCGTTTTTAATCGTTTCGATAGTTTTCGAAGTACGCGCTTTTCATAGTAAGTTTATATTATTATAATATATGTATATATATTACTAGGGGTCGTATTTACGTATCCATATTCCAAAGTTTCGATATAACAATCGGTTTTCGTTTGAGTATGCAATTGTTAGCGACGTTTCACAGCCATCAAGGAGGGTAGTATAGGTCCTTTCTTGATGTCATCGTGAACGTTATTGCGTGTAGTGCCACAAAGACTGACGGGGTACCATTCACTCGTATTGTCGTCATCGTCACAACGACTGGAGCTATAGCACTCACCCGAGAGTCCTTGTTAGCGTTAATTGTCTGCGTTTCGACACACCACGGCCACTGAGAAGGGTAGAATAGGTCCTCACCCAATGCCTCCGTGAGTGTTAGTGTTTGTGATAATAGTGTAGTATAGTGATATCGTATTTCAAAAATATGCGATTATCCTTCGATTATCGATGTATGCGACATAGTTACATTATGATCCGAATCTCTGGTGCTAGGCGTAACGAGTATATCGAGTAGTAACAACGCACAAAAGTGCGGGTTGTTACACCTTGAGCTAGTAGTAAGTTTCTTGTCACTTGATTTCACTTCATATCTAGTTGGATAAAGGATGTTATATGTTGTTAATCTTGATGAACACTAAAGAACATAATCATGAAACTTTAACATAAGCCTAACACCATAAGAATACATGTTGATTAGTGTTAATTTGCTTCTTGATGATTGATGATTTGTGTTAGTGATGTTAGACATCATAAGAAACCTACTAAATTGTGATTAAACACATGATCTAGTAAGTTAAGGTGATGATCTTGTGAAAGACCAAGATGATCATACTTTGTGTAGACATGAACTTGAATAATAAAAGTTATTTTCTTATGATGATGATGATTTAAACAAAATACAAGTCTTGAAAGTGGATGATTTCAAGAATAGTTTTCCAAAGAAACTAAGTTAAATAACAAGATTTACCTAGACTTGGTTCTTACATAAATAAATACTATTTTTAAGGGTTAAACAAGTGTAGAAACACTTGTGTAACAAAAAGATTACATAAAGAAGCATTTCTAGAAAATATGTTTGAAAGTTGTAAACACCCAACTTCTTTAAAAATGAAGTTTTTAAAGAACTAAATACATTTTAAAGGGTAACTAAACCTACTAAACACACTACCATGTTACTACAAGTTTTTATGAAAGTTCAAGTTCATGATTGTTATGAAAATTGCACTTGGTAAGTGTTGGTTAAGTTGTTGATGGTTTGTGATGATTTAAAAAAAAGGAAAATGATATGCTTTGATAGCATGGACACCTCCATTTTTAGGGGAAACTATGACAATTTTTTCTAAAAATATAAACACTTAGAAAAATATTTTCAAAAAAAATATTTACAAGTGTATTTTGACCATGGGTTTTCGATATAAACTTTGCCATAATTTTTGTTACAAAAATACAAATATTGGAGGTTGGTTTTGTAAATAAAAATAACTAAATATGTATTTAAAAGATATATATTTAGAAGACACACGTGTGTGATTACTTGTATACTTTGTGTGATAATTATATTATTTTAGGATTCGAAATAATATAACTTAACAAATACCAAGATATTACAATCCAAAATATTACCAAATGTCTCAAGGAATAAATACACAAGTTACACACATAATATTATGAAACCGAACAAGAAATGTAACTTACCAAATATTCTGGAAAATACATTTATGAGCATATTTTTGGTAAATACTATTTTGGATACAAAAGAAATAAAAATATGATTTTTAGTATTGTTACCAAGCTATATCATGTTTTTGACAAGTAGAAAATATATTATTTTTGGGAAGTAAAAAAATATATTTTCTTGGAATTACTAAGAAATATAATATTTTTGGGAAAAATATATATTTCCTTGAAATACATTATTTTGGGTAAAAATAAGTTTACATATTTTCTAAGTGGGACTTGAAAATATATTGTTTTGGAAATAGATATTGGATATTTACTAAGAAAATACGTACACATTGGAATACGACGCCAACACATGGCAAGATATACCAATACAAGAATACATATATACATGTATGAGATACCCCCATCCTTGGGAAGGAAATACGGATATAAATACTTGAGAAGTATTGTTACAAAATATTGTTTAACAATTATTCCAAAATAAAATATAATTTAAGTTAAAATAATTATTATTTTAACAAGTAATTATAACTTGGAATAATATCAAAGACACTTTAAAACGTAACTCAAAGGCACTAATTAATACCAAGTCACGGCACGACCCGCTCGTCTAATAGACAATGGTACGCATGTAGGTAGTCCTGTGTTCTAGAGGAAGCTTTGAGTTACATCGGATACAAGGAACGCAAAACTGTGAGTTCATGTCCCCCGTTTCTTTTAACTGTTTTCAGTTTTATAACTTCGGGGGTGAAATACATGTTACAAACTGTTTACATACGATTACATTTGGTATGGTTAGCTAAGGAAAGGTACTGCTAGATCATGTGAGTGGTGGGTATGACACTTAAGGCCATTAATCCTCGTTGTAGCACCGAGGGACATGAGTGATAGATCTATTTGGGTGTAGCGAGCCCCACCCCTGAGTCTGTTGAGTGGACCATGTGGTGACTATGTCTTACTGACAAAATCTGCTAGGTTTGAGTTTTCCTGCATCACTTCACACATATCAATGGCCTTGCAAACCATTGGTGATCTGTTTTTCCTTGTTGCTTTCATACCGGGACTTATAAACTTACATACATACTTACAACGATTTCAAAGGTTTATACATACACACAAACGAACACATGAACTCGCTCAACTTTTGTTGATGTTTTCAAACTACATGTATTTCAGGGAATTTGTAAGTAGATCTGGCGAGCGTTGGAAGTTTTTATGCTGCGCTAGAAATAAAGATGTCATCCATGGTCCTTGGGTTTGGTCAGCGCGTCTTATTCCTGGACGAGACACGTCTTCCAAACCTTGGTGTTATTCAATATCTTTTGAAGAGTCCTTAATGAACTCATAAACAATTTGTACGGTTTGTAAAACTTGAATTTGAAATCTACGTTTTAAAACGATGTTGTTATGTTTTAAACTTATTTAATGGATGACAAACCTTTGGTTTTATCATATAGTTGATGTTATGATTGAATGCAATGATATTAAGAAAGTCACACCATAATCACTCTTCCGCAAAGGTCAGGGTGTGACACAAGTGCCAGAAGTTCGCCGCTGATGCGGTCGTTGTCGGAGTGGTGGTGTCTCGGTTGCCGGTCCATTTCCGTCGTTATGGTGGTTGTGCGATGATTGTCTTACGGACATAGGTGGTGATGTAGGCTTATCTATGAGGAGTTCCAATGGGGATTGCAGAGTGAAATATAAAGGGAGTGTAGAAGCAGAACGTGGGAGTTGAATTCAGAATGAAGCGTTTTATAGAAAACCACTGCAAACTGCAAGCCAATAGCAGGAATTTAGCCTTATTTTTAGGAATTTAGGAGAGAGGGGCTGAACTGCTAAAAACTGCAACTTTTTCAATTATTTTTTTTGAGTTTATAGGGTCAGGATTTGATCTTGAAGAAATTTAACGGGTGTAATTAATTCTGACAGTGGTTACAAACCACGCTGTCTATAATATATATAATAACATAAAAGTGAATGTAATAAACTTTTTATTAAATTGATTAATATTTAAAGAACCCCACACAAAATCCTTGGAAATATTCTTCATCAAGATGAGCCATTTTTGTTGGTAAAAAACATATCTAAACAGAAGTTTCTGTGAAAGATGGGAGCTTATGTTTTTTTTATTAGTCCACCCTTCACCTCACATATACTCCTAATAACTAATAGATTGGTTATATCAAATAAGTCAATTTCAAGTTTGACAAATCTCAACGAATTGAAGAACTTAATCAAATAAAAAGGTAGGTCACCTATAAGTTTAGTTCAACAACTGCTACAACGACTTCATTTGCATATTAATTAAAAATCTAGGAAATACAATAAATAACTACGTTGAGTATATGCGATCTTTAAGTCGCTGTAATTAACGGCAAAACATTTCTAGTTAAAATACAATTAATATCATGTATGTATTATTATGTTCTTTATTCCCATTTTTGGAATGCGAACCTTATATTCTGATTATATATTTTAAGTTAAACTATATATTTAAACTTTATAGTTGTAGCCGCCTTATGATGACCCTCGATAAAAATGTTCTAGTTCCGCCGCCATTGCATCACTCTATGCATTTTGAACAAGATATTAATTAGCTCTTGAATTCACGTCCAAAGAGAGTCTAGACTTCCAATACTGGCACTATCATCAAAGAAACTTAAATCTTCGAAGAGGTTCTGGTGGTGTTGCGACGGGGAGAGTGGTAGATGTTGTTGTTCCATTTGCGCACGTATTAGATTTAAAATATGGGATTGTCGGCATTGTAAGTTGAGCTTCTCTGCTTGCGCCTTGGCTAGCTCGGCTTGGAGCACACTAATTTGTTTCTGAAGCTGGCAAATTGTGCCCGTGCAACCATAAATAGGATCTCTAAGCCTTGCATTCGCTTCGTACACCATGCTGCTTACTGCGTCTGCTCTGCGAAACTCTGGAAGTTCCTGTAAACACACCACACTCAATCAATGATTTTTTTAAATGACAAAAATATGTTATGTCAGCAAATTTTAAAAATTAACGACATATAAACATTTAAAACAGAGACTATTAAAGACTAATGGCAGGTAGACGAGCAACAAGTTGCGCCGCCACCCCCGTTTTGAATAAGAACAACAATATAACAACCACACTATATGTTACTATTTTTTATTGGTGTGACAACAACAATTAATACCCCAGGTCCCCAACTAAAAAATTGATGTAAGAAGTTGTGGTTTCCTTTGGATACTTTTTTTAAAAATGTATATGATTTTGTTCTTAATAAGGATACTTTACTTTGTTAATGATTGGTCTATGTGATTTGTATACCACACTTTAAGACACATACCAATTTATTTTCGTGTGTTTCTCGTTTGTATAGCACGTACACACGCATATATATGAAGATATAAAAATATGCAAAAAAGTTTTTTGCTATGTATGACTAAAGTATGTTGGGTAAAACAAAATCTCTCGATCAGTAGGACCCTTTTAGATATACTAGGGGATTTAGATCAACTATGATATAAGAAATTAAAGTACTAAAGTAGAAGTTATGTCAACTATGCAATTCAAGGATTTAAAAGCACTTCTGGCTGGCTGTTTCGATTAATATTTATTCTTCGCCGTTAAAGAAAAGTAGATTAAAACTTTAGTCAAACACTTGGGATTCACCCTTCAAAAAGTCAGATTCCAAATTAAAATCTGCAATTTGTTTATTCACTTTTGTCATTGATAACTTTTTTTTTTCTTCCTCTTTTAAAAAAATCTATGGTTAAACTAGTGTATTAAGAACTCGAGCCCTGGCCGGACTAGGAACAACAAGTGCGGTTGACTAGATGAGTACTTTTGAACTGTCTTTACTTGAGTCGTTCGGATGAAGCAGCAAAACGAAGCAATAGTTAGACCTTATTTCAAAACTTATTTTATTTTTTATTATTTTTTCCTATATATCTCATTTATTGATTTGTTTACAACTTGGTTTACTCAAAAATCCATATTTGTTAACCTTACTAAACAATAAAACTTGTTTTGTATTTTAGTTTTTAGTTAGCTAGATGAGTATATGTATATAACTTTTAAACCATCTATGATATCATGTGATTTTGTGGTCTTTATGGTTTTCAATCCGACAATAAACCTAATAAGAACGTTGATTCAATAACCGGTTCAATTATAAACAGGGGCGGACCTAGGTGAAATCCAGGGTGGGTGGGCACTCCCCTTGAAAAAAATTATTAGTGTATTTTTTAGGCAACAAACCCGACCGCACCCCCTGAAAATATGACTGAACCACTCATCCGCACTCCTAACAAATAATTTCTGGGTCTGTCACTGATTATAAATGGATTGATGTTTTATCAATAACTTTAATTCAATAGTTTAGTTTCTAATAAGTTTTAAATTAGTTACTTGACTAAATTTTCCACTTCAACTCTCATGCAGTAAAAAGTCTTGAGAGTCTAGAAGGGTTATAACTAATCCCACTTTAGCTGTACTTAACTATTAGTGTATTAAAAAATGTTATCTAGTAATTTATGGAGTCGTCGGGGGGTTTACTAGGTGTTTTAGTTTTGCTTTTCTAGTCATTTCATTTTTGTATAGTAAAATAAGTGATGTGAAAACTGAAAAATAAATTGATGTTTATGATTACATATGTATATTTACTTATTTGAAAAATTATGAGTAAAATGAAATCATGTGTTATATATATAGTATAAAGCTGTTTATTTCAAATTTCAATTCAATTTTACTTTCTTTTGTTACAGTATAGACCATTGTCATGGTCATAAAAGTTGTTACGCGCTTCCTAGTCGTATTTGAGAATACTTGGAAAGTACTAGGCTTAGACAGAGAGTACTCAGGCCTCGGCAGCCTCAGGGAGTACTCGCCTCGAAGACCTTCTTTTACAACCATACTGACTATGTGTAAGATAAACTTTTGCAAATTTTGCGATTGTTTTGCGACTGAATCTTTTCGGGTTGCTAGTTTTGCGACCGTTTTTAATATAATTCGGTCGCTAATTCCATCATAATTACCAGAGTTTTCTAGTAGTGTATATTGTTGTAGACTTAAAAATAAAATTTACCTGCAACAATTTGATAATGTTGCTGGCTCCAAAGACTCTATGTGCAATGGTGAACTTGTGGGGGTCAGTGGGAGGGAAGTAGGGTGCTAACATGCACTTCTCGGTGCACCGCCGTCTGAGGATCTTACAGGCGGCACACGGGCTGACCACCACCGGATGCGGCGGAGATGTAGATAGAACACTGGTGGGGCTAAGCTGAGACAACGGTGGTGAATGTGAATGTGTATTTGAGTAATTGCATTCTTCCGCCGGAGTGGTAGCCACGGTGGTGTTCAGGCAGCTTTCCATTTTTTCTAGAGAGAGAAAATGTAGAGAGAGAGAGAGAGAAAAGGGTTTATCGGGTTTTTGGGTGGCTTTAACTTTGCAAAAGAATGAAGTGGGAATATATAGAAGGTAAGTAGTGGTGGTGGTGACGTCATTCGCCGCTCATTTGATGCTGTGGTGACGTCAGCCAGATGGGTAGGGTTTCGCCCAGGTGCGGCGGTGGTCAAAGTCAAATCTAGTTATATTTTCACACCTTTTTGCATGGAAATTGAAATGAATGGTAATAACGTTGTTTGTGGAAATTGAAATTAATGGTAATAACGTTGTTTGTAATAATGTTTTATTTTTGCTTTACGTGAGAAAAGGTTATGATAAATGAGTATGTTCACAAAGTAACATGTGCACACTAGGTTTGCAACAATTTGTAAATGGTTAATTCTACCTACAATATATATAGTATAAATGTGATTATAAAATGTTTGTCAATTTCAGAATCTGAAAATAAACAAACAATGTGATTATAAAATGTTTGTCAATCCCCCGTCAGCCCCGCCTCTCGGACGCGATGTTCTATCGGGCCCCGGCCGCCGCGCAGACTGACATTCGCCCGAAACCAAACTGCCTCCACACCAGAACCTCGTTGGGGTAACAGCTGGGTAAAACCGGGTTGCCCTGCGGATCGAACCATGCCTCGGTATGAAACGATCCATCATTGGGACGCCCCCCCTCCCCCCCCCCCCCCCAAATTTCACAGCCGGGAGTCGAACCGGTGACCTCCGAGGAGGAACCGGCCCAACAACCACATGGGGAACCAACTGGGCTGGGAAGGGGGATTAAACAAGCAATTTGGTTAATTTTCTATATTACATCCTGCAATTTTCCGAAAAAGTAAATACAATAAAATCAGTAGTGAATATAATTAAATTACTTGAAGTTTGATATTATGTTGGTCATGTTATATGTCGGCATTATATAAAAAGATTTAATTAAAATGGTCGTTGTTAATTTTGAAAATAAGAAGGGAATATTAGAAGAAATATACTGATCACACGTCTTTCAAAAAATAAAGCAAAAATCAGAATTTAATCTGTAGAAATTTTATAAAAGACTAAATAAATTTTAAAATTATCTTGACCAATAGAAACTTTTTCTATAGTGGTGTAGCTCTTTTGAGAAAATTATAACAAAAGGCAAAAACTCTGAATCTTCTCGTGAGACCCTTTATTCAAAATCATTGAAACAATATTTTCTTTTTCGTTAGACGTGTTCAATGGTTTTACAGCCAAAAACAATAAATAGCTATTTAACAAATGGTGATGTAACCACAACTAGAAAACAACCCATTTTTCTACTAATTTTTCGATGAACATAATTTTTGACATATTTCCAATGAAAAAGAAAAACTCTAATTTTGTGTCAAATTTACGACTCTGATTTAAAGATAACATGTAATTGTTAAATCATTAATAAGATAGTTAAGTGATCTGTCCTTTTATAGCCCCTTAATAATAATAGAACTAACGTACTTCATGGGATTTAAGAGAGAATGCCTATTGACGTTAACTAAATACTTATTGTGACACTTTAGGGTGTGAAGAAACACTCAACTAATTTTGGGTTAATTAGTTTGGTTTATGTCCCTTTCATAAGGATTAATCTTCTTTAGACTGAGCTCCGATTGATCCGATAATCTTGCAAAACAGAACACCGTTAGCTCGTTAAGAGGGGAATATGGGGGTTTCCCTCTTAACCAGACTCCGGCGTGAGAATAAGTATATGTTTTGAGGAGATAATTGTATGTTAAGAGTGAGAGTAGAGAAAATAGAATGTTTAACCTGTGCATGGAGGTCTCTATTTATAGCCGGAGAGGTGTAAGAGAAGATGGGCTGATGGGCCTTGGGCCGGAAGGCGACAACTAGGGGATATGCTCTTTGTCTCATTGGTGTCGACCGTTAGTGTCTTCTAGAAGATCACCGGTGTTGGCGTACCGTGATTGGAGCCACGTGTCTTAGTTGTCGGCCTTGTTGTCCCTCTGCCATCAGCAGGTAAGTGGAGATCATGGGGCAGGTGTCGCCGCCCCCTGATTGGTGTCATGTAGGCGTCCTTGTGTACTTTCTGTCTCCTGCACGTCAGATGATCGTGGAGCACGATTGAGCACAGCTTAGAGGACACTGATTGGCTTGTTCTTATGCCACTTGTACCTTTGATACTTTCTGAAGTGGCCTTGCGCTTTGGCTCTTGCGCGGGGCTTGCTGAGCACGTCAATAGCCCGCGCAGGGTTGCAGGAGGTGAAGACTCTTGTTCAGGATGCTAAAGATAGAAATTGATGTCATCTCTTATTTGGGCCTCGCGCGAGATCAGGATCTGCTGGGTCATCCCGTGCGGGGTCTAAAGATTGATCACCAAAGTGATTAAGGAGTATGATCCAACGCGCGACTTGACAAGTCTGCGCGGCATTTTTGGGACCATACCACTTCAGGGTGACAATAGCGTCTAGGGCTGTAAACGAACCGAACGAACACGAACGAGACCTTGTTCGTGTTCGTTTGTTAAAAAATATATGTGTTCGCGAACCGTTCACGAACACTTATCGAACGGGATTTTATGTTTGTGTTCGTTTGTTAAGGAAATGAACTTGTTCGTGTTTGTTTGTTAATTTTAGGCAACGAACGTTGGCGAACACAAATGAGCACAAACTAATGTTCATGAACACAAATGGGAATAAACGAACACAAACAATCGTTCATAAACAGAATATATAATACACTTACACTTATTAAATATTTAATTTGTCAGAATTTTGATATATTTAAATAAATATAAAAGCTAAAAATATTAATGAACTATCAAACACAAACACGTTATCGAACGTTCACGAACATAAACGAACGAACGCGACCTCTATTCATGTTTGTTCATTTAACTAAACGAACGAAATTTCTTGTTCGTGTTCGTTTGTTTAATAAACGAACGAACACAAACGAACTTCCCGCCGAACGGTTCACGAACGGTTCGCCGAACGTTTGGTTCGTTTACAGCCCTAATAGCGTCATTTTAAGCAAAGATTTTAAATTTTGATCGAAAATGATATTGTGCCTTGGTTCCGATATGATAGGATTTGGTGGGAAGCATGGGAATAAGTAGTCTCTTTCAATCATGTTTCAAGTAATTAAGAGAAATGTCTCTCTAAGTGGCTTGACAATCGATATAAAGTAAAATACACTGTTGTACTCGAATAAATTGATGAAATCAATCACATTTGTTAGTCAATTGAGATGAAAAGTGATGAACACATTTGGATACTAGGAGGTTGATTCCCAATCCATAATGTATGGTGACACAACACTTGTCCATGGCTTTATAGCCTAGTGGCATCTTGGTGGTGGAATAAGACTTTGGGACCAATAGGTCTTGGGTTCGATTCCCACAAAGGGGGTTTTCCCATATTAATTGGGTTTCCTCCTGAATTGGTGTATAGGCATTATGCCTAGTGGAGATGGATATGATCGGGTGGTTCCACTGGTTACACGATGATACTCCAGTGGTCCGTCAGTGATCCAAATTTGCCGTTCAAAAAAAAATGGTGACACAACACGTTTATGTTACGTACGTGATATAAAATTACTCTAGGACGTATCTTAGTAAAATGAATAATTTAAAACATATTTATTTATGATATGCATAAATATGATTTAATATATACTAGGTTAATTGACGTCACGCGTTGCGGCGAAACGAAGCAGATGACAATGTAAAACAGACATTATTTGAAATTAAAGCATGTTGTTTAGAAAGACAAACCGTCAGAATCGGTTTAGTTTATTATCATACCGTTTTACAACACGAAATAAATACCCTATTTTAAATACAATTTCATTTTAACAAAACTTATACCAGAATGTAGAGGGAAATAATTAAACACAACTTGTACCTAAGTTTTTAGAAAAAAATTAACAAACGTAAATTATTAGAGAAATTTGAAGTTAATTGATAATGGAAATATGATTAAAAAAAGAAAATGAATTACTAAAAGCAAAAAATAAATGACAAAAAATATATAGTTTTAAAAAAATAAAATACAACAAAAGGTATGTTAAAACTTAAAAGTAAATATAATAATAAACTATGATAGTAACAAATAATAAAATATTAAAAACTATATATTATTAAAAAATAAGATTATTATTTATGGTCTTAGAAAAAATTAACGTGCATAAATTATTAAAGAAATATCAAACTAATCGAAAACGAAAATATTATTTAAGGAGAATTAAAATAAATAATAAATGAAAAAAAAATGGTTTAACAAAAGTAAAATAATAATATAAAAATATGTTAATATTAAAAGTGAATATATTATTATAAAAATAAATTTACTATTAATAAAAAATAAATTAAAAAATAAATAATAAATAAAGAAGAAAATATGGTTTTTCAAAAGAAAAATAATAATATAAAAATATGTTAAATTAAAAGTAAATATACTATTATAATATTAAATAATAGAATAATAAAAACTATATATTATTATAAAAATAAAGTTACTATTCATGAGACTTCGTCAACAATATATATATATATATAGTTAGGATCCTGTAAAAAATGCCCAAAGTGTGAGAAAGGTAAGAAAGAATCTCAGCCATTAGATCTTTTGATCTAATGGTTGAGATCAATAGGGACCAAATTGCAAATATTTTTGTTAATTTGGACTGAATTGAAATATATAGGGGCAATTGTGTCTTTTTATCTTCATTTTGTAAATCAAATCCCTGCAATTTCGTTCTCTCTCTCTCTCATACGATCACAATTTCTCTCTCTCTCTCTTTCTTCTTCCATATTCAATCAATCGGAATATCAAACACGACAGCGGCAGCGGCGGTGGTGGTGGTGCGAGCGGCAGCGGCGGTGGTGGTGGTTCGAGCGGCAGCGGCGGTGGTGGTGCTGGATCGGCAGTGGTGGTGCCGGAAGTGGCAGTGGTGGTGGTCGTGCGATCTCTCTCTCTACATCGAACGGTGCCGGAGGTGGAGAAGATGATACAGAGATGTTATATTCTTTACTGAATGGTGTTATTTTTTTTCATTAATGGTGTTTTTTTTCTTTTCATTAATGGTGTTTATTTTCTTTTCTGAATGGTGTTATTTTCTTTTCTGAATGGTGTTATTTTTTTACTGAATGGTGCTATTTTTTTCTGAATGGTGTTATATTCTTATATTCTTTACTGAATGGTGTTATATTCTTTTACTAAATGGTGTTATATTCTTTACTGAATGGTTTTATATTTCTTTACTGAATGGTGTTATATTCTTTTACTGAATGGTGTTATATTCTTCTAGAATGGTGTTATATTCTTTACTGATTGGTGTTATATACTTACTGAATGGTGTTATATACTTGCTGAATGGTGTTATATAATTATTGAATGGTGTTATATATGTGCTGAATGGTGGTTGCAGTGTTATTCGTAGTGTTTTTTTAGAGATCTTTTAAAAAAATCATGTTCCTATAATTAAGGTGGACGTTATGGTAAATTTTGAATTAATTGAATTAATTATAAAATTACTTGTTTACCCTTTTGAATTAATTTAGATGGAGGACACATGTCATCTCCACAATATTTCTCACATTTCTCACACTTTTAACATTTTTTACAATAACCTTACCCTATATATATATATATATAGGTAAAGGGTACTGTACAAATTCCCTTATCATACATTACGTACGCTACAATCTCAGCCGTCAGATCATCTTCCCGCAATGAAAATCGCATGTTGTTGTTTTTTTGTAATAATTTCGCATGTGATAATTTTGATGAAATAGCATGTGTTTTTTTGTAACAATTTCGCATGTGGTAATTCAATTTCGCATGTGATAATTTTGATGAAATAGAAGGTTGTTTTTTTTGTAACAATTTCGCATGTGGTAATTCAATTTCACATGTGATAATTTTGATGAAATAGCAGGTTGTTTTTTTGTAACAATTTCGCATGTGGTAATTCAATTTCGCATGTGATAATTTTGGTAACAATTTCGCATGTGGTAATTCAATTTCACATGCGATTTTCAATGCGGGAAGATGATCTGACGGCTGAGATTGTAGCGTACGTAATGTACGATAAGCGCATTTGTACGTTAACCAGCCCCTATATATATATATATAATTTAGGAGATAGATATTTAATCCATCGATTAACAAATTATTATGTATAGTGGAAGCCATAATTATTCGTAAAGTTTATCTTCTTTAAAATGAGAATTATCTAGAAATGAAATACTAATAAAAGATTCTTTGAGATGTAGGAAGGAGTTAAAAAATGTTGATTGGCCTATGAAAATTGCCATCGTTTGTACTTTTTTGATGTAAGTTATATAATCAAATCTTATTATGATATCTTTCTCTAAAATATCATATAGATCTAATGCATATCATTACGATCAATAACAAGAATAATTAATCAATAAGTTTTATATCTAATGAGTGTAGTAGAATAACAATTTAATTTCCTTTTTAACTCTAGCTATAAGCAATACTTCAAAAATATTAATCAAGTTCTATCTTTCCTTCGCTTTCTTCTGAAACCAAACGCAATCACACATTCAAGGGTTTCCCGCGTATGTTGCGATATTCACCAATAAATTATTAAAATTTGTAAGAAACAACAGTGGCGGATCCAGCCAGTTTTTTCACTGGGTTCCTTTTTCCAAATCATACAAGGTTTACACTACAAAAAAATGTTTTTTTCCAAATCATACAAGGTTTACACTACAAAAAAACGTTTTTTTACAAATCGACTGGGTTCCTGGGAACCCGTAAATAGCCTCTAAATCCGCCCCTGAGAAACAATATCTTAAATATATATGAGAGATGAGAATTTTTATTTCTCAAAAAAAAAAGGAAAAAAAAAAAGAATAACTCTATAGCAAGGCTCCAAATTTTCAACTCTGCCTGCTTAATAGCATCCACATCTTTTTAAGTAGTTTTTAAAACGTACATGAATACACGTATATACACACATTAAAATGTTTTTAAAATATTACTCGTATAGGGTATATATACACACATTAAACGTACATCAAATTATAGTTTTTTTATTATAATTATTCGTTCATGAATACGTGATATATTGTAAGTCCCTTTTTAAAATATGTTTCCTCGACTGCTATTTAGTTATTTTATGCATTCCTCGATAGCTGTTTAATTATTTTATGCACATTTTTAAGATTATATTCATAATAATAAAAATAATGTAGGAGGCATTAAGTTTATATGTCCCTATTTAGAGTTTGTTTCGTTGATTGGTATCTAATAACTTATACACATGTTTATTAGATTATATTTTTAAATATAATAATTTTGGAGATATTAAAGGGAATGCCATGTGGAAAGGATTCACAACGAATGAAAACTGTCGGGAATGCCGACAGTATACAACCCCATGAGCACTGATCTTGATTCAACGATTGTCAGGTCCACCACGTGTCCACACCTAACTAACTATCTTCTTCGTCATGTTTATTTCATTATGAAACCGTAGACTAACGCACATTATTACAAAATATTCCAAGCTTCGTCTCAAGCGGTTTCACTAAAAATGACCAAAAACAAGAGGCCTTAACAAACAGCACGTTTTTATCTCATTCACTTTTGATATTTTTGGTTTCCTTGCGCCTTAGGTTGTGAACCTATTTAGCTGAGTTCAAAAGGTCATGCACAGTAATGTTATGTGACGTTGAAATCTATGGATGTAGTTTTTAAAAAAAATTAGTTTTGCTGTTCATAAAGAAGTAGCGGCGCAGCTTATTACTCGTTTACCTAATATCTCGATATAATTTTTTTTATTATACATCTCATGTTCGTAGAAAATATTTAAAGATATTTTTATTAGATAAAAGTAAATTACGATTTTGGCGTCTGTGGTTATATCACTTTTACCCTTTTAGTCTAAAAAGAATATTTTAATATATGAGCCCCCAACGTCTTTTTCTCTAACCCTTTTGGCCCCTAACCCTAACCTCATCCATTTACTTTTAGGGACCAAAAGGGTTAGAAAAAAAGACGTTGGGGGCCAAAAGGATTAGAAGAAAAAAAAGATGTTGGGGCTCAGATGTTAAGGATTTTTTTAGGGTAAAAGTGCTATAATCACAGGGGTCAAAATCGTAATTTACTCATTAGATAAAAAGCAAATATATGTCTAAGACTCTAAGCCCATGGCTTTATAGCCTAGTGGCATCTTGGGGGTGGGATAAAACTTTGGGACCAATAGGTCCTATGTTCGATTCCCACAAGGGGGTTTTCCCATATTTATTGGATTTCCTCCTGAATTGGTGTATAGGCATTATGCCTAGTGGAGATGGATATGATCGGGTGGTTCCGCTGGTGGCACGATGATACTCCAATGGTCTATCAGTGATCCAAATTTGCCGTAAAATATATATATATATGTATGTCTAAGACTCTAAAACTTGATAGAATCGATCAACAACTCACATAGCCGGGCTTTGAAGGTACTTGAGTCAAGACAAGAGGGGTGGGTTGTGTGTTTTTCCACAACAAATCTTACTAACGAAATATTTGCGATCTTCACTCTCTAGAATATTCTGGCTGGTTGTGTTGAACATTCGACGGCAATGTATCGTGACAAAGTGTTGAGTTGATTGGAAATAAAACCAGTGTTTGCAAACACACTTATAGTTATACCAGACTTACGACTTTTGTTGTCTTGCTAATATTTCCGACATTATAATGCCATGGCCCAAACCATATATAAATACATTTAATATACATAAATTACATTAGATAATGAGTAGAATAAATCAAATAAAATTTGTCATATCTCCATGGAAAAATCTGTTTTTTAAAGAGTTTTCTTTCGAAATAAGATTAAAAATGTTTTTCTTAAATACCAAATTAAAAATGTTTGCAAAAAATAAGTATAAACGTTTTCTTTTTAAATAAGGAAAACACTAGAAACAGAATTAACAGGCTTAACATATTGTTTAATAAGAAGATTAAAACCAAAGTTTTAACCAGTGTTAGTACCGCTGGTCATACAATCAAATATTCGTGCTAACCTAATGTTTATATTAACGTACTATATACATTAGAGTATGCGACTTATGCTATGTAATTTTACTGTTCAATTCATTTGTATTAAGACTCATACTTTATTTTAGTAGCATAAAAAATACATTAGAGTATGAAACTTATGCTATGAAATTTAACTATTCAAACTTTTATTTGTATTAAGACTCATACTTTATTTTAGTATAATAAAAAAAAATTAATAAACGAATGGTTATCAATTTAGAAAAATACGACAATTAATAGATAAAAAGGAAATGAAAAGATAAAAATTTACAAGTTGTTTTTTTTATCAAATTGAAATAGAATAATTAGTTTCTTGTAATCAATATTTAATATTGTTAATACTACACACCGATGATATATTAATCTGAGTTTATAAGATAATAGTTTTTTTTATCTAATCTAAATATTAATAAAAGACTACAATTAATGCCACGTGGCAATTTCTGCTTCAACTTCACATATATTTTTATTTTTATTTTTATTTAAAAATATTTTGTTATCCTTATTATTATTATTATTATTATTAAATCTCTCAATTTTAATTTTAATAAGATACGGAGGAATAGTATATTTTTTGTCTTTTTGTCTTCTTTTTTTAATTTTCTTTTTTGGCATTATCATTTTTCATTTTGTAACAAAACTTTAGTTTTTATAATTTGTGTCACAAAGGTTAAATAATTTTTGTTTTTTTATTAGTTTTTCTCGGATTTGTTCGTCGTTCGTTGCTATTTAGCACAGTGTTTGATAGTCACATTTGGCCCATCAGGGTTATTTTTTCATTCGTATTTGGTGGTCACATTTGGTCTTTTAAGTTTTTTTTACCCCTTCCACTTTCTAATACACGTCGTTAAATTCGACTCCTTCTACGTATTACGTCACGTTAGTCACTTTGTGTTGGAAATTCGTGTTTTTTTACGCTTTACCCGGTTTTGGTCTTCGTTCGATGCTACTTAGCATGGTTTTACGTCCCCATCTCCTCAACGTTGATAGCACGTTTTTATGCCCACTGGCCCGCAACGCGGGTAGCTTAAGACTAGTATTATATAAAATTATACGCGAATAATAATCAAATCACTTTTATGATTTATCGTCAAAGTCATATAAATAAACCTAACAATTGATTGGAAAACAAAGTAATAATATTATTCCATTTCACATTTGAAAAACCAAACCCAGAACTACCTTTCTAAATTCCATAGAGAAGTGGTATGTAATGTGTTTAACATATTTAATTTGTTTTCTTTTATTCTTAGAATTTAGATTTAAGAGTACTTTTAAACATTTGATGAATATTGTAATATTATAAAAAGATTAAATCCCCAAACGTATTTTTTTTTCTTTTTTAAGTGTCTGATTTTTAGAAATTAATATATATTTATATGGTATTGCATTAGATAAAATAAAGATAATTTCACATGATTCATTACCAAATCAGATGTCCCTAACACTGGATTGAACATGAATGATTCGACTAGCATATTGCCAAAACGATGGGATATGTAATTGTCCTTTTTCGTGTGGAATGATGTTGTATAAAAAAATGGGATATGATCCGTACAAACAACGAATCGTCAGCCTCGTCATAGTAATAAGCAGTTCCTTATTAGGATCCGACATTAGGGAAAGTATTTGCCTAAAGAACATGTTGATTAACGCGTGTCATGCCAGAGTTGTAGCTCGCGAGATGGTTATAATACATCCAAGGTCGTAGGGCCGAACATATTTGGGCCTGCCATTGTACGTTACGTTGATTTAATTTAACATACGTTTTTAATGCTTGTTGATGTTCAAGATGAAAAAGGTTATGGTTCATCAAAAGATGGAGATCAAATTAACATTAACATTTTTTTAAAGAATATATATGAGACATACATTCCATATGCTTTTTACACATTATGAACCCATATGCCATATGGTGAGTTTATTCTCCCTGGATCTTCTCTTCTCTCAAATACCTTTTATCTCCATTTCTTAAACCCTCTGTCACCCTCATTTAGTTTTGGAAAAATGGCGGCGATGGTGACAATGGCAGGGCTGCTGGTGGCGGTTGGGTGGGGCGACAAGTGGGGTTATTTCCTTCACAACTTGTAAGAATGGTTAATTTCTTTAGGTTTTGGGGTGACGCTAATGCTCCGGACGTTAAAGATGACATGGCATGTTAACGGGCCATACAAACCATTCGTTAACATGTTAACGTGAAGCAACGGAGCATGAGTGTTGTTAACTACTCTTTTAAAGCTTACTTTTTCTTTTTTTTTTAACCAAGGAGCACTATTATTTATAAGTCAACACTTATTATAAGAATAAATACTAATATTAATATCAATATTTAATTGATTTCTCACAGATTTGGTTACAAGACATAACTAACACATACCTGATTTCTTATTTTTTTTTTTTATTTTATGTCTTATTTTATTATTATCAATGTTTGTTTTTAATAAAGAAATTAATTAAATATTAATATTATTATTTATTCTTATATTTCAATTAAATGTGTAATATTAAAAAGAAAAAAAAAAGAAAGTGGATAAGGTGTAATTGACAAGAGTTAAACATTTCATTGTAGTATTGTAGTGAAAGAGGAAAAAATAGGTGATGTGACGTCTAGACGGAGTTGGGCCATAATCCGTTTGTGTTGTCGAGAGTAGAATAGAACTATGGTCAGAGACCACATTAGCTAGAGCCACCACCTATGCTAACGGCCACTTGTTCGTAAACTCCCGGCTGACTAAAAATCTGTCCAACTTACTTAGTTTTTCCCCATTAACAGACATGTACGTGAACCTCCGACCACCCATTTGATATTCCACGAAATCTGCCTCATCAATAAACATATTAAAAATATGCATTTAAGGGTATAAACTCCGAAATCTTTCCTCTAGGCATCGGACATCGTTAAAGTCACCTAAAAAGACCCACATTCCTTGCAATGAATTTTTATCTGTAACAACACCCTCCAAAGTATTCTCCTAGCACATGGTTCATTTTGAGCATGAACATTAACTACATTGACCAATTCACCAGACATACGTATCCGACCCATTATTACCAAAAAAAAATGCCTTTGTTTTAGCACCCCTAACCGCTCAAAAACCCCAGGATCCCAAATAGTGAGTAAACCTCCAGACCTACCCACGGCCTCTACTGCCTCAAATTCGAAAATCGTTCTTCCCCAAAAACCATTAACAAAAAAATTGATATTACCTGCCACATGAGTCTCTTGGATCGCTAAAAGATGCACCCCATGTGAAGTTTTGAGACCTCGCACCCATTCCGATTTTCTGGAGTTCAAGACTCCCCTTAAATTGACGGCTATATCATTCATTGGAGACCTAATTGATCACCATCTCCCCTAACCTGATCTTCGCCTTCAATCAATTTCTCAACCAAGTCATGTTTTCCTTCCAATTGAAAACCCACAGTCTCCCCAACACACACAGTAGCCGCGACTTCCTTATTCAGACCAACAAGATCTTCGTAGTCTTCGATAATAGCAGTCCCCACGAACTCGGGGTCACCGGTGGGTCGTTGCAGAGCACCATGTGTGTCTTGAACCTGGGATATTTCTTTATTTTCCAAGGGACAGTTTAAGTCAATCGAATGTACAAAACTTTCCAGGTTACAAGAGTGTTGGGTCTTCTCAGACTATTCAATAGGCCCAGATAGAGATGGGTTACGGTGAAACCTTGGCCTTTTACGAGACTTGGTGCCTTGGCCCCGGCACAAATCAGATTTAAGCCCTACTTTGAAAGGACTCATCATGTTGTCCCCACCCCATGTTGGCTTTCCCCAGCCGTTGGTAATGATTGCGCCGCCATTGTAGATTGTGCCCTACCAGTTTCATTGTCCTTCTTCCCATGCAAACTATTGGAATTTTCATGCAAATGCTGAGAACCACCCAACCCTTCGTCTACCTCTTAAGAACCAACGTTGTTTGTACCGCCGGCGAATCATTCTGGTTAGGCTCAATCGTGTCTTGACGGAATTCACCATCCTCCAACTCCATATTTTCTTGCGAGACCGATTCTTCCGATTTTGTGTCTGTTGCAGGGTTCAACACAGATAAGTCAGCTAGAGGCAACATGTTGTGGTCGAACTCCTGTTTCAAAACCCAAACTGGGTATAGTTTTCCTTCCCAATGGATCACAACCTCTTCATCAATACGCTCTTGGATATTAGTGAGTGCACAACACCTTGCTTTGGAGTTTTCCAGGAACGACCAGGTGAAGTCTGAACCCCGAACGACCTTCCCGAACATACCCCCAATTTTATCGAACAATTTGTCTTCTCGGATTTAAAGTGGTGCCCCCAGTATCGTTATCCATGTAATAGACTGGAACCTGTGTCTTGGCCTTCCCATAATTCTACCTTTGAAAAAACGTTTCTCCAGAGCTCTTTTTTCTCCCTTATGAAGTCAAGTGCATCCATTTTTGCCTGGAAAGTAATCAGAAGCTTAAGCCACCGATGTAGCTTACTGCACTCTCCGTATAACCACCAGAATCAAGCATGCTTTTAATCTCCTTAACGCTTCCAAACTAACCGTCACAACAACCACTTACCTCAACATACTATGGTCAAGGTACAGTGCAACTCGCTCGTTATACACCAGTTCCTTCATCTTTACCACCTCAGTCTTTGACGTGCCGGCCAGCATTTTGCTGAACGTTGGGCCTAACCTAGTATACAACCTATCTATCCTGTGCGTTGGGACCGTTTGCGTCTTTCTACTTACCGGCACATAACGAGCAGTAGTTGCCGGAGGATTCTGCACGAACCTTTTATGATCTTTATCGAACTTAGCTATGGTCACATATACCTTGGCCTCGTAAATCTTGATCTTGTTCATACCCTTTAACAACATTTCAAAGTTCGAAACACCTTCTAATCTTACGAATCCGAAATAGTTTCCCCCTTATCTCGTTTCTTGGCCACATAAACGTCTTTTACGACTCCATGGGGGCATAAATGCCTTCCTCAATAGGGAATGAGACACACTCCCCAGAAGATTGGACACAAAGAAGGTGGTTGTAGTTTTCGTCGGACCATAATCACCTTTCCTCCCTCTCTGGTAGCTAACCTCCGTCCGGGGTCTCTCTTGTTTTAAAAAGCGGGATAAAATTTACGTTTCTATTTTATTTTTAGAACAGTTTATACATGCCCATCTTATCATACTCATAATCTACACTATGTTTACTATATGACTAGAATCTTCAACTTCACGAGAAGGGACACTACTTTAGACACTTTGGTATCACTATGCTAAAAATCCAGCGATAGGTGAGATCAAATACCCAGAAAGTTGATGAATATTTAGAATATTAATTAAAAGATTAAAATTAAACCATTTATGGTTGCAATGAAGTACACCAACGTTTTTGTATAAATAAGTTAATCATATAACATGTATAGTAAATTACACATTTCAAAAATAGTTTCGTTATTATGTAATTTTGATTTTGATTAGTCAATTTATGTTATTCTTGATGATTTGGGTTTTTGTAATCTACGGTTGCAAATTAAACGTACAACATGACAATATGTGAGGTTCTAGTTTTTCATGTACTATACTTGAAAATACATATCACATGTGTGCAATTGATTTATTTATAATTCATTTTCATTCTTAAGACCACATGTTTCATAACATGAAGTCGCATTTTGATTATGGCTTTGATGAATTCCCCCTATTGTTTAGAAAGTCGATTTCAACATATATTATACCTTCATTATCACCCTCACCTCCTCCACTTAGATCGTTAAATTGAATGATTTTTTAGGACGCCGACCAACTCAAAGGAACTTGCAACTTCCTAAACACCACATAATCCACACATTATGTAGTTACGCATGACATTAGTGGTGCAAAACTAGATTGGCAAAATTATGGGTTTAGAACCTTTTTCTTTTTCGCTTTCCTAACTACTAAAGAAAAGGTTACAAACAACTAGTATGTGAATTAGGATTAATTTTTTAACAAAACAAATCTATCCGAATGGTTTTATAACTTTTATGCAACAAAGTAAATATATAGTTTTTGCTTGCATAATATCAATGTTTTCATAACCGGATCGAACGTCGAATGGGTCTTTTTACCGGTCCACTAGTCGGACCGGTCGAACCGAATGTAATGAACCAGGTGATGTCATAAATATTATAAAAATAAATAGCGTAAAATTGAAATTTTTAATAAAAATTAGGTTTAACCACCAACAAAACGGTCCAACCACCCGATTTTCCGGTACCATCACCAGTTCCCGGTCCAACCGGTCTGTTGAACTTAAAACGGGTCTGATAGGGTGAACCGGACCAACCAGACTCCCGGTTCTCGGTCCGACCAGACGGTCCAGTCCGGTTTTCAAAACACTGCTTAATATCCACCCACTTCATTTTAAGTAGTAGATTTTCTTTATTTTGCCAACCATTTTTAACTCCTTAGACCATAAATGAGCATACATGATACCCGTTTAAATGTGTTTTTGTAAATAGAAATTTTATGTGTAAGAAGCAAAGACTTTCTCAAGTCCACTTTGTAATCTTTGAAACTCTTCCAAATGTAATAGATATGTCCTATACTTTTAACACTTGTGTGTAGCATGAGTCTTTGATGATGTCAGTTGTGCAGATCACATAAGCCTTTCAACCTCAACATTTTTCAATACATGTGAAGAATTTTTACACAATGAGGTTACACTAGTGATCTTGTCGGGCCACCAGCCCCTGCAAGTTTTGATAAGAGTAGTAGAACCATTTTCTTTAAGAGATCATTGTGAGCACTTTTGAGTTTTGAATGATCTTCTGAAATCTTCACTAAGCACCATTTCATGCCATAATTCAATTAAGTAGAAATTACATGATAACATATTTTGGCTATAAAAAATTAATATTCAAGGGAGTGACAAGCTTGAAAAGCATGTTATTCCCGCTTACTAGATCTTCATATGCTTCGGCTCTTTTTTTTTACATCTGTAATGGTTGTCTGCAAATTGGTGTCAGTTGCAACATGAAATAAATAACCACGTTTTTATGGGTCATCAACCAATTTTTCCACACAGATTCACTACTTTTAAGGGTTCTTCCATCACCAAGACTCAAAGACAGTACCTAGATAACAAAAAGAAGAAAATACATACATGTACAAGAGTCTGCATACTTTTTTTTCTAAAAAAATAAAAACAAAATGTTATCTGTAAAGACAACTACGGTATTGCATACCATGCTCTAGTCAATGCAGTGTTAATGACTAAATAAGATGCCAACAAACTAATGGTTATTAGATTCCACATTTGATAAAATAATAATATTTGCTTCCCCACCTTGAAATCCATCAATTGTTTTCACCTAAATTGAAAATCATTCAAGATTCTCATACCGAGCTACCTTTTCCTGAATGTTAGGAACTTAGGCCGCATAGGGAGATACCACACTAATAGTAGGCTTATTGTTAGAGCTCTGCCATTCTGCAAATGTGAAAGACAAGGTCAAACTTAAAATAATAAGGATTACACATAAACTTATGTTAAACATTTGAGCTCACTGAAAACAAACATTACAACAACTTTAACCTAAAGCGAGATAAGAAGAAGAACAAGATGCACATAGAGTTTTTCAAATGATATAGGATGTGGTTATATTAATTACTCCATTTTAACCGAAATATTTATTGTACTTGTACTTTAGTTTGTTCCCAAGTAAAATCGTAGAGGTTTTTAGACCCACAACAAAAAAAAAAATGTAAGATTATAGGCATAACTAACTAGGGATGAGCTTTGTACATGTACCGAAGGTACTAGTCTCGAAAAACAGGAAATATTCGAAATTATCGGTATGGTATGGTACTGTACCGGTATTTGAAGGTAAATAAACCAAAAAACAGATACCGGTCTCGAATAATGCGTACTAGTACCAAAAATGATAGGTACGGTACCAAATGCTTAGAGATAACTAACCAACATACCCAAAAGAAATCCAAAAAGAAAAAGGAAATATAATTTTAAAACATATGATATAGGTGTAAATGAAGAAATATTATTAACTAGCACACCTTGATGGAGAATTACAACAATGTAACCACAACTGCCAACTCGGCCATATTCATTCGGTTTCGTCCATCATCATCCTTTTCCTTGCTCCCATCAGTAACATTTATAAATGAATACAAGCTAAACATTCGTCTATCTAGATAACTCTTTTGATAACTTTCATCTTTAACATTTTCTGCATCCGTGATCAGATTATCATAAAATTCAAGGTTGGGAAAAGACTAATGGAAGTATGCATTCGATACTGGACATTTAACAACTTATTAGGATGCCCTAGTAAACTCAATCGGCCAAACAAGCTTCTCCCAAATTTTCCATTCAACGGGTATTCTAAGAAGGTTAATGTTTTATTGTTTTCCGTACTAAAACTTAAGTGTAGGACACTGCTTTGTGCTCCGACCAATTTTGTAATAAGAGAAGTCGCATCATATATGTTGAACTTGGTAAAAATATTCTTCCAATGTTTTGGTAGAAGACGAGCTATTGTTTGGCAAAAGGGAGAGGCTTGGTGTAGGGGTAGACATTCAAGAAATTTACTTAATCAGGTTGAGAGGCTTGTTGAGTGCCTTGGATCAAATACATGTTGGTTGCATTGGATAGCACACATGAGGGAGTTACTTGAAGATCTTCCTCTTCAGAAGGGGTTACTTTCATAAGAAAACTCACCAGCTTGCTTTGTTGGAGAGAACACTAAGCAAGTGTATATGTTTATTACTTACTCATGTATCAACAAGTTTCATTGAAAAGAGACTCGAGAATATATGAAATCCAGTCTAAGCATATTAAGTTGTTTTTTTTATCATTCCTTCAAAAATAATAAGGTTTGATAAGAAATATTGCGTGTATCGAAAAATTAACCTTTATATGCTATAGAAAAACTGCAATTGTCTCTTGAAGGGCTTGATCTTCAAGAGGAAAACTATTACAAAAGAACCTATCTTATAATGTGTACAACACATCTCATTCCTACACTTTGCATACTCTTTAAATATACGTCTTTTTAATTCTTGGTCGCAGATGAAGTTACACAACTGAAAGAAGTTGAGTCCAGCATATTAAGTCCACATGAGACTTGTGCAAGCACTTTGTTTTAATTAAGGATGCATTGATTACCTCATGTTGAGACTTGTTTAGAACATCAAAAACTTGTTGCTCAACAGCTTCGTAATCCAAGACACATAGCTCACAATCCTTTTTGGCTTGGAAACAACATTTATAATGATGTGATTTATCAATGTAAAGAATCTCTTCATTTATATTCATATTTGTACTCATATGCATTGATTTCTATATTATTTTTGTGGGTAGTTATATTCATCAACTAAATGACGAACACTTCTTATGTGACTTAAAGGTGGTGAGAGGAAAGAGATCCAAACTCACAAGTGCCCCCTTCTTCAGATAAAATTTCTTGAAATTCCGAAAGAGGCCATGATATATGCTTCAAATCAGAAACAAAATGTGGTTTCCCTTCCACTAAAATAAACACAACATTGGGCAATGTTCAGTAAGGTTCTCTACCCAAATGCTCTGTTTTTTTCCAATAATAAAGGACAACATCAACAAGACCATTATGATTGGTGTTGCTTAAAGATAAAGCTCCAACTCATGTAGATGTATGCATGATCTCCATAGAAAAAGCCAACTCAACACGGGTGTTCTCTAGTAAAGGTTTTGCAAAAGAACCAAGATAGTGATCACGAGATTCGAACATGAGTGGTATCTTCTTTTCCTACAAAACAAAATGATGTGCACTTAATCATCCCAGTTCAAAGTTAGAAGTAAAACTTACAAGGGTCAACAAGGTTGTATCTAACATTTTGAAAACCGGACCGGACTGGCCGGTCTGGCCAGTTTAACCAGACTGTTTTAACCAAGATGTGGTCTTGGTCTTAAATCCGGACCGTCCAATGACATCAGACAATGAGAAACTATACTATAAGGAACCATGCATAATTTTCAATAATATCCCTTTTAAAAAAAATCATAATATGATTAGCGGTAAAGTTTACTCCGGATGAAACTACATAGAATCATGCATAATAATCTTGAAACTATAAAGAATCATAAAATCAAAAGAGTGAGTACTAAGAAAAAGTAGAGTGATGATATAATTAATTTAGTAGGGGTTCGTTTAACAACCATGTCAAAATTATCTAGTCTTCTTCACAGCACGATCCACTATGTACCTCCAGTCTGTAACATCAGGAACAATGCGTTGGTGGTCAACATTAGGAATGCATGGTCCATGCCGTGTCGAACACGTAGTTATCACTGGCGTATAACGTGAGCTCTTCCAAACTCTTTCATCCAACGCTCATAAAACGTTCATGCTCTCCTCACCCTCTCCCATATCCATGTCTCGTCACCCACACTCTGCCGCTAGTCATCTACTCACTTTCAACATGAACCGTGTCGCCACCTCCCACCAACTCTTTGATTCCACATTCTACAACTAGATTGATAATGTCGTCGACCTCGTACTCTAGTTTTTCCAACCAATCTCACTTGCTCACTTGATTTTCAACTGATCTCACTAGCTTACATTTTCAACTAATCTAACTTGAACTTGAAGAAGAGGTCATTCTTCAAATGATAGCTCAGTAATGTTGTCAAACTTCAGACCTTCCAATCTCATTTATAGAATTAGTGTACGTAATGTTATTTGGATTTGATTTGAATGAGATGTTAAGCCTATTTATAATATATGGTCAACCATATCGGTTCTATTGAACCGATATAACTTATCTATAGTTTTAAAACTGGTATAGTTAAAATATCAATTAATGATAAACTACCTATTAATATATATATCTAGGCTTTGGTTTAAATGAGAACCACCACGAGTTGCGAGAACCGCGAGAACTAGGCCATCCAAAAGGTTTTTCCGAAATTTTTTTTCACAAAAGTCGTAAAAATAATCACTTGTTTTAGCAAAATAAGAAAAATAAAAAAAAACGTCGCACACCCACATTTACATGAGAGGTAAAAAAAATATTTACCTTCTTCCAAAATTTACACTTGTCGTAAAAAAAAACCTTGCATGAGTCAAAACTACCGACTCGGCAATTTTTTTAAAAATTTTTTTACAGATGTGTTTATATTTTTTTCATCTACGTTTGTGTAAAAAAAATTTTGCCCAAATCGCGTCGGATCAAATAGTTCTCGTGGTTCTCGCAACTCAAGGTGGTTCTCATTTTAACCTTTCCCTATATATATATAGGGTAAGGTTCATTTGAGAACCACCCGTATTGCGAAGAACCGCGAGAACCAATGTGAACACAAAATAAAATCTAAAAAAAATCAAAAAAAATATTTTTTTAATATTTTTTTAACAAAAATCGCTATATTTAGTTACAAAAAAAAACTTTTTTTTTTCGAGTAACAGTTATCCATGCACATGTGCATATGTATCACTACTTCAACAAATTCCGTAGTACGTTATCAGTAATAGACAATTGCACTTTAATTTACAATACCATCTGTAATACACTACTTTTTACATTACCAATATTCAAAATGCACATGTGCATCATTAGGTATAACCATGATATAACATGTTTTGGTACAAAAAGTTTGTGATTTTAAATGGAGAAGTAGGCCCATATATATGTTTTTTGGTTAGTTATATCTAGTGGTTGATGGTTTGGCTATAGTTGTTACTTTATGATGATTGGATGGTATAAATGGTGTTGATATACATGTAATAAAGTCAAAATATTGGTAATGGTATTGTATTATGGATGGTAGAAGGTAATGATATTGTATTATGGATGGTAGGAGGTAATGGTAGTGTATTATGGATGGTATGATATATGAAAGGGAAAGTGTATTCAAAGTAGTGTACAAAAACACTTTATTTCATGTTGATACATATAGATGCACATGTGCATTTCTAATATTGGTAATGTAGAAAGTAGTGTATGTAAATGAAAGTAGTGTACCAAAACACTTTATTTCATGTTGATACATATAGATGCACATGTGCATTTCTAATATTGGTAATGTAGAAAGTAGTGTATGTAAATGAAAGTGCAATTGTCTAATATTTGTAACGAGTTACGAAATTTGTCAAAGAAATGATACATATGCACATGTGCATGTTTGTGTATTATGGATGGAATGATAGATGAAAGAGAAAGTGTATTCAAAGTAGTGTACCAAACCACCTTATTTCATGTTGATACATATAGATGCACATGTGCATTTCTAATATTGTTAACGTAAAAAGTAGTGTATTACACGTGGTAGTGTAAATGAAAGTGCAATTGACTAATATTTGTAATGAATTACGGAATTTGACAAAGAAATGATACATATGCACATGTGCATGGATAACTGTTACTCGAAATTTTTTTTTTTTTTGAATTTTTTTTATTAACAAAATATAGCGATTTTTCCAAAAAAAAAAAAAAGTAAAAAATAAAAAAAAAATATTTTTGGGTGTTTTTTAGATTTTTTTTAGGAATTACTGTTTGCGTTCACACTGGTTCTCGTGGTTCTCGCAATAAAGGGTGGTTCCTAACGGATCCTTCTCCTATATATATATATATATATAACCCTATTATACATATATATACTGGTTCTCGTGGTTCTCGCAATAAAGGGTGGTTCCTAACGGATCCTTCTTCTATATATATATAATAGGGTAGGGTTCTAGAATGAACACCCTCCCAAGAGTGAACTGTGTGAACTCGTATGGAGCGTTGATCTTCATCATCTTGAGATTATAGGAAAATGGCAAGATCGTAATTATTGGGCTGAATTTATATATTTAATTAAATATAAAAGGGTATTATTGTACATTTACAATTAACAAATATGGAATCTTGTAACCGAATTTTTTAATTTGTTGAATATTTCATAATCTCTCCTAAAAAACCGTGCACTTTCAAATCTTTTTTCATTATCTATCGGTATCTCTTCCACCTTTTTGTTATTATCAAAGAAAAGAAGGCTGAGAGAAATTGTGGGCGACGAAGAAGAGTAAAGGGTGACGACGAAGAACACTCATTGTCGTCGTCATCATCTTCGTCGGAAGCGGGAAAGGATTAAGAAGCGACCAAGGTACACCGATGTCATCCCCATGTTTATTTGATTTTACTGATCTACCGGAGTATTAGGGTTCCGATTTAAGTTTTTTGGAGTTCAGTTTTTTTTGGAAAAAAGTTGTTTGGATTGTTTGGATGTTGAATGGGTAATCGCCATCATTATTAATATTGTGTTAGGGTTTAGTTTTTTTTATACCATTGTACACATGTGTATTCCGATTACTGGTATTGTTTTTTGGGGGAAAATGTGATGAAAATTGTAGACTGAGTTGTACACATATGTACATGGTGTTTTTTTTAGTTAATGCACGAGGTTTTGATGATTTATTAATTATATGTTGTAAAAGTTGTTCTAAAGGTTTCTTAATCACAAGTTTCTGGTTGATTGATCTTTTTTTGGTCAACAGTTTTTCGAGTACATGTATAATTATTTTTAAGTATATGGTTGATTTTACAAATTAGTTGTTCTTGCTCTGTTTTTATAGGTGTACACATATGTATTGGAGCAGGTTTTGTGGTATCTCAGAATTTTGTGTGTATTGATTGTTTAAAGTCGTTGATGTACACTTGTTAATTATGTTGATTTATATTGAATTGGGGGAAGAAGTTTTAGTTGTTTTTTTATGTAAATTGGTTCGGTATACACATGTGTACATGAGAATTACTGGTGTACACATGTGTATGTTCAAGTTGTACACATGTGTATTGTGTACCGTACACAAGCACCATACAGTGTAACGTACTTTATATTTTTTTTTATGCAGAAAGATATTGTCGCAAAGTACTTGAAATCAGTTAATCATTCAAAGTGGTGGGACTTTGATGAGGCATTGCTATGTGATTGTTTGAAATTCGGTTGATTGTCGAGTTTTTTCTATGCGACAAATGGAGACTTGGTTCGGGGTAACAACAGAAATATGGGATAGTAGACTTGGTTCAAATGAAAACAAGCACCGTGATCAAATCCTGAAAGAAGCGTTTGCATAACAAGGCAAATAGGACTTTTGAATAGTAGATTTTGTGGTAGACAATAATATGTGTAAGGCACTGGTTGATGACACAAAAATGGTTGCTTTGTTTATAAGTGGTAAGACGTTTTGTTGATGTTGGTACTTTGAAATTTATTTGGATAAGTAAAAATGTTTTTTGGTTTGTGTTTTTTTTTTATTTGGGTTTTGTTTGCGATTTATGTAACCTGTGCATGATGCTTTACTGGGAATTTTAGGTCCACGCTCACTCAGAGTGTAGGTATGTTTACACTTGTGTATTGAAACTGATACACTTGTGTATTGATCATAAACTCGTTGAGTTGTGCACCTGTTTTATATGTGTATACGTGTGTGAGTGTGTTAATAAAATACCCATATGTGGAAAATAAAGTGATAAATCAGTTTGTTGTTTAAAAAACATTGTCGTAATTACATTGCATAAAAGATGAAATACATATGTTAGTTTCTCTCTTTGAAGTTCCCAAACACGTACAAAAGCCTGCTAGTTGTGCGTATTCCTCATACATTGCAATTGCTTCCTCTATTGTTCTAAATCTAGCTTTTAGAAATGGTTTGAAACTGGGGTGGCATAGTTGGTGTCCAATACCTAGTCTCATTGTGTAACACCTCGTAAAATCATACCCAATAGAATAAAGACACGTGTCATGTAAGATAAACGTGTCAGGAACCCGGGTCAAATTAAAAGATGTATGGTAGGGTTTAAAGAGTGTCGACATGTTAATAAACACCTCTGAGCGACCTAATTATAAATCCCAAGACCCTAATCAATATGATAAACATCTGATCTATTTAGAGCCGGTTATTCCCATAATTAATAAATTCAGTTAATAAAGAATTGGGTTTTTAAAATGATGTTACGACAAGGTGTATGATCAATTCTTTTCAAAAGAATTCAAATCCATCCAAATGCATGGCAAGACCTTCCACAAGAATCCAAGGCAACATAAGTGCAGGCTAGGCATGCATGCCCTTTTCAGGACTGATCATGTGGTCCCATATTGTTACAAAAAGACCCAAGATTCGGACTAGGAAAGTTGCATGGTCAAGACCTCAAAGTTAACAAGTTTTTGTCTTCTGATGAAGGCTTACGGACCGCAAAGGTGAACCCTTACGGCCCGTAAGATGGCGGAGCTGGGCGACTTTAAATTTAAAAACGGATGCGGACCGCAAGGCCAAGGGCTTACGGTCCGTAAGGCTGGTAACTGGGCATTTCAGATGAAGGTTGGTTACGGACCGCAAAGCCAAGAGCCTACGGTCCGTAAGAGGGGATTACGGTCCGCAAGGCTTCTTGCTTACGGTCCGTAAGATAGTCGCTGGCAGCAGAAAATGGACAGATGCCTGTTCAGCCTGTTGCACCGCCTTAAGAGAGTGGTTTTTGAAATCAGGGACTTGGCAACTGGTTTTGGCATTATAGGGACACATGGGACCATCATAAAACATCTGTAGACCTAGGTGTGATGATCTTGTGGCATTTAGTTCACTATAAAAGAGCTTGAAGTTGCAACAATTGGACTTGCCCATTTCATTTGCCTTTCAAGCTTTGCTCTGGAACTATTGGGACTTCTAGAAGACTTCCATCAGCTTTTAGATCATACTTAGGACTCTTGTGGGTGTCCTTAACTTTCTTTAATTCCGTTTATCTTAGTTAATTAGCTTAAAGTCAAACAGTCGTAATTAAGGTTTGACTTCGAGATTAATCAATAACTGTCCAGTCAAATCTCGAATTAAAAATACCTATGAGATGGTAATTATGTGGGTAATAAACCCTTAAAAGGGCACCCTCTGATTCCCACTCTAACTAGGTCAATTGCCGGGTCAAACTTGATATTAAAAAGTCAACAGAAAGCTTAATTTCAAATTAATGCATAATTAGCAATGTAGAACCCATGCAACCTGTTTTATCATTAATATAACTTGGTACTTAATGTAAGAACATGTCTAAACATGTTCAACCCAACAATTTTTAGTTTAGGCTCGGTTCGGAACCGAAGGTCGCATAATTTGACTTCTGCTTTGACTTTCAGTTCTGACCCGTTTGAGCATAGTTTAGAAATACCTTAGAGCCTCATTAGGACCAGGTTTCCTATAAGTATAACCCTCTGTGATTATACAACTTGGTTCATTAGTTATCCGATTCATATGCATATTTCCGTTAAATGCCTAAATGTTGACTATTATGCCCATATGACCTTAAAACATGAATTTTAAAAAAGTAAAAGAATAGAAACCTTCACTACTAATTTATAAACTTGTCCCTAAAATTTGACATCAGTTTGAGGTCTAGATTAGGAGTTATGCTCATTAGCGTAAATGAGAAGCTTTTTAGTAATTAAACGGCGTAATTAGCGTATAGCCTATCTAAACCCGATTTTTTATACCAAACTTTTTACCCACTGATATAAAATAATATTTTGGGATTTTTGGAGATTTTTATTTATTTTTAGGCTGAGCATAACTTAGAGTTCTAAGCTTGATTCAGTAATTGCCGGTTTTGCCCTTTTGGGCTATAAAATGAGTTTTACAAATCCTTTTGACCCCAAACCTTTTTTCTACTGATCTAATATGATAAATAAAATATTTTGAGCCTTCTGGAATAATAAAAATATCAGCTTTCCTTTGAAAACCCGGAAATGGCTCCAAATCGCCTTTTTAAGCGTTTTTAACGCATAGTATGTACTAAAACTATTTTAAATATATAAGATTTGATACCTACTGATGTTTTAAGTAAGTTTTTATACTTTAACAGTAAGCAAAAGTTTTAAACTCAGATTTCCAGATTTGACCTTTAAACCTTAAGTGAAATTACCAAAATGCCCTTTCGATGCATAGTATGGTTAGAAATGATAAATTTCACATATAGGTTATACCCTACTGATATAACTTAGTAAATTAAGTATTTTTACTGATTACATCAGACCCGAAACTCAGATTTATATTTAAACTCTTTTATAACCTTTAAAATGACCAAAATACCCCTACGGGCGTAATTTGAGTTTAAATCCGTTTTGGGCATAACAGAAGATATCTTACTGATGTTACAACATATTTAAGGCATATTAACTTAGGAAACTTGTATATGACTCATATGGTTACCCGTTACGCACTTTTCGCGTTCGGATCGGCTTATGTAACTAGTTTGCATAATTTAGCCGAAACGGGTCAAACCATATCATTTTCATCTCAAAATCCAGAATGTGTTTAAGTTACCCATATTAAACAAGCATACAAGCTTTTCGGGTTAAAACCACATTCTAAACTGGTCTTCGCTTTATCATGCGTTTGAACCGTGTATTCCTTTTGAAAACTAACCGGTCTAAGTCTAAGCTTAATTAAAGACCCGTTAGGATTCTAATAGGTTATTATAAACCTTCGTTCCAGATTAGGAGCCCAATAAAAGCTACGTGCACTTGCTGTATTTGACTTATACTTTGCTCAGGTAAATACTCTTAACTTATTTTCCCTATACGGGCTTGGGATACGGTACTATAAAAGTACCGCTTGGTCGGGTGTGTAGTCATTTATATCGGATTGTGATTTATGTATTTACATGACCCGTTTAATATGTATTATTTGGTGTATGGCCTTTGGGGGTTAAATGACCATGTCCCGGATATCCTTGGCATCATTCAAAGAAATGGCCACGACCTAAGCACGGGGTGTAGGCGTACACCTGACAGATGCATTATGTAAAAACTGGTAATCCACTTAAAGGAAATAATCCTTGTGGGCATTATACCTATGGCGTGTCAGATAATCTAGACCGGCCCTACAAACCAGCCCTGATGGACGACAAATAAGTAAAATTGTATACAAGATTATTTTAAATAATTGTCCCAAGTTATAAAAGATATTTTTGCCTAAGTGCATTCAAATTAATTTTCAAACTCTTTTCAAAATGAGTCAGTTAAGTTGTATTTACCAGTGTAAACTGACGTATTTTCCAAAAAGGCTAAGTGCAGGTACTATACGTAATAGGCTGGCTACTCCAGGCATCAATAATCAAGTCTCGCAAGCTCTAGATGTTAAAGTCTGTTGAACAGTTTTCTTTTTTTTGTTCGATCCGCCTGTGGATCCGTTTCAACTACTTTGTGATACTTAATATTAAAATTTATTCGGTTGAAATGAATCTATCTTTTGCTTCCGTTGTGCATTTAAATATTGTGTTGATTGACTATGATGATATCAACTACGTCACGATACTCCCCACCGGGCCCACCGGTAATATGTGGAAATATCGGGGTGTGATAGGTTGGTATCAGAGCCAACACTGAGTGAATTAAACACTAGCCTTTTTTTTGTTTAATCTCAGTTACACAGTTGCACATTCCTCGAATTTTCAAGTCTAAACAAAGAACATAGGACAAATCCTGATTTTGTTTTATTTTTGTCTTTTATATTTTTGTTGCTATATTTGTTTATGTTGACAGGTTTAAATATGCCGCCAAGATTCTTTAGGGGAAAAGGAAAGGGACCAGCAGCAGGCCACGACCATGAGGACGGGCCATCTCAAAGGCGAACCCCACCCATTACTATGAGCACAAGTCCCCAGGGAGACTGGAGGACGCATCTGCAGCCAGCGAGACGATCCGTCTCATTAAGTTCATCACCCTCTTATCTCCACTCCTTTGGGCCCCAATCAGAGAATGAGCCCGAAAACCCTCAGCCTTCATTTATCCCTCTCCAGAGGTCCAACTCTCGTCATTCCTTTGATAACCCGTCACTTATCTTCCGAAGTCGGTTCAACCCGGCAAACTACCTCGAAGAACCAGTGGGTGTTAACCCATTGGGACCTGAAGATCACTTTTCTGGAGATCACGCCATGGATATGGATGAGGACACCGACCCTGTTGAACCACCGACTGGAACCCCCACGCAACCTATTGAAATCTCTGATGGATCATCTTTCCATGGATCACCTTACCATGGTCCAGACAGTTACCAAGCGAGGTTCAACCAGTATGAATGGTATTTTACACCCTCTCACCATTCATCGCCTCACCAGCAGCAGCAGGATCCTTCTGAGGATTCGCGCTTTGTGGCAGTTAACCCACTACCACCACCAGTTCAGTAACAGCCTCCTGAGCCACCGAGGCGAAGGAGAACGAACGCACGGATGTCCGTGCGAGGAGGAGTGCGTATCAGCACCCCTCAACCATCGAGTGGCAGCCACTACCCGCCACTCCAAGAAGACCGGCACATGGGGGACCTTCAAACCCCGTCCCGGAAATAGACTCCGCGCCTGTCGCGTCACCACCGTTGGGTTTTGGTAACCCAATTCCTACATACGCTGGCTCACCGGCGTATAATCCCTTTGAGCAGCCGGCTCACACCAGCTTCAATTATGCCGAGGTCGACCCATACCAGACGGCATGGAACTACAATGCTCTCAACCCTGAAGGGCCCTAGGGAGCCCCTTGGGGAATTGGTTACCCAGCTTATGGGTACCAACAACCGCCGCCTCTTCGACCTCCGCATCAGCAACAGCCACAGCCGCAACTGCCACGGTTTTCCCCGCCAGAACAGGAAGAAATACCCCAAAGATTGAGCCAAGTGGAAAGGGTAGTCCGTGAGGACCAAAGAAACAACCGGGGATTCTTTAAAGGATTGGCGAGTTTAATAAAAGGAAAGAGCAAGAAGGACCATTGAATCCTTTAAATTGTTGGTTGTATTTCCTTATTTTCAATCCAGCCCCTGCGTGGGCATGCCTTTTTGTTTAACCCCTACGAGGGTATGTCTTTTTGTATTCTGCCCCTGCGTGGGCATGTCTTTCTGTTGACCCCTGCGTGGGTATGTTTGTTTGTTTAAGCCCCTGCGTAGGCATGTTATTTCAGTAGAAGTCCCATTTAGGGCAAAATTTTACTTGTTAAATTTTAATGGAATGGTTAGTTTAAATTTTCATTTTATTAATTATGTGCATAAACATAAAATGTGAAATAAATAAAATAACATTCCTACTAAAAGATCTACCATTATAATAAAATGGCAAAATCTGAAAAGGGACCAGACCTAGCCATGTGTCATCTTAAGACATGGCCAAGATGGTAGTTCCACAATTAGGTTCAGATCCATATTAACCTCTCAATTTAGGATTGTTCTGCGTTAAGTATTAAAAAGAATCTTAAAGGTAAAACCTAGCCTATATGTCGTTGCAGACATGGCCAAGATGGTAAAACATATTCAAAAGATTCCAATCCTTGTTAACATTTGAAAACATGTTAACATTCTTGGCAAAATGTGATTCAATAAAAATCACATAAGTCATCCTTAAATTGGGTTATTCCAATTTCCCTTATTTAAAATAATCATCCCTTAAGGATGAAGTGCCCACGGGCTATAATTAACGTCCTCTGGGACTAAAGACAGTGGTAGCCTACAACTCCCTGTCAAGAAAAGGTAATGAACTTGGATTCAAACCTTAATGCCTCGATTCCATAAAATCTGGGCTTATAAACCAAACTTGTCTACGTGACTAGGCCTTTTGTGCTATTACTAACTTATAATTTAGGATTATGATAAAGATCCTGAATAATTATATATTTAACAAATTAACTAAAATGGCTATTAAAAACCATAGTTAATAAATTGTCAAAAACAATAAAACTGTATAAGCTTCTATATAAACCTTGCCCTTATTTGATTTTATGTAGCAATTAAAGCTACATGGCTAGGTCAGAAGAGGTAAACAGTCATCCGGTGGAAAACCATGAAAATACTAAGATACATGTGACAGGTGCGGAGCTGTAAGCATTAATAGATAATGCTGTTACAAAAGCTATAGAGCGGCAGTATAATGAATCTAGCGGGACTCGAAGTAGGACCCTATCCGCGCCGCATTCCAAGCCTAAGACTCATTCTGAGGCTCATAGCAAGCCACCCTCTAAGAAAGATGAACCAAAGAAAGATGATGATCGACATTCATCTAATCAACACAGTGTTCCATCTAAAAGGATAGTGTTTAATGACAGACCACGTACCAAGTCCTGTACCTATAAGTACTTTGTTTCCTGCAAACCCCGGGATTTCACTGGGGAAAAAGGGGCAATTGATTGTATGACTTGGTTAGATGAAATGGACACAGTAGTTGACATCAGCGGTTGTGCTGAAAGGGATGTAGTGAAGTATGTATCCCAATCATTCAAGGGAGAGGCACTAGCGTGGTGGAAGTCTCTCATTCAAGCTGCTAGAAAGATCCCGCTCTACAATCTGACATGGGATCAGTTTGTTGCTCTCATTAAGGAGAATTATTGCCCGCAGCATGAGGTTGAAAGAATTGAATCAGATTTCTTATCGTTGGTAATGAAGAATTTAGATTGTCAAGCTTACCTCACCAGTTTCAATACCCTGTCTAGGCTGGTTCCGTATCTCGTAACCCCGGAACCCAAAAGGATTGCTCGCTTCATTGGGGGTTTAGCCCTAGAAATCAAAGCCAGTGTTAAGGCGTCCAGACCTGCTACTTTTAGATCAGCAGCTGATCTATCTTTGTCTCTTACCTTGGACGCGGTCAGGCTAAGATCGCTCAGGAATTCAGAAGAAGGCAAGAGAAAGCGTGAGGATGATAACTCACGAATATCTGAAAAGAAGCATAAAGGTAGCACCGACTTCAAGAAAAAGTCTGGATCCAACAAGAATAGCCAACAAGCTGAGGAAAAGCCAAAGTGCAAGACTTGCCAAAAACGCCACTTTGGAAAATGCAGACTTGAGTCCAAGTCTAAGTCAGGACCACATGCATGTGGGTTATGCAAATCTAAAGAGCACAAGACTGTTGATTGCAAGAAGATTAAAGATGCCACATGCTACAACTGCAATGAGAAAGGGTATATTAAAACCAATTGCCCTAAATAGGCCAAGAAGCCTGAAGAGGTCAAGAAGACCAATGCAAGGGTCTTCCGAATGGATGCACGAGAAGCCGTCCAGGACGACAATGTGATCACAGGTACCTACCTCATAAATGATGTATATGCAAGAGTGTTGTTTGATTCAGGTGCCGATAAATCATTTTGTAGATAATAAATTTTCTAAGTTGCTGAATTTACCTGTTAAAAACCTAAGCGTGAAATATGAGGTGGAATTAGCGGATGGTACCTTAGAAACCGCATCAACCGTGTTAGATGGATGTGTTATATCCATTAGGAACCACTCCTTTCCATTGTCTTTACTTCCTTTGAAGCTAGCCGGTTTTGACATAGTTATAGGCATGAATTGGTTATCTCGTAACCAAGCCCAGATAGTGTGCAATAAGAAGCAAGTGGTGATCAAGACTCCGTCTGGTGAGCCAATTACCATTCAGGGAGATACCCAGTATGGACTGCCTGAGCAAGTGTCTATGCTCAAGGCATCTAGATGTTTAAAGAAGGGTTGTGTCATTTATATGGCACAAGTAACTATTGATGAGCAGAAACCCAAGATTGAAGATATTCCAGTCATTTCTGAGTACCATAAAGTTTTCCCAGAAGAACTACCTGGTCTACCACCAGATAGGCAAGTAGAATTCAGAATTGACATCATCCCCAGAGCAGCACCTGTTGCGAGAGCGCCTTATAGGTTGGCACCAACAGAGATGAAGGAATTAAGGACACAGCTAGATGATTTGCTAGCCAAAGGTTTTATTAGACCTAGTTCGTCTCCTAGGGGAGTGCCAATCCTATTTGTCAAGAAGAAGGATGGATCGATGCGTCTGTGCATCGATTACCGTGAGCTTAATAAGGTCACTATCAAGAATAGGTATCCTTTGCCCAGGAGAGTGCATCGATGCGTCTGTTCAGCCTGTTGCACCGCCTTAAGAGAGTGGTTTTCGAAATCAGGGACTTGGCAACTGGTTTTGGCATTATAGGGACAAATGGGACCATCATAAAACATCTGTAGACCTAGGTGTGATGATCTTGTGGCATTTAGTTCACTATAAAAGAGCTTGAAGTTGCAACAATTGGACTTGCCCATTTCATTTGCCTTTCAAGCTTTGCTCTGGAACTCTTGGGACTTCTAGCAGACTTCCATCAGCTTTTAGATCATACTTAGGACTCTTGTGAGTGTCCTTAACTTTCTTTAATTCAGTTTAGCTTAGTTAATTAGCTTAAAGTCAAACCGTCATAATTAAGGTTTGACTTCGAGATTAATCAATAATTGTCTAGTAAAATCTCGAATTAAAAATACCTATGAGATGGTAATTATGTGGGTAATAAACCCTTAAAAGGGCACCCTCTGATTCCCACTCTAACTAGGTCAATTGTCGGGTCAAACTTGATATTAAAAAGTCAACAGAAAGCTTAATTTCAAATTAATGCATAATTAGCAATGTAGAACCCATGCAACCTGTTTTATCATTAATATAACTTGGTAGTTAATGTAAGAACATGTCTAAATATGTTCAACCCGACAATTTTCAGTTTAGGCTAGGTTCGGAACCGAAGGTCGCATAATTTGACATCTGCTTTGACTTTCAGTTCTGACCCGCTTGAGCATAGTTTAGAAATGCCTTAGAGCCTCATTAGGACCAGGTTTCCTATAAGTATAACCCTCTGTGATTATACAACTTGGTTCATTAGTTATCCGATTCATATGCATATTTCCGTTAAATGCCTAAATGTTGACTATTATGCCCATATGACCTTAAAACATGAATTTTAAAAAAGTAAAAGAATAGAAACCTTCACTACTAATTAATAAACTTGTCCCTAAAATTTGACATCAGTTTGAGGTCTAGATTAGGAGTTATGCTCATTAGCGTAAATGAGAAGCTTTTTAGTAATTAAACGGCGTAATTAGCGTATAGCCTATCTAAACCCGATTTTTTATACCAAACTTTTTACCCACTGATATAAAATAATATTTTGGGATTTTTGGAGATTTTTATTTATTTTTAGGCTGAGCATAACTTAGAGTTCTAAGCTTGATTCAGTAATTGCCGGTTTTGCCCTTTTGGGCTATAAAATGAGTTTTACAAATCCTTTTGACCCCAAACCTTTTTTCTACTGATCTAATATGATAAATAAAATATTTTGAGCCTTCTGGAATAATAAAAATATCAGCTTTCCTTTGAAAACCCGGAAATGGCTCCAAATCGCCTTTTTAAGCGTTTTTAACAGTATGTGCTAAAACTATTTTAAATATATAAGATTTGATACCTACTGATGTTTTAAGTAAGTTTTTATACTTTAACAGTAAGCAAAAGTTTTAAACTCAGATTTCCAGATTTGACCTTTAAACCTTAAGTGAAATTACCAAAATGCCCTTTCGATGCATAGTATGGTTAGAAATGATAAATTTCACATATAGGTTATACCCTACTGATATAACTTAGTAAATTAAGTATTTTTACTGATTACATCAGACCCGAAACTCAGATTTATATTTAAACTCTTTTATAACCTTTAAAATGACCAAAATACCCCTACGGGCGTAATTTGAGTTTAAATCCGTTTTGGGCATAACAGAAGATATCTTACTGATGTTACAACATATTTAAGGCATATTAACTTAGGAAACTTGTATATGACTCATATGGTTACCCGTTACGCACTTTTCGCGTTCGGATCGGCTTATGTAACTAGTTTGCATAATTTAGCCGAAACGGGTCAAACCATATCATTTTCATCTCAAAATCCAGAATGTGTTTAAGTTACCCATATTAAACAAGCATACAAGCTTTTCGGGTTAAAACCACATTCTAAACTGGTCTTCGCTTTATCATGCGTTTGAACCGTGTATTCCTTTTGAAAACTAACCGGTCTAAGTCTAAGCTTAATTAAAGACCCGTTAGGATTCTAATAGGTTATTATAAACCTTCGTTCCAGATTAGGAGCCCAATAAAAGCTACGTGCACTTGCTGTATTTGACTTATACTTTGCTCAGGTAATATAACTTGGTAGTTAATGTAAGAACATGTCTAAATATGTTCAACCCGACAATTTTCAGTTTAGGCTAGGTTCGGAACCGAAGGTCGCATAATTTGACATCTGCTTTGACTTTCAGTTCTGACCCGCTTGAGCATAGTTTAGAAATGCCTTAGAGCCTCATTAGGACCAGGTTTCCTATAAGTATAACCCTCTGTGATTATACAACTTGGTTCATTAGTTATCCGATTCATATGCATATTTCCGTTAAATGCCTAAATGTTGACTATTATGCCCATATGACCTTAAAACATGAATTTTGAAAAAGTAAAAGAATAGAAACCTTCACTACTGATTTATAAACTTGACCCTAAAATTTGACATCAGTTTGAGGTCTAGATTAGGCGTTATGCTCATTAGCGTAAATGAGAAGCTTTTTAGTAATTAAACGGTGTAATTAGCGTATAGCCTATCTAAACCCGATTTTTGATACCAAACGTTTTACCCACTGATACAAAATAATATTTTTGAATTTTTGGAGATTTTTATTTATTTTTAGGCTGAGCATAACTTAGAGTTCTAATCTTGATTCAGTAATTGCCGGTTTTGCCCTTTTGGGCTATAAAATGAGTTTTACAAATCCTTTTGACCCCAAACCTTTTTCTACTGATCTAATATGATAAATAAAATATTTTGAGCCTTCTGGAATAATAAAAATATCAGCTTTCCTTTGAAAACCCGGAAATGGCTCCAAATCGCCTTTTTAAGCGTTTTTAACGCATAGTATGTACTAAAACTATTTTAAATATATAAGATTTGATACCTACTGATGTTTTAAGTAAGTTTTTATACTTTAACAGTAAGCAAAAGTTTTAAACTCAGATTTCCAGATTTGACCTTTAAACCTTAAGTGAAATTACCAAAATGCCCTTTCGGTGCATAGTATGGTTAGAAATGATAAATTTCACATATAGGTTATACCCTACTGATATAACTTAGTAAATTAAGTATTTTTAGTGATTACATCATACCCAAAACTCAGATTTATATTTAAACTCTTTTATAACCTTTAAAATGACCAAAATACCCCTACGGGGCGTAATTTGAGTTTAAATCCGTTTTGGGCATAATAGAAGATATCTTACTGATGTCACAACATATTTAAGGCATATTAACTTAGGAAACTTGTATATGACTCATATGGTTACCCGTTACGCACTTTTCGCGTTCGGATCGGCTTTAAGTAACTAGTTTGCATAATTTAGCCGAAACGGGTCAAACCATATCATTTTCATCTCAAAATCCAGAATGTGTTTAAGTTACCCATATTAAACAAGCATACAAGCTTGTCGGGTCAAAACCACATTCTAAACCGGTCTTCGCTTTATCATGCGTTTGAACCGTGTATTCATTTTGAAAACTAACCGGTCTAAGTCTAAGCTTAATTAAAGACCCGTTAGGATTCTAATAGGTTATTATAAACCTTCGTTCCAGATTAGGAGCCCAGTAAAAGCTACGTGCACTTGCTGTATTTGACTTATACTTTGCTCAGGTAAATACTCTTAACTTATTTTCCCTATACGGGCTTGGGATACGGTACTATAAAAGTACCGCTTGGTCGGGTGTGTAGTCATTTATATCGGATTGTGATTTATGTATTTACATGACCCGTTTAATATGTATTTTGGTGTATGACCTTTGGGGGTTAAATGACCATGTCTCGGATATCCTTGGCATCATTCAAAGAAATGGCCACGACCTAAGCACGGGGTGTAGGCGTACACCTGACAGATGCATTATATAAAAACTGGTAATCCACTTAAAGGAAATAATCCTTGTGGGCATTATACCTGTGGCGTGTCAGTTAATCTAGACCGGCCCTACAAACCGACCCTGATGGACGACAAATAAGTAAAACTGTATACAAGATTATTTTAAATAATTGTCCCAAGTTATAAAAGATATTTTTGCCTAAGTGCATTCAAATTAATTTTCAAACTATTTTCAAAATGAGTCAGTTAAGTTGTATTTACCAGTGTAAACTGACGTATTTTCCAAAAAGGCTAAGTGCAGGTACTATACGTAATAGGCTGGCTACTCCAGACATCAATAATCAAGTCTCGCAAGCTCTAGATGTTAAAGTCTGTTGAACAGTTTTCTTTTTTTTGTTCGATCCGCCTGTGGATCCGTTTCAACTACTTTGTGATACTTAATATTACAATTGATTCGGTTGAAATGAATCTATCTTTTGCTTCCGCTGTGCATTTAAATATTGTGTTGTTTGATTATGATGATATCAACTACGTCACGATACTCCCCACCGGGCCCACCGGTAATATGTGGAAATATCGGGGTGTGATACATTGGGACTTTCGTATACGTTACTTGCAACCGACTCTATATGTTTAGAGTAAAAAAGTAAGTTAAACAAAATATTGTAATTATATGCACCATTTGTTGTAAATATAGGTATGCATGTGTAAAAATCAATGTGTACCATTAAAACAGTAAGGCCACCTATGGAAGCAAATTTCGATGTACACATGTGTATAAACAACCATTAACAAAAAGTCTGTAAGATTTAGAAAGAAAACAACATGAGTTGTACATATGTGTATAACATGGGGATAATATAAAACCAAGAAAGTTATTATTGTTATCAATATACGTCTGTGTATATAATTATACATCATCATCCTTCTAATAAAACATAATACAAACATCCCGACCATCTGTAATCATGATGACAAAAACTGCAAACCTAGAATACATATACACAGTGATGAAAATCAGCTTGAAGCAAAACCGAATACGAACACAAAACGACATTGTTAAAATACGAAAATTGCAACATAAACTAAAATTCAAAAATCAATTATTATCCTTCTGAAATGCATTCGGGTTAACCAGTTTGAAAGTAGATGCAGTCAAACTCACCCAGCTAGTGCTTCTGGATCAGCAATCATATTTCCAGTGAACGAGGGACCTGTTAGAGATCATTGTCGTGCACCCACGGCGTTAAGCGACAAAACTGAAACATCGAAAAACATCTTTTGAAAATGGTATTTATGGTGAATTGGATATTGCAGCAAAATTTGTTTGCACCGATGATGAAGAATTGATTGATGTTGATGATGATCTGATGATGTTTTAAAACCAAATCGAATAACGAAGTAAAGAAACTTGCGATTTGATTTTTTGCTTAATTTCTTACATTCGAATCTTGATTCATTTGAGGGAAATATTGAAATCACAAGATTATAGGAATCAGTTATCATGTTTGGTAATTGATTGTGATAAATCTCTTTAAAAGTTGATATATAATTTAAAAAATAAAATTATTCTATATATTAAAAACACAACCTTGTGAATAGTACCAGGGGCTTTTCAGGGATTTTACCTCTGCCTCCCTCACTTCACATCTCTTTTGTAGCCCTGAAGCCACAGAAGAAACATCAGCAACAGATTACACAGATAGAGATGAGCGGCGGTGGAGGAAGCAGGCATGGTCTCCGGTCGGCCACCTTCTTGGACTTCGGGTCAGATCGGTGGTTATGGCGTTGTGTGGTGGCCTTCAGTAAGGCGAAAGTGACGGCTGGGTTTTAGGGTTTCGTCTCCGGTCGGCCACCTTCTTGGATTTCGGGTCAGATCGGTGGTTATGGCGTTGTATGGTAGCCTTCAGTCAGGCGAAAGTGACGGCTGGGTTTTAGGGTTTCGGTGGCGACGAGTGTTGGTGAATCATCAGACGATTTAGATGTTTTCTGACAAGATTTCCGGTATGCTTTTCCGTCTGTATGTCTCCATTTTTTATAGATCGACTCATACACTAATGATCGGAAGTGTTTTGGTTGTATACCTTTCCGATGATGTTTTGGTTTTGGTTGTATACCTTTTCCAATGATGTGATTAACTTATTATATTCACATCAGACAAAACTTTTATGCGATGTTTTAGATTTTTAGTTCAGAACTGTAGCAAATGTTGGGCACATCAACATGATGCTTTTAAAACCAATTACTAATCAGTTTTGTTGTTTCCACATGCTACCACAGATGGAGCTGGTACTGGTTCAATGTGAATACAGGAAACAGTTGTTTTCATTGTACATGAGGTATTGATGGTTTTAATTATCTTTCTTTGTTAAGTAACAGTTACATGTGTGATGAGAATTCATTTGTGATACATTTATTTGAGGATTTAACTAAAGTGCAAAATGGACCTGCGACCCCCACCGCCCTACCTTACCTCTTCCGACCCTTTGCCGGCTTTCAGTAGTGCGCCAGGTTGGGGCTCTTGATGCAAAAAGTGTTATAGTGGAAAGAGCAGACCGAGGTTTTGGTGGACGAGCTTGACGTGGGTGGCCATGGATAAAAAATATACATGGTGTAATAAAATGAGACACTATGAAGATATGAACCAGCCATATAGTGGTATTTATATAAAAATAATAATAGTAATATGATAAAGAGGGTTGATGCAATTTTAAATCATGTTTGGAAGGCATTTTGTGGTGAAAGTTATGGTTGATTTATTTGAAATTCCCAGGTGTTGCTGTCTTTATGAAAGCTATAATGCTTTCCGCATCAACCTCTGCAACTTTGAGGCCAGGTTGGGTCCTGGTGACAAATTAACAGTTGTAGGTGGGCGAGAATGTGAGATATGGTGACAAACTATAACGCTTTCCGCATCAACCGCATTACTCTGCTGCTGCAAGTGGAGGTACTTTTAATTTAAAATTATATTATAAATCTATTAAATCATGAAGCTTGTGAACAGTTTTTTCCTGCCACGTGGAAGGTTCTCATTGGTCTTTTTCCTTTTTATCCGATGTTGATATTGTTTAAATAAAAATGGTGTTGGTAACTTGATGTGTTTCGGATTTAGTAAAGTGGGTAGCTGGCTGTTTATTCATGGACCAGACACGGGTTCGAGTCCGCTCCGTGTCTTCATTTTTTTCTATAGAACTTAATGAGTTGTGCCTGGCAGCAGGTTGTTATTGGACTGAAACTCCCAATGGGAAACAAATTAAAACCCTAAAAACCTTCACTTCAAAGGGACAACAGATCACGTCAATCAACACCTTCATCTCAATATTCCTCATCTCATTTCTTCAAACCTGAACAAATATTCACCTACAACCTTTTTTACAAGGTCGCGGATGACGTCAACGTTTTGAAGGTTTGCGATTTCAATGATTTTTGCGGTAACCTTCGTTTCGCTTGTATGTTTTACTTTTGGTTAGATCGGCTCCTCACGAGTCTAAATTGGTGAAACTTATAGGTGTGAATAGGGTATGAACTCCGGTGACATTCCGGTCAACCAAAGCTTCCAACCACGACGGTGGGGGTGAACGACGGTGGTTCAGTGTAACCTTTTGTCTCTTCACACGTACGATGGTGCTATTTTTAGCGAGTCATATGGGTTGGTCACAACATGAGTTTTTTGGTACAAATCTAAATGGTTAAGGGCGGTTTATCTTGGTACAGGTCAACAAGGTTTCTGTCTGAAAATTATAACTTTTTCTAATAAATAGTTGGTGTGTGAAATAGATATACAAAGCCTTTTTATTTTTTATTTAAAAAGTAATATTTATTTTCTGGAAATTATGGAATGGTTATTGGTAGAGGTATAAAAATGGACAGGTCACAACAGCTGGAGAAATTGGCTAAAACGGTTTTAGGTCTAACCGTCAAAACGACTAACAGTTTTAGGTGTAACCGTCAAAACGACTAACGGTTTAAGTCTAACTGTCAAGATGACTAACGTTTCGTTGTACATGTAATATATGATAAATATTTGGATCGGATGAGAGCCTTATAAAGTTGTGTGTTTATTTGGTAGAATATCAGATAAGAAAAAAATGGTAGAATTATGAACAGGGCTGGCCCATCATAAAGAAAATTTAAGCATCAGCCTAGAACCGCTCTTTGTCCTGCATTGGATCATTAGAGGAAGACATTTGAATGTTATTGGATTACTAAAAAAATTTAGTTCTGTGTCTCCTAATTATCGATGAAACTAATTTTCAACTTTTCGTTGATACTTTATTTCATATTAATGAATATAAAACTTTGCTGACAGTGACACTAACATCATTATAACTGGTAGAAGTTTGTTAAAAAGCATTGTGTTCACAAAAAAAAAAAATCTAATTAAGAATGACTTGAATCTGTATTCCGCTTGCATGAATGAGATATGGTAGGTTCTTGAGCTAACGTTCTCTTTTTTAAATTGCAGGCAAGGAGGCGAGGAGGGCGCACCCGACTCTAGCTGAGGAAACAAATTGGAATTGGGCAAACAACAAGAAACAAATTATTTAAGGTGTGACAAGTTAGGTCTCCATCTCTCAAGTTTCTTCAAAGAACCATTTGGCCTTGAATCAATATGCTTTTGCTCCAAATATTATTGTGTTAATTAACACCTTTATGAGATTAAACCAATGATGCCAATTGTGCAACTTAGTGTTGGGTTAATTGAATTTCGGGTCATGGGGTTAGGAGCTGGATGTGGCTTAATGTTTATCATATTTGATCACATATTAATAAAGTTTTTAGAGTCATGATTTAGTGGGTAATTCAGCTCCTTATAATTATGGATGTGGGAAAGTGAAAGATTAGGATGCATGTTTTGCTTATTTGTAGGACTGGGTTAGGTGTTTATTTGTTTGAAGCTTATGTTTGTTATCTAAATGCTTTGTAATCCATGAAAGTATGCAGTAAGCTTTGAGAGATAAATCCATTTAGAGGATGGCAGTCAAGAACTATTTCCTTTTGTATAGATGATGTAGACTGCCTGCTAACTACACGCTGCGTATGCAAGCTGCGTAAAGTATCAACATTATAAAACATGTAATTAATAGCCTTATAAAACATGTAATTAATGGCCGAATGTTTATCGCACCAACATGTATGCCTGAACATACAATTTTTGATGGCTGCGTTTGTTGACAGCCGCATAATAACTTAATGATATTAACTTAACGACATAACCAAATCTCACTGCCATAAACAAGCGAAAACAACATCTAATGTCGCGCAACGCGCGAACAGTTGAATACCCCTAGTTAACTTTATATGGTTAATGACAATCCTACCCCTTATCATCTTAAACAAAATCAATGGTCAAGATTAGTTCACACAGTTCACTTTCAAGAAGTTGTTCACACTTGAACCCAATCCTATATATATATCCCCAAATGCTATTATTATTATTATTATATTATATACACATTATTATATTATATTATATATACACATTAATTAAGAGTGGCGATGAATAGTACATAATAAAGTATTTATTTTCCATTTTTAATAGTTTTTTATTTATTATTCAATTTTATTTATTGTTAATAATTGCTTTTGTTAACTTAAAATAATTTAAATCCGCATATAATCCAAGTTATTTGCCCACATGTTGTGAGAGTATGTTACCATGGGCATTTGATCGGTATTGGTCCGGTTCATTACAATACAGATCCGATACATGCACTCGGTATAAAAATCAACACATCTTTTATATCGACCGAAAACGATAAAAACAAACACCGGTACCGACACCAATGTTGTTCGAACGTTGTCGATCGGTTCGGATTGTCATGGTATTGGTACCGATATTCAATTATCGCCGTAGACAAAGTTGTTTAAATTAAAAAAAATTTAAACCGAAAATCATAAAAATGAATTCACGTACAGGTACTAGTGTTGTTTAGTACAGTACGATAGCGGTACAATGTCAGCTTACTGAAAGAAAAGACAATAAAAATAAATAAATCAATGTTCGTTCTGTTTTGGTTTAATTCACTATGGTAGCGGCACTGTACTCGATATCAAACAAGAAACCATAAAATACTGATGTTGTTCGGTTTAGTACGGTATGATAGTGATACGGTGTCGGTTTAACAAAAGCAAAAACAATAAAAATAAACATCATACAGATGTTGTTTAGTTCTTTTCGGTTTGGTTTGGTACGACAACGACATAGTATTTGTTTACAATAAAATTTATATCTCGATGTTTAGTAAAAATAAACATGGAAAGCAGACCAACCAAACAAATATCAGCTGAACAACATTGGTACTGGTGTCAATGTTTGTTTTTAGTGTTTTTGATTGATGTAAAGTTTTCTCTTTCGATTACTACAACGAGTGTCGATTCCGTAACGAAAAAATAAATATCGACGAATTCCTGCCGCGAAGCACGAGATAATTTCACTAGTTATTATTAACAAGAGGGTTCAAATTACACGGTTTTCTTAGAATCATTTATTAGAATCGGATTAGAAGTATTTTATATAATTTAGATTATATTTTAATTTATTTTTGTAATTTAATATCAACAATGATTAAGTTAAATCTCATTATTGTAGAAGATATTTATATAACTCCTTAAATTCACATTTCACATTTGACCGGTAATATAAATTAATGGGGTGTGTTTTATTTGGATTAAAAAAACAATAAATTAAATAAGTAAAAAGACAAAATGCCTCTCATTTATTTGACCTTTTTGGTGAAGTTAATGAACTAGATGAAAATTGTAAAATTATTTGACCTTTTTGGTGAAGTTAATGAACTAGATGAAAATTGTAAAAAAAATGAAAACCTCTTAGACAAATTGTTATTTTTATTTATTTATAATTATTATATTATTATCATTATTAGTTATGATTATCTAAGTCACTAGGTTATAGACTCGTATGTCACACGAGTTTACACAAGATATTGTCTTTATTCAACCCGTGTAATATGCAGATCAATAACCTAGTAAGATATATTAAAAACACATCAAAACTTAAAAATTACGTCCCTTTTCAATTATTTTTAACACTCTATTTTATAAAATAGAAAAATTAACGAATGATAATTTTATTTTAAAAATCTAAGATTTTACATCCAATATTTCAATGTATTTAATCAAATACTTATATTTCAATAACTTATTTAGTAAAAAAAGCAAGCGCATTTATCCACCACTTGTGGTCTAGTGGTAGGAGGTTTGAGTTTTTTCAGTGGAGACCCAAATTCGATTACAACTGTTTTACTTTTGGTGGATTATAGCAATGAAGGATTTTGAGCTATGCCTTATGTGAGGTTGTCAGTTCGAATCCCGATCCTACCTAGGTTTTCGTTCAATCGTGTGTGTTATGCCAGAGAGTTTTGCTCTTGTGGTGGCATAATGACTGTCAAGTGACAATTAGTTAGCAGTATAGTTTTCCGGGGGAACGTCTAAGCTAAACTCTGAAGCCAGCGTGGGATCAATTAAGCTGACACAGTATGGCCGAAGTATGTCAACGAGACTCTCCAATACAAGAAGTGTGGTTACCTAACACAAGAAAGTCTTTGTTAAAAAAACGGAAAAAAAAAAGGCAAGGGCATTTCGGTCAGGTAAATTTAACATCCCCGTGTATATATATAACATAGTTTTGAACTCGCAGAAGGGGAAAACCCTAGGGTTTCTGCAACTATAGCCTTAATAATCAGGTATCTGTTTCTGATAATTTTCTACTTTTCGATCCAATTACGCTGTACAATGAGTTTTATGTTGATTAATTCCGTTATTATCATGTTGTAATTTTGTACAACTGTCGAATTCGACCGTATTATCGTAATTAATCGACGTAATGAGTTTTATTTTTTGATTTCATAAGTTTGTGTGTGAAATATGTTGATCTTATGTGAGATTATGAATGTGTTTGAGGAACTTTCACTTATCTGTTTCTCAATTTTTGTGATTTTCATTCCAATTATGCTGTACTACTAGTTTCATGTTGTAGATTTGATGAATTCATTGTTACTATGTTGTAATTGTGTAAATATGTATCTTTCGTTTTTCTATAGTTTATAGTATTTTCGGTATCGATGAAGTCGTCTTTATCGAATTTATATCGTTGTCTGCGAATTATGTTGATTGTCTGTGAGATTATGAATGTGTTTGTGGAACTTTTGCCTATTAGTTTTTCAAATTTTGTTGAATATCAATTCAATAATGTTGTACTACAAATCGATTCGTTGTTGCTATGTTGTAATTGTGTAATACTTGTCGGCTTTGATCTTTCATCTTTCTTCAAGTTACCGTATTTTCATTGCTGATCGACGTTGTATTTGTTGATTTTATATGTTTGTATGTGAGTTATGTTGATTGTGAGATTATGAATGTGTTTTACTTTTAGATGTTATGCCTTGTATGCCATGGAAGCCTGTAATCCTAACCCCATGAACCTTGATTACCTCTCACATTAACTTAAGTAATATTACTGGAAAAGAGATGCATTTTTATCAATTCATATGAGTTACTGTGAGTTGCTTAAGAGGCTTTTTAATGTACATAACTTCATATAGAAATATTCAATGAGTTTGTAACAAAGGCCACACCACACTTATGCTAAACATAGTTGTAGCTTAACGAGGATCAAACCGAAGAACTTATTACTGATAGTCACTTTACAAGTTTAGCTTTTATGTTGGAATGCCAGGGGAAACTTTAACAATTTTTTTACCTAAAATGAACCTATTCATGTAATTAGAATCTGCATACAACTTAGTTTTATGATGTGAGGAGAATACACTATACAAACTAACAAGGACTACTGCATGTATTTCATGTTCAAATTAATCTACGATCACATGGCAAGAAGATTTAACGGAAGTGAACGCGTTGTAAGAGGCTAGGGGTGGTAAATCTTTAGTAGCAAGAAGAATTAACAAATAACAAAAGTTAAAGCATTCTAATAAATAATAAGCTCTGTTTTGAGTTGAGAGTAGAGTTAAGTCATCATAAAACTATGATTTAAATAGGTTCTGAGTATACACATTTGGGGGAAGCGTATAAGCTATACTCGTAACCTAGTGACTTTCAAGTATAACTATTAAGCAATTGACAACAAATATTATAATTTAAGGAACTCATATACTAAGCAGTCAATAGCGGTGCTATAGCGGTTAGCGGACCTCAGGGTGTGTAGCTGTCCAAATAGCGGTGGCCTATAGCGGTTCCGCTATTAGCGGCGCTAAATACCACTATTTGCCGCTATTTAGAAACCTATATAGCGGTTATAGCTTCAACTCATTAAAAACCCAAGTCAAAGAGTGTACTGCTTGGTCCTTAGTTGCTAGGTAATAATAGAGAAGAAATGGTGGCTAATCGAAGTTGCTGAATCGAACCTTACATGCTGATCGAACCTTACCGTCCCTGCTGTAACCGGAATAGAGCATCTATCGTCATCATCGTCTAAAGAATGTGTATCTGGGAACAGTGTGAATGTGGATGCGACCGTTCCTCTTGCAGCAGTGAAGAAGAGATGGGGAGTGGGAAAACGGCGTATGATGAAAGTGAGGATGTTTAGGGTTATTTAAGTTTGGGTATTTTAACATATAACCTCCTCCATCTTCATTAGTTTATAGTCCTCATACTTGTGAATTTATATACATTTTTTCAGAGATATATTTATATATATAAAAAATACATAAATTATGCATGGTATAAAAATTAACGCTATACCACCGCTATAAACTATATATCATATAGCGGACCTTGACCGCTATCCGCTATTTTACCGCATTAACTGCATAGCTCATATAAGTCTTTTCTTAGAATTTATGAAGTTAAAAAGGTGTCAGGTCAGTAAAATTCACGGGCTTAAATTATTTATTGATGTCTTCCATGGCATAGAAGACAATCTCTGTAAAGCATACAATATTATCCGCATTGAAATTACAATCTCACAATAAAGGTCTTAGTCAGATAAACCCATACGAGAAAGCTGCTAGCATAATCCAGCCAAAAATCACATTAAAAGATAATAGTATTTTGCATCACTAAAGAAAGAATACAAATTGTTTACATGAATTGAAGAAACTATATTATTTGAAGAAAGTGATTAAATCTCCAGATTACTCATCTTTTTCTATGTGATTTTATATTTTCTTCTTTTTTGGATTATGACAATGTTTTAAGATGTTTTGTGGTACCATTCTCTTGTGTTAATTAGGTAATTACTAGAATTCACTAGGATGTATGCACTCAGTTGTTCAATTATCTTTGTCAAAAGATGGTGGTATTTTTTTTTATTAACGTGTATGTGTTTTGCACAGTGAAAATGCCGCGTCATGATGATCGCTATGGTAGTACTACACGTCTCTATGTTGGCCACTTGGCTTCACGAACCCGATCGCGTGACTTAGAGGACATATTCAGTCGATATGGAAGGTAAATAGTTCTATCAAGAGTCATTTTGTACTGTTTATTCTTTGACATTAGCTAATGATGTGATATATCTGCCGATTTTACACATCATGAATTCATGATGACTTGATCCTTAAGCAGATGTTTTTGTCTCTTATATCCATTTTGTTATGATCTTGTACACCCATACCACATGCTTTTGACCCGAAATCATCAGAACTTAAAATTTATAAAAATCAGGTAGTTGTAGAGTTAAGGTATGTGTAGGATTAAGATGTCGAATTTTAAATTACCGTTTTAAAAAAACAACCCCTTGGAAGTGTCGAGTAAGTTTGACTTGATGATCTTTATGAAGGTTTATGGGTTTAACCAAACCTGGAGGTATATGGTGAGAGGTTGCCCATGATCGAATGAGTCGCTATTCATGCAGTGCGTGTATAAGAAACTTTGGCGATTCTTTATATATTATTTTCCGTATTTTTTGATGGAAATGGCAAAGTGGTGTTTAGTTCATCTTTGAGGGGCGAAGTATCAACCCCGTTTGGTTCTTAATGTCATGATGGCCTTACTGTTTCTGGCGCCATTTACGCAGAATACGTCATGTGGATATGAAGCGTGATTATGCCTTCGTGGTATGTACTTTCTGCTTTTACTGTTGTACTTTTAGTCGTTTCTGCATGGAATTTTGTTTATTTACCATACCTTTAGCTTTATATTGATTGATATGACTTTTGCATTCGTGCTTTTTTCTTTATTTTATTTACTGTAGGAATTCAGTGACCCACGCGATGCTGATGATGCACGATACAGCTTAAATGGTCGTGATGTGGATGGAAGCCGTATTGTGGTGGAATTTTCAAAGGGGGTATGATCCTTCTATCTCATGGTGTTTTTTGGTCTGTATATGTGTATGAAATGTTTTATGGTGTGGCTTCTATTTATTTATTTTTTGCTATATAATGTGTATTTTAGCAGAAGTTTTGTGAAAGTGGTTTTAGGTACTATTTTATCTGTCATTTTTCCCTTACTGATTTCTGTTCTTGCCATACAATAGTCATTTGCTCTTGACTGTGTACAAAACTATTCTCTCTCACCCTTTTAGGGATGATTTGTCATTAGATACCCATTATTTGTTATGTTTTTTGTGCTTTATTTTGTATCTCTTACTGTCTTACACAAGGCTCCATCCACAAGAGTGAATAGCCTGTTCTTTTATACAGTTTTGGTAGAGAAACTATTAAGTCCTTCATAAATTAAGAGTCGCAGGGGCGAAGCTTACAAGGGGCGGGGACGCCCGCCCCCCGGGATTTTTCGCTCAGTAGTGTTATATATGTAGTTTTCGTATAGAAATTTGTGGGTATATAGGTTTTCACCCCCCCGGTTCTATAGAAATTTTTGGGTATTCTATAGAAATTTTTGGGTATATATGTTTTCACCCCCCCCCCCCCCCCCCCCCCCCGGCCGAAAAATCCAAGCTTCGCCACTGAAGAGTCGGATCAGTTATTGTTTCTTTGAGATTTTTATTAGAGTGGTATAGAAATGAGTTATTTGGAGGAATGGGATTTGTTGTTTGGTTATGCCTTTTGAATTGAATGAGGAGCCTCATTAGAAATCACATACAACCAAGAAGTATGTTTTTTCAAAACTTTTTTGTAGACCTGGCAATTTTGGCCCAAGGTTCTACATTATTTGGGTTGATATGGGCTTTACAAAGGAAGTCATGGGTTGTTTTGGCCCAATTGTGTTTCCTGGATAGTTATCTATATGTTCTTGCAACCAGAAGGTTGTTTATCATTGAAGTAGGGTGACTGACTTCAGCTTAATGATTAGAACAGCCCCCTAACCATCTTCTTTGTATAATTAGAATATAGAATAGAATTGTTGAACATTAGGATAAAATTTGATGCTTTTGAATCATTCTTAATGATTAGGTTATGGGTAATGAGCCATTTGATTAGTTTATACTTGAGCAAGTATGAATCTATTCCAAGGTCTTTGGAATACTGGTAGATTCTTGAATCTTGATCATGTAATGAGTCATAACTGCAAGTATGAATCTATTCCATGGTCTTTGAAATTCTGGTAGATTCTTGAATCTTGATCATGTAATGAGTCATAACTTGAATGAAGCATGTTATTAAGTTTTTGTTTATGACTTGTTTTACTTTTTTTTCTTCTAACAGTGTTTCTTATTGAGTTATTGTAATTCCATGCTTTTAAGGGTATATATAAAACAATTTTCATGAAATTTAAGTTTTAGGGGCTGTTTGGCAACATCTGAATGGTTAAGTGCTGAACCAGTAAGAGGTCTGAATCATTAAGTGCTGAACCAGTAAGAGGTTTGAACCATTAAGAGCATGTATAATGCTTAACCGTTCAGAAGCAAATGTCTGACCAATTCAGATTAGAGGTCTTAACCATTCAGACTCTGTATAAATCTTAACCATTCAGAGGCAAATGTCTGAACCATTCAGACATTTGCTTGTGAAACAAACAGTCTGAATGATGGGAATCAACTATGAGAGGGAAGTGAGTTATAGGTGTTCTTCAGGGGCTAAAGTGTAATATAGGGGGTAGTATAAGTAATAGAGAATAAGGCGTGTTAGAGGTAGGATTGAGTTTGTTAGATCAATTAGGGCTCCTGCGTTTGTGCAGTGAGAGAGGGCTAGGCCCTGGATTATCTCTTTATCTTTTCCTTTACGTAATCAGTAATACAATTGTTTGTTCCTTTGTTTCTATTATCTTCTCTAAATCCAGTCTATCACAATCTGTTCATATTCGATCTCTATCACTGAACCATTAAGTGCTGAACCAGTAAGAGTAAGAGGTCTGAACCATTAAGAGGCTCATTAAGAGGTAAACAAACAGCCCCTTAGTCCTTTAAATATATAATTTAAACCCCTTGTAGATATCCTAAACAATTTTTTTTATTTACATTTTTTTAGTTTTTTATTTTTATTTCTTCTTATATTTATTATTTATTTATTTATTTATTCATTTATTTTTATTTCTTTATTATTAATTTATTTTTTTAATATTTAGCCCATCCTGACCCCGAGCCCATCCTGACCGAAGCCCGCCCGCCTTGCCCACTTTGCCACTTCTAGTTTTTTGATGTCTTTATTCTCAATGGAGGGGGTGACTTTTTAGTTCAGCAATGAAACGAATAGTTACCAATATAAGCCTCTCTGGAACACACCCCCAATTGTTGAAAAAAATGCAATGTTTGACTTGAATCATTAAAATAGAAGTCTTCATATAATGATTAAATGCCTAAAATAGTCCCAGAAGTAGTAACAAAGGCTGAAAACGTGTGAACCTTAATAAATTTGTTAAATGACTAATAATGGAAAAGTAGATAAAAGGCTGAAAACATGTGAACCAAACTGATTTGGCATGTTCAAAGTTTATTTAGAATCAGGGTTTGAATGCTTGACATGATATATGTACTAATGTACATCTGTAGGTGTTCGTATTACTGATGTTCATCAATTCTGTCATCAGCTCTAATATCTTGATAACTTTATTGATCTTATGTTGTTGTCGAAGAATGATCAAAGAGTTAAAATTGTTTTCATGTCAAATCAACCTGCACCGTTAAGGGATTGATGAAACAAAACCAAATTGATAAACAGAATGCAACTGTATTGATCCCTGGGTTTTAAAAAGCGCGCCTGAGGCGCGCCTAGGCGCACCAAGGCGATCCATTATAAAGTTCTTTACAATCCTTCTTGAATCCTTTTTATATCTTTTTTTCCTTTTGTATTCAATTCTTATTAGCTTATCGACTTAATACAAACATTTTGCTTAAGAGGGTGTGTTTTGATATGTACTAGGTTCCACGAGGTGGTGGTGGTGGTCCCTCAGGTGGGTCCCGTGAATATCTCGGCAGAGGTCCTCCACCAGGGTCAGGGCGTTGCTTCAATTGTGGACTTGATGGCCATTGGGCTCGAGATTGCAAAGCTGGCGACTGGAAAAACAAATGCTACCGTTGTGGTGAGCGAGGCCATATAGAAAGGCATTGTCAAAACAGCCCCAAGAAAGCGTAGGTTTATTACCATATATCTTTTGTTCATTTAAAAAGTCTAATTTTATTATAAAGATTTAACAAAGAATTCTTTTATGAAGTGCTCAAAGCAGGCGTGGACGAAGTTACTCGAGAACTCCATCTCCAGCTCGACGTGGTAGAAGCCGCAGTCGTAGTTATAGCAGGGGTCGCAGCTACAGGTTACTTATACATTTCTGGTCTCTTAGCTTTGAATATATTCTGTCAATTTGCCTTCAGTTTTGTCATTGAACTATGTTCACAGTATTACATGCCGAAACGGGTCAGGCTCATTACAAAGACTTATTTATATATAATCTTTTAACTTGTTAACTTTTAAACACTACTATAATATATATTCTCGACATCTATCAAATTTGTTCAATCGATGGTGTATTTTGTTCAGATACTTAAACCTACGGGTGCACAAACCGGGTTTTTTAAAACCGGAACCCGGTCCAGGTTTGGTCAACAGCCGGTTCTGGGTACGTTCGGGTTTTTTTCGGGTTTTGGTTGGTTCGGGTCTAGGTTTTGACCAGGTAGAGGTGGAACAGGTTCCGGTTCAGTTCTTTTTTCTAAACCCGGGTCTAGAACTGGTCTGTACCCGCTGGTCGGGTAGGGTAGGGTAGGAATCGGTTTCGGTTACTAGTTTATTACAACATTTACTTAATCGTCTCTTAAACAAAGACTAAAGAGAGTCAGTAGACTTTGTGCGTTCGAGTACACTTTCGATGACTTGTCTCACATAAATTTATGTGTTGTCTTTCTGTTGAAAATCTTATCTATGATTTGTTTTTGGTTTTTCCACTGTTCCAGCCGATCTAGATCACCTTCAAGGCGGGAGAGGAGCATTGACCGTGCAGATAGAAAGAAGAGGAGTCCAAGGAGACACGAGGCTTCAGCATCACCATCACCATCCAAAGGGAGGAAACGCAGCCCATCACCTGCTGACAGAAGCCCAGAAGCCAAGGATGATAGCCCATCACCAAGAGGCCCAGTTGAGAAGGCGAGTGCAAGGAGTAGGAGCCCTGTTGAAGACGATGGTGGCAGCCCAATTGATAGGAGTCCTGCTGAAGAGAATGGGCGTAGCCGTAGCCCGAGTGCGGGTCCTAGGGACAATGCGAGTCCTGTTGATGATGATGAAGGGAACCATGGTTCGCCAAGGGGCAGTGAATCTGATTAAACATGTGGTCTGATTGGACTTTTATTTTGAGAACTACTTGGGTTGGACTACTAGGAATTGTTACTTTTCTTTATGTGTCGTATGTTAAAATTTGAATTTAGAAAAGATTAATGAGTTTTTTTTTTTTTGTTGAAAGATGAAAATTATACAAAAATCAAGAAAATTCCAATGAACTAATTGATCTTGAATTGTTGGAGATAGAGATGAGAAATTTCGGAACCCTACCATACCAGGTAAGGGTGGCAAAAGGTGTGGGGGTTGGGCAGGTTTGGGTCATGGGTTAGGAGAGTTTAGGTTAAAGATGAGTTTATTAAGAAAAAATGTTAGGGTGGGTTTGGGTAAGATGAGTTTTGATCATGATAGGCTAAACAAATAATAAAAAATAAAAAAATTCATAAAATTAAAAAAATAAAAAATTATAAAAAAATCAAAAAACTTTTAGAATTTTGAAAAATTAAAAAAATCAATTTAAAAAAAATCAAAACATTTTGAAGAATAAAAAAATTAATTTTTTTTTAAAAGATCACCTTTTTAAAAAAAAGGGAAAAACAATAAAAAATTAAAAAATTAAAAAAACTAAATGAAAATAAATTAATAAAAAAATTAAAAAAAAAACATTTTTTACAACACCAAAAAAAATAAGGTTACTCAGGTTAAACTTTTAATTTTTATTATTTTTTCTTTTTTGTACACGAAGTATGAAGAGTCGAAGTATGCGACTCTGTGTGAAGTTCTTTTAAAGTTACTCAGGCATGTTTGGTTAAAACTTAAAAACCCATTCTAACCCATTACTAATTTTAAATGAAAATTTTAAAACTCATCTTGACCCATCCTTACTTATTTCCTAGACCTATTGTGACTTGTTTCATTTCTAAGATGATCTAAAATAACCCAAATTGTTTTTTGTTGCCAGACCTAATGCTAGTACTAACAGGACATATACGGTACGGTACCAATTTGAGCCTTTTAATAGTGTTGTACCGTACTAATATTGAACAACCATATATGATACCGATACGATATGATATTTGGTTTTGGTTTTAGCAGAATTTTGGTACGATATGATATGTGGTATGGTACCCTGTTCTAGGCATGCAGTTGTATCCGCTAAAAAGATCTCGACTTTCCATTTGACAAACGGAGATGTATAAAGGAAAATGCTTTATTTGTCCAAATCTCCAAACTTTCAATTCAAGAACGAAATGCCTTACAGGAAGCTTGTAATAACTAGGGTTTAAATACATGAGGCCCTTTCATATCCCAACTCTTTGATATTTCACCTAAGAACACCTGTAATGGGCGTGGTCTCTTACACATGGGCGAAGTATTGTGGGTGCCCGGGGGTGCACCCGCCCACTCCAATGTTTCGGTTAAAAGTGTATAAGTTTCGATTTTTCGTCCGAAAATTTTAAAATTATATAGGATTGTCCCCCCGATTATTTTTTTCTAAATTGTATATCCTAAATATTTATAAGAGTTAAATGTCATTTTAGTCCTTGTGGTTTGGGCCATTTTGCCTGTTTAGTCCAAAGGTTTCATTTTTCCACCTGTGGGTCCGAAAAGGTTTCACCGTTTCCATTTTAGTCCACTAGGTTAATTTCATCCATTTTTTCTGTTAATGAGAAGACCAATTCGGTCATTTTATATACATATAAAATGACCGAATTGGCCTTCTCGTTAACAGAAAAAATGGACGAAGTTAGCCCAATGGAATAAAATGGCAATGATGAAACCTTTTTAAACCCACAGGCTAAAAATGAAACCTTTGGACTAAACTGGCAAAATGACTCAAACCACAGGGACTAAAATGACATTTAACTCTATTTATAAACTTTGTATATAAATGATGGGTAGTTTAATAAATATACACATTGTTTTATTTGGAACTATTATTATTTGACCCGACTTGAATTGAATAGTCAACCCGACCCGAAACATAACGATAGGAAAAAAAATTGAGTTCCATCACTTTACGCCCCCTCGAAACTTTTGGTCAAGCTCCGTCATTGCTCTTACAAATTTTCAGCCAAACACGCCCCATCTCACCCCAGCCCCACGCCCCCACCCCCATGGCGTGTTTGGGCGTTTTTCGTGAAAAAAAGTGATCCAGCGTGTTTTGAAACACGCCAACTTTGCACGAGATTTCAAAAATTCGACCGTTTACAAACGGTAAAAACTTTTTTTTTTATTTTTTTAATTCCCATTTTAATGATTGGAAGGGGCGTTATTGAGCATTATTCTCACTACGCCACTTTTGCAAAAACGGCCAATAATGCCCCCATGCTGACTGGACTACCACATGGCAAAAAACGCCCCAGGGTGAGGGCATTATTCTACAAACGACTACGCATGGTCTAATGAGCATTACATGAACGAGAGTCATAAATTACTTGCAAAATCCCTTGAACTTACCTCTTCACTCCATGTTTCTTTTGTTAATATAGCACACTATATTACCATTTTAAAACACATTTATCGTGTGCTTGAATTTTTACTAGATGTTTCGTTTGTGAATGTAACGCACCATATTGCCATTGCCATTTTAAAACATAGTTATCGTGTGCTTGAATTTTCACTTCATGTTTCTTTTGTTAATCTAACACACTATATTGCCATTTTAAAACATAGTTATCGTGTGCTTGAATTTTCACTCAATATTTCTTTTGTTAATATAACACACTATATTTCTTTTGTTAATAAAACATTGTTATCGTGTGCTTGAATTTTCACTTCATGTTTCTTTTGTTAATATAACACACTATATTAGCATTTTAAGACACAGTTAACGCGTGCTTGAATTATAAAATCCTGGAAATATATACTAGTACCGCCTTAGCACGGGTCCACGACTCTTGACAAGTGCTTTTAAAATGCATAGTCGTTGCCATTTGAGTCATTGAATTGTTTCAACTAGGCCTCTCTTTTTAATAGAATGTTTGTCTTGACATGAACAAATATACCTTTTCCTTGCACATCCTGTCTAATTGTTTGCCTGCTCCCTACTTGCTATATGTACATTAGTCATAAAAAATTAACTGTGTTTCATGCGTTTATATTAAAATAGAGTTAATTATTATTTTCGTCCCTGTGGTTTGTCAAAAATCACTTCAGTCCATTAGTTTAAAAATTGCGATTTCAGTCCCTGTGGTTTCACTTTCATAACCATTTCAGTCCCTGTAATTAACAAAGAATAATGGACTGAAATGGTTACGAAAGTGAAACCACAGGGACTGAAATCGTAATTTTTTAAACTAATGGACTGAAATAGTGATTTTTGACAAAACACAGGGACGAAAATCGTAATTAACTCTGCTAAATAATAATTAGAGTAAATTGCCATTTTAGTCCCTGAGTTTTGTCATTTTAGTCCAAATAGTTTTTTTTTTTTTTTTTTGCCTCTGGGTCCCTGACTTTTACATTTTGTTGCCATTTTGATCACAATGCCTAACTCCGTCCATAAACCCCATCTGTAACCAGGGGTATTTTGGGGATTAACTAAAAATGTTTTAAACATTGCCATTTTGATCCATTTTTTTACCCCAGTATATAAACACAATTCACCCTTTTTAAAACCCTAATTCACCACAACAACTCATCTTCTTCCACAATTCACCCAAAATTTGTACATATTCAAGCATAATCACAGTTCCTGAGTTGACGATTGAAGTAAGAACAATGTGGAATGCTCGGCCTCCTGGTTCAACCTTTAATCCCGACGTGGATTATGGTATGTGTTAAAACCCTTAAAATTTAGTGAAACGATCCCCTGTTTTGTTCGATTATTGTTGTTTAATGGTGTATTTTGATGTTGATTTTCAGCTGACGACCCAGAATTGTTCACATTTGAGATACATCATGGAGGGGGATTGGTGGACTTTCCAGAATTTGGGTATGAGGGTAAAGTATCGTACATTGACAAGGTTAACCCTGACTACTTCTCTTTGATCATATTCAATGATATGATGTGTGAGCTAGGTTACCCAGAAGATGAACTAGGGGGATTAAGATACAACTTTAGGATTCCAGGAGAATGTTTTGAATTTGGGATAAGATCCTTAATGGGTGATAGTGATGTTATTAGGATGATTAAGTATACTCAAACACACAAGGTAATTGAGGTGTATGTTGAGCATATTTGGGGTAATAAAAAACAAGCGGATGCTACAAACTTAGGTGATGAATCACAGGCTGATCCTGCAAACTTAGGTGATTTAACACAAGCTGAAGTTCAGGGTAATGAAAAGGATGTTGGGGATAATGAGAAACAGGTTAGTGCAGTGGATGTTAGCTCTGACTCGAATTCAGATTCAGATGAAAGTGATGATGTAGTAGATGATGAACAGAGCAAAGAAACAGAGGTAACAAATGCAAAGTTTATTGATCCTGATGGTGGTGATGATCCTGATTACAGTGGTAATGAGGATGAGGGTAATGATGAAAGTGAAGAGGGCAGTGATAAGGGTGAGGATAGTGAGGATCCTGATTACATAGTAGATGAGGAATACCAAGATGATGATGTTGATATGGATCAGGTTGAGTTTAGAGTTGCTGTTGAATTTGATATCAGTGATGCCGAAGGGGATGAGCAGGAAGTTGATGAATTTGACTTAGACAATTTTGATAGTCTTAGTGATGAAGAACATAGCAGTGTTAGAGATAGGGTGGTTAGGGGTATAAGGAAGAAGAATAAAAAGGCAATGGCAACTGATGATTGCGAATTCTATGTTGGTCAGTGTTTTAAGGATAAAGAGGCTATTAGGCAGATGGTGAAAGAATATGCAATCCGGTCTAGAAGGCAATTATTTATCTATAGGAATGATAAGGTTAGATTGAGGGTTCTTTGTCATGGTATTAATCCGAAATTAGGTAGCAGTGAAGGTGGTGGGGGACAAGCTGGTAGTGGTACAGCTGGTAGTAAGGGCAAAAAAGTAAAATCGGCTGAAGGGGTGTCACATGGGGCTGTTGGTAGTTCAAGTGGAGTTAATACAGCCAAGAAAAGTAAAGGTGGTGGGCCCCAAACAAGACAAATGTCTAAAAAGAATCGGATTCCCTCTTGTCCTTGGACTTTGCATGTTTCAAAAGTAAAAAGGGAAGGCACATGGATGGTGAAGACATTTATCAAAGACCATCTTTGTCATTATAGGTTAGTGGTCCTGAACTTGAAAAAAGGGTTGTGAATCTTGTTGAAAGGACTTGTGGATGCAGAAGGTTCCAGTTAACTGGCATGCCATGTAGGCATGCAGTGGCTTGTATCTGGAACAGGGCATTGAATGGGGAGGGTAATGGTGTACCAGAAGAGTGGGTAGATAAGGCCTACTGGCTAGAGACATGGAGAGATGTCTATAATCACACCCTAGAGCCAATCAATGGTATGGATTTATGGCCTAAAAGCCAATGCCCAACCACTTTAACAGCCCCCAAGTATCATAAGCCTGCTGGGAGACCCAAGAAGAAAAGAAGAAAATCTGCCGTCGAGTTGGAGGAGGTAAACGATGTAATTGAAAAAAGTGGAAAACTGCCCAAAAAAGGGTATACAGTGACGTGTCTTACCTGTGGGGAAAAAGGACATAACAGGAGGACCTGCACTAAAGGAAAGGGTGGGGAGGCTGCTGGTGTTGCTGGACAGGAGGGTGAGGCTGCTGGTGTTAATGGACAGGAGGGTGGGTCTGCTGGTCAGGAGGGTGGAGCTGCTGGTCTGGATGGTTGTGCAGCAGGTGGTGATGTTTAACTCATTTTGGACAAGCTTTACTTCATGCTGTTTTGTATGGTACATGCCTTTTGTTTAGGTAATTCACGTCTGTTTGGTATGGTATTTGGACAGGTGTCTTATGGTTTGTAACGGAACAAGTATGTAATGGTTTAGTCTTGTCTTTTGGTTTGTGATGGAAAAAGTTTGTAATGAATTAGTATTGTCTTGTGGTTTGTAATTCATGTCTGTTTGTATGGTATTTTGACACATTTGCATATCTATGGTGTCAAAATGGTAGGAAAATGGTGTCAATGCTTTGACACATTTGCATATCAAATGTTAGCCAAACGGCCGAAACCTGAATGTGTCAACTGTGACCCATCAGTGATATCAAAACTGATGTGCAAATGGTGTCAATTGTGACCCATTTTCAATTGTGCGCCAAACGGCCGAAACCTGAATTTGGACTGACCATACATGTCTAATTAACATAAGCCAAACAACCAAACTAACACCAATTGACAACTGTGACCATACATGTCTAATTACAATAACCACTTTCATTATCTTAGATCAACATAAATATTCAACAAAACACTAACCATTTCATTCCATTAAAACTTCATACATTTCATACATTTCACAAATCTTAATCAACTACTCAATTTGCTAAGTAGAACATCAGTACAGAGAACAAAATGACCCCTAAAACAATCTTCAAACTTTTGTTTTCTGAAATGACTCGTTGAAGCTTTTCTTGCAGGTCCCTATTGTCAACTCCCAACTCGCTATGAATTTCTTCATGATTCAGGGCTACAGAAGACACGTACAAAGGGGGCTCAGCCCAACACACGAACCCACAACTGTTACCCGGACGAGTGCAACAATGGAAGCGTCGGCCTGGATTTTGTGAAGTCCTCGAGGTACGGATCTTAGTTTCGAACCCACATACACAGTAAACCATGATGATTTCCAACTTAGGGTTTGTACACGAACGATTTTAGACAGGGGACGTCTGTGAATTTTGATGAATTAGGGTTTTTAGGGCTTCCAACGTTGGTGAATTGAGGAAGAAGATGAGTTGTTGTGGTGAATTAGGGTTTTAAAAAGGGTGAATTGTGTTTATATACTGGGGTAAAAAAAATGGATCAAAATGGCAATGTTTAAAACCTTTTTAGTTAATCCCCAAAATACCCCTGGTTACAGATGGGGTTTATGGACGGAGTTAGGCATTGTGATCAAAATGGCAACAAAATGTAAAAGTCAGGGACCCAGATGCAAAAAAAAAAACTATTTGGACTAAAATAACAAATTTGGACAAAACTCAGGGACTAAAATGGCAATTTACTCTAATAATTATACAAGCGGAAGCAATCAAGGGAAAATGATAAACTTATCTTTTCAAGCTTTAAAATAGGGATGAACCAAATAAAGATGGTAAATAAGAGCACTCACATTCAATCCATCAAATAATGAGAGGAGAGGTTTTTATATTATAAAGGGTATAAAAAGTGGTTGTGAGTGGAGGAGAGAAAAAATGTTACTGTTCATCTGTATATTTGGGGGGACACTGTTCATCCAGTATAATTTTTTTAATATATATTGAAAGTGGTTGTGAGTGAAGGAGAGAGAAAAATGTAATGATAATATTATTTAATTGAAAGGAGAGAGAAAAAGTATTTGTTTTTAGTGGAAATATATTGATATAGGAGTTGTTTTTTAGTGGAATGTATGTATAATTTGATGGATTGAATGTGAATGCTCTAAGATCCTTGTCAAAGTTTAGGGGTATCTCTTGTAAATACGTGAAACTTTATTTTCCCTTAAAAAAAAAAAAAGAAGAAAATAGCACGTTCATTCTCTTCTTGTATGATCCCACTGGCTTCACAAACTTCATTCACCAAAATGCAAAATTAAAACCCTAATCTTCAATTTTGGAACCTAGATGCGATCTCTAGCAACAATGGTCTCTAATTTGAACCCCTTGGTGACGACACGAAACCCTAGGCGACGACGGTAAGAAGAACAACGGCTGACAGGAGAGATGGCAACGGTGGTTGAGTTTGTACTTGCTGATGGCGGAGGTGGGAGGCGGCATGAGGTGAGGTCGCTGCTTAATGTTGCGCGCTGTGTGCCGCTGTTTGTTTCGTTCAAAATCAAACTCATGTCATTTAGGTTGTTAAGTTTTAACCATGTGGTTTTTTGTGTTTTAATTATGTGGGCTATTGAGTTTAATTACAACGGCTTTTTAACCGTTTATTATATCCTGAACTATAAGAAGTCTCCAGCACTCTTTCGCCTTCACAATTTCTCTGTGTTTTAGTCTGTCTCTTCAAGTTCTCTACCCCCAACTACTACCATGAACCACCATCCACCATTGTTGTCTCCACTCCGGATCTGCCATCGCAGCCCCAGACTGATCCACTATTGTTGCATCCGATTTAATTTAGTTCCATGGTCTCGTTCAGATCCATAACCATCTTATACCAAGGAAAGATCTTATCATGGTTAAACTTTCAAGAAATTAAAAGGGGTGTTTTTGTTTGGGAAACCTTTGACTTTTCAAGTTCTTCATCAAACTAGCATATCCCACTAATTATTTCAGTCGCCAAAATAATCTTTAACAACAATTTCAAATTTATTTTTGGGCTGAACCCAGTTGACCTCTTACTTGCGAACTCTGAAGTCTGAACTGAACTGGGATTGTTTTTGTTTTGTAGGGGGGGAAGATACCACTCAGATTCCAATCTCCAGATCACTATCTTTAATCTTTTGATTTACCTTTGCTAGAGAACACGCGTTCTCAGTTGGCTTCCTCAATGGGAGATCATGCGGACATCTCCAATAGCCGAAGTTTTATCTATAAGAAACACTAAGCGGGCTGATCTTGTTGAATTTACTGTCGGTTACTGCACGGAGCACGTGGTAAAGAACCTTACTGAACTTTGCCCGGTGATGTGCTTATTTTAGTGGAAAGGAAACCACAAACTGTTTATGAGTTGTCAACATGGTGTCTTTCAATAGTTAAAGAAATTTTACCCAAATATGGTGCCATTTGTAAGTTTTTAGCTCATTCCTTACACCACCCTCGAGTCAATGAAGGAGCGATCGTCATCTATCTGATGAACATTATTACCGAAAAGAGAATTTGGAAATCACTGAAGAAAAATACAAATCTGAATATAGTTAAGGAAGTTATTTACAGTGATGATAATATGGTAAGATGTCATCACTGTTATCTAACAAAATTTTTGTTTGTTGATTACAAACTGATCACTTCATTATAAATGTTGTGTACATGAGAAGAAAGTTGATTGTGAGATATGTAATTTCGAAGCTATTGATGAACAAGGTTTTGACAATCTCAACAGGGGGCAATCAAGACGTCCCTTTCTAAAACGAATTGCACGCACAAGTTTTCGGTGGAGTTAATATGGGGACCCCCCGAAAACTAAGACAGTTGTTGTTTTCCTTATTAAAACTGAAATGTAGAACTTTGATTTGTGCTCATACTAACCACACCATCAGACAAGTAGCAACATGTGTGTTGAATTTGGTTAAAAGCTCCCCTGGTATTTCTGTTGAAGACGTCATCCTGTTTGGCAATAGGGAGAGACTTGGTATAAGGGGAGATGTTGAAGAAGTATTCTTGGAGAATAAGGTTGGGGCTCTAAAAAAACTGCAAGCGTTTGATTTTCAAGAGAAAAACACAATAACGAAAATCTGTTTGGAAAGAGCTCTTGTAATGTGTACGGCATCCCATTCGTACAATTTGCATAATCTTCAGAATGAACCTTTTCAATTCTTGGTCATAGATGAAGCAGCACAGCTTAAAGAGGCCGAGTCCACCATTCCCCTACAACTCCCTGGAATAATGCATGTTGTTCTTGTTGGTGACGAGTGCCAATTATCTGCGATGGTAACAAGCGATGTAAGTTTGTGTTCTGTTTCTCTCTTAATTTTACTACTTCCAGGCTATGCAGTTTTTAATAATGGACTGATTGTTTCTGGACAGATGTCAGCTAAGTGGGAATAATATAATAATAATAATAATAATAATAATAATTTAAAAAAAATTAGCTAAGAACAAATATTTGTTAGTAGGTTCTATGAGACCAAAGAGTGTCGCTTAGTTGTACGCCAATTCTTACGAACGCCGACTAAGGATTTCCAATAGATGTTTAATTTTTTTTTATTAAGACATGTTTATATGCATGATTATTATAACCTTTAACGAGTATCCTAAATTCCTAATTAATAGGCAACACATACATGGAGTGAAGCTAAAGTGACAAGTCTCTGGTCGGATCAGAGGACATTTTGTAAATGATATTATTAAGACCAACAAACACTCTTAAATAATATAAATTACTTTGAGTAACCCGTGTAACACACGGGAACTTAAACTAGTATATAACTATATACATTATATGAGCATACCGCAAGCGGGGCGACATCATATGTTTTTACTATATATTATCTATATCATATGTTAAAACAACCTTGATGTTTGTGTCGGTTCAGTTTGGGTGTATCCCTACTACTCATGGTGAATAAACTGGGTGACCATGTGTTGGATGTTAGGTCAAATAGGTAATCAGTTCACACTAGTCATGCTTGGTGAAGTTAACTGTTAAACTGGAAGAACCTTAATACAACCTAGCCCAGTACCCAGAAACACACACTTGAACAAAACTTTTGTTTGGCACTTTTTGTTTTCTTGAATGAATACACTGATTACAAAGACATGTATTTTTACTACTAGTAACTTCCTCACCTAGCTAACTATTCTAATTCAAATAGAATACATTAAAATTCAAAACAGATAACATAATACTTATCTACTACTAATATTAATATTACTTCCTGCAAAACTCCAACTTTTTCGTATGACCCAGTTGACCGACCTTTATTTTAGATAGGCTGGATCAATGTTGCACCTTTCACTCCCTCTCAACATTGACACTTCTCCTATTCCAATGCTAGCACTCAGCTCTTGCACTCTTGACTTGGACAATCCTTTAGTTAACATGTCTGCACATTGCAACTCAGTTTCCACATGTACCATCTCTATTTCACCTTGAAGTACCTTTTCTCTGATGAAGTGAGATAGTGCACCTCGACATGCTTGGTTCTTGTGTGGAAGGTGGGATTCTCAGCTAATTGTATAGCTGACTTGTTATCACTGCACCTTGTACTCCACTCACTCCTTGCTTCAAATCTTTCAACGATCTGGCCAACCAAACGATCTCTTGAGCTGAGGCTCTATATTCAGCTTCCGTGGTAGACAACGACACGGTAGGCCGCCTCTTGCTACACCATGACACTGGATTTCGACCAATCATGAATACATAGCCAGAATTATCAGCTATAACAACCGCTTGATTACCCTCGTATTTGGCTGGTTCTGATCACTTGTTCTTGTCCCCAGTCATATGATTCGAACAACCGGAATCCATAATCCATTCATCGAGATTGTTGGACCGGTTTTCGATTGTAGCTTAAACGCCTTCACTTCAGTAACCTGAGCAACGTAAGCTTCTGCGTCCCAGCCTTCTTCGACTTCAACCTCTGCTGCATTCTTGTCGCTGTGAACGACGGTCCCGGGCCATGTGGCCCTTTCGGCCACAATTGTGACACTTATATGGAAAGTATTTCCATTGTTTCTTTGGTTTCAGGTCGTCACTCGGCTCTTCTTTCTGACCGTTTTTGTTCTTTTCAAAACGAGCTTTGCCTTTTCCCTCTTGAACGTATAAAGCCTGATCAGGTTCAGTTTTGAGTGACACTCCAGCCAATTGCTTGGCTAAAGCTTCCTGTCCAGCCAAAAGGTTCTCAAATTCGACAATGGTTGGCTGAGTGGGCCACCCCTGTACCGCCGTTACAAAGCTTTGGTACTCCGGCTTCTGACCATGCACAATGATTCTTTTCATTCGTGGTTCTCCTATGCGAGATTCCAGATCCAACTCTCCGATTTCCCGACAAAGAGTTTTGACCTTATTAAAGTATTGTGGGATCGTTAGATCCTGCTGCTCAATTCAATTGACATGAGTTCACTCTCGAGAAGTTTAAGTCTCATGTCGTTCTTCTTTGAGAATAACTTTGACAAGGCTTCCCGCGCAGGCTTCGGGTATTCAATCCTTGTAGATGGATTAGGATTTCTTCCTCGACCGCCGTTTTCAGGATAAACATGGCCTTCCCTACCTTGATCCTCCATTTATGTATGGCTCTGTTTGTGTCGCTCTTTGGTTGTGCAGTTTCCGCTACATTAACCACTTCCCACAAGTCTTGACCTTACACGTAGCCCACGTGTTGTAGTTACTGTTGTTGAGCTTCTTGACTCCCCCGACAACCTGAAAGTCTCCCATTCTTCAATCTAAGTACGTCTCTTTATTGCTACCTCTGATTGGTATCCTTGACTTCTTTCGGAACTTACACTGACACGAGCCTTGAACGAGGCTCTGATACCAATTAGATAGGCTGGATCAATGTTTCACCTTTCACATTAACCTGTTACTAATATTTCTATTTAATTTAACAATTTATAACTGTGTTACATCGCATGCTAGCTCAAATATAAAATTTTCCTTGCTAAAATTTGGGATATATTGAAGTAGGTAAAGGATCAAATAAAAATAAAATTAACGTACGAAACGTACGAATTGGGGGAAAAAGCAAAAAGTTGCGGTGGCAATCTGGTAATTATCAGCAACTTCAAAAGTACTGGGGAAAAGCAAAAAGTGGCGGTGTCAATCTGGTAATTATCAAAAACTTCAAAATTACTCTAGTAGAGTAATTTTGGGAAATGTAGGGTAATTATCAAATTACTCTAGTAGAGTAATTTTGACTTCTGTAGAGTAATTTTGGGAAATGTAGGGTAATTATCAAATTACTCTAGTAGAGTAATTTTGACTTCTATAGAGTAATTTTGGAAAATGTCTTGTAGAGTAATTTTGTTAGCATTTAGTTATGGGGTTTAGCTTTATGGTTTAGTTTTTAGCTTTTAGTTGGGGGGGGGGGGGGGGGGGGGTGGTTTGGGTTTTTTTAGGTTTTTGGGGGGTGGGGTGGGGTGGGGGGGTTAGTGTAATTTTGATAATTACCCTACACGACCAAAATTACTCTACATGAACATTTACAAAATTACTCTACAGAAGCTCAAATTTGAAGTTGCTGATAATTACCAAAATGCCACCGCCACTTTTTGCTTTTTCCCCCAATTCGTACGTTTCGTATGTTTATTTTATTTCTACAGGAACTTAACTCTATTGAAGTAATACTGTCTGGTTTCTTATTAAACACTAGGCTCAGTTCCATCTTGATTAGTAACCAAGCTATATCAATTGAAGGGGTCTACTTTTACAGTGTTATAGCTTGGTTTAGCTTCCGACAATAATATTGTAATAGTTTAAATCATGTTACATGCATTACATTATTAAAAACATACACTATAACAGTGCGGTCAAATATCTTGGATCCAGTAGCATTGGTCAAGTGAATAGAAGGTGTGATCAGTTAACATAGGAGATATGGATAAGTGAATAGAAGTCAACTAGGTAATCAATTAACGCTAGTCAGGTAATCAGTTAACAGCAGCAGATAACGGCGAGGCGTGAAGTGTAAACGACGAGGCGCGAAGTGTTAAAACAGCTAAACTGTTAAAACAGCGGCTGTTATAACAGTTCAGCTACTGCTGCGACTGTTTTAACACTTTGTACCTTGTCGTTTTATTACCAACATTTGTTTACAGTTACGGGTCATCGTTTTATAACAAAACACATCAACACAGTTTACAAAAGAACACAACAATAATGGACCATGCCTCTCATGGTTTATAACAAAACACACCAGCACAGTTTGTATGCACAGTAATGGTTATTTACCAAAATACCCTACACATGCCTCTCATGTGGCAAGGATCTAATTATAAGTTGGATGGAGTTAGTATGGTGGACCAAAACCGCAATAAAATAGAAAGCTTGGTATTAAAATTGCAAGACATTTGGATTTTGTAAATAATAGCAATAACCACGAAACCACAAGGACCAAAACCGCATTTACTTTTAATAAATTAATCTTACAATTTTTGTTTGTGGGTTTCCAAAAAATAGATTAATCAGTATATTATTTCATTTAAAAACTTACTGTTAAAGTTGTTGTAAAAATGTGTTTTCAGTAAGCTAAAAACATATGTATGGACTGATTGTTTTTGATGGACTAATTGTTTTCCTTATGCATATGTGTATGTGTGCTCAACATCCCTGATTGTTTTGATGGACTAATTGTTTTCCTTATGTATATGTATATGTGTCATGTGTGCTCAACATTCCCTTATGTTTGACCTCGTCTTTTACATTTGTAGAATGGGAGAACTCCAAAAATAAGCTTACTATTGGTGTGGTACTCCCTATGCGGCCCAAGTTCTCACATTCAGGAAAAGATAGCTCGGTACGAGGATCGTGATGGATTTTTAATCAAGGTGAAAACAATTGATGGATTTCAAGGTGGGAAAGCAGATATCATTATCTTATCAACGGTGCAATCTAATAAACATGAGTTTGTTGGCTTCTTATCTAGTCGTCAAAGGATTAATACTGCATTGACTAGAGCACGGTATGCAATACTATAGTTGTCTTTACAAAGAACATTTCTATAGTTGTCTTTACAAAGAACATTTTGTTTTTACTTTTTTGGAAAAATAAGTATGCTGACTCTTGTACATGATTATTTTTTCTGTTTGTTATCTAGGCACCATCTTTGGATTGTCGGGGATGGAAGAACCCTTGAAACTGACTAATCGAAGGATGCATTCCCACTTAGTTGACATCTGTCCAGAAACAATCAGTCCATTATTAAAAACTATAGCCTGGAAGTAGTAAAATTAAGAGAGAAACAGAACATAAACTTACATCGCTTGTTACCATCGCTGATAATTGGCACTCGTCACCAACAAGAACAACATGCATTATTCCAGGGAGTTGTAGGGGAATGGTGGACTCGGCCTCTTTAAACTGTGCTGCTTTATCTATGACCAAGAATTGAAAAGGTTCATTCTGAAGATTATGCAAATTGTACGAATGGGATGCCGTACACATTACAAGAGAAGCTCTTTCCAAACAGATTTTCGTTATTGTGTTTTCCTCTTGAAAATCAAACGGTTGCAGCTTTTTTAGAGCCCTAACCTTATTCTCCAAGAATATTTCTTCAACATCTCCCCTTATACCAAGTCTCTCCCTATTGCCAAACAGGATGACGTCTTCAACAGAAACATCGAGGGAGCTTTTAACCAAATTCAATACACATGTTGCTACTTGTCTGATGGCATGGTTAGTAGGAGCACAAATCAAAGTTCTACATTTCAGTTTTAATAAGGAAAACAACAAAACAACTGTCTTTGTTTTCCGGGGGTCCCCATATTAACTCCACCGAAGACTTGTGCGTGCAATTCGTTTTAGAAAGGGACGTCTCGATTGCCCCCTGCTGAGATCGTCAAAACCTTGTTCATCAATAGCTTCGAAATTACATATCTCACAATCATCTTTCTTCTTCGGTACACAACATTTATAATGAAGTGATCAGTTTGTAATCAACAAACAAAAATTTTGTTAGATAACAGTGATGACATCTTACCATATGATCATCACTGTAAAGAACTTCCTTAACTATATTCAGATTTGTAATCTTTTTCAGCGATTTACAAATTCTCTTTTCAGTAGTAATGTTCATCAAACAGATGACGAACGCTCCTTCATTGACTCGAGGGTGGTGTAAGGAATGAGCTAAAAACTTACAAGTGGCACCATCTTTAGGTAAAATTTCTTTAACTATTGAAAGACACCATGTTGACAACTCATAAAGAGTTTTTGGTTTCCTTTCCACTAAAATAAGCACATCACCGGGAAAAGTTCGGTAAGGTTCTCTACCACGTGCTCCGTGCAGTAATCGACAGTAAATTCAACAAGATCAGCCCGCTTAGTGTTTCTTATAGATAAAACTTCGGCTATTGGAGATGTCTGCGTGATCTCCATTGAGGAAGCCAACTCAGAACGCGTGTTCTCTAGTAAAGGTAAATCAAAAGATTGAAGATAGTGATCCGGAGATTGGAACCTGAGTGGAAGCCTTCATTTCCACCAAAGATTGTCATGATAGCATTGTCATCGCTCAGTCTCCAACAAAATTGAAGCTTCACCACAGATGCTACTAGTCTTGGACTCCAAAACATCAATCGTCAGAGGGAAGTAATAATAGACAAGTTCAATTACACTTTGTGCTAAGGCAATGACAGCCGCAACAGTTCTGAATTTTTTTTTTAACTGAAATATCTTAGATACAATGCCCTTCTCTCCTTGGAGGGGTTTAAAATCCTCATAGAAAAGCGACCTAGCATCTTCATATCGGAAGTCAATGCTTCTTCCAATTGTCTTTGCAGTATCGCCAGTGAAAAGAAAACCCTCGATAACATTTTGGCAAATATACTTGAATAGAGAGATCTCACTCATGCTAAAATCTTGGATCTCGTCGATGTAGACAAAATGCATCCAATCACCTTCATATTTGAGCGTTTAAATCGTTGATGGAGGTCGATAACTACATCACTCCAATCAAACTCCCCACGTTTTGTTTTCTTCTTTTCGTAGACTTGAAAGATGGAGTAGATGCTCTCCCTTTCCTTTTTTCTAAGGGTGGAAATGCGACCTTCTTCAAGTGAAGAGTAATCCTCTAAAGTCAGTATACCAGTGTTGCATTCTGTTGTTTGTTTGCCCCCTTTTATGCAAGAATGTATTTCGGTGAACACACGAGAGGGATCAAAGTCCCTTTTATATTTTAATCTGAAGTGAGGCCAGTAGAGCGAACAAAACTTATCAAAGGTAACCTCTTTCTGTTTTATTAGTGTTGGCAGTTCATCTTTGGTCATACGCTTACCAACAGAACCTTTACTTTTCCCGTAAAGTATTTCGAAATAAGACCTCCCAAGCGTTCCATCCAACATCATGATGAACTTTTGGAATGGTATCACGAGGGGATACGATTCCATAGATACTTCCACAAAGGTGTTGGGAATACCATGGCCGACCCTGAGGGTGGGCGGGGAGGACCATCGGCCAGGGCCGATATTTTGAAGGGCACACTATTTTAAAAAAAATCCGATATGTATATGTAAAATAAATAAATTAATAGGGTATGTCATACAAACATCAACATAGACCCACTTACAAAACTATTTTTATGGTTTAGATTAGTTATTAGCCCATTGACATTAGGTTTAGACCTTTAGTGAGCTCAATACCCAATTTCGTTTAGGCCTAGGGGCAAGTTTTTTCAAGCTCGAAAAGGGTATATGAATTCTCAGGGCCGGCTCTGAGGAATATCATCGAATATCGATGTAGCTAGTGTATTCTTGGGATTGAATTCTGCTGATGAACTTCCATGTCTTAAAAACTGCCATATACACCAGTTATTGATTTTAGAAAATATTATCTATGCAAATAAAGAAAGATATAGGTGTTTGTGCTTGTAGTCGCCTTGTAAGTTCTTGCTTTACAGCAAGACACAACTCTGGGATGATAGAGACAAAAAGCTGGTGAAGAACACACGGGTTGCTGCTTTCAGAATCACCAACACCAGTCCCTTCATTAACTAAACTACAAAATGCTGTTTGTTTCTGGAACAACTTCGTGGTCAAAACCGTGGTTTACCGGTTCCATCTCGCCTAATTAAAAAGCAACTTTTGGGACAAAGAACTACTTCCATTTGCGAGTTGAAATGGTAGGTCAAATTCTTCACCAGAATGCAAATGGCGCAGCGCCTCAGGTGACAACGAGTAGAACTTCATGAACAATAAACTTTCACTCACTTTTGAATTTTCAGCACAAACCTAGCACCACCAGGGTTCGCACTCACTTCGCGGTGGCCTTCACGATATTTGAAAGAGAATGAAAACATGAGTTAAAAAGAAAATGAAAACATGTTTAGTCATACCAAAATTTTTAACTAGCTTTTGAAAAACAGTAATGCAAGGACAAAAAAACCTAAAGTAAAATAGATAAATTAACAATCTATCATTAAATCTCATGTTAGTGACTAGTCAGTAACTACAAGTTTAGCTGAAAACGGACCTAAAAATCATCCTTAACTGATGATCATCGCACATCAAACAGAAACTTATTTAGCTGTCCGTTTACATATTAAGTCCTCGTTTGTTTAGTTTACAAAATTCAAATCTAGCAATAACCGCAGAGTATCAAGTAATCAACGAATTTGAAAATTTCAGTAACTACTACCGATTCAACTACACAGCGATGTACACATGACTTAGAACGTTTTGAACACAGTTTCAACCACATACAACACGAAACGTATCATATTCATCAGAAATTTCGTTCGAATGCAAACAAAATCACTAAAAATAAGTTAATAAAGCAAAATATGAAGAAGATCAGTTTTACCACTGTTAGAGCTTGTGAAGAGAGAATTTGAAACTTTGAAGGTGTGTGTGTGAATGAAGAATGAGTTAAGTAGCCCGAGTGAAACGACGTCGAGTTTATATAGCGTTCATATTAGACCTAACCATGATTAAATAAGGTCTTAACTGGGGTTAGTGTACCATTCCGTTACGCGTTAAAGGGAAATTTGCTATTGAACGCGAGTGAGTGAAGTGAATTGTAGAAATGTATGATTTATTTAATCCCTTTATTTAATGTCGTAACCATTATTATAATAAATATATACTTTTTTTAATATTTTTATTATTTTAGTATTATAATTATAATTATTTTCCTTGCTTTTTAAGTTGGATAAGTTTGGTGTTAACAAATACATGTATTGAAAATACTGGTACAGTCCGGTTTGTTATCGGTACAGAAAGGTAAAAACTGGCACCAGCCTGGTACAGAAAACGCCAAAAGTCGATACCAAATTGATTTTGAAAATCTTTTAGTTTGGGAAATTCAGTACTGCTAACTAGTACCATTTGCTCACCCCTGATCACGGGTACCGTACATACAACAACCGTATCGTACAAATTTTTTGTTTTTTTGTTGATTTTCTTCAACTTTTAATCATTTCTTTTTTTTTTGTTTCAAATGTAGGGATGAACTCGGTGCCAACCGATACTGAAAATACCGGTTACGGTACTGGTATGTGAAGGTAAAAACCAGTAGCAAGCCGGTACCAGGAACACCAAAAGTCAATACCGAACCAACTAAACAAACTAAAAATGTAATATATAACGAACAATTTAAACAAACATCACAAATAAACAACCGAAAATGTAATGTATAATATGAGTTTATACAATAATAACCAAACAATACAACTAAAGAAAATACGACAAAAGTACTACAATGACTTGTCGCTATCTGGGGTTTTATTTTTCATGATCGGTACTTTTGATTTGACTGGGGGTGTCCAAACAATTTTGGAGGTTTCTAAGTACCATCACAAAAGTTGCTTCATAATCAGAGGACAAGGCCGATAAAACCATAGTTTTGACTACAATGTTTTTTCTAAAAGAACAAGAATCCCATGTCCCTTATGATGTTGACTACAATGTTTTTTCTAAAAGAACAAGAATCCCATGTCCCTTATGATGTGAATAACAAAGCAAAGACGGTCACCCTAAAGTCATGTCTTTTTGTGAAGCAACAACGTACAAGGTGCATAAACACTATATCTTTTTTTTACTTATCTTCATAGCTTTCATTGATTGCTATGTTTTCTAAAATAAAATAAGTGGTGTATTTGGCAAATTTTCACCTTCATAGCTTTCATTGATTGCTATGTTTTCTAAAATAAAATAACCGATGTATTTGGCAAGTTTTTCACCTAATGGGAGTTCATCAACAATAGAGTTCAATCCTCAGGATGCACATTATACATTAACATTTGGGGATATACCATATACCATACCTTTGTGGAAATGTTTGTGAAATGTTATCCTCTTGTCATAACATTCCAACACTTCCTGATGATGTTGAATGGTACATAAGAGATGTCTTATTTAGAAAGTTTTTGTGTCACATAAGAATGAATGAGGTTACATTCTATAAGTTTTGTTTAGTTTATTGGCTTCACTTACACTCAAGTCATAAAAAGAAACCTGATCCCTCCTAAGCCCTATCTCTATCTAGTTATCAACCTCCATTGTCGTCTTAAGTTTAAAAATACAAAGGAGACCAAATGGATTCCATTTACATCGATATCGCTCAAGATCTTAGTATGAGCCCTATCTCTATGTTTAAATATATTTGCCAGAATGTTAATGTGGGTTTTGTGTTTGTGGCTGACACTACACAAGAAATTGGACTTCAACAAAACTAGAGCTTCCACATAGAATGACGGGTCTCAGATTATCAATTTATCTAGAGGTCTTCCAGTTCAGACAATTCATCCTCATACTTGGTTTCATCACCATTAATTTCGAGATCGACCCTTATTATGTTGTTCATTTTGTCCACTTCCTCCTGACCAAGAAAGAAGATTGATGGCATCAAATTTATGCATTAGTTATAGTAAAACATTTTTATATCTACAAAGTTACATAGATACTATTGGCAGTAGACTGCAGTATCGATTCCCCTTCTTGGGGGGTTTTAGTTACTGTCTCGTCAAATTCTATCAAGATATTCCAGTTAACAGTACCATCATCATTACTAGAGCCTTCTGCTATTGTTGTATCAATCTTTTCCGTTCATGTAATGGCAAAATATTCAAATTTTACACAACACCAGCCCATTTATATATATATGTAACTTGAAAAATGAGTTTGGTTACCATGTCTCTCATAATGCTCCTTCAGGGTAGAATTACATGAGTCAATAGAATCAGCTTCCCCTATAGACTCAAACATTTCCACTGTTGCTTTAAGATTATCCTCAAAACCTTTAGGATTTGCTCTCTTCAGCTTATGAGCAGCTGCTCTAAGCCCACAAGCCCTAGCCCTAATTTCCCATTCCTCGTTTTTGCTCTTTCAAAACACAATGTGGCCATTGCATAGTTTTTGGTGTCAAATAGCTGGAAAACCATGTTAAAGATCTATTAAAAGCTAACATAGGAAGTTTATATACACACAAAACTGTACCTCTCAACCACGGGCCAACCACTCTTGACTACTGCTATTTGGTTGCATAGTCCTAGCTATGGATTCGTCCAGTTTCTGAATCAACTCTTTTTTCCTTCCAATACTTGAACATCGGTTTGCACTTGGAGAGATCTGCCCTCTCCTCACAAATCCACAATCGTTGCCTTGTTCGAGTTCTAGCAACTTACAAATGTTTCAGCTCCGCACACAAGACGTTACTAGGGTTGGCCTCCTTTTTGAATCTACCAGAAACTTCCTTATCACCCAATCTATTTTCTTTCATCAGACTCTGTATAGTTCTCCACTCCTTCTCGTTTAATCCCGATGTCCCGAAAAAATTGTATAACAATACATCCTAAAAAAATAACACCAATCAAAATCAAGAAAGTTTTACAACCCCAAATAATATAAAATTGAAATGACATACCTGGAACTCCAAACCCTTGCACTCTGCAATAGTGAGAATAACCGCTTTCTTCTAAACTATATCATGAACCTCTTCTTTAAAAACATCATTCGATACAAGTATCACGTGTTCCGCACCAATTTTATATTTACTTAGGGTCGAAACTTGCGACCACAGCTATAGCATTGAATTTGTATTTTTATGAAATTGGAAAATTCATGAACTATATAAGTTTGATTGACATAATCTTTTATTCAAGCAAAATTCTTTTATTTTATTCTGTCATTGTTGTTCTTATTGTTGTTCTTGATCACTTCAGTTTTGAGTAAGCAGATGTTTTAACAACACCTGAATATTAAACCTTTGAGGGCTTATCTGGCATTTGGATCCTCTTTTGTTACAACCTCAAGACTTGTTTATCAAACTAAGAAGATACATTATTCTTTACTTCACATTTTGATAATCTAATAAATGATACAAGATATCTCCTATTTTTTAAAATTTTTATGGTAAATGTTTAAAAATCATCAATTTTCAGACCACATCAGAAACATCATATTCAATTCACACCTTATTTTAATAATTTCAAAAATTGCTACAGTAGTTTTTTATATATAAAAAGCTACTATTCATCTTCCATCAATTTATTGTGAGTGTATAAAAATGAGGAATATAATAAAATAAGTGTTTGTGAGTAAGAGAACGATAAAAACTGTGGATAAGATGTAGAACTTTTTAAATGAGAGATAAATTTTGAAAAATGTGCTTTTTAGTTAAATTAAGATATTTACTTTTATAATACTTTGAATATCATTTAATTTTTATGTTAAATTTTGCTATTTCTTGTAGGTAATGGATAAATTGTTTCAAAGATAGATAAACATGTTAAAGTTTTTATTATAAATACTTACTATTCAAGAATAAAACTAATCATTCCAAAATCAATATCTAACAAACATTAAAAAAATGAGTTTCTTAGGTTATTCAATTCTGTTCGGTTTCATAAAATTCAAAACCATAACCGAACCGTAAGTTATGGTTCAATTTTATATCAAAACGTACTTAAAAATAAACATGTAAGAAAATAAAGTTTTTTTTTTAAGTTAAAGAATGGTATGAGGCATTGCGGTTGCGTCAAAACGTAAAGGAACTCGAATTTATATTGTCTAGTGATAACGTATTATATTTGACTTGACTCGTACATAAATATAAGCACGAAAACATATTATATTTAACCGACGTACATAAAAATAATATTTATGACACAACGTAGATCATCCGTTTATAAGATTAGCACGAAAACATATTATATTTTACTAACATACATAAGCATAAGAACGTAAAAATCTAGAGGGGCAGTGAAGAGGTATGGTCCCAATTCCCAGCCCACATGGCAAAGACCACACCACTTTTTCATCCTACACGGCGCCTACATCAGCAAGCGAATCCAGAAGCTTCTAGAAGCTTCTGGAAGACGTCAAGGTGGCACCAAAGATGCTCACTCCGACAGGAAGGACAACACGTGTCACCATTCATCAAGCGCCATGTAGGCCTGCAACAAATCAAGGAGCAGACCGACAGTACCAGTACGACGTCTCCAGCATGGACAAATATGGGCGCGCCACGTGTACCACTATCCTGAGCACAGCAGAGGAGACCAAGAGGATATTCCCCTTGGTCGGACAGTTGGCGCCCTGTAACAGCTGGCAAGGTTGCTCCTCCCTCTTTCACCCTCCGACTATAAATAGAGCCCTTCATCATTCAGGTTAAATCATCCTATTCTCCACACTCTCACTCTTAACACACACTGTTTTATTTCCTCAGAACAGAACTTATTCTCACGCCGGAGCCCGGTTAAGAGGGAAACCCCCATATTCCCCTCTTAACGAGCTAACGGTGTTGCTGTTTTGCAGGACCCGTCATTTGGCGAGTAACGAAGGAGATTGAACCCACAGAAGAGGCGAACAGGCTAGTTTCACCTCAGGTGTTAACCAGTGTTTCATCATTGGCGCCCACCGCAGTTTTTGCAACCCTTTTTCATCTCCTTTTCGTTTAAAACACTCTTCAAAATGGCTGAAACAAACCCTTCCCACCAGGTGGACGGAGAAGTTTCTTCTTTTGAGCTCATTTCGGACACCGCGCACGTCCAAAGGGGTCAAAGGAACGAAATCATCCAAGAAGGGCAAATGAACAATGTTGGTGCACTACATCTGTCGACTTCGTCTTGTATCGAGTCTTAGTCTTTGAATGTTAGATTAGGGCACATTTTACGAAAAAATAGGAAGTGTATTGTGTCTTGTGTTAAGGTTCCGCTTATATGTACATGTCCATATGTAGGAAACCTTAAATAAGGTTCCGCTTATATGTACATGTCCGTATGTGGGAAACCTTAAATAAGGTTCCGCTTATATGTACAATGGGAGGTTTCGCTTTTGTGGACATGTCCATATGAGCGAAACCTAGTCCCTATATATACCCTAGGAGCGAAATCATTTGTAGCTCTCTTGTTTCCGGTACAGAATTGCTGCCGAAGTGCCGTTTGACTTGTAATCAGTGTGAAATCAATATACAAGGCAAGATTTAGTAGAACAAGCTGTTTTTCGTGTCCGTTTCTTGTTATTCCGCACCTGAAACGGATTAGAACGCCTCCGATTGACTCGTTCGGGTCAGCACGCGATCCTACAAGTGGTATCAGAGCTCAGGACGAGGAGTTCTGCATAACTCAGCTTGTTTTCATCTCTATTTCTAGCTTCTACACCTTCTTTTACAAGTTCAAGTAGATTTCACGGTTAGAATTGAACCAAAATTTCACAGATTGTTTAAAATTGGACATAGATAAACCCTTGAAAGTTTGGAACTGAAATTCGGATTAAAAATGGACCAAATTACCTTCGGATGTGGTTCCGCTCATATGGACATTAGGTTTCGCTCATTTGTCATCTATAGACCTGGTTTCGCTTTTGTGAACACTTAGGTTTCGCTTTTGTGACAACTAGTGGTTTCGCTTTTGTGAACACTTAGGTTTCGCTTTTGTGACAACTAGTGGTTTCGCTTTTGTGAATACATAAGGTTTCGCTTTTGTGACATCCTATCAGTTCATTAAAGAATTAAATGTGCATGTGAAGAGTAGATTTGTCTGATTGTCTACTGTCTTGAAGTTATCGTTCACGTGATTAAAAAGGGCAGCCTTATCTGGTTTCATGCATATTTGATAATATCGATTCGGTGGATTGTTTGGCCCAATAGCTTGTGAAGATAAATTTGAGAGTCAATTTTTGAAATCTGAACATTGCATGTGAAATAATGATTTCATCGAGATGTGTAGAAGTTGTCAGTACATGTGATGTACATGTGATGGCTTTTAAAGTTTGCATGGGTATTGAAGTTATCGGCACAAATTACATAAATTGATAAAACATTTTAATTGGCACAATCACATTCTTCTTTGTTGTCGGTTCAATCACAAATTAAGAAGTCAGTGTGTCATCGGCCCAATCACAGTCTTCTAACAATCAGTTGTCGAATTAGTGGATTAAAGGCCTAATCATAGTCTTTGAATTAAAATTGAGGTCCAATGAAAAACTGTTGATTTTAATTGACAGCCCACATGACTCTCATTTGAGGCCCAATCATTGTTGACGGCAAATCAGTTCACAAGAGAGGTGTTTTAGTTCGTTTGAATTCAAACTCGTTCAAGGTTGTGTGTTTTAGCAAGGCCATTGGAAAGGGTCGTTTGAAATTGTTCCGGGTCATAGCAGTTCGCACAGTGTGTCAACCTTCAGTCCGCACAGTTTGTCAATCTTTAGTCCGCACAGTTTGTCAATCTTCAGTCCGCACAAAATATTCATCAGTTCGAGTATTAGTTTGTTTCAGTTAATTGATAAGTCCGTTTAAACTGATAGTTTGTTTGTTCGTTCAGGTTTTTCCCGAAATATCTTTTGATTACTGAAGCATGGAAGAGGAATTCTACAACGCGTTTGCCACACCAGTCGCTCCAGTTACTGCTGCTGAAAATTTATACAGTGAGAATGAAACGGGAACGCATCAGAAACCACCAAAGTCGATGTATATCGAAGATTTTCAGAGTTGGAAAAACCGTTTTGAGAATTGGGTTCAGGCTTACAGATTCGATGCTTGGTGTTCTTTACTGAAAGATTACGAGAAACCAAAGAATGAACGTGGGTTGGAAAAGGGTTTCAATGATTTTACTGAAGCTGATAAGTTGAAATACACTAGTGAGAAGATGATGATCAGCATTTTACAGCAAGCAGTTAAAGAAGACATCTTTGTCTTACTTCAACATAATGGAACTGCTAGATCAATCTGGGAAGCTTTACTTCAGAAATTCCGAGGGAGTGCTGATATGATCAAAAACAAAAAGGCCTTATTGAAGAAGTCGTTTGACATATTTACTGCATTTGATCATGAAACCACAAAGGAAACAATAGATAGATACTGTCATCTGGTTCTAGAAATGAAAAGATTGGATATTCAGAAAGATGATGATGAGTGGGTTGATAAGTTAGCAGAGGCATTACCCCAACAGAAGTGGGGAACTTATCTGATGATTGTGAAACTCATGAGGAAGACTGAGAGTATGAACTTGGCACAGTTTATCCAGAAGATTGAGGAACAAGAGCTGGATATTCAAAAGACTGCTATAATGACGAATCCAAATGCAAAACAAGATGTCAGTTTGTATTACAGAGGTAACAAGTTTGAGGCCACTCCAAACCATAGTCCAAAGATTCAAACTGGTTTTAGTGCTGACAGCTCATCTGGAACAAAGATTAGTAATGCGACTCAAAGTGGTGGATTTTCTTCATCATTTTCAAGTTTTGATCCAAATAGCGCAACATCAACTTCTCAACGACAAAATTCAACACATCTTCAGTGCAATGTTACATTAAACATTCAAAATGGTCAGAATTTGTCTCCAGAAGTTGCCAAGCAGCATATGGCATCACTGGTTACTATGTTAGAATCTTACGAAAGTTTGATCGACGGGAAGATTGGCAATCCGATGCTTACCAAAGAAGATTACGACCAAATTGATGCTGAAGAACTTGAAGTGATGGATATCAAATGGTGCCTAGCAAGTGCTTGGAGGAGAGCTGAAAAGTTTCAAGAGATTACTGGTAGGGATGAATTTCGAGGAATGGCTACCTCTCCATTGGGATTTGATAAATCAAAGGTTACCTGTTTCCGTTGTAAAGGAAAAGGTCATTTTAAACGAGAGTGCAAAAGTAAAGAAGCTACCGGGAATCAAGATAGAAACAATTATTATCAGAAATCAATCTTCCATCAGACTGCTCAACAACCTCAAATTGCACATGCTCATGCTACTGATGATGGAAAGAAGAAAGCTTTACTGATTCATCAAGATGATGAAAAAGTTGCAGAGGGATTTAGTTGGGATAAATACATTCCATCTGATTCAGCCTTTGTTGCTAGAATACTAGGTGAAGAGGCTTGTGAGAAAAGAATCCCGATATTTCCTGATCTTGGAAGCGATGTGGATACCGATGATGAGGAAGAACATCTCAACAAAGCTAGAAAAGGCATTGATCTAACTAGTTTTAATTTGTTTTTTGCAGATAAAATGGAGATGTTGTACCAGAAGAAGATGGCAAGATTGAGGAAAGAGCTGGAAGCAGCAAAAATGCAAGCTGCTGAAAAGACAGAAGCAGGAGAAGAAATTGTCGAAGTAGAGAAAGTTGTTGATAAGATTGTTGAGGTTGAAAAGATTGTTGAAATTGAAAAACTTGTCGAAGTAGAAAAGATTGTCGAAGTTGAAAAGACTGTCGAAGTTGAAAAGATAATTGAGAAGGTAGTTGAAGTCACGAAGCCTTGTGAGAAATGTTCAGAGTCTTGCAAAGTTTGTGAAGAAAAAGATAAAAAGATTGCTGATTTAGAGAAGATTAAAGAAGATTTACTGTCTGATGTGAAATATGTGAAAGAGTCATACGACGTATTGAACAGGACAGTTGACAGTTTGAAAAGAACGAATTCAGAATTTGAAAAAGCAAATGACAAGATGAGTGCAACTTTGATGACAAAACAAAGTGTCATTAATGAATACATCAAAGATTGTGCTAAGCTGAAGAAGGAGTTGGAACTTGAGAAAATTGAGAGTGAAAGGATTAACCGATTACTTTTGAGTTATACTACATGCGATTATTTGATTGATCGGGTTTATCCTACTGTTGCAGGTCTTGAAGCGTTCAAGAAGAAAGAAAAAGAAGAGGATACTGGTAAGACAAAAAGTGTCAAGTATAACAGATGTCCGCCTCCTATCTTTGAAAGTTATTCCCCCAGGAAACCAAATGAGGAACAAGTAGACAAGGCCTTAAACATCAAATTAAAGTCTGAAATCACTGATGAATTACCAGACAATATTGATGTTACATTCACAGCGTCTGACACTGATCATGAGTCTGAGTTAGTAAAGAAAGTTGTCGATCAGGTGTTGGATATGGATGAAGAGTCAAAACCGGAGTCTGAGTCTGATAGTCCGAGTTCATCAGAAAAGAGTCCGAGTTCACCGGTTAACAGGGTTTACAATAGAGAATTCTTGTTATCAAAATCTAATTTGAATGACGGGTCAATCAAAGTGGCTTATACTTTGTATGATTCAGACAAATTATATTCTGATGAGGAATTTCCAATAAGAAGTGTCAAAACTGAAATGATCAAACAGGTTTTCAAATTAACAGAAATTAATATTTCTGAAATAAAAGATTTAAATCTTGCTGAAAAACCTAAAAAGTACACTTCAAGAGTTCAACAGAGATTGAACAAGAAAAAGGGTTACGGTTATGGTTATAATTTTCAAAAGAAATCAAACCATAATGGTAATCTCAAAAAGAAAGGTCTTGGTTTTATTTCATCAGAAAATTATAAAAATCAGAAAACTTATAAACCAAAAACAAAATTTGTTTCAGGAGGAAGTTCAGAGGATGAACAGAAGAAACCGTTCTGGAAGCAGTCAAACCAGGAGTTTCTTGCTGAAGTGAAGAAGAATGTGAGAAGGTTTGCTGAAAGAGTTGACAGAAGAACCTGTTTTAAATGTCAGGAAGTTGGACACATAGCTTGGAATTGCCCCAAGACCAACTACCAAAAACAGGAAGTTTCTTCTAATTCTGTTTTGAGAAAGACTTGTGTTGATAAGAAAGAACAATCTGTAAAAATTGTTAAAAGGTTTGAAAATTCTACTTTTGAGGAAGGAGAAAGTTCAAAACGGTTTTACAAAAGAAAAGGTGATATGAACAAGCAAAAGTGGGTGGTTAAATCTGAGGGTAATTCTGACAATGAATCTGATTTCATAAAATCAGAGGAGTCTGTGGTTGATAAAAAGGTTATGAATTCCGTTCCAGAAGTGAACGATGAGAATTTTCCTCAATTGTCAAAGGAAAATCTGATGTCGAAAGTGGGAAAGGTAGAGATCTCAAATCAATTCTTCGGTGATAAGGAAGAATTTGATGTTGAGAAGGCTTTCAATGGGAAAGTCAAACATATTTTCGGGAAGATGGTTGATGGGAAGGTTAAAACTGCAAAAGATTTTTATAAATCAAAGTGTTGGTGGGACAGATGTGTTCCAAAATCACCCAAGGCTGGTCAGGCTTGGGTGGATGTTATGTTTGATTAAACACCTGACTTGCCGGAGCTCCCAGGTTGGTAAGAGTGGAGCAGGAATCGGCATCTTTCTTAGTATTTGATCCTACAAGTGATACAGTTGGTAAAGTACAGGTGGTATATTTAAATTGTTATATTTTGATGTGCAAGTGGTTATGATTGATAAGTAAACCTGTAAGTGGTTGAAAGAGGTTTTCATTGACAAGTGGTTAATCAAGGTCATTAGGTTGAACTTGATTGGACCATATTTACAAGTGGTATTTTGGAGAACAAAATGATGATATCCCCTAATTTTACAAGTGGTAAAATCAAGCAAACTTGTTTTCCGGAAAAACCATTTGATTGAAACAAACTTAAGTGTTTTGAAATCACAATGGGAAAATAGTTTGTTGTGAAGGGGAGTTCTGAATGTTTATGCCAAGTGGATGGCGAATTGAAGCGATTTGATATCAGTTGTCACTTTATTGTATAGTTTGTTTTCAAATTTCCTAAAATGTGTTTGCATTTTAGGGGGAGTAAAAAATTTTCAGAAAATCCAAAAACATTTGAAAATTTGAAAAAGTAAAAAACATGATAAAATCAAAAATGAGTTTTGTTGTATAAAAGAGGAAATGATAGTACATCAGTGGACGATCACGGCATGCTAAAGAAATGGAAAGTTAAATAGTGATAAACGGTCTCACTGATGATGTGTCAGTAGGTTTTTGCACCTTTAGTAGATTGTGACGAGATATAAATCTAAATTCAAACTTGCTTATTTCGTGGGTAACATCTCTCGGATATATGGGTAACCCCCGAAATCTTGTTTGAAGGACCCCTTTTTCTGATATACTAGGTCTTTATACTCAGTGATATCTGGGGTATTATTCCTGGACTTCTGCTGAATGGAAGTTCTGACCTAGTCCTCGAATAATACTTTCCGCAATGCTTGAAACATAGCATCACCCTCAGCATATATGATAAGACAATAAAATTGCTTAGCAATGCTGTTGTAAAAAAGATCCTCTAAAGGGGACACACCCAAAAGTTGATTCGTGATCTCTCTGCTGAACGGTAGTTCTGACCTGAGCTCTCACGATTTCGATCATAATTTATTCCCCTACAGATATCATTTGTGTCATACTTACCTGTAAGACTGAATATTGGGATCTGGATACAGGAGTATATTCTGAGGTGGGACACGCGATTAAGTTTAAGTGCTTAAGACATTAATCTCGTATCTCGAAACAGTTGAACTTTGTGTGAAAATTTAAGTGGATCAGTATACTGACAATCTAAGTGAATCGTTTAGAACTTAAAATGTATAAAGCTTAATGGTGTTGGTGATTTGTCTCAAAAACTGATATGATCCTCTTACGCAAACTCACAAAAATATTGTATGTAAATATTTCATTTCTGCATTTCATTTCGGTTGTTTCAAAAGTTCAAAAAGATTTCCAGTGTGTTTTAGCATAAAATTTTGAAAAATCCAAAAAGATTTTCGACAACTGATATTGAAGAGCTGATTTTCAAAATTCCGAGTGCTAAACATGATGAACAGGTTTGGGAGAATTTGATTGAAAAGTTTTTCAGAGATAAGAAATTCGTTAAATGATCATTGTTAATATCTGATTGTATATTGATTGTAGAAGAGTCAGTGTTGGTGCATGAAATTTGATAAATTGTTAAATATCTTATTCTTGTGAATCTTATGTTTTGGGTAGAGAATGTGCAGGTTGACATTCTGATGCTGTAAAAGTCAGACTTTGATCCCAGCATGTTTTGAGGAGGGGTTTGTTAGAGAAAGAGTTTGAAGATACAGCAGTGTCGTGACTCGATAGTCGACTCGTCAACATCTAAGGGGGGGTCTGTTGGTGCACTACATCTGTCGACTTCGTCTTGTATCGAGTCTTAGTCTTAGAATGTTAGATTAGGGCACATTTTACGAAAAAATAGGAAGTGTATTGTGTCTTGTGTTAAGGTTCCGCTTATATGTACATGTCCATATGTGGGAAACCTTAAATAAGGTTCCGCTTATATGTACATGTCCGTATGTGGGAAACCTTAAATAAGGTTCCGCTTATATGTACAATGGGAGGTTTCGCTTTTGTGGACATGTCCATATGAGCGAAACCTAGTCCCTATATATACCCTAGGAGCGAAATCATTTGTAGCTCTCTTGTTTCCGGTACAGAATTGCTGCCGAAGTGCCGTTTGACTTGTAATCAGTGTGAAATCAATATACAAGGCAAGATTTAGTAGAACAAGCTGTTTTTCATGTCCGTTTCTTGTTATTCCGCACTTGAAACGGATTAGAACGCCTCCGATTGACTCGTTCGGGTCAGCACGCGATCCTACAAACAACGATTTTCCTAGTATCTTTGGAAGTGCATCCAGGGTTGTTAGCCAAACCACAACTGGAGCCACTTTCCAACCTCCACCTAGGATCATCACCCAAATTACAAATGGAGCCACTTTCCAACCTCCGTCTGGGGTAGTCCAACAAACACCCCCACCAGTGCAACCACCAAGCCATGGAGCTGGCCCCTCAGCTCCATCGGAACAAACATAACTGAATTTCTCTGCACTTCTAGGGCTACCCGAAGGAAAAACTCTGGCTTCCTGGTATGCCGAACAAATGGCGTCTATAAACCTCGTTTACACACAACTCAGCGCGCAACAAGCTTTGCTCCAAGCACAAGCTAACCAATCCGCTTTTGTTACTCCACCGCAAAGGTCCCTGAGTACTCACATACCTCAGCAGACCAATGCATGGAACTTACGACCTGAAAAAGCACCTGTACCAAACATCAGAAGGCCAAGCGCGCACGACACGCGTGATACTTATGGCGAAACAGAAAGCAATCATGTGCAAAACTCCCATCAGCAGAGAAGACCAGTTCAAAGTCGTTTAGGCCCGCGCAACATAAACGACGAGTGGGATAGCTATGATGAAGAAAACGACGAAACATACAAGAAAGAAGACACGGTATTCAGTAGATTACCACCGGACCACGAGGCGTACAAACCTCGCAAGCGCGCAAGGTACAATCCAAAAGCAGAGCATGATTACTCATATAGTTATCGCCCAGATGACATGGCCGAAAACTCAAAATTCATCAGAGAGACTGCGACAGCCGATATCGACAAGACGAAACTGCCACATAATGTAGGCAAGTACAACGGCTTAACAGACCCCGATGACCACCTCCAAGTCTTCAATGGCGCAGGGGTAACAGGTAGTTGGAATCTACCGACTTGGTGTCATCTTTTTGCACAAACCTTTGTCGGCGCAGCGCGCGTCTGGTTTGACAACCTACCAGCAGGAAAAATTAAGTCATGGATCGATTTTTGAGATAAGTTCCTTGCGCATTTCTCGCAACAGCGCAGACATACCAGAGACCCGGCCGATTGTCTGAATATATGGAGAAAGGATCACGAAAGCGTGGAAGATTTTATTACGAGGTATAACAAAGAATGTCTGGAGATTGGTGACGTAGGCGAAAAGATGATGCGCGCGCACTTTACGAGGGCAGTAAAATGCGACGACTTGATCAAGCGATTGAAAGGAAGAGACGGAGGCCCCAAAGATTGGGAAACCTTCATTGAGGCAGCAAAAATAATCGCACAAACAGACAAACAATTGACCGGTGATGACAACCGTCAATACAATTACAACCACAATGATCGACGCAACAAGAAAAACAAAGGCCAGTCATGGAAAACATCTGGTTACAGGGAAAGGAGCCCGACAAGGGAAGACGCGCGAAACACAATCAACCAGATCGCTCATCGCAAGGAGGTTAAAAGGGGAAACAGAGAAAAGCAGTGGACACCCTTAAAAAAGACTCCTTCTGAAGTTTTGTCAACCGAAAATCACCAGTTCAAACCTCCCCTACAGATGAGAAACAAAAGGGGTCAAGACCCTAACCTTTTCTGCGAGTTTCATAAAGACACGGGTCACTTGACTGACGATTGTTTTAGCCTAAAACAAGAGATAGAAAGGGCCCTAAGTGATGGAAGACTCACTCATCTGGTGAAAGGCGGAAAGCGTGACCACCGTCAAATTCAGCGAAGGGAAGAAGGGCCGGACAACAAGAAGCTCCGAAAATTGGAAACTCACATGGTTCAAGGAGGTCCAAGAAAGCCAAGAAAGAACTACAACAAGCGCACACACGACGACTCTTGGCGCGAGAGACAAGTTGTTTTCCCCATAGTAAGAGGAGGACCGAGAGAAAGAAGGCCCATAGTCATATCCGATGTAATCGGTCACTACCAAACCGATTACATTTTCATTGATCCAGGGAGCACTGCAGATATCATCTACGAACAATGTTTTAATCAATTCGATCAAGAGGACAAAGCGCGCTTAGAACCGGTAGATTAGCTGCTGACCGGTTTCTGCAATGAAGCCGTTTTTCCTCTAGGCCAGATATCGTTCCCAGTGCTGCTCTCAGACGGAAGAAATTCAAGGACGGGGGAGGTCACGTTCATGGTACTACCAGCGCATTCCAGGCATGACATTCTGTTGGGAAGAGAATCTCAAGGAGACTTTAGCATGATTTGCTCTGGCCCACATTCAGCCGTGGGATTCCCAACAGAGACAGGGGTAGCACTGATCTATGCAAGCAAAGAAGTCTTAGCAACAAACGAAATCAGGCCAGCAAAGGCAAGCAAATCTGTACCACGCGCAGAGGCTGAAAAATGGGTGCTAAACAGCAAATACCCAGAACAACCGGTCACCTTAGGCCCTGCAATGTCTGATCTCACGCGCACAGCGCTAAAAAAGTTGTTAGTCGAAAACATAGACGTGTTCTCCTAGACACCAGCTGATATGGTGGGTGTTCCACGGCATATAGCAGAGCACAGGCTTAACGTCTCAGAGGCCGCCAAACCTGTAGTACACGGCAAACGTCATTTAGGAGACATAAAGTATGATGCTATGAAAGAACAAGTCACAGAGCTGTTGAATGCAGGCATCATCAGAGAAGTCCGGTACCAAACTTGGGTGGCGAGCCCCATCATGGTTCAAAAAGGGAATGGCAGTTGGAGGATGTGTGTAGATTACAAGGATCTAAACAAAGCATGTCCGCGCGACTGTTATGCCTTACCAGATATCGATGAGAAGATTGATTCGCTGGCAACATTCAAATGGAAATGTTTCCTCGACTGCTATAAAGGGTACCACCAGGTACAGATGGCCGTCCAAGACGAAGACAAAACCGCTTTCCGCACACCGACAGGGCTATACTGCTACACCAAAATGCCTTTCGGTCTAAAGAACGCAGGGGCGACCTATCAGAGACTGATGAATGAAACGTTCAGCGATGCCATCGGCAAATACATCGAGGTGTATATGGATGACTTGGTCATCATGAGCAAAGAGGAAAGTACGATGCTGGCGAATATTCAGAAGACATTTGATACACTGCGCGGAGTAAGCATCAAGCTAAACCCAGCGAAATGTTCCTTCGGCATGGAAGAAGGAAAGTTCCTGGGTTTCATCGTCACAAAGGACGGTTTTAAAGTAAACCCCGAAAAGGTGCAAGCAATCGAGAGAATGCCTTCCCCGACGACTATCAAAGAGACGCAAAACTTGGCAGGACGGTTGGCAGCACTCAACCGCTTCCTAGCCAATCATGCAGCCAAATCTTTCCCATTTATCAAGACACTCCGCAATTGCATGAAGAAGAGTCAGTTCTAGTGGACTCCGGAAGCTGAAAAAGCGTTCCGCGAAATGAAAGACTGCCTCATGAGGCTACCAACACTAACGACACCAGTAAAAGGAGAACCTTTAGTAATGTACCTATCAGCTTCTGACAAAGCAGTCGGCGTAATTCTGCTCGTAGATTGACAAGGCATACAGACACCGGTTTATTATGTGTCTCGCACTCTCAATGATCCAGAGACGAGGTACGCTATAATGGAAAAACTAGTGTTGGCTCTAATTCATGCATCAAGGCGGCTGCGCAGATATTTCGCTAACCACGTCATTCATGTCTTAACAAACTACAACATTGGCAACATCCTTGCAAGGCCTGAGATTTCTGGAAGATTAGCAAAGTGGGCGATAGAAGTGGGAGGCCATAATGTTGTTTTCAGGCCGAGACCAGCAATCAAGGGCCAGGTGTTAGCCGATTTCATGACAGAAGTACCTGATGACAGGGACCGAGAGTGTAAGGCAATGGAAAGAGCTGAAAGGCAATGTTCAGAAGAACCGTGGCTACTATACACAGATGGCATGTCTAACGAAGATGGCGCAGGTGCAGGGCTTAGGCTAGTAAGCCCAGAGAAGCACGAATTCACGTATGCAATCCGGTTAGACTTCAAGAGCACGAATAATGAAGCCGAATACGAAGCTTTCCTTGCCGGTCTGAGGTTAGCAATCAAGATGGGAGTCAAACACATTGAGGCACATGTGGACTCAATGCTAGTAGCCGGACAGATTAATGGCCAGTACGACGCCAAGGGAGACGTGATGGCGCTCTACTTGAATAAAGCAAAAACATTGCTGCAAAACTTCTATTCCTACAAGGTGCATCACATCAACAGGAGCGAGAATAAACCAGCAGACGCGTTTAGTAAACTCGCATCCACAAGTTTCCAGCACCTGGCCAAGGATGTACGCATTGAAGTTCAAAGCAACCCATCGGTACCATTAAGAGAAGTGAGCGTCATTCAGTTGGGAACAACGTCGTGGATGACTCCGATAATTATGTATCTCCAATCCGACATACTCCCGGAGAACAAAGCCAAGGCAAGGAAGGTGCAATACAAATCCGAACACTACCAGATGGTCGACGAAAAATTGTATCGAAAATCCTACTTAGGACCGTTGTTGAGATGTGTCGACCCAGAGGACGCGAACTACCTGATTCGAGAAGTTCATGAAGGAATCTGTGGCATTCATGCCGGACCGAGAATGGTGGTAGCAAAAGTGATGAATGCCGGGTATTACTGGCACGGCATGCATCTAGATGCAGTGAAGGTTTTGAGAAAATGCAGCGGGTGCCAGAGACACGCTCCCAAGACGATGCGTCCCAAGAACGAATTAGTCCCTGTAACAACGGCATGGCCGTTCCAACAATGGGGAATAGATATGGTTGGCCCCTTCCCTGAAGCCCCAGGTGCAGTGAAATTCATCATAGTCGTGGTGGACTATTTCACAAAATGGGTGGAGGCGAAGGCACTGGCGTCAACCACATCTACCGTAGTTTGGCGATTCATCTGGGAACAGATAATCTGCAGATTCGGACTGCCTCTGAGAATTATCACCGATAACGGGACGAATTTTGCTGCAAAAGACCTCCAACGATGGTTCAAAGAGTTACACATAGAGCATACGTTCTCCTCGGTTACGCATCCGCAGGGGAATGGTCAAGTAGAAGCCGTTAACAAGAGCATTGTAGACGGCATCAAAGCACGACTGGGAGAGCAAAGAAGAGGCTGGGTTGACGAATTGCCAAGCATATTATGGGCCCATAGGACGATGCCCAAGACAAGCAACGGGGAGTCACCATTCAGCTTAGTTTATGGGTCCGAGGCTGTGATACCAGCGGAGATTGGACTGCCATCACCAAGAATGCTCTCCATGAACATGATAAACAACGAAGAAGAAAGGAGGTTAGACCTTGACCTCCTAGAAGAAAGGAGAGAGATGGCAGCAATAAACGAAGCGAAATACAAAACGAAGCTAGAGAAGTATTACCACTCCAAAGTCAAAATCTGCACCTTCAACCCGGGAGATTACGTCCTAAGGGACAATGAAGCGTCTAACGCCGAAAAGCCCGAAAAATTAGCTCCCAAGTGGGAGGGTCCTTATGTTGTTGATGAAGTTCTGGGAAAATGGGCATATAAGCTGCGCACCCTAGATGACAAAGAAATCCCAAGAACCTGGAATGCCCAACAGTTAAGAAGATGCTACATGTAAACAGCCGAAGTTTTTTCTATATACTTGTAATGGCTGTGCGCCAACACCTTTAACACTAATACAAGAAGTGTTTGGCTATCTTTTGATGTGTGCAAAATGCAACATATAAATTACATCAATTGTGGCATAAAACTAACCCTTTTTTAGTACTAATGTTGGAAAAAGTGTGCTTTTGTCTTCCTTTTGTATTTTCAGGATTAAATGAGCTCAAATTAACAAAAGAAGCAAAAAGGCAGCTAAATCTAACACAAATACAAGAAAAGGAACAAACGTGGCATGCCCGACCCCACGACAGCATCTTCCCAAGCAAAACAAGAAAACAGAAGGCTGAACACGCCCCGTGCTCAGTGAGCACGGGGGCGTGCCCAAGTGTCAGCATAAAAGACAAAGTTGTAGAAGCTTCCATCGCCCACCACGGGGCCTTGCTCAGTGGACACGGGGTCGTGGTCAACTATAAGATTCGCAGAATCCAGGCAAATCTTGATAGTACAGATATGCTTCTGCACACGGGGTCGTGCCCAGCGGACACGGGGCCGTGGTCAACTAATAAAGACAAGAGCAATTAATGAAGAAAGAGAAGGATGTGGACACGGGGCCGTGCCCACTGGACACGGGGCCGTGCCCGAGCTTCTGTTCAGCCTATAAATAGGAGTGCTTGGCTCAAGCTCAAACCATCCCTTGGCACACCACCTCTCTCACACTTCACCCACCACACACCACCACCATAACACCATCATCCACCACCATCATCCATTGTCCATCATAGAGTGTGTGAGTCATCTCGGGATCCAAGATTGATCGTAAGAGTTCTTGACAATCAAGGCCATGTTTACCTAAGTCTCTTACATCACTTGGTGAAGACAAAGTGTCTAGTGTAATACTTTTTATTTTTAATCTTTTCGCACTTTTTAATTGGTTATGTATTAATGACTTTAATAACTAGTTTCTTATGTTGAAGGTGATTCTTCCTTATCGTTTGTCCGTGGTGTCTTGGCATTATTTTACTGTCTATATAAAATAAAAGATTTTCACCATTCATATCTCCACGGTCTATATGGAGGTATGTTAGCTACCTGGTCGGGGGTTAAGGGAACGGTTTGGTAAGAGTCTTGCCATTGTTCAGTGTATAGATCCTGCAAAGGACCTGGGTCAAATTTAGTAGGACCTCCTTCAATACTTAACGGTATTGGATGGCGGGGGTCCAAACTCTTTGACCCCCTCATAAGTTAAACTACTATTAAAACTTTAACCCGGCTACTTAGGAATGTATCCCTGCTGACTCAGACTACTTAGCCGAGGGTAACGTCGCCTTCAAAAGAGGGGCCTACCACATTATGCATTAATAACTTAATTAATTATCTTTCAATAATCCGACCCTTTAGGATTATATCCTTGCTGACTCAAACTACTGGGTTGAGGGTAACGTCACCTTCAAAAGTGGGGCCTACTACAATAACTAAGATAATCTCTTAACAAAGTGCAAAAGTGCGGAAATAATCAAAGGTTACACTAAACACGAGTCGGAGCCAAGTGATTCATCTTGTCTATCTGTTTTTTTTCTTTTATTTTTTATTTTTCAGCATTTTAGTTAGTTTTTATTTTCTTAGTTTAAAAAACCTTTTTCCAAACTTTTTGATTTGATTAGACGTTGAGGATAAACCGGTACTAAAAGCTCTTGTGTCCTTGGACGACCTCGGTATCTTACCAACACTATACTACGCTCACGATGGGCGCACTTTCCCATATGTGTGTTTAGTGTTAGTAAATATCTTGTTTTATAAATTTAAAACTTGGCTAAAAAGTGTTAAAAATGGCTTAATATATACATTAAAAACTAATAACACTCATGCACATCAAGTTTTTGGCGCCGTTGCCGGGGAACGAATTTTCTTCATTAACAAAAAGTTTTAATTTTCAGGAATAAAATACACTCAGGATGGCAAAGGATAACAAGGGAAACTTGAACTAGCACCCCATGCAGGAAAACAGGGCCATCCGACAGTTTTCTTCATTAACAGTAAGCTCAGCACGGGCCGTGTTCGCCCAACACGGCCCCGTGCTGCACAGTCTGCAGAAATAACCCAGTTCAGGTAAACTGGACACGGGCCGTGTTCACCCAACACGCCCCCGTGTCCAGGCTTCTGTTTCTTTTGTTTAATTTTTGTCACTGGCAATTGAACACGGGGCCGTGCCCGGACAACACGGGGCCATGTCCAGCGCCCAGTAACACAAATTTTTGCTTTTTCACACCTTTTTACACATTCAATCAACCTAAAAACTTATTTTTGGGACACATTGAGGACAATGTGTAATTTAAGTGTGGGGGGGATGCTAAAACCTTGAATCTTGCAAGTACTAACTACAAGCCTTACACAAAACTCTATTGGAACCGCTAATCACCCCAATTTTTTTTCAAAAATTTTCATTTTTTACTTGTCTAGGTTTAATTTGGGAATTTCAAAATTCTAAAAAGGTTATATTTTTACAAATTTACAACCGATAGCGTCGTGATAAAAAGAACCAACATAAGAAAATTATGAAAATGCATGACAAGCTTAGTTAAAATTTAATTATATATACTTGATCACATAAAAACCCATTCCCACAAAAGTGAGTTTTGAGCCTTTATTGAGCATACAAATATATATCTTTAAATTAAATGCTCATTTTTCGTTTCTTGTGTGAATAGCCGCTTGGTTCTTACAACTCTAGAACTTGCCACGACGATACATTCTCGGTCCTTACCAACTTAAACCCGAGTAAGTAAATGATGGAGGCATTAGGACTAACCCTTTTTATTTCTACACCATTATTTTTTTTTTATTTTTTTTTACCACCTACCCAAAATCTCCCTAGTTAACCCATTTGAGCCTAAACCTTTTCATTTCTTAACCCAAACCAAACACCCTTTCACCCACCAAAACATTTTTATTTTTAACACTTTGTTTTAGTAACAAGCTCAGTTTTTCGTTTGACTTTGAAAAAAAAAGAAAAAAATTGTTTTGATGATGAAGCAAAAGAAATAAACAAACAAGTTCATCAAAAATAACTTTGTTTGAATAATAGCTTCATCAAAATAAAAATTGCAAAAATAAAAAGTCTTTCGAAAACCGACGCTTTTTACGCTTTTTCGCCATTTTCTACTAACCACTAACCCAACCACCTACCTTTAACCCTAGCCTAACCCTTCACCCAAAAGTCCTCTTGATATTTACAAAGGTATACAGTTAAAAAGGAGGAGGATTGATTGCTTGACAAGCCTATGGTAGGAGTAAGTTGCATGCCGCTCTTGAGTGATTCACTAAAATACATTTTCGGCCGAGTTTTGAGTGATCTCCCGTGAGGTATGTGAACTTGTATATAAATAGAATTTTAAAAAGGCATGTTATGCCCTAATAAGTAATTTATCTTATGAAAAGTTTTAAATAAATCATGACGAATAGGATTGTAAATAAATAGAAATAAAACTAATTAAAGAATTTTGAAATCCCGACACTTTATGAGAAGCCCAAAAACCTTCTTTTCTACCAATTCCATTTGGGAGTGTAAAGCCACATTATAAAGAGTTTTGCTTGAGGACAAACAAAGATTCAAGTGTGGGGGTATTTGATGTGTGCAAAATGCAACATATAAATTACATCAATTGTGACATAAAACTAACCCTTTTTAGTACTAATGTTGGAAAAAGTGTGCTTTTGTCTTCCTTTTATATTTTCAGGATTAAATGAGCTCAAATTAACAAAAGAAGCAAAAAGGCAGCTAAATCTAACACAAATACAAGAAAAGGAACAAACGTGGCATGCCCGACCCCACGACAGCATCTTCCCAAGCAAAACAAGAAAACAGAAGGCTGAACACGCCACGTGCTCACTGAGCACGGGGGCGTGCCCAAGTGTCAGCATAAAAGACAAAGTTGTAGAAGCTTCCATCGCCCACCTCGGGGCCGTGCTCAGCGGACACGGGGTCGTGGTCAACTATAAGATTCGCAGAATCCAGGCAAATCTTGATAGTACAGATATGCTTCTGCACACGGGGTCGTGCCCAGCGGACACGGGGCCGTGGTCAACTAATAAAGACAAGAGCAATTAATGAAGAAAGAGAAGGATGTGGACACGGGGCCGTGCCCACTGGACACGGGGCCGTGCCCGAGCTTCTGTTCAGCCTATAAATAGGAGTGCTTGGCTCAAGCTCAAACCATCCCTTGGCACACCACCTCTCTCACACTTCACCCACCACCCACCACCACCATAACACCATCATCCATTGTCCATCATAGAGTGTGTGAGTCGTCTCGGGATCCAAGATTGATCGTAAGAGTTCTTGACAATCAAGGCCATGTTTGCCTAAGTCTCTTACATCACTTGGTGAAGACAAAGTGTCTAGTGTAATACTTTTTATTTTTAATCTTTTCGCACTTTTTAATTGGTTATGTATTAATGACTTTAATAACTAGTTTCTTATGTTGAAGGTGATTCTTCCTTATCGTTTGTCTGTGGTGTCTTGGCATTATTTTACTGTCTATATAAAATAAAAGATTTTCACCATTCATATCTCCACGGTCTATATGGAGGTATGTTGGCTACCTGGTCGGGGGTTAAGGGAACGGTTTGGTAAGAGTCTTGCCATTGTTCAGTGTATAGATCCTGCAAAGGACCTGGGTCAAATTTAGTAGGACCTCCTTCAATACTTAGCGGTATTGGATGGCGGGGGTCCAAACTCTTTGACCCCCTCATAAGTTAAACTACTATTAAAACTTTAACCCGGCTACTTAGGACTGTATCCCTGCTGACTCAGACTACTTAGCCGAGGGTAACGGCGCCTTCAAAAGAGGGGCCTACCACATTATGCATTAATAACTTAATTAATTATCTTTCAATAATCCGACCCTTTAGGAATGTATCCTTGCTGACTCAAACTACTGGGTTGAGGGTAACGTCACCTCCAAAAGAGGGGCCTACTACAATAACTAAGATAATATCTTAACAAAGTGCAAAAGTGCGGAAATAATCAAAGGTTACACTAAACACGAGTCGGAGCCAAGTGATTCATCTTGTCTATTTGTTTTTACTTTTATTTTTCAGCATTTTAGTTAGTTTTTATTTTCTTAGTTTAAAAACCTTTTTTTCTAAACTTTTGATTTGATTAGACGTTGAGGATAAACCGGTACTAAAAGCTCTTGTGTCCTTGGACGACCTCGGTATCTTACCAACACTATACTACGCTCACGATGGGTGCACTTGCCCATATGTGTGTTTAGTGTTAGTAAATATCGTGTTTTATAAATTTAAAACTTGGCTAAAAAGTGTTAAAAAGGGCTTAATATATACATTAAAAACTAATAACCCTCACGCACATCAACAACTGAATATATTACTTCGGGCATACACGAAAACATCAATGGCTCGACCTTAGGAAACGTTGCAGACCTCCAAGGCTCGTCACGAACAAGTGCACAGCCGGGTCAGAAACACAACCAAAGCCTAGAAAACGCCAAATAGATACTTCGTGCCCACATTAACACGAAAGCATCGAAAATACGGTAAATAAACATTGTAAGACCCCCAAAGCTGAACACAGCTGGGTCCACATAATAACCTGTAACTCGATCACTTCGTATTCACGAACCAACCTGCGCACATAAACGACAGAATAAACGTTGTAACTAACACAACACAACCTGTCAGCGCCATCATTCATTCGTGATACCTAATCAAAGTAATTACACATGCACATATTGTAACGATAAACAAAATTCACAAGAAACTAAAGCACGCATTAAGCATTACATATGGCAACAATAACAAAACGTGTTGCAGTTACGACAGCTATAGGTAAATTGTTCACGAAACATAAAGGTGAATTGTTCAAAAGATTGTCAAGATAGTTACAAGGCTATCAAAGCCCACACACGGCATGCAAGCCGGATTTCTTTACTCCGGATGACTAGTACCAGCGCCTCCAGTCGGGCGATCTTCATCCCCAAGAGCCTTCTTCAATAAGGCAACACCATCAGGTTTCCGAGATAATTTCTGGGCAACCTTCACAACACCAAACTCCAAAGATGCAAATTCTTGTCGCTTTGCAGCATATTTTCTTCCACAATCCTCTTTGTACAACTCAAAATGGTAGTCCTTCTCATTATTAACAGCTGCAGCCCTACCCTCACTATAACCATCCTTTCGCCCGCTATTATACCCCGCTTGACCCAACTCAAACATGTAGCTGGCAAGCTCATGAGATATCACTATACGTTCAGCAATCTGCGAAAAAGCACATAAGAAACATAAGAAGAGTAACCAACACAAATCGAAAATAAACACAAACAAAGGAAGTTACCAGGGGCACCGCGCGCGAGAGCAACCACTTGCAATTGTCAGATATCTCCTCAGCAAGAAGCTCAGAAGCCTTGCACTCAGTAACCTTCTCTTCAGCCAACTTTTCCAACTTAGAAATGTGTTGAAGATACTCTTCTTCCCTCTTGCTAGACGCAACACGCGCCTCCTCAGCTTCCTCACTAATCTTGCATTTCTCAGCAGACATCCTGACAATCGCTTCACGTTGCGCCTGAAGCTCTTTATTGGTCCGCTCACAAGCGGCCTCCCAATTCTTTTGTTTGTCGGAGTTAGCCTTTTTCTCCTGTGCAAGTTTCTCCTCAGCATCGGACAACCTCCACAACAAACCTTTCTTCTCACTATTGAACTTCTCTCTCTCTTCAGTGAATACTTTTTTCTCATTTTTGAACTCAAGAGTCTCCTCCCCCATCAACTTCCATTCCCGAACAATCTCTTGTGAAGTAGCAAGGAAGTTGACACCGGCATGAACATGATCATCCAATAGATCAAACCGGTTACGTCTTTTCTGGAACAACCTCTCAGCAGGGGGGAGAGACAATGAGAAGAACTCTCGACAATTACCAATGTCATTCATGCGGGAGCCCTGAGTCAAGCCCCACCGGGGAGCATGCGGCAGATCATCACATGCAGGATTGTGGGTATCCCAAGACCCTGTTTGGACCTTCTCAAACTCATGACTCTGAGCCACCCCTGAGGTAGCACCACCACCACCACCTAGTGGACGTTTGGTATAAATGGTCTGGTGTTGTGTAGCCTCACTGGACTCCGCCTCTGTCTCAACACCTTTGTCTCGACCATCTCCACCAGCACCACCTGCAACATGACCACCAGCGCCATCGCCACCACCTTCACCAACACGCTCAGCATTTACATCATTTTGATTTTTCTTCTCACCCAGATCATCATGGGGAGGAGACAACTCGAACGTCCTAGACGGTGGAGAGGTAGGAGGAGTGATTTTGGAAATATCAATCTTGCGCGGCGCCTTGCCCGACTTGACACCTGCCATGAGGCAATCATAATACTAAAAAACAACCCGGAAGTTAAAAAACCAGACTAACAACTACAAAGCCTCTACCTGTAGGGGCAGAAGCGGCGTATATTTCCTCCAAAAGATTGCCACGATTTTCACTAAAAACACCCATGTCAATTTCAGACTCCGAAGGTGCAGGAGGAGTTTCCTTCTGGAGTTTGGCCCTTTTCGTGGCAAGCATAGCAGCAGCCTGCTCATCAAGTTTCCGCTTCTTATCCTCAAGAAGTTTTTTCTTCATCATCTCCGTCAGAGTAACGCTGTCATCAGGATCAGACCCACGATGTCTTTCTCTGGCCCCTAAACCAGACAATGTATCATAAACGACAACGTAATCTAAGACAGGAAGAGTAGAGGGTCGCTTACGAGGAGTCTCAATGGTTTTTTTCCTCAGCCCTCTTCTCTTTCCTCTCCGGCTTGCCAGCCTTTGTTTTTTTCCTTGTTTCCAACTGATCAGCAGTCTCAACCGGAACCTCCACATCATCATCAACAGGTTCATTAACAGGCTCATGGGCAACCCCCTGTGCCGGACCTGCACGCGGGGAATGAGAAGTTAGGCCTTCAAGAGATCTATCAGATCCCTCACTCGAGAGAACAATAACTTCCTCTCGAGTAGGATCAATAGCATCATCAACATCATCTTCAACATCTTCACCTAAAACAACGTTGGCATAAGCAACAAAACTCTCATTCGAAGGATGTAAGAAACGGTGGCGAATTTGATCAAACCAAGTTGGTTTCCCAACCTCCTGAATCGCCTCAACCATGGCACCACCGGCATTCGGATCTATAACATTCAACAAGCTGTACCCAACTGCGAAAAACAAGGAGATGAGGAAGAACTTACAAAAAAAAAAAAAAAAAAAAAAAAACTAACTAACTATGAAACATTACATACGTTTGCCTTGATATCCATAAACAGGAACACCCAGAGGGTTGTTTGGGACCTACAACATGCTCATACCGGCACCAACCAACGCCCTCTCCTCAATTTGAGAAATAGCAGTCGCCTTGTGCGTCACTTTCTTGTACCACCCCTGTTGAGCATAATCCACCGTCACATCCACCTTCGGGATCCCTTCACTCGCTGACCGATAGTGCATATCTACAGGGATAACACCACGGCGAATGTAGAAAAACTTTTGTTTCCAATCGTGCAGGCTTTTTAGAGGATTGGAACAACAGGGGATAACACCACCGGTCCGGGAGTTAAAAGAGTAAAAACCGTTGGTGTAAGTCACAGTGTAGAAAACGTTAAACATTTCAAAAGTTGGCTCAACACGGTTGGCTCTGCAGAAAAACTCAAAATGGGTAACGCGGGGAAGCCCAATCGCGTTGATTTGAGAGATATGGAGCCCATAAATCCTCAACACCTCAGCAGTAAACTTGGTCATCGGGAGTCTGAAGTTACCCTCCCGGAAAAAAGCAGCATACAATGTAATGTAACCAGGAGGTGCGTCCATGGCAGTAGAACCTGGAGTTGGGAACTGGGCACCCCACTCAGGAAGGAAACCCATCTCCCTCACCAAATTGTGAAACTCTTCTTCTTTCCACCCTATCGTTGGCTGATCAGGACCTGGAGGATGTTTACCCTTGTTCCTCCTTTTCTTCGATGAAGGATTCGCTCCAGAAATATTGAGAGAAAATGCGAAAAGACAATATGGATAAACTTAAAAGAGGAAGAGAGAAGGAAATATGAGAAATCACCGGAGTTCAAATTTTGAAAAGTGAAAGGAATGAAGAAAACTGCCGTGTATTTATACCCATCGCATTTAATGCGATGGGTTGTGGGCCGTCAGGAACTCAGAAGGTCATCCAATGGGGAAAAGACACGTCAGCAGAGAGAGAAACCGTCACCTCTTTTTCCGGGAGCATGGGCGGCACACGTCTGACAAAGGGAGGGAAAGTAACTGACACCACTGAAAAGACGTCTGTTCACCTCCGACAAGACAGGGACACCAGACAGTCACATCAGTTGTCTTTATCCAACAAAGGAAACTTCTTTCAGAAGCAAACTTACCAACACGCCATGCGCCATGCGTCCAGTTGGCTTAACTTTGCAAACTTACCAACACGCCATGCGCAATGCATCAAGTTGGCTCAACTTTGCAAACTTACCAACACACCATGCGCCATGCGTCCAGTTGGCTCAACTTTGAAAACTTACCAACACGCCATGCGCCATGCGTCCAGTTGGCTCAACTTTGCAAACTTACCAACACGCCACGCGCCACGCGTCCAGTTGGCTCAACTTTGGAAACTTACCAACATGCGCCGCGTGTCCAGTTGGCTCAGTTTCACAAAGTCACAAGCACACCATGCGCCACGCACCCACTTGGCTCATTTTTTGCAGAATTACTACCATATGGCACGCGCCGTATGAATATTTGGCCCAACCACGCAAAGTTACAGACATGTATTCCGACAACACCAACAACCACTACCCTTATAAGTCCAGAATCCCTCCTAGACGATCAACTCAACTAGAAGGCACACTGGACTGGGGGACTTGAAGAGGTATGGTCCCAATTCCCAGCCCACATGGCAAAGACCACACCACTTTTTCATCCTACACGGCGCCTACATCAGCAAGCGAATCCAGAAGCTTCTAGAAGCTTCTGGAAGACGTCAAGGTGGCACCAAAGATGCTCACTCCGACAGGAAGGACAGCACGTGTCACCATTCATCAAGCGCCATGTAGGCCTGCAACAAATCAAGGAGCAGACCGACAGTACCAGTACGACGTCTCCAGCATGGACAAATATGGGCGCGCCACGTGTACCACTATCCTGACCACAGCAGAGGAGACCAAGAGGATATTCCCCTTGGTCGGACAGCTGGCGCCCTGTAACAGCTGGCAAGGTTGCTCCTCCCTCTTTCACCCTCCGGCTATAAATAGAGCCCTTCATCATTCAGGTTAAATCATCCTATTCTCCACACTCTCACTCTTAACACACACTGTTTTATTTCCTCAGAACATAACTTATTCTCACGCCGGAGCCCGGTTAAGTGGGAAACCCCCATATTCCCCTCTTAACGAGCTAACGGTGTTGCTGTTTTGCAGGACCCGTCATTTGGCGAGTAACGAAGGAGATTGAACCCACAGAAGAGACGAACAGGCTAGTTTCACCTCAGGTGTTAATCAGTGTTTCTTCAGGCAAAATAATATTTTATAAAGTTTTTAGATAAGTTAAAAGATGTAAGTAACAATTCTAGAAATTGGAGGGTTGAGAGTTACAACAAAAGATTAAAAAAACCAAAAATATGAAGAAAAAATAAAATAAAAGGCAAAAAAACAAAATTGAAATAAAAGTACTGTAGCTGATTTGACAATCACTATCAAAAAAATATAATTATTGAAGACGATGAAAAAAAAAAAACTTACATACGAATAATAAAATAATAAATGTTATACATTTATTTCTATATGGTAACAATGTAAAACACAAAAAAAAAAAAAAATCTTTTAGTTTTACTTTTGTCCAATGATAAATAAAAATTAACTAATGAAATTTATTGTTTCATTATTCAAATCAACGGTTAAGATAAAGTGTATGAAAAGATGGGTGTAAAGGGATTTTTGTAACAAAATATTTGTTAAGTTTTTCTCTCCACATGCAAAACACGTGTATGTTCTCTATATTTTTTAAACGTTCATAACTTTTTTCATACGACTTTTTTTTTTTAAATTGCACGGTAAAATCGAGTATCATGTTATCTTTAATTTGATCATCATATTGCTATATAAAATATGATATCTAAAAAAACCGAAAAAATTGTCTTAGATTTCTATGTTGTACAACATTTTTGTGCTTAATTTTATTGTACTATATTATTTTGCTACATTTTTGTGTTGGATTTTTTATGTTGAAGTTTTTGGACTGCATTTTTTTTGCTGAATTTTTTTGCGGGATTTTTTTTGTGCTATATTTTTATGCTGGATTTTTTGTGTTAGATTTTTGTGCTAAATATTTTTTACAAGATTTTTTGTATTGTATTTTTAGAAAACAAAAGGGTGAGAGTTTGTGTTTTAGGACCAAAATACACTTTCATCCTACCTATAAGTAATGTCACATGTCATCTCTACAATCCTTCTTAGGCTACTTAGACAAAATCCACATTTTAATGGATCCTTCCCCTACGTCTAAATATTTACATGCATAATTTTTTTTTGGCATTTTGTCTAGATAATTGTGACACATCGAAGATTTATGACAAATAATATAGCGACACGTATCCGATAACTCTCAAATATTCCTGGTAAGTTGGACGAGAGGGACCATTTCGTACAAAATATGGAAGATGGATAGTTGAGGAATCAAATGTGCCAAAATGGCAAAATTTTAGTTTGTGAAGGTCCCTTATGAACCGCGAGGCATATGCCTTACGGTCCGTAAGTGTAACAATCCTCATTAAAAAAAAATATTATTTCTTTTGATTTATTGTCCAATAGGAAACCCTAATTGAGAAACCCAAGTGATTCTGCACAAACCCTAAAATTTTCAGAACAATCAGAATCAGGATCAGGATCAGGGCCCCTAAAACTCAAGGGGGGGGGGGGGTATTCCCTATTGATGATTATCCATATAATTTGCTGTCAAAATCGAATTTTGAAAATCCGCTGACTCACCTGAGCTACAAACACACGGGGCTACTCTATAATAGAGTGGTGACCCCTCGCGTCACGCGACGCCCCATACATGACCCCTCGCGTCACGCGAGGAGGTCAAATTTTCAGTATAAATAGTGGGGTGTGGGACTTGCATTTTGGCGTTGGAACGACGAACAAATTCGTTATATACACTGAGATATCATAGAAACAGCCCAAAAACACACACAATCACGAAACGCTGCCGCAAAACAGGGTAATAACTCGATCGCTGCTACGATTCAATGTCCGATTGATTGAAACTATCCAATGGATGTTTAAGTGCTGCCCACATTAGGGTTATGCTTTGTCATTCGTCGTGAATTCGATGGGTGTTTAAGTATCGCACTTTGTCATTCGTTGTGAGGGTTTAATCTCGTGAGTTATCGTAAATGCTGTATTAGTTACTAACCTAGTTCGTGTGCATTGTTATTTAAATTAGGTTACAAGGCTAATCAGTAGGCTAAGCTCTGTCCACTTAAATCTGCAAAGTGAGTCATTCTCTTTTTATCAAATTGTTTCCAAAACCCTATTTATTTTCAAAGTTATAATTACAGGGATTAAGTCTTTGTAGTCTCCAAATTACAGCCGGTATGTGGGGTTTTGTATACATTACTTGATAACCGTCACCATTGGACAACGGGTTAGCCAATGGGTGATATGACCATAATCACAGACACCATTGGACAACGAGATAGCCAATAGGTGGTCGAGTGATAAATACCGTGGGTAAATGGTTGATATATATAAACATTGTAATCGCTCTTAATACTGTACATTATAATAACGCGTCGTTTTTAGTAAAAAGAATGATTCACCAGTATTTCCCTGCTGACAAAAACTTTTTCAAACATGTTTCAGGTGATCTGTTGTGATCCAGGAAAAGTGCCGCGAAGCACTACAAGCTTAAGGGAGTGGCTCAATATAAATAAAGAAACATGTTTTGTAAAATAAAGATTTCCTAGTGAAATCACCTTATTGTAAACTACCGGGGTTTTATCCCGAATTATGAAATAAAATAATCGGGCATTTTCAGTTTTAAAAAGATCCTGCTAAAATCTTCCGCTGTTAACTCAATTAAATAAATACCACGGGATTTTTTGTCCCGCGGCCCCTGAACCGGGTCAAATCGGGCCGGGGGCCGTGACAGAAAAAGGTGGTATCAGAGCCACTGATTTAAGCCAATTAAGTATTTAGAAAATACTTAATTTTACTGATTGCCATTTTTGTGATTACGTGTTTTATTATTTGAATATTTGTTTACAGTATGGGTAAGCAAAGACTTTCAGATATCTACCATAAATTAGATACTTCACCGAAAGAAAAAGGAACTTCATCCTCAAACTACCCAACAGATACTGAGGAAGGAATATTTGTTCGAAAGGCACAATATGAGGAACCACTTTCTCCTAATAAAAGAAGTTTGATTATTAGGAAAAGTCAGGAAAAAATAAAGAAATCACAACCAAAAGAAATGAGGGTTAATCAGGAAACCCAGGAACTAGGCAGTAACCCACCATGGGAAGACAAGTTAGATGAAAAATGGGCATATCTCTATATGCTAGCCACTGTAGCAGTAAATGCAAATCTTTAAATACCCTAACTCAGTTCTAGCACCCATATCACCTACAAGCCAGAAACTTTACCCAGTAAATAAATAAGTTTACAATAAACCCTAGTATGTTTTAATTTTCAGTTGTCTTTTGTATTAAAGTAGTCACATGGTATGCAATAATACTTGAAGGTTATCTGTGAAATTTTGTTATAAAATTTTAACTTAGTATTTTGCATATATGCTAAACAGCATGAATGAGTTATCTGAAGCCCTTCAGAATCTCAATCTCTATCCGGTGAAAGTAGAAGTTTCCAAAGACTTTACTGGTTACCTACCCGATGTGGAAGAACCTATGGAATTCCACGCTCCACTTCTGGAGAAACCAAAGCCTAAGAAAAGGAGAAGATTCGTAGGCTGGAGGCGTGTACGCAGAAGGAAACCAGCAACTAGAAAGGTTCCCAAAATAGAGAATCCCATAGATAAAGGAAAAGGAATTGTGATCGGGGAAGGTTTTAGGCAAGTAGAAATGGAAATTGGGGAAAGTTCTAAACAAGTTGAGGAGTTGCCATTACAAGAGGAGTTGGATCGCATATTGGCAAGCTGTGATATCATTAGACCTATCAATACCAACCTTTACCCTTATCCTGCCAAAACTCAACTTCCAATAAATTTGGAACCAGCCATCCCAGAACCTTTAATCCATACCCAACCTTTAGGAGAAATGGACGAATGGTGGACCAACGACTGGCAGTTTCAAAACCTCCTAAATAACCCTTATACATTTTCCCTCAGTTCGACCCAGAACCTATACCAAACCCACCAATGAGTAATGAAAATTTAGCTGAACTCCGCCATTTTGGCGAGGAGTTGATAGGTGCAGGGAATAGGATTCGGGAGGTGGGAGAGCAAATCTCCTGGAAATACGATGAGAGGGAGCGTCGTTTTTAAAATATCAGCAGAAAGGATGGTGTGAGAACGTAATTGTGATTGTATAATAATAATAATAGTAGTAATAAAAATATTATCTTGTAAAAAAAAAACTTTGTAACATAACAGTGTGTACGGATGCATAATATGATATATAAAAAGGGAAATCGAGGAATCGATAATTTTGGATATATATATGTGTGTCGTGAAATTTGTATGATTGTTTTGTGTATAATTGTTATCTACTCTATACTAATAAATTATATATTAATTATCAGATGGAAAACGCTAATAATGAACCAGTTAACGAGGTTAACCAATCTAAGCAAAACCAGGAGGATCAATTTATGACTAGGCAAGATATAGAAAATATTGTTGCTCAAGGAATAGCCAATGCTATTCCAGCAATCCTTGCTGCTGCCCAGAAACCTGTTAAACCTCAACAAATCATTCCTAGTAAACGTACCCAAGAAGATAATTTCAGTAATAGTGTAAACGGAGGCGGTAACCATACTAATCACGATAATGATCCACGGCAGGCCCCACTCCCTAAGAAAATGAAAGCTGCAACGTCTGGTTGCACTTACAAAGAATTCCTTGCTTGTAAACCAGCTGAATTTGCAGGCAATGAAGGGGAAACTGCAGCACTGCGTTGGTTAGAGAAGACCGAAGCAGTAATTATGATAAGTAAATGTGCTGAAGAAGACAAGGTTATGTATGCGTCACATCTTTTTAAAGAAGGGGCGCTAGAATGGTGGAATACGGTACTTCAAGCCAAAGGAAGAAATATGGCCTATGCCATGAGTTGGGAGGAATTTAAGCAGCTAATAGAAAGAAAATTCTGTCCCGAATACGAAAAAGAACAAATGGCAAATAAGTTCCTGAACCATCGAATGATGGGTGTAGACTGTCGAGGATATACTTCGACATTCTTCGAATATGCTAGAGTGGTACCAACACTGGCTTCGCCAGAACCGGTACTTATTTCTCGCTATATTTGGGGATTGATTAGCGAAATCCGTAATATCGTTAAAGCTGCGAGACCTCGCACTATTGACGATGCGGTAGAATTAGCTAACACCCTAACTGACGAGCTGGTACGCACAAGAGATGAAAATAGGAAAAAGGAACTGGCTCAGAAAATTACCCAAGGATTTCGTGTGGGTAATAATAACAATTTCAAGAAAAGAGGAACGGGGCAATCCTCAACTCCGCCGTTCTGTAGGAATTGCAGAAAGAAACATTTTGGAAAATGCAATGTAACCTGCAACTTTTGCGAAGTTGTAGGACATCGTGAAGAAGACTGCAGAAAGAAAACAAGGGTCTGCTATAACTGTGGAGAAGCAGGACATTTCAAACCAGAATGCCCTAAGTTGGTCAAACCAGCAGACAATAAAGCCAAACCAACCGACGGAGCTACCAAGAAGAATGTTCGAGCATTCCAATTAACTACTCAGGAGGCAGAACTCATCCCAGATGTGATAGCTGGTACGTTCCTAGTTCACAACGTTTACGCAAAAGTATTATTTGACTCTGGTGCAAACCAAAGTTTTATAAATACTTCATTCTGCCAAGCTCTTAACTTACCCTTAACCAACCTTAGGCAGATTTTTACAGTCGAAACAGCAGATGGGAATTTTATTAACATAGATAAGGTTTTGCAAAAAAGAAAATATAGAACTTTTAGGTCATAAATTTCATGCAAACCTATTACCAATGAATTTAGCTGGGTTCGATGTTGTGTTAGGAATGGATTGGTTAGTAGCCAACCATACTCGAATCCTTTGTGATAAGAACTCTATAGAAATTCGGGCACCCACCGGAGAAGTGATCATGATTACAGGACATAAGCCTCGTAAACCCATGAAGTTCATTTCAGTAATGAAAGTTGCTAGTTATGAACGAAAGCAAGGAATAGTATATATGATTTCAGTGATCATTAGTACTAAGGATAAAGAACTTAAGGAGATTCCTGTAGTCTCAGAATACCCATATGTATTCCCAGAAGAGTTACCAGGATTACCACCAGATAGGGAAGTAGAATTTAGGATTCATCTAATTCCTGGAACTACACCGATAGCCAAATCACCTTATCGGTTAGCACCCACGGAAATGTTAGAATTGAAAAAGCAGTTAGATGAATTGCTAAGTAAAGGATTCATACAACCTAGTTCATCCCCTTGGGGAGCACCAGTGTTGTTCGTGAAGAAAAAGGACGGTTCGATGCGAATGTGTATCGATTATAGGGAATTAAATAAGGTTACCATTAAGAATCGATACCCATTACCTAGGATTGATGATCTTTTTGATAAACTACAAGGAGCTAGATACTTTTCTAAGATAGATTTGCGCTCCGGATACCATCAATTGAAGGTACAAGAAGAAGACATACCTAAAACTGCTTTCAGAACTAGGTATGGTCATTACGAGTTTACAGTCACGCCCTTTGGATTAACAAATGCACCTGCTGCATTCATGGACATGATGAATCGGATCTGTAAACCATATTTGGATAAATTTGTAATTGTCTTCATCGACGATATACTTATTTATTCCAAAAGTCAGGAGGAACACTCTCAGCACTTACATGCACTCTTAACTTTGTTAAGAAAAGAAAAGCTTTATGCCAAATTCTCGATGTGTGAATTTTGGCTACAGGAAGTGCAATTTTTAGGACACATGGTGAATCACAAAGGCATTCACGTAGATCCTGCTAAGATAGAAGCAATCACCAAATGGAAGGTTCCGCAATCAGCTATAGAAATTAGGAGTTTTATAGGTTTAGCCGGATATTATAGACAGTTTATTAAGGATTTTTCCAAAATAGCTGTACCATTAACTAAGCTAACCTGTAAATCAGTTAAGTTTGAATGGGGACCTAGGCAAGAAGAAGCTTTTAGGATTTTAAAGCAAAAGCTAACAAATGCTCCAATTCTAGCCTTACCAGAAGGAACAGAAGATTTTGAAGTATATTGTGATGCTTCAAAGCTAGGATTAGGATGTGTGCTAATGCAACGCAAAAAGGTAATTGCGTATGCATCAAGACAATTGAAAAAGCACGAGGAAAACTATACAACTCACGACTTAGAATTAGGAGCCATAATTTTTGCCCTTAAAATTTGGAGACATTATCTGTATGGAAGTAAGTTTACTGTCTATACGGATCATAAAAGTTTAAGGTACATATTTGGGCAAAAAGAATTAAACATGAGACAAAGGAGATGGATGGAAATACTAAGCGACTACGACTGTGATATTCAGTATCACGAAGGAAAGGCAAATATAGTTGCAGATGCCTTAAGTCATAAGTATCATGAGAAACAACGACGGGTTCGTGCTCTTAGATTAAATCTACAGTTAGATTTAATGGAACAACTAAAGAATGTTCAAGAAACAGCAATCAAGGACGATGCTGAAGGAATGAAAGGACGAATAAAAGAATTAGAGCAAGGAAATGATGGAACTTGGAGATTCCATAAGAAAAGGATTTGGGTACCTAAACAAGGAGAATTAAGGGATAAAATTTTAGAAGAAGCTCATAAATCTAGGTATACCATGCATCCAGGAAACAATAAAATGTACCAAGATTTAAGAAATAATTTCTGGTGGATAGGAATGAAAAAGGACATAGCTAGATATGTTTCTAAGTGTCTTACTTGTTCACAAGTTAAGGCAGAACACCAGAAACCTTCAGGTCTACTACAACAACTACAAATTCCTGTATGGAAATGGGAACTCATAACAATGGATTTTGTTACTAAGTTACCCAAAACCAGAAAAGGTAATGATGCGATTTGGGTAATTGTGGATCGATTAACCAAATCAGCTCATTTTCTACCCATGAAAGAAACCTTTAGCATAGAAAGGTTGGCAAAGTTGTATGTAGATGAAGTAGTATCCTTACATGGAGTCCCACTCTCCATTGTATCGGATAGAGATAGTCGTTTCACTTCTCACTTCTGGACTAGTTTCCAGGAGGCAATGGGAACCTGACTAAGTTTAAGTACTGCATATCACCCTCAAACAGACGGACAAAGTGAAAGGACGATCCAAACTCTGGAAGACATGCTTAGGGCATGTGTGATAGATTTTGGTGGGAATTGGGATAGCCACTTACCTTTAATTGAATTCTCCTATAACAATAGTTATCATTCAAGCATCGAAGCTGCACCATTCGAAGCACTGTATGGACGGAAATGCAGAACTCCAGTCTGCTGGGCAGAGATAGGAGAAAGTCAATTATCAGGTCCCGAGATAGTACAAGAAACTACCGACAAGGTCACTCAAATCAAGGAAAGACTGAAAATGGCTCGAGATCGCCAGAAGAGTTATGCCGACAATCAACGCAAGCCGTTAGAATTCCAAATTGGAGACAAAGTACTATTGAAAGTTTCTCCTTGGAAAGGAGTAGTTAGATTTGGGAAAAAGGGAAAACTGAGTCCAAGGTATGTAGGACCATTCCCAGTAATACAGCGAATAGGACCAGTTGCTTATCGCTTACAACTACCAGAAGAGCTAATTTGAGTACATGACGTATTTCATGTATCTAATCTCAAGAAATGCCTATCTGACGAGTCCCTGGTAGTACCTCTTCAAGATGTAGAGGTAAATGAAAAGCTAAAATTTGTTGAGAAGCCATTACAAATAGAAGACAAAAAGATCAAGTTTCTCAAGCACAAGCGACTAGTTCTGGTCAAAGTCAAGTGGAATTCAAAGAGAGGACCCGAATACACTTGGGAGCTGGAATCGGAAATGAAGCGAAAGTATCCTCACTTATTCCAGTAAAGCTCGAGGACGAGATTTTTATTAAGGTGGGGAGGATGTAACAATCCTCATTAAAAAAAAAATATTATTTCTTATGATTTATTGTCCAATAGGAAACCCTAATTGAGAAACCCAAGTGATTCTGCACAAACCCTAAATTTTTTAGAACAATCAGAATCAGGATCAGGGCCCCTAAAACTCAAGGGGGGGGGGGGGTATTCCCTATTGACGATTATCCATATAATTTGCTGTCAAAATCGAATTTTGACAATCCGCTGACTCACCTGAGCTACAAACACACGAGGCTACTCTATAATAGAGTGGTGACCCCTCGCGTCACGCGACGCCCCATACATGACCCCTCGCGTCACGCGAGGGGGTCAAATTTTCAGTATAAATAGTGGGGTGTGGGACTTGCATTTTGGCGTTGGAACGACAGACAAATTCGTTATATACACTGAGATATCATAGAAACAGTCCAAAAACACACACAATCACGAAACGCTGCCGCAAAACAGGGTAATAACTCGATCGCTGCTACGATTCAATGTCCGATCGATTGAAACTATCCAATGGATGTTTAAGTGCTGCCCACATTAGGGTTATGCTTTGTCATTCGTCATGAATTAGATGGGTGTTTAAGTATCGCACTTTGTCATTCGTTGTGAGGGTTTAATCTCGTGAGTTATCGTAAATGCTGTATTAGTTACTAACCTAGTTCGTGTGCATTGTTATTTAAATTAGGTTACAAGGCTAATCAATAGGCTAAGCTCTGTCCACTTAAATCTACAAAGTGAGTCATTCTCTTTTTATCAAATTGTTTCCAAAACCCTATTTATTTTCAAAGTTATAATTACAGGGATTAAGTCTTTGTAGTCTCCAAATTACAGCCGGTACGTGGGGTTTTGTATACATTACTTGATAACCGTCACCATTGGACAACGGGTTAGCCAAGGGGTGATATGACCATAATCACAGACACCATTGGACAACGAGATAGCCAATAGGTGGTCGAGTGATAAATACCGTGGGTAAATGGTTGATATATATAAACATTGTAATCGCTCTTAATACTGTACATTATAACAACGCGTCGTTTTTAGTAAAAAGAATAATTCACCAGTATTTCCCTGCTGACAAAAACTTTTTCAAACATGTTTCAGGTGATCTGTTGTGATCCAGGAAAAGTGCCGCGAAGCACTACAAGCTTAAGGGAGTGGCTCAATATAAATAAAGAAACATGTTTTGTAAAATAAAGATTTCCCAGTGAAATCACCTTATTGTAAACTACCGGGGTTTTATCCCGAATTATGAAATAAAATAATCGGGCATTTTCAGTTTTAAAAAGATCCTGCTAAAATCTTCCGCTGTCAACTCAATTAAATAAATACCACGGGATTTTTCTGTCCCGCGGCCCCTGAACCGGGTCAAACCGGGCCGGGGGCCGTGACAGTAAGGCTGTCGCTGGGAGACAGAATTGAGTTGGAAACTGCAGCCTGTTTTTCTACCACCATACTCGCGATTTTGGCCACCTTTCTCCTCCTTGGGACACTTGGGGTGCCACTAATCTGCTCCTTGAAACCTCAGGGTAGGGGTGTTCAAAACTATCCGTATCTGAAAATCCGATCCGAAATATCCGATATCCATATCCGAAATATCTGAAAATTCGGATATCCGAATTTTTCGGATTCGTATAATGATTTTAATTTTTTTTTGCATATTTCGGATATCCGAAAATTTAATTTTTATTTTTTTCGGATATCCGAAATATCCGAAAACTTATATTCGAATATCCGAAATATCTGGTTCCAAATATCAAAAATAATAAAAAAATAAAAATTAAATAAAAAGTTGGATTTTCGGATATCCGAAATTTCGGATACGGGTTCGGATAGTGAAATATGGTATTCGAAATATTCGTATATCCGAATTTTCGGATATCCGGTTTTGAACACCCCTACCTCAAGGGGGGCACTTGGCATCATTTAGGAGCTCCAAGATCACTATAAATAGGTGATTAAGTTCATTCTTTGAACTTGCACCTTTCGTAATTCTTTCTCTCTATCTTTGGAGTTTCTTTTGCTTGAAAGAGGCCTCCAACGTGAAGTCTAAACTTCCTTTGAACACTTGTAAGTGTTCTCCTTCAGTCCTTTTTCATTTATAGACTAGTTATTAGCCGAAAGTCAAGCAAATTGACTTTTGCTTTGACTTTCGATTATGACCATTTCGGTCAAGCCAAAGTTCGAATAGAACATAACTACGTGATTGTAATAATGAAGATATTAAACCCCTAGGAGGGCACCTTCTGAAGATCACGATAAGTTTGTGAAATGACGGGTCAAAGTTTTATTAAATAAAAGTTAAAACGCAGATTTTCGTAAATTACGTTAAATGAACTTCTAAGTACCGCAACCTTAATTTTTGATATTATAACGGTTTATATAACATATTAGTACATGTTAGATCATGTCCAACTCGTCATTTCCTGCTTAGAGTTCGGTTCGCAACCGAAAGTCAAACAGTTTGACTTCTGTTTTGACTTTCAATTCTGACTCGTTTGAAATAGTTTAGATACTGATTAAGGGTTGTAATATGATCATATTATTATAGGGAATATCTCCTAATGGTTATACCTTCTGATCATATCATTTGTCGGGTTACATGCAAAGTCTATATAATATGCCTAAAAATGCCAAAAATGTCCTTTTGGCGCAAAGAATGTTTTTAACACATCATGGGCCCATAATCACATAATAAAATATATCTTGGCATATTAGACTTATCATAAACCCATTTGACCGCCCGGTGCCGCATATGCACGTGCGGTTGACTTATATAGCATAATATATATAAGTTAGTCGAATCGGGTCAAAACCTTTCCAAATCAATTCTAATAAGAATGTATGGTTGTTTGACCCATAATATACGAGTCCTCGTGCTCGAAAGGGTATTAACTACATTCTATCCGGTCTCCGCTTAATCTAGCGAACCGTATACAATTATTATAATTAACCGGTCAAAGTCAAATGACGTGCATAAGACCCGTTAACGTTCTAACGGATCATAGTTCCGTTCATTCCAGACTAGGATCCTTCAGTAAATTGCACCTGTTTTTAAGTTGTTTTGATTACAGTTGTGCTTAAGCATATTTGATTTGTAAAGATAAGCGCAGGTAAATACTCTTAGCCTATTTTCCTATACGGGCTTGGGATACGGCTTTAGCCGCTTGGTCGGTATTAAATCAATGACGAATGATGTCCAAAATTAGAATAACATGTTTTAATCCACTTTGCTTGATAACTTAAACATTGGGGGTTAATACGACCGTGTCTTGGATATCCACAGCTCACTTAATTGCAAGGGGCCACGACCTAAGCGCGGGGTGAAAGCATACACCTGACAGACGCTAATGCCATCATATGTCTTTTATTGAAAATGTGGCGTGTCGGTTAATCATGTATCGATTTTCATCTTCGGTCCCCATATGTATTGACAAGCATGTAAAACTGGTAACAATAAATATTATTTTATCCCAAGTTATTTATAAAATGATAACCAAATGGTATAAAAATGATTTTGAAAAGATTTTCAAAATGTGTCGGTTAATTGGATTTACCAGTGAAACTGACGTATTTTCCAAAGACTAAGCGCAGGTTAAATAAGCAAATACGGAATAGACTGGAGCTGCTCGGTCTAGGCTTTATGGAAGTTGTGACTCCACGAAAGACCTAATAGTCTCAAGTCTTAGTTTATTACATTCGGTCCGCCTGTGCATCTTTTAAGTACCATTCCTTCTGTGTAATTATTTGAAACTTTTCGCACACTTGTCTTTTTTAATATTTAATTTAAAAAATCACATCTTCTGTTGTGCAATGTTATTACTGATATCAATCGTCACGCATAAACTCAAAATCCGGGCCCACCAGGAAATCAGGGTGTGACAATAACTCATAGGTCCATATTTTTGGAAATTTCCGAATACAACATGTTCCCGGGTGTTATGTTTAACTTTAACCAAATAGTAATATTTAGGTGTTTATTTAGCAAATTCGAGGTAGATCAACCTAGAGATAGTCACTTTTTGTATGTGTCAGGTTATGGAGTAAGACTATGGGGTATAGGGTGGGGGTTGGGGCGTGGGTTGGAGAGAAACGCCCAAGTCACCACCCTGGGTGGGTTTGGGTTTGGGCGTGGCCCCTTGGGCGGGAGTTTAAGGCCGGGCGTGGGGCGGGGCTACCACATGACATGGCGGAACCTCATTGGCCAAGAGCACTAGCCCTTTGAAATTGACTTTTTTTCCACGCCACCCAACCCACGCCCCACCATACCCCTTTGAAATTGGCTTTTGGTCTTGAGTGTCCCATAGTCCACGTGTCGCACCATGCCCCCAACCCACGCCCCACCATACCTCACGGTCTAAATTTGAGGAAGCTAGAACTAGTGATAGTCTTACCTTGGAGGTGTCTAAAAATCATGTCGAAATTTGAGGTAACTTGACACATCAAGTCAACAATAGTTATGCATCCAATGTGTACGTAGGTCATGAGTCCTACCCTTGACCTTTTGAAATAAGATAACAAGGGTGTACGGTGTGGAGTCGGCAAAGGGTGCGGCAAACGTGGTTGTCGCGCGGCAAACACCGCCGCCAACCTTTTGCCGACGCGGTTTGATGAACGAATCGGGGAGACAATGCCTCTGCGGTGAAGGGAGGAAGGAGAGAGAGAGAGGGGGCTGGGGTGAAGGGGAGGAAGGAGAGAGAGGGTAGTGTGGGGTGGGGTCCATTCCAATCTCAACCAATCACACCTTTTTTCTTTTTTTTTAAGTTTACCACTTCACCAAATGTCTAAACCATTGCCAACACTTTTCATCAAAGTTTAAACACTTTTCACTAATTGACGTGGCGCACTCTGATTGGTTGATTTTTTAGTTTGTCACTCTCAAGTGTTTAACCACTCCTTACACCCTAAGTATATATCGACAATAACATTTCGTCGTGCGTACGAGTTTGTAAATAATGTCTCATCTTGATCCAAAGGTTGCTTGAAAACTAAGATTACGTATCTCATTCTTTCATCTCATTTCTCTAGCTAGTTTCTCATGCTCATGGTTCGCTTCGCAATTCTCACCCACAAAAAGTTATCATGTACAAATGCCTATTACCATGTAATTAAGTTTTTGCTCTATCAAAAAAGATCAAAAGAGTGATACAGTTTTTCTAATATGGTCCAAATTTCAAATACAAGATTGGTTACTATGGTGTCTGGTTTAGGAGAAGTACAAAGAAACAAGAATCTTGTGGTGTAAATTTGTAACATTTTTTTAATTGGCCGTATATATGGCTCTAGAAAATGATACAAAATACTAATTTTTTTACTTGTAGTTGTTGGATGTTGATCATGTTATACGGGCTAAGCCTGATTACAATGATGTTAGTGGATAACTGATTAAGGGACCTGGGGTGGGAATGGTTTTCCCCGTGATGAAAGATGATAACGCGTGAAATAATCTAAAACACCACCGCCACCAAAACTTATCACTCGTCAAAATGACAACGCGTAATATTTATCACGCGTGAAGAAGGAAATTGTTGTGAGGGAAATTGTTGGTTGTGGGAGAAATTGTTGGGTGTGGTGGTGAGTGATGACCATTTCCACTAAAAAGGGTTGTGAGTGATGGAATAATGGTTGATGACATGACAGAACTTGATTGGATGTTGTGAGTGATTAGTGATCACCACCCCTACCCCTAACTATATATGACATTATGGCATTGCTTCTATTAATTTCGATATTAGTGATTTTTTTTATCACAATCCTTATTTAAGGAGTGTAAGATCGTCTTCATTTGCAATATTGAACAATTGAGATTTGTGAAGATAATTTTGCCTTAATGTACCATCATAGTTCATGATATATCTAGATGGCCAAATAAATAGCTACAATATCACTAGTTGCTTTAGATACTTGTTGGACATCATATATATATTTTTTTGAATGGCAATCGAGGATTTTTATTAGACAAATAAAGGCTAACTTAGCAAGGCACTAAGCAGGCTGCACCAAACGAGGATTTTTATTAGACCACCCGAACTTTTCACTCAGTAGTGTCCGGTATTTAGTTTTTGTATAGAAATTTTTTAGATATATACGTTTTTGACCCCCAATTTTATGACTTTTTTAAGTATATACGTTTTCGACCGCACAGTCGAAAATCTCAAGCTTCGCCACTGGGCATCAACACATGTGAAGCACACATGTGAAGCAAAGCATAATGCATCTTCTTTGTTCCATGACTTGTATAAGATATTGGAGCTGTCATAAAAGGGGATCCAAAATGCTAAAATAAAAACTTAAAAGGTTTAAGATTCAAGTGTCGTTACAAAATTTATTTACTCAAATGTGAAGCGAACAACACGAATAATGAAAGAATAAAAGTACAATGTTTCGTATGAATAAAATAATCATATCAATCAGAGTTGTGTAATTCATAAGAAACCTAGATGAACTAAAATTACTTAAGGATATGAGTTGGAGATGAAGGCTAAAAATATGATTTTTGTTATATGAGGTGTTCAGTAGTTTTATTATATTAAAGGTAGTTTCTTAGTTATAAAATTCATTGTCTTAATATTTTGAGCAAATTTCCACTCTAATTATCCGTCACAATTCTTCAAGTCATCACGTATTATATCACATTGTAGTCCCTTTATAGGGAAATCCTAGCAATTTAAACCCCTCAAATTGACACGTCATCAATACATGTGAAGTGAAGTATAATGCATCTTCTTTGGTCCATGACTTGTATAAGATATTGGAGGTCCATGACTTGTATAAGATATTGGAGCTGTCACAAAAGGGGATCCAAAATGTTTAAAAAAAACCTTAAGGTTTAAGTTTCAAGTGTCATTACAAATCAACTTACTCAAATGTGTGGCAGAATATCAGACTTAACGTTAAAAATTCACAATGTTAGGTTTAAAAGATATCTATAATCTATAATACTATATTAAGAGAACTGGGTTTTCAACCCTTTTCGTAATTTTGCCTAGGTACAAATCTTGTAGCACCATGTACAAATGAAACAAGCCATTTTAGAGGGGGGAAACTTGGACATTGTCCAAAGTTTTAAGACACTTTGAGGGCAATCTAGACATTTCATCCATGGAATTCATGCCCACTTATGTCTTCCATTAATTGAATTAAATTAAGGAATTAAATAAAATTTTTATAATAATTAAAGGAATTAATTGATTAAATTAAAGGTTAGACATGCAACCTTTGGGATTTTCATGATTTAATAGTATGTATAAATATAAATTATCTATACTTCTATACTACCTTATTAAGAGAACTAGGATTTTTATCCTTTTGGTAATTTTACATTGTGTACACATTTTGAAGCAACAGGTACAAGAGAGCCAAACTATTTTACAGGGGGTAAACTTGCGCATTTCCCAAAAATTTAAGACACTTTAGGGGCATTTTAGTGATTTCGGCACATTTGTAACCTATAATTAAGATAAATGTATAAAAATTATTATTAGTACTACTCATCAATATTTTATGATTATCAGATAAATGTATAAAATTAATAATATTTCAAACATATATTTATATAACAAGTGATCAAACCAAACTCCTCGTGGAGTTGAAAACTCAAATAAATCAATAAATAAACATATAATTGGAATTAACTCTTTTTGTTAAATGCAGTGTAACTTAAATAATCCGTTTCATTTTATTAAGTGTCGTAACCGATCTTGCTTAAATGGCTATCATTGAGAATCAAATAAATCGTTATAACCACTTTGATGAAAGTTTTTTTATATATAAAAAAGAAACACACCGTCATGTGAATCAATTCAGTTTGAAATGGTTCTAAAATCATCATCAAACCAAACCTGCAAATGTTGCATCTTCTGGCAAAAGTAACCTCCATGATCGAATAGCATCACCATCTTGTTAACTCAACAACGTCTAATCATGAGATCTTCGAATTGGAGCCCCGCCGCAATTGTGTGAAGTCATCTGAGCTATCACATCAGATCCAACCACAACCTTTATCTTTGCTCGCCAGTTTAACACAACTGCTAGCACTATCGTTCCCATTTTCGGGATTCAACGGCCACCATCTTCTGTTCAGTAGTTCAATTACAGTGGTCCAAGACCAATCAGAAGTGCTCTCATCACAGTTAAGCCGGAAAAGACAACACGATAACCAAACGCAACCGCCACCTCAAGCCTTTATCTATCTCGTCTTCTGAATGCCCATCTTTTTTACGACCACATAAAAGATATTACACAGACCTTTAGAATCATCAATGGGTTAGACAAATTTTGTTTTCTATAGCTGATAACTTAGTTCCATTTCAGAGAAGTCAGGTACATCAACAGCGCCCACTACACTTCAAAACAACCCACCTGGTACACCCACAACAACTTTCACTATTCATATAGTTTACGGCGTATACACAGTCCACGTTATTTCTATTAACAAAAAATGGTTTCTTAGCAACGTCCACGCACACATACAACATAATCAAATACATAGAGAAGACCCATGGATGTATTGGTACGACGTCCACACCACTAAACACCCAGCTCACCAGCAAACTAACGAGCAAGACGATTGGGAGGATGATGAACGGTGGACAACCAGTATGGATGAAATCAAGGAGACATTCAAACCTTATTTAAATTGATCATACTATCTCGTTCGACGTGGTTACTATGGTCTCCCGATTTAAAATAATTTGTCAATGACTTTCAGACGGCCTTTTCTTCTTACCTTTAAGCATTTTAGTACATTTTTGGGCCATTTGGCCAGAAATCAAATGATCATTTTTTTTATAAAAACAAACAGGGAAGTCCATATTAAAAAATTAAATAAATAAACAAGCATACTACTAAAGTAGTAAACAAACAAATAACTAAATGAAAAAAGAAACATGAGGTTCAGTTTGGTAATGATTTCCACTTCCATTATCTCGTTTACCAACTATTGTATTCTTGGTTTTTATGTCAATTATGCAATTTATGAATTGATATATTAATGATACTACCACAATACTTTAAAAGATAAACCAAGTGAAACAAACCATGCAAATTGCAGGCCAACAACGATTACACCTTAACTTTAGGTTTCATTTATGATACTGATTTCCAGTTAATTTTATTCAGTCCTAGGTGATATGCTATATTTGTTCTTTCATCCAACTATTGTTACGCAAATCAAGTTAATTTATCATAACTCACATGTTACGTTTTGTAAGATAAGAGTGATATGTTGGGTTTTGTAACTAACAAACTTCATGCTTAAAAGATAATACATATCATAAATGAATATGATATCAGTCGGGATAGCCGCCGCAACGCGCGGGCTTTCCCACTATACTATATTAAGAGAACTGGGTTTTCTACCCTTTTCGTAATTTTGCCATAGGTACAAATCTTGAAGCACCATGTACAAATGAAGCAAGCTATTTTCGAGGGGGGAAAGTTGTAAAATGTCCACAAATTTAAGACACTTTAAGGGTATTTCAGGGATTTCGCATAGGGTTAACATGGAGATTTCGCATTGTGCTATTGAAGGGTCCGGCTTTCCCTTTATCCAGCATCTAATGCTTCAGTTTTCATACGTCGAAGGGTTTTTTTAAACCCCTAATCGACTTCAGATCTTGATACGATGTAACAAAGACAGAACGGCAAGGAGAGATACCCTCATCAATTGCAGGTCAGTGAATGTAGTTTTAATTCTTGATTGAATGTTGCAACTAAAGAGTCCTGTGTTTCCATTCTCTTATTTGTTTGATTTCTTCAATTTCATCTCATCAATCTGACCACCTACTAAGGGTTTCCTCAAAAGTACATCATGGCGATGGAATCAGGTACGCTTTTTCGAATTCCGTTCTCAAATTCCTTTACTCTAACATGTAACCCTAATGATGGTTAGTGTGTATATATTTATTAGTGTTTATTTGTATAATGCGAATATTTGTTGATTTAATATCTTTTTAGAACTGCAATCTGTTAAATGTTAGGGTTATAAGATCTCACTAACCTTCAATCGTGTTCGTGATTCGATACTCGTGAGTTTTCAACCAACAATTCAGCATTCACAATTCGTGTTCTTGATTCGTTAGTCGTGTTCGTGATTCGTTAATCGTGTTTGTGATTCGTTACTCGTGTTCGTGTTTGTGTCTCGTGATTAGTTTTGTAAACCACATGGTTTTTGAAGTTCGATGGTTCTGTGAATTTGTTGGGGGGTTCGGTAAGTTCGTTGGTTGATTTTGATTCTGTTTTAGTTTTATTGTAACATTGATTCTTTTAGTACAAATAAATACTTGGGGTTTGATATCAATAAAAAAAATGGTCTTTGGTTTTAGTCTAATGGGAAGTGTTTCTAGGTAGTCCGCTAACTGATTAAGCTCAATGGGATCTTTTATCCTGGTCGGAGGAGAAATTACCAAACGTCTAGCATTCCCTCACGCTTGGCGCCAATGGGGCTTTTATTTGAGAGAAAAAAGAAGACTATGCCTTCGCCATATGAAATATGAATATTAAGTAATAATAGCATGGCACTTCCGCTTGTGGAATTGAAAATTGAGGTTCATTTATATATCGTATACAAACTCATCTTGATACAAGTCTTGTTTGGTGTTTTACTTTTCAGGGGTGGAGGTAGAAGAGGAAAGGGATGGCATGAAAATGGTCGAGGTACTAAAAAACGTAATTAAGTTAACGATTATATCTTCAGATAGAGGCGTTTAAGCATCGTGTGGTGGTGGATCCGAAGTATGCTGATCCGAGTCTGTTTTGAAGAAACAGAAAAGAAATGAAGAATGGTAACAACTTGAAACTCGTCGAATCACATCGACGTTTTGATTTTCTAACTTCAAACAATGAGACAGTAGGTTTGATTTGCTTACGATGTCTTATAAAAAGCATCCAAAGATGTTTATCTCATCTGGGTTTGGATATTCTGTTGTCATATAATTTGGCTTATTTAGTTTACTGGTTGTTTCAGGTCTTTAAATTAAAACAAGCCAGGGATGGGAAAAATTGAGTCTGACCTTGAGCTTGTTGAATTTAAAAAGCTTCTTCCTCATGTCTCTAACCAAAGGTAATTTAATTTCTTTAATATATATAATTAAAAATTATTTATACTTCCTTATTCAAACTAAGCCTAAGAGTTGTTATTTCAATTTTCTTATACTTCCTTACTCATGTAATACAGATTAAAAATTATTTTAATCACTTTGTGCAATGATCATGCATAAACTTCTCCTTTTTTTATATAGTATAGCTAGACATGTAATACAGATACTTGCTTCTGAAATTTGTTTTTTTGGTCTTAGGTGCAAAAGATCCAGATTTTGACTCCTAATATTGGAGTTGTTTACAGGTAAGATTTCAAACACTTGTCAGGTTACGCATTTTAGTTTCAGACGTCGATATAGTTCTTATTTACATTCTCGCGTGCAGTGGGATGGGGCCAGATTCGCGTGTTCTGGTCAGGAAGAGCAAAAAGCAGGCAGAGCAGTACAATCTACTACAAAGTACCCCTCACCCTTATTGTTTTCAACTGGTCGAAACGGTTTACGTTGAAACAGTTCAATTAGAAACGGTTCGCGTCGAAACTGTTTGTGTCGAAACGGTACGGGTCGAAACGGTACAAAACTCGTCCCGACCCGAAACCTGCCCCGTTTCTTTAAGACACTAACCCACATCGACCCATTTCTCTAATGTTGTCGACCCGCTTTGACCCGAAAATAACAAGATGAAATTTCAAGTGACCCATTGTGACCTATTTTGTTAAAACATCTTACCCAAACCAACCCATATAATTTTAAAAGTAACCCAAACTGATCCACTTGGAAGGCTTTGGGTCAAGATTGCCCCCTCTAATTGTTTACAATGTTTCCACATGTAATCTGATAGTGCAGTATGTTAACAGGTTACTTAGTGATGTAGTTGTAATAGCAGCAAATGCAGGTGGGGCATGGACTCCTATTGGTGATGTAACAACTACTATGCTTTGGATACATGGCTAAATATCCACATTGCCAACAATGACGGTCTACTTTTCTTAAACCTCTTTTTATTTTTTTTTATTTTTTTTTGCAGAATGTATAATCAACACAGGCTCATACTCTTGGCCAGGGTGTTACGACCAGAGAATGAAGAGAATCTAGAGAGAAAAGGGAAACGTTCATTCACTAATCGATACCCACTTTACAACGACTAACTGAATATAACAACCCAACCCAACCGTTTACAACTTCCACATTTGACATTTTAGTCCCCTAACTATCGACAGTTTACAATTATTACAAAAGTATATAAACTGTAACAAATCATCCCCCTTGAAATAATTCTTGTCCTCAAGAATCAACTGGAAATTCTGGAAATCGCAGAACAAAATCATCAGCGTCTACCCATGAAGCATCATGAAGAGGTAAATCCCGCCATTGAATCAACCATTTAATTCCTGCTCGATTATTCTTTTTCACTAATTTCCGATCCAAAATTCGCAGCGGCTGCAACACTGATTGAGGCATAGCTGGAAAATGATGAATAACCTCAGGAGGACCAGGAGCTAATTTTAGCAACGAAACGTGAAATGTGTGATGAATCTGAGATCCCACGGGTAAATCAAGCTTATACGCTGCAGCCCCAATTTTTTCTAAAATCAGATACGGTCCATAATATTTTGGGGATAACTTGGAATAACGATGATCTCGAATGGTAGACTGAACATAAGGCTGTAGCTTAAGATACACCCACGTACCCACATTAAATTCTCTCTCAGTTATGTGTCTATCCGCAAACTGCTTCATTCTATTTCGAGCCCTCTCTAATGATTGCTTAAGAGTAGTCAACATTTGTTCTCTAGCTACAAATAAGTCTTCAATAGCTGCAATGTTAGTGTCTTTAGGTATATGAGGAACATGAATAGGTGGGTCAATTCCAAACAAGGCCTTAAAAGGGGACATACGAATGGCAGAGTGCCATGTGGAATTATACCACCATTGAGCCATAGGTAACCAGCTAGCCCAAGACTTTGGTTCAGACATCGTCATACACCTTAAGTACGTTTCCAAGCAAAGGTTAAGTACTTCAGTTTGGCCATCTGTCTCAGGATGATAAGCTGTAGATAAAGCTGAAGTAATGCCCTGTAACCATAGAAATTCTTGCCAAAAATGACTTAGAAATACAGCATCACGGTCAGAAACTTTTGTAGACGGACATCCATGAATCTTGAATACATTATCTAATACCATCTGAGCCACAGAAGAAGCTGAATATGGATGTCTAAGGGGTAAAAAATGACCAAACTTAGTAAATCTATCCACCAATACCAATATTGTATCAAATTGGCCAGATTTAGGAAGTCCACCAATAAAATCCATGGAAATATCGGTGAAAATGGATTGCGGAACAGGAAGAGGCTGCAATAACCCAGGACTAGCTACTGTTTCATACTTGGCCATTAAGCAAACTGTACAGGACTTGATGAACTGTTTAATGTCTTTATTAGCCTTCCTCCAATAGAACATGTCCCTAAAACGCTGTAATGTTGGATGAACCCCTGAGTGTCCACCTTGAGCAGATGAATGGCAAAGTTCTATAATATCTCGCTTTAATGAAACATCATTACCAATCCACAATCTTAATTTTTTCTTCAGCAACCCATCTACCCAAGTCATATTTTTTACCACCACACCTTCCTGTAATTTCTTAATAATCTCCTGAGCTAACACATCTTGCACTAAACTGTCTTTAATTCTTTCTAGTAACATAGGCTCATAGGAAGAGATAGCCATAAGAGACAAACTGAAACTAGAAACTCTAGAAAGAGCATCAGCAGCAACATTAGAAATTCCCTTCTTATAAACTATATGATAATCATAGCCCATCAGTTTAGTAAGCCAAGTATGTTGCAGTGGGGTAGTAACTTTTTGTTCCAATAGATGTTTCAAGGTTTTATGATCAGTTCTGATTTCAAAATGTTTAAGCACCAAATATTGATGCCAATGCTTTACAGCCATAAGAATTGCCAACAACTCTTTTTCGTAGACATAAAGAGTGCATTGTTTACTAGATAAGGCCTTACTAACAAATGCAATAGGATGTTTATCCTGCATTAAAACAGCCCCTAATCCTGTTGATGAAGCATCAGTTTCAATCACAAACGGTTTAGACCAATCAGGAAGTGCAAGAACTGGTGCTTGCACCAAGGCTTGTTTCAGAGTTTCAAAATATATATGTGCCTGTTCTGACCACTTAAATGAATCTTTCTTTAATAAGTCTGTCAGAGGTTTAGCAATACTGCCAAAAGAAGAAATGAATCTTCTATAATAACCTGCAAGCCCTAAAAATCCCCTTAATTGTTTGACATTGATAGGAACAGGCCATGCTTTAATTGTTTCAATCTTAGTCCCATCAGTAGCTACCCCATCCTTAGAAATGATATGACCTAAGTATTCAACCTTAGAACCAGCAAAACTACATTTAGATCTCTTTGCCACCAATTTATTATCCCTTAGCAATTGTAGCACTTCTTTAAGGTCTAATAAATGTTGATCTAAGCTGGGACTGTATACTAAAATATCATCAAAAAATATCAATACCTTTTTCCGTAATAATGACTTGAACACTGAATTCATGAGACCTTGGAATGTGGCTGGCTGGTACATTGGTAAGGCCAAAAGGAAGAACAATGAACTCAAACAACCCCTGATGGGTTCTAAATGCCGTCTTATGGATATCCTGCTCATGCATCCTTATTTGATGGTAACCCGACATTAAATCCAGCTTAGAAAATACCACAGCCCCACTTAACTCCTCCAATAATTCTTCAATAAGAGGAATAGGAAACCTGTTTTTAATGGTGTTGTTATTTAATTTCCTATAATCCACACACATCCTCCATGACCCATCTTTCTTTTTTACCAATACTACTAGAGAAGCAAATTGACTGACACTTTCTCGATTATACCTTGATCTAGCATCTCCTGAACCATCTTCTCAATAACATCCTTCTGCCCTTTAGGGTAACGATATGCCCTCTGATTAATAGTTAAGTTCTCATCCAACAAAGCAATCTTATGGTCACATTGGCGTTTGGGAGGTAAAGAAACAGGAGGTTGAAAAACATCTTGAAACTCTACAAGTAACCCTTCCAACTGATTATCACTTTTATTGCCCACAACCTTAAATTGGTGCTGAAACTCTCCTGAATTATGAGATTGCATGCTAAAGAGTTGACATTGATTTGAATGACTTTGACTAATAAGATGCTGTATTTTCTCTATAGAAGATAAGGTAACTTTGTTATTTGCAATGCCCTTAAGTACAAAAAGTTGATTTCCCACTTTAAACTGCATTGTAAGATTCTTAAAATTCCACATTATATCATCAAGAGTTTGTAACCAATGAACTCCTAAAACCATATCAAAATTGCCCAATGGAATTAGTAACATATCTGCCTTAAACCAAGAACCTTGCATGTTCCATTGAAAATCTTGGCAAAGTTGAGAGCATGGCAGTCTATTACCATCAGCCACTGCCACTGATAATGCAGGAACTGTCTTAGAATGACATTGTAGTTTAGCAGCCAACGTTGAATCTAAAAAATTGTGAGTAGACCCTGAATCAATGAGTATTTGCAACTGTCTCGTACCAATAGTCCCAATAACCTTCATTGTTGAAAAAGAGGGAACTCCCATCAAAGCATGAATAGAGATTTGAGGACCATCATTATTATCTTGCACTTCTATCGTTGTAACAATATGCTCACATTCATCTATCTCTTCCGACCCCACTTCAATCACATATAAGTGTTTAAATTTACAATTATGGGTAGGAGTGTACTTTTCAGTACACCAAAAACACTCTCCCTTCGCCAACTTCTGCTCTGCTTCTTTAGTAGGAATTCTTTTCTTGGTCTTAATCATTTGTGAAGCTGGGGGTGTTGGTAATAGTGACAATGAAGCAGCATTTCCCACTGAAGTGCTAGAACTAGCAATACCAGTAGGCTTAGTATTGAAGTTAGCACTAACCGGTTTAGAAAAAGTACTTACAGAACTGTTTGATTTCTTGCTTCTAAACAAAGTAGAATACACAACTTCTTGTTGCTTTGCCATAGCTACTGCATCTTTTACATTTTTTGGTCTAAAAATTTTAACCAAACATTTGATTTCAGGTTTTAATCCTCCCACAAATAATCCTGCTGCATATTCCTCACACAACTTGACTCTATTAAGTAAAGCATCAAAGGCAGTGCAGTAATCGTCTAAAGAACCTGTTTGTTGTAGATTCTTGAGTTCCTCCATTGGGTCTTCATGTATCCTTGTTGAAAATCTCGCAAGTAACGATCTAGAATAATCATCCCAATCCAATTCATCGATCGTTTTATCTTGACTAGACATAAATCCTTGATGCCATTGAAGTGCTGCACCATCCAAATTTACCACAGCATAGTACACCTTCAAGTTGTTGGCAGTCTTATCAACTGTAAAGAAGTGGTTACATTTGTACAGCCAACCTTCAATATCTGAACCATTAAACTTTGGAAAATCCAATTTCCCCAATCTGAACGGCCTCTGTTCTTGACCTTCAAGATTTCTGCGATTTCTTTCAAACATATTCTTGATTTCTCTTAGCTGCAAACATGCCTCTGTCATTTGAGTTTGTAATCCTTCAATTGACGAAGCAGTATCTTCATTCACACCTTGTTGAAATTGAATCTGAACTTGAATCGCCTTAGCATTTTCTTTAACCAATTGCTCCAATTTTTCCAGATCTTGCTGCCTCGTCATCATAATTGCTTGAATTACTAACGATTTTTTCAAACACGAAAACGCGATCTATTACCAGCAATAGTAATAAACCTCAACTGAATTGAAACGACGCGAATCACTGCTGTAATCAGCTGTGAATCCCCAGACTTGAAAAACGAAGCGAATCAAATGAACTTGAACGGAGTTTGATCGGAATTTTGATCGGAATTTGATCGGAATTGAGCTTGTCCGAGAGTCGAACCGCTCTGATACCAATGTTACGACCAGAGAATGAAGAGAATCTAGAGAGAAAAGGGAAACGTTCATTCACTAATCGATACCCACTTTACAACGACTAACTGAATATAACAACCCAACCCAACCGTTTACAACTTCCACATTTGACATTTTAGTCCCCCAACTATCGACAGTTTACAATTATTACAAAAGTATATAAACTGTAACACAGGGTTGGTATAAATGAAGACAAAATTGGGTGACCTGTGAAGTTGTATTGATACATGGGCCTTGATGAAAGAAAATGGGTCTTACGCAAGAGCCTGATCCTCAGGGAAGAGTACCTGACTAGTCAAAAGCGAGTGTTCAATAAATGAAAGATAACTTTACAGCCCTTGGATTTGGCTCCATCAGGTAAGGTTCTCATTTTGCTCTCCACAACCTGACCCGAACTAGCCCAAGCCCGAACCCGACCTTTAAATGGTTCGGTTATCAGGTCACTTTTTCTTAGCTAAAAACCTGAACAACCCGACCCGGAAAACCCAAAACCTGAGAAAAAAACCGAAGAACACCCCTACCCAGTAGGTGATTGTTGATGCAACAAATACTAGACCAAAGATGGTAGCTGGGCCGGTTAGGCAAAAGGGTTGAAGGGTTCAACTTTGCCTAACGCAGGTCGTGGGGTCCCCCCACGTTTGCAAGATGTGGAAGGAGGTTCACTAGTTTATTTTTGTTATTTGCTAAAGGTCCTCTTCTGAATCGTATTCAGATTCGGATGAAAGAGCAAATAGAATGTGTATGTTGGATGTGAAAGGGAGTGACTCGCATGAAGCAAGTACTCGAAGTGAATGACCAGAGAGTTCAGGAATCAGGCTGGCCAGGAATGTCTTCTGAAGTAAATGAAGTGTCAAATATATAGGAGAAGACATCTCCCAAAGAAGAATGCTTTTGACTAGTGACCTTGCTTGCAGTGAGGGGCTTGCCCTTTCGGTGGTTGAAGCCTTTTGACCCCTGGATAATAGCGTGTGCTCTGCAGACCTGCATTGCTTTTGCGGCTGGTGGGTTGGTGAAGCAATCCCGGGATGTGACTGGTTACTGTTTCTGTATTGCTTTTCCCCACCTCACAGCTTTTTAACCTTGAACCATTTAACCTTTCGAGCGTGTATGTACTTAAGTCATTTTATTTGATTTTGGGCTACCCCCGTCATCAGCCCCCCAAGTCAGAGGTTTTTGGGGAATGAGCTCAAAGACTTCTGACTTTTATACATGTATTTTATTGCTTGAAGGTTTCAAGGGTTCAATGCTTGAAGGCTTAAAGGGTTGTAGGCAGTTATTATTTGAATTTTAAATAACTGACAACCGATTTGATTGATGTGTGGCAGTTCATAGGGCGGCGGTTTTTGCAGAAGTTACTGTTTGCAATTATCACCCCTAGTTTAGGTTATTTTCTTTTATATTTGCATTTTTTCATTCACTTTCCACATAATTCCATCAAGTTCCTTCCCTGCGATTTCTTTGCTCTTCTCCAAGGTTAGTTTCGGTTTCCTTTGTATTTTCCTTACATTCTTCATATTTTCTTGCAAAAATGGGTGCTCGTAAGGATTTAGCAAAATCCTTTTCCCGATTAACACAAGAAGAGGTAGACTTATTTTGTGTGGAATATGGTATTGATAAAATGTTTAAACCGACCGCTCCTGCTTGTGATGTTCCTATTGATAAACCAACCGCTAGTTCGATTGCTCTGTATTGCCGTCATTTTGAGTTTTCGAACCTTCGCTATCCCTTTTCTCTTTTTGTTTTGAATCTATTGCAATATTATCGAGTTTCTTTTGGGCAAGTTCATCCGAAGGGCATGGCTAGGGTTTTGCACTTTGAGGTTTTGTGCCGTGCCCTTGGATATGATCCTTCCTTGTTGCTTTTTCGACGGTTTTTTCGTTTGGCTAAAAATGGTGATTGGTTCACCTTTGAAACATCCAAGGTTGATTCTTGCCTTATTTCGTCTATGGTTACAACACTTGGTACTTGGAAGGACCACTTTTTCTAGGTTTCTGATTCTATTGTTCCATTTAAAATGGTGTGGAGGCACCCGGATGCCGTTCTCAATGAACCGGAGCCCTCTGAATCTGAGTTGAATGATGTTTTTCTCAAAGCCATCCGGGAGTGCCCTTCGAGGGTTCGTCCCTTTCCTGAACATTTGTTAGTTCTTTTAGGGGTTAGTAAATTGTGGGAAAATGCTGATCGGGATCCGGTTCTAATGAGGAGTGGCACGGGTATGCGTTTTCCTTTTTTGCCCTTTTTGTAATTTTCTTGACTTATGCCTTATGTTTTTGTTTTTGTTTTTGTTTTGTTATATGCAGTCATGTCTGCCTTGGATTTCATTAAGAGTGACGACACTTCTGATGTTGTGTTTGGGGATGTCCCATCTGTTCCTGGTGAAAATGTTGTGGTTAGGACTGCTGATCAAAGGTTTGAGGGCTCGGGTTATATTAGTACTTCCGACGTCAAAGGCTTTTCTAAGTCTCATGCTCCCAAGTCTTCAACCCGTCGATCTACCCGCCGTTTGTTGAAGGCTGGTCCTCAATCCACTTCTACTGAACCAGTGGATTTGAGTGATGATATTGAAGCTTCTGAGGATCAAGGTGTTGAGGCGGGCGCTGAAAAGGAGAAGGAACTGGTTGTTCATGGTAAGAAGGCTTCAGCCAAAAAGGTTATTGCTACCCCTGTTCAGGGTTCTTCAAGCAGGGATGTTGAAGGGTTGGATTCGGATGAAGTTTATGTGCCTGGTTGGTCGGTGAAGAATGATGACAGCTTCAAGGATGCTGTCGTTTGTGAAGATGCTCTAAGTCACATTGCTCCTCCTTCAGTCCACAATACTATTGCTGGGATGGATGATGACTTGATGTTATCCCGCATGATTTTGAGCACCTGCAACCTTGCTGCTATGCTTCCTCAAGGGATTGCTCGTTTTCGTAAGAGGATGCAGGAATATGAGGAGTTTTCTAAGAAGAGAGATAAGATGAAATCTTCAATGGTTGCGATGAAGAAGGAGATAGCTGGGTTTGCTGAGAAAGAAGAGGCGTGGGATAAAAAGGTTAGTGAGCTGACTAGGGTGCATGAGATTGAAATGAGTGACTTGAAGAAGAGTTTTGAGGCTGATCGGTTGAAGCTTAAGGCTGACAGGGAAACTTTATTTGTTCAACAGCGGGCTTTTGATGAGGAAAAAGAGGGGTTGAAAGCTTCAGTTGCTCGATCTACCATTGACACTCAGTGGTTAATTGAGCAGGGTTTCCAACAGGTTGTTACTTACCTTCTACACTCCAAGGAGTTCAACTCTACCCTTGGTGAAGTTTATACTAAGTTGCTCAACCTGGGGAAACACCAAGGCCTCATCGCTGGTTATAAGCTTCATGAATCCGGCCATCCTTTGGAACAGTCTCCCTTGTTTCGTCCCGAGACTTCCGATATTTTCAAAGGCTCCGTTGAACAAATGGAGAGGCTGACTTACCCTTACATTCATCAAGTTTCTGCTTGTTTTGGTAAGCCTCTTACTGTGTTGCAGGACTTAAAACCGGAGGGCCTTAATGAAAAGGTCTGTGCTGAGATATTGGGTTCTCTTTCAAGGAAGAGATCCTACTCGGGAGATAGTGATGACACCCTCTCAGGTCAACTGGATGCTCCAAAGGATGCAAGCTTGGAGGCTTCAGCGGTAGGTGGTGATGGAGGTGTGAAAGCTAAGAAGCTGAAGAAAGCAAAGAAGGTCAAAGGTGAAGGTTCCGGGGTTTCCAAGTCCTCTGTTGATGCTTAATTCGTAGCTTTCTTAGCACTAAAAAACAATTTGTGGTTTGTAATGTTAACTTTGAACAATATTAGGTTTCTAGGAACCCTTAAGGTTCCTGTTGGTTGTGTTTTAGGCCTGTATGGCCGTTCGAACAATATCTAAGCTTGCAAGTCACTAGGACTTGCCTTAACTCGTGTTTGAAAGTCTTTCAGGGCTTTCTTTGATATGATATGATGTTTAACTATTTTCTTTGTGTTATGTTTTTATACTTGTGCCTATTTTGTTAAGGCAGTTTGGTTGGCTTTAACCCTTCAAGCTTTTTGGATATCCGTAGGTAGGTTGAAGCCTTTGAGGTTTCGAGTTGTCACGTAGGTGGCTTGAAACCTTGAAGGCTTCTTAGCTTTGTGACTTGATTTGGTTTGTATTTTTCGTTTGAGTTGTATTATTCTTTAGATTATTTTTGTTTTCCTGTAACTTTGTCTTTGTCGAGTTTGTGTTGCCTTTATGTTTTTTATACCTTAAAGGGTTCAGTGGTACAGTCACTTAGCCTTGGTATTTTTAACAAGAAGACATAGTACCTATCCTTTTTAGCATTTCTTTGTTTTTCATTTGACTTCGTAAGCCTGTTTGTTGGTTATATTTCTAAAGCTTAAGGAACATTTGGTGTAGGCTGTTCAGGCCCGTCTATGAGACAATTTTGTTTTTACTTAATAAGTCTCATGGAGTTGTATTGATTTAGGAACTCACCCCTTATATAGGTTCGTTCAACCCTTGAACCTATTGAGTGATGTGGCCTGGGAGCTCATCCCCTTACATGGCCCTTGCCATGGAGTTTTTTGCTAGGTTCTCAACCTGATCTTAGGATAGAAAGACAAGTTTGATAAAACAACTTCATTCATTCAAGCAATACTTGCTTTTTACAAAAGGTATTCATAGTGCTGTTCTCGAAATACATTTTGATACAAATCAATCTTTTCTTTCTAAACATGGAACCTTTTCAGGGTTTTGCCATTCCAATGCCTTGGAAGCTTTTTGCCTTCTGAATCTGCTAGCTTGTAGGATCTACGCTTGTGTGCTTCGAGGATGGCATATGGACCCTCCCATTTTGGGCCAAGCTTTCCTTGATTTTCTTTTTTGCTAGCTTCATTGTTTCTGAGGACCAGGTCCCCTGGCTTGAAACGTTCGTTCTTGACTTTCTTGTTGTAGTAGGCTTCCATTTGTTGCTTGTATTTGGCTTCTTGAATTGCAGCTTGATCTCGTGCTTCCTCTAGGAGTTGTAAATTCAACATGGTCTCTTTTTGGTTTGTTTCGGGATCCATGTTGACGATTCGTTGGGTTACAACTCCTATCTCGGCGGGGATCACAGCCTCGGATCCAAATACCAAGCTATAGGGTGTTTTCTTATGGCTTGTTTTTTGGTCGTTCTTATTGACCATAGAACACTAGGCAATTCTTCAAGCCAGTTGCTTTCGTATCTTCCCAATCTTGTCTTGATGCCTTCCACTATGCTCCGATTCGTCCTTTCAACCTGACCGTTTGATTGCGGGTAAGCCACTGAGCTGAAAACCTGGTTGATTCTGTATTCTTTGCACCAAACGCTGAAAGGCTTCTCAGCAAATTGCTTCCCATTGTCAGTGACGATTACTCCCGGCAATCCATAACGACAAATAATGTTCTCCTAAACAAAGTCGATGACCTGTTTTCCCGTGATCTTTGCAAGTGGTTTAACCTCGGGCCACTTGGTGAAATAATCTATTGCCACCAGCAAGAATTTTACTCCTCCTTTGCTTGGGGGAAATGGACCAACAATGTCCATTCCCCATTTATGGAATGGCCATGGCGAGGTTATTGGGACAAGGTCATGCTTGGGACTTTTTGGGATTCGTGCATGAATTTGGCAAGCATCACATTTCCTCAATTGTTCAGTGGTATCACGATGCATTGAGGGCCAGAAATACCCAAGGTTCATGAGTTTTGCAACCACCGACCTAACTCCGAAATGAGCTCCGCATATGCCTTCGTGAATCTCTTTGATCAAATACTTACTTTGCTCAGGACCAACACATCTTAGCAAGGGGGCAAGGTAACCCTTTTTGTAAAGGGTTTCTCCTTGTAGTACGTACTGCCTTGCCTTGATTTTAACCCTTTCGGCTTCTACTTGATCACTGGGTAGTTCACCATTTTTAAGGAACTTTTTGATGGGAGTCATCCAGTTTGGATCTTCCTCGGTGACTACGTCTTGAACTTCCAATTCATCGATTGATGGAGCCTTCAATACTTCTACCAACACCTTCTTGGTAAGGTGGGCAAAAGTGAGAGATGCAAGCTTACTTAGGGCGTCAGCCTTTTTGTTTTGAGATCTAGGAATCTGTTTGATGTTGCATGCTTGGAAGGTACTCATCAGCTCCTTGGATTTTTCTTTGTATTTTTTCATGTTGGTCTCTTTAGCGATGTAGCTATCATTTACTTGGCTCGAGACCAGCAACGAATCTGTGAACACTTCAAGCTTTTCAACCTTCATTTCTTTAGCCAGCCTTAAGCCAGCGATTAGTGCCTCGTATTCAGCCTCGTTATTGGTGGTCTGAAAATCAAAACGGAGAGCATACGTGAATTCCAACCCTTCTGGGTTGATTAAAATGAGACCGGCCCCTGATCCTTCAACACTTGAAGCCCCATCGGTGAAAAGCTTCCATGCTTCAAGGTCTGAAGGTTCAGTGGTGGTGGAGTTTACTTCGGTGATTGTTTACTTTGGGACTTCTACAATGAAATCAGCCAAGACTTGGGCTTTAATAGCTTTTCTTGGGAAGTAGGTGATGTTGTGTTCACCTAGTTCCACTGCCCACTTGGCTAGTCGCCCCGAGTTTTCTGGTTTTTCAAGCACACTCTTAATAGGTTGGTCGGTGACCACTTGTATAGGGTGTGCTTGGAAATACCTTCGAAGCCTTCTAGCTATTTGAACTAGGGCTAGTGCAAGTTTTTCAAGGGGAGGATATTTGGTTTCAGCCAATTTTAAAGTTTTGCTAAAGAAATAAACGGGTACCTGGGCCTTTTTTCGCTCAATGGTGAGGACCGCGCTTATGGCTTCCTCAGCAACTGAAAGGTACACTGAGATTAACTCCCTCGTTTTTGGAGCTGCAATGTCAGGTAAGGAAGCGAGATGTTGTTTCATTTGGTTGAAGGCTTCTTCAGCCTCATCAGTCCATTTGAAGTCTTTCTTATCAGAGCAATTCTTGAGCGTTTTGTAGAAGGGCAGAGATCTTTCATCCAACTTCGAGGTAAAACGCTTCAAGGCTGCAAGTTTCCCGTTTAAGCTTTCAACCTCCTTCTTGGTTTTTGGTGGTTTGGTTTCAAGAACAGCTTTCACCTTGTTCGGGTTAGCCTTGATGCTTTGTTTCCCAACAATATGACCCAAGAACTTTCCTTCCTCGAACCCGAATGAACATTTTTCGGAGTTGAGCTTCATGTTAACCTTTTTGAGGTTCTTGAAAGTTTCTTGAATGTCGTCGAGCATTTGATACTCCGTCTTGCTTTTGATCACCAAGTCATCGACATATGCCTCCATGTTTTTACCAATTTGGCTTGCAAAGGCTTTGTCCACTAGACGTTGGTAGGTTGCTCCAGCGTTTTTGAGGCCAAAAGGCATCTTTTGGTAACAAAAGATTCCTTTATCAGTGTGGAACGATGTCTTTTCTTCATCTTCTTCTTTCATGAGTATTTGATGATACCCTTTGTAAGCATCAAGAAAGCACTTGAAAGGGTAACCAGTGAGGGAGTCAACCTTGAGATCAATTTCCGGCAGTGGATAGCAATCCTTAGGACAAGCCTTGTTAAGGTCCTTGAAATCTATGCATATCCTCCAGGAGTTATCAGGTTTCTTAACCATAACCGGGTTTGCAACCCATGATTGGTACTTGACTTCTCGGAGAATGTCGGCCGACACAAGCTTTTCAACTTCTTGGCAAGCAGCCATGCTTCTCTCAGGTGCTAGACTTCTTTTCTTTTGGACCACGGGCTTGACATCTGGTGGTATTCTTAACTCATGCTCAGCAATGTTCCGAGGGATGCGTGTCATGTCTTCAGGCCACCAAGCGAAGACATCACTGTAATGTTTCAACAGCTTCTCAAGGTAGGACAGGGTTTCTTGCAAAAGGCTAGGATTGACTCTTATCTTCTGCTCGGGGTACTTAGGATTTATAGCAAGCCTTTGCCTGTCCTCTTCACTTTTGGAGCTTTCACCTTCAACCATGTAGGCCTCCTGGGAAGGTTGAAGGGTTGCTATTCCCCTCTCGGTGGGGAACTTGACAATGCCATGGCCAACAGACACAGCCATGTAAAATGCACACTGTCCCGGTCTCCCAATGATCACGTCATAATTTGAGGGAATATTGATGACCACGAAGGTGAGGGGTTGGATTCTTTCCTTCTATCCTTCGCTGAAATGAACATCAAGCGTCAGTTGTCCTAAAGGCTTGAGAGGGATATCGGCAATACCTTTTATGGAGGTTCCAGAGGGTTGAAGCCTTGAACGTTCTTCATTGCTCAAACGGTTGAAGAACTTCTCAAACATGATTTCAGTGGCAGCACCAGTGTCTATGTAGGCTTTGCATGTTTGTAACGTTCCCACAGTAGCCTCGACCACAAGAGGGCTTGAAAGAGGGTCTTTTTCCGTTGGGGGGAAGCAAACACACTGAAGCTCCCAAGCTTCCAACCGTTGTCTTTTGTGTGGAACCCTTCCATCAAAATCCACCATATTGACTTCCTTGCCTTTTCCTTCAGCCATTTTGTCCCTTACTCCCTTTACCAAGTGAGCAAGTTCCCCGGACTTGACGGCTTCTTCGATCCTCTTTTCAAGTTGGAAGCAATCATTGGTATGGTGTCCTTTTTCTTCATGAAATTCACAATATTGTGTGGAGTTTTCATTCTTTCTGCTCTTTGGGAGAGGTCTAGGAGGCCGAAAGTTCTGCTTGACTTCTTCCGTTGCAAGGATTTCTTGAGGAGTTTTTGTGAGGGGTGTGAAACTTATGCCTTTCTCTCCGGCCGGGGGGGGGGGTTCCAACTTTCAGACCTTCGATGGTCTGAACCCTTTTGGCGCCTGTCATAGGAGTTAAAGTTCCCTCTTTTTCTGGCTGGGCTGTTGCTTCGCCAACTGGATCCTCTTTTCCTTTGTTCTTTAATATCTACTGCCTCCTCTCCCCGGATATGGGCTTCTGCCATTTCGAGAGCTTCTTCCAAGGTCTTGGGCAGGGATTTGTTGAAATCCCTTGTGAGATATTTTGAGGTGATAGCATTCATAAAACCAGCTACCCTCATTTTCTCATCGGCCCCTACATAGGTGAGACCTTCCTTCTTGTATCATTCAATGAATTCTCGAAGACTTTCATCGTCACGTTGTTTTATCTGAAAGATCACGGTTGCATCTTTGACATATCGCCTTTGTTGGGAGAAGTTGGCCAGAAAACCCTTGCTGAGGTCATCGAAGCTTGGAATGCTTCGAGCAGGTAAATCATTGAACCAGATCCTGGCAGATCCGACAAGAGTTTGCATGAACATTAGGCAACATTCAGCATTTGACCACTTCTCAATCCTTGCTGCACCGGTGAAGATCTGAAGATGATCCTCAGGATCTTCAGTCCCATCATATGTTCTGATGTGGGACGGCATCTTGATCTTTGTTTGGAAATCATAATCGGCTATTTGCTGTGAAAATCACGAGAGGTTACTCGGCTTGTAAGGTTTGGCCAAATCTTCTTCAGCTCTTACACCCGTATTATTGCCATTGTTGCTGTTTCCCTGAGTGGCTAGCACCTGATTAATAAAGTGCTGCCACGGGAAGCTAGCCATCATCTGGGTCATCACCTGGGGCATCATCTGGGACATAGGATTGAAGCCTTGGAGGCTTCCGGGTGCAGCTGAGGAGCTAACTCCAAAGGGAGTACTCATAACAGCACTTCGTGCCAATGGAAGCACAGACAGAGCTTGTTCCCACGAAGTTGTTGTAGAAGCTGGAAGGCTTATCACTGGGGATTGTAGGAGCTAATCTAGGGTCAGCTCATAGCCCAGAGGAGCACCACTTGTGGCTGGTTGAGACGAGAAGATGGGATGTACTGTAGGATTCGCCATTGTGGATAGATATGGATTAGGGTTTGGAGGATTACTGGGACCAGCCTCATTCCTAGTTGTAAAAGGAGGGATAGGAGGTCCGGGAGACAGCGTTGGTTCTGGTTCGTCATAGTCTAGACGAATCCTCACTCCTTTGTCTCTTTCTCTATTCACATATTGGTTGAGGAGAGACCTCAACTCAAGGAAATTGTTGGCAACTCCCTCAGGGGTAAGTTCAACACGTGCTGGGGTGTCAGAGACACCAACATTTGGGGAAGGAACTCCGGATCTGGACGGAGTTGGAGTGTTGAAGGTGAGAAACTCGGGAGTGCTCCCCGGAGTTGAGAAAGAAGTTGGTATAGCCACATGAGCTTGGCTACTACCCGGGGTTGAGGTGTTTAGAACCTGGTTTACTTCACCCGGGGATCCACCTTCAGACATGGCGGTTTCAAGAGAAAAGAGCTACACTACTAGGTCTTTTTCGAGGAGAAATAGCGGCGTAGCCCCACGGTGGGCGCCAACTTGTTGATGCAACAAATACTAGACCAAAGATGGTAGCTGGGCCGGTTAGGCAAAAGGGTTGAAGGGTTCAACTTTGCCTAACGCAGGTCGTGGGGTCCCCCCACGTTTGCAAGACGTGGAAGGAGGTTTACTAGTTTATTTTTGTTATTTGCTAAAGGTCCTCTTCTGAATCGTATTCAGATTCGGATGAAAGAGCAAATAGAATGTGTGTGTTGGATGTGAAAGGGAGTGACTCGCATGAAGCAAGTACTCGAAGTGAATGACCAGAGAGTTCAGGAATCAGGCTGGCCAGGAATGTCTTCTGAAGTAAATGAAGTGTCAAATATATAGGAGAAGACATCTCACAAAGAAGAATGCTTTTGACTAGTGACCTTGCTTGCAGTGAGGGGCTTGCCCTTTCGGGGGTTGAAGCCTTTTGACCCCAGGATAATAGCGTGTGCTCTGCAGACCTGCATTGCTTTTGCGGCTGGTGGGTTGGTGAAGCAATCCCGGGATGTGATCGACTGGTTACTGTTTCCGTATTGCTTTTCCCCACCTCACAGCTTTTTAACCTTCGAACCATTTAACCTTTTGAGCGTGTATGTACTTAAGTCATTTTATTTGATTTTGGGCTACCCCCGTCATCAGTGATCATAAACACCCGTATCATCGACCCATTATTGAGTGTTTCGGTTAGTTTGTCAGGACTAAGGTGTATGATATTTTGAAACTTTGTAGTGATATATCTGTAACTCTTCCATAAAATCATTAAAAATACTCTCTTTTATGCCCAGAATCATTTTTTTTAAAAGGTTAGTTTTTTTTTCTTCACTTTTGCAATAAAACGATGTGACTTCAATTAAAAGTGAAATACTTTGTATGGATAAAACAATGGCAATTGGCGATAATTTGATTCACATGGGCAGCTTAGGCAGATTGTGTATGGGTTGGATTTGGTTACAAACTGTGTTTTTTTCTTCTAAATAAATAGTTGATGTGTTTAATATGGTATCAAAATAGTATTATTACAGTATTACAATAGTGACGGTTTTTTTTTTTTTTTTTTTTTTTTTTTAATGTGGATTTGAGAAGTGTTTTGCAGTGAAAATACACTTTAGGTGGTTGTTCAACTTCGATTAACTTGTGGCTCGCAACTCACTCGGTAAAAACTTGCTCCTAATTCAGCTTGAGCCAGTTAGCTCTTATAAACATTTGACCAAATTCGAGGTTAAGGTAGCTCACTCGAATAACTTTCTATCCGTTATTTTACTTGTATGTTGGTAGTTTGGTACTCTTCTATTTGAGATTTTGCGTTTTGTATAATTTGAGATTTTTGTTAACTTTTCATTTGAGACATGGTTAAAAGAAATAAAAAGAGTAAGCGTATTTCAAGGATTTAGAAAATCATGTTACATATACTTGTCGTTTAATTTAAAACTTAGTATGCGAACAAAATAAACAAACTTAATCGTATATATAAATGAAAGAGGCTATGGCGGTCGGCGAGACATGTTAGAAAGAATTGATGTAGAAACTTAAACAACATTAATACCAATATGCAATCTCAGAGAGGTGGTCATTGCAGAGCTGGTTAATATTACCATTTACACTATTTGCGCCAAAAAAAACATAACCACCCGCGGCAACGCGCGGGCATTCCCACTACTAATGTATCAAAAAGTTGTTGCATAAAGGACACAAAATGACCTATGAATAATGAATATTGAACGATCTTAAGTATATATGTGTGTGTCCTTTGGGGGGCAAAAGTAAAATTGCACTAATTTTAACGTTATTTTGCTAATTTCATGAAAATAACGTTAAAAACGGCGGACTGTTAATCATGGATCATGTGGCGGCATTGACAGCTGAAAGACAAGGGGTTACGTGCAGTGGCAGATTTAGAAAATCTTCATAGCGGTAACGTTCTACAAAAAAGTGGTAACGAAATCGGAAAAAAAAGTCAAAAAAACGTCAAATTTTTCCAAAATTTACACTACCGCCGGAGCGTCAAGCGGTAGCGGAGGCTACCCCTTCCCCTAAATAGCTTTTCATTCTTGATTTCTTTTGCTCAAGCGTCTACATTTTTGCCACCAAATACTTATTCAGAAATATTCATTGTGTTGTTTTATCGACTGTATAGTTTTTAGTTGAGTTAAATTCCATTTTAGTCCCTGTGGTTTGGACCATTTTGTAAGTTTAGTCCAAAGGTTTCATTTTTCGTCTGTGGGTCCAAAAAGGTTAACTTCATCCATTTTTTCTGTTAACGCGAAGGGTAATTCGGTCATTTTATATGACCAAATTGCCCTTCTAGTTAACAAAATTACATATAAATGATCAAATTGCCCTTCTTGTTAACAGGAAAAATGGATAAAGTTAACCTAATGGACTAATATGGCAACGGTGAAACCTTTTTGGACCCACATGTGAAAAAAGAAACCTTTGGACTTGTATTGTATAACTACCCAGTTTAGCCGGTTGGTTACTTGATCAAGAGACATCGTCATCCTAAGAGCAATTTCAAATTCTGCTAATCGAACAGTCTTAGCATAAGTTGATAACAAATAAATAACTGGATTTAGAGTCGCATGTTTGAACATCGTTTAAACCTAAAACAAAAAAAAAACATATGATGTTAGTCTAATCTTGTGTAAGTTCGGGTAAAAAGTGACCGACTTACAAAGCTAGGGTAAAAAGTGACCGAGTCACAAACTTAGGGGTTTTTTTGAGAAAGTTTTTAATCCTAATTTGAGTCAAAATAGGTTTCTTTGTTTAGGTTTATATAAAAAGGAATTCATGTAACCAGATGTATAAAAATTTGAGACTTAATAAAACAGAGAACGTGCTTTGATTCAAGTTTCTTGTTCGCCAGTTCTATACCAATTTCTTTCAATTCGTATCAGAGCTCAAGGGAGATCGATCAAGAAGGCAGTGATCAAGATCATCAGTGAAGAGAATCCGACAAGAAATCGATTCGCAAAGGACTAACGATCGATTACTTGCGACAGGTTCTAGAAGGCACCAGCGATCAGGCGGGTTCAAGGAAGTACCAGCAATCAAAGGGTGTTGGTATTGAACAAGACTGTTGTGATCAGAATCACAGGTGGCTGGAACTCTCGTGAAGAAGAAAAGAGGAACGTAAGGAGTGTTGTGCTGCTGTGATTAAAGAAAAAAACACAGAGAATAGGTTTTGTTTTTTTTTAGTTATGTTTCAAAACTAACAAAGTAAACAGGAGACTATTCTTTGTTTGAAGACTTTTTATTTTTGGGTTTATAAAATTGCTTCAAGTCCGAGTACCCCTCTTACTTACAACAGGCGAAACCGAAGGATGGGTGATAACATGAATCGGGTTCCTCCTGCTAAGGAACATCTGCCTAGTCTTCCATGTCCAATGCTTACGAGTACGAATTACGTTGTTTGGGCTATGAAGATGAAGTCTATCTTCAAGGTTTATAAGGTTTGGGAGGTTATTGATCCAGGAAAGACGGTAGATGAGAACAAGGACTCAATTGCAACTGCCTTACTATTGTGTTACCCAAAGAGCTAACTTTGCAAATCGGTAACAGTGATTCAGCAAAAGAGATGTGGGAAACCGTTAAGTCCCGCAATCAAGGAGCTGATCGAGTAAAAGAAGCGAGAATTCAAACCTTGATGTCTGAGTTTGAAGCCTTAAAGATGAAGGAACCTAGCACCGTTGCTGACTTCGCAGGAAAGATTTCAGGGATGGCTTCGAGATCTGCTTCTCTTGGAACGGTGATTGAAGAAGAGAAACTGGTTAAAAGGTTTCTACATGGCTTACCAAAAAGGTTTATTCATATGGTTGCTTCTCTCGAGCAATCTCTTAACCTTAAGACAGTTGGATTCGATGATGTCGTGGGTCGTCTTATAGCCTACGAGGAACAGGTTAAACTTGAAGAAAATGATCAACCAACTAAAGGTGATCAATTACTTCTTACTTATGAAGAGTGGGAGGCAAAGAAAAAAAAAAGAAAAGGGTTATGGGAGGGGTAAAACGGGAACCGAAATTAGTCAAGGTGGTCGAGGTCGGGGGCGTGGTAAATCTGGGGGGGGGGGAGGGCAAGGAACCGGAACAAAAACAACAAAAAGACCGTTCTAAAATGAAGTGTTTTCGTTGTGACGGTTTAGGTCACTTCTCTTCAGATTGTCCCACACGTAAGAAAACCGAAGAAAGCAACCTTGTACAACAAGATGGTCCTGTACTCTACATGGCAAGTCACGAGAAGGAAGTCGTGTTATTGAATGAAGAACGGGACGATCCAAGGAAGTTTACATCAATTCCACATGAAGATGATACATGGTTCTTGGATAACGGGGCCATTAATCATATGTCGGGTAACCTCGAGTGGTTTACTAACCTCGACCGTCACACGGTTGGCAAAGTAAAGTTTGGGCATGGATCGTGCGTTGAAATCAAAGGCCGAGGAATGATCATCTTGGAAGGAAAATCTAGGGAACAAAGGGCGTTGCACGATGTTTATTATATTCCATCACTAAAAAATAATATAATAAGCATCGGTCAACTTGACGAGATTGGGTACAAAATCACGATTCTACATGGCGTACTTTGGATGTTCGAAGAGGATGGAACATTGTTGATGAAGGTACCTCGTTCACCGAATTGTATTTATAAAATTAACTTAAAAGTTGGGTCCCCAGTGTGTTTACAGGTTAAGCTAGACGACGAGGCTTGGATTTGGCATGCTCGTCTTGGGCACCTTAACTTTGAAGCACTCAAATCTTTATCCAAGCATGCAATCGGGTTGCCAACAATATCACATCCCATGCAAATATGTGATTCTTGCATAATGGGGAAGCAAACACGAGCCGCCTTCCAAAAGAAGAGTCTTTACCGTGCGACCGACTCGTTGCAACTATTATACGCGGATGTTTGTGGTCCAATCACACCGAAGACGAATGCGGGAAATCAATACATACTCCTTGTAGTCGATGATTTTAGTCGCTACATGTGGGTAACATTGATAAAAACAAAGGGTCAAGTGCCGGGTGTTCTAATCGAGTTGATTACAAGGATTGAGAACGATTTTAGCAAGAAAGTTAAAGCATTACGAACCGACAACGGGGGTGAGTTTACGTCACATGTCTTGGGTGATTTTTGCAAACATAAAGGAATTACGCGTCAGTTTACTACTCCTTACACCCCGCAACAAAACGGGGTGGTCGAAAGGAGAAATCGGATGATTTTGGGCACTACACGAAGTATGTTGAAGGCGAAGGGGCTGCCACAAATTTTTTTGGGGTGAGGCGGTACATCACTCGATTTATCTTTTGAACCGATCACCGACGAAGGCTTTAGAAAACTCGATTACTCTGTATGAAAAGTTGAAGGGTAGAAAACCAGACCTCTCCTACTTAAAGGTATTTGGTTGTTTGGGTTTCGTGAAAGACTTAACTACCGGGCTGAAAAAGTTGGATGATAGAGGTGTGTTAATGGTGCATTTGGGTTCTCAACCGGGGAAGAAGTACCGTATGTTCGACCCGATTAAAGGACGAGTACATGTAGCTAGAAGTGAAGATATAAAGTTTGATGAAACGAAAAGTTACAAGTGGGAAAAGTATTTAAAGGGCTTTGATACAAGTGAACTGGGATGGAAAGAATTTATTATTCATGCTGAAAATAGCGACCAAACAGATCAGTCAGCAACAGAACTTAGCGACCAGTCTGATCAATTAGCGACACAATCTGACAAGTCAGCGACAGATCAGTCTTTTAGTGATCAGTTTGCGACAGAACAGTCTTTTAGCGACCAGTATGTGACAAATCAAGTTTCCAGCACATCGACAGGTTCAGAAAGTTCGTATCAGGTCCAGAACAGCCCAGAACATGTTCCAAACGCAGCAGATGGTTCAAATGAGTTGCGAAGGTCGATGAGACAGACCGTAGTGCCTAAAAGGTTCGATGATTTTATCGTAGAAGGGTTACCAGGTTCTTCAAGTCAAAGTTCAAGTTTGGAAGAAGGAAATTTGTTACTTTCAATTGATGACGAACCAATGAACTTTCAGGTGGCAATAAATGAAGATCATTGGAAAAAGGCGATGGATTGCGAGATAGCTTCAATTGAAAAAAATAAAACTTGGAAGTTGGTTAACCCTCCACCAAATGTAAAACCCATCGGGGTGAAGTGGGTGTACAAAGTAAAAAAGGATGCAAAAGGGGCGTTAATAAAGTATAAGGCACGACTTGTGGCTAAGGGATATGTCCAAAGGTTTGGGATTGATTACGAGGAGGTTTTTGCACCGGTCGCACGTATTGAAACCGTAAGGCTTATGCTTGCTTTGGCGGCTAACCGGGGTTGGGAAGTACACCACTTAGATGTTAAGTCGGCCTTCCTTCACGGTGAGCTAAAGGAGGATGTTTATGTTCATCAACCAGAGGGCTATGTGAAACGGGGTCAAGAACGCCAAGTTTATAAGTTGATAAAGGCTTTGTATGGGCTTCGTCAAGCACCGAGAGCATGGAATACACGACTCGACTCGGCGTTAAAGGAACTCGGTTTTACTAGGTGCAAACACGAGCAGGCAATTTATAGACGGGAAAGGAACCAACGTTTGTTGTTAGTTGGTACCTATGTTGATGACTTAATTGTGATCGGAGCAACAAATCAAGACATAGTTGATTTCAAGAAACAAATGGAAGCTCGCTTTGAAATGAGTGATCTTGGTTTACTCCATTATTATCTCGGGATCGAAGTTAATCAAGGTGTTCGGGGAATCAACATCAAGCAATCCGGGTATGCAACTAAAGTTCTAAAACAGTTTGGTTTATGGGAAAGTAACTCGACTCAGTTCCCACTTGATCCTGGATTAAAGATGACGAAAAAGGATGAAGCCAAGAAGACTGATCCAACCGAGTATCAGAAGGTTGTTGGATGCCTACGCTACTTAACCCACACACGACCGGACTTGTGTTATTTGGTTGGTTATGTTAGTCGTTTTATGCAAGAGCCAACACAGACTCATGCTCAAGCCGTGAAGCAAATCTTGAGGTACTTGAAGGGGAGTATCGACCTCGGTATTTTCTATCTAAAAGGTGGAACCAAGACGTGACATGGGTTTAGTAATAGTAGTCACTCGGTGGATGCCGACGATGGGCTAAGCACAACAGAAATAGTCTTTTATTATGGTGATGCACCTATAACGTGGAGTTCTCAAAAACAAAGCACTGTTGCATTATCATCTTGCGAGGCGGAGTTCATGGCAGCTACCTCAGCCGCGTGTCAAGCGTTGTGGCTTCGAGGATTGCTATCGGAGATAACCGGTGAAACGGAGAAGGTGGTGACACTAAGGGTGGATAATTTATCGGCTATTGCTTTGATGAAAAATCCGGTATTTCACGGAAGGAATAAGCATATACATACGCGTTACCACTTTATACGGGAATGTGTTGAACGGGAGCAAATTAAAGTGGAACACGTGAGCGGGGATTTACAACGGGCCGACATCCTCACTAAAGCCTTGGCACGGTTGAAGTTCATCGAGATGAGAGGACTCATTGGTGTCACAAGATTAGGGGGGTGATTGTTAGTCTAATCTTGTGTAAGTTCGGGTAAAAAGTGACCGACTTACAAAGCTCGGGTAAAAAGTGACCAAGTCACAAACTTAGGGGTTTTTTTGAGAAAGTTTTTAATCCTAATTTGAGTCAAAATAGGTTTCTTTGTTTAGGTTTATATAAAAAGGAATTTATGTAACCAGATGTATAAAAAATTGAGACTTAATAAAACATAGAACGTGCTTTGATTCAAGTTTCTTGTTCGCCAGTTCTATACCAATTTCTTTCATATGACAGACTTATTCATCCATGGCGTCGATCCCACGTCTGGAACTACATCAAGAAGCTCCTTCAGTTCCTAATGCATAATAAAAAAGAAACTCAACTTAATTTTTTTTTCTAATGAACGAATAAAAGGAATCAGAGTCATTTGTGTTCTGGGATGGAACTACTAACCAGTCTTTTTGGTACGGTGATTCCTCAGATGTTCCTTTTTACCCTGATATATATGTTATCAAATATTCAAATTTGATTTAAGAAAATCTACATTATGATCAAATGTGATGATGACATGTTCTCAAAATGAAGTGTGTAAGTTAGAACTTAGAAAATAAGTTGGATACATAAGTTTCCAAAACAAAGGTACCGGATAAAGTGAATAAACTGCGATGGTTCAAAATACTGAATTCAAAAGTACATGAATAATGTTAGCGTTTGGTATAGGTATCATACAAAACCACCTCCAGAATCTGTTGGGTAATCTTGATGTTACAGGTTTTGTTTACGGGTCGGATACGGGTCAGCAGAACTATTATATTAGTCGCACGTTTTCATATTTTTTAATGAGTCACATGTTAGTTTATTTAGTCAAGATAGTATGGGTTAGTGGGTGATTTAGTTACCTTTTCTTTAGGAGCAAGTAGTTTTATTTTCCTATTTAATGTAAGTTATTTGTTGAATGAACGTAAGTGGGTTTTGAAGCAGTAAAATAAGTTTCTTATTCGTGAGTTTATCTTTGTGTATTATTTGTGTTGAAGCTTTGAAACCCAACAGAATCTTCGTTTTGATATGTTTTTTTTAGGTAAAACTCACCTTTCAAGTTGGTTGAAGGCAAAAAAAAAACCAACAGTTGATTAACATGCGAGGCCATATCAGCGAAGTTGTTTGAAAGGCAAAAAATCACTTTTAAAAATTTTCGGCAGTTGAAGATAAATATAAGAAATAATGATGTATAAGCATTGTCACATTGTCTTCAAACTTAAAAAAAAAAAAGTTATCAACTCACAGTATGTAGATGTGGGCTAGTGACATCAGTTGCTGCAGGAAGCACCGGGGCGTGGTGACTTGAAAAGCAAGATCAAAGTTAGAGGGTTGGGACACAAACAATGATAATAATGTCCACATATACAACAACAATTAGGCTTACCCGCCGGCGTCTAGATAAGCCTGGAGTGATGCAAGTGCACGACGAGACTTGTCGCCTACCAGCCAAAAAGAGATATTGGATAATAAATGAGGTTTATTCGTTCCTTTAAAACAAAACACAAAAAGAGTGAGTAGTAGGTACTTATGAAGGGTTTTGCATCAGGAACAATTACAACTCCAGAGGAAGTAATAAAACGAAGCTTTCCACGGTTGTTGTTGTTGTTGTTGTTGTTGTCTGGACCATTCTGAAAACGGAAGGAAGGAATTGAACCATAAATCAACAACAAGCTGGCTGGCTGTCCTATTTAAACAAAACCTAGTTTACTATATATCTCTCTCGATTATTAAACGAACAAGTCTCACAAATGAACCCTAATAACCTTTAGTTGATAATAACTCCTCCAAGGGAGGGGTTGATTAACAACTTCCAAATATTGTTTTAAGATCTAATTCCAGTTAAAAATACAAAAAAGAAAGAAAGAAACAATCAAAAACCTTATTAAGTGGTTCCTCCTCCGTCAGCATAGCCTTTTCCGACATCCCTAGAAAAGAAAAAGATTTCAAATTTCCATCAGACTGCTGCCTTTACGAACGCCGATCTATATATGCCTCATGGAATTCGACCTCACCGTTAATAAGGTTTTAACTTGTCTTGCCAACTGGTTTTAACTTTTTTTTTTTTTTATGAAGGAGCGTGACCACCCATTTGGTTCGGGCCGTATCAAAATTTGCCAAGTCAGTTGGAAATTTAGGGTTCGAGGCCCAAACTTTAAAGAAAAAAGAAAATGTTTCATAATTTACTTAACCGATATAAGACCACCCGTAGTGGAGTGTTTTTGGGCGTTTTTTTTCCCAAGAAAACGCCCCCCCACGCCCCATGGCCACCCCCTGGCGTTTTTTACAAAAAATTTGCCCAAAGCGTTCTTTTTTCCACGCCTTTCTTCATTTCTTTTGGCCAATCACAGGTAGTGTTTACAGGTTTGTCCAATAGACACAACCAGCGTAAATATAACTAAATCCAACAATGCATACAAGTCTGGATCATGAAGAATGAGGTCAGGGTACAGGGCCTGCTAAGCCCATGTGCAGAGTGGGCCTGTGCACAGGGCCCAAACCAGCATGGGGCCCAAAAAAAAACGAAAATTTTGTATGTTATTATATAGGCCCAGGTTTTAATGAATTGAATTATTGAAATAGGCCCAAATCCAAACAATAAGGCCCCAGATCCCAGATCATTGAAAAAATTCACGCACGGACGAGGGAAAGTGGGAGGAAACCAAAAGACGCTGATTCGCTGAATGCTGATCACGCAGAGGCAGAGCCGCAGAGAAGACAAAAGGTCGACTTTAATCCGTTCAATCGTATTGCACGCATAGGAGTCAGGAGACAAGGATTTCGGAATCGAATCGGTCAATCGGATTATCGGAGTATATCAGTAGCAAATCGCAATTATCATCAGTCTGAGGTATGTTAATATCAGTCGAAAATTCATATGTTTTTTGTGATTTTGTCTTTTTGATTTCGTTTTTTGATTGAATCAATGAATGTATTTTTCTTTTTGATTTCATAATATCAGTCGATTCGATTTCATATGAATGTTTTTTGATTGAAATATTGAATGAAATCATGAATGTTATTTGTTATTTGATTGAAATATTGAATGAAATCATGAATGTTATTTGTTAATATTGAATGAATGTATAATCTTTGTTAAATGATGTTTTGTGAATGTGATTGAAATTTTGAATGAAGGTTTTGTGAATGTTAATGCATATAAAGTGTTGTTGACAATTCCGGTAACCGTGGCATCGGCAGAAAGAAGTTTCTCAAAGTTGAAGTTGTTGAAGACCTATTTACGTTCTACAATGTCACAAGAAAGGCTAAACAGGTTGGCGACAATTTCTATTGAAAGTGAAATACTAGATACTATGGATTACAAGGAGTTGATCGAGAGCTTCTCTTCAAAAAACGCTAGAAGAACCACACTTTTCGCTTAGCAAGTACGTTCTATAACTTGATATTTTTGTTACACTATTTTTGTTAATTTGTTTTATCTATTTGATAACAATTGTCGTAGTATTATGGGTTATTTGATTGAATGATTGATGAGTTTATATTATATGAAGATTTACGAATAGGGCCCAAATTTTTTTTCTCGAACAGGGCCAAATTTTTTTTTGTGATTTTCGGAGACGGCCCTGTCAGGGTAAAACAACTGACCATTGAAGCCGTTAGGAGATAAATCATGGAGTATTGATCCACATTCGGTAACGAACCCAACAGCAACCTCAACTCCATCATCACTTGGATTTTCTAAAAGAATTGTCACAAGTTCAAGAGCAGTAAGCTCATCAACAACCTGCTGGTTAACCAAATGAGCTATAATATAGACTTTCTCAAAAAGAAACTACAATACTTTTACTATTATTATTTATTATAAGAAAAACGTTATTATTAATTTGTAAAGATGTTCAATAAAAAACATAATCAAAATACTATTTGAGAAAGTGTCATTAAAAACAATATCTTAAAACTTTTAAAAAATATGTCTTTTAAATAAAAATTAAAAAACAAACAATTTTTTTGAAAAAGAAAAGAGTAAAATGCCCGAATAGTCCTTGTGGTTTTATAAATAACACCTATAGTCCCCAACTTTTGGAAATTACACTGGTGCTCCTTGTGGTTTCACAGTTTGTTACTCGGATAGTCCCTAGAGTGGATGTTCGTTAGTTTTCTCCGTTAACTCCATGTAAAATGACCAACATGCCCTTAGTATTAAATTAAAACACTAAAATAGATATATTAAAATTAAAGGTGGGACCCACCAACCTTCTTATTCACCCTTTTAAGCCCTTGTATGTCTTTCTCTCTCTCTCACACACACACTCACCACCACCTGCCTCCACCGCTTACCACCAGTCGCCACCACCTGCAACTCCACCAACATCAACATCTTCGCCACCTGAACTCCCTCCTCCATCCCAAATCCCTCATCCACCACATTTAGAGAGAGAAACGACTAGAAAGAGAGAGAGATCCGATAGAGAGAGAAAGAGATGCAGAAATGGTCCAGAAGAGAGAAACGCGAACATGATGGTGACGATGGGTTGCTAATGTTAACAATGGTCAATTCAGTCGATTAAGGTCATATCGCCTCTTAGGGTTTCAAGTTTTGAGTTGAATTTATGGATTTAGAACTTATTTAGGGTTTTATTGGTTGGGTTTTGATGATGGTTTATGTTGACGGTGTGTTGAAGGTAGAGAAAGATGATGATGGTGGTAGTTTATGGGTGTAGAGATGGTGGTGGTTCAGATGGTGGAACCACCATGTGCTGTGGCTGTTGCAAAGCTTGACTCCATAAACCTCTCAACAGTGTCTGTAACTCCTTCCTCGAACCGTCCTCCCCATAGCTTGGCTTCCTTCGCTAGAACCACCATGTGTTGCGGCTGTTGCAAAGCTCAATAGGTCGCTGGAGGATGACGTTCGCTTATGGAAGCTAATGAGCACCGGAAATGATGGTGGAAAACTTGAAGGGAGGAGGTGGTACAACGGTGGTGGTTTAGGGTTTGCAGATTAGGGTTCTTAAGTGGTGGGGTAATGGCGGTGAGGTAATGGTGGTATGGGTATCGGTGGCGTCGTGATTGTGGTTGTTACAGTGGTTGATTGGTGGTGTTTGATAGATGTGGTGTGGTATGGTGGTGGTGACCGGTGGTTTTGTGGTGGCATGGTGGTGGTAGTGGTGGTTTTGAAGAGGAATTCACAGTTTTAGAGAGGGAAGTTGTCACACCCTGCTAGTAGCAGAAGCGTATTGTGTGTGACGTAAGAAAGGTAATCATTGCATCCAAACGAGTAAACACATAAACCACAACGATGCCAAAAATATAATGATTTTAACAAAAGATTACAAGTTTTCCAACATAGTTTCAAGTTCACCAACGTTCACAATGTTAACATGACATAGTTTAAGTTATATTACACATCGCAAAAGATAGTTTTTGACATAAGAAATAGTGAGGTTTTGTCTCCTATATACCCATACGAAGTTGGGATATAAAAGACAAACCCTCCAAAAGTGGCTATCGTTGTCATTGACTTTCCCGTTTCCCGTAGTTTAAAAAAAATCAACAAAAGTTGAGCGAGTTCATGCAGTTATTGTTATCATATGAAATATTTGCATTCTTGTAATGAAATCATGGTATGTTATTAGCATTTATGGAGTTTAAGGATCTATCCGTGGGTAGCGAGCCCCCTGACATTATGTACCATAAGTACGTAACCAAACCGAGACAACTTTGACATTTTTGGGATCACAAAAGCACTCATATGGCACCAACCAGGAGTGGAGCGTGTCTCAAGCTCTATAGATCTACACCTTTTGTACCTTGGTCACTAAGTGATTAATGGTTACTATGTCATCATCCTACTTATGTACATTGATCATATTATCATCTAAACCCATAGCTAACATACCCATAGTTTTAATATGTATTTCCCCTCGACTGTTTTAAAACATAACATTGAAATCATTGAAAGGAGGGACATGAACTCACAAATTTGCGTTCCGTATTATGTAATACCGTAGGTGAGCGTCCGTACGCGTGAATAACCTACATGTGCACTAACTTGATCAGACACTAGGTCTTATCGAACCTCGTACAAGTTGTTCATTTTGAATTCTTTATTATGTTATCGCTTGGCATCTTTGGAACAACTTTGTATTTTTAGAGCGTTGGTAGTTTGCTCGTTCGATTGTTATATATAATGAATTCATAAGTGTATACATGTATTCTATGTGTTTTGAATTATGTGTGAACGGACTTCGTCCTTCACATGTCCTCGTGTCGCGCACGCATGTCATTGAGCCTTTGCTCATGTCATTAGGCCGAGCCCATGTCATTGGACCGAGCCCATGTCATCTATGTTATTGGGCCTAACCCATGTTTTAATATTATTGGGCCGAGCCCATGTCTTTTATATTATTGGGCCTAACCCATGTTTTAATGTTACTGGGCCGAGCCCATGTCTTTTATGTTATTGGGCCTAACCCATATTTTAATGTTATTGGGCCGAGCCCATGTCTTTTATGTTATTGGGCCTAACCCATGTTTTACTGTTATTGGGCCTTGGCCCATGTCTTTATGTTATTCGGCCTAACCCATGTATTTTAGTAATTTGGGCCTAGCCCAAATCTAATTTTTGTGAGCCCATTAGAAATAATCTTGCATTTTACTCAAAAATTTACCAAGTATGTAAACTTTTAAAATGTTCATTTTTCATATGAAAATACTTGGTAATTTTTATAGTTTTTGACTTTCCGGATTCTTGTTATCGGCCTCATAGATTTGTGTTCGTTAAGTGTCTAAAAATGTGTTATTTTTAGACTCGACATCGCAGTAATTTTCCTCGCGATGTCGATACGCCCAATTGTCATCGTCGTGTGTTATGTATTACTGTTTCGACCATTTTGTTTATTCTTCCGTTTAATAGCATTTCATTGGAACATGTAGGAAACATGTATATGTATTTTTGGTGTCTTTTTATACTTGTTACATACAAGCATTTCTTGCATTTATGAGTGTATTATTTTGATCACCCCTAAGGTATCTAAATACATACACATTGCACATGATACACATACTCGACAAGTTTCCAAAATATATAATTTTTCACCAAAAATTATACATATACATTGGTATTATCTTTCACCCTTTTATTTTGTGAAAACTCATGTTTAAGTTCATAAGACTTCTTGAATATTTAAGACTTAAATATTCTCATCAAAGTTTCCATAATGACGTTTAAGACCACTAATCGTGTTTAACATTGTTAATCACCCTTTAATCCCTTCTTTAATCGCGATTATGTTTTTAGAAAAATTCGCCATAGTTTCCCCTAAAACTATGACGTTTACCACGTTATAAAAACGCGTTTAAATCAATAATCAATTTCCAAATCACCATTATCCTCCAATTTTCTTCCAAATATGTATTCTTAACAACATAACTCCACCTTTCATGAACTTACATATATATATATATATTTTTCATACAGAAAAATGAGACTTTTATGGTGACAATTTATAATACACAAGTTATTTAACTTAACTTGTAAGAACCAAGTTTACTAAACTTTCAAAACTAGGTTTTAAATCCATTTGAACACTTGTTTCTTTATGTAATCTAAAAATTACATGTTTAGTTCATGAAAGCGAGTATGATGATCTTTCATGATTTAAACATAACCATGTTTAAATCATCTTTTTATGTTCATCTTGGTAAGATGAACACTAATCTTGAATACTACAAGAATATACTCACAAGATCATCATGTACATAAACTTTAAATCACTAATATTAACAAAGTCAACATAAACAACATGATCATACAAACTAACTACACTAATCTACACATATCAACACATAATATAGTTAGATTTAGTGTTTATTAGCTTTGAGATAGGGTTTTTGTTTATGTTTAACCTTAAATTCAAGATCATCAACTTGTACTTTTGAGATTAACAAGTAGTAAGAAGCATAAATATGATGCTTAGGAGACTTACAACTTTGCACAAGCCAAAATAAGAAAATAAGAAGAAGATTAAGCTCCTAAAGTGCTCCTAATGATGCTCCATGTTTACTCCATGTAGAGATGTTCTTGAAATGACTAGATTATGAGAAAAATGGAGTGTTTATGGAATTTTTATGGTGGGTTTAGGGTGATAAAGTGGCTGCCGAAAATTGGAGTGAAAGGAAGGGCTTGTGCTTGATTTGTTTTTAATGAAGAAACTTTATGGAAATGATGTGATATGGAGTGAAATCTTCAAGTACCAAGTTTTTCAACAAAAAGATCTACAAACCATGCTATCTTATCTATTTTGAATCAACTTGGTGTGGCCATGGGGGGACCACCAAAACCGTAGGTAAAGGGGGGGGGGTAAAATGAAAATATTTTATAATAAAAGTAGGTAAAACTTGTTAAAATTCAAGATATTTTGGTCATTATATTAATTATAGTGATTAGGGGTTTAAGTACACCATTAGAGGGTAATTAATAAACTAGGACGATAATTATGATTAACTAGTTCACTAAACTAGTAAAAATGGTATTTCGGCACTTTAGATATCTTCCGTTTGGTCGTTGGTTGGTTTACGGCACTTTTATGTCGTACCGACGAACATTTCCGCAAGTTGTTATCTCACATCCGAGTGATGTATGAAGTTATTTCGAGTTCCAAATTAGACTTAACTAGCTCGCTAGGGTCTTCGTTTGGTTGTTATAGTGGCGAAAATACCGCTCACTAGTTCGCCGGATCGATAACGAACTAGTTTACCACATAGCGATGTAATATCGAAAGCTTATGGTTTTGAACACTACAATGATTTTTCCAAAGTGTTTTAGTGTATTTGTCATCAATGGCCATAGTTTCGGAGTCACGGAAACGCTATATTACGGATTCGGACGCGTTAAAAATGTTATATTTTAGCCGAAACGAGCATTTTTGTAATTCGGGCGTCGTACCGGTAAGTCTTGTATCTTTGCACGATATGTTTTCGTATTAGTGTTTTCTTGTAAAAATGGACTCGATTATGTTATCTGTGTGTTGTTTTTCTTGGTTTCGTTCTGTTTTCACGGTTCAGCTGGCGTAAATTGTGCAACCGTGAATAGTGCGCGCAGCACTTTCTACCAACACTTTTAGGACATTGTTTGACTGGTTTCGAAATATGACGAAAACCAGCATATGTTTTAGCATTGTTTTCTTGTCCTAACACTGTTATTTGATTTATGACACAGTTACGTAATTAATTTACGCTAAATGCATGAGATTATGAAATAAAAATAGTGATTAGTTTGTACGGAATTACCGATTATTTGCCAGTTGTCACGTTCTCCCCCTGTTAAAAAGAATTTCGTTCCGAAATTCAAGTTGAGCCATCCTTTGCAGGAGTCTTCTCAAACAGGTGGGGATACTTAGTCTTGATCTGATCTTCACGTTCCCAGGTATACTCGGGTCCGTGACGTGAGTTATAGCGGACCTTGACTAGTTTGATACGACTTCTCCTTGTCTTGTGGACTTTCCAGTCCGTAACCTCAACGGGTTCTTCGGTAAACTGGAGCGTGTCGTCTACATGAATTTCATCCGCTGGGATGATAACTGTCTCGACGGTCGGACTTTTCTTGAGATTCGACACATGAAATGTGTTGTGTACGTTGCTGAGTTCTTCTGGCAGTTTTAACTTGTACGCGACGGTACCGATCTTTTCTAGAATTTCAAATGGCCCAATGTATCTCTGTCACACCCCAACCGATGGCGGAATCATCGGGGCGCGGCACTAGGCGAATCAGATTGCTCAGGAAAATCCAAAACAACTATTTTGCGACGATAATTAATGCGTTCATTATCCCATACTAATAAACAATTATAATCACATAAGTCGTCACAGATTTCTTATTCTCTCGAACAATACAAATCCGACAACCTAGATTTTAGTTGAGTTTCTAGACTTCCTAGCTTGATTGAGATAGCCTGCGATTAAACCTGCAACATACGTTAAAATAATGTCAATACAAAAGTATTGGCGAGTATACAGGTTTGATATGTAATAGCGTAATAGATTAAAAGTTCTGTGAATTCCTACATACATAAACGGAATACACGACATATATACTCACAAAACCGATACTACCAGCTAAGTCCTCGATGCTCGATTCGCGATGGCTAACTAGACCCCGTCGGGCGCAATAGTACTATACTAGTCATGGTGTGACGTCGCGAGTATAAGTCCTAGCACATATGTAACTAGCATTCACGTATAACTATGCACGTTGGTCATTCGCAAGTGATAAATAGTTTAAGCATTAGATGTGATTGATTCGATAGAAACGTACGTTACACCCAAAAGTGCGATAAGCAAAAAGGGTTCAAGTATACTCACAGTAGGTGTTCAGCAAGTAAACACAACTTGGTTGGGTTGATTGAGAGTGCGTCTGATTCAGGCTGATCATGGAGCGATAGCATGAGCGATGAACTGTGCGTTAAACAGTGACGAGTGACTTAAGTGACGAATGGTCATCCGATCGGATGTGAATCCATTCTGATGGTCATCCGATCGGATGGCCATTCGGTCGGATTGACATTCGTTTGGGATGAATGTGTTGGTGTATGATGGCTTTGAAGTTTTCGTTGTAGCATTTTAAAATCAGAGAAGTATCTCTACCTTTCAGGTCGTTCGATCGAACAGTCGTTCGATCGGATAGCGATCCGTCCAGCGAGACATTTCTCAGAGAACAAGTTCACAACAGGATGGTCATTCGATCGGATGGCAATCCGATCGAATGGCCGTTCGATGGATTTGAACATGTATTGAAAATGTTGAAAAAGTCTAAGTGTTGAAGACCAAGTGCAATCCGATCGGATTGTCGTTCGATCGGATGGCAATCCGATCGGACGGTAACCCGTCCAACGATCTGATCGTTTTGAAACTTGAAATGTTTTGTTAAGTTTAAAAAGTTTTCCAGTTTTGATCGAGACGGTATAACAACGTCCTGAACAACGGAAACCCTATCAAGCCTAAGTTATCCGACCGAAGTGGGAATCACCCCAGTCCGATCAGTCCACTATTTGTGATGGTAATTCATGTTCAACCCGTGAATCGGTTATCTCGTCGATATGAATCAGTTCTCAAACCGGCACTGCACTAGAGAATATGAGTAGAAGGCCTAAAGGAGCTCAGATTCTATCGGTTTTATGTGAAAAGTTGAGAAAAGTTTGAATCTAATTGGAAACGCGTAGATTTTGATGAAATCAGTGTTTAAATCTTATAGAAATCCTTTGGATCTGGGTTGTTCTTGGTGGAATGAGGTCACACTTTGAGGTTCATGAGAACCCATGATGACATCATCCTAGAACAGCCCAAATCCACCGATTTCGTGGTGAAAAGTGAAGATTTGTTGGTGAAAAAGATGAAGAAGTGTGTGTAGATGATGGATGTACAATATTTGAGTTGAAAACTTACAAGAATCGCGAGAAATCGAGAGAAAAGGGGGGCTGGAACGTGCTGGTCGAGCGAGGTCTGTCACATCAGTGAAGAACTGATGTGACAAGTGCTATTTATAGGTGAAGAGGAGAGAAGGAAATGGGGTGCAATGGATCGGATGGCACTTCGATCGGATGACCATCAGATCGGATGGCAATCCGTTCGGATGGCCATTTGATCGAATGGTCATTCGATCGAGTGGCTTTGGCGAGTTGGTTTTCTGACTTTTCATTTTGAGCATTGCGCGTTGTGATAGTTTGTTCACACATATACATGTATATTTATTATAATTAATCATCAAAGGTCGTATGTACGTATTCACATTTTCAAGTTTGCATTGCATTCTGCCACGACGATCGACGGGGTACTACTCGCTCGTATTGCCATCATCGTCACGATGACTGATGGGGTAGTACTCACGCGTAATGTCATCGTTAGCGTTAAGGTTTGCGTTGTGATGTAACATGCGATGTAATATGCGAAAATAGCATTGTATGCGATATAGTTACGTTATGATCCCTAATCTCTGGTGCTAGGCGTAATGAGTATAGTGAGAGTAACAATGCACGAGCGTGCGGGTTGTTACAGTCTCCCCTGCTTTAGGAAACGTCGTCCCGAAATTAATCCAACAGGAAGGCTTGTGAGAGTTGACCCGTATAAGTAGCGATACAGCGAGTTAATCGACTGATAGTTGACAAGCGTGAGCATCTCGAGTAAGGGAGAGAAAGCTCGATTGCGATAGCGAAAAGCGACGTTTGACGAAAATAGTATCCCACAAATTGGCGTTTCAAAAAGCGTTTCGAGTCACGAAGAGTTTGTTAAGCCGTAGCGGATAGATTTTAAGAAGAAAAGTTGAAAATTTTCTTATAACACAAAGTCAAACTGAGTCGATGTTAACCAACGTTGTAAGAAAAGTTTGTTTTAGACATTTAAAAAGGAATTTGGAAGGAAAACTCGGTTTAAGAAGACTCTCTCATGACATGGTTCAAGCTGAACTCGATGTTGAACCAACGTCTTAAGAGAGATTTCTGTATTAAGATTGAAAAAGGTTTTGAGGAAAAACTGGACTTATGAAAACTTCCCTTGGGAATGGAGTTAAGCCGAGTCGATGTTACCTCCACGTTGTGAGGAAATTTCACTTGTCCAACGGTTTTAATTAAAAATTTAGGAAAATTTTCATTTATTTTCAAAATAAACAAGTTTTAACAGCACAAAAAGGTAATTATCATCGAACCCCACTTGGCACTTTCCCACGAAAGTTTGTTAATATGGTTAAAACACTTATATATAGGAAGTACCAGCGGCGTATCCACCCTGTTTTGCCCATATTACTTCCGTTTCGTGAAGCAGTGTCAGGTGTGTCGATATGACAAAGATAGAATTTCGTTCCCTCGGTGCAAGCGATAAGATGTCAGACTGAGTTGAAGATAGAATCGAAATAGATTAAGCGGCGCGTTTGATTGCGAACTTGGCGATGACAGCGCGTGCGAGTAGCTTGATGACACGAAACATCAAAGTAGCGTGTCTGATTGGCGACGAGCGATAAGCAGTAAGCGAATAGCGTGATTAGGTTAGATTCCACATTAAATTCCACATGGCATGTTTCCACGAGAGTTTGCTAACATGGTGAAAACACTTATATATAGGAAGTACCAGCGGCGTATCCACCATGTTTTGACCATACTAGTTTTGTCCCGTGAAGCGATGTCATGCCTACCATTACAACACAAATTGCGATGAGTACCAGGCGATGAGCGGTAAGCGATAAGCGGTAAGCGGTACGCGATAAGCGAGAAACGACACACGATAGCGATAAGCGAGCAAGCGTTACGCGATAAGCGGTAAGCGATACACGATAAGCGATACTCGATAAGCGATACGCGAGAAGCGACATGCGATAGCGATAAGCGAGTAATGAGATTCGATTAGTCTCCACAGTTTCACAAATTAACCAACATGAAGCCCCGCATGGCATCTTTCCACAAAAGTTCGCTAATATGGCTAAAACACTTATATATAGGAAGTACCAGCGGCGTATCCATCATGTTTTGACCATACTAGATCCGTTTCGTGAATTGAGGTCATGTGTGCCACATAACACAGATAGCGATAAGAGTTAGAAGCGATAAGCGATGCGAGTATCAAAGCGATGCGATTAATAGATGCGTTAAGCGTTAAAGCGATGTGCGTTAGATTCCAGCGAAATTACGATTGAGTTGCGATACAGACTTACGACCAGTCTTGCATTGATGCAATAACCCTACGGGGGTAGACTTCCCAAAGTCTATCGATGAGGTGATTGCATTGCGTTTGCAGACTTACGACAAGTCCCGCGATGATGCGATTTAGTTGTTACGCCTTGTGATTGAGTTTAGCGTGTCGAAAATAACCATAGTAGTATATAGGTCTAATAACATTCAACTCCACGTGGCATTTTCTTCACGAAACTTCGGTGGTATGGTAAAGCACACCTTGCGTTACCCCTACTACTTGCATCTCGTGAATAGATGTCACACTTTGTCGACATGGTCAAGACGCTCATATATACCACGCTCGACTATGCTTTTAACGTTATGGCACCATTAGAATTCACTATGATCTCCGTGCACTGACCAAAATAATCCCGTGTGCACCCATGATTAGTTGTTCCTTGCACGTTTATCGTACCTTATTCTAAGAGTGTAGTGAGGGTAAAACACATTATATCGTGATATAGTATATAGCTTGTGTGTGAGTCTAGACTAAGTGCGAAGACGAGAGAGAAAGCGAAAGAGAAAGCGAAAGTTAACATTACGCATAGTGGCAACATCGAGTAATAGAATAGGTTCAACACTTAGAAATTAACGTCGAAAGTCGTATCATTACAACATTATTATTCTACGCTTGCTGGGTACTTGATGTTGAGGACTTTTGCTGGAGCTGTTGTTGTTGTACTCAAGTTTGCGGTCTTGTGCGGCAGTTTCGGGTAAGGTGACCAAGACCGTTGCAATGTGCGCAATGGCGACAGTCAGTTCCAAGTTGGTGGTGATAGGTACACGTGTAACACTGGGGGTGAGCTCCAGTGTAGGCACGTTTTGTTGGTAGTAGAACTGATTGGAGCGGCTCTGGTTGAGGCAGTTCAGTGTTTGAAGAGTCTGGGCTTGAGTTCTTTCGTTTGTGGCTGGGTTTGTTTGTACTCTGCGATGATGTGTCGTCGTTGTTAGCGGATTCGTCTGAGGATTCACCAGAGGGTTCGTCTAAAGAGTTGTCCGAGGGTGAGTCGATAGCTTCTTCAGAGGGCACAGTGGTATCATCAGATGACACTGTGATAGCTTGATTAACCGTCTTGGTAGGATTCTTGGAGAAAAATCCTTCTAAGACTCGTTTGTCGTTGATTTCTGCGGCCAGGCGATAAGTTTCCTCGATGGTAGTAGGTCTCGCAGCTTCGACAAAATCACCCACACTCTCCGGCAAGGCACGAATGTACTTCTTGATAGCCTTTTCTGGAGTGTCGACTTGACTTGGACAAATGATGCTAAGCTGTTTGAACCTTGCTGTGAGGCCAGCATTATCACCTTCGACTTGCTTGATTTCGCAAAACTCATTTTCCAGCTTCTGGAGTTCGTGGGGAGGGCAGTACTCTTCCTTCATGTGCTCTTTCAGTTCATTCCTGGAGAGAGCATAGGCTGCGTGGATCCCACGTTTGTTACGTTCGGCTGTCCACCAGTCGAGTGTTCGCGATTGAAATACTCCGGTAGCGCAAGTAGTACGAAATGCTCAGGGCACCCGCTCTGACGAAGGGTGACCTCGACAGAATCGAACCACTAGAGTAGCTAAGAAACACCTCCTTCACCCGTGAAGGTGTCGCAACCCCCGATCCCTATATCCCGGGAACGGGCGGACGCGAGCTCAGTTTTGGTGGTATCCGTATGTTTAATCATTTTGGCAGCGGAATTTTCATCAGGACCGTAGTTAGGAAATATGTTATCAGATTAAAACCACCACATTTCATAATATTAAACACATGGGTAAATCCAAGTTTCTTATTACAACATGTTCATAGGGATAAACCCTATTTTATTTAATAAAACATCTTCTTTTATTTAGGTAACTTTTATAGCCACTTTATCCAAGCCTTCAGTGCTGTCCAGCTGGCTTCTAGTTGGCTCTCACATTTTGTTACCTAAAACGCGTTTAAAATATTTTGTCAGTGGGAAATACTGGTGAGTGAATCCCAATTTAATCAAGAAGAGTTTTATTAATTAACACAGTATTGAGAGCAATCACATTGTTTATATCTACACAATTTACTCATTCAGTATTGTCAATCCCTGACTGGTGGGTCATATTATTCATTGGCTAACTCTTTGTCCAATGGTAACGTGTTACTGTCGTCCTGACTTATTTTGTATACAAAACCCCAACATACCGGCAGTAATTAAAGATTACAAAGACTCAATCACTGCTAATTGCATGGAAAATATTTAAGGTTTTGTAAAACAGTTCACAAAAAGGTTTACAAAAGGAGGATTGTTGGACCCAGTATGGCCTGAACAACTTCTTTTCACGTGATATGGCAAGTGATTTCAGTAGATGTGAAAAAGATGTGTGGAAATGGAAATCAGACTTTCAAGAAACAAGACCTACAGAATTATCAAGTTTATATCACTTTGAAACAAAATGGTTTACAAGGTGATTGTAAGGTTATTATCTAATACAAACGAATCTTGAATTCTGTGGGTGAGAGGGCAATGGAGTTTAGTAGTGTGTATGATTGCTAAGCTTAACTCACTTTGCTTCTACTGGTTGAGCCTTCTATTTATAAAAGGCTGGGTGCATGAATAAACAATAGTTTACTCATGCAATAAGTCCTGCAAAAAGTAGCCATTTGACACATTCATTGAATCCAACGTTCAAGTTGCCTTTTTCAACATGATATCCAATAATGTCAACTTGCTTCGGTAAGTGTGGCAGGATAGAGCTGATTTCAGACAAGTGGGGTATTTCATCAGAATTTCTGATAAACCACTATATCAGAAATTCTGGTGAACAAATCATTAGAAAAATTCTGATGATCAGAATCGTCAGAAACTGATGATATTTCATCAGAAATATCATCAGAAGCATCAGAAATGACCTTCTCTGATAATCCAATTCAGCTCTTGATCAACTTGTGATTCTTTGAAGTAGATGCTATGCTTTGCAGTTGTCCTATCTGATCTTCTTCTTCTTGTTTGTGATCTTCAGGACTGTTATCTCTTCATAGATCCAGTTGATTGTGATTTTCTTCAATACTTACAAATAAAGTTTCCTAACAGTTTCCCCCTAAGTATTGTAAGAAAATGAACTATCTCTATATCTAACATAAACACCTTTCAACTGTTTCTTGAAAGAAAAATTCAAAAACAACTAAGTTCAGAAACATAGAACATAGTAAAACCAACCATTGTTCAGACAAACAATAAAGTTTTGTTCAAAAACAGAAATTTAATCCCATCAATTCATTAATTGATCTTCACTCCACTTCTGTATCTGTCTCCTGGTTTCAGCCTTTTCTTGTGATCAATTGCCTTTTGAGTTACCTTGTACATTTCTTTGTACCATCCTCTTGACTCCGTCCAGTTTTCAATACATTCTTCAATTGTTTTTCTCAGTTGTTCATTGTTCTTTCCCTTCTTTTTGAGTTGCTCTTGTTTTTCATTTATGCAGTTCCTTATATATTTCAGAGTTTGATTTGAATACCTGCATATTTCACTGATTCTGAACAGAGCTTTCTCATCATTTGCATCTTTGAAGACTACACACATTTCTGGTTTGTCAAAGATTGCTCAAGTTCTCACAAGTTTAGAAGGAATTTCAGCTGGAATACTGGTGTTGGGAGGAGGTATTAGCACCTTGTTGCTGTATTCAAAATTGATACATAGATCAAAGTCTGCCAGTGCAGCCCTTTTATATAGCTTTGCTCCTGCACTTTTGAGGCTGTTAAGGGCTCTTCTGATCACAACTGAATTACCTTTCTCTTTATCAATGATATTCTTCATTTTAACTATTCCCATTGGGTGAATATCATCAGCCAGATTTGCATCAGTAACCTTTTGTTCACTGTATCTTTTCTGATCAGGGTATACTTGTTTTGTCCTTCATTACCTAAGATGCCTCCTCCAGTGGTCAAAGTATCAATTCTTTCAATAGATACTATTGGATTGGTCATTTGTTTGTGCAGAATTTCCCAGCTTCCATTGTTTCTGTTTTCAACTATTCTTTTACTCAATGGAGAGAGTGGTCTCTTTGGGTTGTCTTCTGAACCTTTCCAGTAGTAGTGCTTTAGATGTTCTTCAGGGTACATTATTGTGTGTAAATCGCCTTTCAGCACATCCATTTCTTTGATGTTCCCTTCCGAATCTTCTATCATTTCTTTTCTTGGCCTTTTTGAGGAAGTTACTTCATGTTCCATTCTTCTTTTCTCTTGTGTATCCATCTTTATGCTGAACTCTGTTTCTCCTGTGATGGCTGTAGAAGATGACTGAACTAGAATATGTTCTTTCATCTGGACCCTTGAACAATCTGGCTTTGGGACATTTGGTGGAGGACCCATGAGTAACTTTTGTTTATCTAGAGGTGGACCCATGGGCTGCTTCTGTTTTTGAGCTGTTGAAGTTTCTGTTTGTTTGCTTTGACTTTGTTGAATAATTTCTGGTTGTTGTTGAGGAGTTTCTGATTCTCCTGCTTGTTTTTCTTGTGGAATTTGAGCTCTCAGTTCATGAAGATCAACTTTTGTTAGCCTGGTAACATTATACTCCAATCTCTTTACTAATAGATGAATATTAGCAAGAGTTTGAGTATTTATTTCATCTTGTTTCTTCATTTTCTGATACTCCAGATTTTCTTGATTTTTCTGTTTAGTTAATTCCACCATTAGTTTCTCAAAAGCCTCAGCCATGCTACTGTTGTTGGCTCTGAGGAACTGTAATTCTTCAAGAATTCTTCCTGAGCTTGAGCTTTCTCCTGCAGTTGCAACCTCAGCCATCTTTTTCTTGATATCTTGCAGTTCTTTGAGAGCTTTCTCGAATTCTGATGAGCTCTCTCTATTTTCTGATGACTCTTGCAGTTTCTTGAGGGCTGCAGCATTCTCTTATGTTTGCTTCTGCACAGCTTTGACAGTTTCTGATAAAACTTTGATATCTGACTTTTGATTTCTGATTTCTTCCAGTATCAGATCAAGCTTTCTTTCTGTAGCTGTTTTCTCAGTAGCAATTGTGTCTTCAAGTTCCTTGCGAAGTTGTTTATGGGACATAGATTGATGTCCTGGGTAAATGGGAGAAACAACAGATGTTCCTCTTCTAACACCAGCAGAAAACAAATTTTCTGCTGTTTTGAGGTTAAGAGGTTTGGAAAGTTCCAAATTCTCTGTATCCTCACCAGAAAATTGAAACACATTCAAGTTCTGGTTTTCCTCATATCCTTGAGCCTCTTTAGGTTCTCCATGAGTTGTTGAGAAAATTTTAATTTTCTCACCCAGGTTTCCTTGATCAGCTGACTAATCTCCACCTGTTGTTACCACATTTTCTTCTTCAGAATCTGATTCAGAAAATGGGTCATTGGTTCCACTCACATTTTGTTTTGTAGAAACAGTGCCTCTATGTAGAATTTCAAATTTTCCTTGAATTGATTCATCAGAATCACTCTCAGAATTATGAAATATGTTTAGTTTTGAGTGTTGTGCACCTGTTTCTCCCATATGTGAGTCTTTAGCATGATGTTCTTCTGCCACAGGACTCATGTTCACATCTTTATCAGCTGGGTGAGAATTTGATTCACCTTGTTGCTCTATTCTTGGTGTGCTTGACTCTTGTGCATCATGCTCCATGGGGGACACACTTCCAAAAACTTCTTTGTTTTCTGGCTTTTTGCTCAATATCCTTAGATATTCTGCTCTGTAAGGTGAGTCTTCTAGTATAAGATTCATCATTCTTTTTGACAGAGCAGGTACATCATGATCTGACTTCCAAGACCCTCCAGCATTCCAAGGTCTCATGATTTCTGTTTTCCACATATTTTCTGATGTTGGTAGTTCTTGATTTCTTTCAGAAAATGCATCAGAAATTATGATTGATAGAAATCTAGGAAAAGGTAGATGAGAATCTATCCTTCCAGTTTTAGTCAGGATTGATCTTTTGATCAGATTAAATATTTATGTTCCGAAATCAATATTCAATCCACTAATGAGACTGAACATGATGGTTAGAACATTCATATTTATCTGATCTGTACCTCCGATTTTCGATGATAAGCACTTGTTCAAAATCTCCATTAATACTTGCCAGAAAGCAGGTAGCTGTTTTCTCTTGAATTCATTAATTTTTGAGATCTTTGTCTTGTAGCCCATTACTGCATCGAGTTGTGAAAACATATCTTCCTTTTCTGGTACATCTTCATAATTTTGATTTAAGGGTAGTTCTAAACTTTCCCTTAATTTCTCCAGTGAGATTGTAATGAAGATATCTCCCCACACATGCGCTGTGAGTTCAGTTTGATTTGAAGGTTTGAGAGTCTTTACAACTTGCTGTAAGAGTTTTTCTGGTACCTCTTTTGTCTTTGTAAGAGCTTGAGCTATTGGACATCTGGTTAATAATTCAATCAGAATTTGACATTTTGCATCATATTCTTCAATTTTATCGTTCATCGCTTCATTGTTGCTCTTTAATGGAAGATATTCTGCTTTAGTGATGAAGGGAACAGAGTGTTCGATTGGTGGCATGTTGATGTTGATAGCTGCCATTGAGAATTTGGTTTTTGTTTTTGGAAAAGGGTTTTAGGGTTTTGAATTTGAAGGTTGAAGATGGAAGTCTCTGTTTTTGAATGAGGTATTTATAGTGAATAGAAACAGAGATTTTTGAGTGTTTTTCGTGGGTTGTTTGTGTTCAAGGTGGTTAATGACACCTTAATGATGTTTTAATCCTATTAAGGAAACAACCATTTTTGAAAAGCCTTTGGTTTATCTCTAATTTAATGTAAATCCTTTAAAGAGACTTAGAGATTCCAATGATTTTGCGGATAAACACTAATATCCAACTTGCACCTTTCTCTATGTGGGACCCCTTTCTTTTTAGAAGGTCCAATAGAAACCTTTTGTGTATCTCCCCAGGTTTTTCTCATAATGTTATATAGAAGAAAATTTTGAATAAAACTTTTGAGAGTTGTATTTTCTTCATATACCATCAGAATGCATTTGATTCATTTACAGAGGATGAATCCATTTTTTTTTTTTGGAGATGAGAGGGAATGAGTAGAGTTCCAAGATTTATACTTACATTTCTTGTTCTGCAGTTCTGAACTCCACACCTTTGTTCTGATACATAGGAATTTTTTTTTTCATACAGCTTGTTCCAGTCCTCAGAAAAAATATTTTGAAAGAAACTTATTTCATAATCTTAAATGGTCATAAGTTTCTTTAAATCTGGTTAAAGACAATGTTTTCTGATGATTTGTCAAACTTCCTGGTTTTCAAGAGATTTTTCCAAAAAAAAAAAATTGATTTTCTGGTCTTGTCAGATTTTCTGGTTACTTTAAAAATTTTCTGGTGAATTACCAGATTCTTATATCTTGGCGGTTTTCTAAATATTTATCAGACTTTCTGATTGACTATCAGATTTTCTGAGTACCACTCAATTTTGTCAGATTTCATTTGAATTTTACCAGTTTTTTTTTTATTTTTATCAGACATGTTTGTTTTAGTTCCCCCTAGATCTATTGACATCTTTTTGTTAAACAATAAAAAAGAAATAAAAGCAAATTAGATAGATAAAAGAAAACACACAGCAAACAAAAACAAACAACAACTACTACTACTCCTCCTCCTCCTCCTCCAGCACGTTGTACATGCACTTCACATATAACCAAAGACTGGTTACTCGACCGGTGTGATTCGTTGATGGCACCAGGGTAGGCTCACTTATGTTTTCTTGAAGTACCAGCTCGGCCCTTGGATAGCAGCTTCTCACTCATCCGAAGTCCAGCTGACTGGTGATCACTTTGGTTACGAATCGAGGATAGATCAGAAAGGGTTGACGGTCATGGATGTTTGCTACTAGGTCTCTCATGAGAAACTTAGCATAGTTGTAAGGTTTTTCCTGTACAACAGCATAAATCACTTCCATCATCCTATGGGACAGCTCATTGAAGTGTCCAATCTTTTTGGAAAAGCAGACACTTAGATGTGTTACCAAAAATTGGAAAGGTGGTATGAACCCAGATTTGCTAACAGCCCTTGACGAGTTGTATGTATAATAGCCCATTTCAGTCAAGGTCTGTTGCACATCTGCCTTATCCAGGAATTTGTTTTCATGACCATTACCCAGTTTGAGGACATTTCTGATTGTTTCCTCTTTTAGGGTAATTCTGACTCCCATAACTTCACTCTCTATCCACATGGAAGTACCACTAAAAATGATTTCAGAGTTCCACCAGAACTCTTGAAGAAGTTTTGGATAAATGGTGACATGTGATGATACAGCAAAACCCAACAGACTTTGCATGATCATATTGTACACAAACCTGCAGTCCTCCCATGCAGGTCCTTCCAAGTTGGATCTTAGTCTAAGATTATGAAGTCTGTGAAAAGGGAGAGGGAATTAAGTTGCTTTCATCAATTTTGGGCGACCCATTTTAAGATAAGAAGATTCTGTCGAGGGGCTTTTGAAGAGATGATTTTGGTGTGAAGCAAGTTCTTTTCAGGTTGTTAATATTTATAAATGAAAGTGATAGTTCCTTCATAAATGATATTAACAAAAAAAATTATTTTCATCTCTTCAATTAAGACGATATCTGTTTCAGTGAATGTGACAGTCTACTAAGCCCCATGTGTGAGTAAGCATTTAATAACTAGGCGGCTACTTTCATAGCTCCTAATCATTTTAGTACCTACGTGTCACTCAAGTTTCTTATGAAAAAATGACGTTGCATGCATTGGCAGAAAAAATAGAATTCAATAATCTGAAAAAAAAAATTCTAGTGACGGTTGATTTTCTCAGCAATATAGAATTTTATCTTAATGCATGTTACTTTTCCCTTTTTTTTTAATTAAAAAAATAAAAAAATACAAAAACAAAATATACAATGTGTAGGATATGTATGAAGATGGAAATTTATGAAGATTAAAAATTATTCTGATCATTCAACGTGGTTTCTGATTTTATATCAGAACTTCTGGTGATTTTACCAGATATTCTGATATTTCTTCAGATTATCTGATAAATCATCATTTATTGATGATTCATCAGATTTGCTGATGTTCCATCAGATTGATGGATTGCTTTGTTAGAAACCAGTTGATTTGTTCTTTGATTATCAGCACTTTGAAGTTCATCAATTTGATTTTCAATTTGTGTCAATGTATTTTCTGAAAAATCTTCATCCTTTAAATTAATCATGCTAAGTTTGCTGATCAAAAAATTGCGTCTCTTTTCATCAAGAGGTTTTGTAAAGATATCAGTAATTTGGTTTTCAGTTGGAACAAAATACATTTCTATGTTACCTTTCTCCACATGATCTTTTATGAAGTGATATCTGACATCTATGTGTTTGGTTCTTGAGTGATGAACTGGATTTTCTGTTATTGCAATAGCACTCTTTGAATCACATAGAATTGGTATTTTTGTCAGATTTACACCATAATCTTTCAGTTGAGTTTGCATCCACAGCACTTGTGAACAGCAACTTGCTGCTGCTACATATTCTGATTCTGCTGTTGATGTTGCAACACAGTTTTGCTTCTTGCTTGCCCAACATACCAATTTTTCTCCCAGGATTTGACATGCACCAGATGTGCTTTTTCTGTCAATCTTGCAACCTGTATAATCTGCATCTGTATATGCAATTAGTTCAAGATTTGTATCCTTAGGATACCAGAGACCAAGATCTGATGTGCCTTTTAGATATTTGAAAACCCTTTTTACAGCTTTTAGATGAGATTCTTTAGGATCACATTGATATCTGGCCAGAAAGCATGTTGCAAACATAATATCTGGCCTGCTTGCTGTTAAATAAAGCAATGATCCTATCATCCCCCTATAGGTTTTAATATCTACACTTATTCCATCTTTATCAGAATCTAGCTTGTTCCCTGTTGCCATGGGAGTTTTTGAAATAGAGCAGTTTTCAAGTGAGTATTTTTGTAGAATTGTTGTCACATATTTGGACTGACTCAAAAATATTCCATCAATTCTTTGTTTTACTTGTAACCCCAAGAAAAAGGTTAACTCACCTATCATACTCATTTCAAAATGGCTGGTCATTAACTTGTGAAACTTTTTACAGAATTTCTCATTGGTTGATCCAAATATAATGTCATCAACATATATTTGAACCAACAAAGTATGTCCTTTGTGTGTTTTGAGGAAAAGTGTTGTGTCAATAGTACCTTTGGTAAACCCAGAATTAAGTAAGAAGTTTGATAATGTTTCATACCAGGCTCTAGGAGCTTGCTTCAAACCATACAAGGCTTTGTTTAATCTGTAAACATGATTTTGAAATTTTGGATCAACAAAGCCTTCAGGTTGATGCACATAAACTTCTTCCTCAATTTTACCATTCAGGAAAGCTGATTTTACATCCATTTGATAAACTTTGATATCTTTAGATGCAGCATAAGCAAGAAAAATTCTTACAGCTTCTAATCTAGCTACTGGTGCAAAAGTTTCATCATAATCAATACCTTCTTGTTGACAATAACCTTTGACCACTAACCTTGCTTTGTTCCTGGTGATTATGCCATTTTCATCAGATTTATTCCGAAATACCCATTTTGAGCCTATGACAGATTTGTCATTTATCTTGGGTACCAGATCCCATACCTTGCTCTTTTCAAATTGATCAAGCTCTTCTTGCATTACTTGTATCCAGTCTGAGTCATTTAGAGCTTCTTTGATAGTTTTGGGTTCTATTTTACTTAAGAACCCAGAAAATGCACACTCATGTGCAGTAGCAGATCTTGTTCTGACACCATCTGCAGGATTGCCAATGACGTCAGAATGAACATGTCCTTTGATCCATCTCAACTTGTTGTGAAAAGTTGTTGGTTCTGATGGATTTGAAGTTTCCCCCTGAACAGGTGCCTCATTTGTGTGTATAGTATCAGAATTCTGAGTTTCTGATGTACTACACATTTGTTCTGCAGAGTTAGTACATGAAGAATCTATTGATTTGTTTTTGAAAGAATTTTCATGTTCTAGGAAATCTTCAGTTATCATTTCAAAGAGATGTTCATAATTTTCTTGATTGTCAGAAAAATTTATTTCTTTCATATATTCATTAGAAACCTCTGTTTCTGATGAGTCATCAAATGAAACATACAGACTTTCTCTGATTGTTCTTGTGTTGAGAATAAAAATTCTATATGCTTTTGAGGACAAAGAGTAACCAAGAAAAATACCATTTTCTGCTTTTCTGTCAAATTTTTCAAGGCTTTCAAAATCATTGAAAACAAAACATCTACAACCAAATGTATGCAAAAATTTTATACTTGGAATTCTTCCATTGATTATGTTGTAAGGTGTTTTGTTGTGCCTTTTGTTGATTATGGTTCTGTTTTGGGTAAAAGATGCATTTGTTATAGCTTCTGCCCAGAAATGAGAGGGCAGCTTAGCATAAGCAAGCATAGTTCTGGCAGCTTCTACCAAGGTCCTATTCCTTCTTTCAACCACCCCATTCTGTTGAGGTGTTCTAGGAGCAGAAAAATCATGAGAGATTCCTTTACTTATAAGAAAACTCTCAATTTTTGAATTCTTAAACTCTGTTCCATTGTCTGATCTGATCCTTCTGACTGTTAGATTTAACAGATTTTCAATTTTCTTGATAAAATTAATGATCAGATCAGGAGTTTCACTTTTCTTTCTCAAAAATTCTACCCATGTGTACCTGGAAAAGTCATCTACTATTACTAGTATGTATTTCTTTCCAGAAAAACTTTCTGTACTTATGGGTCCACACAAATCAATGTGTAAAAGTTCCAAATTTTGTGAAATAGAAGACTCAGAAATTGATTTATGTGAGCTTCTCTTGGATTTACCCATCTCACATGCTTCACAAATTTTATCCTTCTTTGAGGATATTGAAGGCAATCCTTTTACCAGACCTTTGCTTGCTAGTTTGCTTAGGTTTTTGAAATTTAAGTGGGCTAGCCTTTTGTGCCATAACCAACTACTACCTTTGTTGATTTTTGAAAATAAACATAATTTTGGATGTTCACTTTCTTCTTTGAAATCAAAATAATAAATTGATTTTCTTATTCTTTTTCCACTTAAATAGATTTTATTATCATCTATACCTATTAACAAGCATTTTTCTGGTAAAAAGGTTACCTGAAAACCTTTGTCATAGAATTGACCACAACTCAGCAAATTATACTTTAAGCCTTCAACATAGGCTACTTTCTCTATGGTCAGACATCCATACCTTATATATCCATATCCCATGATCCTCCCTTTTACTCCATTTCCAAAATTTACCATTCTACCCAGCTTTAGAACAAAGTTGCTGAGTAAGCTCCTGTCCCCAGTCATGTGCTTGGAGCTTCCTGAATCGCAGTACCAGATCTGCTGCACATGATGGTCCTGAAATGGAATGATTAGAGGGTTTTTGGTACCCAGGCATGCTTGGGTACTTTTTCTGATGGAATTTTAATCGACTTCTTTCTTCTTCTTGGTTTTGCATCAGAAATTCTGTTATATGCTGAGCCATAAACAGATTTTTCATTTTTCTTTTGAAGATGGTGTTGAACAAGCTTCAGTATGTCAACACACATACAAGATTTATCAGAATTTTCTGATATTTCTTCTTGTGATGGAATGAGTGGATTATTTTGAAATGATGAGTGAATTGCTTCTGGAGTCTTTGCAGATTCTTGACTGCATTCACTTAAGTTTGTTTTGAAGTTTGGTTTTTCAAAAGAGTATTCAGAACAGGTTGTCTTGCAAGACTCAGAATCAGATTCTGATGAAAATTTATCAGAAATTTGATGAGTTGCTTTTACAAAGACAGTGGGTTTATTTCCATTTGATCTTATATATCCTAAACCCTCTCCTTTGTTCTTTGGTGTGGACTCAATGAAATTTATAAATTCCTTGGCTTGTTGAAAACCTCTTACATTAATTTCTTTATCATTGATTTTCTTGTAAAGATCTTTTCTTTCATTTTCATAGAACTCAATTTTAGCTCTGTGATCTAAACTTTCCTCTATAAGTAGTTGGTTTTCAAGAATGATTTTGTTCAAGGTCCTTTGCAACTCATCAGATTTTTTTAATATCTGATTGATGTTTGTCTTGCAGATTTAGAAAATCTGACATGAGCTTGTTTAGCTTGTGTTCAAGATCAAGATTGTCTAAAATTACCTTTTGTTGTGAAGTTTCTGGTAGATCTTCAGAGAGTGCCATGAGGCAGAGATTTGCCAATTCTTCTTCTTCATCATCAGAAGAATCATCAGATAACCATGTATCTGTTCCTGCAATTAAGCTGACTTGTAGCTGCTTCTTTGCTTCTTCAAGCTTTTTCTCATAATAAGCAACATCCTTAAGCTTCTTGGTCTTGCATTCTGATGCATAGTGACCTTTCTGCTTGCACTTGTAACACACAACTTCAGCCTTCCTTTTATCCTTAGATCTAATTTCCTCTTTAGACCTCCCATCCATCCTTCCTCTGTCACTTCTCTGGTATCTCTGGCTTCCTCCCCTCAACTTCTGCTCAAATGTTTTGGTGAGCAGTGCTATTGCTTCAGCAAACGCTGAAAAATATGATGTTGTATCAGAAATTTCATGATTTTGGCTGTTTGATGGTTGTGGATCGTTGGTAGCTGTGGTTCTTTGTGAGTTTGAGATAAGAGCTAAAGATCCCCCTCTTTGATTGGTTTCTTCAAATATTTCTTCCTCTCTGGGGATCAAGATGCTGTATAAGTCATGAAGACTCATATTTCCTAGTTCTAAGGTTGAGGACAAAGTCATGGTTAGACTTCTCCATTCTCTAGGTAAAGCATCAAGAAATTTTATGTTTCTTTCATCATTTGATTTGGTTATACCAAATTTCTTTAGCTCGTTTAAAAGTTTTGTAAATCTTTGATATGTATCATTTAACCTTTCATTTGGCAAACTTTTAAACCTCTCATATGATGAGACATTGTTTGTTCTTTTGTTTCTTCTCATCCTTTCTCCTCCTTCACAAAGATTTTCCAACTGGTCCAATATTTTCTTGGCTGATGCACATGCATTAACTTGTGAAAATATGTCATTGGGGATGGCCATTATTAAAAGTGACTTTGCCCTTTCATCCCCAGCCACTAGTTCCTTGTCTTCCGCGCTCCAGTTTATTTCACTTTTGGGAGCACGGGTGGCAGGGATTGCTGGTGATTGGTCAGTTGCTGGAATAGCTGGTATATCTGTCATTGGTGTATGTGGACCCCTTTCAATGGATTGAAACAGAGCTCGGTCATGACCATTAAGGAAATTGACCATCCTGATTTTCCATTGGGGGTATTCCTCTCTGACCAGAGTCGGAGGTTTGGACATAGAACCAATGTTAAAAGCATTATTCCAGGATTGAAAGCTGGCCATATTTAGAGAAAAGAAGATGAGCAGTTGATCGTTTGAAAATAGTTTATTCAATCTGCTCTGATACCAATTGTTGGACCTAGTATGGCCTGAACAACTTCTTTTCACGTAATATGGCAAGTGATTTCAGTAGATGTGAAAAAGATGTGCGGAAATGGAAATCAGACTTTCAAGAAACAAGACCTACAGAATTATCAAGTTTATATCACTTTGAAACAAAATGGTTTACAAGGTGATTGTAAGGTTATTATCTAATACAAACGAATCTTGAATTCTGTGGGTGAGAGGGCAATGGAGTTTAGTAGTGTGTATGATTGCTAAGCTTAACTCACTTTGCTTCTACTGGTTGAGCCTTCTATTTATAGAAGGCTGGGTGCATGAATAAACAATAGTTTATTCATGCAATAAGTCCTGCAAAAAGTAGCCATTTGACACATTCATTGAATCCAACGTTCAAGTTGCCTTTTTCATCATGATATCCAATAATGTCAACTTGCTTCGGTAAGTGTGGCAGGATAGAGCTGATTTCAGACAAGTGGGGTATTTCATCAGAATTTCTGATAAACCACTTCATCAGAAATTCTGGTGAACAAATCATCAGAAAAATTCTGATGATCAGAATCGTCAGAAACTGATGATATTTCATCAGAAATATCATCAGATCCATCAGAAATGACCTTCTCTGATAATCCAATTCAGCTCTTGATCAACTTGTGATTCTTTGAAGTAGATGCTGTGCTTTGCAGTTGTCCTATCTGATCTTCTTCTTCTTGTTTGTGATCTTCAGGACTGTTATCTCTTCATAGATCCAGTTGATTGTGATTTTCTTCAATACTTACAAATAAAGTTTCCTAACAAGGATAAACTCACATTGTTGTCTTAGGTTTTCCGTAAGGGTTTCCTGGTGATTATCTATAATTTACACAAATGTATATGCGTTAGTATAATAACCCATTTTAACATTAGTAATACCCTCCCCGAGACGGCATTCCAACGACTACGTCGGGCAGAACCACGACAGCCGTTACGAAACCCTAGATCAATCGGGCAGCGTATCTAATATGTATCCAGGGGTTTTGATACTTACAACGGAGCAGAACTTCGTTATTAGGGGGATATAATACCCGAGTATTATAACTATCTTTCAGAAATTCGTTGAGAGAGAAAGAAAATGAACGAGTTTTGCTGAAGGCCCAATGCCTTCTTATATAGGGCTGAAATCTGGTTCCCTCGAGGCCCGCGTAAAGGTAAGCATGGCATAGGTGATCCGGGTCACGAACTAGGTTCAACACGTGTTGACACGTGTCACCACAGGGTGAGGCCTCGTTTGTTGCCCGCTCGCGGCCCGCGTAGGCAGTAGCCAAAGGCTACGCGCCCCGCGACAGATTATAAAATTTTGTTTTTATTTTATTTTTAATGATATATCATAATTTGGACTCGGTTTTCACATACGGGGTGTATTTCAAGACATATAGGGGTATTTTAAAATATATTAGGGTGTCGAAAAATATTTTGGAGGGTTGTTATATCCTCCCCACCTTGTTTTAGAACTCGACCTCGAGGTCTACTGGAACAGGTGTGGGTATTTCCTTTGCATTTCTGATTCAAGCTCCCATGTGTATTCTGGTCCTCTTTTGGAGTCCCACTTACTTTGACCAGAACTAATCTTTTGTGCTTGAGGTTCTTGACTTTCCTGTCTTCAATCTGTAGAGGTCTTTCTACAAACTTGAGTTGTTCATTTACCTCTATATCCTTAAGAGGCACTACAAGTGATTCATCAGCTAAGCATTTCTTGAGATTAGATACATGAAATACATCATGTATCCCGGCCATTTCCTCTGGTAGTTGTAGCTGATAGGCTACAGGTCCTATTCTTCTAATAATCTTGAAAGGTCCAACATACCTGGGACTTAGCTTTCCCCTTTTTATGAATCTTACTACTCCTTTCCAAGGAGAGACTTTTAATAATACCTTATCTTCTACTTGAAATTCTAATGGCTTGCGTCTGTTATCTGCATAACTCTTTTGTCGATCACGTGCTGCTTTCAGGCGTTCCTTGACTTGAATGATCTTGTCTGTTGTTTCTTGTACTATCTTAGGTCCAGATAGTTGCTTTTCTCCAATTTCTGCCCAACAGACTAGGGTTCGGCACTTTCGTCCATAAAGTGCTCCGAAATCAATTACACAAGCTCTAAGCATGTCTTCCATTGTCTGAATCGTCCTTTCGCTTTGTCCATCCGTTTGCGGATGATAAGCTGTACTTAGATTTAACTTGGTTCCCATTGCTTTTTGGAAACTTGTCCAAAAATGAGAGGTAAAACGGCTATCTCTGTCAGAGACAATTGATAAAGGAATACCATGTAATGAAACTATTTCATTTACATATAATTTAGCTAACTGTTCCATACTGAAAGTTTCCTTCATTGGTAGGAAATGAGCTGACTTGGTTAGCCTATCTACAATCACCCAGATTGTATCATTACCTTTCTTTGTTTTGGGTAATTTGGTAACAAAATCCATTGTTATCAATTCCCATTTCCACACGGGCATTTCTAACTGTTGCAGCAATCCTGAGGGTTTCTGATGTTTTGACTTGTGAACAGGTTAAACACTTAGAAACATAAGCTGCTATATCCTTCTTCATCCCTATCCACCAGAAATTCTTTCTTAAGTCCTGATACATTTTATCACTTCCAGGATGCATCGTATACTTAGACTTATGGGCTTCTTCTAATATACTGTGGCGTAGGTTTCCTAATTTAGGTATCCACATTCTCTTCTTATGGAATCTCCAAATTCCATCCGTTCCTTGTTCTAATTCTTTAATCATTCCTTTTAACTTTTCAGTATCATCCTTGATTACTGATTCTTGTGCTTTTCTAATCTGCTCGTTTAAATCTATTTGTAGATTTAATTTAAGTGAACGTACCCTTTTTGACTTTTCGTGATACTTTCGACTTAAAGCATCAGCCACTACATTTGCCTTTCCTGCATGATACTGGATATTACAATCATAATCACTAAGTATTTCCATCCAGCGTCTTTGCCTCATATTCAATTCCTTTTGCCCAAAGACATAACTTAAACTCTTATGATCTGTGAAAATGGTAAACTTACTACCGTAGAGATAATGTCTCCAAATTTTCAGGGCAAAAATAATAGCTCCTAACTCTAAATCATGGGTTGAATAATTCTCTTCATGATTCTTAAGTTGTCTAGATGCGTATGCTATAACCTTTTGACGTTGCATCAACACACATCCATAGCCTAACTTAGAAGCGTCACAATAGATTACAAAGTCTTCAGTTCCTTCTGGTAACGCTAGTATGGGTGCATGGGTCAGTCTTTGCTTAAGAATTCTAAAGGCTTCTTCTTGCTTTGGTCCCCATTAAAATTTAATAGATTTACAGGTTAACTTAGTTAAAGGAATGGCTATTCTAGAAAAATCTTGAATAAATCTTCTATAATAACCGGCCAGGCCTAATAAACTTCTAACCTCAGTTGGTGACTAGGGGTCTTCCATTTAATAATTGCCTCAATCTTGATGGGATCTACATGAATTCCTTCATGATTGACTAGGTGTCCAAGAAACTGAACTTGTTCTAACCAAAACTCGCACTTTGAAAACTTAGCATAAAGCTTTTCCTTTCTTAATAAACTTAGAAGTGCGTGCAAATGCTTTGCATGTTCTTCTTTACTCTTAGAGTAAATGAGAATATCATCTATAAAAACAATTATGAATTTATCCAAATATGGCTTACATATTCGGTTCATCATGTCCATAAATGCAGCTGGGGCATTGGTTAAACCAAATGGCATGACAGTAAATTCATAATGGCCATACCTTGTTCTGAAGGCAGTTTTAGGAATGTCCTCTTCCTATACCTTTAATTGATGATATCCTGACCTTAAATTGATTTTTGAGAAAAATCGTGCTCCTTGCAATTGATCAAACAGATCATCTATTCTTGGTAATGGATACCGATTATTAATCGTGACCTTGTTCAATTCACGGTAATCAATGCACATACGCATTGATCCGTCCTTCTTTTTAACGAATAAGATTGGCGCTCCCCAAGGTGATAAACTTGGCTGTATGAATCATTTCTCCAACAATTCGTCTAATTGTTTCTTCAGTTCTTGCATTTCTGCAGGTGCCAAACGGTAAGGTGCTTTGGCAATCGGTGCTGTCCCTGGTATCAAGTGAATTCTGAATTCAACTTCCCTGTCAGGCGGTAGTCCTGGTAATTCTTCAGGAAATACATCTGAAAACTGAGGTACTACTGGAATATCCTTTAGTTCTTTTCCTTTATTGTTAGTGATTATAGAAATCAAATACACAAATGATCATTTTCTTATATAACTTGCGGTTTTCATCACAGAGATGAATTTTGTGGATCTAGATGGTTTATCTCCTTTAATTGTGATCTTTTCACCTTTTAGTGAATTTACTTGGATTGACTTTTGATCACATAAAATACTGGCTTTATTGGTTATGAACAATCCATTCCTAATACAACATCAAATCCTGCCAGATTCATTAGGTAAAGGTTTGCAATAAACTTATGGTTTAAAATTTCTATTCTTGCTTCCTGCAAGATTTCAGAAATCCTAATGTTTTCCCCATTTGTTGTCTCTACTAGACATTCTTGTGGGAGTTTAGTTAATGGTTGATTCAGAAATTTGCAAAATGAAGTATTAATGAAACTTTGGTTTGCACCAGAGTCAAATAATACTTTAGCAGAAACATCATTAACTAAAAACGTACAGGCTATCACGTCCAGAATCATCTTGGCTTCATCTGCTGTCAGAACAAATGCTCTAGCATTTTTAGTAGTCTTGTTGTTCGCGGATGGAGTTAGTTTCGGGCAGTTTGGCTTGATGTGACCTTTTTCTCCACAGTTGAAGCACATTCCATTACTGAGTTTCTTCCTACAATCTTCTTCCTTGTGTCCAGATATTTTACAGAAGTTGCAGTATATGGAGCACCTTCCAGAATGCTTCCTTTTGCAGTACTTGCAATAAGGTGCAGAGGTAGAACCTACATTTTTCCCACGGTTATAGCGAAATTCTTAGGTAAGCTTCTGGGTTAAGTTCCTCCTCTGGTCTTCTTCTTGTGTACGGACTAATTCATCAGTCAAGGTATTTGCTAGTTCTACAGCTTCTTCTATAGTTTGGGGTCTAGTTGCCTTGACTACATGCCTAATCTCACCAATCAATCCCCATATGTAACGGGAGATTAATACTGGTTCAGGTGATGCAAGGGTTGGCACTATTCTAGCATATTCAAAGAATAACTTAGTGTACCCCTTACTATCCACTCCATTCATCCTAAGGTTTAGAAATTTATTTGCTATCTGTTCTTTTTCATTGGGAGGGCAGAATTTCCTTTCCACCTTATCCTTAAATTCCTCCCATTCCATATTGTAAGTTCTATCACTTCCCCTTGACTGGAGGATAGTGTTCCACCATTCTAGTGCTGAATTCTTAAACAGACTAGAAGCAAATAGTATCTTGTCTTCTTCCGCACACTTTCTTATTCTTAAGACTGCCTCAGTCTTTTCTATCCAGCGTAAGGCTGCAATGGCCCCTTCATTGCCCGAGAATTCCATTGGTTTACAAGACCAGAATTCTTTATAAGAACAACCATAAGGCATGGTCCTTCTTCTTTTGGGAATGGGTACTTGAAGTATAGGTCCATTGTTCACGCTGTGTTCAGGTTCAGTTGGTCGCTTACTGCTATGTTTACTTTTATTATCAGCTTCCCTAACATTTTGGATAATAAATGACATTGCATCTATAATCCCTTGTGCTACTATGTGTTGGATTGCACTGTTATCCACTTGATTTCCATTGATATCATTGTTTGGGTTTTCGTTATTCAGATTATCGTCATTCTGGTTTTCTGGGTTATTATCCAGATTCTCATGATTCACTTGGTCAGCCATCTGAATTTTAAACATTCACCATGTATTAATATCACAAAATAATATCTTAATACGATCAATCACATGACACATATTTTGATCAAAAGCGTCGATCATTGCGACTTACTCTTTCTTATATTAGGCATCTAATACACACTGGAACTGGAAATTTAAAATTACAATACCAACTGAAATTAAAGTTACACTACTAGTAGTAGGCATCCGTAGTTTTGTTTTTCATACACATACACACATATTATATTATATTATTATTATTATTACCATCTCTACCATCACATTCACGGATATGGATTCATCCAGAAATCCATATTGCGCTCGTCGTATTTCCAGACGAGGCGCTCTCCCACCTGTCTCATCCTTTCACTATTTTCTAAGATTTCCTCACCAAATGTCCTGAGTTCTTGTACATTTTCTGTACTCATTGGGGGTGCAGGTTCTAGGACTGGGTTTGGAATCTGGGGTGCGGGTTCCTGGTATGGAGGTGTAGGTGCCTGAAATGGGTAAGGATTCTCTAAAATCTCCCTAATGTATATATCGTTATCGTAATATGGATCTAGAGGGTCCAAACCTGGGTAGGCTCCTAAGTTTGGCATGGGCATATCTTCGTGTATCGGGTAACGTTGCACATAATCCCTATTGTCGTCCCACCATGGGTCGTAATTTGGGTCTAAGGGATTTGGTGCTGGTACCCTAGGTATCTCCTCCGGGTTGAAATCGTGCATTTCTACTTGATTTTCAGGGTTTTCTATTTCCATGGGCTGGTCGGGTAATGGTAGTGGTTGGGGTGCTATTATTTGCTCCAGGTTAGGGTCAGCTGCAGTGGTTGCTAGGATATGGAAATTAGCTAAACTCCTATTTATCATGTCCTGGGCATGGGCATCGGTTTCTCTTTTGGCTGCTGCTAGTGCTCTCTGGTCTTGTAACTTTTTCATTCTCTTCCTACGCTCATGTGCTCCCTTACTGAACCATCCTCTCTTTTTCTGAGGGAATGGCTCTTCAGACTGAGCCTTAAATACGAATATCCCTTCTTCATCATCAGCAGAATACCCTGAGAGGGCAGGCTGTGAAGAGGTGCCTTCGCTCTTAGGTGAGCTGGACAATTGACGATACGCGTCAGATGGTCCTTGATCACTCATACTGTAAACTAACAGATAGTCAAATAACACATAACAATAAAATACAGTTATGCACGTATTTCCATAATTTATTTCCTAACACTTTAAATAATATCTTGGTGTCAGCAGAACACTTCTGTGGCTGAATCAGTGGCTTAGCTCTGATACCACCTTCTGTCGCAACCCCCGATCCCTATATCCCGGGAACGGGCGGACGCGAGCTAAGTTTTGGTGGTATCCGTATGTTTAATCATTTTGGCAGCGGAATTTTCATCAGGACTGTAGTTAGGAAATATGTTATCAGAGTAAAAACCACCATATTTCATAATATTACACACATGGGTAAACCCAAGTTTCTTATTACAACATGTTTATAGGGATAAACCCTATTTTATTTAATAAAACATCTTCTTTTATTTAGGTAACTTTTATAGCCACTTTATCCAAGCCTTCAGTGCTGTCCAGCTGGCTTCTAGTTGGCTCTCACATTTTGTTACCTGAAACGCGTTTAAAATATTTTGTCAGTGGGAAATACTAGTGAGTGAATCCCAATTTAATCAAGAAGAGTTTTATTAATTAACACAGTATTGAGAGCAATCACATTGTTTATATCTACACAATTTACTCATTCAGTATTGTCAATCCCTGACTGGTGGGTCATATTACTCATTGGCTAACTCTTTGTCCAATGGTAACGGCTAACTCAATCACTTCTAATCGCATGGAAAATATTTAAGGTTTTGTAAAACAGTTCACAAAAAGGTTTACAAAAAGAGGATAAACTCACATTGCTGTCTTAGGTTTTCCGTAAGGGTTTCCTGGTGATTATCTATAATTTACACAAATGTATACGCGTTAGTATAATAACCCATTTTAACATTAGTAATACCCTCCCCGAGACGGCATTCCAACGACTACGTCGGGCAGAACCACGACAGCCGTTACGGAACCCTAGATTAATCGGGCAGCGTATCTAATACGTATCCAGGGGTTATGATACTTACAACGGAGCAGAACTTCGTTATTAGGGGGATATAATACCCGAGTATTATAACTATCTATCAGAAATTCGTTGAGAGAGAAAGAAAATGAACGAGTTTTGCTGAAGGCCCGATGCCTTCTTATATAGGGCTGAAATCTGGTTCCCTCGCGGCCCGCGTAAAGGTAAGCATAAGCTTACGCGGCCCGCGTCGTAGGGGGGTCTACGCATAGGTGATCCGGGTCACGAACTAGGTTCAACACGTGTTGACACGTGTCACCACAGGGTGAGGCCTCGTTTGTTGCCCACTCGCGGCCCGCGTAGGTAGTAGCCAAAGGCTACGCGCCCCGCGACAGATTATAAAATTTTGTTTTTATTTTATTTTTAATGATATATCATAATTTGGACTCGGTTTTCACATACGGGGTGTATTTCAAGACATATAGGGGTATTTTAAAATATATTAGGGTGTCAGAAAATATTTTGGAGGGTTGTTATGGAAGGCCATCGGGTCACAGGCTTTGAAGTGTTTGTAGAGCAAAGTAGATTGCGGCGCTTCTGTCTTGACATCTCCCGAGGTTCGAGAATTGCTGAGAGATTGAACCTGAGCGACAATTTGAGGGATCACTTTAGCCACTTCCCTGGCCACAAGCGATGCAATCCTCTTTTCGACGCTTAGTCTGGTTCTTCTCTTGGCAGTTCGTCTCGAAGCGGACTCGTTTGAAGACATCTGGACAGAGAGAGATTTGGAGTGAGATTCGATCATAATGATTTTGAGTTCTGCGATGCGATGCGATTTGAGCGCGTTTGAAGCATGTTGTAGGTAGTATAGTATTCACATAGGAAACACAAAATCCCTAAGTTCTCACGTATGACACATAAGCGTTTTCGTTTGTATATACGTATATGGTTGTGACGTTCACTCACATGGTTGTATGGATAGCGCGAGGACGCGATGAAAAGAGAGGGCTGAGTTGTTAGACTTTTGTTTTGTTGCGAACATTTGATTTTCGTTTTAGATTGCGATAGCTGTGCGAGTTGTGCATTTGTAAAGCGGGGAATGAAAATCGATAAATTGAGGAATCGTTAAAGCGTAAAATTAAAACACGTAAGCATAAAACACGTAAGCGTAAATAAGTTTAACAAGCGTAAAATCGGCGAATCGTAGACTAGAAAAATTAGATAGAATGCCCTGGGCATCTAGGCGTTGACCACCCAAAGTAATCTAACTATATCAAGCGAGTTCGTGCACGCGCGTTAACCTAGTAGACTATGCTTCCACTGGGATGCAGCTCATGGCATTCGTGTCACACCCCGATATTTCCACATATTACCGGTGGGCCCGGTGGGGAGTATCGTGACGTAGTTGATATCATCATAGTCAAACATCACAATTTTAAATGCACAGCGGAAGCAAAAGATAGATTTATTTCAACTGAATAAATTGTAATATTAAGTATCACAACATAGTTGAAACAGATCCACAGGCGGATCGAATAAAAAGGAAACTTTGTTCAACAGACTTTAACATCTAGAGCTTGCGAAACTTGATTAATGATGCCAGGAGTAGCCAGCCTATTTCGTCTAGTACCTGCACTTAGCCTTTTTGGAAAATACGTCAGTTTACACTGGTAAATACAATTAACTGAATCATTTTGAAAATGTTTTAGAAAATTGATTTGAATGCACATGGCACAAAAATTCTTTTATAACTTGGGACAATTAATTAAAATAAACATGTATACAGTTTTACTTATTTGTCGTTCGACAGGGCCGGTTTGTAGGGCCGGACAAGATTAACTGACACACCACAGGTATAATGCCCACAAGGTTGATTCCTTTATGTGGATTACCAATTTTTACATAATGCAACTGTCAGGTGTACGCCTACACCCCGTGCTTAGGTCGTGGCCATTTCTTTGAATGATGCCAAGGATATCCGGGACATGGTCATTTAACCCCCAAAGGCCATACACCAAATAATACAGATTAAACGAGATATGTAAATGCATTAATCACAATCCGATTTAAATGACTACATACCCGACCAAGCGGTATTATTATAATACCGTATCCCAAGCCCGTATAGGGAAAATAAGTTAAGAGTATTTACCTGAGCAAAGTATAAATCAAAAACAGTAAGTGCACGTAGCTTTTACCAGGCTCCTAATCTAGAACGAAGGTTTTTAATAACCTATTAGAATCCTAACGGGTCTTTAATTAAGCCTAAACTTAGACCGGTTAGTTTTTAAAAGAGGATACGGTCCAAAAACGCATGATTAAGCGAAGACCGGATTAGAATGTGGTTTAGACCCGACAAGCTTGGATACTTGTTTATTATGGGTAAACTAAACACATTCTGGATTTTGAGATGAAAATGATATGGTTTGACCCGTTTCGGCTAATATATGCAAACTAGTTACATAAGCCGATCCGAACGCGAAAAGTGCGTAACGGGTAACCAAATGAGTCATATACAGGTTTCCTAAGTTAATATGCCTTTAATATGTTGTGACATCAGTAGGATATCTTCTATTATGCCCAAAACGGATTTAAACTCAAATTACGCCCCGTAGGGGTATTTTGGTCATTTAAAAGGTTATAAAAGAGTTTAAATGTTAATCTAAGTTACAGGTCTGATATAATCAGTAAAAATATTTATTTTTATAAGTCATAACAGTAGGGTATTGTAAATATGTGAAATTTATCTTTTATAACTAAACTATGCACCGTAGGGGCATTTTGGTAATTTCACTTAAGCCTAAAAGGTCAAAACTGGAAATCTGAGTTTAAAACTATTGCTTACTGTTAAAGTATATAAATTTACTAAAAATATAAGTAGGTATTAAGTCTTATATGTTTAAAATAGTTTTGATACATACTATGCACTTAAAACGCGTAAAAAGGGGCTTTTAAGAGATTTCCGGGTTTTATAAGAAAAGTTGATATTTTTATTATTTAGGAAGGCTTAAAATAAGTTATTTATCATATAAAATTAGTAGCAAAAGGTTTGGGGTCAAAAGGATTTGTAAAACTCATTTTATAAGCCAAAAGGGCAAAACCAGCAATTACCGAATCAAGCTTAGAACCCTATGTTATGTCCAGCCTAAAAATAAATAAAAATCTTCAAAAATCCCAAAATATTATTTTACATCAGTGGGTAAAAAGTTTGGTATCAAAAATTGGGTTTAGATAGGCTATACGCTAGTTATGCCGTTTAATTAATAAAAAGCTTTTCATTTACGCTAATGAGCATAACTCCTAATCTAGACCTCAAACTGATGTCAAATTTTAGGGACAAGTCTATAAATCAGTAACTAAGGTTTCTATTCTTTTAAATTTTCAAAAATCATGTTTTAAAGTCAAAAGGGCATAATAGTCAACATTTAAGCATTTAACGGACACATGCATATGAATCGGATAACTAATGAACCAAGTTGTATAATCATAGAGGGTTATACTAACATGTAACCTGGTCCTAATAAAGCTCTAAGGCATTTTTAAACTATGCTCTAATGGGTCAGAACTGAAAGTCAAAGCAAAAGTCTTCTTTTGCGATTTTCGGTTCCGAACCGAGCTTAAACTGAAAATTGCCGGGTTGAACATGTTTAGACATGTTCTTACATTAATTACCAAGTTATATTAATGATAAAACAGGTTGCATGGATTCTACATTGCTAATTATGCATTAATGCCAAAATAAGCTTTCTGTTGACTTTTTATAATTAGCTTTGATCCGACAATTGACCTAGTTAGAGTGGGAATCAGAGGGTGCCCTTTTAAGGGTTTATTGCCCACATAATTACCAACTCATAGGTACTTTCAAATTGAAATTTGACTGGACAAATTGTGAATAATCACGAAGTCAAACCTTAATTATGACAGTTTGACTTTAGACTAATAAACTAGGCAAAACTGGTTTAAGAAAGGTTAATGACACTTACCAAGGTCCTATGCACGACTAATGATCACTAGGAAGGGGTCTTGAGCTCCAGGAACCTCCAGAAAAAGAGTTGTGAAGTTTTCAAGTGAATGATCAAAATGATGCAACTTTGGGTTTCTTATATAGTGAATTTGATGCACCAAGATCATGACAAATAAGTCTATGGGATGATTCCTGATCATCCCAAGTGTCCCTAGGCCCTTCTAAACCATCAAACAAGCCCCTGGTATCAAAAACAAGCTCCATAAGTCGGTTAAACTTGCAAAACCGACATCTATGCAGTTTTTCTGATGCTGGCATGCTCAGGCGGCCCGCGTAAGGATCCATAGGGACCTTACGCGGCCGGTATGGTGTTGGGGTCAGGTTACACAAGTTTCATTTATTACATTTTGGCCCCTGATCCTTTTCAAACGTGGTTTTAACTTCCTTTCTTGCATTTTCAACCCTCTAAATTGACTTTTAAGGGCTCCATTACATAATCAAACACCGTTAAGTCCTTGGTTAACTTTGTGATCTCCCGTAAGGCCCTAGATTTCAACGTTGACGCTTTTAACCCCTCGTATACGAATATTGTCATAACTTTCTCATACTTTATCGAAACCTTGTGAAATTTTTATCACGTATTCTAGTGAGCATAATTAATCGTTACAAAGCTTCAGGTTTGCTAAAGGTCACTCAGAGGTATACTTTAAACATGTTGACACATTTAACCCCTGTAGTTTGTAATCTCTCACTTTCTTTCACAATTAGCTTCGTATGATCCATGATTCATTCGTTTAAGGGTATAAACATTGTGTAGGGTTATTTAAGGGTACATTTATCCATTGTTGACACTTTGAATCCTTTTACACACGTAGATTCTTTGTTTGTCAACTTTAGTCCTTCTAAATCAATTCCTTGCACGTTTAAAGTCCATGACACGTGCGATATATTATTGGACATGAATTTTCGAGGTGTTACATCCTCACCCCTTAAAATAAATCTCGACCTAGAGATTTACTGAAATAAATGAGGGTACTTTTCTTTCATTGTGGACTCTACATCCCACGTGTACTCAGGACCTCTGCGGGCATCCCATTTAACCTTGACAATTGGCACATGCTTCCTTCGAAGCTTCTTAACCTGTCGATCCTCGATCGACAAAGGTTTTTCCACAAATTTCAAGCTCTCATCTATGTGCACATCCGTGTGTGGCATGACTAGTGACTCATCAGCTAGACATTTCTTCAGATTGCAGATGTGGAATACATTGTGAATACCACTGAGCTCTTCAGGTAAGTTTAACTTATAAGCCACTGTTCCTACACATTCGATGATCTCGAATGGTCCTATATACCTTGGGCCTAACTTACCTTTCTTACCAAATCGCATCACTCCCTTTCAGGGGGATACTTTAAGCAAAACTTTATCACCAACCTCAAACTTTAGAGGTTTTCGCCTTTTATCGGCATAACTTTTCTGCCTATCTCTGGCAACTTTCAGGCGATCATGAATCTGGACAATCTTGTCCGTCATTTCAAGGACTATATCAGGTCCTGATAACTGAGCTTCTCCTACTTCTGCCCAACAAATAGGCGTTCTGCATTTCCTACCATATAATGCCTCAAAAGGCGCAGCCTGAATGCTTGTATGGTAGCTATTGTTATAGGAGAACTCGATCAATGGCAGGTGGTTATCCCAACTACCACCTAAGTCAATCACACATGCACGAAGCATGTCTTCCAAAGTTTTGATTGTACACTCACTCTGTTCGTCCGTCTGAGGATGGTAAGCCGTACTAAAATTTAAGCGCGTGCCCAAAGACTGTTGGAAACTTTTCCAAAAATGAGATGTGTATCTAGTATCTCTGTCAGAGATAATAGACACTGGTACGCCATGAAGGGATACAATCTTATCTACGTACAATTGGGCTAACATGTCGGAGCTATAAGTCTCCTTAATGGGTAGAAAATGTGCTGACTTAGTCAGTCTATCAACTATAACCCATATTGTATCATTTCCTTTCTTCATTTTTGGCAACTTGGTGATAAAATCCATTGTCACCATTTCCCACTTCCAGGTGGGAAGCTCAGGCTGTTGTAGCAAACCTGGCGGCTTCTGGTGTTCAGCTTTGACTTGTGCGCACGTCAAACATTTGGCTACATAGGTAGCTATAGACTTCTTCAAGCCTATCCACCAATAGTTTACCTTCAAATCCTGGTGCATCTTATCAGCTCCAGGATGAATGGAATATTTAGAACTGTGGGCTTCCTGGAGGATAACATCCCGAAGTCCTCCATAAACTGGAAACCATATTCGTCCATTTAACCTCAGGATTCCGTCCTTGCCATAGGATAACTGTTCTTCAGTTACTCCTAGCTTTTTATCCGGATAGTTAGCTTCCAATATAGCTTCCTTCTGCGCAGCTAACAATCTCTCATTCAAACTATTCTTTATTTCAATGCTCTTGGCATTGATTCTTATAGGCTTCACTCTTTCCTTCCTGCTTAAGGCATCGGTGACTACATTCGCCTTGCCAAGATGGTATCTTATCTCACAATCATAATCATTCAAAGTTTCCATCCACCGTCGCTGCCTCATGTTTAAGTCCTTCTGTTTAAACAAATGTTGAAGGCTCTTGTGATCAGAATAGATCACACACTTGGTTCCATACAAATAATGCCTCCATAGTTTTAGTGCAAATACAACGGCACCCAACTCCAAATCATGGATGGTGTAATTCTTCTCGTGCACTTTTAACTGACGTGAAACATAGGCAATGACCTTGCCTTTCTGCATAAGCACACAACCCATACCGGTGTGTGATGCATCACAATATATCACAAATTCATCAATTCCATCAGGCAACGTCAATACTGGAGCGTTGCTCAACTTCTGCTTCAGAATATCGAAAGATTCTTGCTGCTTAGGCCCCCAGTCAAACTTGCTATTCTTGTGAGTTAGTAAAGTCAGGGGTGCTGCAATTCTTGAGAAGTTTTCAATAAATCTCCTGTAGTATCCTGCCAGTCCTAGAAAGCTGCGAATCTCCGTAGGCATCTTTGGCTCTTGCCAGTTCATAATGGCTTCTATCTTAGCAGGATCCACTTGGATACCACGCTCACTAACAACATGTCCAAGAAATTGGACTTCTCGAAGCCAAAATTCACACTTTGAAAATTTGGCATAGAGCTTTTCCTGTTGAAGCAGCTTAAGAATGAAACGGAGATGCTTCTCATGGTCAGCTTGACTCTTTGAGTAAATGAGAATGTCATCGATGAAGACGATGATGAATTTATCTAGGTAAGGCTTGCAGACATGATTCTTGAGATCCATGAATGCTGCAGGTGCATTAGTGAGCCCAAAAGGCATCACCAGGAACTCGTAATGACCATAACGAGTCCTAAATGCAGTCTTGTGTACATCTTCATCTTTAACCTTCAGTTGATGATAGCCTGACCTCAAATCGATCTCAGAGAAATAACTTGCCCCTTGCAGCTGATCGAACAGATCGTCAATCCTGGGCAATGGATATCCATTCTTAATAGTGACCTTATTAAGCTCACGGTAATCGATGCATAGACGCATTGATCCATCCTTCTTCTTGACAAACAGGATTGGCGCTCCCCAAGGAGACGAGCTAGGTCTAATAAAACCTTTAGCTAGCAAATCATCTAGTTGTGTCCTCAACTCCTTCATCTCTGTTGGTGCCAACCTATAAGGCGCTCTCGCAACAGGTGCTGCTCCGGGGATGATGTCAATTCTGAATTCTACTTGCCTATCTGGTGGTAAACCAGGTAGTTCTTCAGGAAAAACTTTAGGGTACTCAGAAATGACAGGAATTTCTTCAACCTTAGGCTTCTGCTCATCAATAGTTACCTGTGCCATATAAATGACACAACCCTTCTTCAAACACCTAGATGCCTTGAGCATAGACACTTGTTCAGGCAGTCCATACTGGGTATCTCCTTGAATGGTAAGTGGCTCACCAGATGGAGTCTTGATCACCACTTGCTTCTTATTGCAGACGATTTGGGCTTGGTTATGAGATAACCAATCCATGCCTATAACTATATCAAAACTGGCTAACTTCAAAGGAAGCAAGGACAAAGGAAAAGAGTGGTTCCTAATGGATATAACACATCCATCTAACACGGTTGATACGGTTTCTATGGTTCCATCAGCTAATTCCACCTCATATTTCACACTTAGGGTTTTAACAGGTAAATTCAGCAACTTACAAAACTTATTATCTACAAATGATTTATCAGCTCTTGAATCAAATAGCACTCTTGCATAAACATCATTTATAAGGAAGGTACCTGTGATCACATTATCGTCCTGAACAGCTTCTCGTGCATCCATACGGAAGACCCTTGCATTGGTCTTCTTGGCTTCCTCAGGCTTTTTAGCGTATTTAGGGCAGTTGGTCTTAATGTGCCCTTTTTCATTGCAATTGTAGCACGTAGCATCCTTAATCTTCTTGCAGTCTACTGTTTTGTGCTCCTTAGACTTGCATAACCCACATGCAAGTGGTCCTGACTGAGACTTGGTCTCAAGTCTGCATTTTCCAAAGTGGTGTTTTTGGCAAGTTGTGCACTTTGGCTTCTCCTCTTCTCGTTGACTACACTTTCCAGACCCAAAATTCTTCTTGTGGTCCGTGTTTCCCTTAAACTTTTTCTCAGACTGTCATGAGTTGTCGTCCTCACGTTTTCTCTTACTGTCTTCCGAGTTCTTAAGCGATCTTAGCCTAACCGCATCCAAAGTAAGAGATAGAGATAGATCAGCTGCTGACCTAAAGGTAGCAGGTCTGGATGCCTTAACACTGGCCTTTATCTCTGGGGCTAAACCCCCAATGAAGCGAGCTATCCTTTTGGGTTCCGGGGTTACCAGATATGGAACCAGTCTAGACAGGGTATTGAAACTGGTGAGGTAAGCTTGACAATCTAAATTCTTTATCACCAATGATAAGAAATCTGACTCAATCCTTTCAACCTCATGCTGCGGGCAATAATTCTCTTTAATGAGAGCAACAAACTGGTCCCATGACAAATTGTAGAGTGGGATCTTCCCGGCAGCTTGAATGAGAGACTTCCACCACGCTAATGCCTCTCCCTTGAATGATTGGGATACATACTTCACTATATCCCTTTCAGCACAACCGCTGATATCAACTACTGTGTCCATCTCATCTAACCAGGTAATACAATCAATTGCCCCTTTCTCCCCAGTGAAATCCCGGGGTTTCCAGGAAACAAAGTACTTATAGGTACAGGACTTGGTACGCAGTTCATCATCGAACACTATCCTCTTTGATGGAACACTGTGTTGGTTTGAGGAATGTTGAACATCCTCTTTCTTGGGTTTAGGTTGGGTAGAGGGTGGCTTGCTGTGGGCTTCTGAATGAGTCTTAGGGACAGACTTAGAGTGGGGTACTGATGAGGTTCTACTATGCGTCCCACTAGATTCATTATACTGTCGCTCCATAGCTTTTGTAACAGCATTATCTATCAATGCTTGCAGTTCCGCACCGGTCACATGTATCTTAGTATTTTCATGGTCTTCCAATGGATGACTGTTTACTTCTTCTGACCTAGCCATGTAGCTTTAATTGCTACATAAAATCAAATAAGGACAAGGTTTATATAGAAGCTTATACAGTTTTATTGTTTTTGACAATTTATTAACCATGGTTTTTAATAACCATTTTAGTTAATTTGTTAAATATATAATTGTTCAGGATCTTTATCATAATCCTAAATTATAAGTTAATAATAGCACAAAAAGGCCTAGTCACGTAGACAAGTTTAGTTTATAAGCCCATGTTTTATGGAATCGAGGCATTAAGGTTTGAATCAAAGTTCATTACCTTTTCTTGACAGGGAGTTGTAGGCTACCACTGTCTTTAGTCTCAAAGGACGTTAATTATAGCCCGTAGGCACTTCATCTTTAAGGGATGATTATTTTAATAAGGAAAATTGGAGTAATCCAATTTAAGAATGACTTATGCGATTTTATCGAATCACATTCTGCCAAGAATGCTAGCATGTTTTCAGATGTTAGCAAGGATTTGAATCTTTTGAATAGGGTTTACCATCTTGGCCACGTCTGTAATGACATATAGACTAGGTTTTACCTTTAAGATTTTTTTTAATATTTAACGCAGAACAATCCTAAATTGAGATGTTAACAAGGATCTGAATCTAATTGAGGAACTACCATCTTGGTCCTGTCTTAAAACAACACATGAGCTAGGTCTTGTCCTTTTAGGTTTTGCCATTTTATTATAATGGTAGATCTTATAAAAGGAATGAGAGTTTTTATTTACTTCATATTTTATGCTCATGCATATAATGAAATTTTAAATTCAACATTCCACTAAAATTTTAAAAGGTACATGGTTGCCCTAAACGGGACTTCTAACTGAAATGACTTGCCCACGCAGGGGCTAAACAGAAAATAACAACGGAAACAAATAAAGGACAAAATAAAACGAATTAGGATTAGTCCTAAGTTCTTTGTCTAGACTCGAGAATCGAGGAACGTGCAACTGTGTAACTGAGATTAAACACAAAAGGCTAGTGTTTAATTCACTCAGTGTTGGCTCTGATACCAACCTGTCACACCCCGATATTTCCACATATTACCGGTGGGCCCGGTGGGGAGTATCATGACGTAGTTGATATCATCATAGTCAAACAACACAATTTTAAATGCATAGCGGAAGCCAAAGATAGATTTATTTCAACTGAATAAATTGTAATATTAAGTATCACAAAATAGTTGAAACAGATCCACAGGCGGATCGAATAAAAAGGAAACTTTGTTCAACAGACTTTAACATCTAGAGCTTGCGAAACTTGATTAATGATGCCAGGAGTAGCCAGCCTATTTCGTCTAGTACCTGCACTTAGCCTTTTTGGAAAATGCGTCAGTTTACACTGGTAAATACAATTAACTGACTCATTTTGAAAATGTTTTAGAAAATTGATTTGAATGCACATGGCACAAAAATTCTTTTATAACTTGGGACAATTATTAAAAATAATCTTGTATACAGTTTTACTTATTTGTCGTCCGTCAGGGCCGGTTTGTAGGGCCGGACAAGATTAACTGACACGCCACAGGTATAATGCCCACAAGGTTGATTCCTTTATGTGGATTACCAGTTTTTACATAATGCAACTGTCAGGTGTACGCCTACACCCCGTGCTTAGGTCGTGGCCATTTCTTTGAATGATGCCAAGGATATCCGGGACATGGTCATTTAACCCCCAAAGGCCATACACCAAATAATACAGATTAAATGAGATATGTAAATGCATTAATCACAATCCGATTTAAATGACTACATACCCGACCAAGCGGTATTATTATAATACCGTATCCCAAGCCCGTATAGGGAAAATAAGTTAAGAGTATTTACCTGAGCAAAGTATAAATCAAAAACAGCAAGTGCACGTAGCTTTTACCGGGCTCCTAATCTGGAAAAAAGGTTTTTAATAACCTATTAGAATCCTAACGGGTCTTTAATTAAGCCTAAACTTAGACCGGTTAGTTTTTAAAAGAGGATACGGTCCAAAAACGCATGATTAAGCGAAGACCGGATTAGAATGTGGTTTAGACCCGACAAGCTTGGATACTTGTTTATTATGGGTAAACTAAACACATTCTGGATTTTGAGATGAAAATGATATGGTTTGACCCGTTTCGGCTAATATATGCAAACTAGTTACATAAGCCGATCCGAACGCGAAAAGTGCGTAACGGGTAACCAAATGAGTCATATACAGGTTTCCTAAGTTAATATGCCTTAAATATGTTGTGACATCAGTAGGATATCTTCTATTATGCCCAAAACGGATTTAAACTCAAATTACGCCCCGTAGGGTATTTTGGTCATTTAAAAGGTTATAAAAGAGTTAAAATGTTAATCTAAGTTACAGGTCTGATATAATCAGTAAAAATACTTATTTTTATAAGTCATAACAGTAGGGTATTGTAAATATGTGAAATTTATCTTTTATAACTAAACTATGCACCGTAGGGGCATTTTGGTAATTTCACTTAAGCCTAAAAGGTCAAAACTGGAAATCTGAGTTTAAAACTTTTGCTTACTGTTAAAGTATATAAATTTACTAAAAATATCAGTAGGTATTAAGTCTTATAGGTTTAAAATAGTTTTGATACATACCATGCCTTTAAAACGCGTAAAAAGGCGATTTTAAGCGATTTCCGGGTTTTATAAGAAAAGTTGATATTTTTATTATTCCAGAAGGCTTAAAATAAGTTATTTATCATATAAAATCAGTAGTAAAAGGTTTGGGCTCAAAAGGATTTGTAAAACTCATTTTATAAGCCAAAAGGGCAAAACCGGCAATTACCGAATCAAGCTTAGAACCCTATGTTATCCCCAGCCTAAAAATAAATAAAAATCTTCAAAAATCCCAAAATATTATTTTACATCAGTGGGTAAAAATTTTGGAATAAAAAATTGGGTTTAGATAGGCTATACGCTAGTTATGCCGTTTAATTAATAAAAAGCTTTTCATTTACGCTAATGAGCATAACTCCTAATCTAGACCTCAAACTGATGTCAAATTTTAGGGACAAGTCTATAAATCGGTAACTAAGGTTTCTATTCTTTTACCTTTTCAAAAATCACGTTTTAAAGTCAAAAGGGCATAATAGTCAACATTTAAGCATTTAACGGAAACACGCATATGAATCGGATAACTAATGAACCAAGTTGTATAATCATAGAGGGTTATACTAACATGTAACCTGGTCCTAATAAAGCTCTAAGGCATTTCTAAACTATGCTCTAATGGGTCAGAACTGAAAGTCAAAGCAAAAGTCTACTTTTGCGATTTTCAGTTCCGAACCGAGCTTAAACTGAAAATTGCCAGGTTGAACATGTTTAGACATGTTCTTACATTAATTACCAAGTTATATTAATGATAAAACAGGTTGCATGGCTTCTACATTGCTAATTATGCATTAATGCCAAAATAAGCTTTCTGTTGACTTTTTATAATTAGCTTTGACCCGACAATTGACCTAGTTAGAGTGGGAATCAGAGGGTGCCCTTTTAAGGGTTTATTGCCCACATAATTACCAACTCATAGGTACTTTCAAATTGAAATTTGACTGGACAAATTGTGAATAATCACGAAGTCAAACCTTAACTACGACGGTTTGACTTTAGGCTAATAAACTAGGCAAAACTGAAACAAGAAAGGTTAATGACACTTACCAAGGTCCTATGCACGACTAATGATCACCAGGAAGGGGTCTTGAGCTCCAGGAACCTCCAGAAAAAGAGTTGTGAAGTTTTCAAGTGAATGATCAAAATGATGCAACTTTGGGTTTCTTATATAGTGAATTTGATGCACCAAGATCATGACAAATAAGTCTATGGGATGATTCCTGATCATCCCAAGTGTCCCTAGGCCCTTCTAAACCATCAAACAAGCCCCTGGTATCAAAAACAAGCTCCATAAGTCGGTTAAACTTGCAAAACCGACATCTATGCAGTTTTTCTGATGCTAGCATGCTCAGGCGGCCCGCGTAAGGATCCATAGGGACCTTACGCGGCCGGTATGGTGCCAGGGTCAGGTTACACAAGTTTCATTTATTACATTTTGGCCCCTGATCCTTTTCAAACGTGGTTTTAACTTCCTTTCTTGCATTTTCAACCCTCTAAATTGACTTTTAAGGGCTCCATTACATAATCAAACACCGTTAAGTCCTTGGTTAACTTTGTGATCTCCCGTAAGGCCCTAGATTTCAACGTTGACGCTTTTAACCCCTCGTATACGAATATTGTCATAACTTTCTCATACTTTATCGAAACCTTGTGAAATTTTTATCACGTATTCTAGTGAGCATAATTAATCGTTACAAAGCTTCGGGTTTGCTAAAGGTCACTCAGAGGTATACTTTAAACATGTTGACACATTTAACCCCTGTAGTTTGTAATCTCTCACTTTCTTCCACAATTAGCTTCGTATGATCCATGATTCATTCATTTAAGGGTATAAACATCGTGTAGGGTTATTTAAGGGTACATTTATCCATTGTTGACACTTTGAGTCCTTTTACACCCATAGATTCTTTGTTTGTCAACTTTAGTCCTTCTAAATCAATTCCTTGCACGTTTAAAGTCAATGACACGTGTCGATATATTATTGGACATGAATTTTCGAGGTGTTACAATTCGTCCTTTTATCCATCTCCCGGCTCGAGTCCTTGATATAGCCGAGTCTTTGGTGAGAGCTTTTGAAAACCATTTAGGGAGTGGAACGGGTCGCTAAGGTATGGGTTTCACCCCTGACTTAACAACTTTGCTCCTAGCTGGGGTTGTGCTCACCGAAATAAGTCCGGGAGTTCCACTAGATATAAATGGAGAATTCCGTCGAGATATGGATGTCACTCCTGACTCAACGAATGGCTCTCGTGCTAGAATAATGCGCTGAATGAGCGACCTATCGAGAGTTCCTGGTTTTCATACCTCATCTCGACGCGATCACTCGTTGATGTTATGTGAGTATCGTAAAACGTGTGTATTGTGTCAGCCTTAGGAAAGCCTATATAGTATTAAGCTTTAGGAAAAGCTTTCCTCGCGCTAAGCTGTAGTATGCGGTGTCCACACAAGGATGTAGTTTTAGCGAGTTCGAATGAGAGTATCAAAGTAGGCCCGTACAAACCTCACTTGGTTCGCACGAAGTCAACCTTTTTGGTACTTAGACTATAGACTAGGTCGAATTCCTAAGACACCGACCCGGACTAGGTCGTGTCTTACCTAATTCCCTATAGTTATGATTCTCATACCAATCTGTCACACCCCAACCGATGGTGGAATCATCGGGGCGCGGGACTAGGCGAATCAGATTACTCAGGAGAATCCATAACAACTATTTTGCGACGATAATTAATGCGTTCATTATCCCATACTAATAAACAATTACAATCACATAAGTCGTCACAGATTTCTTATTCTCTCGAATAATACAAATCTGACAACCTAGATTTTAGTTGAGTTTCTAGACTTCCTAGCTTGATTGAGATAGCCTGCGATTAAACCTACAACATACGTTAAAATAATGTCAATATAAAAGTATTGGCGAGTATACAGGTTTAATATGTAATAGCGTAATAGATTAAAAGTGCTGTGAATTCCTACATACATAAACGGAATACACGACATATATACTCACAAAACCGATACTACCAGCTAAGTCCTCGATGCTCGATTCGCGATGGCTAACTAGACCCCGTCGGGCGCAATAGTACTATACTAGTCATGGTGGGATGTCGCGAGTATAAGTCCTAGCACATATGTAACTAGCATTCACGTATAACTATGCACGTTGGTCATTCGCAAGTGATAAATAGTTTAAGCATTAGATGTGATTGATTCGATAGAAACGTACGTTACACCCAAAAGAGTGATAAGCAAAAAGGGTTCAAGTATATTCACAGTAGGTGTTCAGCAAGTAAACACAACTTGGTTGGGTTGATTGAGAGTGCGTCTGATTCAGCCTGATCATGGAGCGATAGCGTGAGCGATGAACTGTGCGTTAAACAGTGACGAGTAACTTAAGTGACGAATGGTTATCCGATCGGATTGACATTCGTTTGGGATGAATGTGTTGGTGTATGATGGCTTTGAAGTTTTCGTTGTAGCATTTTAAAATCAGAGAAGTATCTCTACCTTTCAGGTCGTTCGATCGAATGGTCGTTCGATCGGATAGCGATCCGTCCAGTGAGACATTTCTCAGAGAACAAGTTCACAACAGGATGGTCATTCGATTGGATGGCAATCCGATCGAATGGCCGTTCGATGGATTTGAACATGTATTGAAAATGTTGCAAAAATCTAAGTGTTGAAGACCAAGCGCAATCGATCGGACGGCAACCCGTCCAACGATCTGATCATTTTGAAACTTGAAATGTTTTGTTAAGTTTGAAAAGTTTGCGGTTTGATCGAGACGGTATGACAACGTGCTGAACAACGAAAACCCTATCAAGCCTAAGTTATCCGACCGAAGTGGGAATCACCCCAGTCCGATCAGCCCACTGTTCGTAATGGTTATTCATGTTCAACCCGTGAATCGGTTATCTCATCGATAGGAATCAGTTCTCAAACCGGCACTTCACTAGAGAATATGAGTAGAAGGCCTGAAGGAGCTCAGATTCTATCGGTTTTATGTGAAAAGTTGAGAAAAGTTTGAATCTAATTGGAAACGCGTAGATTTTGATGAAACCAGTGTTTAAATTTTGTAGAAATCCTTTGGATCTGGGTTGTTCTTAGTGGAATGAGGTCACACTTTGAGGTTCATGAGAACCCATGATGACATCATCCTAGAACAATCCAAATCCACCGATTTCGCGGTAAAAAGTGAAGATTTGTTGGTGAAAAAGATGAAGAAGTGTGTGTAGATGATGGATGTATAAGATTTGAGTTGAAACCTTACAAGAATCGCGAGAAATCGAGAGAAAAGGGGGGCTGGAAGGTGCTGGTCAAGCGAGGGCTGTCACATCAGTGAAGAACTGATGTGACAAGTGCTATTTATGGGTGAAGAGGAGAGAAGGCAATGGGGTGCAATGGATCGGATGGCACTTCGATCGGATGACCATCTGTAACACCTCGAAAATTCGTGTTCAAAGAAATAACGACATGTGTCATGTATGACAAAAAGCGTTATAAACTCGAATTTAATAAAGATGTTTGGCAGGATTTATAAGTGTCGTCATGTTAACTTTTGCACCTCTGAACGACCTCGTTATAAATCCCAAGACCCAAATTATATTTATAAACATCTAGAATGTGTTCAAGATCAGTGAATTATAGCAATGAATGATTCATAATGGAATCGGTGGACTCCTACGAAGAAAAAGCACGGTGAACCTCCTTTAACGGCACTTTCTAAATGATTCAAATGAAACATATCATAATGGTAGGGTATGTAACTGTTCAAGGCACATTTTAGAGGCCCCAAACTGACAAAATAATGTCCCAAAGTCGAACAAGTGGTTGCCCTTTCGAAATCATGAAAGAACAAGCACTTTTGGTCCCTGATGAAGGCTTGCGCACCGCAAGCACATGCCTTACGGTGCGCAAGCAGTGCCCAGCTCCAACAGAATTGTTTGTTTGCTGTTTAAATGCGAAACTTGACCTTTTATCCAATTTTCCTCAGTTCCCTTGGCCCCTAAACAATCCCTAAACATCTAGGGACACTTGTAAATAACTTGTGGTAAATAGTAGACTTATTTGTCAACACTTTGTGGTGTCTTGGTTCACTATATAAGCCCACAAGTGCAACATTTGATCATTCATTCCTCAAACTCATTTCTGATCAATTGTGGAACTTTCAAGCAGACCCCAAGCCTTCCTAATCATCCATTAGACGCGTGTAAGTATGCTTAACCTTCTCTAATTATGTCATGCTTAGTATTTAGCTTAAAAGTCAAACCGTCGTAGATAACGGTTGACTTCGAGATTAATTATAAATGGCTCAGTCGTATCTCGAATTAAAAGTACCTTTAAGTAGGTAATTATATGGGTAATAAACCCCTAAAAGGGCACTCACTGATTCCCATCCTAACTAGGTCAATTGTCGAGTCAAAGATGTCTTGAAAAAGTCAACAGAACCATTTAACGCGTAATTAGCGATATAGAAGGCGTGTAACCTGTTTTATCATCCATATAACTTGGTAATAAGTGTACGGACATGTCTAAACACGTTCGACTCGACAACTTTCAGTTTGAACCGGTTCGGAACCGAAAGTCGCAAACTTTGACTTTTTGCGTTAACTTCAGTTCTGGCCCGATTTAAATGGAATTAGAAATGCCTTAGAGCTTCATTAGGACCGGGTTACATGATAGTATAAGCCTCTGTGCTTGTTTCATTGATTATCCGATTCATTCGCACGTTTCCGTTAAGTGCTTCAAATTGACCATAATGCCCTTTCATCCGTAAAACGAGAATTTTGACAATGTGAGTAGACGAAGACCTCGGCTACTGATTTATAAACTTGCCCTCAAAATTTGACATCAGTTTGAGGTCTAGATTAGGAGATATGCGCATTAGCGTAAACGATAAGCTTTTTATTAATTAATCGGCGCGATTAGCGCATAGCCTATCTAAACCCGATTTTTGGCACCAAACCTTTTCCCCACTGATGTTAAATAATATTTTGGGATTTTTGAAGATTTTTAATTATTTTTAAACTGATCATAAGCTAGGTATATCGCCTTGATTCGGTTAATACCGAATATACCCTTTTCGGTTATAAAATGAGTTCTACAAAGTATTTTGACGCCAATCCAATTGCTACTGATTCTAAATAATAAATAAAGTGTTTTGAACCTTGTAAACTGATCAGAAAACTCAGAATCCTGTTTTTACCCGGAAATCGCTTAAAACGGTTATTTAAGCGTATTAAACACCTAGTTTATGTTTAAAACCATTTTTGTGATATAAGACATATCACGACTGTTATAACCTGTTAAGATAAGTTATTTCACTGATTATTTCAGACCTGAACATCAGTGACGTATATAATCTCTTTTATAATCTTTAAAATGACCAAAATACCCCTACGGGGCATAATTAAGAATTAAACTAGTTTTGGGCATTATGGAAGGTATCCTACTGATATCACAACATATTTAAAGCATATTAACTTAGGAAACATGTTCATGATACTCCGGTTACCCGTTACGCGTTATTCGCGTTCGGTTCGGTTTGTGTAACAAGTTTACATAAATTAGCCGAAACGGTGCGTACGAACTTGTCGGGTCTAAATCACATTTTATCCGGTCTTCGCTTAATGGTGCGTACGAACCGTATCTTTGAAACTAACCGGTCTAAGCTTAAGCTTAACTAGAGACCAGTTAGGATTCTAATAGGTTATTATAAACTTTCGTTCCAGATTAGGAGGACCAGTAAAAGCTACGTGCATTTTGGCTTATTGTGATTAATACTTGCTCAGGTAAATACTTTTAACTTATTTTCCCTATACGGGCTTGGGTTACGGTATATAGAATACTGCTTGATCGGGCATCAAATCTTCCATCGTTGGGTGGTTAATTGAATAATTTGATCGGCTCGTTTAAACACTCTTGTTTACTTAAAGCCTTTGGGGGGTTAATGACCATGTCCCGGATATCCTTGGCATCATTTTACGAAATGGCCACGACTTAAGCGCGGGGTGTAGGCGTACACCCGTCAGTGCACAAAAGATTAATGTGGTGTGTCTATTGATCTTTAACCCGGACACGATCCGGGCTACTGAACGCACAAGTAACATGTAATTTGTTCACAAGATTATAATATTAAATAATTCTCCCAAGTTAAATAAAATGTTTATGCCATGTGCATCCAAACCAATTTTTAAATCATTTTCCCAAAATGAGTCAGTTGATTGTATTTACCAGTGTAAACTGACGTATTTTCCCAAAAAGATTAAATGCAGGTACTAAGCGTAATTGGCTGGGATTGTCTCCTTAGCATCAATAAAGAGTCTCGCAAGCTTAAGATGCCTGAAGTCTGTTGAACTATTGTTTCCATTTTATTTTCGATCCTTCTGTGGATAAACTTCCGAATATTGTGACACTTGATATTACAATAATTAAATTCGGTTGAAATATATCTTTTAAATTTGCTTCCGCTGTTCATATTAATTATTGTGTTGTTTGACTATTATGTTGCCAACCACGTCACGTTACTCCCCTACCAGGCCCACCGGTGACTCGTGGAAATCGGGGTGTGACAGGTTGGTATCAGAGCCAACACTGAATGATTTAAACACTAGCCTTTTGTGTTTAATCTCAGTTACACAATTGCACATATCTAAACTTTCGAGTCTAGACATATAACATAGGACAAATTCTACCTTGTTTGGTTTTTGTTTTGTCCTTTATTTTATATATTTTCTTGTGGTTATCTTATGTTGTGTTGACAGGATTGAAAATGCCGCCCAGATTCTTTAGACGTAGAGGACGTGGAAAGGGGCCAATCACCGCCCCTAATGACCACGAAGCTGGACCTTCAAACACTCGAGCTCCTTCCACCACCGAGAGCGACGATCCTCGAATGAACCGGAGGAATCTATTCGAACCAGCTAGGCGGTCTATATCGCACAGTTCGACACCGCCCGTCCATAACTCATATGGACCACAGTCGGAGAATGAGCCCGACAACCCTCAACCGTCCTACATACCCTTACAGCGATCCTTATCGCACAACTCTTTTGGTGACCCCACACCTATCTTCAGGGGCCGGTTTAACCCGGCCAATTACATACAAGAACCAGTGGGTTTCAACCCACTGGGACCAGATGATCACTTCTCCGGAGATCACGCGGAGGATATGGACGAGGACACGGATCCCGCCGAACCTGCCAGTGGTACACCAAACCACCCGATAGAGATCTCTGACGGATCTTCTTTCTACGGATCACCCTATGTTGGTCCAGATAGCTTTCAAGCTATGTTTACCAGACACGAATGGTACTATACACCTCCTCGCCATTCACCGCCTCAGCAGCAGCAACAACAGCAACAGGATCCCTCTGTGGATTCGAGATTTGTGGCAGTCACGCCACCGCCTCCACCGCCACCAGTTCAACCGGCACCTCCACAACCACCAAGGCGTAGGAGAACCGGAGCGCGTATGTCTTCGCGAGCGGGAGACTTTCATTTTAGCTCCCCACGTCAATCCAGTGGCAGTCACTATCCGCCACATCAGGAGGACCCACAAATGGGTGGACCTTCTAACCCAGCTGTACCGCAACCACCACCGATGGGTTTTGATAACCCAATTCCAGCATACACGGGTTCCATGACGTACAACCTGTTTGGGCCGCCGGTTCACAACAACTACGGTTACGCTGAGACCGACCCATATCAAGTGGCGGCAGACTACAATGCCCTTCACCCGGAAGGACCCTATGGAGCTCCTTGGGGAGTAGGTTACCCGACACATGGGTACCAGATACCTCCTAGGCCTATTATGCGGACTCAATCACAGCCGCCTCGATTTTCCCCACCGGAACGGGAGGAGATCCTCCAAAGACTAAGCCGGGTGGAACATGACTTTCAGGAGGAGCGCCAGAATAACCGGGGATTTATGAAAGGCTTAGCAAACTTATTAAAGGGGAAGAAGAAGAGGGATCATTAAATCCCTATATGTATTATTGTATTTCAATTAAGTCCCTGCGTGGACAATTATTGGCGCATTTGGCCCCTGCGAGGGCCTATCTTTATGTTAACCCCTATGAGGGTATGTTGTGTATTTAGTCCCTGCGTGGACTTATCTTTTAGTCCCTGCGTGGACATCTATCCTAGTATTGGTCCCTGCGTGGACTTGTATTTTAGTTTAACCCCTACGTGGGTAATCTGTCTATTAAAAGTCCCGTTTAGGGCGATGTGTACTCTATTGGTATTAAAGGAATGTAAGTTTATAAATTTCATGTTTGCCATTATATGCATAAATAAATTATATATGGAATAAACAGATTAAAACCATTCCTTTTGAAATAATCTGCCTATGTAAAATTTTTAAATAAAAATCTTAAAGAGTGAAACCTAGCCTTCGGGTCATTATAAGACCGGGCCAAGAGGGTAAGACCTGTTCAAAAGATTCAAATCCCAGTTAACATCTGAAAACATGTTAACACTCATGGCAGACGTGATTCATTTTATTGGATTCTTCAAAAGATCCTAACCCAATTTAATGATCTCTGAATCATGGGTATAGATCATCAATTGAGATGATCATATTTTTACCATATGTGGTAATATAGTGCCTACCGGCCCTGCTCATTTCCATATGAGCCAAAAGATAGTGGTAGCAATGACTCCCTGTCAGATAAAGGGAATGAACTAGGTTCAAACCTTCATGCTTTGATTCTCTGAAATCATAGCTTATAAATTAAAAATGTCCATGTGACTAGGCCTTTTGGTGCCACAAATAAAACTGTTATTGTTTTATAATTAGGATAAATTATGATAGAAATCCTAAATAAATATGATTAATAAAATTAACCAAATATGGTCTCTGTTTACCATGGTTAATGAATTACCCTAAGGGGCAATTCCATAATAAACTCCCAAATAAACTATTGTCCTTGTTTTCTGTAACAGTTCAATTAAAATGGCTACCTCAGACGAGATAAATAGTCATCCAGTGGAGAACATTGATAACGCCCGGATTAATTTAACGGGTGCTGAATTAAAAGCGTTGGTAGACGACGCAGTGACAAAGGCATTGGAGCGGCAGTACGAAGAATATAGTGGGACTCGGAGTAGGACCCTATCTACCCCGCATGCAAAGCCACCTTCCAAGAAGGACGAACCCAAGAAGGATGATGATAGGCTCTCCTCAAACCACCACAGTGCTCCATCTCAACAGGTTGTACTTAACCAAGAACCCCGTAATAAGGGTTGCTCATATAAATATTTTGTATCCTGCAAGCCCAGAGACTTTACAGGAGAAAAAGGGGCCATCGATTGCATGACATGGCTCGATGAGATGGATATGGTGGTGGATATCAGCGGATGTGCTGAAAGGGATATAGTGAAATATGTATCCCAATCGTTCAAAGGAGAAGCACTGGCATGGTGGAAATCACTCATTCAAGCTGCTGGGAAGATCCCACTCTACAATATGTCATGGGATCAGTTTGTTGCCCTCATTAGGGAAAATTTTTGCCCACAGCATGAGGTCGAAAGAATTGAATCGGGCTTCTTATCGTTGGTGATGAAGAATTTAGATTGTCAAGCTTACCTCACCAGTTTCAATACCTTGTCCAGGCTAGTTCCGTATCTGATAACACCGGAACCCAAGCGAATTGCTCGCTTCATTGGGGGTCTAGCCCCAGAAATCAAAGCCAGCGTGAAGGCTTCAAGACCTGCCACTTTTAGGTCGGCAGCTGATCTATCTCTGTCCCTTACTTTAGATGCGGTCAGGTTGAGATCGCTAAAGAATTCAGAAGAAAGTAAGAGGAAGCGTGAGGATGATACCTCACGAAGATCTAACAAGAAGTACCGTGGGAACGGTGACAACAAGAAAGGACCCGAGTCAAGGAAAGATGGACATCAGTCGGGTGAGAAGCCCAAATGCAAGATTTGTAGGAAACAGCACTATGGAAAGTGCAGACTCGAGTCGAACTCTCAGACTCAGTCAAAAACCTTTGCTTGTGGTATATGCAAGTCCACGGATCACAAAACCTTGGATTGCAAGAAGATGAAAGACGCAACGTGCTACCGTTGCAATGAAAAGGGGCACATTAAAACCAACTGCCCTAAATACACCAAGAAGCCTGGAGAGGCCAAGAAGACTAATGCTAGAGTCTTCAGAATGGACGCAAAGGAAGCGGTTCTAGACGACAACGTTATTACAGGTACTTTCCTTGTAAATGATGTCTATGCAAGAGTACTATTTGATTCAGGCGCTGATAAGTCGTTTGTAGATCATAAATTTTGCAAATTGCTAAATTTACCTGTCAAAACCTTAAGTGTAAACTATGAGGTGGAGTTAGCAGATGGCACCATAGAAACCGTCTCAACTGTGTTAGAGGGATGTGTTATATCCATTAAGAACCACTCTTTTCCTCTATCCCTACTTCCCTTTAAGTTAGCCGGTTTTGACTTAGTCTTGGGTATGGACTGGTTATCTCTCAACCAGGCCCAAATTGTCTGCAACAAGAAACAAGTAGTGATAAAGACTCCGTCTGGTGAATCACTTACCATTCGGGGAGATACCCAGTATGGACTGCCTGAGCAAGTAACTATGCTCAAGGCCTCCAAATGTTTAAAGAAGGGTTGTGTCATCTACATGGCACAAGTGATTATTGATAAACCTAAACCAAAGATAGAAGACATCCCTGTCATTTCTGAATACCCAGAAGTTTTTCCGGAAGAACTACCTGGTTTGCCACCAGATAGGCAAGTGGAATTCAGGATTGATATCATCCCCGGAGCAGCACCTGTTGCTAGAGCACCTTATAGGTTGGCGCCCACAAAAATGAAGGAATTGAGGACACAACTGGACGAACTGCTAGCTAAAGGTTTCATTAAACCTAGTTCGTCTCCATGGGGAGCGCCAGTCCTATTTTGTGAAGAAGAAGGATGGATCGATGCGTCTGTGCATCGATTATCGTGAGCTTAATAAGGTCACGATCAAAAATAGATACCCATTACCAAGGATCGACGATTTGTTCGATCAATTGCAAGGAGCAAGTTATTTCTCGAATATTGACTTAAGGTCAGGCTACCATCAACTGAAGGTCAGAGATGAAGACGTACACAAAACTACATTTAGGACTCGTTATGGTCATTACGAGTTCCTAGTGATGCCTTTTGGGCTCACTAATGCACCGGCCGCGTTCATGGACCTCATGAATCGCGTTTGCAAGCCGTACTTAGATAAATTCGTCATCGTTTTCATCGACGACATCCTCTTTTATTCTAAGAATCAAGCTGACCACGAGAAACACCTTCGCTGCATTCTCAAGCTTCTACATCACGAGAAACTTTATGCCAAATTCTCTAAATGTGAGTTTTGGCTAAGAGAAGTTCAATTCCTTGGACATGTGGTTAGTGAGCGTGGTATCCAAGTGGATCCCGCTAAGGTTGAAGCAGTAATGAACTGGCAAGAGCCAAAGACGCCTACAGAGATTCGTAGCTTCCTGGGTTTAGCAGGATATTACAGGCGTTTCATCGAAAATTTTTCAAGGATTGCTGCTCCCTTAACGTCCTTGACTAAGAAGAAGGTAAAGTTCGTTTGGGGCCCTAAGCAGCAAGAGTCTTTTGATATTCTGAAGCAAAAGTTGAGCAATGCTCCTGTACTGACATTGCCTGAAGGAAGTGAAGAATTTGTGATTTATTGTGATGCATCACACACCGGCATGGGGTGTGTGCTTATGCAGAAAGGCAAGGTTATTGCCTATGCTTCAAGATAGTTAAAGGTGCACGAAAAGAATTACACCACCCACGACTTGGAGTTGGGTGCCATTGTATTCGCACTAAAACTGTGGAGACATTATTTGTATGGAATCAAGTTTGTGATCTATTCTGATCACAAGAGCCTCCAGCACCTTTTTAATCAGAAGGAATTGAACATGAGGCAACGACGTTGGATGGAGACGTTGAATGATTATGATTGTGAAATCCGATACCATCCAGGCAAGGCAAATGTGGTTGCTGATGCCTTGAGTCGGAAGGAAAGGGTGAAACCCATCCGAATCAATGCCAAGCGCATGGAGATAAAGAATAATTTGATTGAAAGGTTGTTAGCTGCACAGAAGGAAGCTGTGTTGGAAGCTAACTATCCTAAAGAAAAGTTAGGAGTAACTGAGGAGCAGTTAACTCTTAGCAAGGACGGAATTCTAAGATTAAATGGACGAATATGGGTTCCAATCTATGGAGGACTTCGAGATGTCATCCTCCAGGAAGCCCATAGTTCCAAATACTCCGCTTATCCTGGAGCTGATAAGATGTACCAGGATCTAAAGGCAAATTATTGGTGGATAGGCTTGAAGAAGTCTGTAGCTACCTATGTAGCTAAATGCTTGACGTGTGCACAAGTCAAGGCAGAACATCAAAAGCCGTCAGGTTTGCTGCAACAGCCTGAACTTCCTACGTGGAAGTGGGAAATGGTGACGATGGATTTTATCACCAAGTTGCCAAAGACAAGGAAAGGCAACGATACAATATGGGTGATAGTTGATAGACTGACTAAGTCAGCACATTTCTTACCCATCAAGGAGACTTATAGCTCCGATATGTTAGCCCAGTTATACGTGGATAAGATTGTAGCTTTACATGGCATACATGTCTCTATTATCTCTGACAGAGATACTAGATACACGTCCCATTTTTGGAAAAGCTTCCAACAATCTTTGGGCACGCGTTTGAACTTTAGTACGGCTTACCATCCTCAGACAGACGGTCAGAGTGAGCATACTATTCAAACGTTGGAAGACATGCTACGTGCATGTGCGATTGACTTGGGTGGTAGTTGGGATAAGCACCTACCATTAGTCGAATTCTCCTACAACAATAGCTACCATACCAGCATTAAAGCTGCGCCCTTCGAGGCCTTATATGGAAGAAAGTGTAGATCGCCCGTTTGTTGGGCAGAAGTTGGAGATGTCCAATTATCAGGACCAGAGATAGTGTTCGAAACGACGGACAAGATTGTCCAGATTCGAGACCGTCTCAAAGCTGCCCGTGATAGGCAGAAGAGTTACGCAGATCCAAAGCGTAAAGCTTTTCACTTCGAAGTAGGTGACAAAGTGTTGCTTAAAGTATCACCCTGGAAGGGGGTGATGCGATTTGGTAAGAAAGGCAAACTAAGCCCGAGATACATAGGACCTTTCAAGGTTATCAAACGTGTCGGGACAGTTGCCTATAAGTTAAACTTACCAGAAGAACTCAGTGGAATTCACAATGTGTTCCACATCTGCAATCTGAAGAAGTGCTTCGCTGATGAATCACTGGTTATACCACATACAGATGTGCATATAGATGAGAGCTTAAAATTTGTGGAAAAGCCATTGTCGATTGAAGATCGATAGGTTAAGAAACTTCGAAGGAAGCATGTACCTATTGTGAAGGTCAAATGGGATGCCCGTAGAGGTCCCGAGTATACGTGGGAGGTTGAATCCACCATGAAAGAAAAATACCCTCATTTGTTTCAGTAAATCTCGGGTCGAGATTTATTTTAAGGGGGTGAGGATGTAACACCTCAAAAATTCATGTTCAATGAAATAACGACACGTGTCATGTATGACAAAAAGCGTTATAAACTCGAATTTAATAAAGATGTTTGGCAGGATTTATAAGTGTCGTCATGTTAACTTTTGCACCTCTAAACGACCTCGTTATAAATCCCAAGACCCAAATTATATTTATAAACATCTAGAATGTGTTCAAGATCAGTGAATTATAGCAATGAATGATTCATAATGGAATTGGTGGACTCCTACGAAGAAAAAGCACGGTGAACCTCCTTTAACGGCACTTTCTAAATGATTCAAATGAAACATATCATAATGGTAGGGTATGTAACTGTTCAAGGCACATTTTAGAGGCCCCAAACTGACAAAATAATGTCCCAAAGTCGAACAAGTGGTTGCCTTTTCGAAATCATGAAAGAACAAGCACTTTTGGTCCCTGATGAAGGCTTGCGCACCGCAAGCACATGCCTTACGGTGCGCAAGCAGTGCCCAGCTCCAACAGAATTGTTTGTTTGTTGTTTAAACGCGAAACTTGACCTTTTATCCAATTTTCCTCAGTTCCCTTGGCCCCTAAACAATCCCTAAACATCTAGGGACACTTGTAAATAACTTGTGGTAAATAGTAGACTTATTTGTCAACACTTTGTGGTGTCTTGGTTCACTATATAAGCCCACAAGTGCAACATTTAATCATTCATTCCTTAAACTCATTTCTGATCAATTGTGGAACTTTCAAGCAGACCCCAAGCCTTCCTAATCATCCATTAGACGCGTGTAAGTATGCTTAACCTTCTCTAATTATGTCATGCTTAGTATTTAGCTTAAAAGTCAAACCGTCGTAGATAACGGTTGACTTCGAGATTAATTATAAATGGCTCAGTCGTATCTCGAATTAAAAGTACCTTTAAGTAGGTAATTATATGGGTAATTGAAGGGGTAAGGTCCCAAAAACTTCATAAAAAGGATTTGAGACCATACCACAAACCAACCTTTTTAAGCCATTCGACCTTGCGCGGCCGCGCATTGGTCTTGCAAAGAAGAAGAAGTCAGCGATTCATAATCGCGCGCCCAAAGGAAAACATAAATCCTTGCGCCTTCTCCCATTTAACAAAGAAGGCATGCAATTCCCCAGACGGTTATAACCGTCTGGACACGTGTCATCACCACAAGCAACCCTGGAATCACAACGAAGGCATGCAATTGGAGAGTAATCTCCACTTAAATCACTTTCCACGTGGCAACTCCCCAGCCATAGATCAAACCACGATCCGTGTGCTTTCACATCGGATCGAGACAACTTAACGAAGGATCAAAGAGCTTAACGAAAGAAAAGGTAACCGCTACGGCGTTAGCATCTTCCGTCATCTTTTCAATAACAGGTTTTCCCTCCCAAACCCCCGGTTATAAATAAGAGAACTGTTCAGGTATAAACTCAGATCACACTCAATTCTCAAATACTTATCTTCTCCATTACCAATACTTATTCTCACGCCGGAGTCGGGTCAAGGAGAGAACCCTCTTCTCCCCTTGACGAGGCTAACGGTGTTCTTTTTTGCAGAACCACCGGAGAAGAAATCCCGTTGCAACTGAATCAACCGAGGGAGAGCTAACCCTTTTATGCGGATTCAAACCCCCTAACTATCTCGGTTCCGACCATTTAGTTAGTGTTTCTTCATTGGCGCCCACCGATTCTTCTGTTTTCTAGCTTTTATCTCCTTTTGATTCAGTTCATCCCATTTTCTATTTTGCACATGGCAGAAAATTCGTCATCTCACCGGCAACCTGGTCCTCGACCAAACGTCGGAAACAATTTACGAGTAGAAGGAATCGTGGAGGAAGCCTCAGACGATAATGAGGTTCAATCCAATCAAGCAAATGATCCTGTTACTCCAGGAATGTTACCAGCAGACCCTACCCAGTCAATTTTACCACCAGGAGAAACTCCAATCTCATGGTATGTCCGGTCCCAAGGAGCATTGAACGCAGTATACACACAATTGTGTGCTCAGACTGCTCCTTTGACCCAGTCACGGAGGCCGGGATCTAGAGCTCATGCATCCCAGCGAGAAGAATCAACTTATGATGATATAGAAGTTCATGCCAGGTCTACGTCACAACGAGGATACACTCAGACAGGCGGTTACCAGAGACAACACCATGATGAACCACACCCTCGTCGAAGACAATCGGTTCATGATAGGTTGGGTTCCCAACGGGACGCTCACACTGATGAATCCGATCAAACATATCGTTTGAGTGCAAACACCAGCGTATTCAACAGACTGCAGCCAAACTATAACAAGTGCAGGCCTCGGGCGATCTATAATCCTGAAGCAGAGCATAACTATGACTTAGTTTATCGCCCTGATGAAGCGGCAGAAAACTCGAAGTTCATACTGGAGATAGCTCTAGCTCCATTGGAGAGGGCCAAATTACCATCTAACGTTGGGAAATTCAATGGGTTAACTGACCCCGATGATCATCTAAGAGTATTCACCAGCGCAGGGTTGGTTGGCGGTTGGACTCTTCCGCTATGGTGTCATTTGTTTGTGCAAACACTAACCGACCCAGCGCGAATCTGGTTTGATAACCTACCAACAGGACAGATCGAGTCGTGGAAGGATCTGCGGAGAAAGTTTTTAACACACTTCAGCCAACAAAGGCGATCAAAACGTGATACATCCGACGTCATGAACATCTGGCGCCGCGATGATGAGAATCTGGAAGATTTTATTACCAGATACAATAAAGAAGTGTTAGAGATTGGAGGTGTTAACGAACAGCTAATCCGTGCTCAGTTCAAGTACGCGGTTAGATGTGACGACATGGTCAAGGTACTATCGGGAACAGAGGGCCTTCCCACGAGTTGGGAAAAGATAATGGCGGCGGCCAAGGTTTATGCGCAGACCGAGAAAAACCTTACTACAAACAGGCCACCACCACCACACAACAGGCCCGCAGATTTAAGCGCAACTGGTGAAAGAAGGTATAAAAAATCATGGCGCGAGGCATCAGGAAGTCGTTCCTCTGAAGATGCCCGCACAACAATCAACAAGCTCTCTGCGCAAAGAGAGAACAAGCACGAAAATAGGGAGAGGCAGTGGACTCCCCTAACAAAAACCCCGGCGGAGGTTCTAAGTACTGAGGACCACCAATTCAAACCTCCGATTCCGATGAAGAGTAAACGTGGTCAAGACCCGACGCAATACTGCGAATATCATAAGGATAACGGGCACACCACAAACAACTGCATATCTCTGCGCACGGAAATAGAGAAGGCCCTCAAAAATGGAGAGCTTATGCATTTGCTCCAGAATATGCGCAAGGAGATTAAGCAGATTACCCGGGGAGAAGAAAGCTCAAGCAAACGGGCTAAAACTTAAAGGACTCTATAAGCTTTCCGCAGAAAAGACATGACTTATCAAAAGCAGCGGAACTATCAGGGAGTAAGTTAAGTTCCATTTAATTATCCGAAAAACTTTGTAAATGCCTCTGAGCACTATCCATGAATAAATTACAAAGTTCCTATTATTTTTGTGTTTACAAAATGCATGCAATTTCTTTTTAGTAAGTGCAAAAACATTATGGTAGTGTAACACAAAGCTCCATGCGCGGTCAGTGATCACGTCACAAACGGCCATAACCTCACACATGAGCTTCATACCAACTTTATTCGCCTTACTCAAAGCAAAAGCAAAAGTAATTGTACTCATGCAAGATATTGTAAAGTCATTCAACAAAACAAATAGAAACCTACTATTTTTAAGCGTACAAATACGCCCTAAAGAGTTTTAGACACAGCAGTGTTTAAAATCCTTGCGCAACAGCGCACCAACAAAACAAGGATCTACATCCTACATAAAAAAAAATTTGTTCAAATACAATTTCATCTTACTCTAAATCTTCTCCCCCATCCGGAAAGATTTCTTTAAGTTGCGCAACGTGATCGTCCGATTGCAGCGCCACATTTATCAACTCCATCACTGGAAGTTGCAAGTTATTAAACTCTGTCTTCATAGCAGCAAGCGCGCTGACAGTATTAACGCCAAAGGTAGCAGACTTGCTATCATCCCAGTTAACTTTCAAAGCACTATTCACATGTTGGGAACATTCCGCATAACCTTCCGCGTAACCATCCCGTCGCGCAGCGACCATCAAATTAGCAACAGTTTTATCCAGTTCTTCAGAATTTAATACAGATTCAGCAACCTATGAAATCAAGTTAAGATAAGCATCAAAGCAAGAAAAGCGCATACATGGACAAAAAAGGAGAAAGAAACTTACACAAGCAATCCCGCGATCTTTCAACCAGGCCATATCATTCTTCAAAGGTTCGAGCTCGCTTTCCGCTGAAACCCGCGCCATTTCTGAGTTCTCCAGTTTCTCTTCAACCTAAGTCAAACGGCGGGAGGTCTCAGTATTCTCAGAACGTGCAAGCTCCAGATCCTTCTTCAATTGTTCCTGGTCAGAAACCAAAGCGGTAAGTTCCTCTAATTCTTTATCTCTAACGGCAAGAGTGGCTAAAGCTTGTACCTCCCGTTGCTCACTTCGTTCCCTGTGAGAACGCGCCTCTGCCAGCGCAACTTCTGCATCAGCTTTCTCCTTCTTCAATTTTTCGATCTCCGCATCCTGCTTTTTCAATCTCTCAATTTCAGCCTTAAGATTGTTTATGGTGTTGCGGAGACCTATCTTCTCGTTATTATCTTTTTCACAAATCCTTTTAAAATTTTCACGCTCCTCAGCACGAAGAGCAGCTTCAGCTTCCACTTTTCTTTTCCAACCAACAACAGACCATTCTTCAGTCTTGCGCTCAGCTTCAAATTTGGCTTGCTCAGTTTCTAATTTGGCTTTCAATTGAGCCACACGTTTTTCATCTTTAGCAAACTTCTTTTGGGATGCTATAAAAGATGCCCGCTCCTTATGCATGCTATACCACTCACGCACTATACGGTGAGTAGTAGAAACATGAGAAGCAGTTTCTGCAAGATAAGACTGATAGGTCTGTTCATAAGGCTGATTTTCCTGAAATTTAATCTCGCCAGGCGGAAGTATCCCCTGCAACCAATCTTGGCATACACGCCAATCCGAGAAGGTATCTCCTTTCTTCACATTCCAAACAGGAACATGAGGATCAGCAGCATCTTTCTCCGCATACGTCCGGTAATAATACTCTCCCAGGGTTTCTTCTGGACGAATTGGAGATTGCTTCTCAACACCAGCAGATGAACCGGCCTCCTCAGTGGCGGCCTCCTCAGTATGCTCAGGTATAGTTTCAGAAGGTCTAGGAGGAGAAGATTGAATTTTTTCAGCAGTTTCCTTTTCTGGTGTCGGTGGATTATCAGCATCATTTACCACACTCGGCTCAACAATCTGTTCAGTCTCTGTATTAGCACCAACAGGCTCCTCAGCCTCAATAGTTTTCTCAACACCTTCCCCAGCTATCTCTGAAGACTCTAACGGGTCTGTAATGACAGCGCGCGGCGGGGAAGGGGGAAGTTCTTTATCAACCACAGTTGGTACGTCTACAGGAACAGAAGAAACAGGAATTTCTGGACAAACAAAAGTCTGTAAAAATCCTATCCACTCAAAAGAAAACAAAGAAAAGCAATACTTACCAGGAATGGACTCTGAAACAAAAGCATCTAGGTTTCCTTTTCTGGTAATTTTCTTTCTCTGCACTTTCTTGGGAGGTTGACCCTCCGCACCAGCATCAGCTTGCTTTCTCTTACCAGCCTTCCTATGAACCAAATGTTCGGGACTGGAATCCAGATCGATAGGCTCATTCGGGTTAGAAGGAGGAATATCAGCAGAATCCTTTGGTTCAGGCTTTGGTTCCCGCATAGTCACTACAGGAATAAGACCCTCCACAGAGTCAGAAACCACCACATAATCACACCTGGAGTCAGAAGTACGGCGCGTACCTTTCTTCTCTCCAACATTTTTCGCTTTCAAAGGTTGAGTCTTAACAGTCTCACTTCTCTTCGGCACGGAAGTAGACGTAGTTGCGCGTTTTTTCTTTTCAGGGCCTATGCCCAAATTCAACAATTCACCTACAGAAGCGCAAGACAAAAAATTACTCAAAGCAAAAAAGAAAGGAAAGACAGATGTAAACTCACCAGCACCAGCTGCCGGTTGAACAGACAGATCCGCATCCCGCGGAAGAACAAAATTTCTCACAATTCGATGATACCAAAGCTCTTCTTCAGGCTTCTTCTTGATAGTACCCATTCTCCCGCCTTCCCTCTTGAAGGCAACAACATATAGAGAAACAACTACATTTTGAATAAAGAGCAAGTCAAAAAAAAAAAAAAAAAGAGAGAGAGAAAAAGAAGAACAGTGAAAAAGCCCCAAACTTACTATGACCATCCTCGGTGTACACGGGTTTATCATCACGTTCCATCTTCCAGTTCAAACTCATGCCGGCTCCGACTAGGGCTTTCTCCGGCAAAGCAATATTGGGCACATCCTTCAGATCTTGGTACCAGTTCTCATCAACAGGAGTCTGAAGCGTTTCAATCGGAATGTCGTCCTTCCCTCTTAAAATCATCTTCACCGGAATCACTCCAGCCTTGATAAAGAAGAATTTCTGTTTCCAATCATGAAATGATTTTGGGGGTTGGTGTAAAATCTTCTTCGCAGAAGCCCTCTGAACGAATGAATAAAATCCTTGGATACAATGCATCTGATAAAAAACCCTAAATCGGGGAACGGTTGGCTCCACATGCATCGTCCGACATACGAATTCGAAATGTCGAACCCTAACCATACCAATAGGGTGAAGTTGGGAGATGTGCAGATTGTAGAATCCTAGAATTTCAAGGAAAAATCTAGTGACAGGCAAGCGAAAGTTACCGTCACAGAAGAAATCCCAAAAAAGGGTAATATACCCGGCCGGAGCATCTGCTGCTGTTTGCCCCTCTCCAGGATACAAGGCACCCCAGTCCTCCGGAAACTTAAGATTTTGAATCAAACCCTCAAAAGACGCTCTGGGCCACTTCAATGGTGGAAGTTCAGTCGACATATCTTCAACAAGATCCTCTTGACGTTCTCCGGTTGACATAAGCAAGGGAATGATGGAAAGTTTTTTCTTAAGAACAAGGAATAAGGAAAAGTTTTCAAACAGAACAATGATTACACAGAGGAGGTTACCCAAACGATTATATACCCATCGCAATAAATAGCATCGGTAACCGTCACAGTACTGTCCTGGGTATCACGGTTTCCCAAGCAACAGAAAAAGCAGATGTCAGAACATATACGCGTTTACACACGCGCGTGTAAGGCACGGACAGTAAAAAACAACTGACAATGACAGGTTGTCAAAATCAATTCACTGTGCTAGCTTCAAGTCAAATATTTTTCCATAAAAATCTTTACAAATTCAAATCTTCTCATAGAAGCTTTCTTACCTTTTCGCGCCCAAAAACCATTTCCTTCTCATAAGTCCAGTGCTCCACTTATTTGCATAAGTACAACACTAGACTGGGGGGACTTGAAGGGGTAAGGTCCCAAAAACTTCATAAAAAGGATTTGAGACCATACCACAAACCAACCTTTTTAAGCCATTCGACCTTGCGCGGCCGCGCATTGGTCTTGCAAAGTAGAAGAAGTCAGCGATTCATAATCGCGCGCCCAAAGGAAAACATAAATCCTTGCGCCTTCTCCCATTTAACAAAGGATTAAAATCCTTTGTTAAATACCTCCGCCTAAATATCCAGACTTGGATATTATTTTACCCAGACTTGGGATTTATTTGTCTGTGTCCACACAGCAAGGTGTCACACCAAATTACAGCAGTAATCTTCTAGAAAGAAATACAATCGTGCACCACCCAGACGGTTATAACCGTCTGGACACGTGTCATCACCACAAGCAACCCTGGAATCACAACGAAGGCATGCAATTGGAGAGTAATTTCCACTTAAATCACTTTCCACGTGGAAACTCCCCAGCCATAGATCAAACCACGATCCGTGTGCTTTCACATCGGATCGAGACAACTTAACGAAGGATCAAAGAGCTTAACGGAAGAAAAGGTAACCGCTATGGCATTAGCATCTTCCGTCATCTTTTCAATAACAGGTTTTCCCTCCCAAACCCCCGGTTATAAATAAGAGAACTGTTCAGGTATAAACTCAGATCACACTCAATTCTCCAATACTTATCTTCTCCATTACCAATACTTATTCTCACGCCGGAGTCGGGTCAAGGAGAGAACCCTCTTCTCCCCTTGACGAGGCTAACGGTGTTCTTTTTTGCAGAACCACCGGAGAAGAAATCCCGTTGCAACTGAATCAACCGAGGGAGAGCTAACCCTTTTATGCGGATTCAAACCCCCTAACTATCTCGGTTCCGACCATTTAGTTAGTGTTTCTTCAGTAATAAACCCCTAAAAGGGCACTCACTGATTCCCATCCTAACTAGGTCAATTGTCGAGTCAAAGATGTCTTGAAAAAGTCAACAGAACCATTTAACGCGTAATTAGCGATATAGAAGGCGCGTAACCTGTTTTATCATCCATATAACTTGGTAATAAGTGTACGGACATGTCTAAACACGTTCGACTCGACAACTTTCAGTTTGAACCGGTTCGGAACCGAAAGTCGCAAACTTTCACTTTTTGCGTTGACTTCAGTTCTGGCCCGATTTAAATGGAATTAGAAATGCCTTAGAGCTTCATTAGGACCGGGTTACATGATAGTATAAGCCTCTGTGCTTGTTTCATTGATTATCCGATTCATTCGCACGTTTCCGTTAAGTGCTTCAAATTGACCATAATGCCCTTTCATCCGTAAAACAAGAATTTTGACAATGTGAGTAGACGAAGACCTTGGCTACTGATTTATAAACTTGCCCTCAAAATTTGACATCAGTTTGAGGTCTAGATTAGGAGATATGCGCATTAGCGTAAACGATAAGCTTTTTATTAATTAATCGGCGCGATTAGCGCATAGCCTATCTAAACCCGATTTTTGGCACCAAACCTTTTCCCCACTGATGTTAAATAATATTTTGGGATTTTTGAAGATTTTTAATTATTTTTAAACTGATCATAAGCTAGGTATATCGCCTTGATTCGGTTAATACCGAATATACCCTTTTCGGTTATAAAATGAGTTCTACAAAGTATTTTGACGCCAATCCAATTGCTACTGATTCTAAATAATAAATAAAGTGTTTTGAACCTTGTAAACTGATCAGAAAACTCAGAATCCTGTTTTTACCCGGAAATCGCTTAAAACGGTTATTTAAGCGTATTAAACACCTAGTTTATGTTTAAAACCATTTTTGTGATATAAGACATATCACGACTGTTATAACCTGTTAAGATAAGTTATTTCACTGATTATTTCAGACCCAAACATCAGTGACGTATATAATCTCTTTTATAATCTTTAAAATGACCAAAATACCCCTACGGGGCATAATTAAGAATTAAACTAGTTTTGGGCATTATGGAAGGTATCCTACTGATATCACAACATATTTAAAGCATATTAACTTAGGAAACCTGTTCATGATACTCCGGTTACCCCTTACGCGTTATTCGCATTCGGTTCGGTTTGTGTAACAAGTTTACATAAATTAGCCGAAACGGGTCAAACCATATCGATTTTATCTCAAAATTCAGAGTGTGTATTAAATACCCACATTAAGCAAGTCTCCGAACTTGTCGGGTCTAAATCACATTCTATCCGGTCTTCGCTTAATGGTGCGTACGAACCGTATCTTTGAAACTAACCGGTCTAAGCTTAAGCTTAACTAGAGACCCGTTAGGATTCTAATAGGTTATTATAAACCTTCGTTCCAGATTTGGAGGACCAGTAAAAGCTACGTGCATTTTGGCTTATTGTGATTAATACTTGCTCAGGTAAATACTTTTAACTTATTTTCCCTATACGGGCTTGGGTTACGGTATATAGAATACCGCTTGATCGGGCATCAAATCTTCCATCGTTGGGTGGTTAATTGAATAATTTGATCGGCTCGTTTAAACACTCTTTTTTACTTAAAGCCTTTGGGGGTTAATGACCATGTCCCGGATATCCTTGGCATCATTTTACGAAATGGCCATGACTTAAGCGCGGGGTGTAGGCGTACACCCGTCAGTGCACAAAAGATTAATGTGGTGTGTCTATTGATCTTTAACCCGGACACGATCCGGGCTACTGAACGCACAAGTAACATGTAATTCGTTCACAAGATTATAATATTAAATAATTCTCCCAAGTTAAATAAAATGTTTATGCCATGTGCATCCAAACCAATTTTTAAATCATTTTCCCAAAATGAGTCAGTTGATTGTATTTACCAGTGTAAACTGACGTATTTTCCCAAAAAGATTAAATGCAGGTACTAAGCGTAATTGGCTGGGATTGTCTCCTTAGCATCAATAAAGAGTCTCGCAAGCTTAAGATGCCTGAAGTCTGTTGAACTATTGTTTCCATTTTATTTTCGATCCTTCTGTGGATAAACTTCCGAATATTGTGACACTTGATATTACAATAATTAAATTCGGTTGAAATATATCTTTTAAATTTGCTTCCGCTGTGCATATTAATTATTGTGTTGTTTGACTATTATGTTGCCAACCACGTCACGATACTCCCCCACCGGGCCCACCGGTGAATCGTGGAAATCGGGGTGTGACACCATCCGATCGGATGGCAATCCGTTCGGATGGCCATTCGATCGAGTGGCTTTGGCGAGTTGGTTTCCGACATTTCGTTTTGAGCGTTGCGCGTTGCGATAGTTTGTTCACACATATATATATATATATATTTATTATAATTAATCATCAAAGGTCGTATGTACGTATTCACATTTTCAAGTTTGCGTTGCGTTCTGCCACGACGATCAACGGGGTACTACTCACTCGTATTGCCATCATCGTCACGATAACCGATGGGGTAGTACTCACGCGTAATGTCATCGTTAGCGTTAAGGTTTGCGTTGTCATGTAACATGCGATGTAATATGCGAAAATAACGTTGAAATAGTGTTGTATGCGATATAGTTACATTATGATCCCGAATCTCCGGTGCTAGGCGTAACGAGTATAGCGAGAGTAACAATGCACGAACGTGCGGGTTGTTACAATCTCGGGTTTAGTTTTCCGCGTTTCCCGAATCTAGCTACGCCTTTCCAAGGCGAGACTTTTAGTAAGACTTTGTCTCCAACCTCGAAGGATAATGGTTTACGTCTTCTGTCCGCGTAGCTCTTTTGTCTGTCACGAGCCGCTTTGATACGGTCTCGTATCTTTGTTATTTTGTCAGTAGTCTCTTGGGCTAGTTCAGGGCCAATGAGTTGTTTCTCTTCGACTTCCGCCCAACACAGCGGTGATCGGCACTTCCGTCCGTATAGTGCTTCGTATGGGGTGGCTTTGATGCTTGTGTGATAACTGTTATTATACGAGAACTCTATCAGAGGTAAATGAGTATCCCAGTTTCCACCTAAATCCATCACACAGGCAAGAAGCATGTCTTCCAACGTTTGGATGGTTCGTTCGCTTTGTCCATCAGTTTGCGGATGAAATGTTGTGCTTAGATCCAAACGAGATCCAAGAGATTCTTGAAATGATTGCCATATTCTTGACACAAAGCGACCATCCCGGTCCAAGATTATCGAAATAGGCACTCCATGACGTGCCACAATCTCGTTGAGGTAGATTTCAGCTAACTTCGTGGTACTGTCTTTTTCACGAATAGGTAGGAAGTGAGCCGACTTGGCTAATCGATCAACGATAACCCATATCATGTCATGACCTCGAGAGGTCCGTGGGAGTCCTGTAATGAAGTCCATTGATATCTGTTCCCATTTCCAAACAGGATGAAGTCCATTGATATATGTTCCCATTTCCAAACAGGAATCTCGGGTTGCTATAATAATCCAGATGGCTTCTAATATTCGGCCTTGAACTTTGCACAAGTTAGGCAATTCCCAACATAGGTCGCAATATCTTTCTTGAGTTTAGGCCACCAATAGTATTCTTTTAAACCCTGATATATCTTGTCGGATCCTGGATGTATTGAATATCTGGACTTGTGTGCTTCATCCAGCACTAAGTCTCGTAGGCCACCAAAATAGGGAATCCAGATCTTTCCCCTGAAATATAAAGTGTCATCTTTGTTTATTTCCATTTGTTTCCTTGCTCCTCGCAAGGATTCTGCTTGAATTTCCTGGCTTTAGGGCTTCCTGTTGTGCATCGCGCACTCGAGTAGTGAAGTTTTTCTGGATAGTCAACTCTAAAGCTCGTACACGTAATGTTCTAACTCTTTCTTTCCGGCTTAAAGCATCCGCTACAACGTTTTCTTTTCCCGAATGGTACCTGATTTCGCAGTCATAATCGTTCAACAATTCTACCCATCGCCGTTGGCGCATGTTTAATTCCTTTTGGTCAAATATGTGTTGAAGACTTTTATGATTAGTGAATATGGTACACTTAGTACCATAGAGATAGTGACGCCAAATCTTTAAAGCGAACACCACTGCGCCCAACTCTAGGTCGTGAGTGGTATAATTCTTTTCATGAACTTTCAACTGTCGTGACGCGTACGCGATGACTTTTTCACGTTGCATTAATACACAACCCAAGCCTTGGTGCGATGCATCACAATACACCACAAAGTCATCGGTGCCGTCAGGGAGTGATAAGATTGGCGCTTGGCATAGTTTAACTTTGAGTGTTTGGAATGCCATTTCTTGTTTTTCACCCCAATCAAACTTTTTACCCTTTTGAGTGAGTGAGGTTAGCGGTTGAGAAATTTTAGAAAAATTCTCAATGAATCTTCGATAGTATCCTGCTAAACCCAGAAATTGTCTTACTTCTGTTAGGGTCCTTGGAGTGTTCCAGTTCTTTATGGCCTCTATCTTAACTGGATCAACATGTATTCCGTTCTCGTCCACCACGTGGCCGAGAAATTGTACTTCACGAATCCAAAATTCGCATTTAGAGAACTTGGCATACAATTGTTCTTCTTAAGCAACTCCAGAATAGTTCTCAAGTGTTGTTCGTGTTCTGCCTCTGTTCGTGAGTATATTAAAATGGCATCAATGAATACTATCACGAACTTGTCGAGGTATGGTTTACATACCCGATTCATCAAATCCATAAATACGGCGGGAGCGTTTGTTAAGCCGAAAGGCATAACAAGGAACTCGTAATGCCCATAGCGAGTCCTAAACGTTGTCTTAGGAATGCTTTCCTCTTGGATCCTTAGCTGATGGTAGCCGGATCTTAGATTGATCTTGGAATAAAAGCTGGAACCTTACAACTGATCGAACAAGTCCTCGATCCTCGATAAAGGATACCGATTTTTGATAGTTAGCTTGTTTAGTTCTCTGTAGTCGATGCACATTCGAAAGGTTCCGTCCTTCTTTTTGACGAATAGTACCGGAGCTCCCCAAGGCGAGAAACTCGGTCTAATAAATCCTTGGTCAAGCAGCTCCTGAAGCTGCGTGGATAGTTCTTGCATTTCTGAGGGCGCCAGTCTATATGGGGCTTTTGTCACCAGTGCTGCTCCTGGCACAAGATCTATACGAAATTCCACTTGTCGTTGCGGAGGCAGTCCTGGCAAGTCTTCTGGAAAGACTTCGGGGTATTCCCTTACCACTGGGATGTCCTCCACCTTGCGTTCCTCGGCCTTCTTGTCAACGACATGAGCAAGAAAGGCGATGCATCCTTTTTCTCAAACATTTTTTGAGCCTTCATGCAACTAATGATTCGTAACGGCGTGTCATGTTTCTCCCCATGTACTAACAAGTGTTCTCCATCGGGCAGGGGGATGCGTATGATCTTCTCATGACATATGACTTATGCTCGATTATCGGATAACCAGTCCATACCAATAACGACATCAAAACTACCTAGTGGAACTGGTAAGAGATCTATGTCGAACTTTCGTTCACCCGGTTCTAAGGTACATTTCTTTATGATTTCCCCTGATTCTACTAATTCCCCATTAGCTAATTCAATCGAGTATGGAATATCTAATTTGCTCGACTCTACCCCAAGTATATTTCTAAATTCCTTAGAAATAAAACTATAATCTGCTCCAGTATCGAAAAGAATAGATGCGAAGTGATTATTGATAGGGAACGTACCGGTGACCACATTCGGGTCCTTACGAGCATCCTTAGCTCCTATTACAAATGCTCTTCCCCGAGCTTGAATTTCTTTCGGGCAATCCTTCTTGAAATGCCCTTTGTCACCACAATTGAAACAACCTTGATCCCTGGTATTCATACCCCGGCACGCTTCGGTGCGATGCCCAAACCTACCACATTTTCCACACTTGGGACCTCGACATTCCCCGTAGTGGTGGAAGGGGCATTTGTTGCACTTTGGTGCATTCCCGGTATAAGGTTTCCTGCCGGTATCATTTGTAGTGGTGGTAACATAAGCCTTTGCCTCCTTGACTTCCTTCGAGTTTTGCCCCTTGTTGTTATCGTTCTTTCCCCGTGAACCTTTCTTGAAATGGAAGAACTTCCTTTTGTTGGAACTCGAAGTCTCCACAGTGCTTTCCTTTTTGTTCACCCCAGTCTCATTAAACTTTCCTTGTCGTGGTGCCTCCTCAGTAAGTGCTACGGCCAAATCAATTGCTTCGCCGATCTCCGTAGGCTTAGAAGTGGTAACCATACTTAATATTTGAGGGGCAAGTCCCCAGATGTACCTCTCGATTCTCTTGAATTCGGGATCCACTAGGTACGGAACTACACGGGACAGATCATGGAATCGCTGCGTGTAACCCGCAATATCCGCACCAATCATTTTCAGATTCCAGAATTCCATTTCTAGCTTCTGAATTTCCGACCTTGAGCAATACTTTTTCCTCATCAGTTCTTTGAGTTCCTCCCAGGTCAGGCCGTATGCAGCAGTTTCATCTTTAGTTTGGACCTGGAGGTTCCACCAAGACAGTGCTCCATCAATAAAGAGTCCAGTGACATAAGTAACCCTTTGCTTAGCAGGGCATTTCCTTATTCGAATGACCGAGTTGGTCTTCTCAGTCCAGCAAACGAAGGAAACAGCACCTCCCGTACTGTCAAAATTTAGAGGTTTACAGTCTAAGAACTGCTTATAAGTGCAACCTGAAATCATCGTATGCACAAATTCAAGAGTGAGTATCAAGAGCACGATTAGAATAGATGAAAGTATCGCGTAGGTTAATGATTAACCAAGCATTACCAGTCGGTGGGTTGCCTCCAGAAGTACCTCCTGTTCCACCGCTTTGTTCCATGTGGTTGGCTTCGTATTGGGCTATTGCCTGCGAGATACGTTCATTCAACTCTTCTTGTGTTGTCGGCAGCGGGTTCGTGTTCGTTTTTCCACGGCGGGGCGGCATTGTCTTCTAGATAAAATAACGATCTCCATTAGACAAATATTTAATAATAAATATTGCCAAGTATATATATATAGATATATACTTTTATACATAACGACAACTTGTTACATTTGTTCATGAAGATCAAAAGGACTTAGGGATATATACCCCTAGTCAGTACAAGTTACAATACAAAAGTAAGATTTTCTACTACATTGTATCTTCATGTCTTCAAGTTGCCTTCCAAAAGTCTTGATCTTTATAAGCCTTAGTCTTCACAAAAGTGGGTAGTCATTCCATAAGATAGCCACTGACGTACTACTGACATACTGCTGATATACTATTGACGTGGAGAAGGCGGGGGTGGCGACTGTGGCAGAGGTGGTGGTGATGGAGGAGGTGATGATGAGGGTAAAGGTGGTAGTGGTGATGTAGGTGGTGGTGGTGGAGTGATGGCAGCCCTGACCGCGGCTAACTCGGCCCGGAGCTCTGTAACTCTACGGAAAAGGATGGAAATCTGGACCTCATGAGACATCGTTATATCCTCCATAGTGGTCGGAGGGAAGTGGGAGAGATAGTAAGGATCAGAAGGGTCCATGCCCGGTGGGGGTGTAGGAGTATACATGTAGGGTGGTCTGACTGGGGGTGGAGGTCCAGCATAATGAGAAGGTCCGGCAGCATAGGGGTCGTAAAATGTGTGAGGGAACGGCTGATGTGAGGATGGTCCAGACTGAAAATGAGACGGGGGATATATAGAGTGCGGAAACCCTGGCAAATGCATGGGATCAGTAGTAGGGGTAGGTGGTACAGTAGCAGGAGTAGGTAGTACAGTAGCAGGGGATGACACAGGGGTGCGAGTAGTGGGAGCAACACTAGATGTGGTAGATGAGACATCAACAACAGACACGACCGGAGAGGGTAACTCAAGAATAGCAATGTCATGAACCTCTCCGTCACCAAGATCATCATCAAGGTGCTCGACATGTATCACAGGGACGTCGACATCGTCGTCGTCCTCGAGATCAACAAGTGGGACAACGGCTAGCGGTACTGCTAAGTGCACGATCATATGCTCACCCTCCGGGTGGCCGTAAATAATCACATCATGAAGTGGTTGCTGCATAGCCAATACGTCATCCTCAAGGGGGCGGGATCCTCCCCGAAAGCGACCAGAGCAAACGGTTGGAAGTCATCCAACATATCGTCATCATCTGAAGAGGTGTCGTGCTCAGACTCGTCGTCCGACGAAATGATAATGACATCAGGCTCGTAGTCGTCATCCGACACTATCGGCATCGGATCCACCTCCGAAATGTCCGATGAAGTAGAAGACATCGATCCTGGAAAATAAACCGTACAATATGCATATATGTTTGTTATAAAATGTATTATTACTTATGATATATTCCATGCAATCACTATATATATCTCATGTAATGTTTTGTTCTCGTGTTTCACATGTAATCCCTAGTGTTTTCAAGTCTATTCCTTATAGACTACCCATGTATTGATTCTTATTCGTTAGTTATGATTGAGCCCGCGTGATAGATCCTCATGTTATAGAGACACAATGAAAACCTTTTGTCAATTTTTGTCATACTTTTGAAATCACTTTTGTAATGTTATCGACTTTGTTTTCATGTGAGAGCCCTTTGGTGATTGTAGACCAAACTTTAATAAAAGTTTTTCCCTGGTTCACTACAATCGGAGCTCTGATACCAATCTGTCACACCCTGCTAGTAGCGGAAGCGTATTATGTGTGACGTAAGAAAGGTAATCATTGCATCCAAACGAGTAAACACAAAAACCACAACGATGCCATAAATATAATGATTTTAACAAAAGATTACAAGTTTTCCAACATAGTTTCAAGTTCACCAACGTTCACAACGTTAACATGACATAGTTTATGTTATATTACACATCGCAAAAGATAGTTTTTGACATAAGAAATAGTGAGGTTTTGTCTCCTATATACCAATACGAAGTTGGGATATAAAAGACAAACCCTCCAAAAGTGGCTATCATTGTCATTGACTTTTCTGTTTCCCGTAGTGTATCACCGGCTCAAGACTTGTTTCTTGAAATACATGTAGTTTAAAAAAAATCAACAAAAGTTGAGCGAGTTCATGCAGTTATTGTTATCATATAAAATCTTTGCATTCTTGTAATGAAATCATGGTATGTTATTAGCATTTATGGAGTTTAAGGATCTATCAGTGGGTAGCGAACCCCCTGACATTATGTACCATAAGTACGTAACCAAACCGAGACAACTTTGACATTTTTGGGATCACAAAAGCACTCCTATGGCACCAACCAGGAGTGGAGAGTGTCTCAAGCTCTATAGATCTACACCTTTTGCACCTTGGTCACTAAGTGATTAATGGTACTATGTCATCATCCTACTTATGTACATTGATCATGTTATCATCTAAACCCATAGCTAACATACCCATAGTTTTAACATGTATTTCCCCTCGACTTATTTAAAACATAACATTGAAA